>OY039079.1:18440860-19940278 GCA_955850985.1 Elophila nymphaeata
CGTTGCATAGTCCATTTATCTAGGAAGGCTATAGGCTATATAACATCACGATACGTCTTATAGGAGCTGAGCATCAATGAAGAATGTTGCAAAAACGGGAGAAAAATATTTCTTTTCAAAGCTTTCACTGCGTGCGCTGCGTAAACGGTTAAAGTAACGTAAAAATCGTGTATGACGGAATTGTTCTCCATCAAATTTTATAAAAAAAGTCCGCGACAGCATATATCTATCTTTTATGGTTGGCTCACTATAACCTTTCTTTTTGGTAATCAAATTTGTTTTAAAATAATGCATTATCTGCGATGGTGTTTTTGTATGCATGATATTATTCCTTATCAAAATAAATACATTATTTATCACAAGTATTTAATTTTGCACAAAATTGTTCATGACTTCATTTGATTTCAATGAATATCTTAAGAAATATCATAGTTTGAAATAAACGGAAAATAAAAAAAAATGATTTTCAGAGATTTCTTTGCGTGCGCTGCGTAAACGGTTAAAGTTACACAAAAATTATGTGTGACGGAATTATTCTCCTTTAAAAGCTCTAAAAACAAGTTACAGACAGCATTTATCTATCTCTTAAGGTTGACTCCCTATAACCTATTTTTGTTAATAAATTTTGTTCTAAAAGAATGCTTAAGATGCGAAGGTATTTTTGTAAACATGATATTATTCCTTATCAAAATGAATACATTATTCATCACAGGTATTTAATTTTGTACAAAATTGTTCTTTACATCATTAGATTTCAATGAATATCTTCAGAGATATCATAGTTTTAACATAACTCCGCAGCTAAATAATGATCAAGTATTACGCACGCATCTATACTGAGTTGTTTTTTTTTTGGTTGATCGCGCTTATCTTAGGAACTACTGATCCCGTCAGATTCAGACGCCTTAGCTCACCGGTCAGGAATCCTCTCTGGAGTGATTCGACCTTAAAGCTTGAGGACCCACCGAGGTCCTCTCCTTAACTAAAACCCCTGGTGACTCAAAGAAGGTCATCAGAGACATCCTGTAAAAATAGTAAAAAAAAAACCGCCTAGAAGGACCGACTCCTTCTAGGCGGTTTTTTTTTTACTATTGGCTTTAAGGTAATGCGTGAACGAAGGGTTCCGTGCCATAGATTTTATCAAAACTGTCCGAAAATTATGTGAATTTAATATTAAATATTTTGTTAATATTTCAAGTTTCTACCTGTTATCGTTATTGAGACCGAGAAATAAATCACGTTTGTTGTTGAGCCCCCTTAAATATTAATTTTATTTTTAATTAATTATTTATTTTTAAAGTGAATAATATAACTAAATATTCTGTGAATATTTCAAGCGTCTATCTGTTGCCGTTATCAAAATCGACCAAAAAAAGTCACGTTTATTTTATGGGAGCCCCTTCAATATTTATTTTATTCTATTTATTAGTATTTGTTGTTATAGCGGCACCAGAACTACGTCATCTGAGAAAATTTCAACTGTCTAACTATAATGGTTAATGATATACAGCCTGGTGACAGATGGACAGGCGGACGGCGGAGTCTTAGTAATAGGATCCCGATTTACCCTTTGGGTACAGAACCCTAAAAACTACTGATTCAAATTGAAAAATTCATTGATTGTCTATTTATCGAGGAAGACTATAGGCCAGGACTTCCCAAACTTATTTTCATAGTGACGCCCTTAGGAATTTTCCAATTTTTACGAGCCCTCCCCCCGTTATAGTAACAGCAAAGTTAAGTACATACCTACAAAAACAAAAAAAAACGGACGCAGCCGCCCGGATTGCGAAAGATGCTGTGTTCGATTTTTTCGCCCGCCCTAGACAGTCGATCCGGGCTCAAGTTTTGAAATTGCGACTTTCATTTCTTTCTCTCATTTATTTTCGTTCTACTAGCTCGCATAGCAGCTAGACAGCCATTCTATGTGGATCGTCTCACTAAGCCCGCCCCCGGGATAGAACCGCGAACCCTGGGATGCCAGGGCATCGCGACGCGCAGTATGGGAAACTCTGATATAGGCCTATATACCTCCATAGCATCACTCTACGACTAATAGGAATTGAGCATCAATGAAAAATGTTGCAAAAATGGGAAATCCACGCGGACGAAGTCGCGGGCACAGCTAGTTGTTAATAAGGTGACTTTTAACTTGTAATGTGAATTTGGAAGAGCGGTGCAAAAAAATGCCTGTGCCAGAAACAGAATTTTTTTGCCTCAAAGTGGACTCCACCAAAAACCGTGTGATATTTAGCTTTGTTGAAGAAAATAAATCATTATTAATTATTAATAATCATTACTATTTGATCACATATAAAATAACCAGGACTGCTGACTAATTTAGAGTGTAACATTAAGTATTCCCTGATTTTTGGCTTTCGATTGTTGAATCACTGGAGGTATAGTTGCTTTTGCGTTTGATACCCCTTTTGTGAAGGCGACAGGCCGGCAACGTATCACATTTTGGGGGTATGGACCATACTGTCAGGTGTGGCTTTATGTGTGATCAAATTTTATTCAAAGCTCTTCTCAATCCCATGGAATTATAATATAGCCTGATTATTTGTATGTATGTATAAAATGGCGAAAATAACTTATGTGTAGAAAAGTTTATGTCGCCTATATTCCTTTATCAGACCCATTTTATACCTTAATTCTTTTTTCTAGTGTCTACCAACTTCTTCATAATTTGATCCCCCCAGCCACTTTTCACCAACGTAGATATACCTCCCATCCGCACGAAGCGCTTTGCTTCCTCTTTCATTATGCGCACAGCTAAGGAGTGGAACTCGTTGCCAAGGTCTGTTTTCCCGGATCAATATAATCTGGATATCTTTAAGGCCAGAGTGAACAAGCATTTTCTAGGCGAGCGTGTACCATCTTAAGCCACATCTTCGTTTCACATCAGGTAAGATTGTGGCCAAACGCTCAGCCTATCAAATATATAAAATAAAAAAAACTTACGCAAAAACATTATCTACTTCGCAAAATATTATGCATGGCATGATATATCTTAATATATATAAATCTCGTGTCACAATGTTTGTCCTCAATGGACTCCTAAACCACTAAACCGATTTCAATCAAATTTGTACACCGTGTGCAGTTTGATCCAACTTGAGAGATAGGATAGTTTTTATCTTGATAAGTAGTCATTTTTTTTTACTGCAGATACAATGTTACAGGTCAGTAGTATGAAATTACCACAGCAACGCGTGGCCGGGCAGCTAGTAATAATATAAGTACAATAGGTATTACTAAATTATACCTTTTGTACTTATATGTACTCAATGATAATCAATCAAAAAATATCCTAAAAAATAACAAAATTATATATACACTATCACAATCATTTGTCAATGTGTTTTCTTTCATTTTATTGTCATAAGAGCTTCCTTCTTTGATTCTGAAATTAAGTCACGTTAGAAGTGCTCACATTAAATTCCAACTCTATCCTTGAAAGTTAAGAGAAATTCAAAATTTTAGCGGTTGTAAAAAGCACTAATGCAGACACGTATAAAACCCGCTTAACGAGCGGCGGAAGATGTTTGCATTGCACCAGGCGGTGCATTAAAAGAAAATTAACGGAATTTGATGCATGGATTATGCAAATCAACGCATATCCGCCGACGCTTCAGACGATCACGTCCGTCCATATCCCCTGCCTCATTCTTATTACCTACGCATCAGAGTTGAAAACAGCATGTCGTTCCACCGGCACTAAAGGAGTTTTAATAGCGTTGACAACACAATTTGTTTGGGAGTTGTTGTTTGGGAATATTCGGTGTTTTGCTACTTCGTTAATTAATTCAGCAAGGGATTCGGCAGTTTCTGGTGAGTATGCAGCATTTACTTTCGTTGACGTGTCTTTTGATTGCTGATTTTATAAGGTGTGTTTAATTTAATTTAGTTTTGCGTATCTCGGGGCGGGTAGTAGAGGGAGTTATGTTTGCGAAACGTTTTCTGCTTAATGATCATTTTGATATATCATGAAGAAACTTCTTTCGAAGTAATCATTTCATGCATTGTTATAACTTTTGGATCTGGTAACAATGCACTAATTTGATTATTTTCAGTAATTTTAAACTCAAAGATATTTACTATGACTTTTTATAATTGTTTCCATCAATTATAATTTGTTTTATCTTTTGTTTATAATAGGGTGTTGTTATTATTTGTTTAATCTTTAGTTTATAGTGGTCGCCCGCGGCTTCGCTCGCGTGAATGTCAGTTAAATAATAAAATATAGGCTATACTAGAAATTAATAGCTCATTCATCAGGATGAGCTATATTATTGTATAGTTTTATTAAAATCCGTTCAATAGTTTTTACGTAAAAGAGTTACATACACACATCCATCCATACAAAATTTCACGTTATAATATTAGTAGGATATATAATATAATAGGGAATAAATCTAATATAATTAGACGTTTGTCACCAATAATAACAAATGCTGAACTTACGTAGGGACAGAATATTTTTTCACAGGCGGCTGCTCTGTTACATATTTATTGTCTTTTAGAATTCCCATGACGTACACTGTCTACTGTTGCTTCGATTCACATAAATATCAATACTGGTCTGGCTCCAAAACATTGTATACACACAAGCTGTTCTTCGTCCCGAATGTTAATATTCATTACGCTTCACCCCTGGGGAACGAACCAGACAAATTGACGACGACGTTGCTAACATACCACGAGCTCTATGTATAGTTCGGAATGTGATTTTGATCGGAATTATGGAGGTCTTGAGCTTCTGCTAAGGTATGTTTGCTGGATCATGTCTTTGCATATATTACGCCATCTATCTCAATTACAAGATTAATATCTCTTATCTTGTTGAGCAGAGCTTTATGTAACATACGGTTACACATAAAGCGACGTCTGGCAGTATATGCCATACAGTACCCCGAAATAGTGACATGTTTCCAGCCTACACAAGGCAGCAAACCCAAAAAGTAAGCCTTCAGTAAACAAAACAAAAGGCAACGACGGGGACAAATGTTATACTCAAAATCATTTTAACAGTCCGGGTTCAAGCACCTTTAATTAAAACTAATAAGTAAGTATTACTAATACCGGGATGGAGCGTGTCTGTCGATGCTCTTTGTACCAACTAGGGTATTTTAACGTTTTAATTAACAATAAATAAAGAAATGGCGAAAGACTTTGCTTAAATATAGTGGTCACTAATAAAGAAGACATAAAATAAGCCCTACCCCCTAATACCTCTGGACTTAATACTGTATTATAAAAAATATATACTTTATTTTAAATAACATTCTATGAAGAAATCCTAATACTAGCTTGTTGGACAGAAAATCTTAATGTCATCGCTTTCTAAGTGGATATTATAAATAATGCATAATATGACACATTCTGTAATATCCCAAGAAGGTCTATACCTCAAAACTATCTATACAGCTGATTTACGATTCAAAGCAAACCGCCTGGTGATTCATGTACCAGAAACTAATGCCCCAGTCAATTCCTCTAATTTACAAATACACCCAGCTATCCTGAAGTTTGATATACCTATCCAATAGATAATTTACCATCACTCGGTTAGGTGCGGCATGAATTAATATTCATTACCGACAGTCTTGGATAAACCGTTGGCGCCTCGAGCTTCATTTTGACAGTTTGCTGTAGACTGCGACGAGGCAGCTGCTATTTTGATCGGTTGAATACATCCTAATGATTATTGTGTTACTCTCGCTAATTGCGTTCGATCTCGCTTCTTGTTACTATAATTTGGGAAAATTGTCCGTGAGATCACTAAATAGCGTATTCTCTGGTGTATTATTAATATCACAGATAATAAGAATAACAGATAATACTATATCTTTATCATCGTTTATTTTATTTTTATATTCATCTAAACTCTAATCTTCTAAAGTTAGTTTTGATTTAGGTTGCTCCTGACTGTAACCTTGTGTGCATCACTTGAAGTTCTTAGACAAAATCTCACGGATATAATCAGCATTAGAAGATAATTGATAGTAATTGGTATTTTCTGTGAGATAAGTTTCCGTTGAATAAGGAATAAATTTAGGGCAAAAGTGTAGGTCACTGACAAAATTCTTTAACAGACTTTGAGCTCTTTTAGAAAAGGTTGCAAAATTGATACAATTTGACATTTTTAGATTAGCTTGAAACTCTGTAAACAGCGATACAGGGATGCTTGTCTGCTACTTTTAAGTTATAAAAACACAATCGTGTTAAAAAAAATGACAAACATCATGATGTCTTCCAAACTTAATAAGATTAATATCCTTATAATCGCAGCGTTTGTAAAAAAAAATATAAAATATACAAACACAGTCATAAAAGTGTCATTTACTCTGTTTTGCCTCACAGCAACCGGCCTGAGCAGTCCTCAGTTGTAATAATATGATATGGGGACGTATAATTTGCAATCTCTTTTTGCTCCGGCTTATCTGGGCTCGTCATTTCGCGCGACCGTACGAGGATCAAGTGTTGCGAATATTATTTTAATATTTACATTTGACGCTGCGGTGGGTGCGATTTTATGTGGCTTTGCTAACATAATGTATACGAATTTAATGATGGTAAAAGAAGCGTGTCGCTGTGTTAGTGGTGTTTGTTATAACGTTTCTCCTTGCAAAAATAAAGCTAAAAAATGGTTTTTAAAATAACTCAGTGTGACTCCTTGTTAATTTTTAAAAGATACACTGTAGTAATTTTAATTTGACGATATTTTTAAAAATCATTGGCTACATAACTTGCGCGAGTGAACTCGCAATGAAGCTTATGAAGTTTATAGGTTCAAGAAATTGACTGCCATTATTCTAACTGGAACAAAGAAAATTTATCTTGTTTTTACAGTTACTATTTTTCTTTTTCTTCTTCCTTCCTTTAATTCTTTCCATCCGTATAAACAGTAAATTTAAAATGATTTTCTTTCACTTAACAGTCCCTTTATTTAACCAAAATCAAGCAACTATGATCTTTGATAAAAACTTTAGATTGCATTTACCTACAGCTGTAGGTCTTTTAATTTAACTTTTCCTTCATAGTTATTGTTGATTGGGTATCAAATCAACAATAACTATGAAGGAAAAGTTAAATTAAAAGACCTACAGCTGTAGGTAAATGCAATCTAAGTAACTTCTGACGCATTATTGTAATTCAAAAAGCTCAATACTTCTCGCACAAACAAAATTGCCCCCTTCCATAACTGAATACGAATAACATAAAAAGCAGCATTCATTCCACCGCGCCACTTCAAAACTGCAAAACTCCGGCAATATTCAGTGCACTCCAATTACCGTAATAGAAGGCGGGAGGGAGAAATAACCTAGGAAAGTCGCCATGACATGCCTAGAGTCACAAAGTAAAGAAAAACAGAAGATAAGCTACGAAGATGAGATACGATGGAAAATCTCCTTTTTTTTTTGACGGGGAGGTCAAATGCATTTACGCATCGTCCCTGCGGGGTGGTACCAACCGCAGGGGATATGTGGGACTCGAGATGAAGGCGTTCCCTCCATACCCACTAAACGTCCTCCCGGGCCTGACATCCAGTGCACTATTGCGGGACGGCTCGGGATCTGGGCACGTGAGCGCAACTACACCGAGACCGTCCCAACGCTGCCCTTCTAGGCACTCCTTGTGCACCAATTGGTGGCCTGCAGCCCACAGGGGCTACACCGCTGGCCGACGCCGGCCATATAGGCCGCCTCCTCACCGACGGCTGCGCGACCTCGCGCGTCCTCCTGACAAGGACACCAGGAAAGGGTGTAAGGGCCGTCTGGAGCTAGCCTTGGTGGGAAAACAAAAACAACTCGGCGATGGCATGTGACATCGAATGCCAAGCCACACACCCGCCGAGAAAGTTTCCTACCACGTTACCAGGGTCCGCCACGAGGAGACTTCCGGACTATGAAACTATGGAATATGGAATCTATGGAATCCTGCCAAGGAACACCATAACAGCGACCCGTGAACTTTTGCTGGGCAGCCTTTTAGACCAAACTGATTCATCGTTTGCGTCCGTTGTCCGGCATAAATACCGGATAGTGGACTACCTGTCTTGAAGACTGGATCACAAGACTCCTCTGGCCTTGAAGAGGGCCTTTCCCTTTCTGGGCTTGGATGGAACTCAGCGCCTTGACTGGACATAGAAACTTTAACATCCACCTTTTTAACCTGGGTATCACGGACATTCCACTATATAGAGCCTGCATGGTGACAGAAGAAACAGTAGCTCACGTTCTGTTGAAATGCAGTGAAATGGCCTGCTATTACTGGGCATAATACTGAGATCTTCGGGTAGCCTCTGGGTCAAGAGGCTGGGTAACTTCCTGGAGGAATCAGGATGGCTGGAGTGAACCAGCTCCACACCCTTCGACGCAAAACAGGCGCAGCAGTCGTTAATTTGCGGAGACAGTCCGATTGAAGAAGATTAATAAGAACTTGTAGGCAACAGGCACCACGTGACATCCAGACAGCACCCTCGGCCTGACTCACTCTGATCTCTTTGCAGTAATAATCATTCCAACATTATAGAATTTTGGGTCATTCAGAGAGGCGTAACTAAATACCTTACAGGTTGGCAAGGCGATGATGGCTAAGTGCGGTGTTAATATTATCTCTTACACTAACTATCATTAAATTTTACCATCACTTCTGCTTACGATAAGGTGGATTAGTCATTTGTTATACCTTTTTATTAAAAAATCTTTCAGCGGGACTTGCACCGTGGCTTCCACAAGTCAGAGTTTTGAGAAACTAACAAATGCTAAGGTGTATCTTTTAATTATGAAGTATTTGCAACAACTTAACTTCTCAGCTCTTTTATTTTGTGCTCTGGTCCTAATGCAAAAACAGATAGCTGTCCTTAATCGATCTGAAGATAAATTATATTAGACTTTATTATTGTAGTATAGGGTCGTAAAGTGCTTTATATATAGTTTTAGTACATTAACGTTATCTATGTTAAATGTTTATTTAAATATAATATTCAATATGAGGGGAGTGTGATACGTGAATTCTAAACTTGAAAATTGTAAAATAATTACAGAATAATATCACAACTTAATTATTCTTAATCAACAGCCTGTGTCCATCCATTGCTGGACGTAGGCCTCCGTCATGTCACGCCATTGTTCTCAATCCTTGGCTTTCCGGATCCAGCCGTTGCCAGCAGTCCTCCTAAGGTCATTAGACCAACGGACCGCAGGGCGCTACACTATGTTTTAATTACTCTGTGACACCACGCTTGGCTAAACGTGGTCTCCACTTCAGGATTCGTCTGCTAAATATTATTATTAACATTCAAATATTATTTGGTTAGTTAATATGCTACATACATCAATATTTAATCAATTAATTAGCGTATATAGTAATAAATCTACTATCATCCACTCCACGCAAAGGGATTGAACAAAACCCAGCGCTGGTTTTCAGTTTGGTCCCTGTAGCTGGTTACTTGGAACAATTTATTTAGGTAAGGGTTTTAAATGGGAGAATGTAATTATAATTTTTTGAAAATTCCGAATAATTCTTGTCCTTATAGGTAATAATCATGCAATACGCTGATCAACCAATTATATTACTCGGCGAAAACCAGCTCTGCATCATCGATATCTCATTAATCTCCAAAAACATTGCTGTTTATTCCTTTAGCACACATAAGCTTTACTGATTTAGCTAAAATTTCCCTTAGTCTGTTCCTAATTCCTAACTCACTTTACACTATTTGCGTATTTTTGCGTTTGTACTCTAAAAATAAAGACGCTAGGAGTCAGAATAATAAAACAGTATTAAGAAATTCTCTAAATAAATGTAATGCAGTTGCTTTGTAACCACAGCTCATGTTTAATTTTCAGTGAGTCATTTTCTCTCATAATCAAGTATCACCCGCAAAACTAATTCCTGACAGTCGCTCAGTCGCCATGAGCGAAACGTTTAGGACAAGTTATAGGCGATGGTGGAAATAATAAAATTTTATAGCGATAAATATAAATAAAAAAAAAGCGTCGGTGGCGTAGTGCGTAAGAGCGTCGTCCGGGAGGCACTGGTTCGATCCACGCCACGTACTTATGTGGGTACTCTATCCGGTATAACACGTAACGTATCAGATAGGTACTGTATTTAGGGGAATTTCGATAAACTTTCGTAACGTAACGTTCGAACGTAAGACGTTCACACCATTATTGTCTGTTATTATTATCGCAGCAACGTACTCACTTGACATAGTATCTGATACGTTACGTATTAGTACGCTATTTAAGGATGGCTTTCTGGATCTTTCCAATTTAAAAACTCTAAATTATTTATTGAAAAATATTTAACTTGTAAGCTGTTGTGTTCAGAGTTATTTTTAGTTTTATTATGATATTTTTCTTACCTTTAAATTTTTCTTTTCAGATTTTTTTTATAAATATAAAATCGGGAGTGGTCTCCCCTTGACTTTGTCGTATACCGGAAACGACTAAAAAGTTGATAGAAACCTTATATTTTGATGTCATACATGCATGTTAAATTTTGGTCACCCATCCGAGTACCACCACGCACTTGGTTGCTTAACTTTCGTGATCAATGACTCAAAAGTTGATAGAAACCTTATATTTCGATTTCATGTATGCATGTTAAATTTGGTTGCAATAAGTTGAAGCATACTCGAGTTATCGTGCTAACGCACAGACACACAGACATAATTAAAAAAAATATTTTTGGACTCAGGGAGGTCCAAAACGTGTAAATCCGTCAAAATCTCGAGGTCGAATTTTTTGACGATTACTAGACTTCCTCCATTCTACGTATACGAGAAAGTAAAAACCTAAATATTGCCCAGCAACAAAACCTAAATCGCTTTCTCTCGTGACATAGTCTGAGCCTATAATGAGATTTCCTCGCCACCACTGTTATCCCTGTATTTGATACACCTGCTATAAACTCTATAAAAGTGTAATAACACTAATGGCATTCGCATGTCTTAATTTATATAGAGACTCGTAAACTCGCTGTAATTTATTAAGGTGTGCTTTGTTTTAATTCTAATGGAAATTATTAAGTATGCTGTTCATTCGTTGACCTAAATACTAGAACTGTAAAAGGAAGCCAGTTTTAATAAAAAGAAAAAGAGTTATTTCATTTGATTAAGATTTTAAGCTTGTTTAAAGTGTGAGTAAAAGAGGTTTTATATACTTTCGTGGTTTGTTAGTGTCGTTGGATAAGGAACCAAAAGGTAGGGTATATGATCAAGTATTCCAAGTGTCTGAAGATCACGTTGACTGCTGTCCATATGCATTGCTTTCCTTGAAGTAATATTATTAGCTGTTATCCAAAAGTTTAACAACAATTTGTGCAACTGAGGAAACCTACACACACCTATGAAGAAATTCTTAGGTTGTGTGTGGAGTCGACCAACCCTCACTTGGCCAGCGTGGTTGACTAAGGCCTAATCGCCCCTAATGTGGGGTAGGCTCGAGCCCCTCGGTGGGGACATTATATGAGCTGTTGATGATGATGATGATGATGTGCAACTTTTGGACAAAAGGTCTTCTGCCAATTACTTCCAACACTCTGCAAGTCTGCCAAACCAGGTATCATTGGTGCACCTTTAATTAGGGCCACATCTTGGATTAGTCTTAGCGGTATCTTCAATGGTTATGAACAAAAATATGTAAGTTTGTAATAACAAATATAGCCATGTGATGCCGGCAGAGTAAAATAGCATCACCCCATATCCTCTAAAGGGTATCGTAGAAGGCGACTAATCGATCAGAAAAGTGGTATTGATCACCTTATTTATTTATTTATTTGTATAGATACACCAACGACATATTCACAATACATTCATAAATTTTGGTTAGCAATAATATTATAGGACACTATGAATTGCCTTTATAGGTGTACACGGCATTACATTTTAGACGTACTATTACAAACAAAATTTGTATAATCAATAAAGTCAAACTCAAAAGCAGCGAGCACAAGAAGTAACACATGACTACTATATTAATCTTCATTAATCTACTATATTAATTCTTAACAACGTGAAATAGTTTATTTCTAAATTGACTTAATGAGGACTGGAAGATGTCGACGTCATTTGCGATACTATTATAGGTGCTCTTAAGACGGTTCAGTGGTGAGTTTATGTTAGTCCGAAACAGAACCTTGGAAAACGTCTTATCCAACGGGTATCTTAATTTTTTTCTAGGCACTATTAGATTTAATTCCTGAAGTAAATCAGGTGTACTTGTATTCCCATGCACCATTTTATATAGAAACAGAAGATCAAAAATCCTTACCTTTAACCTTGACCAAAAATCTAAAGCTTATACTCCGTTCACCAATCTGCATTGGGCAAGCGTGGTGGACACTGCCTACAGGTCCTTTGATGGCAAGAAGAGGCCTTGTGTCCCAGCAGTGGATCGAATTATAAAGGCTGCTTTGATGATGATGACATTAAATTAAAATACAGGGAAATCGCATTTCTACATTGTAATTGTTAGTGAAATTATGTTTCTAGTAACTATTTTCATTTGTCTGTGATTGATTTGCATTTTTCTTATTTTCTTCAAGAAAATAGCAAGGACAGAACAAGAAAATTATTTTTATTTTAGTTTTCTAATCAGACAGAGATAATTCAAAGCACGAAGTATTGGACAAGGGAGACTAGATAAGCAATATTCTGATTCAAAACTGCTCGCTTTAAGTCCCAAGGTGAGGCAAGGTAATTATAAACAACAACAATTTTCAAAGTCATTCATATGAAAAATAATATAACTTAAATATAACTTCTTAGAAATATGAAATATTATAATATAATATTAATTTTAAATTGATTGTATTGCGTCGCGGACGTGGGTTCTTCGTAACGAATACGAAAGTTAAGCTACCAAGACCAAGTGCGCCGTCGGTAATCGGATGGGTGACCGAAAATTTTTCAACTCGATATTCCTCCAGGCTTCGGAAGGCACGTTAAGCTGGTGATCCCGGGTGCTGTGGAAAGATAGCAGTCAATCCCAAGGAGGGTGGGTGTCAGACAGGCACACGGCAGCAAAAATAAAATGCCTAATACTATGGCAGTATTATCCATAATATGGACTTCATATTATGAAGACATCACTGCACCGACCCCAAATAAATTGGGAGCACTGTAGAAGAATGAAATTGATTCTTGAAAATCTCAAACACATTATTTCCTTAATTCTGCTTACTGTAGCGTGGTATGAAAATAATTATTATGAAATTTAATTATGTCCCAAGAAAAAGTCTCGCCTCCTATCATCCTCTCTATCTGTATCGTTTCTTTCTCTACCTTAGTCAAAGGAACAGACTCATATTTTTCTACAAGTGAAAGAAGCATTCTAGAAGTCTTTCCAAATTTTTTCTTATATTAACCAAGCTGAAACTCCCCAAAACATTAGAGGCCCATCTCCGATACAGCAATAAATTCCACATTTAACTTCCTGACAATGCGTATTTATATTCATAGACAGTTTATGCTTCGTAAGCTGAAGATCAATAAGCGAAAGCTAGTAAGGAGCCACTGGAACGTCGGCTAAGTCCTTTGTCCCTCGAACTGTGTTATTTAGGGACCCATTGACATGTAAATTCCTTTAGGCTATTAAATTTGCATTCTAATTAAAGCAGACACTCGTCGGCTTCCAAAGACTCACCTGAGTTTTTGTTTTTGAATGTTGATTGAAGATTTGTTACAGTACGTTCCTCTGTTTTGATTGTTAGATGAAAATAGATTAAGCTGAGCTTTCATTGTTCAATAGGTATTTTTTGGGAAATCATGTAATACATATCCCACAACTTGTATTCAGTATAATCAAAATTAAATAATATTGAAAATGTCAGAACAATGAGCTATTTTCAAAAACAGGAAAAATTCAACATGAATTTCAAAATTTCATAGAAAAATGTGTCAATTTATCAGTAGTGAAAGTTTTATCGACTTTGGACATAATTATTTGTTTGTCGAAGTTGTCATTTTCGTACTAATTATTATCTCGATATTTAGTGGACGTGACGTTTTACATAAAGACAAAGCCCACCTCGAGGTCCTTATGCTACACGAGCAAGTCAGCCATAAGACTGTTTTCTGCGTAAAGCAACTCAAAGACTATGAATTACTTTTACATTTTCGCCTTGCAAGTCGTGCTGTGATGATTTCGAATCACTTCGTGACTATCCCTATCAACAGACTCGGTGCTATGTAAAAAATTAAGAAAAAAATAACAATAACAGCTTAATCCTTGAGAGTAATTTCATTCACCGAGCGTGTTCGTTGGCCGGGAGATGCGAAGCAACGCGTGATAATGCATTATTTATATTATTTGATGCGACCAAAAGAAATGCAGATACTAACGAAAAATCCATAGAAGGGCCCTTTTGTCTCTACAGCGTGTCTCTTGAATAAATGAAACAAATAAAATTCGTATAAATATTGAACGTATATTTCACACTTAGCAGAGAGCCCGTAACTGAGATATATATGACATGGTTTTATGTCGATGCTTTTTTGGTGGCGATGTTTTTACGTATCTTTGTTTGTAAACGAATCGGGACAATGCGGTGGCTGTTTTGCTTTTTTTGTTGATTCATATGCGGCGGTCGGATTCGATCTCTGTAAAAAATTGTGCAGCCGCTTAAAACAGGCGACAAGTATGGAAGTCGTTGGTATTATAACTTTTTATACTAACCTTGCGTACAGCTAAAAAATTCGCAGCGTGCTGTCGAATCTGTACTTGATTGGACACCGACGCTTTTTTATTTTTCAGAGTTCAAAAAACGTCGAGGAATGCTCCGACTATGCTCTATATGGGCCGCTGTAAAAAATGGCGGTTTTTTGATGAGAGTTAGCTACATGTTTGGTACAGAGTGTGGATTTATTTAGTTTTTGATCAATATTTCATTGTCACAGGCAGCCGGTCACCATGCAACGTCAGTTCTCTCGTGCTTTGGAACAACGGAAACAGTGGAGACGGCGTATTGATTTTTTTTACGTTTTTCATTATTATTTTTAAAGCTTTGCGTACTGTGTAACTGAAGAGTTTTTATTTATAATGCTATTGACACTTTATGTATCAAAGATCAAATATTAATTTATTCTATTTGAAATACTACATTCTTAAACCATTATCACGTAGGAGGTACTTGTGAATGTGAAATTCTTTATATTTCACCAATAATTTTCTGCTTGCGTGGCAGAAATGGCTGAACATATACGTGGCAGGAAATAAGGCAAAAGAATATTACATAACATTACACACGCACGTACCGATATCATAGACAAAAAGTTGGACCACAGATTAGAAAGAATATGTCTAAACTATAGTTTTTTAATTGGTTCGATTGTCAATGACATCTGGCTCACACAGCCCTAATTCTTTATATTATTTTTATTAAATGTTACTTAGTTTAAAAATATTTTTATTTATTTGTTTGTTTATTATTATAAATAAGTATTATTACTGTTATACGTTACATAGTATACATTTTAAATTATTTGATATTTTATCCTCATTATCTGTATTATTAGTAAAAAATCGTAGGATTTTATTTATTTCATTAGTATTTTATTATATTTGTTGGACACCGTACGTCACAGCAAGGAAGGCCCTGCCAGAAAAACAGCGCTCCTGCAGCACTGTCGTAGGAGCAGATGCTGAGGTAGGAACCTTTTGGCCTCGCACAGAACGTTATGTGTACATACCTATTAGTTAAGTTGTATGTAAGTATTTTGTTATTTTAGTAGTTATAATTGTTATTTTATTTTTCTTTTGTTTTTGTTCTGGCGAGGCCAATAAATGTTTTTCTTTCTTTCTTTTCTTTCTTTCAATAAATTAACATAGTTTTTACGTTTTTGTGTTTTACTCGGACTGTTAAGATGATTTTGACTGTAACCTTTATCCTAGTCGTTGGCTTTTGCATGTTTGTTTACTCAAGGATTGTTACTTTTTAGGTTTGGTGCCGTTTTTGAGGCGACATGCTGGCAACCTGTCACTATTTTGGTGTACTGTATAGCTGATACTGCCCGATGTGGCTTTATGTGTAACCAAGGCGTTACCCAAAGCTCTGTTCAACCCCTTTTGAATTATGAGCGTGAATATGTGTAGTTTTTGCGGAGTCATCATCAGTTACGCTTTCTGCATACCAAGCGGCCTTGGTACTAATCCTGATTGAAAAAAAAATTGTAGGAGGAACACTTACATTTGTTCACAAGTTGTGATTAATTTTACATTTGCTTAAGGTTATTCTAAATATCAAATGAAATAATACATGATATTTAATGTCGGTTGAGATTGTTATGAGCGTGGAAATATAACATTTTAGGTACTGTAATAAACTAGTTAAACTACCAGAGTCATTTAGAGATTTGGGAACTAAATAGAACTGAGATTGTGCCTCGATGCATGTATCAATCACAGAAGTTATGCAACAAAAATGGAGTTGTGCACAGAGTGACGTATGTGAAATTTGTGACCAAAACGGTTTTAGACAAAGAATAAAAAAATATTACAAATGTTATAATACATATTAATGATTTACATGTTATCGTTTTCCTTTTAAAAGGCATAGAATAGAATATTGAATCGTTGCCTTTTGGAAAGTCACTCCACTCAACGGATTTCTGTAACATCAGCGTTACACAGTGAGTATGAATATTGGATGTCATTGCGGAAAACATTCGACGCAATACCGCTTCCATCTTTAAGCTCACATTTCTAAACGCAAAGCGACATCATATTCTTATGTCTTCTTTGAGCATTTACGGTACATATAAAAATGTTATGTATTATCCGTCTTTGTGGTGCGTAATGGAAAAAGCTGTATTGTATATTGTATAATCATAGTTTATTGGAATATCGCATAAATTCTTGGATTGGTAGAGAACGTTACAGTCTTTAATTGAAATTCATGTTTTCTGTTATATCGTGTATCACGTATATGTTATATCCATTATATTTGTTATACCTTTATTTTACATTTACATTATTAAATAGGTAGTTAGATTTTGAGTTGCCGCATCTCTATCTTCCCTCTATCTATTAAATCCTATCCATCCTAAGAAAGCTTGGAAGAGGTCATAATTATACAGGGCAGTGACAAAGCCATTTATTACTACATTACAAATACCTACTTGTAAAACTAAGTTAACGGATTTAAGACACTCGTGATTGCCGTCTATAGAGAAAGACTAGAATTTCCTGTATCAATATTTTATATTTTTTACATACGTTGAATAACTTTGAAAATCATTGTTTTTAATTACCTTGGGACTTAGAGCGAGGAGCTTTGAATAGGAATATTGCTTATCTAGTCTCCCTTGTCCAATACTTTGTGATTTGAATTACCTCTGTCTAATTACAAAACTAAAATAAAACTCATTTTCTTGATCCGTCCTTGCTATTTTCTCGAAGAAAATAGGAAAAATGCAAATCAATCTTAGACAAATGAAAATAGTTAATAGAAACTTAAGTGGCTAACAATTACAAAAAGTATTTCTACAATGTAGAAATACGTTTTTACTGTATTTTAATTTAATGTCATCATCATCATCATAACAGCCTATATAATTCGACCCACTGCTGGGACACAAGGCCTCTTCTTTTCATCGCAGGAGGTTTAGGCAATAGTCCATCCTGTTTTCCCAATGGAATGGGTGATCAATACCTCTTTGCTGGTCCATTAATCACCTTCTACGACACCCATTGGAGGATATGGGGTGATGCTATTCTACTCTGCCGGAATCACATGGCTATATAATTTTATATATAATAAAATTTAATGTATTAAAATGATAATATTGGTATTATTGAGGCACCAATTAGGACATTTCTGAGGCACTACATGCATTGTGGGTCCAAATTATAGTACTTTTTAGTTAATTTGGTTTTATTGTATACTAAGGACGGTTTCAATTAGAAAAAAATAACCCTGTCAATATCTTCGAATCCCAAAATTAAGCACTCTTTAGCAATAGTTTTTACAAGTCAGAGAGCACCGCAAACAAGCTGATTTGCCGCATGCTTGACAGCCTAAATAATGGATATCCCCTTAATAAATTAACATTCGATCATTTGAATACAATATCATGTTCAGGTAAAGTAAAATCTGAAGCTTAGCTTTTATTCGGTGTATTTTCTACATGAGTACATGCATCTGAACAGGAATTACCTCCTAGGATGCGTTTTTACTGCAGACAAACTTGAACAGACCAATGAAAAAAAGTTACACCTAACACTGACACTACGTACGACATACGTCACGTCGTCGAAGTCACCTATTTAGACTCATGCCAGCCCCCCTAGCACGGGACGTGGACAAATTCTCCTCGGGGAAAACAAAATGTTTTCCTCTCGCTCTAACTCTCACTAAATCCTGAGAAGAAATAGTGTCAGGTGGTGGAGAGAGATTTTGTCCACGTCCCGTGCTACGGGGCTGGTGTCGGTTCATCTCCACTACACACACATCAGGGGCGACTAGTAAACTACCAAAATGGACGAAATCAAACTCCCACGCAAAATTTTGTTATGACACAAAAACCGTTTGGGCGACGTACCACATACGTAAGTCAATGGTTAAATGTTAAAACTTTTATGAAAGTGAAGGGGATCATTAAAGATAAGTAGGTATAATGTGCACAATCATTACAGATCCAGTTTCCTACTTCTGAACTAATATGCGAATTGCTTACGGAAGTACCCACTCAGCATATTTCCAGCTGTATCTAATTCAACTTCCCCTATTATGCCTATTTGTAATAGGACATTCGATTTACAGCTGACTAAGATAATGTTTTGTGGAACTCACCCTTATCACAAAGCTGTAAGAGTGATTGAAGTTAATCCGATTGAATATTTAATTTGGTTTGAATATTACCGATATTAGTGCGAAGTTTACCCGTTTGATTGGGTTAGATATCTAAGTACAATACGTTAACAGACTCCGTTGGTTTGATTTTGACGTGGTTGATTAACTCTCTATTCCAGTTAAAATAAGGTTGGGATTGTCATGAAAATGCTATCTCTATTGAGGAAATTTTACTGTAAAAACTTATTTTGTATGCTGTTGTCTTCCGCAAAATATGGAAAGAGGAATATTTTAGGCACCCATCCAAAACCCAGCTTGCACTTGATTGCTTTGGTTTTGCGATCTTTGCAGATTATTATTATATTATACATCTTAATAATCCTAAAACTTTAATAACTTTCTGGACTTATTTAGGTAGCGCAGCAAAAGAAACAGAGTTAATGTTAAGTCCGTTCAGAATTAACTTTACTTTTATTTTTGTTAATAATAGTTTCTGCCCGCGACTTTGTCTGCGCAGGAGTAGTATAAATTATAGACTAATGTTATTCTGATGCATGGGTTATATTATTGTAAAGTTTCATTGGCGTCGTGGCGTAGTGCGTAAGAGCTTCGACTCCCACCCGGGAGGCACTGTTTTCAAATTTTAAATTCATATGTAGGTACGTTTAATCGAGTCGACCAACTCGCACTTGGCCAGCGTGGTTGACTAAGGCCTAATCGCCCCTAAATGTGGGGTAGGCTCGAGCCCGTCGGTGGGGACATTATATGAGCTGTTGTTTATGATGAAAGTCTCAGTAGTTTTTGGGTGAAAGAGTAACAAACATCGCTACAAACTTTCAAGTGTATTACTAGCGGTCGCCCGCGGCTTCGCTCGCAGTAATGTAGGTTATCACGCCAAAAAGTATTCAATGTCCTTCCTAGGGCCTCAAAATATCTCCATACCAAATTTCAACAAGATCGGTTCAGTGGTTTAGGTGTTAAAGAGCGTAACAAACAAACAAACTCACTTTTGCATTTATAATATTAGGATTTAGGAAATATAGATAATAGGATTACTATTAGGACAGAAATAACTTAAATTATTTGTAGGTAGCTACTACCATTATTTTTTTTAAGTTTTTACAGACATACATACGATCATGCTCGTAATCCCACGAGGGGTTAAACAGAGCCTTAAGTAACATTTCGTTACGCATAAAACCATATCTGGCCATATATGGGTCATGCAGTGGCTCCAAACAGCGATAGGTTGCCTATGTTATGGTCAAAAATCGAAACTGTAGTCACAGGTAGTAGCACTCCTTGTGACTTGTCACTCCTTGGCTCTCTACCTCAGCTTTAGTCAAAAACTAATTTCTCTTGTATATTATGTATCCCATGAGAGATCATTTTAATTGAATATATTTCAAGCGAAGTTTTGTCAATAGCATGAGATTTCTCAGGCTGATTAAACTACGGACTCGGATTTCAAAAACCCGCCAGAGAAAAGCATGGATTAGCCGAAAAGCTAATCGAGCGCTTATGATTAAAAATATCAGAGTTAAAATTGGTCAGAGATCTCGGAAGTACTAACAAAAAAATATTTTACAGAACTGATGAAAGTTTGACTTGAATCCGACTGTTTATGACAAGTAATATGGACATATGTTTGGATTACTGTAATTTTATTATAAAGCGTGAAATTAAAATCGTACTATAAATTTCGAGCATGGGTGGCATAATTAACTGACTTTCTCCAAGCATAAAGATCTGTAAATAAATGTTTGTGTGGATACGAGATTTTGTAACCGATAGTGTCTTAAAGAAAATCAGTAGAATTTCTTCAAACGAATAATAATCTCAATAATTTTGTAGAACGACGGCGCTGGAAGCAAGACCACTGTATGTATTAGCGTTGGCCTTAACCTTTATACACTTGCCACTCCAAGATATAATACCCGTTTGGGAGATGTCGTTCTATTACGTGACATTCACCAGGATAACATATTGGGCCCGTATTCGATCTATTCCCTGACTTCTGAGATCATTTTGAGTGTAACATCTGTCCGTGTAGGCTTTTGCGTTGGACTGTTTACTGAAGGATTGTTATTTTTGGCTTTTGTACCTCTTTTGTGTAGGCGACAGGTTGGCAACTTCTCACCTTTTGGAAGCGCAGCATGACCATAGCGCCGGATGTGACTCTATATGTAACAAAGTGCAAGTAAGGTAAGTATATTCAGACAGCCAGGCAGCTCTACTAGCACTAAACGGCAACGATTTAAAGTCAAAGCTAGTAAAAGACTGCGTGGAAAAACTAAATGACCTGGTGCAACTAAACAAGATCACCCTCAAATGGGTGCCGGGTCATTCTGGAATCATCGGTAACGAAAAGGCCGATGAGCTAGCAAGGGCTGGGGCTCAAGGTCTACAGTTTGGCCCAGAACCTTTCTGTGGTATCTCAAAAGCACCTATGGCTCTGCTCAACCCATTATGAGATTGCGAGCGTAATCGTATGTATGTACCTATTTATGTATTCGATCTATGTATTATTGACAAAATAGATGGAAACAGTTGCCCTAATTCCTTACAAGATGTACTAAGCAAATCAGTCAAACAGATTTGCTTAGTACCTTATGTAAGTTTAAATGACAGCTGTATCAGTTAGATATTATTATTAAGTACATTAGTTTAACATTGAATTGTTTTCTTTTTAGTAATCTTTACTTACAGTTTAATTATTGTTATTCTATGCATGCAGTGTTTACCGACCTATTATTGTTCAAATAGCATTAAATTTCAAAAATATTGTTTACATACATTCACAAGTGTAACAATTAATAATGAACCAAATTAATAAATACACCCTGTATTATCCGTGTCCTGTTTGTTACGAACCAATAGACGATAGCTCGCAGGCGGCTTAGGGGGCAACTCGGACACAAAATATCTGATCCACGGCCGAGTTGCCTACTTTAAAATTTTGATGTAGGCTTTTCGGCCAAACTTTATATTTCAGTGTCCGAGATTACTTCGTTCATAATTTCGAGTAGTAAATTCGGACAATTCTTTATTTTTTTACACAAGTAACTTAAAAGACATACTAACAATAAACAAAAGCATTTTTTGTTTCGATAGTATTAAAAAAACATAATTAATATAAAAAAAACAATAAAAACTTCAAAACAAACGAAAATATAACTAACTTACTTGATTTCATCTATAATAATTTTATATCATAATTAGTTAATTATATTAACTAATTAATAAAAATAAAAGTTTGTATTATCGGAAATCCTTAAAAAACGAGAAAATAATTAGGATTTGGACAGTGCTTTATTTTTTTAGACAAGTAACTTAAAAAAACTCAGATTAACAATAAAGCATTATTCATTTTCATTTCATTTTTCATTTTCAATTTCACGGATAAAAATCAGGAGTTGTCTCCGCTTGACTTTCTCGTTATACCGGAAACGACTCAAAAGTTGATAGAAACCTTATATTTTGATGTCATACATGCATGTTAAATTTGGTTGCAATAAGTTAAATCACACTCGAGTTATCGTGCTAACGTACAGACACACACACACACGCAGACATAATTCCAAAACGGTATTTTTGGACTCGGGGAGGTCCAAAACGTGTAAATCCGTCAAAATCTTGAGGTCCACTTTTTTGACAAATAAAAGACTTCCTCTACAACATGTAAACTAAATACAAAAAAAAAACAAAGTACCCAGAAAAAAATACAAAAAAAAACAAAAAGTACCCAGAAAAAAATACAAAAAAAAACAAAAAGTACCCAGAAAATGTTGTACAATATTTTCTGGGTACCTTTTGTTTTTTTTCAAAAAAAAATCGTTTTTTTAAAAAAAAAAATTGTAAAAAAAAATATCATTGAAATCAACTCAGAAGCCGATCCCAAACCACCTGTATTCAGGGTGTTGGTTATTAAGTGTACATGTTGTATACTATGGCCTAAGATCAGAGAAAAAAAAAATATATTAAAAACCATAGCAGATTCAATCAACTAAGTTAATTATATCTTGTTTTTTTGACGTTTTTATTGTTTTTTTTATATTAATTATGTTTCTTTTAATATGATCGAATCAAAAAATACTTTTATTTATTGTTAGTATGTGTTTTAAGTTACTTGTATGCAAAAATAAAGAATTGTCCGAATTTACCACTCGAAATTATGAACGAAGTAATCTCGGAAACTGAAATATAAAGTTTGGCCGAAAAGCCTACATCAAAATTTTAAAGTAGGCAACTCGGCCGTGGATCAGATATTTTGAGTCCGAGTTGCCCCCTAAGCCCGCAGGCGAGACCTTTTCAGCCACAAAATGCGATTTCTCAACCGCTATTAAAATATTTTAAATTCACACTCACAGTTTTACAAAGTTAACGATAGAGGCACGCGCCAATTGTATAGAAGAAAACGAAAGCGTTAATCGATTCTGAGAACTATCAAAACTCGTAATTCCTACATCGAATGAAAATTAACTTCAACAAACAATCGAGTCGCCATTTCAGGAGAATTAAATGCAATTAATCCCGTGACCTATGTTCGATTCCAAATGATTTGTTAATCAACACATCTACTATTAGTACAAACCCAACCCTCGCCCTGCCACGAATATCCGAGCGCCTAATTACCGATACCGATATCTATACACACACGGACCCGTGTCTTGTGAATTACTAGCATAATCTGTGCCCAATTGCCTATTATCTCCTGTACCGTTCCTGGTACAATTGGAGTTTTTGATCCTGTTAAACTCAAGTTCTTAATTAAAGCTACCTACGGGTACTTCGTACCTTTGTAGAAACGATAGCAGTAATGAAGTACGTTTGTTTTGGTCGGTTAGAAAGGGTTTTGCTTTTATTACCTACTAAATGTGTCCTTGTAATAAATTGCCTAAAAGCTATAATAAGCTCTTTTGCAATTCATTGATTTCAATTAGTGTTTTTGTAAAGTTATAATATAATGACTCTTGAGCTTTAGATAACATTTTGTTACACATAGCCACATAATAGCGATATGGAAAAATACACAATCCAATTCATCATCTATAGATATTGTTAATAATATATTGTTGGTTAAGTTATAAAGTGTTTATGAAATCCTAACCACTTTGAGAAGACGAGACATTACGCATTTCTATTACAAACTACATAGTTGGGTACTACAAAACTCAAAAAGGAGAATAATAATCTCCTTAATTCTCTTTGTAGTTGGACAGCTAAAACTCTAAAGCCACACAGGCTATAACAGTCTCTCAAATCAGTTAATAGTTCTTTCAACATTAACTAGTGGAAAGTTTATTTTAGGCATGTCTGGAACCATTGTGTAGACGGTTCCTTGCTTACTCGGAGCACACGTTCAGCGCTATGAATAATTCAGACTATTAGATTGTTATCAATAACTCTTAGCGTTCCAAGTTCAATGAGTGAAATATTAAAGTTATTGAAGCTAATTCATTTAGAACGGTAAAAAGAAAACAAGTTATCCATATTTTCAATGCACGTCAAACCAGAACCATCAATACAGAGCTTCATCGCCAAAAGGCAGCGGGTATTTCACCTCGCACGCTCGTTCATCACAATTCATTTCGCTTCCTTCCACTATTCATTGTTCAAATTGAACGGACTGGACCACATGGTAAGAGTTTAGCACCGGTATAAATCTACCGCAACCAGCAGCCAACGGGTTTACAACAAACGTCGTTAGGCTGTGGCGAGGTGTCGGTTATCGAACACAAAATACTCGGCCGCCGACGAAGTGAAATAGATGACCGGTGTGAAATATTGCTTATGAAATAAATTAAGAACCAAATGACTTCGGGTGAATTTATTTAATGTCTCTCTTACTTATTGCTGACCTCGTTCGCCTTTGTTATTGGTTGATGCGTTATACTTTATTGTGAAAGTGGGTCATTTTTATAGCTTACTATTATCACCGAAAACAAAACAAAAACCGAAAACATTGTGATCTTTAGGACATACCTACATCTTTGGATTAGATAATAGATCAGAAGAACGGATCCTTTAAAATATAATTAAGGAGCAAATATAACTAGATTCTCGTCCGGACAGTTGTCATAGAAAGTCGTGAGCACAAATTTTATTTTAAATAAAGTCCTATCAATCGATTGTAGATTCTGTTCTATTACTAAAAAGTTCTGATTTTGCCTGTGGTGTGGAAATTCTACTTGTGATTCGTTTGTAGTATACGCAAACTTAACAGATAAAATGATTCGGTCACCATCAGGATCACATTCAACTTCTTCATCGCAACCAAATCTCTATTTTGGCGAGCAAGAACTTGAAACAAACAGAAATATTAGGAAACGTAAAAATCCCGATGATTTTACTGAGTTGAAGGAGGGACTAATGCAGATGTTCAGGGAGATGCTAAATTCTGAAATAACAGAGGTGAAAACTCAGAACAGCAAGATAATCGAATCTAACGCTCAAATTGTCAAGCTGCTAGAAGAAAATACTGCCAACTTCAAGGAAATAAGTGACAGAGTTCAAATTCTTGAGGTTGCACATGAAACAGCTCTGAATCGCATCAATGAGTTAGAAGATCAACTAAACGGAATACAGAAGCAACTAATTAAGAAAAAAGTTGAAATAAGAAACATTCCCAAGAAGGAAACAGAAGATGTTCGTGAGATTGTCGGTAGGGTATACAATGTTCTGAAGATTCAACCGGTAACTGATTCTATGAATGTCTATAGACGAGGCAAAAATGATGGACCAATTGTTATTGAATATAAAGACATGAAAAATAAGGAGGAAATTTTGAGAGCAGTCAAGAAATACAATAGCGACAGTAAAGATAGTCCGTTATGTGCAGAGAATGTAGGAATCAATGGCTCAAAAACTCGAATATATATATCGGAATCTCTCACAGCTATGTCTAGGAAGCTTTTGGCTGCTACTCGAGAGTTGGTCAGTGCTGGAATGTATAAGTACTGTTGGGTGTCACGTGGGAATATATTACTTCGCAAGGATGATGGTCAACCAGCAATAGTCATCAGTTCTCAACGTCAAGTGAGGGACCTAGCTGCCGCATGACTATCACCAGATTATGAACAATGGTATATATTCTATTATTTCTTTATAGTTTTTGCTGTACTAAATTATTTTAATTCTATTCATGCATGTTCTTTCTTGTTATCCAATGTATTGAGTGCGAATTTTTATGTATTGTATTTGTACGAGTTTTATATGTTGTATTTTTGTGCTACCCCAACTACACACAACTATTTGCACACTACCAAAGTTAATTCCGCTCAAGTCGAAGCCATCATTGGTTTGTCTATATACAGAAACTGTAGGGACTCTTTTCCTCAGCAGAAATTGCAGTACTGTTGCCCACTTATAATTTACTGGCATGGATAATAGCGTGATTGATGTACTCACTGATGTTGATAATAACGTCAATGTTGGTGAATCCTATTTGCTGGAGGAACCGGAGGACTTTTCGCAATTCAATCTCAATACTGGAAGTTCACTTAAAATTATTGTCCAAAATATACGCAGTATCAATAAAAATTTTGAAGATTTTATAGTATTCTTGAGCCGCAGCAACCTAGAATATGATATTATTATCCTGACTGAATGTTGGCTGCAAAATTCTGATCATATTCCGATGTTGGAAAATTACAATAGTTTTCATACGCGTAAACATATCAATCAGAATAGTGGTGTGGTGATATATTATAAAAATAATTTGAGAAATGTCAAACTGTATGAACCGGATATAACTGACGCGGACTGTCTTGTATTACAACTATCAAATAGTCATGTCTTTGTATGTTTGTATAGATCTCCATCGTTTAACTCACTTAATAACTTTTTTAGCTCCTTGGATAAGCTCCTCACAGATCTTAAACACGTACCTAATATCTACCTAACCGGGGATATAAATATTGATATTACGCAAAAAAATGAAAACTTAACTTCTGACGAATATTTGGATCTACTCGCTATTCACTCTCTTCTACCTAGTCACCACTTTCCTACTAGATTAAATAAATGCATTGATCATTGTTTTGTTAAGTCTCATTGTAAGATTGTCACAATAATTTGTAACACATCCGTAACAGACCATAGTAGTCTATTTTTAATGATACCTCTAAAGCATCCGAAACACAAAGAGGACAGAAAAAGGCAAATGAAATCGATTGATTACAATAAGGTCTATAAAAAGCTGCAAGATACCGACTGGAGTGACGTGAAAATGATCGAAGATGCAAACAGGGCTACTGAGACATTTATTGCAACTATCTCTGGTATAATTGAAGGCTGTACTAGGACGTTTTCAATTCCCAATAGAAGACAAACCTGTCAACCTTGGATCACCCCTGGCCTGTTGCGGTGCATGAGGTTTAGAGATGTCCTACATAAGAGACACTTAAAGAATCCAAACGACAAAAACCTGGAAATCACTTACAGACGCTACAGAAATCATTGCAACAACATTCTACACAATCTAAAAACCACACATGATAAATTAGAATTATACAACAGTAAAGGTAACATAAAAAAGACTTGGACCACAATAAAGCGTGTATGTAATCTTAAAATGCCTGGTAAGTCGCAGGAACCTAGTGAACTATTAAATATTAAATCAACGCCTCAGGCTTCCATTGATCATATTAATGCTTTTTTTGCTAACGTTGGTTCGGATCTGTCAAACACGATTTTGAAAAGATTAAAAGTTACAGAAGCAGATCTTGTTCAAAAGTTAAGAAGCGTAGGGAGTCCTGTGAATTCCTTCATGATGATAGAAACTGATGAGTCTGAGGTATACAGGTTTGCTATGTCACTTAAAAATACACAATCCTCCGGTTGGGATGGGATCTCTTCTATGTTTATAAAAAAATACATCAATCAATTGCTCGCACCCATGACACACATTTTTAACCGATGCATTTCTTCGGGGAAATTTCCAAATGTATTGAAAGAGTCAATTATTGTACCAGTTTTCAAGTCGGGGGAGAGAGACAGTATAACGAACTACAGACCCATATCACTTTTGCCAACTATTGCAAAAATTCTCGAAAAAATCATTAATTATAGACTTGTAACGTACCTAGAAAAATATGAAATTCTTTCGAAAAATCAATTTGGATTTAGAAAAATCAAATCTACTGAGGATGCTATAGAAAATCTAGTAAATGGCGTGGTAAGTAATCTTGATAATAAGCAAAAATGCCTAGGTATTTTCTTGGATTTGGCGAAGGCGTTTGATACTGTCTCAATCCCCTTGCTGATTTGCAAATTGGAGGCGGTGGGGATACGAGGTCTACCACTTGATCTCTTAAAAGATTATTTAAGTGATAGGACACAGATTGTTAAGATTGGTAATAATCTTAGTTCAAAAGCGAAGGTGAATTTCGGTGTGCCCCAGGGTTCTGTCCTTGGACCGACACTATTTCTGGTGTATATAAATAGTCTTTGTGATATTGCAATTCCAAATGCAAAAGTAATTACTTTCGCTGATGACACAGTCCTCGTATTTCATCACACGTCTTGGTCGCTTGTCAAAGCCTCAGCGGAGGAGGGGCTTAGTAAAGTCATAGAATGGCTGGACTTAAATTTGTTAACGTTAAATGTTAAAAAAACCAAATACATAACTTTTAGCATAAGACAAAATACTCAACCTAATCAGGATTTTACTTTGAAAGCACACTCATTTGACTGCCATTGTAATAATGATTGTCTATGCTCCATATTGGAATCGGCTAACAGTGTTAAATATTTAGGTTTGGAAATTGACAAAAATTTGTCCTGGAAACAACATATAATTAAACTTAAATCTAGAATCCGCAAGCTAATACCTATTTATAAAAAAATTAGAAGTATGAAAGATGATAAAACAAACAAATTATTATATTTCACATTATGTCAATCAATAATTAGCTATGGTATATCTGCTTGGGGTGGTGCTAGAAAGAGTACGCTTATAATAATAGAAAGGGCACAGAGACTTATTTTAAAGGTAGTAAACTTTAAGCATTATAGGTATCCTACAATAAAACTGTACGAGGAATTTGGGGTACTAAGTGTTCGTCAACTATATATAAAAACTATTGTACTGAGACAACACTATTGTAAACGTACTAATAAATCGGCCAGACGAACACATGCGGTATATGAGCTTCCTGCGTGCAGATCCACCTTTGCGCAATGTTTCTCATATTTTCTTGCTCCTTTATTGTATAATCGGATAAACAAAATTAAACCGCTGCAAAACCTAACGAGATTTAATTGTAAAAGTACACTGGACGAGTTTCTGGGTGGTTTGGACTATGAGCGGACTGAAAACTTCTTACAAGTGTGTAAATAACTGTTTGTGTATTGAATATTTGTGTCTGTTTTGTGAATGTGTATGTATGTATATTATGTATGTATATTGCGTAATGTGTATATGCACATACAGCCAAATTTTGTATCAAATAAGTACATGTATGAAATGTAGTCTATTGTATAATATATAAGTACAAACATAACATAGTATATTGTTGTGAACATCTTTGTTGCAAATATGGGATACACGTCATATTAAACATAAAATAATCCGTGTAATTCCTGTGTTCGTAATATCGATGGCTTAATAATAGTATATTTAATTGTAGATTCTGCTTTGTATAATTGTAAATTTTATTTATTTCTATCTTGGATGTATATCGGATGAACATGCTTATAAAATTTTAGTTTTTTATTGTGGTCAAATTGCTTGTGAAAGATCTATAACACTTTTTTTTTTTACATATAAATGTACTACACTATTGTTATCACCGTATAAAATAGGAAATCGAATTGTTTTGTATATTACTTACTCTTACATAAAATTTACATTGTTAATAATGCGTGGTATCGGTTTACTTTGCGTATACTTCACGCGTTGAGATGTGATTGACGTGACTACTTTGTTGCCTTTTGTTTAATACAATGTAGTGCGCACCTCTTTGTTTAATACAAAGGAATAACCGAGCTTAAATATATTTTTATTTTTCGGTATTTCATTTAATTCTCTGTTGCAAAAAGACCTTTGTACTAAACTATTTAAAGTGTGTATTCGGAAGTGAGAATCTTACCTTGCCGTAACACAGTTTTAAACTAGCACGGAAGGTAATGATTATTTTTTCTGTATACCAACATAACACAAATAATAAATTTTAAACTACCTACTCTTTTAACATTTGTGTATAAATAAAATAATTTGTTTTGTAAGTTATAATGTAAACCTACTTAGTCTTAATGTAACTTATGTAACTGGTATACTCTGTACATGATTATTATGAATAAACTATTCTATTCTATTCTATTCTATTCTATAACTTTGGCAAGGACTGGATATCTTATTTTTAAATCATCAAACATCCGGTTCTGAATATTATACCAGATAACTTTACAAGAGTTTATTAATTCGTTACTAAAAAAAAATGTATAAGACTTGTTGATGTCCAAACACGAAGATTCTTTTATGTCAAATCATTCTGGATGTATTTGAAATGGACACAATGCCTCTCCTTTTCAACGAAGGAGGTATAGGCAGTAATGCGGACTGGTGGACGGAGTATGAGGTGATCAATACCCCTTTGCTGATTCATTAGACACCTTTTACGACACCCATTGGAGGATATGGGGTGATGCTATTCTACTCTGCCGGCATCACGCGGCCAACACACACGCGGTACATACTAACATTTTGTTTTTTTAGGGTTCATCAGCAGGCAACAAGTTCCACTTTTTAGCTGTTCGCGTTATAAAAGAGTTAGCAAATCGTTTTGTGCGGATGCCTCAACAACGTAAAGGTGGTAATTTAACCGGCGTCTTGTGTCCCGATAGTGAAATGGGGCTGGTGGAATTAATTCATGTTATTCAGTCGCACACTCTCCAAAGCGTATCCTATACAATATCGATAGACTAGTTACTTTTTGGTGATGGTCGAGACTTGATAACTTGGCGTCTCTAAGTGTTGGGTTGCCATTTTTTCTAACTAATCCAAGACTGCAAGCTGATATTTCGCTGATCCATCCCAAAGATGGCAGCAATACTCCGTAACCGGGCGGATTTGTGTTTTATATTACAAAGAGCAGCTGCTGTGGTGTGAAGAATCGTTTAACCTTCGAGAGTACACCTAGCTTTTTGGCAGCCGTTTTTGCTTTGGATTCGATATATTCGCCAAAGTTCAGATCGGATGATATTTTCATCCTTAGGCTGTATGTGATTAGTCACTCGTATGGATACACCATGGAGAGACTCAGTCAAGTAGACCTGTGTTTTTGTTGCGTTGATCTTCACCAAGTTATGCAAATGCCCGCAGTATAGCATTTTCAAAGACTTTAAAAAAAATGTATTGATAATTATAATTTCTAGAATAGAATCCAAAATAAGACCAAGCCCTACCGCCAACATCAAGGTAGGGTACAGCAAACTAACCCGATCGAATTTGGTGCAGCCTGAACTAGGGTAGGAGGTACTTCCCCAGTTTTACAGAAGACCACACTCAAATAACACTTTTGTATTGTTGTTTCTCTGTTGGTGAGTAGGTAAGGTTGCCAGAGATCCACGGTGTCTGCTTTCCATCAGGTAGGCTGGATGCTTATCTGCCAACCACATAACTTAAAAAAAACCGTACTCGACTTTTTTTTTACTTGGTACTTCCTGAAAATTCGAAACAAGGATCTCCGTAATCAAAACATCCATTTAACAAAATTGTACCGCTAGTCCTTCTTTTGCAGTATTTTGTTTCTGTTCGGGAGTTAGGTTGACCAAACCTGGTCTTGTTACCGTCTATAGGCTACGGCGATTATCAATCGGAACTTGCGAGCCCAAAGAATTGCGAACCTTAAGTGGCAGTGGGCAGGGCATATTGCGAGGAGGACTGACGGCTATTGGGGCGGAAAGGCCCTCGAGTGGCGACCACGTAGCGAGAAACGCAGCGTTGGTAGGTCCCCCACAAGGTGGATTGACGATCACTAGATCGACGTTGCATGCCGCTGGATGCGGGCAGCGCAAAACTGACCGTTTTGGAGATCCTTGGGGGAGGCCTATGTCCAACAGTGGGCGTCTCTCGGCTGAAATGATGATGATTATTATTATTATTAGTATGTTATACACTTGATCTTATAAATTGTCTTTATGTAAACCCGTAAGCTTACAGATTATACCTCTATCACATTAATTACTCGACTAACAATGACATGAGCGGCCACTCAACTGAGAAGTAAGCTGTCTTTTAAAGCACTTTCTAATAATACGTCATAATCGTAGTACTTATCTCACTCACGCCAAATTAACAGTGCACCAATCAAATTAAAAGCTTCCTCATTTATTTAATATCACATTCAAAAACTGAATCAATTTGACATCCGCAACTTACGTAAACAGTCGAGTCGCGTCGGATCGTAGCACCTGTTTGGATTGCAGTCCATTACCATAATTAAGTACAAACATCACCTTGCAGCGGTGACAAACTCAAATATGGTGGTTTCGTTCAAAATTGTGCGCAAATAATATCTGGAACTGGATGTTTGGTTTGGGGCGAACGGGGGTGTTAAAGTGACGCTTTTGAATAATAAATTATATGTAACTTATGAATTCTTAATTTAAAAAAAAAAATTAATGAAAGAAAACGGGATTTAAACCACGTACCTTTGATTTTTGGTTAATCCGATATTTCGGCGCAGTTACATGCGCCATGATCACGGATGAACTGAGTTCATACGTGATCATGGCGCAAACCGTCCGTGAAAACCGTGGCGCAAACAATCCGTGAACAAGACCAAAAATCAAAGGTACGTGGCTTAAATCCCGTTTTCTTTCATTCAAATGATAGTGACCACGTTAGCTTAAAACAAAACATTTAAAAAAATTGTTATATAATCTAAAATTACATCAAGCAAGCGTAATAATCATCATCCATGAGGTGATCTTTTCCAATTTCTGATATTTTTGAGTCCACTTACAATTTAAGGCCCTAATCCCACTTAGCGTTTGCCGGGCGTGCGTGTTTCTTCGACTATTGAACAGTGCAGACGCTGCATACACGCGGCGTTCACATCTTTAGATCTGAAGGTGCTTCTTAACACTAATTCTATATTCAGAAGAACCACCCAGTTTGTGACCCGAGTCTGTAACTAAACCTTGTGCAGGCAGCGTCCACGCTGTTAAAACGTTGGTAGACACAACACGCCCTGCTAACGCTAAGTTCGATCACGGCCTAGCCAAAAAAACATAAAGATTTAGCCCAATATACTTGTAAGTCGCCATATTAATATTTGATGTAAAATCTCATTACACAAAATACAATATGACGAAAATACTTTATACGCTTTATAACATGAGAATTCTAAAACAACTAAAAGCAAATAAAAGTTTTTTCATTAAACAATCTTTAAAGAACATATTGAAAACCTTTCAAAACCAATGCGTCATTTTAATACAAATAATTAGGCGTATATAAATTGCTTCTAGTAAATACTTTGATACTGTATGATGAGACTTGCTCAAGTTTAAATGAAGTTTTAATCGATGAAGTTAATTATATACTGCGGGTCATGTATCACATACAACTTCTTCGAGACGGAATATTATGTACGTACAAAGATGTTTATATTGTACTTAGCGAGGAACGGATCATTAGAATATAATGCGCGCTGCGGACTTGTACGTATTTTGTGTAGTGTGATATAGAGGTCCATATGTAGGATCGCGTACTTTTTTCATTTGGTTAGAAAGTTTCTTCCTCTTTAATCAAAAACTTCCCGATTTTCTTCCAATCTTTAGTAGGCACATAAAGCATGTGTTCTCTGGTACTGTCGAAATATCAAGTTTGAAAAATATAGTGACGGCTGTTGCCCGAAATGGGCAATTATTAAACTCCCAAAATACCCTGTAAAAAATAATATAAAAAACACATATTGTAAAGTAAAACTATATTAAGTACATACTTAATTTCATAAACTTAACACTAAGATGGTGGCTGGTCAAGATTTATTGAAGAGGAAAACGTTATTACCTACGCTGACATCAAATAAAATTGAATAGTGCGAATCTGCACAGGGCACTTTCTTTAAAAGTCTTAAGCAGAAGTCTCAACAAAAATCAGTACATGCAAATTTACGAGTATATAGGATTGACAGTTATAGTTATAAGGTGGATTATTCCATAACACCGCGGCCGATCTCTTTTCATGCGATTACAATCATTACTGTAAGCTGTGTCATTAAGCCCATTAGAATACGGCACGTCGAAAGCCATTACATCCGATATACGTCACCAGCACTTTGTATCGAGCGGTCTCTAGTGTCCCACTGAACTGATTCTGTTTAATCAACGGCGTGTGGATGGGAACTATTCGTAGTGATCGAAGCGAGAAGCGGGTTGACGAGCAATCTTCAACTAATATCCTTCCAGGGAACTCAATTACAATACCTGTTCCAGCGCCTTTAATTTCCTAGTGTAGTGCCAGTGGATTTGCGCTATTGTCGTTTTGTTTTGTTTTTGTGCTACGATGCAGTTGTGTGTAGGTACTTCCTTGCCTTGTGTTTGTTCGAGTTCTGATGCTATTTTAATCTACGCAATTTATTTGGTTGACAATTGCTATTGGCAACAGATGACTTTCGCAGCGTCACTGGACTTTTCAAGAAGGCGAAAATATTGGTTCGTGTTCCGGCCTGTAATGCGAATCTCTCTAGAGGATTTTTAGTTGGTGAGCATCTTCCGCGGGGGAGTTTCTCTACAGCTTAGAGTCTCTAGTACGTACGAGTCGGAAGTGAGCGGCTACACCTGAGAGTGCTACTAAAGGTCGAACCTAGTCTTTTATCCTATCCAAAGGTTAAGGACAAATTACATCTATATTCAAGAAAACATCTCATCCTTATATCTAAGAGTGCACCGTGAGGGTGCATGAAAATAACCTGGAATCAAATCTTTAGTAATATATTATAAAGAGAAAAGATTTGTATGTTAGCAATGAATAAACTACTGGACCGATTTTGAATTAGTTGACTATTAGAATGCTACATTATTCTTAATTGGCATAGGCTATATTTGAATTAAAATAATGTCCACGCGCACAATTTTGGGGGCGGAATGCTATTTATTAGTAAATTTTAACTTCCTATTAATAAATGCTAACGTGGCACGGGTTGGCTAGTTCCAAAGTCTTACAAGTCATCATTTCTGACCTCTGACGTGACCTATTTTTACTACTACTATCTTTCGACAGCAGGTGGGACCACCAGCGTGACGTGCCTTCTGATGCACGGAGGAAAATCGAATTTAACAAAAGTTTTGTTACCTATCCGAATACCGCGTACTTGGTAGATCCTTTACCTTAGCTTTGTAGATTCTTTACGGTAACCTTAGCTGTGCAGATCATTACGCAGAACGCATGACCGCTGTGCCATCGACCTCCTCAAGCTTAATTTTAACTGAATGACATTCACTTTAGCCATGTGATGCCGGCAGAGCAGAATACCATCACCCCATATCCTCCAATGGGTGTCGTAGAAGGCGACTAATGGATCAGCAAAGGGGTATTAATCATTTTATACTCCGTCCACCAATATGCATTGGGCAAGCGTGGTAGACTACTGCCTAAACCTCCTTTAAGACAAGCAGAGGCCTTGTGTCCCAGCAGAGGGTCGAATTATAAAGACTGTTATGATGATAATAATGGCATTCGCTATTTACTTACATTTAATAAATGTAAAATGTATGATAAATGTCATACAAAATAATGCAAAATACGGAAAGTATAATTTAATTATCGAATCAATTGGAAGAAGCGTAAATATTTTGCACGCATGATGGAGAAAATAATGTAATTACAAAACAACATCAGGTCTAAGTGGTCAGTTAACTAAGAAGTTAAACTATAAATTATACCATTAGAAAAACTCTTTAAAACTAAAAATGAGAAAGAAAATATACCGAAATTAAAAGATCTGATAAGATTCTAAGAAACATTTCAAAGAAGTAATGAAGTAAAAAAACCTAATAAAAGTATGAATATGATTATCTGTAGAAGAGTAATTAAATTTATTCGATTAATTACTAATTTAGGAAGTCCTGACTTTCAGCCGTTTGATTTGAAGCGATTTAATTTAATTACATTAAGTTTTCCTTTGTTTCACTACGTAAGTTGATGTGTGAGGAACGAACGTCTAGACAGGAACTCGACTTGAGAGCAACTTAATATTACTTGCCTTGAGTGCAGCTTAATATTAAATGTGTTGTAGCGAAATGAACATTGAAAATTTAATTTTCTTAACCCGCTGCTCTCTGTGCTCTTCTGAATCGTCAAAATATAAGTGTTTTCGAATATATTTCATATTTTAAAGTCACTACAATAAAGTTGAGTATCATAAAATTTGAATTTTCGTATAAGATATGAAGAAGTAGATCAAATAAAATTTAGAGAGAAATAGAATTTGCAGATCACTGTCAATAACGACATATTACGACCTCGACAGAAACATACGTTTGATACATAAAGTCATGGTATACCGTCGGTATACCTACGTTTAAAATCATGAAATGCAATTATTGATTTTTACAATAGCAAAAGAACTTTATTATTACAACTATAGTACACCGTAGCGACGTCGTGTTTACTAGAAATATAAATTAATTCGAATTTTCGATTGACGTAACTTGCCTAGACCATAAGTAATATATCTAATCTAATTCCTTTATAAACGTCTTCACAATACAAACTTTTCCGCTCTGTGTCAAACGGTTTTATTACCCTCAGAGATTTAAGGTGCATTTATAAAGAAAATATGAATATAAATATCACTGGTTTCCCTCAAGGTAAAATAAATTGCACTCTTGCCTAATGGCGCCGGGTTAAAAGCAGTTTTTCTTGTGAAAACCTCGTCTTTGATCTTAAAACAACTTCCAGCGGAGCTAAGAATTTCCGTAAATGATTAATTATTTTTTAAGCTATTGTTAATTTTAATGTAACTTTGCAAAAAGAATGGTGATTAATGAAAATATTCAAAGCTGAGGAAAATCAACAATGAAACAATCAACCAGTTTTGTTTAAGACAAAGTTTTATATAAAAACTTTTAAGTAATAAATAACTTATACATGTTTCTATTAAACACAAATCTACTAGAATATAATGTATAAAATGTACATACGGTTTATATTTGCTTTACGAAAATATGACCACGTTTCAAAATTTCATATGCACATATTCTCTCCTTCCTTTATACCATCCTATTTCACCTCAACACTCCTAAAAGAACGTTTTAAGTTTCTCCACAATACCCACTCGCGAGTATTAAGATCATCAGAGAATTTGAGGTACTTTCTCAAAATTCTACAACAATTTCTTTACAGTTCAAAGCTGTTTTGTTGTGGAATGCTTTACCTGCAAATATCAGGAAAGCGCAAACTCTATATGGGCACTTTCAAGAAACAAGTACCTAAAGGCTCATTAGTTGTGGATGATAATCCATTAGTGTGTAATAAAATATCTACTGTCATAATTGTATATGACAGTAGATATTTAATTTTATTACAGTATTTATTTTATATATTGTATTTGTGTATTTATATTTATGTATGTATTAATGTAAGTATTTATAATTAGTATGTAATAAGTAGATATACCTACGTCGTCATCTTTCCTCATAGTTACTTTTTACTATACAAACCTGTCCATCCTTAGGGGTTACCTGGAAGAGATAAGGTCGCCCTTTGTACAACTATTTTTTATATCATAAATCATCATCAATACTTTATGTCCCCATCGAGCGGCTCAAGCCTACCCCACATTAGGGGCGATTAGGCCTTAGTCAACCACGTTGGCCAAGTGCGGGTTGGTGGACTTCACACACAACCTAGATCTTCTTTATAGATGTGTGCAGGTTTCCCCACGATGTTTTCCTCCATCGAAAAGCGTCGAATAAATGAATTCAAAATTTGAAAACACATTGGGGTGTGGTGGGGTTCGAACCGGTGTCTCCCGGGTGGGAAACAATGCTTTTACGCACTACGCCACTTACTTTACACACTACGCTACTACTTTTACCACGGCGAGACTACGGCTTCGACGATTTTTTATACATTTTAGTACTATTGTTATACTGGTTGATGTATGTACAATAAAGTCATATTCTATTTTATTCTAAAATCTAAGTTTTTACTATGTACTCAAAGACTTTTCCTTTCATCAATAGCATGTTAGCCGAGAGACGCCCACTGTTGGACATAGGCGTCGCCAAGGATCTCTACCACGATCGAAGGACCTTTCCTTTATTACGGTCGATTGGTTTGGGTTGTTGGAATTCCTTAATAAACCGTGTCGTATGGACACGGTTTATTAAGGAATTCCAATTGGATGGAGGAGTAAGGAAGATCGTATAAGAAAAAATATTATACATATAAACGACCAGACGAGTGAACAAATAATCGTATTCATAACATAAAATCACGCGTCAGGATTCATACATTTTGACCGCGTGATATTATGATTAATGTAAGGAAGTTGTATCTTAATAAAATTGTTCCGAAAACACATAAAGCAAGATATACAAATGACAACGACAAAGAGGAAAAAAATGTATAAATAATGTTCCACCGTTACCAAATGTGAAAAACCCGGTGACGCAGAAAATGTCATCAGAGACAATCTGCAATAGAAGTAAAAAAAAAAAAAAAAAAATTACCAAATGTCAGAACAAATTTTGCAAATAGGCGATCTATGTATAACGAGCATATAACAAGATAAACAAAAAATTAAATATTTACAGAAAACATTAATATGAGTTTAAGACTATTGTAACCGATTGGCTAAAATTGTTTACTTATGAGGAACTACGGACATTGTTTGTGACTTATTTTTACATAAATATTATTTTGTAAGTATGTTAAGACACTAAGCTCATAGATGGAAATTATTGTCAGTATTGGTCACCTGAATATCGTCAATATAACTAAACTTACCTACATCACACGGAACAGCAACAGACATTAGCCATAAAGCGGTTACCCTTATCAAAGGCAGTCATCTTAATTTGAATAGATTTGGACCCTAAATTTTGCCTCTTTGTCTATTTTACAGTCGATCGACGATACCGAAGTGTTATGGTATTGCCTCAAGCAGACGGCTACTTTGAATCAACTTACATGCTGCGATTATTTCATTTGTATTTTTAAATTAAATATCAATCATTTACATATTGGTTTTAATGAAAAGGCTATAGACCTAAATCGCGGAATATCAAGTGAAAATATAAAGAATCTGATGATTAAAATTTAATTAAATACAAAAAAAACTACAGCACTCTATGTTATTATTAATTTAATACGCCCACTGAGAGTGCGGCAAGGCACAGCGCTGTATGGCACGCTTCGGAATGCCATAGCATGCCGCGGTGCGCCCCTGATGTCGTAAATTAAAAAAAAATCAGTGCTAAATTCACTTAGATAAGGTCCAATAACGTTTGTCCACGAAAAAATCATTTGGCGTGCCATGCTGTCACTTGTAGAAAGTAAGAACTATGTAGACTATGGGGCTAGATTCAACCTTATTTTAATTACTTAGCTCTCACTTTCCTTTCACAACACGAACTACGGTATGCGTCTCCCGCGCCGCAGGATGCCGCGGCATGCCACGTGATATTTCGACCTATTCGTGTAAAATAAAAGAATGTCAATGCCAATTTCATTTAAATAAGGTCTAAAATTATTTGTGAACAAAAATCCCTTGTCATGCCGTGCCGTACCGTACCTAAGAGTCAGTTTCACAGGTGATGATGAATGATTGGAACCTGTGAAACAGAACTTAATAGTTACATAAAATTTTACGCAATTTCCATCATCATTTAAGCCGAGAGACGCCCACTGTTGGACACAGGCCTCCCCCAAGGATTTCCAAATCAGTGGGTCCTGCGCAGCCCGCATGCAGCGGCTTCCCGCGACCTTCCAACGCAAGTTTATTCAGCCAAAAAACAGTGTGTGAAAAAAAACCCGTTAAAACAAAATAAAAATGGAACAAAATAGTGGCAATAAACTTACTAATTTCAGAATCCATGAGAAATCTTAAAATATACGACTTAAAGGACTTGGAAAAGATTTTAAAGACGTAGACTGTAAAAGCTCGTTATTTGAATAGAGCACACGATCGGCCGTTGTCGCGGAGGCTGTATCGAATAGGCCGCAGGTGCCGATTAGAGCAGATCTCTACTAAGATATGGCTTGCACGCAACAACAGAACTACCAGACCATTCAAAGATTAGAGATGCGGAGATGAGGATATTAAATTTAATTATCGAGCTGTATTAAATTTATGTAGCAGTAACAATAAGAAGTAGTGACAATGTGGAATATACTGGGAGGAGATGGAGATGACGTAATGTATCGATTGCTCTGGGTGTTAGAGAAGATTATATAGGTATCATAATTTTGCAAACCTAGTTTGAAGTAGGTACACCCAAGAAGCAAGAAGTAGAGCTGCTTCATCCATTTCATCTCTTTGTTTCAACTCTTAAATGGATTTATATGCAATTAATTAACGGAGATAAAAAATGCATTCATTACTAATCGAGTATGCAAGTGGGAGGGAGATAAGGTCATAGCTTGAATGAGTATTGTGCTACAATTTGGTTACTGACGTAAATTCACTTTTAGTGAAAACTTGTTAAATGTTCAAGTTGAAAGATATATTTAGATCAACTTTCCAAATTCAATTTAATTATCGTTATAAAATATTCTGAATGGGATTCCTCTGTATTATATTTAAGCGATGAGTTAATCTTCTAGTTGAAATCGGTTGAGTGAATTGAGCTTATTAATTTCTAAAAAAAGATATCTATTGTCCTTTCTGAAAAATCCAAAAAAAAAAACTACCTAACAGATAAAGATATTAATAATAGTGACCTTAACAATCTAATAACAGTTTTGTTTTGAGATTAATAATGAATTGAAATAATTGCACATAAGAACAAAATAATATTTAAAATATTTACAAATAGTGTAGTGTAAAATATTAAATTAATTACTCTTTGAGATGCTGGAATACAATGGTAGAAAAAGCAAATGCCTGAAAGTGCATCGGCTTTAGAATATTTACTGCCTAGGCTTTCTCTGTACTACAAGCTAACCAAGAAACTCTGATATACAGTGGCAATGCGTTAATACCCGCAGATAACGACTACCAATAACAGGATTCTCTCAAGACATATTCCTTGGGTACGCAATTTGATCGCAGATAACAATAGAATAAACTTGCCCAGAAGGCGCGAAATACCGCGCATTTTAATTACACTTCCGCGCTTTTAAATTATGCATGGAGTCATGTCGTTATCCTTAATAGGCTCGATAAAATCCCGAATGCTTTTGCATTTTGGAATCGTCGATATATATTACAGAAGAAAGTTTAGTTCACGTAACTAAAATCGTAATTATGTAGATTGTATCATTTAATTAACATTGATATGAAAAAGTCTTAGTACTTACACTCGTATTACGTTCCAGTCATTGTATAAAATAAGCTTCTGTCAAATAAGAACCTTCTAGTGACTTATAAGATATTAGCAAAACGACATTGTCAAGGGAGTAAAAAGCCAATGAGTTCGGAACGACAGCAATCCAAATAATCCAACAAGATGATATGGCGCGCGTTAGCAAAAGTCATCGGTAGTCATGGCACGTCCCGCTCAGCCTGCGACATCCAGCCTGTGATACAGGGAGAAAAAATACCCGAGCAACTTTCACAAAAGTGGGAGAAGTCATTTATCAAGCTAGCGCTAAGAACTCTCGACAGCGAGAACTTTTGATACAGGATACCCTGCCACCAGACATTAATAACACGGATATCATAGCACTCAAAGCGTTTTTTAGGATGTCCCTGACGTGTTTTATCACTTAAGCCGCGAAACTTTCCTCTTAACATCATAGAGTTTTTCGCTCGCAGCGCTAACCGCGACCTAGATAGAGAACTTTTAGTTTTTCTATTGTGCATCGAGGAACCACTTTGTTGTTGGGAAAACGTTTTCTTTAATGAGACTTGGTTGTTAAAAAAGTCTTTATAACACTCCGTTTAAATTTTTATGTATTGTGTTCAATTTATATTCTACAACATGCATACACATGACACAGGGATAATAACCCTATACATCCGTATCGTTGGATATTTGGATTGCGCACCATATCGTTATTCACGACGCCTACTTCCCAAACTTTAGCCGTATTCTGTACGTAACTAACTTTCAGTTAGTCTCGTAAACGACTTTACGTGTCGAACAAGGAAATCAAATTATCAACTCCCACGAACTTCGCACCTCTTTCAATCCGTACGAGATACTGGAATGCGTTCCCTAAAAAAGGTTGGCCAGCTCTATTTGAAATTTCTATGTCAATTCTTAACACGAAATTCACGCAAGAACAAACGACCTCCAGCTAGAAAAGTTTATTTGGTGCGCTTGGCAAAAAATATTGAAAATTCAATAAGTTACAGGAAAAGTAGGTAATTGAAAGGCAATCTAACACTATACCATGCTATATCTAACCTACGGTTTTAGAGAAAAGCAACTTGAAATAGTTTTTTAATAAGAATGTAAGAAGTTCTTCATCTCCTGCAAAACGTTTCATAAAAAATAATTTACAATTAAAGCAAAGATAATAAAATCCCTGAGTAGTCTTCAAAGAAGACAATAATATATTAACAGTAATCCTCAAGCACAAGTTTCCTTTTTTAACTGAATGTGGTAGCTCGATTAAGAAAACATTACATAATTGTGCGAGAGCGGTCGGGCGCGCAAGTGGCGCCATGCGAGAGAACGTGTAACTATGTAGGGGCGAGAGGGTGAGCGGGTAGAAGGGGGTGAAGTCAGAGGGGCAGCAACGAGCACACCGCACTCGCCAAACTGGCGGGCCGCTCTCGTCAGTCGCACACGAATCACGATGAGGCTGGCACGCGTCAGCGTTGCCCCCGACACCGAACGTACGTGCGCCGCGACGTAAACACAACTAGTGAAGTGTACAACTGTCTCTGATCATGTCTTCGAATATTAATTGACTCGATTAGGTACTGTGAAAAAGTGACTGATTATTTTAATTATAGTCTCGCTGTAATCGTTTGAGACAAATGTGTGTAGAAAATGTTTCAATTGCTGACTCTTTTGTTAGTGACTTTGAGTGTTAATGCTGCATTTGCCCCAAGAGGCGTTGATAATTGCAGCCATCATCCAGAAAGTGACAATTCTGGCACCCTGTGCCGGGTGCGAACTCTTGATGCCGACGGATCCAGTTTTGCATCTGCTCCTGCCGAACTTACAAAACGCTTGACAGTGGAGTGTAATCAGCTGCTACTTTTTGAAAGTTACCTGGAAGCAAATTATTTTCAAAAATTTTCATCACTCGCTGAGTTAACCATCAGAAATTGTAAATTGTTGCGTGTACCGGGTAACACTTTTGAAGGATTACGTGAACTTAAAAAGTTGTCAGTCAGATCAAAAAACAATGATTGGAGTCCAAATAAAATTTTGGAACTGTCACATGGAACTTTTAATGGATTACGAGAACTTCAAGAGTTGGATCTTGGAAGGAATAATTTAAAAGTGATCCCATCAGATGTTTTTTGTCCGTTGGATAATTTACAACTACTAAATCTCACCCAAAATAAAATTAAAACCGTAGACAGACTTGGTTTTGGAAAAACTTGTGGTTCCGGATTGCGAAGCTTAGATTTGAGCAACAACGAACTTAAATCTTTGACGGAGGAATCGGAAATTGCGGGATTAAGAAGACTTCAAGAGCTACGGCTCCAGTACAATAATATCAGTGACATTTCAAGTGAAACGTTTAACGGACTAATTTCCCTAAGAATATTGAACATTTCATATAACAACATCCACACGATACCCGAGGGCACATTCGCAAACACGAAAGAGTTGAGAGAAGTGTATTTGAATAATAACCAGCTATTTGAGTTAGCCAGGGGCGTGTTTCACCGATTAGAACAGCTGCTTGTATTAGATTTATCGAATAATCAGCTCTCTAGCGCTCATATTGATGGCGGAACGTTTGTTGGCCTTATACGCTTAGTCATTCTGGATTTATCTAATAATGCTTTGACGAGGATAGATGGTAAGATGTTTAAAGATTTATTCTTTCTTCAGATACTAAATTTAAGAAACAACTCCATCGGTTATGTTGAAGAAAACACGTTTCTTCCTTTATATAATTTACATACTTTAATATTAGCCGAAAATCGTTTGCATACAATTGAAGAATTTTTATTCAATGGTTTGTTTGTATTAAGTAAACTTAATTTGAATAACAATTTACTGATTAATATTGACTCAAAAGCTTTTAAAAATTGTTCAGATTTAAAAGAATTAGACTTAAGTTCAAATCAATTAACAGATGTACCTTCTGCCATTTGGGAACTGTCTCTTTTGAAAACACTGGACCTCGGAGAAAATCAAATAACAGACATCAAAAATGGGTCATTTAAAAACTTAGACCAATTAACTGGCTTAAGGCTTATAGACAACCAAATTGGTAATTTGACTTTGGGCATGTTTTGGGATCTACCGAGCCTTCAAGTGCTAAATTTAGCTAAAAACAAAGTTCAAGCAGTTGAAAGAGGCAGTTTTCAAAGAAATAAGCAATTAGAAGCTATAAGATTAGACGGTAATTTTATTTCTGATATCAATGGAGTTTTCGCTGCCCTAATGAGTTTGTTATGGCTTAATTTATCAGAAAATCATCTAGTATGGTTTGATTATGCATTTATACCTACCAATTTGAAATGGCTTGATGTACATGGTAATTTTATAGAACATTTAGGGAATTATTATAAACTTCAAGATGAGCTTCATATAAAAACTTTAGACGTGAGCTATAACCGTATTGTTGAAATATCACCATTGTCTATCCCTAATACTGTAGAATTGTTGTTCATAAACAATAACCACATAAACAACATTCAAGTAAATACATTTATGGAGAAACGCAATCTCACCAGGGTTGATATTTACGCAAATGAGATATCTCATTTAGATATAAACAGCCTCCGGTTGTCCCCAGTTCCATCGAACAAATCCCTGCCTGAGTTCTATATAGGAGGAAATCCGTTTAACTGTGATTGCTCGATGGAATGGTTGCCTTTGATTAACAATATGACTGCAATGAGACAACACCCTAGGATAATGGATCTTGAAAATGTATTATGTAAAATGACACACGCTAGAGGTGTTACACATATACCTTTAAGTAATTTGAAATCTACAGATTTCTTGTGTACATATGAGACCCATTGTTTTACTTTATGCCATTGTTGTGATTACGTAGCTTGTGATTGCCAAATGACGTGTCCAAATAATTGCTCTTGTTATCATGATCCGACCTGGCATACTAACGTAGTTGATTGCTCCAGCCAACGTGCTATTGAAATACCAGAAAAGATTCCTATGGACGCAACCGAGGTTTACTTAGATGGGAACGACTTTAAAGAATTGCAAAATTATGCATTCATAGGCAGAAAAAATATGAGATCGCTTTATGTAAATTCAAGTGAAGTCGAAAACATACAAAACAGAACGTTCGCTGGTTTATCCTCCCTCATTATTTTGCATCTTGGAAACAATAAACTAAAACATTTAAACGGGTACGAGTTTGAACATCTGACACAGCTTAACGAGCTTTATTTGCAAGACAATTTTATCAGTCACATAAGTAACTCCACATTCTCAACATTACACTCATTAAAAATATTAAGACTAGATGGCAATAGACTTGTAGATTTTTCAGTTTGGAGTTTGAATAATAAAGTTAATTTAAAATCCTTATCGTTAGGCAACAATATGTGGTCGTGCAAATGTAGATATTTACAGAGATTTACAGCCTTCATATCAGATAATGTTCTTAAAATTATTGATGTAACAGACGTATGGTGCTGGAATACCGACTCTCCGTCGCCACAAAAGAAAGAACTCAATCTTAATGGTACAATATGTAGCGACTATTACGCCGGAGATTCTGTTATAGATAACATGTTGGTCTCAAATTACATGCCTATGATGGTAACCACACTCACGGGATTTATGCTGATCATGCTAGTCATCCTTGTGATTTTCTTATTTAGAGACTCGATTCGCATATGGCTCTATACAAGCTGCGGAATAAGATTGTTTCCATTCACTGGAGCGTACGACGACACTGATAAATTATACGATGGTTATGTCTGCTACAGCCCAAAGGATGATGATTTTGTTATTCAAACGTTAGCCGCTGAATTGGAAAATGGGAGTCCTTCGTATCATTTATGCTTACATTACAGAGATATCCCACAACATGGCGTAAATTATATGCAATGTACATTACCATTACCAGAGGCGGCGGAAGCATCTAAAAGGATTATAATTATCCTGACAAGAAATTTTATAGAGACAGAATGGTCACGATTTGAATTTCGTCAAGCACTGCACGAAATTATAAAATCACGAATTTATAGTTTAGTTGTAATAGAAGAGAGTTCGGTTTTGCCTGAGGCCGAATGTGATCCAGATTTGAGACCGTACTTGAAAACGAGTTCGAGGATAAGATGGGGCCAAAATAAATTTTGGGAAAGGTTGCGTTACGCGATGCCAGATAGGAAATTTAAATCAAAAACATCTAGTTATAGAAACAATATAAACTCATATACAATGAGAAGTAGCGTACAAAATGGCACAATGAGATCTTTTTCGTTCACAGAAAAAATGAGAGGTCCAGCTGACGGTGTCAGTGCTATGCCTGAGTTCAATGAAGAACGACCACAACAGGTTCATATTGCGTCATATGGTCCAGAAGGCAGGCCTCCTTCAGATCATATATATTCTTCAATAGATTCAGATTATTCGTCTTTAGAATTAGGTGGTAATAATCCCAATAGAAGGAGGGAGTTTAGACATTGGCCACCGCCACCACCATTAATTGACACCCAGTCGTCAGGCCAAGCCTATCTTGTCTAGTCTACATGCTTACAAACTCAGTATCAAATAGATTTCATTTAGTCAAAGCTTCATGTGAATATTGTATAATCGCAACGCGCGCTTTACCAAATAATTAAAATTTTAATCTATTTTTGTAATTTCTCGCCGTTTCAAAGGGCGTTTGTTTCATAATTTTGGTGTAAATACATTCTATAAGACTGCTGTAGTATATTATGATTGTGAATTTGTATATAATGTGTAAATAGATGTCCATATAAGTCACGAGTATACTATTTATATACTTTAATAAAGCCATTGTGATAATTTTTGCATATTTACATCTTTTATTTCCTAGCCTCCACGTATTTTGTAGATACTCGTATTATGAAATAAGTTAACAATAAATGATGAATCTTTAATAAACGTAGCTGCTGCCATTACGCTCAGTTCATTTCACTTTTTCTCTAACACTATTAAATTACGACTTAACTTTGAACAAAAAACCAAATCTACCTTTGAACAAATCCGAAAATAAAAATCTAAAGTTAAAGCTTTATAAAAGCGTTTTATTTATAATAGAAGTTATCTAATAAAGGCATTAGGTAGCAGATTTAAAAAGGGTCCCTGGATACCTGTAGACTAAATCTGACAAAGCGTTGGACATAAACGTGAGAGAAATACAAAGGTTAACAGTGTGGCGGTTCATATCATAACACCGATGTGTATGCTCTCTGAATTTCAAATTACCCAAGTCATACAACAGTCAAAGAATGACCACGGTATAACGGGAGCTTAGAGCAATAAAAAGTTGAGTGTTGTTTTAAAATCTAAAAGCATTGTACTGAATTATAATATAGCAAATGTCAATATGCTAAACATTTCTAAAAAAACTTTGATTACACTCACTAAGTTTCATATGGTGAGCATGAGCAACTCTGTAATCTTTATAACTATGTCAACGCTCGAATAAAAACATTAAAAGAGATTAATAGTTGTTATTGTTATAAAAAAGTAGTAGTCATGTTTTATCGATGGGAGAATGATGATAAAATTTTATTAGGTACAGGTATTTTTATGAAAAAAATTAAGCGTTGAGATCGTTCTTTTGATTTAACTTGTCACGTAATTGGTCAAAATACGATAGCCACTAGTAAACCTCTGATGACAGTCTAAACTCTTACAGATTAACTGCACAAAAAAAAGAAGACTAGTAGGTACATATTTTAAATCATTAATCTGCTTGTTTTATATACATACCTACAAATATAAAATAAGCAAAGCAATTCATTCTTTGCCTCTCAATTACTTAATTAATTTATAATCAACAAATTCATCGATGTAATAAAAAAGAAAAATTAATCATCAATAAGCAATCGCCTTGAACTGAAATCACGGTCAATTAATTACACAATCAAGTTCTATGGACAGTTCATATGGCCCATATTAGATGACAAACTTCTTATTTCATCGTGTCCTCGATATGATCTTTATTATTAAAGGAGTAAGGGTAGTAATTATATTAAAAAACCCTTATTTATACATCGCTATTTTTTAATGAGAGAAAAAATCAACTGTATACCTACTCTACTAAAATGTATGAAACAGACGATTTTTTTTTTCTCGATTTCAGTCTTGGACACAGCAAACGTTGTTCAATTTGATGAGTGGGACTTCATGCTAAATTTTTTGTACTAATTAAGAAATAGCGGTGTATAATTATTATTTTGTATTTATAAATAATATATAAAGAGACAAGTTCTGCTTTACACTCTTAGTAAGTACATCATGCCGGAGACTAGATACCAACATTTTACAAATCCTACCTATTTAATTTCCTTTGGCATTATAATTTAAATGTCAACAATGTATCTTAATAATGTCGCTAGGATACTGTCGGTATTCGGCTATTGGTATTTGTAGGTACAGTTTTTGGAGATACGTTTCAAATATTTCATAAACATTCCTTTTCAAATGACAAAGATTTTAAACATAAATAAACTAGTTACAATTTTGTTTGTTACATTTTCCCCATTTGAAAGGATTAAACATAATAAAGGAGTCTACCTTTGGAAAGTCACTCGCCACACTATGCTGTAAGATGCTGTTGCCTATAGATGACAGATGACGGACGGGACGGCCATTAAATGTTTGACAGATAGGAACAGTTTTAATGGGTAAATATATATATTATTTCTACTTTTTGTTATTAAGAATCGAAATCGAAAATCTCCAAAATCGGTGGAGTAATTTTGTAGTTCATCGATTCAAACACTGTTACACGTGATTTTTCTAGTAGATCATCCACCAGAAATAGATCCGAGTTAGATCCTCGTGTGAAATTAGAATCAAGGGGGTTATACAAGTGGCAATCGTTTCATAACGATATTGAAATTCGTCATCATCGGCCATATTGATTGGTGATCTACAGCGTCTTAGCTTGCGCTACTAACTTACTTAGAGCTATGATTGGCCACGTTATTTAACGACGGCATAAGTCAATCCCATAAATTTTGTTCATAACGAACATCGTTATCGTTTCTAATTGTTACTTTGTCTACCAGCCCAGTTAAGTTGTCGGTTCCACAGGGTGGGGCAGGGTGCTATGGTTGGCAGAGCGCAAGTGTCATATCAGTAATGCTTACATCTATTATTTGTCTGCCAACCAAATAATATTTCAAAAAGTTAGTGGTAGGACTTGTTTCCAACCAACATGTCGAGCTACTGCCATCTTATCATAATCTGTTGCCAAAAAAGAACTGTTTAACAAATGTCGTAACGACTTACCTAATTGTATTACATTTAACGATAAGACGTCCAGTTCCTCTGTAGTAGTGGGTTCGCTTATTGCAGCGAAAGTCAAGCTCGCTTTCATTTCTGGCCCCATCATAACTAACCATCAGGTGAGCCGATGTCCTAGAGGTTTCCTGTCAAAATGAAAGTTCTCATTAGCAGAAGAATTTTAACTTATTTTTTTAATTTAGGTACAAGGTGTTCTTGTACCTAAATTGAAATAAAACTTTACTTACGAACTTCAAACATTACAATAAAAATGTCACAAACTAGTTAAGTTGGCTGTGACGCATTGGCGTGTATCGATCCTTTTGTAAGACAATATATCGTAAGATGATGTACACGTCATACAACTCTTCTATCGGGTCAGCTCTAGATTAACGCAAATAGCCTCTAATTGAACCGGCCCCTGCGGAGCACAATGGAACCTACTGGGAGCGAAATGATCTAATCTAGAAGCTACCTAATACCAGTCATGTAGGTATGTATTGTAGATGTGTAGGTAAGTCGTATGTGTCCTTCATTTTTAATACAATATCAGTGTGTGTGTCTTGTAGAAGATTTCTAGATTTTCAACCGGTATTTTTTGTGTTGACGAAAATTATATAGTGAATCAGGAGGATCGGGACGGGGAAGTCCAAGACAAATGTTTCTTAAAAACACTTAAAGACAGGGAAGGTCCAAAGTACCCTCGAAATCGCTGCGTAGGTATGGGAATATGATGAGAGTAGATCAAGTGAAAGAATGGGATCGTAGCAAATGTAAAGAAGTGATACCACAACAGCCTTTATAATTCGACCCACTGCTGGGACACGATGCCTCTCTTTGTCATCGAAGGAGGTTTAGGCAGTAGTCTACCACGCTTGGCCAATGTCGATTGGTGGACGGAGAATAAGGTGATCAATACCCCTTTTGGTCATTAGTCGTCTTCTACGATTGGCAGAAATGGGATGATGCTAATCTATCACGCCGCCATCACATATTATGGCCATATACATCACATGGCTGCCTACTATATTGACGATGATCTCTTCTAGAGATAAGTTCGCCCTTGCAAACTAAGTTTTACTTAGTGAAATATTTCTGTAAAATTTAATGTGCAATAAAGAGTATACCATGCCTATCTTTATGTTCGGGAGAAAGGCGTGACTTACGTAGATGGGTATAGTAGGTATGTATCACAGGATGTTTTGATAAATTGTATTTTCGCGAAAATCCTAGGAATATTGGACTTACCTTTTTTCTCGTAGCCCGGATTTCGCATTAACCCTACGACCTAATGTATGTTTGTTAAATTTGGGTCAGGGGTGGTTCGTCATAATCGTGGCATAATCTTAATTACAAACTTAAAACATTGACGAATTGGCTATATTAGTCAATGGTTTATGTTTATTATTAAGATTTTGTCATATGAACTCTTTGACTCTTCTATATTTACTGTATATGATATGAAACTTTAGTACTGTATATGAAACTTTAGTATGGGTATTCATGTTTGAATTGTTTATATTATGACTGTTGAAGTATCGAACCCGATTTCTTCGATTCGATTTTAAAAGAGCTATTTTATAAAAAAAAAATTGTCTCATGAATGTAGGTGAGTCGTGATTGTTTTGTGGATATACTAAAACTACATTGTTGTGTGCATCAGTGCAAGCAATAAGTGCTGGAAATGAGACGTAGTGCACATGGTAGGTACCTACATAAGAGCATAGTACAGCGAGCACTGCCTGCACACAATAATAAGTATTGGGATCGATCTATCATTACAGATAAGGCTATTGTAGTAAATAAGCCCGATATTGTATTCCTAGATCGACATGAACGTCACACAGTAATTGTTGATGTTGCTGTTCCCCATGACGACAACCTTGTGAAAGCTGAAAAAGATAAAAAAAAAACAATATCTTGATTTAGCTCACGAGATTGTTGACATCTGCCCATGGTTTGATAGCCAAGAACTTAGGTGGTTGGATCAAAAGTCAGATGCAGAAGGCAGAACTTCTGGACACAGCCGGTATAGTGAGAATGTTCCTGTCACTGGATCCTTAACCACCGGTATTCGGGATCCTGATCTTGCTAACGATACACACACACACACAAATGAACTAGGTAGGTAATAACATTTCGTTCGTAAATCACATGCGTTTACGTTCGAAGCTAACAGCGAACTGCGCGTGCGTCCTGCGCCGTGCACCGACTGGGCGGCATTTTCATTTGTCCTTTCGGCAAATACAAAGAAGCCGCCTGTGATGCCGGTGTCTTTGTACTATCCGCCAAAGAATGCTGCCGCCGCGTGTTGGTGGTGCCGCGCAGAATAACAGCTGATCGGCCAAAAGTGATAGAATTTCTCCAAAAAGTACCTATGACTTTAATCAGTATTAAGTTTATAATGATATTTTATGTGTGCAAGATTCATTGTACTAAAGGTTATTTTTGTAGCTACTTTTGTTTGTACAGCGGTTTAATTGTGTTGCATAAAGTTCTCGTCAATACGTGAGTTATGAAATTTAGTTTGTTGAGTTTGCGTGAGTCTCCTAGCGCGTGTTGACTGATGACGTAGATGCCTACATTATCTTGTTTACTAGGTAACATGCCTAATAGCGGTATTTTATAACTTCGTAATAATGATGTAGGTATCCCCTCAGTAGTCTGTGGAAGAGTGGATTATTATGATGATATTTAAGCACGTAGGCGACACTGTATAATGCAGTACCTACCTACGTTATTTTACATGGGCTATTTTACATTAGAAGCCTACTTTAGTCTGTCATAAAATTTAAGAAACGGGATATCTGTTATGCTTGTGAATTATGATAGGTACCTATCTAGCAGGTGTGGTAAAACATACCTAGCTTCCCTATCGTCGGGGTGCGTCAGAAAAGTTTAGGTAGTAGATGGGATGGCGCGGCCGGCCGGTATCGCTCGCGTGCGCTGACCTTGGTCAACGTGCGCGAGTTCAATGGGTCAACAACGGTCAAGGGCAAGGCCACGCAGCGGCGCTAGACGTTTCGCTCGCTCGCCGCCCGGCCCGTAGACTGCGCGCGATATTTTTTAGTACATTGCTTTTATTGTAAAAAAAATGAATTTGCGTTTGTAAATTTTAAATTATTGTTTTATTTTGTTGTCCTGGCATGATAATACACAAAATAAGTGAAAAAAAAGTGTTAAAAATGTAATTTATTTTTGAGATTTTACCTATGACATCGTATTCAGTATCACTAGGACTACCTCCTGTTTTCGTTTTAGGGAGCGTTTCCCTTACACCCTGTATAAACAACCATGACTCGTCAACAACATATTCGTGTTCGTCACACAAATATTTCCCGCTATTAGGATTCGAACCCTGACTCCTTGATGTGTATGCAGCTATACATCAAGCAGAAGAGGTAGGAGAGAGAAGCTAGCCAAGCAGACTTAAAACAATCTCACCACCGAATAAAGCGAACACGAATTTGAGGAGTAAGTACAAAATTTGATTCTGGAAACTGAATCTAAGACTCAGCATGGTCTGAATTTTTTGTACACCACACTGGGCAGTGACATCACAGAGATTCTTATAAACATTTCCGAAAATCGTAGTACATTTATATTGCTGAGCCATATTTATATGTTCAATATCAATTTTCTTTGTTCTTGCTCATATTACACGGAAAATAAATATTAATATTTAGACTTCCTGTAAACATAATATACAATACAAATACCTTTGCACCGTTTGCACGTGCTATTCCGAACTTTCCGTAATTTGACTACTTATACGTAGATACTTGTTTTTACTTTCTCGTACGTAGTATAGAGGAAGTCTCGTAATCGTCAAAAAATTCAATTTCGAGATTTTGACGGATTTACACGTTTTGGACCTAGCTGAGTCTAAAATATTTTTTTTGGAATTATGTCTGTGTGTGTGTCTGTGCGTTAGCACGATAACTCGAGCATGCTTTAACTTATTGCAACCAAATTTAACATGCGTGTGTGACATCAAAATATAAGGTTTCTATCAACTTTTGAGCCGTCGATCACGAAAGTTAAGCAACCAAGTACGCGATCGGTACTCGGATGGGTTAACAAAATTTAACATGCATGCATGACATCAAAATATAAGGTTTCTATCAACCTTTGAGTCGTTTCCGGTAAACGAGAAAGTCAAGGGGAGGCCACTCCCGATTTTTTCTCATTGATATATTATCATTCTTACATACAAATGAGTTATCTATTTCCTTTTTTTTTCACATTTATTATTCGGATTGAAAACAGTGTAATAGACAACGCAAATTTAAACAAAACTTGTATCAAATATTATAATTATACCTATGTCACCGACATCACTAAGCGCAACAGTGTTAACCCCGGTAACACAGAGAAGTTCATCAGAGACATCCTGCAAAATTAATCAAAAAAATCGCAAAAGTATAGAAATATCAATAGATTAGAGGTTGTTGTTAGGTACTATAAATGAATAAGAAATCTTCTTCTTTTGTCCCTTGTCTCCTTTTTTTGGTGCAGAGTATATCTTGCTATCGATATAGGTAGGTACTGCTATAGGTCTTGTTAATTGATTTTTACCTGCCTGACACCAACTCTTCTTGGGGACGACTGCTATCTTTCAACAGCACCCGGGACCACCAGATTAACGTGCCTTCTGAAGCACGAAAGAAAATCGAATTGAAAATTTTTCGATCACCCATCCGAATACCTACCGACCGCGAAATTAGTAGCTTAGCTTTCGTGTTCGTTGCTAAGACACGACAGCAGCGGCCGCCGTCGACCTCTTCGTCTATGAGAAATATGCTCCAAGAACCACGCTCACACCAATTATCTAGCCCAAATTAAGTATCATTAAGAACTTGTGTTATGTATACTAGATAACGGACTAATTTAATATACTTAGTAGTCTAGATATTTTTATAAATAAACTAAATTAAATACAGAAACAACCGTGGCTCGTGAACAAATGGTGTTGTTCAGCACACCAACATTTGATCCTACCAGGATTCGATCCTGGACTGCTTTATGTTTAGGCAGCGTTACTGACCACCCCACCACGATAGCGTCAACAGATATATTTTACCTACTATTTCTTGGGTGACTTAAGGGTTTAATTTTGATCTACTGTAGCTGTTCACCATCATAAGGGTCAAAATCCTAGTTTTAAAATAAGAAGAGATGCCTTGTACACAATATTAGTAGAGCTATATTTCTAGGGGTTTTCTAAAACGATGACTACCACCAGACCACCAGGCAAGCAATCATATGCTTGTCTGCCAACCAAATAACACCTATATCTACAATTCTTTAAAAAAAAGTCAACATAACATTGTCGCGAGCAAAAACTTGCCTCGATTCTTTCACAAAAAATGATACAATACGGATACTTACTTCCCCCGACACCCATAACGTATTATTGCCTCATTCAAGCATAAAGATAAAACGTCAATATGTTTACTTTACTACTGCAATCAAACAAAGAATTATGACAGAAAAGCCTTTGTTTTTGTACTGAACACTAGTAGCAGCTTTCTTCGGCAAACAAAAAAGATACCAGGCGATCATAAAAGATGTGGAGAATTATATGACTCATTGTTGACTCCCTTCTGACATAAATACAGGCGTGGCAGTAATGCTGTTTGTCTTATGGTCCTTAAAGTAAATATTGAAACAAAATGAGTCGGTTGTAAAGCTTTTTCGTTCCCTGCATTTTGCAAATATTGTACGTAAATGAATTATTTAAAAAAGATTATTAATTTTATTTGCTTTCTAGAATTTAATAATTATAATTATTTAATATTGTATTTAACGGGCTGACGGCCGTTGGGCGGGAAGGTCCTCGAATGGCGACCACGTACTGGGAAACGCAGATAATAATAGGAAACGTCTTAATGAATAATTTGGTATTTTTGTGAAGTTTACAGATATTCGCCTTTCAACAAAAATAATTGTTTCAAATAAAATAAAATATGACACTAAGTTATTTGTTTTGTTAAATTTTGTGTTAATGTTAAAAAATATACTGGAAAAATATGTCAAGCACAAGCGCAAAATCTAATTTCGGAAGCAGCCCGCACAAAACAGAAGTATTTTTTTTATTATTTTTAAATCTACTAAGTATTTTCTTATTACGTAGGTACCTACCTAATGATTTAAAAAAAAAGTTTTATTTATGCTACTAGGTACGAGGATTTCAATTAAATAATTTAAACATACTAACAGTTTCTAATAGTCTGATAATTATTTTTAAGGGAATATATAATATCTTAGTAACCTTAATTTCTAAAAACAAAAAGGCCAAAACAAAAGTACCAAAGGTCACCTATAATATCCTATTACAATAATTAAAATCAAATGAAAACTCATACTTCAAATCCTTTAAGTGTGTCATTAGAGCGTTTTGCTTATACCAATTTATAACGTAAATAGTTTTTAGTAAGTACCTAATTGCTATAATTAAGTTATCTTTTACTGCACAATATTAATGTTAAAACAGACTTTATGGTAATAGTTGCAGTAATGATAGGTAATTCACAAAAAGTTCATTATGAATGAGTTCTATTTAGGACACGTGGGCAAAACAATTACTAGTATATAAGTATCTAGTACAAAGGTATTTATAAACTTATTGTCCATTAAAATTTACTGTTTTACATTATCGAATACCTACCTACTTACATTAATTTTTTTTCATAAAAAAAACTCTTAATTTATTTAAATTTTAGGAAACTTATTCACTTTTGTGTTATTCTGGGCAGAGAGAGAGAAGCCAGGCCTACAGACACATGGGCCAGTTACACGAGGGTCGAGCCTTTAGGGAGTTTTAAGGGAGCAGCGCAGCGGTGCGCCTGAGGCTGCCTCTAAAGCTTAGAGGGTCCCTATAAAGCTTAGAGGCACCCTCAAGCGCACCGCTCCCTTCCGAATCGAACGCCCTACAGACTCTAACCGGTAATAAGACTCGCTCACTGGAGACTCAACAAAGTCCTCACCCTCACCAAAAACCCCGGTGGCTTCAGACCCTATAACTAAATTAAAGTTGTATGATTTGAGCCGGTGACACATAAAAGGTCCGCGACCACCTGATAAGTAGTTAGTATAAAAAAATGTTCCAGGCACTGATCCTGGCTCCCTTCTCTGCAACACGATGGACCCGGCGCTGTGAATCTATGAAGTGCTAAAGCATTCCATAATTTCACAGTCTAGAGCACTTCCCAGTGAGAAGAAAATTTAAAAGTTTTGCCCTCTTGTGAGATGAAGGCCAAGAGCTTCCCTGTCGAGAATATAAAAGATTGGGATTTGAATAACTTCCATAGGCCTGATCGAAAAAAATAAATAAATAAAATATATTGCTGATTCTGCATTGTTGGTAGGCATCTGTAATAACTTCTCAGGAAATAACAGCAGCGTTGGTAGGCTCTCCAAATTGTCGGTCCACCCGATGAGCAAAGGTTGCGAGAATCTTCTGGATGCGGGCAGTACAGGACCAATCGACTTAGAGATCCTTGGGGTAGGTCTATGTTCAATAGTGGGTGTATCTCGGCTGAAATAATGTTAATAGAGAATTCCAAGCTTTTGAAATTGCGCAGTCCTTAATACCTTCCTCAGACATAAACCTCGTCAATCAAATCCAAAGCTAATTATTCAAATCTCAAGTTTACGTTACACTTATGTTTGTAGCGAAACGTGAAATTAATGCCGCAGCAGACTGTACAGTCTTTGTTGGCGAGGCAATTATTAACACTACTCGAGTGAGATACAAAGTAAATTGCGCATTCAGAAATTCACATTACTTTGTAGTAATCAATCAGAATTGAATGAACACTTCTCTGTTTGTTCAGATTTCTGTTGTGCGATACTGCTTCAAAGATTTCTTGGCGACCTCAAGAATACAAACAAATAATCAAGAATTCAAACATTCTACGACTTCATTGGAAGATATGGGGTGATGCTATTCTACTCTGCTGACATCACACGCCCCTACATAGTGATTAATTCTCACTTTTTTGGGGTAGGTACTGTATGACCTCTACTACCACGTGTAAGCAAATGTGACCTAAAGCTCTGCTCACCCCATTATACAATACATGTGGGTGATTACATCTATGTATGTATACCTTTTCTTGTTGACGTGGTCAAATGCAAGGTCACATGCATTTATGCATCGTCCCTGCGGGGTGGTGCCAGCTGCAGGGGATATGTGGGACTCGAGGTAAAGGCGTTCCCTCCATACCATACCCACTAAACATCCTCCCCGGTCTGACCTTCAGTGCGCTATGACGAGACGCGCTGCCCGTCTAGGCATTCCTTGCACCAATTGGTAGCCAGCACCCTCTTCTCCACCGACGGCTGCTCGACCTGGCGCGTCCTCCTGACGAGGACACCGGGAGCAGCCATCGGACCGCACTCGGGGGACTTCGGGCGCGGTCGTGGCCCTGAAAAGGGCCGTCCGGAACTAGCCGTGATGGGAAAACAAAAACAACTGGACGATGGCATGTGACTTCGAATGCCAAGGGGACACACTTGACATCAAAAGCCACACACCCGCCGAGAAAGTTTCCCCGCCAAGTTACCAGGGTCCGCCACGAGTAGGCTTCCGGCCGTGGACCCTATGTATGTATAGCTACTTAAACTTGCCAAAGATCTGAAACCTGGTTGATTGTATAATCCACCAAACAATTGGTAACATTTGAACGTTGTACCTAGATTACATATAATTTATGCCTCCGCATGCTTCGAATTATTTCTTACTGGCATTTCATTTGCTGTAATTGTAAGCAATATGCCATTAGCTTTGTATGTGGGAAGGTGTATGGTATTTAGCAATGATTCTTTACCGCATTCGTAGGCGTTCTCCATTAGCCGGCGTCCGCCTGCGATTTAATTCGTGCAGTCTTTACTAATATATGAGATCAGTTACCTGATGGAACATTATTATGACATAGACAATATTAATAAAGTTCTAACTAATTACGTAGTCAGATTTGGTGTAGTAGATATCATTAAGAGCTCGTATTATAATAATAGGAATAATTGTGGTCGACAATTCACCATTATTTAATAACAACTTACCTATTCTGCGGAGCTTTGACAACAATTGAAAAATAATTAGAGACCTAAATAATTACTTACCTACTTTTTAACTTAAGACCTAATTAATTAACTATACAAAGGTTGGATCTTAAATATTCCTTACGAAATCTAATTGAGTTTTTTTCTTTATTATTTTTTTCGTTGAGGTCAACGATGTGAAATTAGATTGCTGCAAATAAAAGTGTTGGATTATGGCACGTATTGCAACTAATAACATATGATTTATTTAATAGGTTCACGTTATGACGAACAATGTTTACCGACCTTACACCCTACTTATCACAGTTTCCTCACACCAAAGCGCAACTTAAAACGTATTAGTACTTCAATATCTTCGCTTCGTTTCGAAATGCCCTTCTGATTTATTATAGTTTCATTCATTAGTTGATGCCGTCTTTTAATAACCTCACCTTAATTACACAATGGGCACTTCATTAAATTGTCACTCATTCGCTTACGATGTTATTATGATGGTACTAATGAAACGTTGCGAGTTATGAAAGTGAAATATTAGAATTTAAATGCGTTACAGAATTTTATTTATTTCATTGTTCTTGAACTTATCATCAGCTGTTATATTTTTTTTACCTTTGACCGGGAAGCTCTTCACCTTGCCGGTGGAAAAGCAGCTATACGGCCTAGTGATAAGATTTTCCCATACAAATTGAGCTCTTTACGCAATTAAAATATTTACGTATTTTATACTTAAAAACTTACACTATGGGTACTAAAAAATTGTCTTTTCGCTAACAAAAACTATAAAGGATATTAAATGAGGTATCCTTGGCCTCACTTTACAATGAGCGCGTACGCAAAATATTCAAACCCATAAATTTCTTGAACTTTCTAACCACAAGATGTAGTCTGAAACTAATTATGTAGGTAGGTACGTGTTTATACAAAGTTTAATAATTTCGCTCGACTTCGTAGCGAGTGGGACAAGGACTTTTACATAGTTTGCGTCTTCCTGGCTTCTGGTCGGCTGGTGATTCAATAGTGATGGCAAGAAGATCAGAAAACGGTATTATTTATACAAAATTTTAAGATAATTCTATTTCTAAAACATGACTGCACGATCCTGTTGAAGTAATGAATTTAGTTATCAAAAGTATAAATCGAAAAATGAAGTCCAATTTCTTTCATTGTTATTCATAAAAAAGGATTATCTAATATCTTGAATCTATTAATCCAAAGGGTCTTTAAAAAAAAACTTAAGTTTCTAACAAACATTTCAAGCAGCAACAATTCAAGCAGCAGAATATTTTATAACATGGGTGAATTTCAACAGGTCCAAAAAAATTCTCATTTCCGTGGACTTTTTTATCTTAAAGTTTTTTTAAAAACTAAATCGCGGGTTTTAAAGTTTTTGATAATGTATGTATTCTTGCTCAATATCTAGCAGATAACATAAAAAACAAACGAGATATACAAGATTAAAAATTTCGTGCCACGGCGATGAAACATGCGTGCTCGGCAATGAAACAAGCCTCCACGGCAATGAAAGAACTATGCCACGGGAATGAACGCATCCACGGAAATGAAAATCTATATTCAACACAAAATCCCTACTAATATTATAGCTTTTACATCTAAACCACTGAACCGATTTTGATGAAATTTGTTACACATATAGACTAGAGCTCGGGGAAGAACATAGGCTACTTTGCAAAAAAAAGGCTTGAAGGGGTTGAAATAGGGGATGAAAGTTTGTATGGCAGTTCGTCATTTTTGAAGATAGAACCATAAAACTTTGAATTTAGGCACTTCTTTTATTTTGCAAAAAAAAGGCTTGAAGGGGTTTAATTAGGGGATGAAAGTTGGTATGGCAGTTCGTCATTTTTGAAGATAGAACCATAAAACTTTGAATTTAGGCACTTCTTATGAAAAAAATGAATATTTGATCAAAAATGTTTGAAATTTTGACCTGTTAGGGGGTGAAATGGGGGATGAAAGTTTGTATGGAATTCGTCATTGTTAAAGACGAATCCATGAAACTTTGCATGTAGGCACTTGATAAGAAATAAATAAATATTTGTTCTAGCGTTTTACCCATGTGGGGATGAAATAGGGGATGAAAGTTTGTAAGGAAATCCAAACAAAGTCACACATTCACGTCTAACACACCACACACAAAACATTGTCAATATGGGTATTGGTTTAGTGGTTATTGTGGGTCCGGATAACGAATAAAACATCTATTTCGAGATCCAAGATGGCGGTTGCGACTTTTTAATATAAGATCGATATGGGTATAATTTTAATGGTTTTTGGAGGTCCCGATTCCCAATACAACACCCATTTGAGACCCAAGATGGCGGACGCGATTTTTTAATATAAAATCGAAATGGGCATTATTTTTATGGTTTTCGGGGTCCCGATTCCCAATACAACATCCATTCTGAGAACCAAGGTGGCGGACACGACTTTTTAATTTAATATCAATATGGGTATCATTTTGGTGGTCTTTGGAGGTTCTGACTCCGAATACAACATCTATTTTGAGATCCAAGATGGCGGACGTGACTTTTTACTTAAAAGCAATATAAGTATAATTTTTGAGATTTTCGGCGGTCTTGATTTCGAATACAACTTTTATTTCGAGATCCAAGATGGCGGATACGCCTTTTGGATATAAAATCGATCATTTTCTTAGTTTTTGGGGGTCCTGATTCCGAACACAACATCCATTTTGAGATGCAAGATGTTGGACGCGACTTATTAACTTAATCGCTTTTACGCCATACTCTCGAACCGACTCTGATGAAATTTGGTAAAAAAAGAGACTAAACCTCGAAATTGAATAAAAGCTACTTTTTTTTGTAAAAAAGGGAATGAAGGGGTTGAAATAAGAGATTAAATATTTTTATGAGATTCCTCATTACCAAAGATAAGACCATGAAATTTTAAATAGCACGCAAAAAATATGCAGATATTTGATTTAGCGTTTTTTGAAATATTGACCCATGTGGGGATGAAATAGGGGATGGAAGGTAGCATGAAAGTTAGCAAAGGATGGAAAAACAAAAAAGGTAGTTTGTAAAAATGTATTAAAATAATCTATTTACAGTAATGCACAGCAGTTTGTATGTGTATCTTTTGCAAAATAAGTGCTCAAAAAAATTCACGCTTAAATCACCGAACCTATTTTGATAAAATTTTTAACTTTAAGAAATATAGGTTATCCCTTACACCGACCCACGCAAGCGCAGCTGCAGGAAAAAAACCAGCATTTGGTATTTAGTTTCAGTATCAAAAAATTCTTTAATGCCATTATAACTTTTTGTAATTAAAAACTGTTTTGGTGATTCTCAAAACTTTTTCAGTACTTTAAATTTTTTTTTGGGATATGATTTTATATTTTTATCAACATTGTATGTGGGGCAGAGGCGTATAATTTCAATTTAGAAAACGGTATTTGAGTTTATTTTTATATATGTATATTGTTGCGGTCAATACTCGGCACTACCTGTATTACAGGTAAAGATGTATTTTTTACCTTATCTTATCATGGCAATAAAAACATAAGTCACGGAAATGAAACACCTGGCCACGGAAATGAAACACATGGCCACGGCAATGAAACTAAATTGTGTTACAAGGCACGGCAATGAAATTTTTTTCATTTCCGTGTCTTTTTTTTCATTGCCATAGCAAATTTTGGCCACGGAAACCACAGCAATGAAAGCATGGCGATGAAAAACAAGGCAAAAATATAAAATAACAAAAAAACTATTAGTTATTCGAGGTAATAAACACTTCACAAATAAACATATGACAAATGGCATTCTATTGAAAACTCAATCATGAGGACAAAGTTATTCATAAAGAAGTTATACCTATCCACGGCGATGAAAGAAAAAATGACGACAACATAAAAAATGGAATACTTTTATTTATAGCGCAAAAACGCATGCCCGAGTGTACGTCCTTCTACGTCGAGTACTTAGGCGACACTAATATGCAACGCTTAGCGCACAAGGAGGGGGCCGCAAGTTGTTAGATAAAACAATATTCTTAAAAATGTTTAAGACATGGCGATGAAAGTTTGTTCTGGGACAAATGCATTTAGAATAACCATTCGTTGTATTGTTTAATAATTTGAATAAATGTATTCCGTAACAATACTTTAACTATTCACGCATCAAATAAAACTAAATTTCAATATAAATAATCAATAGATTTTTAGCAATGAGGTATAATATACATCAAGGTGACGTGTGGACAAACACGGCAATGAAAGATTTCGAGGTTTAATATTTTTTTTTGAAGTACCTATTATTCCTATTATTAAAATATTTAGTGCCCCACATAGATAACTATTTCATTTATCTAGAAAAAAAATAAGAACGTTATAGCTTTGGTTTTTAATACCGATTTCATCGATGCCACGCAATTTTTGGTCCCGGGAAATTCACCCACATGCACTTGTAAATTAGCCTATGTTATTTCGTCATATTCAGTCACAAATCTTGATCCTGGAAGTATAGGAGGTACTACACTACAACTTCTCGTAAAATCAGTCCAACTACAAAATTTCAACTTAAGTAATATGCCGAATAAAATGCTGAACGGGAAAAACGCTAGTCGAGCCCATCACTAGAAAACTAGGAAATAGAAAATAGTTTTAAAGAGGAGTCCATCGGTATTCACGGCGGAATAGAGCTGGCCGGTCCAGCTCAGTCCGAATTTCAATTATTAACCGTACTGCTATGTGTTTACGTCTTGAATCCAAACTAAGTGAATTGTCACATTGGGTCAAGACTTGAAGCAACATACATAGAACACAGAGCAACTATTTTATTGATATTCCCGACAATCCACTTGTTTCAACTGTTATTGTGTTTTTACACTATAACGATCCTTCCTTAAATAGTTTTAATTTTTAATGCTTCTGTCTTTCTTTGTTCTCGGTTTGGTTGATGGCAGGGTTTGTTTTGAATCCGCCTGGTTTACCACCATCTTATCAAAGCTTGCCGCATTGTTTATAGTGTTATTTTGCTCCGACAATTGAGAAGACAGCCGCTCCCTCAGTGGTTGAGGTTTCCGTGTGAAGCTAGCTCCGAACTACGGCCTTATCCTCACTTACCCTAGGCTGAGGTTAAGGTTTCGGTGTCAAAAAAAAAAGATTAAATTAGTCGTTATAGGACACTTGAGCTTGACAGAGCATAGAGAGAAACCAGGGTAGTGGAGTTGGTTGAGCGTTAACCTATGCTGATAGGTAAATAAACTGGTCTACAGAACTAAGTACTACATTTTTAATTTTACAGTTAAAAGAAAAAGGATTATTTTTGTATTTAAAGTTTATTCTAGGCATATCTTACAAAATATCCTGTATATGAAGTATTTTTCACTAAATTAAAACTCTTTTTCGAGTCCTTTTTATTTCAAAAGTATATCTTGTATGTATACTTATAAAGTTATTGCAATTTTAAATGTGTAATAGGTATGTACTTAGATTTGCAGGCTAGTGTATTATAGAGGAAACATTTGATTGTTTGTTTGCATTGAATATAGGCTCCGAAACTACTGGACTGATTTTAATGAAATTTAGCATGGAGATATTTTGAGACCCAAGGAAGGACATTGGGTACTTTTTGGAGCGATAGGCCTGGCTCCTCTCTGCAACACTATGTAACCAACATCCGCAGGATGTATCAATGGAATGCTAAGTTTTCTTCTCAATATTAGCAGCTAGTCAACAGGACTTAAAACAAGACTGAAGTCGAATGAAGGAAATCTCTAGAACTTATGATGTTATAAATAATATCAAAAATGATTCAATCTTCTGTGTTTAGTAAAATGACTCACGCCATTAACATTTAGGGAAACAGGCTCTCTGCGGCTGTTAAAATAATTTAGGCCGCCATAACATCATAAGAAAGGTAAAGACATTTTCAAATTAAAAATCTACCACAAAATAAATGAACGAAAAGGCAATAAAAAGTCCAAATATTAGACAATGATAACACTTTTACGACCACGGAGATGAGATGAGAATAATTTTATGGCGTAAAAATGGGGTACATCGTCGAGAAAGACGTAAGGGCTTTTTTATTTGCTGTCGTCAGTTTTTTTATTTGGTGGACTTTCTCTGCTTTTACCTGGTATTGAGGAAGTGTGTTGTAAATTAAAATGTGTGGACATTTCTTTATGTTTGGTTTCTTGAATGAGTTATTATGGAGGGACGTGTTGGCTCTGTGATATTTTTGGGGCAATTTGATGTGTTTACTTTGGCATCGTGTTTGATTTTGGGTTTATACTTGGGTAGATCATTAGTTACTGGATCGGATTGATTGTGAAAGATGTTAACCATTAGTTAGTTAATTCGTGATACAATATTGGACTCTGCAGCTGCAGGAACGAGGCAATAAGTAAAATGACGCGGCATCTTGCACATCGTTCTTCCTGCTCCCAATTTTCTTGCGGTTGGTGAAGTATGTCTTGATATCGACAATACTTACTGCTAATAACAATGCAAACAATACTGCCAACCCTTCTTGGAAACCACAGCTTTCTTTCGACAGTAGCCAAGACCACTAGCGTAACGTGCCTTCATAGCATCTTGCACCTTTGAGGTACAAAAACCTATCCATAAAATAAAGAACACCAGCTTTAGCAACAATACCTCTAAGCTGCTTTTTTTTGGGGGGAAGGCTAATTCATTTACGCATCACTCTGCGGCGTGGTAACAAAAGCACGGGATATGTGGGACTCGAGGTAAAGGCGTTCCCTCCATACCCACTAAACATCTTCCCCAGACTGACCTTAAGTGTGCTATTACGGGACGTTATAAAAATAATAGGTCATCGATGTAGATTTGCAAAAAAACCTAATTAAATTTTCGTATGTTATTTTTCAGTTTGATTATAATTTTTGGTCTTTTGTTAATAAATGTGGACTGAATCTTATAAATTAGTGCCTAATTAGCTTGTAAAGTACTATATTTTTGTATTTCTTTTCAATTATTAAATAATCTCTGTAAACTTTGTAAATAATATATTACAAACCAAAAAGTTACATATAAATTCGTTCAAAGTAACTGAAGTCGTAGGATTATCGTGGTTTAAAAATACGTTACCTCATATGTTCTACAAACGCGGAAAGGTCTGTGCACACCACTGGGCTATATTTATGCTAATAATAACGATAACGAATTATAATAATTACTTTATTTCTGTGGCTGCACATTTTACGTCGATGAACAAAATCCTATAGAAGCCAACAAACCATGCTTACCTCAATAATCAACCATTTACAAGATACCACTTATTAACCCGAGAATCCCTTGAACAAGGAAATTAACTACGGAACCGCCGAATCACAATCATAAATTGCGAATTTAATGAACAGTTTTATTTGTCTATACACAGTGTAAAAAAGTGTAGAAGGCGAGCCCTTGTAGGTACGTTTTTTGCTATTAATAGCTACATAGAATAGGGACAAGAAAGACATACTTAGTCAAACTCAGGCCTAATATTATAGACCTTATATTTAAATTAAAAATTCTAATTTTACAGTTAAATCACAGTATACCAAGAACAGTAGTTTATCTGCGGGCTGTCGGCGAGTTATTAGCCTACTCTGCATTGACGCTAGGGCTATCGTGAATGTGCCGGGCGGGAACGAGCGGCGAGCGAATGTGCAATGACATAAAAACGCGCGATCACACCTAGACGGCGAGACTACCTTATGCCCCCATACGTACACGGCGTACACGGCGCCGAGTACGCACGCACACATTCTAATGTATAGCGGCCAGTTTGTATGAAGACTTATTACTGTCCTTGGTATACTGTGGTTAAATTAAGTAGCAATTTAATTTTATAAAATAAAGCTAAATGAACCCAAAATTGAACAACGTAGGATTGCTAATAGAAAATACCTTTGCCATCCATCTTTTTTTTATTTATAATATAATAATAATTTATTTCCACGCTCACACCAATTATCTAGCCCAAATTAAGAATCATTAAGAACTTGTGCTATGGATACTAAAATAAATATATAAACAAATAAACTTAAAAAAATATAAAATTTGCAATTATTGGCAACAAAATTTCGGTAGCTCAGATCCAACAGGAAAAAAGTCGTGTTAGGGATACTAGGTAACAGCAAAATATAGGTACACAATAATTCAGATATTTTTATAAATAAACTTTAACTATAAGAAACAACCACGTATAGCTAATAGGATTCGAACCCTGGCAGCATGACACAGCCTTGCTGACTACTTCACCACGTCGTCGTCATATACTCGACTGCCTCAATATCCACGATAATCTTACGCTGAATATTTATTTTTTGTACTATAATGTCATTACGTCATGGAAAATTGTAATTTCAAACGCCTAATCTTAGGCATTTGCTCTGAATACCTAATTAAGATTAGGCGTTTCGCCAACGAATTGCGTTTCGCTCGCTTTAAAACTTGATTCCACCTATTTTTTTTCGTGCAAAAACAAAAATTGGATCGCAACATTTTACTAGTCACCAGATAAGTCTTTTTCTGCTTACTTTTTCAAATATATTATTATCTATTATATTTGTGTATTAAAAAAATTACATATATAAACCCGCCTCAACATCAAGGGCAACTTAGCAAAGAGAAAGAAATAAGTGCTCGTACTCGAAATATTTCGATATGTTCTTAGATTCCGTGTCTATTGAGTAGGTATTTACTTAACGTATGAAACTTGACTTCTGTGCTGTCTTTATTTAGTGTCAAATACCAGCTTCTATCAACCATCCAGCGGCCCTTGCGTAAAGGCATTGTTGTCTAAAAACATTGTTCTGCGACAAAATTTTCTGGTAGTTTGCTCTTAATTACTATAATATAATTCGCGCTCTCCTTTCCCTGGGAGCACCTATTATTTTCGTTCACGGTTTGTTGGGTACGTTAAATGGCAACATTATTTCTCCATCTAATTTCCATTGTGCAAAATTTTATTTGGTTCGAAACTGTCTCCGCAAACTTCAAGCAAGCCTCGCTACATATTAGTTGACAGCCGCATTCGTTTCTCTCACGTATAGTCAATTAGCAACGATCATAACTTCTATATAATTAATATAATTTAGATATCAACAAGTGTTAAATTTAAAATGTACAAAACCCCCTTTTAACTAACAATTTTCTCTTCTATTCCATTATTTGAGGAATAAGCTTATGGCGACGATACCAGGTGATGCTTCAGAATCAACAATATTATTAAAGTTAGAGCATTCCGAATTTTGAATCGATCAGACCAGTGGAAGTTATTTGAATAATCGGATCCCTTGATAACTTTGAAAAAGAGATATTCTTAAATATTCTTGAATCATAGGAAAGAATGCTCCTCATCAAAAAAAAACTTAACCAAAATCGTATTTTCTATTTGGAAGCTATGATGCCACATACAGCTATACAGATGAAGACGATAAACTTATAGCACCCCAGTTTTTGTGTTGGTATTTTTAACACGTCACTCAAGAACTAATCATATTGACCTTGGTCTTTAGTCTGGAAATTATAATAATAACAATCAATTTCAATGCTTTCGTTGTATGAATATTATTGATCAGTATTGGCTGTTCTAAAATATTTGGAAAATATCACTCAAGTCGAGTAATTTAAATTATGTAAAAGTGTGTCTTTAATTTTATTAAACTTTACATTCCAAGCATTTAAAAACCAATACATTATTATAATCTAAATGAGTTTCTTTGTCAAAATCAACAAAAAAAGCTCTGAAGCGTCATACACAGCTTTCTTCATACGAACCAGTTTGCTAAAGTCCATTACCTCCGCCGGAAGGAACGCAAGCACTGCACTCAGGTCGACTCCATCTTTCCTGATTAAATAAGACCAACTAGAATTACGAGCGGGTCTGCATAACAAATGTATTTTTAGACCACCGCAGACATTTAATTTAATATAACAGATGTTCTCATCTCCAGTGGACGCTCTGAGAATCCTTTGAAATTGTCACGGGCAGAATCAAAAGAAAACCGTCAACAGTAGGATTGTTATTTCAACTGTACTCGGCTCTATAAACAAGTTTGACAATCGAGCGTGGTGTTTACGTTTGCGAATGTTTCTTGAAGATTTCTGCTAAAATGATTATTCGCGCACTCAAAGTAGAAGTTGTCTTGTTGGTAGTGTTAAATGTTTGCGTTAGTCTAAATTTAAGCAGTACCTGCGTAGATTTTTATAAACCAGCATTCTGTCCGTATCTCGCCAGGGTGGATGTTAGTTTCCCTTAAACCAGTGAATCCATCCTACAAGAACATCGAGATAAAAAGTATCTTTTTCTGTATGCCCAGTCCCAGCGCGTTTGCACTTAATAAATATAATTACAGATTTGATGAGTACATTCTCGCCGTCGTGGTGGAGTGGTCAGTAATGCTGCCTACACATCAAGTGGTCCGGATTCGAGTCCTGGTAGGAGCAAATGTTTGTATGATGAATACGAATATTAGTACACGAGTCATATTTATTTAAGTTTATTAATAAAAAATATCTATATTATTATATATATTAGTCCGTTATCTAGTATCCATAACACTAGTTCTTAATGATGCTTACTTTGGGATATCGATAATTGGCGTGAGCTTGGAAAATATATCACATATATTCAGATGTATCGTTTGTTTTATTTACTTTTTTCATTGTACTAATTTTATTACAAAACTGCTACAAAACATAATAAATGTAGCAAAATAAAAGAAGCTCAGAGAAAGACATTTAAATGAAGATATTAAACTAGCTCAAAAGAGCGATCGTGTGAAAAGAGGTTTTAACTAAAACAAAAATGTAGAACAAAGACAAAACATATAATTTAATACTTTCTACTTCACTTACGAGGTCGCATTCGGAATAATTGTGGGCCACATTATCTGTAGCAACTTGAAACACGTGTTTGATGAAAACAGATAAAAAATCCACTTTGCATTCACTAAAAACATTGCGCACTTAACGTCTACAATCCGGTAAAATAAAAAGTAATTTATTGTTGAGCAGAGGATTTGCCGGGTGTAAAAAGTTTGCCTGCTTAAACTATATTATGAACAACAATAAACAAGGATTTTTTATTTAAAATGGCAAGGAGCACTAATTGGACTATTTGAAATGAAACAATATATTTTTGAGAGTTCGTTCAAGAGCTACATCATCACGTACCTTATTTTCCATTCCACTACCGGAATACGAGCATTATTTTTTATACTATGGATGTCTCATCTAATCTCACTAAGCATTTCTTTACCTTCCTTATGATGTTCTGCGTGACCTTCTTAACCTTTTTTAGCACTCTTTGCAGTGTATTACATTCCTGGAAAAGATGTAGGAGCTACAGTAGGTAAAGAACAACTTTCTATTTTCGCTACGTCTTGTGTATCCTGAGAATCAGATCAGCTTAAATTTGACCACCAATAGTAAGCGCGCGATTCATTTTGGACCAGATCTGAACCAAATTTTTTGAATCAAGATTTGTTGCGTATCAAATGTACTTTGACGATTCTGCATATTAGGTAAACGCTGCATGAAAATCTCTTTGCTTAGGATAATTGCGACAACTACCAATTGCTAGGCATGTTTCACAGACTACAAAAACTGTTTATCATCACGGCAGTATGCTTATTTGTCAATATTGTTATGTTTAACAAATAAGGAAATTAACAATATGTGGAACCAATTCTGTGACGATGGGTTGAATATTTATTTCAACCAAGGTCATCTGTACTGTACCATGATACGTCAGTTTGATGCACAGAACCGACAAAGCAGAATTAAACAGTAATGAAGGAAAAGGCAATATCCCTATGATACCGCAGCCATATATTTGCTGGCGTGACCGTTACAATGGGGCCGTTAATACGACATCATTTACGATATTTGTAGTATAAAAGGTGTATTATGCTTTACACATTTTAAGCCTTATTCCCATTGTGACATGAGTAACTATAATAAGGAGGTATTCATGACTGTATTCTGTCTACAAAAGCAGCCCTTGCAGCGGCTGTCAAAACATTCAACTTGAACGTAGTATAAAAACAAGACGCCGCTATTATACAAGATATGTATATTTCTTAGGCTGCTTATGTAAATTAATTCATAATAAATATTTTGATTTCATGTTAACGAGTAGGTGAAGTTTGTATTCCGCTCGTTCGAACCTCGTTAAGGCGGAATACAGTGTTTTGTTTAACATAATAACATTATTTATTGCAAAAACCCTTTAACTGTTTTGCACTAGGAGTCGATAACTTGATACTTGAATATTATTTCACTAGTCTTTTTTATGATTTGTAAATTAAGAATTCATTTATTTAGAGAGATTTTCAGACGATCTACATACAACTGATTTCTAGTAGGAAACAGTATTATATCATTTCGTTGTCCCATTAAATACATTTTTTTTTGTTTTAAATTCTTTCGTTACCATCACAGATTTAATAATACAAGGAGATAGGCCAAGCCGGCGTTTAACTTGTGACAAGTGTGGGCTGTGGAAAATGGATGCCCTGTAGGCATACATTTCCGCCACTTCGCTTTCCGATAAAGTCAAGTGAATACGTAACTCAGCGATTTGACCGATCTCCTTTGCGGCTGTGCTTAACTTTCATTGCTTCGCAGTCCTTAAAACGCGCGCAATGAATAGTGTCTATTACGGCATGCTCAACTAGAACCATGTTATGTAGTACGGCCGCTGATCGCGACAGTCGGTCTTCCTATGAATTTGGCGATTCGACCGATCTCCTTAGATTGAAATATCTGTGGTTACCATATTCAGTATATTGCTTATATTAAACCAATTTCTTATTTGTTATAAAAGGAAAGAGCTTAATGACCCAGATGGGCAAAAAATATTTATATAATTTTTACAATTATATTTCTTCAAGACAATTAAACACATTAGAACAGGAGCATGTTTTAGCTAAAACTTGTCTATTTATGAGTCGATTAACTCTTTCATCAAATAACAGACACAGCATGCAAACTCGACTTTGCATTGCCAGATCCCAACAAAAACACAGTGTCCCAATTAAATACTTCCATGTGACAGTGCGACAGTTACACCACGCCCTCGCGTATGCAAAAACTGGATTCCGTAGCACATTACGGCTTAAAAATAATGAGTGACAAGTATCATGATTGACAGGCGCGCTCGTTAAAATATCTCTGATAGCGTTTGTTCACTTTTGCAATCTCGGCTTTGTATAAGCATTTTTGTTTGCGAACAGTGATCCTTTCGATTAGCTAGTCTAATTTCCATTCTATTAGAGATATGGGGCATACTTGAATCTAAGAATTCACTGATCTCAAGAAAGATGCCATCATTAATAAGAATTCATCATCACGTAAATGGATTGACTTGGAATCTTTTAACAAGACTGCATTTTAACTGAAGGGTTTTTTATACACTTTTTATTCCAACGGTCCAATGTATTTACGATTCATTATATTGAACATATGAGATCGTACCTATGTAGCTTGTAAGGATATAAAAATAAAGGTCATGTAGTTACTGGGGAAGATCCTCCACCTTACAGAATAAAATTATTTAAATAACTTGTGTAATTTCCGGAGCTTCACTGGATACGGAACAAGATGGTGGGTACACTCTGGTGTTGCAAGTAGTTATCTATAAAGGCTATGCTGACTAATTACAATCAAACAACCTGTTTGCCTTTCTATTTTGCAATATTCTCTAGTTGATGGTCAAATTTAAAACTAAATATTACTAAAAGAAAAATCTAAATTATCTATTACACAAATATTTAGTACATGTTTAGTTCGTAAACAGTAATAAGATGAGTGGATTTGTAATAAATTCTACATTGAAATATTTTTTCCTTTGAGAGTTCTGGTATTAATCATTTTTACTAGAGACACCTAATTCCTTTAGTGAATTATGGTCCTAATTTTGTGTATATGGATGATGTTACATGCCCGGATCCGATCATGCATTCTATATCATTTAACGTCGATCTGATCAAACCTACTTTTCGTGAAGGGTAAATATAGTCGAAGTGTTTTTCTCAAGGTTGAGGCTGAAAATCAGCAATTTGCTCTCGGGCAAATACCTAGCTACGCTGAGCTTCAACCTATTTGTGCCGCTGCAGCACACACACATACCTCTCACATAGAGGTTAACAATTAAATTATGTAATAGCTATGTGGTTAGTGAGATAATTTAAGATGTGTGTAATTGTGCGTAAGTTTATTTTATTGTTGTGTTTTTATATATGTGTGTGTGTTCTGTTAATCAAATAAACTATTTATCTATCTATCTATAAAAGCGTAGCATTAAGTTTAACTCTCAATTTCTCTATAATTATGTTTCTTTATTCCTAAAGCCAAATGTCATCAATCATGGTTTCCGTTTTCCGATTATCTAGCTCAGAATATATACCTAAAATTTCTAAAAAGGACGTTCTAATATAAATTCCAATAAAACTTGAAGTCCCTGTTCTAATAAAATATAACGAAATTATCTTTCTAAAAAATCACGATCATTAGCATTTTCACGTCTATAAGTCTTATAAATGATTGTACTAGACAATAAACAAATTAGGAGGCCTGTCTCTAATTTATTTGCTAGGATGAACACGAAATTCACTGAAATTGCTTCGGGACTTTGTTTGACGTAAACTATTTAATGAATTATAATAAATCTATTTGGGTACAGAAATTGCTCGAAGATTTTGTTTCTTTTTTGTGTTGTCTGTTTCCTACAAATGGTTTTGTTTCTTTCATTATATTATATTTTATTGGTATCATAAATAACTTTTCTGACCATCCTCAGTAACTGGAGATAGATCTCAATTTCATCGTTGGAACTACGAATTTAAAATAGTGATTAGATAAAAACGTCAGTTTTTGCACGAAACAAGGATTGGAACTCCCTTCATACTAGCAACTTCATAGAAAGGAATTCTTATTTTGTATCTCTTTACTCAATAATTGCAAATGACTTAAATATCGCAATTACACAATACATAGCTTTAAATTAATTAACAATCCCAACTTCTTTTACATCCTAAAGATTCGAAATCTTTTTTTGTTTTATTTAATTGCTCAGAACTATTTACTTTTTAACAATCCAAATGCATACTTCAATTTAAAAACATAAAAATTATTTAAGAATCAGCCAGTTAACTTATTGCTAGTCGTAATGCTTTCTATACTGTAACATCTTCTCAAACAACTCTATTACGTTTGCGTTCATAACAGAAAATTTTAATAGGCTTTTAGTTATTGTACCAAATTGGATAGATATTGAAAAGGCATAGATATTAAATTTTGTCACTCACTCAATAGCGTAATTAAATTAATTTCACAATCCTTTGTTACCGTGATCATCACAAATTAGTTCAAGCAAATCCAATATTGGCCTTCTCTTTGCTTTTGTTACATCAATTTCGGTGACTAGTTTTAATTGGTTGGTTGTAAATTTGGGACTCAGTATCAAATTACTTTATTGCTATTTCTAATAATTTGCTTCGTAAACGATGTTTTAATCCTGAGAGCGTTAGGGGTGAATTATAATTGAAAAATATTTATATAGTTAAATATATTATTTATCATATTTACATTTCTTTTATATCGGTGCGCATTTTCTTAGATATCTTTTCAATTCCTATCATTGGAGGTCCGAAATTATTTCTCATACCATTTAAAACCATAATCATTGAAATTCATAATATTATTACATTAATCATACATTTTTGGGCGAGTCTAGTGTTTTATGCACCTACATGGCTGGGTGATGGGTGGGTTAGGGTTATTTTTTTTATGACCAGGCGGAGTGCACTGTTTTTGTAAGCAACAAGATAGTAACAGTATTAATAAAAAAATTATGATCACTAACTGTTATGAGCATCGTTGGTAGTAATAAAAATGTATAAATAAAAAAAAGTATGAAAAATAAAATTATGTACAGTGATTATTATGAACACAAATCGGTAGTAAGACAAAGAATAGGATTTAGAATATTATGTGAGCCAATATGGACCCCTTTCATAAATGGTAAGTAAAAAAAAATATGGAATAATTTTATTTTTGCGTTTATAAACGCGTAAAAAAAGTTTCTAGTAAAAAAAATACTCGTATAACGAGCTATAGTGGCATTCTTCTTTTTTTTCTTCATACCGCTCCTAATTAATTATTATGACTTTTACTTTAAATTTTCTCTTTGAACCTTCATTTCATCGACTTCTATAGTTATAGCACTATTCAGAGTTTAGTTTACTATCACACCAGTCGATTCGCAATATGTCATTCAGAAAATATGAAACAAAAACATAGTTCTAGCCATGAAGTTGGCTTGATAGGTATCGATCCATTGGGCAGGCCGCATCAATCACGTCCCGCAAACATTGGTGCCATTACATTGAGCAAACAAGCCTGCGAACTTGCAGTGTTTCTAATATAAAAAGAATAAGTTGTGTCCCGCTATGGTTGTGCTACTGCGTTATAGGTATCGAAGCAGTATTTATTGTAGGCTTGTAACGTAAGATATATTTGCGAAAAAAGTGACAATAGCGAAAACTTTATGTTCGGCGTCGTCCTAATTGTCATCCATCGATGATGCGTTTTCATCGTGCGATGTCAGTAATGTTTCTGTGCTCGCGCGATGACATGCGAGATCAGGACACTTTGAAGAGATCCTTTATGTCTAATTCATCGTGCGATGCGAACGTTTCATTGGCAATTATTTTCCAAGGTCACACCAATTATCTAGTCCAAATTAAGTACCTATCATTAAGAACTTCTGTTATAGATACTAGATAACAGACAAATTTAATAAACATAGTAGTATAGATATGTATTATATTATCTCTTAGCGAAATAATAAAATTACACCACAAGATTTCACGGTCGACAGCACACGAGTTAACTCCTTTTTACAATCCTCGGTCATTCAAAAGAGGTGTAAAGAAGGACCTCGTAGGTGGGCAAGGGTAGGATGGCTGTGGCTAATGCAGAGCATTATATTGTGTCTCACACTAATTACCCTTGCATTTGGACTGGGGATTTGTTCTGCTTACCATCAGCTATAGGTGCTTGCAGCACTGACGTGACACTCGCATGCTGCCAACCTTAGTCCCTTACTCACCAACAGAGACACAACACCACAAACACTTCTCTTCAGAGTGTGACTGTTTCCTTCTATACAAAACATTACTTTCATCGATAAAGACTAAAGGCCTAATTTATGAGATCATCTGAAAAAAGAGTTGTTTATGTGATTATAGTATCGAGCCAATTCTTACCACTTAAACCTTAGATCGTTCTGGTTTATAGGCACTATTGCATTGAGATTATCATTAGCCTTCACTGCTCCCAATGTTACTGGGGCTTTGCGGTACATGTTTTCTTTATCCGGAGTATCCATTATTGTTTCTGTCTCCCTCTCTCTCTCTCTCTCTATCCATTCGCATGCATTGTAATAATCACTTTTGATAATTCACATCCATTCTCTTTGCATCTATGAACTTATTACTAGGGAAGATTCACCTGAAAGTTTTACGACTGGCCGTCTACCAGATGTCCCTCTTTGGGCATGGGTAATTTGCCTCATTTCACCACCTCAATCTAATCTTCATAAGCGATATAGACGTCTCAATCGACTCCCATAGTGACCTATGCAGGCTTTATCTGTTATCATACTCGATTGCTTATTCTGAACACGAAACGTACTTTAAGAAGGTTCCGTGGTTATGAGGCAATCCAAGATGATCCGACGGACTAGACGTGACTATTTTAAGTAATACTCCTTTGAAGTCTTAGGAACTTTGTAATTTTAGACTTCCCTAATAATTCTAATAAGTTCGTGATCTTTGATCGTATTAGCTTCATGCTAAGCTTGTTAATCATAAGTCCTTTAATCAACACAGCCAAAATGATACCGAGCTCCGAAACATGTGTGGGGTTACAATTTTGATACTTGTATCAATATATTGATACAAGTATCAAGTATCAAAAAATCTATCTACATAATCCATAAAATTCTAAACATTATAATGTTTAGAATTTTATGGATTATGTAGATAGATTTTTTTGTCACTCTGTCTGACATCATCTCGAGATAACGCAGGGATGTCACCGATTTTATATTCTGTAGGTTCTTAAGTACCAAAACAGTATATTTTGCTTTTTCCTTTCTTACGACAAAGCTTACAAGAGAAACAAATAAAACTATTTCTAGGTCCACTTGCAAAAAAAACTATTGACTGTCGTCTAAAATAAACGAAACCACAGACACGGACAAACTTACAAACGGCGCAGGGTAGGACCACATCCGGCAAATAATTAAAACTTTTACAAGATTCAGTGAAATGTAGGGGAAAGAAATAAATTCTCTAAGCGAACGTTCACTCTCGTTTTTATCCTTACAACGTGTGATTTATTTCCAAAAGTTATTTTCCATGGCAATTCATGCTTCCAGAGTATCTTGTATTTTAAGGCTGTATTAATAGCATCTATTTTATCGGAAGTTTTATTTGGGAGAATGTAATTTATTGCGTTCCGCTTGAGCCTGTTTTTTGCTGCCACTACTAGTGAGATGTTTGACACCGTTTTTTGCTTTAATACTCGTACAGCTGTATAAATTATTAACTGATTAAAAATTTATATATTGACATCCATCGAATTATCAAAAACATATTTCTTTTTACATTTAAATAGTGTCTCGTCTTATATAATAGTAATGCTAATTTCAAGGTCTTTCAAGGACAAATCTAAAAAAAAATACTCTTGGAAGAAATTTTTTTATAAAAACATTTTGAGATAGATTGCTATATATATATATATAATGATAATTTAACATTTAAATTTATTTTCCCTAAAGATTATTAATGATGAATGTTTTATGAAAGTCCGTCAGTTTTTGAAGTCACAATCTTTAACTTAAAATAATATTTACATGTGTCAGCGTTTTTGACCTTTCCATCCCCGAAGGCCCCTTCGGCCGAAAATCGGGGATGAAATGTTGTATCTGGAAAGTTTTTCATTAAAATTATTATTTAGGTTGGAAAGTAAAATAAATAAGCAAACACACATTTCGTATTTTTTCAACAATTCACCGCTTAGAGGTAAAATGGGATAAATAAACAATTTTTATCCAGGTTATTGGTCTCCTAAGGATTTTCTCGAATGTCCACGCGGACGAATTTTCGGGAAGCTAGTGTAATGATAAAATTAATGTGAAAAATATAACAAATTTAATAACACATGGTGGTGGCACCATATCCTTGAATTTGTTATTTATTATTAGTCCCAACTGTACTGACAGATTTATCTATGTCACCTTTCTATTTTATCTTTTTAATTAAATAGTCTAGAGCCGAGAAATATGACCCAGTGGATATTAAATTTTCCTGAACAAACCTTCAATGCGAGATTGGTGCCTAACGGGAAATTACTAGGGAACCACGGTGGCTGGTCTTAGCTGGTCAAAGAGATGTCACCGCTCAAACAGATATAGAAATGCTTTGATCTACAAAATATTTCAAGTTATGACGGTATTGATGAAATGTGAAATAGCGGATTTCTATTAGTTGGTCAGCTCTTGGAAAACATTTCTGTTATTGATCGCGTCTATGTCCGTTTGATCTAAATGTATAAAACTTGTCAGAGGTAATATTTTATAGTAGTAGATTAATTGGGACACTGAGAAAATAAAAGAAATATAGAAGCAGGATATAATTAATTATTTTGGTATACTAACACTAATTGGCTCCAAAAATACAGTGAGTGATACACAGATGTTAGATTCTTGCAAAAATATTTTTCTAGAGAAATTAATATAAATAACATAACATAACATTCATGTATTAATAATGTTGTACTAGCTTGGAATAATTTGGATTGATGGAGCGATATTTTCTAGATGAAGTCTTAATTAAATATGACCGCATATTGAGATGTTTTTTATACTATTTTCCTGCTTTATTGTGAGCAGTTCCCATAGCTTTTATAGACTACCAACAGCAACAGGGTATCACTCCCACGCTTCCTGATCTAACCGCACCCCCTACCCCGCGGAGTTCTGGCAAATTTTCTCATGGACAGATACATAATAATAAAAAATATACAGCTATTTGACTGCTGTCGTCTGTAAGGTAAAGAGATACCGGCCGAATTCAGAGGATCCAAACAGCTGATCCACTTTGCTCTACCTCTCTTTAAGTAACACACTTGAATCAACTTCTTCCGCTGTGTCTTCAAGTCCGTAAACAATATTTCCTTTCGTAGTACTAATTAGTAGACCACTCACAATGTGGACCGGCGATCTGGCGGATGCGAAAACCGCTGTATGCGTATAGTAAAATTTGCCAAGATAAATATTTAAGGTACCTACTTTCCTTTTAAGTACCGTCTTTCTTTCCATAGATTAGGAGGTAATCTATGTTTCATGGATACGAAACTAGTGAAGCAGCTTACAAAGGGTACCTACAAACAAACACAGAACGTCCAAATTATTATTTTTTACTTTTGCTATAAAATTTGAAGCCGCTAAAGGTGCACGCACCGGCTTACCGTTATCGAATTACCACCATAATTGGTCGAACCTTCGCTGTTGAACGTATGGCTAATGCAACAATTTACGCATCAGTTAATCTGCAAATTGGTGCAGCTTTGTGTCCGAGCGTGTCGTCGGCCGGTTTGTCTACCATAGTTCAGGTAGCGACTTTAGGGGTTAGCTGAGCGACTTGTATTTGACGTCCTGTCCTAATTTTAATCTTACTTTCCTCAAAATAATATTCAGATTTTAAATACGTAGAAACAATATGAGAAAATTAGGTATATTAGAAAATTAGGTATATAGATTTTATATACGTAGAAACAATATGAGAAAATTAGGTATATTAATTATGTCCACAGATCATTAAAAATGATAATTAAGAATTATTTCACTCTATCTAGGTTAAAATTAAATATAAGTCCCATACTATATGGTTTTTGCTGCATAGATCAAGCTAATAAAAATCGATTTTTATATTGTCATATAAATAAAATTGTGTCATATTCTAAATTGTAATAAAATTAATACTGTATCACAATATTTAACACTAGTATCTACCATGCCACACCAACCCCAACGCTTGTACAGTTTATATTTAGTAGGATTATCATAACATAAGTAATAATATTGACGTAATTTGACATACTTAATATTATTTGACAGGTGAAATGTAATTTTGAATTTGAGTTAAATTCAAAATTACATTTCATTGAATTTCAATCAATTTCGTTTCAATTACATTTCGCTGAATTTTGTTATCTCTAACATTAAATTTATAAATTTGTACGCCTACTTAGGCAGAACATTTTGAACTTTTAAATGTCCTAACTTTCACTTACATATGTTTCAACAAATAAATATCTTTTATTTGTTTTAAAATATTTACTTTTGAAGCCGACCGTACCTATAGAATCACTTGCATGATTGAAATGTGCTATCTATAGCATGAAATAAGTAACTCACTATGTCCTCACCCAAATCAAAACTACTAGAGGGCGGTAAGCGGCGGTTTCGTTTGGTCCAGTGGTAATTAATTTAACGCCACGTCTGGAAACTATGGCGGTCTCACAGGCTTTTTGTGCACAAAAGGGCTTAATTACCAAAACACGGGGCGTAAGTGGAGAGCTACTCATATTCTATAGCGAAAGAGTGGAGTAATTGTGCTTTGAAACTCATGCAAGGACAAAATTTTATTAAAAATATACGGCTTTATGAGAGCGATGTGTTGAATCGAATTAAGAGCATCCGTGGTAGTGGAAAAGGGAAGGACTATTACTATGATGTGTTCATACGGTGAGTAAGAGTCACTTTAAATGGTGGTTTCTTTTGACGGACCGAACATACAAGGATGGGCAAACGGGCCATCGTCGCTCCTTGAACACTGTTTTATTAGTTTCTATGCAAGATGCAAACAACATGCAATCAATCCTCAACTGACGATAACGTATGGTTTACGTGTACAGGTAGTCGTAGTATTTACTCGCAAGCTTTAATTTGCGTTTAGTTCGTTGGGTCATACAAATTCCTTTAAAAAATCACTTGGAAAGGTCGTCACTCCAATAGCGATACGTGGTGTGTTCACATCCTCATATCTTCTCTATTCTAGAAATATAATTATTTGTCGAATATATTTGAATATCTCCGACAAGAAAATTTAAAAAATTGCCTAATATACAACGTCTAGCTTGTTGAATGGAGACTAACTCAATCATTATGATGAATTAAAACTCCAAGCGGGGATAGATATTTGAATACCAATCTTCTGGTATCAGATCATATTTTTCGACCTCCTTCTCCTTCTTGATCCGTATTCCTTAGGTCGGGTCGTTACTCGATCCTCCCAGTTTTTATTGCTGCACACTACAACTGTTTTCTGTGACGCGAAGATCATCTGAGATTGAGATTTTGGGTCAAATTAGTTTTATAAAAATCCAGAAGACAGTGTTGAAAAACCAACATTCAGTCTCGAATTGGTCTCAAAATATTTGTGATCTCAAGCCATCCTCTTCGTTGGAAGTCACGTCAAGCCGTTGGTCCCAGATGGTGCTACAATTGTGTCTCATCATCAATCTGCAATAAGCCGTGATGGTTGCGTGCTCTATACCTATGATGTTCAACAATGTTGAAGAAATGCCTGCTCCGCGTAGAATGCAAATAAATATTGCTTTCACATCTAAGAAGCAATTTTTGATTTAATAACTTCTACAATGCCTTTTCTTTTTTAGAAAATATGTTTATCATCGTAATCGAATAGATTTGTACCAACATGTCAGGTGTGTATCTACTCAACTACTTCTTGCCTAAATACCGAAACCAAAAAAAGCACATAAAAATCTTTTCCTCTGTTTATTTCTGGGAACCATTTGAACTTTTGTTCCTTAAGCTTTGTCATTAGAATGGTGTTCGTTCCACCAGTTCGTCCATTAAATTACTTTTAGATTAATATTTTTTCCTGCATTCGACTGTAAATAAAACTTCAAGTACATGCACACACAATACAAGCTAAAAAGTTAATTGAATTGGAAATATCTACAATGTTTAAACAAGAACGTATGTAATTGTTTCGGTTTACCCTTGTTTGGTATAACAACGTTTGCTCGAAAATCGTTTCGTCTAATTTTAGTTGCAATAAAGTCATTTCGCATAATTATTCATTTGACCGAATATTTAATTGGTAGAATTTTATTTAGCATAATTATTTATTTGACATAATGTCATTTCACCGAATTTTCATTTGCACTAATTTTATTTAACCTAATGTTTAATTGGTAGAATTTTATTTAGCATAATTATTTATTTGACATAATGTCATTTTACCGAATTTTCAAATGCACGAATTTTATTTAACCTAATGTTTAACTAGACTAATAATGATTTGGTCGAAAGATCGTATCGAATATTCAGTTCAGTAATAATTCAGTGAAAACGCCCTAAAGTCGCTTCTGGCACTCGCCGGCCGCTGCCGCGGCACGCTCGCTTCGCTCGCTCGGCTCGTGCGCTTTGTTCATGTCAACCTAACTCGCTCGTCGCTTCGCTCCTCGCTAACCTATTGTTCAATTGAACATTCGATGAAATGAAAATTATACCACCTGAATAATACATCAAATGAACATTATACTTTTTGATCAATAGCGCAAATGTTGTTATCGCAAATGAACATTCGATGAAATGAAAATTATACCACCTGAACAATACATCAAATGAACATTATACTTTTTGATCAATAGCGCAAATGTTGTTATCGCAAATGAACATTCGATGAAATGAAAATTATGTCAATCGATATTCTACAAAGTGATTATTTTCTTAAACGTTGTTCGATGAAATGATTTTCGACTAAACGTTGTTATACCAAACAAGGGTGAACCAATTGTTTCGCGTTAGTGGGAAGTCAGTGGCGCAATGATTGACGATCTGGCTCTAATTTCGAAAAACAAAGTAATTTTAGTTTCATTGCATTTAGTTTCAATTCTATTTGGCGTAATTTAAAGTGTTTGGGCTTTATCATGGTAGGACTATTTATTTCAAACAGTTTAATTTAAATTTAGTCTCGTTTGTAATCTTGCATCTTTCTTGCTTAGGAGGATAAGTTAGTAACAATATACTATACCTATTTATATTAACTTTTTCTGTTGGTCACTGCTGACCTCCACAGCGTTACCGTTTTTCTAGAAGACAAATACCTTGCTGGGTCATCTAGCCTGTAAGAACAACCTCCTTTTGAGTGTTTCTAATCGGCGACCATGATTAGCTGGAACGCCTCTCTATAGTTTAGTCTCTACGATGTTCAAGTCAAAAGGCACCGTGCCATGCTAAATCCAAAACTCATAATATAGGATTACATTCGTGTTTACATTTATTCTTGCTTACATTTCGGATTACATTTGTAAATAAGAATTGCAGCCAAACGACACGTAATATTATGCTGTTATTAGACAGAGCTTTCCAATTTTTCAAAGAGAATTTATGAATTCCTAATAAACATTTATTTTGGAAATCGTTGCATTTAAAGCAGGTGGGTTTAGCTTTTATTTTTACAGAATTAGCTAACATGAGTTAGTAACACGTTAGCTTGTGATTGTATCAGTGAACGCATATAGAGGACGCGCTCACTGGATTTTATTCAAGAATAATTCATTGGTTGTGTAATGTGTAGTGCCTTTGAGATAAAATGTAAAAGTCAAATAGACGTTTTCAAGAGAGCGATACTCAAATATGATTCATCATAAAACAAAAGACAATGTACAACTCTTTATTTCAGCGTTGCCTTGGTCTCAGAGAAATGACTATATCTGGCGTCATTTATTTTTCACGACTACCCTTTTCAGCTCGGGTGACCACCACACCGCTTAGCGTCCCTTACGAAGCCCGGAAAAAAATCGATTTAATTGATCAGTTAAAAATTTTTGGCACCTCGTTCTCTTAAAAAAGAAGCTTATTTTTATATTACGAATGACTTTACTCCCACAACTGAGGTATTCAATTTGAGGGTTCCAATCATAGAAACAGTTTATTGAGCCTTGCTCTAAATCTGCATAAAAATGTTAGCTGTCAATGACCTAGAAGACCCTAAAATCATGAATGAATTGATAGCAATCCATTTTACGGCCTTACTACAGTCAATCAAATAACAGGGTTAGGGTATTCACCGGTGTTTAGTAGGCCAACTAGGGAAGTATTTTTTAGCATGAGAATAAGAAGAGGAAAACCTTATATTTCCGTTATGGATATTGTTTGCTGTTTTTTCTGTCACGATAGATATACAGGCGCTACTCTTTAATCCTATTTTATTTCTGAACCACGTAGATTTTGAAGTTAAAATGCATTTTGTAGTTGCTAGTCTTTTCATAAATCTTAACATAGATATACTGTAGATTGGCAATGTGAAAGAGAAAAAGCAAACTTACGTGTATATTAGAACGAGATAGATAGACGAGACCATTTCACGTAGAAAAGACAACAACTGTCAGACTGCAGTACTATTTTTCACGCACACATGCGCATTACTCACACGTTGCTGCATGTTTTTTGGTCTCGCCCTTGTCGATTCATATAAATATAAACGTTAGTAATTATAAATCTATGTATCTTAATGATACTACTTACACGTACACATAAAATATCTGTTGATGGGGACGGGACGGGGCTCATACAATTTTGGCTTTGGTCCTTGCTTAATAAAATTTCATCTTTATTCTATAGACAAAGAGTTCAAATACTATTGATATAATTTGACAGTTTTTGTGTTAGACAGCAACCCTCCTTGGGAACGACTGCTATCTTTCGACAGTAGCCTGGACCACTTCACGTGCCTTCTAAAGCACGGAGGAAAATCAAGTGAAAAATGTTCAGTCACCCATCCTAGTACCGACCGTGGACTTAGAAGTTTAACTTTCGTGATCGTTACTAAGAATGGCACGGAAATCCTCCTCATGATCGATCAATGTTCAATATCACTGATAATTCTATATAGTTATGTAGGCCTATTCGCTTACTTTTTTTGACAGGTGAAAGTGATGATAACCAAGTGAATTACATATCCATTGCTGTTTTACACGACACGCTATTATGACACTTGTGATCGTCACTTTCATCTGTCAAAAAAAGTTAGCGAATAGCCCCCCTGGTAAGTGATAAGTGTTTGCGTGATGAACACGGATATTTAAAGTCTTCTTCTTTTCGTCCTACTTTGCTCCTAAGTAATTTGGGGTTGGGTATGTATGTCTTATTATTGACATAGGTACTACTATATGTCTGCATGCATTGGATAGAATGAGCGGCCGCCTACCTGGAATTTTCAAATTCAAAGTCTATGATTCTCCAATATAAGACATTCTCCCAGTAACCCATCTTGCACTCAATTAAAACACACTTAAAACTCTAAACGCACCTGGCCGCGATAAACATCGTAACTATTGTGAAACCCGAGAATTTGGAGCCTCAATTTTGACAACAAAAAGGCCATAATCGATTTTGTACACACAAAGGGAGCATTATATTTGACAAGTCGACTGTACAAACGTTGTTTGCGGTAGAGATTATTTCGGTTGGAATGAATGGAAGCAAAACACGATCCCGTGAATATGTTGCCGGTAATTGAAATCCGAACAACGCCCTTAAGGACGTATTTTTTAATTCGTTTTCTCTTCAACACATGGATTCGGGTGTCGTGCCCGAATTTGTCAAGAAATAAAATTGATCTCTTGTTGAAGAAAATTGTTTTTTAAGTCCCGCTCATATGGCTTAGCGTATAAATTAATTTCTAAAAGCGATGAAATGATTTAGTTCGAATCAGGCAGGTAAATAAAAAACAATTCCTGACCGTTGTTGTGGCTTATTGATTAATAGTCTCGGGATGGCGGCGTTCGTAAGATACGTAGAAACAGGAAATATAAAAACCCACCCGCGAGGCTTTCGTCATTATGAACGTTCTTTCTTTTATAGAAGGGTTCAATATTAAATAATGATTAATTATATAATTTAGACCATGTCATCGAAGCACATGCCATACCCTCCCAACAGTTTAATCTTAGACCAGGTGACGGCATATCTGATTGTACGCTTGACCACCCATAAACATCTTCGTAGCTCTTGTGTCTTGGCAATAAAGCGTAAATTCCTGTGTTCCGGTAGCAGATTGGGCACGAAACAATAAAAGGGTTTAAATGGACGTCGCAATAAAAAACTAGTAAAATTCGTTTGTGGGACCTTATAAATTGCTTACCTTTATTTAAAAACATTTCGTTACACTTTCTACAGTTAGTAGCACGCAAGGTAAGATTTAAATTGTCCTTAGGCATCTTCTGACTGATAATTTATCATAACCACATTACAAGAACCTTTGTTTGTGAGTTTAAATCCATATTCGCATATATGCAATAGTAGGTACTTGCCTATTGATAGCAGTTATTATTATCTTTTCAGTGCCATAGAAAAAAATCCTTAAAAATGACGTGCAATTCAAACCATTCTGATAATTTGTGTCCGAGTCCTCATCAAATAAAAAAGTATTAATAGGTATAAACAATGGCAAGACAGTAAATTTCTTACTTTGTATTATAATTAGTACTACTACCAAGGGAACGACCTCAGGAAGTTTCGATTTTACTATTGTTACTCGTACAATATTAACATAGCAATATACACCGTACTGATATTCTTTAAGAGAGCTTTTTCTACAAGTGGCGCTTCAGCAGTAGGATGATTACAAAAGCTCTTTCTGTTAAATAATCAAAGTAATAGGTAAAATAGTAATGGATTGAGAACACTTTTATTCTGTTGGAGGCAATAATACGATAGCAATGATTCCATTGTCTTTACAATTAAGGTACCCTCTTTTCATTAAAAAACTAAACGAAATGAACGTAGAGAAAGGAAAGAATCCGTTCCCATACAAAACCTCTAATTTCCAATAATTAAAACCGAACACCAAAAACAGAATCACAGTACAATCAACGGCGCAACTCGTAATTCATTTGTGCAATCGGACAGCAGGAGCTCTCGACCAAAATGCCCTAACTGATTTTTTTTTAAATTTACGTCACTACACGTAGGACCGATGAAGCGTGAACGCAAAAAGCAAGCAATCCAGGCCTACTCCTGAACAATAGGCGGGGTTGGTGCACAAAGCAGAGACATACATCAAACAACAAAAACAGAGCTCTCGACGAGAGTACGAGCGAGCGAACACTATCATTTACGCAACGATTTGTCATCGAGATTCGGCGGGCGCGGGACGGGGATATTTTGAGTGTAGGCCCTATCATTGGTCTCGAATAAGCATTTCATTGCAATATAATTAAAGTTTATTTTTATAATTTCCATTTTTTATAGTAGGTAATTAAATTAATTACCTACTATAAAAGAAATGAGTTGAAAATTGCGTCACTATTTTGTAAGAGCTCAAAATAAATAAAAAATATGAGAAATGATTGATCTCGGTGATCTTGGATTTGATGCGCGACAGAATATCATAACAAAAAAAAAGATTTAAGAAATCAATCCAGTTTCGAAATGTGATCCTTCTATTTTATACTACATGTATTATAAAATAGAAAGAATATTTTTTTATTTATTTTGAGCTCTTACAAAATAGTGACGCACTTTTCAACTCATTATAGTTAAAACTAGAAAACTGATCTGCCCCAAAAATTATTCCATCATTGCAGTTAATTAAATATATTATTTCTATTACGAATAGGTCTATATTTACCACTATTAAACAAAGTTAATAATCAATTTTGTGATTCTCTATCGAGAATGCATCGAGCACTATTCGACCTTGACTTCGCGAAACCTTAGTACGGACCCCGGAAACTGGATTAACGCTTGTCAACTTGATGAACGATGTGCGTAAGTTACACGACAATGGTATGTGGGCATCCGTCCCATTTGCCCTCGCTGTGTCCGATACGCTCAAAGCCCATTAATTAGTTATGAGTCGTTGTCGAGTTTAAAAAGTAAAAAAATTAACACTTTTTTTGCCAGACGCAACAGCGGGGGGTAATCTCGCTTGGTGAATAGAATACAGAACTATTGTCATTGTTTCCCAAAGAACCTCATTGTGTATGTTTAATTGCTTTTACATGGAGTTTAGGCAGAACATTCCGTTTCGAATTTATTGTTTGTCGCCTTATTAGAGCTGTTGAAAATAAATTAAAGCGGGGATTTTTTATATTGTTAAAGTTAAATTGTGTCTTAATTTCGTGTACCTTCTTTTTATAAGATAAGGCAAGTACTCTAACATAGGCACCTATTATTGTATAAATTTTTTTTTCAAGGTTCTTTATTTTTTATGTTAAACTATCATTTACAAGGTGACCCATATGTAGAGTCGTTTAGGTAGGTACCACCGCCTTTCTTATTTCTGCCATGGATTTCGGATTGAAAATAAAGGTAGACAGTGTAATTACTGGGCATGGAAGGCATATCATCTTAGTCCCCAGGATGGCAACGCACTTGCAGTGCTAAGTGATTTACCCTTAATATTGCAAGTTTCTATAGGCGACGGTAACCACTTAACACCAGGCGGGCCGCAAGTTTGTTTTCCATCTCGTAGTAGGTATAAAAAAATATAATTCATCTATACAATACATACGGCATACGTAAGTAATAGTTACAGATTGTTCAATTGAAAATCGATATTTTAAATATGCCAAAGAATACAGATTCAAATATAATATCGAGTATCTGCGATACTATCAAAGTGATAGGTATTAACCGAATAACATTGCACTTCCAATAGGCCTCCGCAATAAATCTTATGCTATTCCTTATAGAAACCCTTCATAATTTCCATAGAACAATTTACAACTGACCCTGCTTACAACTGACGCAATAGCAGAAGCACATCTATTAAAGTAAAATATTAAATTAAAGTATTCGTCTGCCAACGATCCTGAAATTTATGAAATTTCTCAAACGAATCGGCTAAATATTAATCTTTACAAATAGCCAAATACCAAAGTTAATACAACTTAATCAGAAATTCCTGGGACAACCATAGAAAATGTTAAGCTAAGTTGCATCATAAGAAAGTTTGAAATTTGCTCTCAATATTTGTATTATCTATTATCTATCTATATATAGCTTCAAAACAATTTTTATTCCTAATGGTATCATAGGCGAACACAAATATGAAATAATTTTTTTTAAAAATATACAACCCAGGGTATCCCCAACGGAAAGTTGCTAATACCTTATAGAAAGAACACATATGAAATTAAAAATGTTAAATATATAAAACCCATTTAACAGAAATTTCTTACATACTAGAAATATATAAACTTGAGCGTCATAATAAAATGCATTGCGAAAAATATTATTCTAAATACAAGACATTGGCTATCCAAAAGAGAACACCTTGTAACGCAAAATTAGTTGAACAAGCAACAACATAAAGTAAACGATAAAATTCATCATAAAATAAACAGGACGATAATGTAGCAAGTGCAACCATAAAATCCTATACCGTAACTCCATCCACTGTGCCTCGCTATTCTTAAGGCCCGGAGGCAGGACCCCACGACGATTTATTGTTTAATCACAAGCACTCAGCCACCGTAGTATTGCGTCGGTAAATTGTGGCAAGCTCCAAATAAAGCAGAATTAGATGTTTTCCTAGAAAAGTCTCCTAGGTTTCTTGACAAAGTGGGTCAAGTGATATTTAATAAGGACGTGCTGATACAATAATTATTTTGTGAAAAATAAACAACGGGTAATGATGTTGAAATAATAACGTTAAGACTACAATAATCATACATACAAGTTTACTAGATTAGATACATACGACATAGGAGACGATGGTGACGATGGTGACTAGCTGAAACATGGTAACCACTATTAAAACAATTATTTTATGAAAAATAAACAACGGGTAATGATGTTGAAATAGGTAATAACGTAAGGACTACAATAAGCACATACATACAAGTTTACTAGATTAGATACGTACGACATAAGAGAAGATGGTGACTGGCTGAAACATGGAAACCATTATTAAAACATCGAAAACAATCTCGCCGCAGTTTAAGCTAGATGTGACCTCAGACCAAATAAAAAAGACATACGAAGCGCTGCGAAGAAAAAACTGAGATCAGTAAAATAGAACTATGCTTAGCCGTCTACAAAGCACTCACATAACTAAACTACACCTAGACATACTAAAAAAAAAATTGTGTATGTCAGCTCCGACGCACGACTGGAGTTTACTCCGAGACAGGTGAGATGGCGCACCTGCTGTCATCCGTGTTTTGACAATTAGAAAGTTGCGCGACATAGGATGCGCACCAAAAACGTAACGAGGTCATTCGAGGTCATTCGAGGTCATTCATCGATAGATTTTACTCCTCACATTTTTCTCATACCGGGCCCCTTATAAATCGATTCTTAAGGAGTAAACTCCAAAAAACGGCTCAGGCACCAAATAGATATAAAACCGGCCTCCATTCAGTTATAAGTACTACGCTTATAATATTAGTTCAATGCTGGCCTCAGTTTTTTCTTCGAAGCCTGGTACTTTTTCATTTGGTCTGAGGATGTGACTTGTTTCGCTTTTAAAGTTTTGATTAAGAATTTGGTGTAAGCCGAATGAACATCATTAAAGATGACATGGGTAACCTGCCAGCTCAACGCTTGTCACCTGCTAACCAACACTCTTTCTTAATATTATTTATGACATATACTTTTTTAGAAACATCTTAAATCGAGGTTCATTCCTAGTTAGCGTATTTTTTAAAATATATATATTTAAAGTGATTGTGTTTAAATATATTTTTAAATAGTCTAACATAAAGAAATGCACCTCAATTTGAGAAATGCTTATACATTTATGACGCAGTATTTTTTATACACTGACACAGTGGCTCAAATGCAATTTACCAAAAGACTTCAGGATTCTCAGAGTTCCAGGGTGATAAAACCGATAAACTCGTAACGATTTGATGATCCTTAGTTTGAGCCATATAACAGAGTGTAGAGTATTTTCATTATTTTAGATATAAAACGAAAGTCTTTAAATACGACATTCAATACGTTTTAATCCCTGGACGATTATTAATATCCAGACACAATTGATTTTAATTGTGTTCTCGCGCTCCTGAGCGCGAACGGGGCTTAACGAGTTAAATCAAAATACAATATAATCGTTTCGACATATTTAATAAAAATACCATTTCTAGTTCATATGAATCAGTGCAACAATGTTACACATGTCGAGACCATTGTAGTAGTCGATGTGACGTAATGAATACCGCTGGATGCCTCGGGACTCCGGTTACATAATAAAACGTAAGTCGAACTACGCATTCCTCTAATGAGTACACGGTATAGTATCGATAACATTTAGGTTCGTGTTGTTGGAATATTACACATGTTAGGTACGTGATATTATAAAATCGGTTATATTTAAATATAATATTAAATGTGGGTAATACTTTAATAAAATAAGAAATTTCACAAATATTAAAAGCAGTTCAAATTAAAGTGAAGCATGTAACACAGTTTACAGCAAACCTGTTTGAGAAGTAAAAAAGAATCGACGAAAAAAAGTCTACGTATTTTCAATGTAAAAATCTTGATCTCAAAAGCAATGTGTTTCTTAACACGCTCCCTTGCTTGATTCTGACTAGAAGCATTATTCCTTGTCAGTGTGTGGTCTTTAAGGTAGATTTTAGATTAGATCGTCACATCGATAAATTTGTAGACACCACACCAAATTCCTCGGGGTCAAAACATAACGAAACTTAACGTGTGTGACGGAATGTGACGTCGAATTTCAAACTCGACACATTTATGTTCTCGTCATACTAATCCTATTACAATGACGTTTGCCGCAGTTGATTTGGAGACATCGGAGGACAACAATTCTTGGAATCCATAATCTTTAGTTTGATTGACTGAAATAAATGTTTCGAGTTTAATATTTAAGAAAATTTTAATCCTTAGAACAATAGATTTAACTACCCATATCAAAAGGTAGGATCAAAGTACTTTCATTATGGTTTCATTCGAAATTAAAATAAAAAATCGTTAGTGGTCTCCCCTTGACTTTCTCGTATAGCGGAAACGACTCAAAAGTTGATAGAAACCTTATATTTGTCACCCATTAGATTACCGACCGCACACTTGGTTGCTTAACTTTCGTGATAGATGACTCAAAAGTTGATAGAAACCTTATATTTTGATGTTATACATGCATGTTAAATTTGGTTGCAATAAGTTAAAGCATACTCGAGTTATCGTGCTAACGCACAGAAACAGTCACAGACATAATTCCAAAAACGGTATTTTTGGACTCAGGGAGGTTCAAAATGTGTAAATCCGTCGAATTTTTTAACGATTACAAGACTTCCTCCTATACTACGTATACGAAAAAGTAAAAATATATTTATACAATACATAATTTTTATAACATATGCAATTGTAGTACATCTTCCTATAGGGAAACCAAATAAATAAACTGCTTTGCCTAATGTAACACCAATCTAAATAACGCTATTGTGAAACATACAGTCTCACTCAATGAAAAACAAAACATACTTTTTCTTGCATCACAAAGGGCACAAAAACTTATTAAACGAGTTGAAACAGGGGCTTTGTCGTTTTACAGCCTTCCTAGAACATCCCAATGGGATCCCACTGGGTAAAACAATTGCCAGTAGTTGCATTTAGCTTAGTAAACGAGGCTTTTGTTAGTTGGAAGTGTGCCACTTTTATTATGTGTATTGTCAAATACAGTAGCAAATTGTATTGTCCAAGAATAACGCCTTGTATTGCTACCTGGTCGGTCGGAATTATTGACCCAGAAAAGTTTTGTATATGGTTATTGTGAGCGTTCCAAGTTTGTTGTAAGACAAGATTGATGAAGCCATTCATAGAGCTGTCAATAGCTATTGTTCGTATTACATAATTTCAAGCGTATTATGATGTAACTTAGACGGTCATAAGGGATTTTTTCTTTGTTCAAAATAGAAAGTTATCTTTCAAAGCTTTGTCGTTTATCGTCATTAGCACGTAATCTATGTCAAATAAACTTCACAAAGAAATCGTTCCAAATAGTTTTATAAATATAAAATCAGTTTGGTTTATTCACTCGTATCAAATTCAAGACACATTCATATCAAATTCAAACATTTTTTCCATTATTAACGTGGACAAGGATCGTATATAAAACAATTAAGCAGCTATAAAGTCGTACCCCCAACGGGTTACACGTCCAAGAGAGACGATATAAACAAATTGAACATCTTAATATAAGGAGTCAAAGTAACATATTAACATAAACATGTATACCACTCGGAACAACTCCACTCACTCTGAATACATTATAGAGGATTGTAGTTTTTTATTGCATCAATAATTTAAGAATTAAATTGTTTCGCTGTGTCTTTTTGGGCCCAGTTTCGCTTGTAGAAGCAGTTTCTAGAGCTCCCCGCGGGCTATTGCTCAGAATGAACACGCAACAACCATATGTGGCTCTCTGGTCGTAAAAATCGATTGCTTTTTAACGTCCGGACTTATAGATATAATAAAACCAAGAAGTCTAAACGTGACAAAAAACTTTTAATAATATTTTACTGTCGAAACCCTTTTGCATTATTTATTTATAATCGTTCCTTAACATCACGCGCTGAACAGAGTCTATTGTCTTCACCGGTTCACGGTCATGCCGAACGACAATCGTTAATGACCCATTAACGTTTTGTTTCACACCATTCATTAATACCAAAGATACCGCAATCAAAAGGAAACACCGCTCCAATTTCCCCTTATTCCCACTTAAAGTCTTATAATCTAACTGCATTGGAACATCTGATAAAAACTTGCCACCCAACAAAAAAAGGAATAATTTGTTGCCATATCGTATCGACAGTAGCTTAAAGAATTTATAGACAGGGTCAATATCTCTATTTCGTTTCGGTATCGCCATTTATCAACGGCATCTAATGATCGGTCAGCTTATAATAGCCAGTGAGTGTCAAACTAATGAGAATATATTCCGACTTGGTACACGATAAATTAGAGAGGTTTCGAATGAAACAGCATATTAATTGGACATTAGTGAACGTCAACACCTCCAAAGTAAAGTTTAACCGCGGATTAAACTATTTAATACATGAAAGTACTTTAGATATAATTAAGGCAATAAAATTAGGTAGTAAGATTGAATTTTTAGCGTTGCCCGGGAGCAATAAAGAACGCAACGATAGGCCCACCTAAGACGTTATTGAAATAGATATCAAACCAGGTATAATAATGCATTGCAGGCTAGTATTATTAAACCACAACCAATGTGGTCGTAATACCTGGAAATATTTGATTTGAAAAAAAAAAATTAACAACCTTCAGACTGAAGAAGCAGATGTTGTAAATCAATATTTAAAAGGAGAGTGAATAGATACCGCCTGTCGATTCAGTACGAAATTCTCTTCAAATATAGTCTTTCTCTTAACAAATACTTCTTATCTTTGAAACCTAACTTGTCCTAACTCTCCAAAAATAACCTACCTAAAGATTTTGGATTCAGTAGATTTAAAAAGTTTTCTTACGCAGTAGGTAATAATTTACTAGGGTGCTTTAGAGAAAGACATTACTTTTGTCTTAGCAAATTGAATTCCGCAAAATCTCCTCGAGAAGATTGACTGACCACAAATTGGGGATTCGTTGTCAAGCGAGATAACATCGGAGGAATCTCATTACAGCGGAACATTCGTCCCGGACTTCCAGTGCCCTTTATATGTTGCGTTCAACTTTGACTTTGGAATCTTGAGGACTTTAGTCGGCTCTTAGATTGTTGTAAGTTTAGACAGTGTTTGGAAAGACAAATACAGTGCTAAGTTAAGTTGAGCATGCTTAGTTTCAAGCTTAAACATCTCTACAGCGTAATTAGCATGAACTGTTTTAAATTTACAGTAATCGTTATAAATCTAAATTACTGTTCACCATAAATGTGCCGAGTTAAAATTATTCCAGTCGACCATTGATTCTTAAGTGAATTAAAGAAATTCAAGCGGAGTGAAGTTTCACTATTCCATTTATTCTACAATATGTCCAAAGAACTCGCAAAGATTGAATCAACCACAAACTGTAAAAGTCTCAGCCAGCAGCGAACGGAAAATTAAAAAGCAAAGCGGAGACTGTTTCCTAGCCATTCTTTTTAATTTCTCACTGCGTCGAGATAGTCGGCGCGGAATCATTAAAATTTCCAACGCCACCCTTGCAAATTCATTTGATATGGAATGATAAAGTTACTCGACTTATAGAATTCACAATGAGGCAGCATTAATCAGGAGTGTGAATCGGATGAAAGTTTTCGAACACTTTTTACCGTTAATTACTTCAAATATTTGCGAGTAAACTTCGTGGGCTTCATTAGCCTTTATGATTTTAAATAAATTAATCTTACGATGTGATTGATGGATCCAAATATTACGCTGCAGAAATTTGTGTTTATTATTCTTTTCAGAGATTTTTTTTTTGAAAAATTTATCAAAGGCTTTTAATTCCTGTGACCGAATTTTGTCGGTTTTGAAATATAAATATTAAATTAGGTTCTGGTATTCTATTAAAAAAACTGGTATGAAGCTAACAAGAAAATAAATCCTTAAAATCAGCGCAGTGGAGATTAACGAGGTTACCATAAAAAGCTTGAAAGTAGACGAAAACAATAATCTGATTTAAGTTAAATAGCAATTAAATAAAACTCCAGGTAAGCCCGCATAAATTTCGTCTACGATCTTAAAGTTACGACGTCACGTAATAATAAAAAACTGAAACATTACTCTCCATAAATATTCCGTAATCCGCTTAGCATAACGTTAAAGTAAATAGGATTTTGGACGTTACCTAATAAAATCTTAATAGTATTCATAAATGTTATAAATTACGCATCATTAAGAACGAGAATACCTATACGAAAAACTGCTGCTTAAATAAGACATTTTCTCCACTCAATTTTGCAACTTGTATATCGTGTTATATGCGATTAAAATAGATTATCTAGCATTATTCGTGCTTTAAGCTTATAATTTTTTTCGAGAGTCGATTGAATATGAAACTACTGTTTGTAAATATGCAAAGTTCCACTTATTAGGTATTATGCCTCAGAAATTTGCTTGCGTAGGTGATGGGTAACAAATACGCCGAAATTGTCTAATTTATTATCGAACTAGACTATAAATTGCTAACATTCTTAGTCGTCTGTCGTCGGAGAAAAATTTATGATCGCAAAAAAATGTGTTACGAGTTTTTAATATAGAGGCTAGGAATGTCTGTTGAGATATACGGTAAAAAGCTATTTATTGTAATTAGTGTGACATAATATTGACATTTAGATCGTAATCTGCAAGTCTTGCAGATTATGATAAAACGAGTAGGTAGTAGTTTCCCCCGAGTTCTTGTTGCAAAAACACGTGTTGAGAGACTCCATTTTAAACTCAATCAACCGTACAATTGTCGGTTACTGAAGTACATTTTCTCTTGATATTGGCGCAATGCGTAATCATTATGTCTCGCGATCGCCATTCATTTGAAAGAAGAAGAAGAGTAGGTAGCACTGATTACATCTTATTACATCATTTGTTTGATACGTACTCGTTCTAATTCCCCATCACCGAAATGTAAGCACCACAGATATATCAATCTAAGGAGATAGGTCGAATCGCCGAGTTCATAGGTAGACCGAGTGTCGCGATCAGCGGCCGTACTACATAACATGGTTCTAGTTGAGCGTGCCGTAATATACACTATTCATTGCGTGCGTCATAAGGACTGCTAAGCGATGAAAGTTAAGCACAGCTGCAAAGGAGATCGGTCGAATCGCTGAGTTACGTATTCACTTGACTTTATCGGAAGGCCAAGTGGCGGAAATGTATGCCCACAGGGCATACACTTGTCGCAATTTAAACGCCGGCTTGGCCCTATCTCCTTGTATTATTAAATCTGTGGTGAGCACCCAATATTAATAAATGAATTCGTTATTTTGCGTCGTGGTGAAATAAAGGGAAAGACTTTGATTTAATTGAATTACGATACAAAAGAAAAAGATGCTACGATATCGTAAAAGTACATTTTATTAACACACGTTTAGGCATCAGGAAATACCTAATATTTTAAATATATAATGGCGTATACATCTAAACAAATAGGTCATACAACAAAGACTAACATATATTTTCTACGAGCATCATATTCCATATCAAGTGTAATAACAATTTATCATCATTATTTCGTAAGGATAATTTCTGAGTGCTCTGATGTAATAGAAGTGACCTACTGACATCTAGTTATAGAAGAAAAAGTGCATCATTATCATCCACTTTATACATACCTACGCTTTATTGTTATAGTGAGAATATTTTGAGATTCGAATTCGCAATTTCATATTAAAACTTTTCGTGGAGACCTAAGAATCATAGAACACCTTTCATCATTTTACTAGATGACTTGTCAATAACAGAACATACGACTATAAGAAAATCTTAGACCAAAATTCCTAGATCAAATCTTCGAAATTAGTTTTCTTAATCTGCTTTAGCTTAGTATTTTATATTATATTTAGTCGCTGTATTTTGTTCGTTATCAATTCATCATAATAATAATACATTTCCACGCTTACACCAATTATCTAGGCCAAATTAAGTATCATTAAGAACTTGTGTTATGGGTACTAGATAGCGGACAAATTTAGTATACATAATAATATAGATATTTATATACATAAACTTAAATAAATACATAAACAATCATGACTCGTGAACAAATGTTTGTATTCATCACACAAACAGTTGCTCTTACCAGGATTCGAATCAGGCCCGCTTGATATGTAGGCAGCGTTACTGACCACTCCACCACGACGGCTTCTGATATAGTAAGATACATTTATACGAATTATTTTTATTTAATCTTTAAGTAAACCAGCACCATCTTTTGCACTGGATCAAATTAAATGTAGAGCAAAAGTACTATTGTTCGTATCAGTGCTGTTTTGGACTCGTCCCAGGAGCTTGAAGAAACTTTGGCTGTTATAACTCGTACAGATCTGCGAATATAAGCTCGCGAGCAAGAAATATTTTCCCTTTTAACTTTAAATCAACTAGCATGAAATTTCGACGATTTTGTTATAATGATAATCACTTTAGTTAATAGTAATATCCGTTTTAATAAACAAAATAACTCAACAAGTTAATTATTGAGGATATAGTTACAGACGAAAACAGATCAGGCTACAATAAACTTTCAAATTTCTTCAATAGATTATGAACTCTATGATTATGAGGTAAGTAAGTTTTTTTATTGTAGAAATTTGTTCTCGCACTAAACTAATAAATTGTATCAGGGTACAGTTTAATCTTATTTACGACTAGGGCTAGTTCTGATAAGATTTAAAATTCTTATTCAAAAGTGTTATTAGTAAACCGCCTTTTGAAAGAAATCCCAATAAGATTGGAGATGTTGCCAAATATGTATTCTGTACACGCTCGGGCCACAATCGAGACTAGTTAAAGCTGTTATGATTCGCTGTGATAATGTCAGTTACAACATCTGTTTGGCAGATGTCCTGCCCCACTTTGTGCGAATACACGTGGTTGGCTGATGGGAACATTTCAAATTGCTTTATTGCCATCAAGTTGACTTAGTTGTTATTAACGAGGTGAAATAACGGCTTTATATCATTATTTACAGTCTGGAGTCTTCGTGAATCATGCTTAAAAGTATTAATTGTTATGAGAAAAATGTTGTCTTATAATCTTAAAAATAGAGAAATAAATATTTTATGTTTTAAAAAAGCCAAATGTTTTTTTGAGTCGGTCCCAAAGACAAGTAACTACTTTTATTCCAAATATTGAGGTTGGCACCGACCTCAAAAAACCATTGCTTTCTAGAATTGTAAGTGTAGAAATTTTCAGAAAACTATTTCGATATCTTTTAAACTAAAACGAGTAATAAAATGATAACGATATCATCGATGTCAATTAAATAGGCATTATTAGGGATAGCGATTTATTTGCGTTGGATCCCACTTTTGAATCCCAGTTCTCAATAATTACTCGTCAAATGTCGCTCAAATTTGAATGGTACCACTTAACAAGCGCCAACTTTCAAATGTAAAAAGAATCATCAAAATCGGTACACCCAGTAAACAGCTATGGGGTAACATACATAAAAAAAATCATTCTGTAGAATGAGATCCTTCTGCCTTTTAAAAGTCGGTTAAAAATATTCTAAGCCTCACCGTACTTTACTTGGCTTGGAGAGCTGTAGAGAACAGAGTATTCTAACTTGTTATTATAATAAATCGATATTTTATTGCTAATATTAAGCTACTTGTCACTAATAACGTCGATGGTAATAAATAATTGCATTTAAATAAGGAAATCCTTGTGAGACTTATTAAATTTAATTTTACTTGAATTTGGAGCATCCATCTTGGGGAAGTTCTTCTATATTCGAGAAAGTAAAAACACTTTTTTATTTCTTTCGGCACAGTAGATATCCAGACGTCAACGAGGTAATGTACAAACTGATTTTGATACCATGGTATATTATAAATCATCGCGATGAGTTATTACGAAGCGGCATTTGTTTTTGTTTGCCGCCCTTCAATATTAGCTTACATTAAAAAAATAGTTTTAAGTCATATTTAAAACTTTTTTTTTCGACGGAATTTTTTTTAGGGCACCTGTATCGTTATTTAGGAGTCTCCAGCCATAGTGGTGGGTATACCCACTAACATCCGTCAATAATCCTTCTGCAGTCGTCCTTGTTAGACCCCTGCTCCCGCAGGTGGTCGAGGACTTCCGGGATTACATGGAATGTCCTCTAGTCGCCAGAACTTTGTTTAGCGAGCGACAAAGCCCTATCCCATCGCCCGCCACCCTGAATACGGCGCAGCGGTGGCTGGAATGCATCGCAGTGACTTCTTCTCCGACCCATACGTCTTCGGAGGTTCGGCGCTGCGACTCTGGTGAGAGAGGGTCATCCTCCTGCACCCCTGCAACCTCCCAGGATGTCTCGCAGCCGACGATAGCCTTGACTATGATCGGCAGCGTGAGGTTTATTCCACAGAGAGAAGTGATCATTAAAACTAACTTTTTAAATGTATACTTTACGAAATTATAATTATATTACAAAAACATCTCTGGTTTGAAATGTGGGAAACGGTGATTGAATACATTAGTAAGCATTCATGCGACGATATTAGCCATATGATGCCGGCAGAGTAGAATAGCGTCACCCCATATCCCCATATCCTCCAATGGGTGTCTTAGAAGGCGACTAATGGATCATCAAAGGGTTATTGATCACCTTATAGTCCGTTCACCAATCTGCATTGGGCAAGTGTAGTGGACTATTGCCTAAACCTGCGTCGATGACAAAGAGAGGCCTTGTATCCTATCAGTGGGTTGAATTATAAAGGCTGTTATGATGATGCGACGATATGCTTTTCGTCAACCTTACACAATTTCTTTCTACGTGTTACCTAGAATTTTTTACTATTTGGTGTGTAGAAATAGTTGCAGTAACAGTAACAAACGGAGCCATCTTAACGTGCTAAGACAATATTATGTTTTATATAATATTATTGAGACTTAATTATTCATTTCATTCCTTTGTTTTCAGAATTGAATCCAAAGAGTTTTGTTTTATTGTACGTAAAGATTCCAATTGATATCCATTAGTAGTCAATGCAAAAGTTGATACTTGAGAACTTGAATTGGAATTGTAAGATAACAAATAGCATTCCTCTGATTACAAGCTTCACAAAATAGGTTTTCCAATTAGGATCATGGCACTTCTTAATTATAACATAAATGATATCGAAGCATGGGAAGCACGTTACGCCCAGAGGCGTCCACAAAAAAAATCTCATTTTACTTATCGTGAACTTATTAACTGGCCATTTGTTCAAACATAGAAAGCATGACTTAACAACTTAACATCTTGTTATTTTCCAATTTAGATATCGTTTTTGTCTAAGCTAGACTATCACAAGACGAAGACACAAAAACATTTGAACTATTCGAATGAATCGCACCGTGAAATCTACAGCGTTAGATTCTAGAGCACAAATAGATCTAGCTTTCAAAATGGAAAAATAGATTAACACTAAAACAGTGTTCTAAGAATGGACAAACGTTATTTTCTTTTGCCTTTGTGTCTTAGACTTCGTTGAGAAATCGAAAATTATTTTTAAATCTAAATAGATTGGTGTTACTGAACCATACCTAACGAAAAACGTCTGTGGCTCGCTTTTGACCTGATTTTAACGCTGGTCCATTTCACAAAAGAAAAAGATACATACATACACTATCACGGTAATTGTCGAGGACGGACCTCTTTATAGTAGTTTATAGTTTTTTATACTTATAATAGCCTTTGACGGACTTGTCATCCTTCTGGTTTTTGCCCTCACTGTTGCAACTCTGTTTTTATACATTTTAGCTTTTATTACACCCTTTTCTCCCTAAACCCGCCTTTTCTTTCGCTGTCCCCGACAGTAATAATCCCACAACGGTTAAGGTCACACATAAAGCTACATCTAACAGTAATGCAAAGAAAAATTTAATATATAAATATGTAAATTACAAACCATGCCATGGAATTTTATAATGACATTACATTTCGCACGGAGAATCACACACATACATACGTTCACACTCGTAATCCTATGAAGAGTTAACACATTAAGCAACATCTGATAGACATTCAGTGCCTCCAAATAGTGGAAGCGTCGGTGGCGTAGTGCGTAAGAGCGTCGTCTCCCACCCGGGAGGCACTGGTTCGATCCCCGCCACGTACCAATGTGTTTTCAAATTTGGAATTCATATGTACGTTTAATCGACGCTTTTACGGTGGAAAACATCGTGAGGAAACCTGCACACACCTATGAAGAAATTCTTAGGTTGTGTGTGAAGTCGACCAACCCGCACTTGGCCAACGTGGTTGACTAAGGCCTAATCGCCCCTAATGTGGGGTAGGCTCGAGCCCCTAGGTGGGGACATTATATGAGCTGTTGATGTGATGTGTGATGTGATGTGAAATAGTGACAGGTTGCCAGCCTGTCATCTACATAAAAGGGGCACCAAACCCAGAGTGTAACAATCCTTCAGAACACAATCCAAGCCAAAATTTAACAACCAAGACAGCTGTTACACTCAAACTCATCTCAGCAGTCCGGAGAATCACATTTTATCTAGGTGGTAGACCCAATGTAGGGTCATCTGGGTAGGTACCACCGCCTTTCTTATTTCTGCCGTGAAGCAGCTCTCTGTATCTCGGATTGAAGGGAAAGGTAGCCAGTGTAATTACTGGGCATGGAAGGCATAACATCTTACTCCCCAGGATGACAACGCAGTTGCAGTTATTTACCCTTAACATTGCAAGTGTCTATCACTTTACACAAGGTGGGCTGCAAACATGAAAAAAAAAAAAAAGATTTTTAAGAAGTTCGTGTGTGACGGTTAAATTAGAAGCGAGAAATGAATTGTTTATAGAATAGCCCGGCAGAGGATATCCCACAAAGACACAAACTTCAAATACTATACTGCCGAACATTAACGACTTTGTTTATTTGTCTCAGTCAGAATTCTCACGCGAAATCTGCGCCCATATTTTAGGATCTTCGTCGACGAAGTTCGCGACAGTAAAACACTATGTAGTGACATTAATTACAAGTTATCGTAAAACACGTAGCGGCTAGACGTCTAAACTAGAGCTGGCAGACTGGTAGAAGAGGCAGACAAATTTAGGCTTAAATTTATTGCTCATTAGGTTCAATGTATAATGCCAAAACAAAATAGTTAAACTGGACGGACAGTGTTAAATGTCATGAAAGTATCTACTGTTTTCTCTTTCACACACTGATTTAGCATTCGATCTCCAGATGAGGTACGATGTTGTGCTTGTGTGATACCTAATATATGTTCTTTTAATGATAAAGTAATAATAATATATTTCCAGGCTCACACCAATTATTTGGCCCAAATTAAGTATCATTAAGAACTTGTGTTATGGATACTAGATAACCGACATTGTTAATATACGTAATAATTTTAGATGTTTTTATAAATGAACTTATATGAATATATAAATAACCACGACTCTCAAACAAATATTCGTGTTTAGCACACAAATATTTGCCACTACCAAGATTCGAACCTAGACCGCTTGGTAGGCTACACGTACCACTCCACCACGACGGCGTCGACGACTCGTAAAGTGGAATAAAAGTGTGATTTTTTATCTTCACTCACCATCAGGTGTAAGGCCTTTAGTTACTCCATTAAGTTAACAATATAATTTAAAATAAGTAGAATTATTGAAAACTTATTCAATATTATCTACAGTCTTTTTCCGTTTTCATATAAGAAAACGAAGTCAACAAAGCTACTTACGAGATTTATTAACTTGTTTATAATTTAAACCTGTCAAAAATAAAAATAAAAAGATTTAATTTTTATTTTTCACATGTGAGCTCTTCGCCTTCATATCACATATTCTTCTCATGCTCAAGCAAGTATCCTGTCTTATTGAAAAATATCTTTACTGCAACAATCATCAATTTGCATCTTCAATGTAGCTCTAGATTCTGAAAACATTAAATTTGTGGACCAGAAGTTCCTTCCGCAAACTTTCTTATATCTACTGTTGTAAGTATCTGATCATAACAAAAGATCAGAGCGCAAAAAAAGATTCGGACGCTAAAACAGACAACGAGAGCTTTAATGTCAGGCTCACTTCTCATTTAACGGTCGTAGTAATCAAACTATCCGTTAAATAACTAGAACCTTGTTAACGACTCCGAGCCCTAAGAAGAAGGATCGGAGGACTCGAGTATGTCCATCACTGGGCTATAATCACTCCGGGATGGCAGCGGAGCAGTGAGCACTTTGGGTGTGAAATAACTTTAAACTATAAATACTTATTACTTAAAAGTCCAATATCACTTGTAAAGCTGCGGTATCGAAGTCAGCGACGAGCGGGTGACGGGCTGCGCGACAGCGGGGCAGCGGTCGCCGTCCTGGCTTCGAAGGCAGTGATCAGATCGCGCGGCGCTAGAGTAGCGTAGTGTTTTGTTATGAGAAATTAGTGTCTTAATCCTATCAAAAATAATTGAAATAATCTGCTCCACGACGTCGTTGGTGGGCATTTTGAAACGTCGGTCAATAAAAAGCAATAAATCAAATGCACAAGACTACTAATACTGACTAGCGCGTATCGCTCGTGCATCACTCGTCGCGCTGCCTTCGAGGCTAGTTCCATTTAAATGTATTGGATCGCGCCGCTGCCGCCGCGCCGTCTCGCCCCGCTCGTCACTAGCTGCGAGACCGCGGCCGAAAAGGTCGGACAGTTTCGCGGACGCGTGACCTTGTCAGGGGTTTTAAAGTAATTATTTCGTCAGCTCTGCTGGTTACGTCGCGTCGCTGCTGGCCGGTGAAAATCGAGCTTCAAGTTTAGTTCCAACAATATCGAAAGTTTATCTCAAAGTTCTGAATCAAACATATATGACTCATTTCATATGAATAAATATGCGATATACATATGACTCATATTACGGCAGTTGATAAATGTATATAAATAGAAAAAAGCATAAAGAACCAGCTATCCTCTGACTGGATGTTCATGCAAATCATGTCCATCTGTAAAAGTCGTTCTTTCAATCATCATCATCATCAACAGCTCATATAATGTCCCCACCGAGGGGCTCGAGTCTACCCCACATTAGGGGCGACTAGGCCTTAGTATACCGCTGGCCAAGCGCGGGTTGATCGACTTCACACACAACCCAAGAATTTCTTCATAGGTGTGTGCAGGTTTTCTCACGACGTTTACCTTCACCGTAATAGTGTCGAAAAAACGTACATATGAATTCAAAATTTTAAAATACATTGGTTTGTGGCGGGGTTCGAACCGATGCCTCCAGAATTGGAGACAACGCTATTACGCACTACGCCACCGACGCTTCTACACTCTTAGTTTATTGCATTCCGTAGATAGAAACACTTGTAAATAGTATGATATTTGATAAAGAAAAACTTTATTAACTGGATCCTAGAGTTCGATTTTTGCTGATTTTTTTGCTTTTTGGCTAGTGGCCGCCTGGCTAGCTACTAACATCTTAACAAAGTATGTCCCCATAATAACAATGTATATTTTATTATTATTTTGTTCCCACAGTTTTTAGTAAGATAGCCAGTTCAATATTAGTTGAAGCTTCCGGGTGCAACTCATTTGTACTTTAACCCTTATCATCATTTACTATCTATATATATGATATAGGTGATATGAACGCCAAAAGCATTTCCGTAAAATGAAAAAATCTAGGAAAAATAAGTCCTAAGTTATATTTATGAAGTTTAATATCATCTATGCCTATTTTACTCGTTGAAATTCAATAAGAAAGAGAGTTTAATTTAATGCTCACTAATGCAATTTATGAATGTAAATTTATCACGTACCATGTGAGCGCTCAAACAAATTATCATTAAAAGCCCAACAAGAGTATAAACAGCGTCTAAAATGAACCAGAACATGTACGCACGCAAGCTGGTACCTTGTCGCTGTACAACAGAATATTTTGTTAAGAAATTTCCACGGGGCCAATTGAAATTTCAATGTGACAAGGTCCTCGAGAAGTATTCGACTATAAATAAAGTGGATTCGACATTCGCATGCTTGGAAGCACAAAGAAGTCGATATCGGTAATTATGAATAGTTCCGAGACACGATATCCTACTTGATTTATAGTGCCTTATGGTCGGACATAAATTTCAGAATGTTTTATTTAAAGGACTGAGAATTTTGAACGGTCGCAGCTCTGTGTCATGCTGATTAATGTGGGGGATAAACCTAGATTATGTTTTAGTGGTGTTGCGGGTAGTACCAATTTTATTCACGGTATAGACTGTAGTGATGCTGCGGCTTGGTTCTATGAGGGTGGCTTACCATAGGCTTAAATTGGGCCACGGGCTCTGACTTATTACGAGTGACATTAAACATCAGCATTTTTTTTTAAAAGCAAGGAGATATTTAAGAGCCTCCAACAACGGTCCTGGGCTTTTGTTTGTTAGTTTACTGGTTAAGTTACTTTTTGGGTTTAATGTCCGTTTGGGATAAAAGGGAACCAAGATTTTACGTACCGTACGCTTTATGGAGGAGCAGAAGATGATGAATATTGGCAACCAATCTTTGTAATGGCCATGGCTAAAATTTCTTTGTTTTCTGAGCATGTGAACAAGCTGTTGGCTTATTAAACTAGCTTCTGCTTCGTCTGCACAGGATTAGTATAATAAATTATAGCCTATATCTTATTCTAATTTTTGCGTGGAAGAGTAATAAACACGCATCCATCCATACTTTTGCGTTTATAATATTATATTAGTAGGACTAGCTGTGGACGCGACTTTTTTTTTGACCGCAAAACATGGATGTTGGAAAATAATATTTTGATGTTATATAGCTTAAACCCTTCCGCGATAAATGAACTATCGAATATTGAAATATTTTTTCAATTTGAATCAATTCTTCCTAAGATTAGCGCGTTCAAGCAATCAAACTAGCAAACTCTTCAACCTTATAATATAAGTATAGATTGGAATATGATTTGCGTACACCACGCCAACTTTTATGATCATTACACCTCAAGGCTGTCTTCAGTAAAATGTGCAAAAACAAAATTATAATTACATTTTCGTTATAAAAAAAGACAGAAAAGAAAATGCTCTTATTGTATCTGTTTTAGGTTTTATCAAATTTATATATCTAATAAGATTTATGTCTCTAAAAAGCTTTTACAAAAATCAGTAACAGATATATTTATTGTATTTTTCGCATCACATTTTAAAGAAATTCATTGACGGCCGAATAAAAATTTCAAAGTCTTTATTCATTCAATAAAGCTTAATAATCTAAAAGTATTGAATTCAAATTCATTTGGTTGGAAAAACATGATCGTTAAAAAAGGCTCCTCAATATTCATTGAATAATAAATTTTATAAAACTATAATGCAATAACAAACTTTGTTTCACATTATTATACTTACACGTTTCATGTGAAACAATTCTGGCAAAAGCCTATATTAATTGGACACTATTTCTAGCTAAAGCTGTGATAAATCGTGATTTATTTTGTTTGTTGTATTACCGATACAAAATCTACGGTGCTTGTACGAGCCAATTAAAGCTTAGTGGCAATATTGTTTGATTGCATTTTAGCGTATTAACACAGTCAGTTAGTGTATACATAAATAAATATAAATAGCTAATATTAAAATACATAAAACAATAACAATTTGTTTGACATTTTAGCATCAGCAATAGAGATGTTGCCTATCATTTAAATGATTTTGATACGATTAGAAAATTCTAGAGGTAATTCGAAAAAAAGGAGAAAAGTAACTCTGTATAACATGGAACAGTTTTTATCTCGGAATTTTACCTATCTTTTATGAGTTATTGATTAACTTACAAATGTGGCCAGTGTGACAATCGACAACTAAGCTTTCGGAGTCACAACTGGATAGTAATGAATATTACAACATATCAAAAGACATTGCAATAAAACTCGTAACAAACTGCATGAAACGATGCCGACAAAATGGAAGACTGCATTGAAATTACACACCATGTTAAGACAAATAAAAAAATGCAGATTGCATTCGTAGTGGTGCGAATATAATTGAAAAATGTCCTTTTGATTGCTGGTAGCACGGGACAGTAATAAGATGTAATTTTGCGCTTCTTTCAAGCAAAATTGTTTCTGTTACTGATCCGAGTTTTTGTTGATAAAGCCTTCATTGCTGTCAATAATTTTCCTTACTTTGAAAGTAAAAATTACGTAAAGCTAATATTGATAACTGTTACCATAATTGTGTAACGGCCCACGGTACCTTATGAGTGTTTGGAAAAAAGCTGTTTACTATTCGTTGTAATGTTTGTTCGACCAATACATCGCTCTATTTCAAACGGGTATATAGTATTTTACAAGCTTTTTATTAACTTTCAATGTATATAGATATATGTTCGGATCAAATCTTGCAAATGAATTTTAAAGCAGTTATTGTCAATCGATTGTGATGATACATTACATACATGTTTAGTTTGGATTACAATTCATACTTAGCTAAGTGACATCACTATAGATCCAAAATGGCGTTCTAGTTTTATTTGCCCTCCTGTGATATGGGTATCAAATTAAAGGGTTTTCTTAGAAGAATACGAACAATAAAATGAATTTACTTTAAATCCAAAATAGCGGACCATAGTTAGCTTACACATTTATGCATGGTACTCGTGGTTGTAAACCCTTATAAATTATAAAAATTTACATTTTTATAATTTATAAGGGTTTACAACCACGAGTCTAGAGCAAAGTTTCATAATTGTCTAACGAGCATTTACCTATCAGGATTATATCATCTCATTGTGTAAGCAGCAGTACTAACCATCCCACGAAGACGGTCGTTAATCATAATAAAAAGCAAAAATAATCCGGTATCCTGACCAATAAATTGTCCTCGTAATGCCACAACTCCGAGACAAACACTGCCCAAAAACGTCACAACTTCTGACATTTCAGTTAAAGTTCCAAATTAATTCATCGCACGGAAAGCTTGCCGTGTTCCTTTTAAAAGGACTCTACAAAAAATAGATTTCAAGAACATTAAACAAAGCACTAATTGAGGCATGTATTCTGAATTAACGAAATACAGCGACCGTGCCAAATGCACATTTCGAACGCATCTTGCATATCGATGGCCTAGATATAAAAATGACATACTCAATTTTATTTAAACAGTAACTCGATTCTTTACCTAAAAGCTTTTAATAATTATTATTGTAACCAATTGCATTGGCACTTGTTTTTTCCTCTTTCCCCTGTTATAGATGGTTGAAACACACGCAAAGCCTATTCCCTTCTTTGATAAACAATCTGTCAGCTTTGTATTTTTTTTACTATTAGCTATTATACGCAGATGACCTGCAGTCGCCGTCATGCGTAGCCAGTTCGCGGGTCGCTACGAAGTACCTACGTGATTCATCATGTGTTTTTCTTCGACTTCTGTCTTGAATTGGCAGTCGCAGAGAAAACAAATTAATCATATCAGAGACCTAAACGTCAACCATAAGGCTCCAGGCCAACGGTACAAAGAAAAAGTTGATGCTGTTTCTTCTGTTGGTTTTCCTAATGTATCGGCAGAAAGGTCATAATTAAATACTAACATGCTCATAATCCAAAACGGGTTTTACATGCCATTATCATATGGTTACATATTAATCCAGATCTGGCAACATGGGTGCAGTGGCTCAAATTATTGATAGATTGCTACCCTATCAAAAGAGGCAACAAACCAAAATGTACCTAGTAAAAGTTTTACTGCTCCAACAAAAAAGTCACAAGATACAAGGACAGATCACACTCTAAAACATCTTTACAATCTGGGTGAAGAAAGAAAAGAAAGATCAAGCACTTGACGAAAGTTGTCATGGCATAATTGAATTCACAGCACATCAATAAAAAAGTCGAATTTATGAAGATGACTCTTCCATACGTCCCTTAAACACTTCCTAGTGGTATGTGTTAATTCTGACACTTGTAAACGTTAACCTAATTTCAGAGTAGCGTTGTGTCTTTTTATTGGTCTATTAAAAATAGATACCAACACTTATGTTTACAGAACTGTTTAAGAATAGGCGGCATTGTGGGAGCAAAACAATGAAATTTTTAATAGCTTCTTGCGTTATGATGAAAAGCCATTGCATATTTCTGATACCAAAAGATGAAAACAAAACCTATGCTATTCTTTGAGTCACCAAAAAAGAAATAATTATTATTCTGTAAGTATCTAACATGCATTTATTTACAAATGTAGTAGCGTTCTATTTACTGCGCATTTTTTCCTTTATAATGTACCTATTAAAAAATAATACCTTGGTACGCTGCTGTAACAAAATTAAAATTCCGAACTTCGAAGCTTCCGATTCACTAGTTAATACCCTTCCGACTCGAATGCCGTAAAGGACCAACCTTAGTCCTCGCTTTTTGTAAGTAAAATTATTTGGAACTTATTATTTTTTTGTGAAAAATGGTTTGTGAGTTTTACAATTTTTTTCTTTTTTTCTACTATCACACCAATTATCTAGCCCAAATTAAGTATCATTTAGAACTTGTGCTATGGATACTAGATAACGGACAAATTTAATATACCTAATAGTGTAGATATTTTTATAAATAAATTTAAATATATACATACATAAACAACCATGACTCGAGAACAGAACATTTGTTCATCATAAACATTTGCTCCTACTAGGACTCGAACCCGGACTGCTTGATGTGTGGCATCGTTACTGACCACTCCACCACGACGGCGCGGCGCGTAAAACAAAAGTTTAATTTGAAACAACATTAATTTATAAAACTGTAATGGCATGGCATCCGCTACAATAGAATTTTCACAGTTTGATTACAAACCTTAATTTTTGTTGGTATTCTCGATTTTTTTTTATGTTCAATAAGCTGGGCTTTACCACAATCACGCCTGATTTAAAGCGATGATGAGGCGTAAGGTGGTACACGGTCGCCTATAAGATGCTTGTTCACTCTGGAAAGATGTCAAGATTATACTGATCCAGGAATACAGACCTTGGCAAAGACTCCTTAGCTATCCGCATAATGAAAGCGGAAGCAAATGCTTCGAGCGAGTGGGGGGAATGTCAACAACGTAAGGGTGAAAGCCCTCGCCGCGCCTGATCGTCCAGTGGTGGTCTTCGATGGTCAAGGTTCTGGAGATTAGCCTCAACGAGTGCGTCATTACTGATGAGTCTCTTCGTACGGTGCTGCACAGAGGAACACATTAAACCCGGGACTTCTAGATTGTACTTCTAGTTGGCGAACCTAGAGGTGATTAGATTTATATTTGTATACATTATAATAATTAGATACGTAAATATTAAGTAAATATTCTCCAACTCCACCAAAAGCGACCATTAATTTCGGTAGCATAAATATGACAATGAACACATTTTCGTTTTTGTAATTTAGAAGTCCGGTACTGTGTCTTTATTTACCGTGGTGCAGAACCTAGAAATTGCCATAGAGATCTTTTATTGTCGTCTAACTAGGGGCCATTTGCAACAATTAAGCGTAGTTGGGCTTTAACGAACCAATTGTCTTCTCTTGTAGCGTTCGTCTACGGTATAGCTGGTATCGGTGTTTCAATCTACATTTCAGATGCGGGGTTGATAACATTAGCGTTATTTTGTTGTTTGCCTGAACTGGCTTTGATATTGAATAGATTTGAATTTATATTAACAACATCTGCTCATGAATATTAAAATTAATTCTTCACTTGTTTAATTATTGAATCTTTTGGGGTAACAATTAAGTCAACATTGAACTATATTGCGTTCAACTCCAATTCCCCTAGGCCCTTCGTCCCACGCTTCTTCCTCCAAAATGCAAACTTCACTCAAGTAGTCGAGCTCGAAGACTTCGTAAGGACTGTTGAATGAATAAACAAGTCTGCCTGTATGTCTCGGGAAACTAGCTATTGTAAAATGTTTTTCACTGCGTTATTTATCTTTGGTTTTATTAATGGGTGATATTTGAATTATTCGATTTTTTTGTACTTTGGCGTAAGCGAGCGGGGACGCTTCAATGTCTGTCAAAGAGAGGTCTCTTCAATAAAGATCCTTATAACTCAATTTATAATCTACTAAGGTGCATATACAGGGTTACAGGAAAAGTCGACCTAGATCCGTTAAGGGCGTGTAGTACACATCATTTCTGAATGATTTCACTATGGAACCCCCCATCCTAAACTTATTCGTTTTCGAGATATTCGTGTTTTAATTTTTTTTATGAAAATGCCCAATTTTTCGGCTATTCAATTGAATATTTTGAATTTTTTTGATTCTAATGATTATTTTTTCGGTTTTTTACATGAAGAATGAGATGGTTAATGACCTCAATGACTAAAATTACACGTAAGTTAAGTAAATGGGTCATTGTAGACGATCGAAACTTAAGAAAATAAGTACAAATTATAAAAAAAAAATTTTCTTTTCTGGATATCTCAAAAATTTATAATGGCACTTGCTCTGCAGATGTGCTTAAAAACATCTACATTTTATCAGCTATCCAACGAGGTATAACAACCTAGGGTTGTATTTAAACTCATAGAAAAAAACATAGTTGAAAAGGTTCAGGTAGTAGGTCTAACGGTGAAACTTAGTTTCTAAGGCTACATGGGGCATTCAGAATAAATAGCACTTATTTAATCTAATTAATTTGACTTAAGTTCAGCATCATCATTTCAGCCTACTGGCTTCCACTACTGAACGGCCTCCCTCGGCTAGGTACAATCTTCATGCATCCATCGATGTCCCGCTATCCTGACCTAGGAGATCATTCAGTAATTCACCTAATGTTTTTGAATAAAATTTTATAGTTCATGTTCTACGTGTCCACCTCTATTTCGCACACATTTTCTAATTCTTTCACGTAGTCCACTTTTCACTACACCAGTGGTTAATGTTCTTCTTATGTCGTTAGCAGCATTAATTATCCTTTCTTTGAGAACTTCCACTGACGATATGGGGTTGAGCTCACTGTAAACGAGGCTCTTCATGTGCCCCCATACATAAAAATCCATGGGGGTCAGGTCGGGAGATCTGGCTGGCCAGGGTAAAGGCCCACCTCGTCCAATCCATTTGTTAGGATAGTTAGTGTCCAACCAATCCCTAACGCTTCTTCTGAAATGAGCAGGGCAGCCATCATGTTGAAACCACATGTCCCACAGTAATTGTAATGGGAGATCATCTGGTAGGTCACCTAAGTCACCTCTTAAGAAATTTTGATTTCGTTGTCTTGTTCCTCGTCGTCATCAATGACACGTGGTCTTCCTAAGTCCGTACGTCGTCGCAAAACAGAGCCAGTTTCACGAAGTCGTCGGTAAACTCCGTCGAAAACGCTCACATCAGGTACTCGACGGTCGGGATAGCGTCGTATGTACTCAGTCCGAGCTTGTGCGAACCTTTTCAACTATGTTTTTTTCTATGAGTTTAAATACAACCCTAGATTGTTATACCTCGTTGGATAGCTGATAAAATGTAGATGTTTTTAAGCACATCTGCAGAGCAAGTGCCATAATAATTTTTGGAGATATCCAGAAAAGAAAAATATTTTTTTATAATTTGTACTTATTTTCTTAAGTTTAGATCGTCTGCAATGACCTATTTACTTAACTTACATTTTTAGTCATTGAGGTCATTAACCATCTCATTCTTCATGTAAAAAACCAAAAAAATAATCATTAGAATAAAAAGAAATCAAAATATTCAATTAAATAGCCGAAAAATTGGGCATTTTCATAAAAAAATTAAAACTCGAATATCTCGAAAACGGTTAAGTTTAGGATGGGGGGTTCCATAGTGAAATCATTCAGAAATGATGTGTACTACACGCCCTTAATGGATCTAGGTCGACTTTTCCTGTAACCCTGTATATTACATAGCCGTTATTGAAATATATATTTCAATAACGGCTATGTAATATACAGGGTTCATATAAAATCATATAAAAAGATAATAGAAAAATTCCAGTAAGTACGATAAATAAGCAATTTATGTCTCGCTTGTACATAATAAACATTGTTATTGTAAACGTAATTTGCTCAACTGTCTTACTTGCGAGTTTTATTACAATCGGAAACTTTGTAGAAGCAGGTTTTTGCCGAGCTTATGAAATGTTTGCTAAGCTGGTCTGCTAATAATTTTGTACTAAATGGAGTTTCTTTCTCGGAACATTACTTAGCTTAAGTCACAAAACGTAAGTGTTCATATTTTCACAGGATTATTTGCGCATTAACATGCCGACGCAAATGTGTTAAGTGGGTAATTTATTTGGCTTAAAAAGGTGGTTTAATAAAAATTAATATTTTTTTATTAAATTACCAATTTAGTTATAGGATTATTAAAATACCGTAACTGTTTATAATTTTATTCTAAAATATGCCAAACTCAATAGAAAATAAAAAAAACTAACAATAAAAGGTCTCTACATTGAGAATGACAGATTTTGTTTTCTAACCATGAACAGTTTGGTCTCCGCTCGTTAGGTGTGTACCGTGAGACATATAAAATCAATTGTGTCTGGATATTATTAATTATTTACAGATTAATTTAGTTTGTTTTTAAATATCGTTAAGAGCGTATGGAATTAGTGCTGGTTACATCACTAAGTTTAAATAAATATTAAATGTTTTTTTTTAGTAGATAACGTTCATTTATAATATTGTAAGTAGTCAGGGTTTAGTCCATATAATTCTACATCGCATCGATAAGCTTATTTAAAAAATAATATTTAAACAGATAGTCCTATTTTTATTCATAAAAACATAAACGCTTAAAAATATGCGTTACTATATTACAAATTGTAGGTACTACATTGCGGCTGTGCTTCACTTTCATTGCTTCGCAGTCCAATTTCCATTTTACCAACGTTAAGTAAAATATTTGAGAAAGTTATTTATAATCAATTGCTTTCTCATTTTACACTGAATAAACTGTTTCATGAGAGACAATTCGGTTTCACCAGGGGTAAAAATACGACAGATGCAGGTGTTGCGTTAATGAAACATATATTTGATGCCTGGGAAAATAAACAAGATGCTCTAGGTGTCTTCTGTGACTTGTCCAAGGCCTTCGACTGTGTAGAACATAAAACCTTATTAGGCAAATTGCAACAATATGGCGTCTCAATAAACTCAATAAAAATAATTAAATCATACTTGAGTGACCGATTACAAACAGTAGTTATAAATAAAGCAAAGTCCCCTATTCTTATGGGCGTGCCGCAGGGTTCGATATTAGGGCCGTTACTTTTTCTGATTTATATAAATGACCTGCCTTTCTATGTAAACAACTTATGTGAGACGGTATTATTTGCAGATGATACTTCCCTAATTTTTAAACTTAATAGACAAACAGAAAATGTTGACGATGTGAATAATGCCCTTTCCAAAGTAGTGTGTTGGTTTACTAATAATAACTTGTTATTAAATTCAAATAAAACAAAATGTATTAAATTTACTTTACCAAATGTCAAGCAGGTCAGTACAAATATTAAAATTAACGAAGAAATAATACAATGTGTTGACTCAACAGTATTTTTAGGAATAACTTTAGATTCACGTCTGCAATGGAATCCTCATATTACTACCCTATCAGGAAGACTTAGCTCTGCTGCTTTTGCTGTTAAAAAAATTAGATTACTGTCTGATGTTGAGACGGCAAGGCTTGTATATTTCAGTTACTTCCATAGTGTTATGTCATATGGTATATTGTTGTGGGGATCAGCAGCTGATATTCATGACATTTTTGTATTACAAAAGAGAGCCGTACGCGCTATTTATAGATTAAGACCTCGTGACTCGCTTAGAGAGTTATTTAAAGAAATCAATATATTAACGGTTGCTTCCCAATATATATATGACAACATTATGTATGTTCATAAAAATTTACATACATTTTTGAAGAAAAGTGATTATCACAATTTGAACACCAGAGGTAGAAATAAACTTGCTGTTCCAAGTTTCAGACTTCATAAAACTAGTCACTCATTCGTGGGGAAATGCATACAAATATATAATAAACTCCCACATCATTTAACTGAACTTCCGTTACATAAATTTAAGCTTCACATTAAGCAAATTTTAATGAAGAAAGCGTATTATAAAGTTCAGGAATATATAGACGATAAAAATGTGTGGACACATCCAAATGTGCTCGATTCTCCATTGTAATCTAGTGAGATATCAATATGTGTAAAATTTAAATTTTCTAATTGACAATATTGTAAGGAAAGATGTCTTAAATCACTTTTTCATATATATATATATATAATTCTAAACTTAATTATTAGTCTTTATTTTATTATATTATTTTTATTATGATTAATTATTAAAGACTTGACAATGTGAATTATGACTCTTTCCAAATCAATACTATGAAAACTGTAAAGGGAGGATAAACTTGTTGAGTTTCTTGCCGGTTCTTCTCAGAACAAGGCCTCCTGGTAGACTCGTGAACCGATGGCATCAAACTTGGCTTTCATAAGTGTACAAATTGTACCTAAATGAATAAAGAAATTTGAGTTTGAGTTTGAGTTTGAGTCCTTAAGACGCGCGCAATAAATAGTGTATGTTACGGCATGCTCAACTAGAACCATGTTATTGGTTAACAAATTTCACACACTACAATCCGCCGCGCCATTGTAACAATTGTAGATTTAATAGAAAGAAAGAAAGAAAGAACCGTCCCAACGCTGCCCGCCTATAGGCACTACACCGTTCTGCGCCAGCAGCCACTCCTCCACCGACGGCACCCGGGCGACTTCGGGAGCGGTCGTGGCCCTGAAAAGGGCCGTTCGGAACTAGCCGTGGTGGGAAAACAAAAACAACTCGACGATGGCATGTGACTTTGAATGCCAAGAGGACACACTTCACATCAAACACACACCCGTCGAGAAAGTTTCTTCACCACGTTACCAGGGTCCGCCACGAGGCGGCTCCCGTACGTGGACCCCAGCAAAGTGGCCTATCGATTGCGCCGAACGCTAAAAGAAAATAATCTAACGTATGAAACTGACGTATTACTGAGAAAGCTCTATGGCGACCGTCGCGTCAAATGTATAAGTGAGTAGTAACCAAAAATTATCATTCGTTCTATAGAAACTTTGTATTGTTTGCTACTTGTCTAGGCCCTCAGATCAATTATTTATTAATCTGAAATTACAACTCTATCAAAGCGATTGTCATTAACTTCAGCTTACGTTTTACACCACAAACCAAAGGGCTATTATTTGTTGTGTAAGACGGATAGTGTTTAGCAAAGAAAACGATTTAATGGAATATTCCTCGGTGGTCGACGACTCACTTAAGCGTAACTCGAGAGTTAACTTGATGGGTTACGTGTTTACCGTAACATAATACAGGGAACAGAAGCTCGTCCCAGTTTAGTTTATTTGTAGACGCTTATAAGATTTGTCTTGTACGACATATTGCGAACTCCGGTCCATGGCAAATAATGTTAGCATGCAAATGTTACGGTTCTTTTGAATCGGGTGTAACCAGATTTTGGTATTAATTTCTTATTAGCATAATATTGAATGAGAAGCGATAGAAATTGAAGCATAGTGTTGATAGATCGTAGATCCAATTAGTATTATATTATTAGTTCGGATATTTTAAATTATAGTTGTTGCTAATTCTATTTGACGTTAATTTACTTGTTGTTAGTGATATTATTTGAAAATATTTGTCAATACTTTTTAATAACACGAAATAAAATCTTTGTTCCGCATCCCATGGGTCTAGCCAAGTCGCCAATCGACTGCGTCGAACATTTAACCAAAAAAATATATTAAATGAATCTGACGTATCACTGAGCAAGCTCCATGGCGACAGTCGTCGTGTCAAATGTATGAGTATAGTCAAAAATTGTCATTCGTTCGATAGAAATGTTGTATCGTTTGCCAATTGTCAACACACTAAGTAAAAAACTTTTAGTACAACATTTTTTAATGATTAGTATAATTTTACTATACTTATATATCGATATTAGTTAAAAAATATAAATATTATTTAAATATTTGTACTTTTATAATATTTACATATTCTTATTAAAGTTAAATAGTATTACACTTGCTTAACAATAGCTAAAAGAGGTATTACTTCTTTAATTCCTTAAATTTTATTTTTAAGTTTTATTAACCGCCTGTGTATTCCTGAACTCTATCTCTAGGGGATTACATATTTGGTTTAGTGGTCAGTTTTAAGTCAGCCAGCCCGCCTAGCATGACCACCGAATCACGATATGATATAGCCTTTTATCGCTTTGAACTGTCAAAAATCATTGGATATAACCGCCATCATGTAATGTTATTAAAATGGGAACATGTATGTATGTATATGGCCTAAACATGTTCGCAGTTTCGATAAAATTTCAAGATGGCGGTTATATCCAATGATTTTTGACAGTTCAAAGCGATAAATGGCTTTATCATATCGTATCATATCGGTCGGTCATGCTAGGCGGGCTGGCTAGCTTCCTTGACAAAGTCAGTCACCAGAGAGATATGTTAACGTCTTATCGAATCGAACTGTGTCTACTATTGTAGTTTAAGAGGGGGTATAAAGCAAAATTACCAATCTTTGATTTGATTTTTACACCCCAAAATAAGCCACAAGCCACCCCATTTTTTTTAAATAGATATAACATTATATTTGAGAGATTTTAGTCTGGGAAAAAACATATAATGAAATATTTTTAAGCATGGAAAAATATCACGAACTTACCTTTAATTTCCAGCTTAAATCAGTTTATTTTCAATGCTATGCATATTACTGCGTCAATATTTTAATACATAATATAAAACTATATTACAAAGCAGCCCTACTAGGGATTTTAAAAAATAATAAATACTTTACGACTTATTTTCATAAAACCAATTTGTCGCTTATTACGTTCTTATTCCGCGCAAAACGCATCAGTCTATCGCGCTTCACCCGTGGTAACGGGCATGTTTTGTTTCATCAATCAGTCTTGACTGCTCCGTTGAGACGAGTGGGCTGTGTTTCTGTGTTCCGCCACCGGCTCGAGAAAATACTTCGACAAAAATATGGGAAATAAAAATAAAATGCGAAAACACTCTAAGAAAGAGCTTAGAAATTTAAAAATTCAACTCATGAATAATTGTCGGAGGTATGTACATTGCTTTTATTATATTATATAAGTAGTTTAACCAAAAAATATCGCAATTTGACGTTTTAGCTCACGGCACAATGTAACAATGTCGGCGCGGGTAGCAGTAAACGCAAAAAAATAGATGCTTTTGACTACTCATGAATTGGTGCAAAGTTTTAATTGTGTGGTGTGTGTAAAGTATTTTTAACCAACTACCAAAAAGGAGGAGATATTCGTCTGTATGTATTTTTTTATGTATGTACACGTACAGTCAGTTTCAGAAGTAGATGATCACTTTAGTACCATGTCATAGCAACGCCAGCGTTTGTGCAGTAATAGTTGCTACAATTATGTATGAAATATTATTATGACAAGGTACTACAGTGTTCATCTACTTTTGATGGTGACCCGTACACCGATATCTCTGTCATTTGTGGACCGATTTTAAAAATTCTTTTTTTATTCGATAGTGTATACTCCTGAGGTCCCATTGTCACCAAGTCAGGATCTGATGATGGGAAGCCAGGGAAATCGAGGGCAACCCTCAAATTTTATACGCATATATAACGTTTTTCATATTTTTCCTAAACCTATTCTATTATTTGCACCGGGTAGTCATCATTTCATGTTTATGAGCTGATGATGGAATGTAAATATCTGTTCACCGATATCTCTGCCATTTGTGGACCGTTTCTCAAATTCCTTTTTTTATTCGATAGTGTATGTATACTCCTGAGATAGTCCCGTTCTCACCAAGCCAGGATCTGATGATGAGAAGGTAGAGAAATCGAGGGCAACCCTCGGAAAAGAACAGAAAGAGAGGGTTATTCATATTTTTTATAAAGCTATTCTAGTATTTGCGTCTGGTTGTCATCTCGTGTTGATGAGCTGATGATGTATGGTAAAACTCCTTAACTATTAGGAGTTGGTTAGTGATAATTTAAGTATTAGAGGTACCTAAATACCGATAGTTGTATTCTTTTAGGTTTTTCAGGTGAGCTGATGATGGAATCATTGATGAGACTTCGTGAATGTGTAGCGACTATGCCCACAATATATTGTATTTTAGCCCAGAATGAGGAACTTTTTACTTTGACCACCAGATCTTTACTGCAAAATTTCCATGCATGTATAATACAAAAAAAATGTACCTGTCATAAAATGTAAATATTTTTTTATGTAACCAAAGATCTTATATGTTAAAATACACTGATTTTGATAAAAATCCACAGAAAAATGTAATAAAGAATAATGGCCAATTTTACGAACATTGTCTTAGCTTTGGACAATCCAAAGTGGTATCTTGTCAACTCTTGTCATAAATAACAAGAATGTGATATAGCATACCACTTGGTTTGAGCATGTCACATCAGATTGACATTAACATAATCAAAACTGAAAGTAACATTATATTTTATGAATAAATGATTTAATTACCAATAATTATTTTTTTGAAGAATGTGCATACCTGGTAATTATTCTGAGCGATTAGCATGATTTTATAAAAAAAAATATAATTGATGTAAATAAAACTTTATTTATATACTTTGTTATAACCTTGCAGGGTTCATGTGTTGAGCTATATTTTACTTGTAAGTACCTACCTCATATCTTTGTAAACACACACAATGAATAAATTATTTGAATCTGAATTTATTATATTTATTTACCATCAGCGAAAAGTATTAAAAATCCACATGTCAAAGTATAGGTAATGGATAGATAGTCCGACTCGTGCTTAGCCAATTTTATCTAGTTTTTCGCGTATACTATGTGCGATCACAAAAAAGAAAAATCATGAAGCGAGTGCCACCTTGCGGCTGCGAACTGCGATGTGCAAGAGGGGAAGGGTGAAACGCGCGGGTGAATTCTGATATTTTTCTTGGTTTATGCCCGCTCTTAAGTTATATGTAATAGATAAGATAATCTAGTTGTATTAGTTTTATTGTTTTCATACAAAAATGTTTTTTTTTTATTATTACTTTATTTTAATTGTTTTAGTTATCATTAAATCCACAGACACTATCACTTCTGTCTTTTATTTTATACCCATATCATCGGAGTGCAGAAAAAATAAACACTAAGAGTGATGTAATTTTATAGTAGGACCTCTAATTTATTAGCTTCAGTCGCTATTTACATGTCTTTTTAGTTTATAAGTTGGTCTTCCAAAAAATAAGTAAATTAACTAATCACATTTTTTAATCCGATTATTAGTGATAACTTATTCCTTCGGTGACTGAAGTATTCAATTTAAGCTCGCTTCCATGTACTAAGTACCTAAAACAATTTATCATCAGGGAAGTGAAACCCAAGATTTTCCCTTTCAAATCAAAATATAACTGTATAACATCGGTACATTAACTGAAACAACATAAAATATTAAATATTGTACCTATTAATTTATTAATTCAAGTCTCAATTATGACTTTCTCAAGCACAAAACGTGATAACAATATTAGCATTTTTATTCAACTAAATTTTTGAATAATAACATCGCCTTGCATTCAAAGTTTCATTGAAATGTAAAAAAATAATCTCACCCAATATTAGAGCTGTGCTTTTACAAAAATAGCAATTTAAATATAAATTATAACGATATAACGGAATAAAAAACCCAATATAATACGAACGCATGTCGGAACGCACACATTGAATTAAAAATGTCTCTCGGTGTTCCGTATAACGACTCCATAATGAAATTATGGGACGTCTCTTCCATAATATTAGTATAAATAAGTTTCTAATGTGCTTTAATCAAATTTAAATTGTTTTGTGCGGCCACGCGTCTCACCACATTAGCGATAAGAGGGTGTCATAAATAACATATTCCATTAGACATTGTATCCGCTAATCTTCTTATCTTTAGTTTTATCTTAGTCCGAATCAATTATTAAGCTTAAATAAGCTGTCCCGTGGGTCTAGAAATTATATCCCAACCGAATATTTACTTTTATCTCGACCCTAGCTGGGCCAGAAATCACATGGTTATTGAATTATCATTTGAATATGATATATGGGGTGAAGTAGAAATCCGGGGTGCGGACAATCGCTGTGAAATTGCTAAGGGTTTGCCTGATTAGATAATAAGAATTTATTGCGCTGAGATTTTGACAAGGCTGCAAGATCCATTTTTATGATTAATTATTTTTATTTTATTATTTATCTAATATAATAATATTATTATATATTGTCTTGAAGAGATACCAGAGATTGAAATCTGTATTGAAATAAATGAGTTGACTGATTTAAAAATATGTCTTTTCAATTTTGGAAAACATAAGCAACAAAAACTTGCTTCTTTATTGGTGTATATATACACGCACATTTTCTCTGAGCGTCTCAGTCTCAATGGGCGCTCCTGCACTGACGCAATGTCCATGTATGGCTCATCCACATTAAGATAAAAATACTGTAACTTATATCTCAGTTTGAAAAATTAGCCCCAAAAATAACATTTCAAACGGCCTTCGCCAATGAGTATACCGAGAATAAAGTAATAGCTTTTCAAAATCATGCAACTTTGTCGCTTTACCTCTGAGGACTTTAAATATAGATTTTTCGTGAAACGTCATTTTGAAAGCAATTCGTCTTTAAATAGATCGACGCGGTAGGCACAGCTGCGAAGCTTCACGAGGTTCGCCACCAAACAATTAAAATATCTGACTAATGGAGTAAATGGAATTTCAACTATGCTAATGAACATATTGCTGGCTTGTTCTTTATTTGTTCCGAAAATTTTGAAGAGGAAATTAGAAAAAATGTCATTAATTAAAACTTTAGTGACAAGTTTGCGAAACGCGAATGGAAATCACGTGAAATAAATAATAATTCACGTGATTGACAAAAATCAAGATTGCTAATTGGAGTTATTGTTTGTGACTTCTAATTGTAGGTATCGTGTTTGTTACTTAACTTCGTTCATTTTGAATTTTTATGACACGATAATATTTACATGAGTAGGTATATTAACACGGGTAGGCTCGCTTTGTTTAAACAAGTTCCAAACTCTCTGAATTAACCAAAGCGCGAAAATTAACCAAACGTCATGATGATTTTGAATTTGATTGATTATTTATTTTTAAAATATAGCCAGCAATAGAGACGTCGGTACTATAACATGACAATGTTATAGTACCACGTTAAGTACATAGCTTATCAACAATGATTCATCTCTCAGACCTAGAATCATTGGTCTGAGGTTAATCTTAATTTTCTTTCGTGCTCAGACAGACAACTGCTGTCATGTCGTCTGTGCTAATGTGCTAATTTAAATGAGAAGTAATGTCGTTCCACAAAATAATTACTTGGGCAGTAAGATTTTACAATAGGGCAGCAAAAAAATGCGTCTATCTATCTATCTATGTAAATAAATAGCTATCATAGTGTCTTTTATGAAGAATACTAAGCGTTCGTGGCGAGGCACCCGCACTTCGGATGCAAAGTTGCTCTATAATGAGCTATGACCTTAAAGTACCTATCCTCTAACAGTTGACAAAGAATATCGAACCGCTGTACCTCTCCAGTAATTAATAGCCATTGCAAAGTCTAATAAATCAAGAATAATACTATCACCCGAAACCTATCAAATAGATAACAATGTTAGACTAGTTCAGACGAAGGGTTGAATTCGAGACAATAATAGAAATATGCAAATGTCAGCGGACACACGTGATGATATTCAAACAAGATTATATGAGTAAACGATGCCAGATGAATTGCGTTCATAAATGCAAAGTGAACCCTGCGGTGGGAAAGGGTTGATATTTATTTTGAATGATCAGCAGTGATGCTTTTGAAATTGACTTTTAAATTTAACACTGTAATGTTTATTTTACACTGAGATGGCAATAAAACCAAAGTAATTTCTAGTCCTTCAATGCTGCACAATATACAGCATAAATAAATAAACCAAACTTGAATAATAACAAAATAATTTAAATAAAGTTTGTGGGGTTTGTTTTAAGTACGCTAGGTTAGATATTGTATGAGCATGCAACCTACATTTTCCTAAATTAACACATTTTATTCGACTTCATTTTGTCAGTCATTATTGCACAATACACAATTATATAGCACACCAAGTCACTTCGCAATAGACCGTCAATTGCGTCGTGCAAACGTACTCATAATCATTTACCATAATTATAATTATTGATAGTGTCTAAAATTCAATATTTCTGTTTTCATCATAATTCAGACTTATCGTTTATCAATCTTAGTTTAGGCACAGCCCAAACAGATATCACCATTTTCAATTAAATTCAATTAGTTATTGCAATCCATAATGTTACAAGCAATTTTAAGATCTTAAAGTTAAGCAGACATGATAGACCCTGTCGGGCATAGCAAAAATATCTAGAAGAGGGTAATCTTTGAAATTATTTTAAGTTATGATGCAGAAGAAAATAAGAAAATAATTTACAATATTTACAATAATAATAAATCATTTTAAAATTAAATCGGTTACAAATAAAATTATCTTATATTGAAAATTATTTACTAGAATGTCATGTTATTATAATGTCAATTAATTTGAAAATAAAAATCATTTATAAAAGACAATAATAATAAAGGTCTAAGTTTTAATGTCAAAGTCAATAGAGATAAAAATAATTTCATGTTTTAGTTTATTAGGTATAATTAGGTATAATGCAAAGTAATTGTTCGTTGATATTTTTAAGTCTAAGTTTGGTGAAATCATTCATTAGAATTATTATTATTATCTTATAGTCTGTTGCAAGAATATTATAGGTACATTTAATGATAGAACACCTAGTTTCTAAATAGTTGAGGGTACCGTGCGAAATTCTTTACTTGCCATGTCTTCAGGTGAAATAAAGGCCGAGAACTACTCTATCAAAGATATAAAAAAAAATGTTGAAATGAGTTGATATTGATAAAACAGAAATCAGCCGAAATTACCTAAGATGGAAGGGAGGAGGTATTTCTCCTCTTCACAGCATGGGTAAAATATCCACCATATTTTTCGAGTCGCATTCCTATTAGTCAAGAAAATCCAAAACTTATACTTGTATGTTTAATTTATTTAAGTAATACCAGTCACTTATATTATTAATCAGTTGATAAATTCTCGTAGAGGGAATTGGTGAATTGCCAATTATATTTATTGTGACTATTAATTATTATTGGCCAATAATAACAATATTATCGAACAATAATAAGGCGGCAACACTAGCGCAAACAGCTGTTACAATTTGCTCCGTATATTTATTTTAAAAATAATTAATTTTTACGGCCCCATTTCCTTAATTCACTAAATATAAATCTTATTCTTAAAATTTCTAAGTTGTAATAGTTTTTAGTGACATCAAATTGTGCGTTATTAGTAATATATGAACTGTGTGTACCGGCGAGTGATTCATCACAATTTGAATTGTCACAACAAAAGTATATACATAAAATCAGTGTTTTCCCTTTCACGTGAGTAAAATTTTGTTATAATTTATTTAAAGTAGACTATTAATTCGAACACAATCATTTTTTTTTACACTTTGTTGATATTAGAAGTGTTGGTTACTTGACATAAGTAACTTCAATTTTTAGTTGTTTTTACTACTTCTTGGGTATTATCTACTGATTTCGGTTATATTATTAGTATCTAAAGATGATGACTCGTAAGGCCTTAGCTCGCCAGGAGGAGTGCCACCTGGTTTTGCAGGAATTAAAGGCTTCCAAGGAGTTAGTTAAACAACTACTTAGGGAAAGGGATGACAGTGAGAAGGAACTGTTAGAGGCAGTAGACAACAACAGTAAACTTAAGAAGGAAATGGCTGAGTTGCATACTCAAAATTTGATAGTTAGGGATGAAAAGGACAAGTTGCAATCTTTAGTGGACCGGTTCGACCAATGCAGTGATGAGTATGAGCAGGCCCTCAGGCGCATCACTGAATTGGAGCAATGTTTACAAGAGGAAAATAACCACATTAATTCTTTAGAAACCGACAAATTAAATTGGACAGCCTCACAGAACCAAAGTCTTTTCGAGGAGCTCGTTAGTAATGCCCCGGAAATGGTTTCTGCTGCATACAACATAAATCCTGCGGTGTCTTTCAACTTAACATGTAATGACACAATTAACACATCTGACACAGTGGTGAAGGTTGAATGCAGCAAAAATAAAATTAAAAAATATTTAAAAATAAATAAATTCATTAGAAAGAACAAGACATTAATTAAGAAACATAACTATTTTCATAAAAATTTGAAATATAGTAAAGAACGTATAACGTTATTAAATAAACTAGAATCATATTCTAATGAAATTAAGCAAAATCAAGAAATATATGACAGTAATATAATGTTATTAAATAAGAAAATTATTTTGCTACAGGAATCTTTAACTACCTTATCAAACAAATATAATGTTTCAAAAAGAGGTATGAGGGACTACACATTGACACTAAATCACCTTAAGAACAACCCAAACTTTGAGGAATCTTGTGATTTAAAAAATTGTTCCACAGCGCCTGGCCTGATTGCTTTGGATCAACTTGAATGGTCTATGTCGGTGTGTGAGCCATCTATCTCTGAACAACTCAGTCAATCTATTATGAGCACAATTGAAAACAGTTCCTCAGTAAAAATAAAAGACAATTATGTAATATTTAGTGATGAAGTTGGAAAGGATTTGGGCCTATTATTAAAGAATCAGCTGGGGCAAAGTGTGATAAATTACTGTATGCCAGGTTCATCTTACGATGATATTATAGAGAAGGTTACAAAATACAACTTCAAAAATAATGATAACTTAATTTTATTCATTGGAAATAGGGATAATGTAAACAAAAGATCATTATTAAAATATTATGACTACCTACTGAAATTAAATGTAAAAAGAATTGTAATGTTTACATTTCCATATTGCGATAGTTTGCCACAGTTAGAAAATGAAATTAGATATAAATTAAATATACAATTAGATACTTTATCATATTATCAAGACAAAATACATGTTTTTGACATTAATAAATTGACATGTAATAATCGATACAATAAATATTATTTGACAAGAGATAGAATTTCTCTATCAAATTATTTTAAAAAACAATTAGCAAAATTGCTAAGCTTTTCTATATCTACTTCAGCCAAGAATTTGGCTGTACGGACAGCTCCTATTGAGCAACCTTATTTTGACATTGCCTCTATTGGGCCATCGCGGTGTGACAATGCCCCTATACAGCATTGTAGTTCTGACAGTGCTCCTTTTGAGCAAGTTAGTTATAATAATATAACAATTGCTCCTATTGAGCAAACTAACTTTGACTCACAGATAAGCTCATCACAAAATCAATATTTAAATTAATTAGTAAGACAACAGAGGACACCTCTGGCAATAGCTCACTTAAAATAGTTCACCAAAATATTCAAGGCTTATCTGGAAAGGAACTAGAAATTTCTTTATTCTTACAGAGTTTAAATATACATGTATTATGTCTCACAGAGCATTGGCTAAAAAGAACTCAGTTATTAAATTGTATTGAAAGTTATAACATTGTAAGTGCATTCACTAGGGAATCTGCCATTAGAGGTGGTTCCTTGATTTTGTTACAGAACAATATTAAATATAAAGAACGATCGGATGTGATTAAGCACTCAATTGAACGAATTATTGAAATTTCATGTGCAGAATTTGAGCAATTTATAATTGTATGTGTATACAGACCCCCTTCTGGAAACTATGATCTGTTTGAAACTGCAATGGAAAATGTTCTAAATATTATTTGTAGCAACAACAAGAAGATAGTTGTCTGTGGGGACTTCAATTTAAATATTCTAGTATCAAGTCCATACACAAGTAGGTTCATTAATTTATTTAGATCTTTTAATCTTTATTATGCTTTCTTTGAACCTACCAGAATCACCCCTACTACAGCTACTTGCTTGGATAACATTTTCTGTAATTGTAATATACTTGAAAAATCTATACTCAACTGTGTAAACTCAGATCATAGTGGACAGAAAATCACTATTGAGCGCCGTAATGTTAATCTAGTAACAAAAATTACTTTTAGACCAATAACGGGCAGTCGCATGAAGATTTTCGAAAATAATATTGAACATAGACTTAATTTCTTACAATATTGTGATGATTCAAATGAAATGTATACGAATTTATTTAATCAAATAAATTTAGAATTTAATAACATATTTAAACAAAAAACTGTTTCCCTTAACTCAAAAAAGAAATTTAGTGACTGGGCTACCCCAGGTATATACGTTAGTAGAAGAAAATTATATGATTTATATTATGAAAAGTCTATGTCCACAGACCAGTCCTTTATAAATTATGTCAGAAAATATTCTAAAATATTTAAAAGGGTCTGTAATGTTGCAAAAGCAAACTTCCTTAGTAATAAAATTAAAAATTCTGCTAACAAAATTAAGACCACCTGGAAAATTATAAACCAAGAAACTGGTAAAATGTCTTTTAAAGATAGGTCTTTTGAAATTAATATTAATGGTAAAATGGTAAAAACGGATGAAGCGGTAGCAAATGCAATGGAGTCCTTTTTCTCAGACATTCCCATGAAAATCACTAGTAAACTGAATTCATCTACCGAACATGCGGTTTCCTTTTTAGAATCTAGTGTTAATAAATGTGATATTTCTTTTAACTTTCATGAAATTAATGACGATTACATTATAAAAACGTTTAAATCTTTAAATAAGAAAAAGACGGAAGATCTATGGGGTTTATCGGTTACAGTTATAACATCAATAATTGAAGTAATTTCCCCATATTTAACGATTATTTTTAATAAATGCATTGAAGATGGGGTCTTTCCCGATTTAATGAAATGTAGTAAAATTATACCTTTGTTTAAGTCTGGGGATAAATGTGATCCCACTAATTTTCGTCCCATATCCATTTTACCAACGTTAAGTAAAGTATTTGAGAAAGTTATCTATAATCAATTGCTTTCACATTTTACATTGAATAAACTGTTTCATAACAGACAATTTGGTTTTACTAAGGGTAGAAATACGACAGATGCAGGTGTTGCGTTAATGAAACATATATTTAATGCTTGGGAAAATAAACAAGATGCTCTAGGTGTCTTTTGTGACTTGTCCAAAGCCTTCGACTGTGTAGAACATAAAACCTTATTGGGCAAATTACAACATTATGGCGTCTCAATGAACTCAATAAAAATAATTAAATCATACTTGAGTGACCGATTACAAACAGTAGTTATAAATAAAGCGAAGTCTACAGGGGCCCCTATTCTCATGGGCGTGCCGCAGGGCTCGATATTAGGTCCGTTACTTTTTTTGATTTATGTAAATGACCTGCCTTACTATGTAAACAACTTATGTGAGACGGTATTATTTGCAGATGATACTTCCCTTATTTTCAAACTGAATAGACAATCAGAAAACGTTGACGATGTGAATAATGCCCTTTCCAAAGTAATGTGTTGGTTTACTAATAATAACTTGTTACTAAATTCAAATAAAACTAAATGTATTAAATTTTCGTTACCAAATGTCAAGCAGGTCAGTACAAATATTAAAATTAACGAGGAAATTATACAATGTGTTGACTCAACAGTATTTTTAGGAATAACTTTAGATTCACGTCTACAATGGAATCCTCATATTACTACCCTATCAGGAAGACTTAGCTCTGCTGCTTTTGCTGTTAAAAAGATTAGATTACTGTCTGATGTTGAGACGGCAAGACTTGTATATTTCAGTTACTTCCATAGTGTTATGTCATATGGTATATTGCTGTGGGGATCAGCAGCTGATATTCAAGACATTTTTGTATTACAAAAGAGAGCCGTACGCGCCATTTATAAACTAAGACCTCGTGACTCGCTTAGAGAGTTATTTAAAGAAATCAATATATTGACGGTTGCTTCCCAATATATATATGACAACATTATGTATGTTCATAAAAATTTACATACATTTTTGAAGAAAAGTGATTATCACAATTTAAACACAAGATATAGAAATAAACTTTCTGTACCAAGTTTCAGACTTCATAAAACTAGTCACTCATTTATGGGGAAATGTATACAAATATATAATAAACTCCCACATCATGTAACTGAACTTCCGTCACATAAATTTAAGCTTCACATTAAACAAATTTTAATGAAGAAAGCGTATTATAAAGTTCAGGAATATATAGACGACAAAAATGAGTGGACACATCCAAATGTGCTCGATTCTCCATTTTAATCTAGTGAGATATCAATGTGCAAAATTTCAATTCTCTAATTGACAATATTGTAAGGAAAGATGTCTTAAATCACATTTTTTATATATATTTATTTATTGTAAGTTTAATTATAAGTCTTTATTTTATTATATTATTATGACTAATTATTAAAGACTTGACAATGTGAATTATGACTCTTTCCAAATCAATACTATGAAAACTGTAAAGGGAGGATAAAACTTGTTGAGTTTCTTGCCGGTTCTTCTCAGAACAAGGCCTCCTGGTAGACTCTCGAACCGATGGCATCAAAATTGACTTTCATAAGTGTACAAATTGTACCTAAATGAATAAAGAAATTTTGACTTTGACTTTGGCTCTATAACTCAAAGAAGTAACCCTTTCTGGCTAACAATATCAGAGTACTGCAATTATCCTTCAACAATAGAATCCAATTTTGACTATCGAAATTAGGATCCACGGTCATATTTATTTGCTTTACATACCTACGTATTTATTACCCAATATAGAGCAAAAAGGTTAATCTTCTTTCATAGCATATGAATGGTATACACAAGATTTTTTTGTAACCCTGTGGCTGTTCCTATATCGCAATAATAGTCGGGGAAGTACTAAAGTGGTGTAAATCTTCAGTGTCGGACAAGCGCGTTTTCGAACTAGGTACGATAGAAAATATAGCTGCCATAGTTCGAATGCGCGCTTATTAATAATAACGTTTGTTTCAGACTCTTGACCCAATAAATGTAAGTAATAGTAATATTCTTAAGTGTTAGTAATAAAAAGTGGTAAATAAAACAAAACAAGATCAAATGAATGTAATTCACTGCTGCAAAACCCTATAAGAGATTGTAGAACGGTAACCTATATAGATGCAGTCCAGCATAATCGCGATTAAGCTTAGGATGTTATGAAAACATTGTTATACTACAATCGGAGATCTATAGGACTTTTGGATATATACGGCCCACAGACTGCACGTATAAAATCTGTGAGCTATAATATTCGCCCTCGCCACCAGAGCCCTCCGTTTCCTTTTAGTCGTCATCGTCCTTGAGGTAAGGGGTCAGTATGTGGGGTCCACGTCCGGAAGCCTCCTCGTGGCGGACCCTGGTAACGTGGTGGGGAAACTTTCTCGGCGGGTGTGTGGCTTTTGATGGCATTCGACGTCACATGCCATCGTCGAGTTGTTTTTGTTTTCCCACTACGGCCAGTTCCGGACGGCCCTTTTCAGGGCCACGACCGCGCCCGAAGTCCCCCGGGTGTGGTCTGATGGCTGCTCCCGGTGTTCTCCGTCAGATTCGGACGCCTTAGAGCCTCTAATAGGTTCAGAGACTCCGAGGGAGATGCTCACCGGTCAGGAATCCTCTTTGGAGTGATTCGACCTTAAAACTTGAGGGCCCACCGAGGTCCTCTCCTTTACTAAAAGCCCTGGAGACTCAAATAAGGTCATCAGCGACATCCTGCAAAAATAGTAATAAAAAAATAGCCTAGAAGGAGTCGGACGCGCGAACGAAGGGTTCCGTGCCATAGATTTTATCAAAACAGTCCGACAATTATTTGAAATATTAATTAAATATTTTGTTAATATTTCCAGTTTCTACCTGTTATCGTTATTAAGACCGAGAAATACGTTTGTTGTTGAGCCCCCTTAAATATAAATTTTATTTTAATTTTATTATTTATTTCTAAAATGAATAATATAACTAAATATTCTGTGAATATTTCAAGCGGGTATCTGTTGCCGTTATCAAAATCGACCAAAAAAAGTCACGCTTATATTTTATGGGAGCCCCTTCAATATTTATTTTATTCTATTTATTAGTATTTGTTGTTATAGCGGCATCAGAACTACGTCATCTGAGAAAACAGATGATATACAGCCTGGTGATAGATGGACAGACGGACGGACGGACGAACAGTGGAGTCTTAGTAATAGGATCACGTTTTACCGTTTGGGTGCAGAACCCTAAAAAGGGGAACTACTGATTCAAATTGAAAAATTCTTTGATTGTCTATTTATCGAGGAACACTATAGGCCAGGGCTTCCCATACTTATTTTCATAGTAACGCCCTTAGGAATTTTCCAATTTTTACCAGCCTGCTCCCCGTTATAGTAACAGCCAAGTTAAGTACCTACAAAAACAAAAACATAGCTTTTTTGGAATTATTTAGACGTTAACGAATGCGCAAATATTTTAAAATTAGAAAGTAGACTGAAAAAATGTTGCCATAAAAACATAAGTAGCACCGACAAATTTCGAAGGCGAAAGCAATGTCCCGGTAGCGTAGTGGTTGACGCAGCCGCCCGGATTGCGGAAGATGTTGTGTTCGATTTTTTCGCCCGCACTGGACCGTTGATTTTTTTTAGTGTATTTTATTATTTTAAAAACAGAGCTTCTCAAAACCGGGCTCAAGCTTTGAAATCGCGACTTTCATTAATCTTTCCTTACATTTATTTTCGTTCGACTAGCTCGCCCTCAGGATAGAACCTCGACACCCCAGGGCGTCGCGACGCGCAGTTTGGGAAACCCTTATGTAGGCCTATATACCTCCATTACATCACTCTACGACTAATAGGAGTTGAGCATCAATGAAAAATGTTGCAAAAACGGGAAATCCACGCGGACGAAGTCGTGGGCATAGCTAGTTCCTAATTAGATGAGAGGTAGCCTACTAAGAGACTACTAAGCAGCCATCTAATGCCAAATGACCTTATTTCGTAAGGAAATAATTTAAGTACCTACTTTGAAAAATAAACTGAAGTCTTCTAAATTACTTGAATTTAGTGGTTACCTGCATTCTGTATTATGAAAATGTTCTCGTAATTATTACTTTAAAACATGCAAAGTTTTGCAATGAACGAATAATTTATACCTCGAGCTCTTGTACCTTGGCGGTCATATCAAAATTTATTACTACGGAAAGGTACAGACGAGTTCTCATCAACCAAAACAGTTGCACTGCTAAAATAGCTCTTGTTGTCGCTGAATAAGGCTTATTAGATTCTTAAATATTTTGCTTGATTCTGCCATCGATCTTCGTTTTATATTTATATTAAATATTATGTTACCAAGTACGCTGCTAAAACAAGAACAGTTTGAATAAATAAATTATAATACTTTGATTTCTTTGTGCATTTCTTACTTTTATACTTGTGCCGATTTGTATAGCGAAATTACTTCAATTGAAACCTAATAAAAAAGAAAGCATCTATAAATACTCGATTTGCGAATATTACGTTGTTCGCTTTTTTTTCGACGAAAGTGGGTGTTAAGGGCTTCATATACGATGCGTTTCGATTAATCTGACGAAAATCATACCGATCGATCGCAAAGTCCCATACACTGTCGATTTAACGTCATATTCTTGATTGCATGGGATTTCCCGATTTTCCGATCGCCTTTAAGTACATCGTTAACGTTCTTGACATACACTAGCGATTCACAGTTTGGATCGGTCTGAAACGACGATTTGTAAAGATCAATCACGCCGTATATGGGGCTCTTATCCTACTGGATCATTTTCATTTTCCTACCTTGGTCCTGCTATATATTTTTCATGGTATAACCACTCACACTAATTATTGAGCCCAAAGTAAGTTTCAATAAGAACTTGTGTTATGGATACTAGATAACGTACATTATGCTGTAATGCTGTTTACTCGCCACCGCGAGAGAGTAGAGGGAATCTACCTTGCTGTATACGTCGGCTTGTGACGTAATAAGTAACATGGACTAGACCAAATTTACCGTTTTCTCCCAGTTCTGTGTAGCCAGCCCAGCCCTTAAGGATGTCCTTAAACCCACATTTGATATATGAAAAACCTTTTACGTGTGATGACGAAAAATTTCTACTATATATCTCACAGATATTAAGCGGCTAACCTTCTTATTATTAATTACTAATTAATAAAAACCTGACTAATATAATATCTTAATTAATCTAAACCTCAAAATTCCAATCTCAGAACTCTTTCTTCTCTGTCTTGCTCCATCGCTAGCCTCTGATGAGTATATTATGTAATTTTGTATATTTTATAAACCGTTCATTGAAACCACTCATATGAACCCAACTACATATATATTACGAAACACACGACACACACACATGATAGAAGAAACTATATCATACAAACAAATACATAGCAAGGCTATCGTTGAAATATAAATATGATAATATTGAAAATGTCATAACTGGAATTTTATTGTACTTGTTTACTATTTACCGCATAATCGTCTAGAACAACAATTAATTTGTCCAGTAATGCCTAACCAAGGACGAAGCCCGGTCAGATACACAAACAACATATTTGTCCTCACACCGGCTTACGAAAATGTATAAGCCGTCCGCAGAGCCGAATCTCTTAATTTACGTCCCAAAGGGATTTGCTAAAGCCAAACATTGTTCGCTAATTATAACGGGCACATATGCTTCTAGTCTCACGGGGATCTAACTTGTGACGCTTTGTTCGCAGCTTTTGAAGTGTCTCAAAGTTCTAAGAACTCGAATAGGCGTTTGTTGCAGTTAGAATTTCAATTTACTCCTTAGCTACTGAATATTCGAAGCATTATCGTTTGTAGAAGCAAATAGGTCGTAAATTGCGGAGCGGGCAACTTTATCGATGTAATGTAGACGTTGGTATATTTATTATAGAGAGGCTATTACTTTTTCAGATGTTTCGTACTATTTTATTCATGGTGGTTTTTAGTAACCACGTGCATTATATAGCTTCATCATTGTCTTGCTCTGGTCCCTATTTCATTTGGGGTCGGCGTAATATGTTTCCTTCTTTTACTCTTCGCGATCAGCAGTGTCATTTCAAGTTTTCAACATTACCATCCTTCTTTGCTATATCTTCTAGCAAACAGTCTGTCCATCATTCTTTCGGAAATCTCTTACTTTCTATCATTTCATATTCATTATCATTATTTTCTTCGTAATTTTCTTTATATATCGTATCATGCCAATCTATGAATTCTTTATCTTTCTACCATAGCAGATACTTATCGATAAGCCTAATATACAGTACTAAAGCAAATTAACTTATGCCTCATTATTGAGATAAACGATCACTACAGACACTTTCATTAGGTCTCTCTATGTAGGTGGTTCTTTTTACAAACACTAACATTTAAACCGGGATAAATCTCAAAATGATCCTATGAAGTAAGCACACAATGGCAACAGATAGCCCAAGACCGGGAGAAATGGTAGACTTTGGAGGAAGCCTTTACCTGAGGGGGGTTCCAGTTAAATAATGAGTGTTGTAATATTTAGTTATTGTTAATAGATATCTTGTTTAAATTACATATACATAGTTAAATACCTACACAGTAATTATAATTTGTGAATATATTTTAACCATAGACTAAGTTTAATATAGATAGTAATTTGTTTTCTGTTATTTTAAACTGGAAATAAATGGAATTTTAATTTAATTTATTTATCTCTCAAAAAATGCAATAATTTGTACTTACATAAAATATTGTACAAGTTTATTCAATATTTTTTGTGCGTTTACAAACGCGTAAATATTTTTAATACTTACTAGAAAAAATACACTGAAAAAAATCGACCTCGCTCAGGCGGGAATCGAACCAAACATCTTAACGCAGCCGCCCAGATTGCGGAAGATGCTGGGATCGATTCCCGTCTGAGGCAGGTTGATTATTTTCAGTGTATTTTTTTTCTAGTTTTATACAAGTTTTTGATGTGTAATATTGTTTCTTAATTTGTCAAATAAGTAATTAAATTATGTAATTATTAACATTTGTTATTAATTTTTTACTTTATTGCATTCAAGCCAGACTTCAAGCGAGACCTTTTTAGGGCAAAAAATTATCATTTTAAACTTACATGACCTAGTATCTCATCTCTAATTAGATTAAATCATCATCATCATCATCATTTCAGCCGAGAGACGCCCACTATTGGACATAGGCCATTAGATTAAATAAATCCAATCAAATATAACCAGGCAAACGGTAGATGGCTAAATTATCTTTAATCCTTCTCTTCACATTTTTAAATTATTATTTATGAAGTAAAATTGTTCTTGACGTCCTTGCTACTACTGCGATTTAATTTCATATCTATAAATTTATGATTAATGTAAAACAATCATTCACGACCAAAATCTGGAATTGAATTCAATATTCTATTCGAATCACCTCGTAAATTTAGTCATATCTGCCGCCCATATTCGCATATTCCGCTTAATCTGTGTAACATTAGATGATAAAATCTTCCTCGCCCGCAGGCCCCATTGGCACGTGGTCCAGTCACACCCTCCCTTTGTCTCCTCAAAAACTCTATAAGTACCTATCAGGCCGACCGATCTGCATACAGTGGTGCAGAACTGCAAGAATGAACCTTATGCTAATCCTAATAAGGGATTGGAGTAGCAAAAACGTTGATAGGGTTGGCTAATCTGTCAGCTGAGCTTTTGGAGATCGTTTAAAAGCTATGTCCCCTGTTATTGTTTATTTAGGATGGCGATTCGCGGTAAAAGCCGGGTTTTGAGGCGTGTGTTAATGCGATTGTCTGCGCCACGAAGTGCCCTGAGTACTGAGTGATACATCTAGATGATCAGAGGTAATGATAGGGGGAGGTAATGAGGAAGGGTTGATGCGTTTTATTTGCTTATCTCCAACACCGCGTGGACAGTGAGTGTTTGTCGACCTATTATGAACATGGTACGGAGTACTTTGGTTTAATAATGGTAATCTTAAATCACAGTCACATTCCTTACTTTATTAATTTTGATTTAGAAGCCACCGAAGTTATATCATGATTTAAAATCAATTGGAATCCATTTACGTTATTGAATATTTAGTTATAAAGGTTTTACAAAAATGATTTCTTTCTCATCATTGTGTGTATAATTGATTTGTCTATCGCGGTACCCTTATAATATCAGTTGCATATATTGGGATATTGTTTTTATGAACGACGAGCAACAGAAACAGCTATGTAACCATATAGGATGCATGGTGGCAGAAGAAACAGCCACTCACGTTCTGATGGAATGTGAAAACAATCCTATGAGGAATATACAAATTTGTGCTTCATTAATTAAATGAAAGGAATTATTTTGAATCCTTCTGGCTAGTTATTACCATCTTGTTAAAGTTCGTAGCCATAATAATAGTGTTAATAGCGTATTGTGTTCCCTCAACTGGTAATAAAGTAGGTAATACCTGATTTCCTGAGGGTTCCGCGTGAAGTGAGCTTCCACCTTCAGCCCTTATAATCACTTACCATCAAGTGAGATGAAAGCTAAGAGCTTCCTACTATGATAAAAATAGCATTGTGATCACTAAGCTGTACTCCTACAGCCATTTCTTCAATATTGTTAAAATATACTTGTAGGTAGGAACTTTATTTTTCTAATCATAGAGGTAATTAAATTAGAAAACAAAAATAAAAGCTTCTAGAATCCCAATTTTGAAAATAAAATCTTTACCAACAATTCCATCGCATCACAGCATTTTAAATTTAAAGTGCACAATGTTCGCGAATAGTTCCGAACAATACGCAAATCAATTAATTTTTCCGGCTTGTTCTGTTTCGTAACAAAGCGATGGGAAGTTATGAAATTTTCAATTACACCAAATAACAGCATTCGAACAGCAAAATTTCTTTGACTTTTTGTAGGTGTTAAATTGCTTAATATGTTACCTGCGGCTTCGGATACCAGATTATTACTAGTTAGATTTCTTTTACGCCTTCATTTATTATTCAGTCAGACAAAAATAAAAGTATCTTTTGCGTTTTCAAATGAAATTTCGTTTTTGTTTGGGACTAAACCACTCATAATAATTCTAGAAAATAACAAGACATTTCCTTCCCTTCTTCATGGAGAGAATGTGTGCCGTCTCCACAAGGAATAGGCTGATAAATGACAAGTAACTGAAAACAGACGCACGATATAAATCAAGACGTCTCGACGTAATAAGCCGCATAGTTACGGACACTATAGAGACATAATCAATTATGTTCAACTTCGGATGTATATTATTTTGGCCTCGAGTCGTATCCTGTGGAAGTTGGCCAATACTAGGTCCGTCCCTAATGCCGGACAAAAGGACAATTAAGTACAGCAGGGTGCGATAACAAAAGGCGGGAGAGCACACAATTTGTTGCAGACCATCTTTATCTGACTCACTATTGACCCTTTACCCTAATTCAGTGATTGTTCAACCCTCTACGTGGTCACAGGCCAAAAACGACCCCTAGTTTAAATTTTGCTTCTGCAGCGAATTTAGTAGTTTGGTTCACATTTCTGTATGCTGTGGTGGATTACGGTATGAGGGCAAGGATTTAATATTATTCTTCTATGCGAACAAAACATGTGGTCGGGGCTCGAATTATCTACGCTTTAGCGACATTTTGAGAGTGATTTGCTGTTCTATATTCAAGCGGACCCTTATCGTGGGCGCGTAGCTAATGATACTCATCATTACATTCGCGCACGTGTATTTTAAATAGATTTATTATGCATTTATTTTAATAGAATTATAAGGTTGGGGTCGATCTCAAACCTCAACCGACCTACATCGTCTAGTTTTAATCAAATTATGTATTGACTGTTTTTTTATTACTTTTGTTCACTGTTCATCTACAGGTTATACGAAAGTTTATTTAGTTTATAACATAATTCTAAAACATTTCTGGTTTGAATCCTGGTAGCGGTGGACGGTTGAGGGTGAAACGACAAAATTTAATTTTGCCCGCTGGTAATGTTTATTATTGATGATTAAAAATAAATTAAAATTATGAACTAATTTTTTTAATTTTATATACTTTTCTAAACAAAAGAAAACGTATTACTTACGTATTATTGGAGTAGTATGCTTTATAGAAATTCTTGAATACATATTAAAGATAAGTAATTAAATAAAAACCAGTCTCGTAAGTTTTTAACTGGAGCGTTAGAAATCTTATTCATTGACAAAAACACGATGTCATTAAAATGTAATACTTTATACCTCGGTCTACTAATTGGCGGTTGCTTACCTTTTAGCGGATGCTCCAATTACAACTGACTACTCCACTGTGTTTTACCTCTTACAACACTAGCTCGATCGTGTCACCGTGAATGTCAATACGTCAAGCATGTCTTTTTTTCAAAGTTCGGCCATTCGGAAGTTCACCGAGTCGTTTCTCTTCGCACCTATGCAGCCGTTCCGTCGTCGCTCATTCCGCGCCACGGCATGCACTAATTAGTTGACACCCAATACTGGCACACGTTTCTAGCTCCCATAGGAAACTTGGTACAGGAGGTAAACCAAGTGTGAAATTGATAAGTCAAATTATTTTTAAATTGGTAATAAACATCTGGTCGTTTGATAATCCAGTATCCGTTTTGTTTTAATAAAGGATAAAAATTTATTTGTAGACCAAAGACAGAAATATAAAATAACAATCACTAAATACATACATTAAAAATAATATTAACTATAATTTAAATACATGTATTTCTGCAGATATACCAGAGGGCGATATCCCAGTGACTGATTTTGCTTCTAATACATAATTATAATTATGGAAATAAAAGCACTGGCATGTCATTTTGCTAAAAAAAAACTCAAATCGACCATGCCATATTAAACTTTTTGAAGTTCATATTTTTAACGTTTTATTATTTATTTTTATCTTTTAACTAATTTAGAACACCATTTCATTATTCAATTTCATTTCAAATAACTAGAATGTGCATGTGCATGAAAATATTTATAATTGTTATGCTATGCTAACTAGAGTAATGTTATGTGACATACAAATTATATTTAATATTTCTACGAAAAAAGTCGACCGTAAAACTATGCAATTGTCATTGGTTGATTGTACAAACCGCACGCTATACTTTTACCGATATCACTAATGGAATAGCAGCGTCCAAAGCTTTTTTAACGACACCGGAACCACAATACCTATTAAAACTTCCGGGACTATCACAAAGCTTACTAGTTATAGTGTCACAATAGCAAACTCCCTTTGCCGAGTTGGTCCGCTACAGAATGTACTAATTAGTGTCTCACCCCAGACTTATTTGCTGAGTGCAATAGAAAGTTGCACAGTGGGCCCGGTTGACCCTCGGTCGCAGACGCAGTGTTAAATTGTTCACCTAGCCTGTCTGGAGTTCGGGCTGCGGTTTTCTTTTGTTTCGGCGTTGTCTCCCACATTTCTAGCTTTCCAATGTCAAGGCGCGGTAAGTTTTTAAAAATAAACGCTCCTTTTAATCTGAACAAAGGCACTTCTTATTACGTTGAGATCTCGGAAAATCCACTTAAATTTCTTTTTAGAATCCCGTTCTCTAATGTTGTATTGTATTTCGTAAAACCGTATTGTCTTTCAAGGTTATACTCCTTCTCATTACGAAAGATGTTACTCTCCTTTGAACAATGGAACTTTGCCAATGGTAGCGAGATGTTAGTCTCATAAAACACATCGTGGAGATGATAAATTGCCTTAAAAAAAGTGACTGCCATGCCTTTTAAACCACAAAATTGGTAAACGACCTACGATATTATATTGACGCCGTCTTGGTGGAGTGGTCAGTATAGCTGTCTACACATCAAGCGGTCGGGTTCGAATCCTGGTAGCGACAAATATTTGTGACGAACACGTATATTTGTTGACGAGTCGTGGTTGTTTATATATATGTATTTATTAAAGTTTATTTATCAAAATAATTAGAATTATTATGTATATTAAAAATGTTCGTTAACTAGTTTCTATAACAAAAGTTCTTAATGATACTTACTTTGGGCTAAATAATTGGTGAGAACGTGTGTTTATATTATTTGTGTTATTATATTATATGTATAGATTACGCTGGTAAATACCGGGCAATTACTAGAGCGATGCCAATTTTATCTTTTTTTTAAAATCAAACCTATCTTAATGTCAAATGGTATACCCATTTGACATTAATCCCTGGACGATTATTAATATCCAGACACAATTGATTTTAATTGTGTTCTCGCGCTCCTGAGCGCGAACGGGGCTATGGAGGTTAAGATAGGTTTCATTGAGAAGTATAGATGCAGTCTTCTGTGTTGTGGTAGTCCGACGAAACTTTACCTCCTTTAGGCGCTAAGCACACTGATCTGGCGTCTGACAAGGATACGGCGCGGACATTATTCTGTTTCATTCAAATACCGTACCAAACACACGGCAATAAGGTCATTAATTGAAAAAACTGAACGCTGAAATGGCGTGCTGCAGGACGTCCGATGAGGGCTGGTGACTGGCGGACGATCGGACGGACGGACAGCGGAGTCTTAGGCCCCTAGGAGTAATAGGGTCCCGTTTTACCGGAACCTTAAAAAGACTTTATTTATTCAGAGATATTTGTGTGTTTTTAAAAGAGCCCTCCACCCTATAGGGTTTATTTATTACCCTGTGCTTCCAGTAGCCATAGTGGACCTATTGGGATTTAACTTCCAGTAAATCGAAATAAAAATAAACAATCAAAAAATAATTCGGTTTAATCTCTATTTCACAGTTTAAGTAATACTAAATGAAGTATAAATTTATTTATTAAAAACTTATAAAGTATTATACGTACATATAACTTAAATTGTAAATTGAAAAGTAATCTCTATTTCACATAGTAAATTTCGCGGCCTCTATTTCAGATAGTAAACAACCACAGAATTTAAGTTAAAATCTATCTAATTAACGGTTGTCACAATTAACGAGCGTTGCTGGCCGCTTCCATTGGAAATATTTCAGGTTAATTGTAGGTTTACAATTAGTATGCGATTTTATCAATACGGAATGAATCATAGAAACTGTTCGTTTAACAAGTGACGTTAAAATTGTATGTTTTAAAACTAGTCTGAGACCGCAATTTGAAATTATTACAAATATTCCAGATACGAGCAGGTCCCAGCGGTTGTATGGCGTCGCTTCTCGCGTGAACATGGAAAGCTGGCAGAGTGTAAGCTTGGAAAACAAAAATATGGTGACAGGTACTGTCCCAAAGAGTAGTCCCAGCAGACATCGTGGTTGTGATAGGAACCGCTCCAGGGAATAGCCGGGAGGTAGTAAGACCCAACACGGACTGTTGAATCTCGGCTTGTAGCTCAAACAGTACTTAGGATGTACACATATACAACGCTGGTTGGTAGCGTATCGGTGCTGATAGCTGCTACATCAAGCAATTTGATATAGGCACGGAATCCCTGTCTACAGTGATCTAGAAAAACAGCGATCATCGGAGCAGGACGTCACATTCGGAACTCATCGATGCGTTCTCCACAAAGGTACTTATACAGCAGAACGGTACTTATGCAACGCGGACCAGTACCTTTCGTAGGTAGCTTTCTTTATGTATTACGCCCGTGCACGGCTTTTATCTAATTCTAATTCAAATCGGACCAATGATGAGATGGATATATTGAGGGTTCGACTTCATCAACACTTAACCCTCCCTGTACCAGGTCGGGTGTGACATACCCCAGTCCGAAGAAAAACGCAATAATGTTAAAACTGTTAAAGCACCGAACTTGGAATTCTCAGTAGCTGGAATTACAATGTTGCTGCTCCGATCAGTGTTGCTAAGTCAGTCCGGAGGTCGACCCGTAGAGATCAGTAGGACCCTAAAGTGCTCGTGGGCATCATAAACTCCACCTCACACAGCGCTTTCATAGAAATTTCTGATTTGTATTTGAAGGTTATTTTTATTTATGTGTGTCAAGCATTTTAAATGAAATGAAACCAATATAATTTATTTAAATAATGTCTCAAATGAAGTCATGTGTTAATAATGAACACACACGCAACAAATTGTTGGTTATTTGTTTTTAATTAATATATTTTTAAGTAAATACTTTTTATTTCAAAAATTTACTGAAATTTAATTATTACTGTGTATCCATAATAACTGAATACCTTATTTCCTTTAAAAAAGAAAATCTTCCATTTTTGTCACTCTTATATTTTGGGGTATGTCACACCGTACTTAGAACGGGACGTGAAATTTAGACACCTTGTACAGGAAGGGTTAACATTAGGTGTGATGAAGTCCCAAAAGCTTCCTTATTGAGTTATATATATAAACTGTGTATTGTAACATAAGTTTTTGATGTATTTTTAAGTGCAATAAAGAGTATATATATATTTTTTTTCTCAACTGTTTTAATTGTAAGTGTTAAGCCCGAGGGACTAGCTGTCTTGTCATTAACTGTTGCAAAATGATAACACATAACATATGATGACTGTTATTATGGTGACATACTTTGATAAGACGGTGTAGATCAAACCCGGGATCAAATGCCGGTGCGCAAACCACTTCATCATGTAGGAAAATGTTAAAAAAAAAATTAACATTTTCCCGTCACTGCTGGTGATTCAATAATTGGTGACAGTAGCTGGCTTCAAAATATTAAAGTAAAATGTCATATCTCGGTGAATCATATCCGCTGTATCATTGGCTTATTCATCGTGGTGAGCAATTAATTTAATAAAATATCCTACACAAGGTGTGTCAATATAATAAAAACTTTCATTATGCAGATTAAAGAATTATCTACTTTTGAATTTTACTTATCGTTATCATAGTATAAAACAAATTCACTCTTTCTGTATGTGCGCTTAAAACTTTAAACTACGGATTTCAATCCGGTTTTCATTGATAGGTAGAGTGATTCAAGAGGAATGTTTATATGTATACTAGCTTTTGCCCACGGCTTCGCTCGCGTTAAGAAGTTTAAAATTGACAAAGTTTCATACAAACTTTCATCCCCTATTTTATTCTCTTGGGAGTAGAAATAATCAAAATCCTTTCTTAGCGGATGCCTACGTCATAACATCTACCTGCATGCCAAATTTCAGCCCGATCCGTCCAGCGGTTTGGGCTGTGCGTCGATAGATGGTTATTTAATTTACATGTTGTATACATATATTTAGAATTCTTTGAGGTTAAAGCAAGTAATCTAAGTAATATCTGTCCGAAGCAGGTGCGGAGTGCTAGTAGGAAAATAATTTTGTTTAGGATATTATCTGTCAAAATTTTATGCCTAATAAGCAACTAATAAGCAAAGGTCTAGATAATGAAACGTGCTCACTCCAAGAGAAATGCGAGATTTTCTTCCCATACTCCAGATCTACCAGAATCTTAAGCCATATAATTTGTATTCATAGCATTACTTTCCTAAACAATTAATTGTACATTAATGAAGAGACAGTCATTTGGATAAACGCTTCAAAGTAGTTTTTAATTGGCGGTACAGTCGCACGCAGCAATTGAAACGAATTTAGGTTAGTGCTCTGACTCTTTGCTTAATTAACTGAAGCATCAGACTCAATTTATTTATTGGTGCAGAGGCGACGAGACGCAAATGACAATTTTACTCGAGAAATAATGTTAGTCGCGTTCATTAGTGACGTTTGGTGTCGAACTGAAAGGTTGCTTTCATAAATGCTGCTGTTTAATTAGTTTCAGATTTTCAAAACCTTGAGAAAAAACGACGGGTGTTATAAGTTTAACGAGTGTATATCTGTGTGTTTATATCGCATCGTAGCGTCCAAATGGATGATTCGATTTCAATTTAGTTTTTTTTTCGTTTCAAAGGTATTTTGATCCAGCCATTTGAAGATCATCAGCTATTTTATGTTGTTGAAGGGATCTCAGTTACTTTCACAGTTCTCATCGACTCCTGGTATGCTATAGGTTCATTGATGTTGATAATTCTTCAGCATCATCTAGAATCTGCAGTATAACCTCCCCTAACCAAATTACAGGACAGGTTTCGTGTTTGGACTCATTGGATTCTTGACGAATAGGATATATAGATAGATAAAGAACGGAGCCTCGTAATGGAACAGGAGAGAGTATAGTCATTAGGTTTCTTTTAAATTTCAAATCTAACACTTGTTTGACTGATTGTTGTTGTTGGCCGCAAAAGCTAGGTCTTTACACCGTCTCTGATGTCTTTAAGGAATGCGAGGATCTTGGATTATTCTAGAGTACTTAGATTGTATGTCAACACAAAGGAAACAATCTGCTTTATTGGATCTCTACACAATGCCGCGTCATCTGCACAGGTATAAATTAATTAAAACAACTTTTACGGATTTAACTCGCTTGTATCTAGGTTTCACATTTTGTTATTAATATTATTGCAGGACTTTTCTTAGGACTCGAGCAACCCACCACACATAAGACCAAACAACACCGCGAGCTCCATTAGTGTAAATGGGAACACTCAAAATAATATTTAAAGTAACAGTAGACTTAACTATTACATCAAATAAGACAACCTACATCTTTAGTCTTCCCGAGACCACGAACGCTGTAAAGTATTACTAAACAATGAGCTATAATAACAAAATGTAAAAAAATTACATGCGAGTCAAGCAGCCTGAGGAACTGCTCCAATATAACATAAGTTAAACATTAAATGTAACAATGTAAACTTGTGGCCTGCATCTTTTTTTTTATTGATTTACCAACGTTTGCATACATCAAATCTTGTTAATTAACTTAAAGTAATGTTTTAATAACTAAATGTAACAAACTTTTACTGGTAAATACCACATGCAAACATAACTCAACTTTTAACTGTTAAATAAAATAGGTAGTTATTTTAACAAACCCTGTATAGTTTTAAGGAACTTGTTGAGTGGGTCAAAGTTAATATCAATGTGTGCACTATGTTCATTAATTAATCTTGTGAACCTTGAAATGGGTGAGTTAGTACCAAGCACTGTTCTGCGAAATGGCGGACGAAGGGGAACTATGTTACTGCGAGGGTATCTGACTGGGACACGAATATCGAGCCTACTAAGAATTTGTGGACAATCGATTGCATCATTAATTATCTTCCAAACAAAGCAAGAGTCGCTAAGTATTCTACGATTTGCTAAAGATATCATTTTAAAGTGAGTCATTTGATTATCATAAGAAATTCTTTTTTTTTTACTAACGAGACCTGCTGAGAACGCTAAATGCCATAAAAATCGTTTTTGTACTCATTCTATTCTCAGGGAGTGACAAGCATAATGCGGCCTCCAGACTACACTACAATAATCCAGAATACTGCGTACTAAACTGAAATATAGAATTATTTTTAATTTCTCGCTACGGAATGCCCTCGCCTCTCTAATGACAAAACCCAACATCTTTGACGCTTTTTTAACTATATTGTCCACGTGCTGTACAAAGGTAATTTTTTTATCAAATATGACTCCCAAGTCACGAATCTGATCCAATTCTTGAATAACGTGGTTATTAATTTTGTAATTCCATAGTATTGGGTGTTTTTTTCTGGCATATTTAATATGGTAGCACTTTTTTGAATTGAGCTCCATCATATTGTCCTTACACCACCTGATAAGCTCATCAATCTCTCCTTGTAGCATTCTACAATCTTCAACAGATTTTATTTGTCTACTAAATTTTAAATCATCTGCATACATATAAACATCGCTTTGCTTTAAATGTTCAGGTATGTCATTAATAAAAATATTGAACAAAACCGGACCTAGATGCGACCCCTGAGGAACACCAGACGTGATGTCACGTAATTGAGATTGAAAACCATCAACAACTACATAAAAAGTTCTGTTATGGAGATAAGATGTTATCCAGCTCAGTAATGGTCCGTAAAAGCCATAGGCAGATAGCTTTTGTAATAAGACAGTAGGTACACGATCAAAAGCCTTACTAAAATCCGTATAGATAACATCAACCTGCCCACCGGAATCCAGAGCCTCCGTCACTGATTCAACAAAATCTACTAAATTAGTGCTGGTAGATCTGCGCTGAACAAAACCATGCTGTCTGCCACTCAGGTACTTTTTAAAATGGTCTACAATGTAGGGGCATATTAGTGATTCAAAGATCTTTGCGAGGCAAGATAAAATAGAGATAGGTCTGTAGTTCAAAATAAGGTCTTCTCTGTCCGTTTTATGCACTGGTACAACTTTGGCTTTTTTCCAAATGTCGGGAAAAGCCCCACTGGATAGTGATTTGTTATAGATCATTAATATAGGTTTAGATAAATATCTCGCACAAGATGCGATAAATTTAGGGTGAATGCCATCAGGACCCGCACCTTTAGTACAGTCTATAGTTTGAAGTTTCTTCAAAACAGCGTCATGATCAAAAGCAGGAATCGACAAAGTTTGACTGAAAGTTTCCAGAAATTTTCGCTGTTGAGACTCACAGAGACCTGTACTGACCGGATCGATATTATTGTAAACAGAAAGGAAGTGCGATGAGAACAGCTCACAAATCTGAGTGCCATCTGAAGTCGTCTCGAGTCCATTAGTCATGGACAAGGGGTAGCGTCCACAGCCGCCACGTTTAGTTTTAACGTACGACCAGAATAATTTGGGGTTATTGTGGATCTCTTTCTCAAGTTGCCCTATATACCAACTATAACAATCATGCTCTAAGCGTTTACATCGCGAGCTTATTATTTTGAGCTCAATTTCATCCCTAGGGTTCCTATATTTGGTAAATCGCGTCCTAAGCCTGTATTTTTCTTTTAAAGCTTTTTTTAATTTAGAAGTAAACCACGGTGGATAACTATTACGTCTCATACACTTTTCAGGAACACATTTTTCTATAACAGTGTTAACGAAATCATAAAAAATCCTAAGCATATCATTAACACTGTCAACACCCTTAAACAACATATCCCAGTCATATTTCATTAGTTGCCCACATATGCCTCATAATCTGCTTTGTGAAAATTCCTTATTTTATTACCGTTTTTGTATGGAAGTTTGATGTCACTGATAACTCCAATATTAATATCCAACGGAGGATGCAAAGGATCAATTTTAGTAAACGGAGTATGGCATTGACCAAGGCTACAGGATGATAGATTAGTCAAAACCAGATCCAGGATTCGTCCAGAAATATTGACAATATTATTAAACTGTTTTAATTTGTTCAAATGTATAAAATCAATCAGAAGTTGCCCTACACCTTGTATCATATATTCATTAGATGACTCACTCAACATGTTCCAATCTATCATACTTAAATTAAAATCACCTAAGATACATGAATGACAAGAAGTCTTTTCAAATACAATGTTACAGTTATCTATAAACTGTTCTAGCATTGAGCGGTGTATCGGTGGCGGCAAATATACCGCACATAGAGCTATTTGACGAATTGATTGTACATTTGGAATATCAATAATAGCCCAAACATCTTCATAATCGCTTTCCCAATCAACAATACGCCTAGATGTAAGTTTGGTAGAGATAGCTAGCAGAACACCACCGCCATCCTTCTTATAATTATAACGCGTATCTTCTCTGTCTCTTCTATACACTACATATCTTTCATCGAACAACTCACTACTTAACACCGAGCTGTTCAGCCATGTCTCCGTGAGGACAACAATGTCATAATCATTACAACAAATATGGTTAAAGAACTCATGCGTAATCCGCGTATGTTTTGGTAGTAGATTTTTAATTCTAACAATCTTGTCATACATAAGGGTAGTCTTTAGCCCTGAGACGCATGCAGGCCGCAAACATTTGGCAATCTATGTAATAGTAGCTTAAGTTAAAACAAAACAACCTCAAAAAATAATTACATGCGAGTTAAAACCGTAAAAGTTGTTTTATTTGCATTGTGTAATACTGCCGAAAATCTTAGAGAACATTACGTATAATGTATCTACACCATTTGTACGTACAGCACATGTAGGCAGTATATGTAGGTAGGTCCTCTTTTGACCATTCAGCACCATTATTTAAAAAAAAAACTAGAAATAACTGAGTGCCTCCGTTTCCTATACTATAGCACCAGTGAGTAATAAAACGGACATCAAATAAGAAAGATGCTTACGTCTAAATTTAATTTATCCACTAACGAAATATACTTATTCAATATTTAAATGTTCCCGAAGTCTTTCAAATGTTAATGTGTCTTGTTTACTATACCGTACTTCAAGGTTTCATGTTTTTTGAGGAGAAAATGCTAAAAAAATAAGACGTGAAATATCAACTTTTATTTCAAAGTAATTTATATTTATATAACTTTCCGGGGAAAGTATCTCAACCAAGATGATTAAAGTAAAGGCCATACTGTAGGGACAGGTCCCACACAAGAAAAAAATAGATTTATTCTTATATCACTTCTGGTACCCTTCACATTAACTGAATTAATTATCAAACGCCTAGAAAAAATATCCTGCCATTAAAGTACTGAAACGGGAATAGAAACCGCTACGTTCCTGATTCAGACGACAGCACTATCGACTTTCTCTTCTTCTATTTTTTCGTTACAAATTTTTTTTTCACACAATAATATAATTGTTAATTTTTTCATTCATTCAACTCATGTCAAAAGAAAATATTTTTTAAATATACCGTTAAAGCAACATTACAATAACACAATTAGTACACTTACTAAGCAAGAAACGTCGAGTAAATGTAAGTACATAGATTTCGAGTTTTTACTATGTTAATATTGTGTGCCTTTAGACCCTACATAATTATCTAAGTACCGTTAAAACGTTTCCAGATGCAGCTTACAATCAGAAAAGCGTAGTTATTCGTTTGCTTTCTTCGTTGTCTTTAAAAAAAACTAGTCCAATTGCTACGTTAGTACTTAGTACGTTCTCCAATTACAAAGCATTTCACTTAACAGTCGTCTTTAATGGCAGTCATCAAATCGTCAGCCTAGATTCTACTGTCCCGAGTCACCTATTACACAACTTTGCCTAGTTTGAAAATAACCACTTACAGATACCGGATCCGCTTGTCAACGGAACCAATTTGCATTTTATAATACCAACGACCCAATATTAATGTCAAATTAGCGGACCTATTTTGTGGGGCAGAAAAAATGCGATGAGCGTGTCGGAAATGTACGATGGGTTTCGTACTTATTATTCGGTACTATGTGCGTCACTTCGAACTAAGAATATCTATTGTGACTAGCTTCCGAGTAAGTCCCATTGAGGAGTTACATCTATTGCTTCAGCTAGGCACTGTCTAAAAATAATAAGATATTATATCTTGGATTATTTTGATGAATTTGAAATGTCGGATTTTTTTGGCAATGACAGGTTCACAATAGCACAGGAAGTGCATTGGTGTTTCACGCTCCTGTCCGCAGGATCTGCAAGCATCAGTCTTTTTTAATATTATATTGGAAAGATGTATTTTTACTTTGCAAATATGTATGTTTACTTTGTATTAATAATAACAATACATTCGTTTGTTTCGACCAACAATGAGTCATTTGTGTAAGTAATACAAAATAAATCTTAATACTATTGTTAGTAAAACATATTTAGCATTAGATTTAAAAAAAAATGAAACATTATTAAGTTAGAATATAAATAAAAAAAAATAGTAGAATGAAATTAAAATTAAAAATACATTACAATCAAAAAATAAATTAAGGTATTGAGTTTTGTAATAATATGATTATACTGACTTAAGATATCAATGCGTTTTGTATGAAAAGTGTTGTTAAAAAGCTTAAGAAACCTTTCATTTCAATAATCAAAAGCTTCCGAAATTCACCACCTAAAGTCACCCTTACTTATATATTCTTGCTTCAATTTTACAGCGGAGTAAAAAATAAACTAGAACATTTTCCTGCCATGAACATGTTTCGCAATTCGTAATTAATGAGTTAAAGTCTAAGTATTTCTATACCCAATAAAAAATACTAATAATTATAATGCTACAAATATTTTTTTAAATAAAATTTTTGGGTTCATGATATATGTTGTTAGGTTAATTGTAAGTACTCTAAACACCTTTAAAATGGTTTCAAGTTAAGTTAATTTATACCTATAATACAACATGTTTTTGGCATATAGTACCTTATAAATTTAGCACCTCAATACGGAACCCTAATTGGTTTTGTACATTTTTTTCTTCGCGATATACTTGGTTAAATAAACAGATTGCTTGTTTGATAGTTGTGTGTATCCTGTAAAAGGTGTTATAAACATTTAAGACATAAATATAGTGACGACTCCTGATACAAACTAGACATTTAGAACTAATAGTACTCCCTATACACTTGTACCAGAACCACAGTCATGTTAACCACAAACATGCGAGAACACGTAGGCGGGAGCTAATTTGTATAAATTTAATTCACACGAACCCTCAGACCGAATAAAAAACTGAAGCCTGTAAAATAAAACTACACCTCGATCGTCGTCCGTGACACGCAGACACATGTAACAAAACTAGCCTTGCCCTAAACATAAAAACACCTTAGATTTGCGCCTCATAGGAAAACAAAGAGAAGCATAGGTACCCAGGTGAAGGAGCATATAGCTGAAATAAAACATAGGCGCGAAACGAAGTCTGCAGTGTGTGAACATACGCAAGAAGGGCCCAATCATTATATAAGGTTCGATAAACCACAAATTCTCGCCCAGGAACGTCGATACATCCCAAGGATATTGCGCGAGGCTATTGAAATAAAGAAACACCCAAATTTCAATAGAGAAGATGGTTGGGATCTAGTAATTAAAATTATTAAAACTCAATCAAACCACCAGACAGCAAGACCTAATGACACCGTGAGCTCCGTTTGCGTAAAACGGAACACTCCAAATTAATAATTAAAGTGACGGTAGATTTAACTATTTCATAAAATATGTCAACCTACATCTTTTATCATCCCGTGACCACGAACGCTGCAAAGTGTTACGAAACGTCGGGCAATAATAACATCATGTAAAATCTAATTACACGCGAGTTAAATCCGTAAAAGTTGTTTTATTTTAAAACACCAGCCGCGAGCCGGCGTTACCGCTACCTACATGACCTATAATCGACCTCAGTGCATTATCCGCAGCCCTCAGTCTTCACTTGCTTACATGGTCTGAGCACGGACCACAATTTGCAGTCAAACGCAAGCGTGTGGTTGGTGCCATAGATTTATAATTATTGACGTTTATAGATTGGCAATGAATTGACTAGGGCGATGCGCATGTGAGCGTAAAAAATAGGTTGTCAGACTGCAGTAAGTAATATTTTTCAGTCTTTCTCTGTATATGTCTGACAAGCCTACCTAAGCCACCTGCGTGTACGTGAAATGGTCTCGTCTATCTATCTCGCTCTAATATACGCGTTAGTATGCTCTACGTATGCTCTTTTTCTTTCACAGTTTCCTATATCTATGGTCGTTACAGACCAACGTCGCGAAAAAAAACTGTAATAATTGATACCTCATCGTTAAGTACATCAGAATTTGTTTAATTTATAGTTGTCAACAGCAGCAGAGTGCCTTTTTTATAAGCCATGCTGCATGCATTTTTAGCTACGTATTCAATCAGTGTCCACGTTCCTTATAGGCTTAACACAATAATCCACTATTTTGAATAAGCGAGATGTATTTCTAAAATCTGAAATCAACGAAATACTTGTGGACTGCTGAATTTTAGGATTGGTTACAGCAACAGAACACGTTTCATGTTTTTGTCAAAAATTTTGTAAGAAAAGGGAATTTAAACTATTAAATTTAAATTCTGAATACAGCATGATAATGATGATAAACACAACGAGGAAGTAAATTAAAGCATAAGTAAATTGTTATGCTGCTAATATTTTGCTTGAACCTCCAAGCGATGATCTTCCTTGCATTTTTCTCAAGGCCATTCTTCCGACTCCAATAAATCAACCTATACTTCCGTTCGCCTGACATCTTCTTAATATTGTTTAGCAGTTGTTGAGGGAACTAAAATATGAGCCATCCACTTTGCTTGGAGTTTTCTCAAACTTTGTGCCGTCAAGGCGCACTTCTAAACTGTCTCATAACCTCAGACATAAATCAACGGCGAGGCTACCGGAAAACTCGAAGAAAGTTGTCTGACGTTGATAACGAATATTTTGTGCGAGGACAACACAGTTTTATTTGGTGCAAATATCACAAAAGTTAATAAAGTAACTTAATTGTTTCCGGACTTATTTGTAAAGAATCGAGTTTACAAAGCATGAATGAACTTGAATTATGATGAGGAAGGAGTGAAAATTAATTTCGCTAATGTTAGAACTGCTTTGATTAAAAATGAACAACTTTTGAACAAACAATAAATAAAAATGAACATCATTCTGAATGAACATTTTTCAATAGAAGAAGTTAAACGAAAGTAGGATAACTTGCAAAAATCACAACATAATCAGGACTGACCAACCCGCACTTGGCCAGCGTGGTTGACTAAGGCCTAATCGCCCCTATTGTGGGGTAGGCTCGAGCCCCTCGGTGGGGACATTAAATGACGTGTTGATGATGATGAATCAGGACTGGAACAGAACGAACATAAATATCCAACAACTCTAAAATAGAGAATAGAGGGTATCGTCAATTTTATTAGTTGCTCTATTTGATTAGAAAAGTGTCCCAATGTTGTTCAAATTCTTACTCTGTCTGTAATATTTTATTTTTAGGCACATTATTTGCTTCTAACCTTTCATAGACACGCTGCTATAAATAAAAAACAAATATTTTACTTTTAACCCTTTTTATTCAAGTGTACCTAAATTATGAATTCTGATTGTAAACATTGACCCGAAGTTTATTGTGAACTCTTAAGGCTATTTTTAACTGGAGTGTTGATCCAAGAGTGAAACATAATTTTCTTTAATGGATAACTAAAGAAATTCATGGCATATTAAACTGTTTTGGCAGAGATTTTGCAAATACTTACTAGATATGTTTAATATTCAATATATTGTATTTTATTTCACGGACTACTTACTACTCTTGCAATTTGTAGTTTATTTTATAGGAACATTGGGGGTGTATAAGGTGGCAAAAACCTTGTTGGAACGAAACTTTTTTTACAGAAGACAAAATTTTAGATATACTCCGTTTTGATAGAGCTCCTTTTAGTCCCAGATAATGCTTATCTGGGACTCTCCAATTCGACATGTTTTAGTGAAATGTACATTAGTCTTGATGGATAAATAATTTTCTGGACAATTTATATTTTACAGGTATCTCCAAACTAAAAAATCTTTTACTATCTCAGCACCTAATTAGGTTTTAGGCACTGAGATTTAACGTTAGGCTTAAGGCTTACACGTAATCAAGTTCCACATTTCACATCATCCGAAATATGAATAACTTACGAACATTCACGAAGATTTATGAAGATCGTAATATGGTGCACTTAACCCTTAGCGAAGACGAACGGTCATTGGCTAATATTAAAATCTATGTCGATAATAAATTCCGGCTCCATCTCATTAAGACCAAACCGTTCATATAAAATTGCTATTAGCAATTTTTACGAGCCCTTTTCTTTAGGATATATATAAAGAGATATGGCGCCCTTTTGTGATACGAGCTATACTTCAACTTTATAGTTCATAGTTCACACGAACGGATCGCAGCTAAAGAAAGGGGGCTAAGTATCGGATGATTTAATGCGACCATATAATCTGGATAATCGGCGGTTAGCACTTAAAGGTTGCTCCAAACGTGAGAACGGCACATGGTAGGTATCTGCTTGAATTACCAGCTTAAAATAAAGTAAATTAATAAAAAATATCAAAACTTGTACGAATAAGTGATGGCCCTACCTCACGAATTAATCAATCTAAAAAATGTGTGCATGTACTAGTGTACACACGTAAGAAGTGAAACTTCTTTATGGCCTTACATAGACATGAATACAAAACAAGATGGCGCGTAACGGAAAAATGTGACGGTAATTTTTTTTCCAACACCGATAAAGAAGTTTCACTTCAAAAATCAAGATTTTCAAGGAAGAAGTAACGGATTAATTTAATTCCTTATTTATTAGTCTGTCTTAAAATACCTGAATAACAAACGCTTTAAATCCCTTTAATTTTCAATTTTTTTATATCATTTAAAAAGAAATCGTATTCGTATTTATTCTTTTAGAAGCGACCTTTATATGAGCGAGATTTATATGGCATATACCTTAATGCTTAATGGTCGCGTAATAATATTTATCTACACTCATGTCATAATATTCGAATTACGATATCAAAGGTGAACATAAAATGACATACTTTTTAATACAGATAATCAAAATTAAAATTAAAAAAAACAACCTGTAACATAATGACCATTATAACACCGGTTCGACTCATTATGATACAGTTATTTTTCTTAAATACTCGGGAAGGCAAAGGGATCTAACCCATACAAAAAAATATTTGTCTTTTCTGTTGTTTTATTTGAATTTATGTATGAGTGTAGATAAAGTAGTGTATGCAACTGCATATAACACGGGTATTAAAACACTCGTTACTATTATGAAACTCACACTCGTGTTTTAATACCCTTCATTATATGACAGTTGCATAAACTACTATTATATTTCATTACATGTAAGTGCAGACTTTTACTCGTCCGATAATTTAAGTTGTAATTTCATCGAACACTGCATAGGACTGGAAATCTATTGAAGAAATTTTACTGTTTTAGGTTGTCTCTTCTACAGTCTCTGTACATAATACGAGATATTATAATATTTAACTTACAAAACATCTAATACCTATGTTTATCGTATCAAAAATCAAAAATATTGTAATTAATTACTTTTCTATAAAGTTATGTTTCCTGTATTGGATAACGAAGTTAAAAATCTTAATACTAAAATTGTAATAACGAAACTTTACAGTTTTTTGTTGTCTTATCTTCAAACAGCCTCTCTACATAATATATTTCACGAGATTGTAATATATTTCGCAGATCAGAGAATCAATAATCTTGCGGCTAATAACTTTTCTTTTAAGTTATGTTCCCTGTCATATACTTACCAGCACGTCACCCCGCTTTCATTCAAGTCACAGAATATTTATGTCCGGACGGACTCATCTCAAAAAGGCTTCGAATATTTATGTTGAAGGCTTTTTACTTTTACTGTCATTTACGTCTGATTAGTGGACATTAAGCGATAAAAGTACACTCATTCAGTCTGCCGGCCATAAATTTTATGCTGGTCACTTATGATTTGACTCACGTTTCTCTCGTAATAGATACGGAGCAAAAATCATTTTCAGACTTACTTCTTGTAATGAAGTTTTATTTTTAGTACTAAAGGGCGTGCACTCGACTTACGTCAAAATTGTCACATTTTGTGGATTTTTCAGACCTAATTTTGAAGCGATGTGAAGAGACTGCAAAGAAATTGTATATTATAAGAAGATTAATTCTTGATTAAAACCACTATAGAGAAATATTTTAATTTACACTTGTAGTTTTTTAAAGCAAGGCGAATCTTATAGCGCAGTTTTGCGAAAATGTAGTTTGGAACTATTTTTTCACTTCTATCACGTGCATAGTATTCTACGAGCAATTTTTACGTTTATTAAATGTAACAAAGATACAAACCTAATATATGCATAAAGTCACGCCTTTTTGGCAAAGGGGTAGGTAAGTATGTTGCACTTGTTTCCACTTGCTGCAATCCTTGCTTCCTATATATATATTTTGCTTTATCTATTTTCATCATTGCCCTCATTACATTCTCGGCAATTTCAAGTACTTTTAACCTGGCTCTTTTTTAAGACGTCTTCGATTTGATTGACTAACATTTGCCTAGGTCTTCCTGGTCCTGCATCTCCGTTCACTTCCTAATATATCCCATATATCCTTTTCGTCAATCTACTTTTGACACATCCTTTCTAGAACGGACCATTTGAGCATCCCTTCCTAGGATGAGGTCGGTGGCGTCATGGTAGTGCATTCTTCGTAAATTAACGAAATCTAAGCAAATAAGTGCTCAGTCGGTAGTCGGATGGGTGACTGAATTTTTTTGTTGATTTTTCTCCGTCCTTCGGAAGGCACGTTAAGCTGGTGGTCCCGGATGCTGGATAGAAAGATAGCAGTCGTTCCCAAGGAGGGTTGGTGTCAGGCAACGCCGTAATAATCTAATGCCAAAACCTATAGCAGTACATCGGTAGACATACTGAACCGACCCCAAATAAATTGGGAGCCTCATAGGAAAAAGGGAAACCATTTCACTTGCATTTTGTTGGTAGGAATTGATAAATAAACCTGTTTGCTGCTTGGTCGACTATGACTTCGAGTGAAGTAGGTAGAGCTCGCGCCAAACTTCTAGCACAGTATACCAAGAACAGTAGTTTATCTGCGGGCTGTCGGCGAGTTATTAGCCTACTCTGCGTTGACGCTAGGGCTATCGTAAATGTGCCGGGCGGGAACGAGCGGCGAGCGAATGTGTAATAACATAAAAACGCGCGATCACACAGAGACGGCGAGACCATCTTATGCCCCCATATTTTTATGTCATGTGTGCGTCACAGTGCGTGCGTACACGGCGCCGAGTACGCACGCACACATTCTAATGGATAGCGGCCAGTTTGTATGAAGACGTATTACTGTTCTTGGTATACTGTGCTTCTAGTTCGCTCTGAACACGAGGCGATTACCTGAGCAGTACGAAATTGAGCCTTGTTGGTAGGTAGTACGGCTGTGCGAACGAAGCGAAACAAACTAGAATTATTGCGCAAACTCTACTAATATAATAACTTACAAGTTGTACATTACAGTGTAGAACTTGGCGTTAATCTAATTGTCGTATTAACATATCCTCTATCAACAATAGACAATCCTCTAGTTCCGTGTACGGAATAAGGCATTACAAAAAACCACACAAAATTAGTCATCGCTACGAGCGATCTTATTTCGAGAGGTCCCTCATTATAATGTAGTTAGGCACAATCAACATGGCATATAATCATTTATATTAGCATTTAATTTCATGATTCAACGACCGCTGTCGATTTTGATGTGGATGTTCCCACATACTACGATCATAGCCCCGAAATGGTTTAGGTAATTATATTTATATTAACTTACGTGTAGTTGTTTGAAATGGTTGTAACGTTATCTCTGTTATGGATATTAATGATAGTGCTTGAATATTTTCATTAAAAATTTAAAGGTTAATTATGAAAATTAAATTTTTGATGCCACGGTCGTTAATTTGAATAAAAACTGTTATGGAAATTCATTCTGATTTTATTGAAAATATTTTAATAATCATAATTAATTTAAATGCGTTTAAATACTAAAAATTCTGAAAATCCATTGTTATATTTTTTATTTATTGGAATTAGTTCGTGACATTCCAAACATGAATGCAAAATTATCAGTTTTGAATTAGAAAATTGAATTCCAAAAATTAGTTAGACTTTATTAGAGGTATACTAGTAAATTTATAAGCCAAGCTTAAAATTCAGTGTTGGCAAACGGTCATAGCATCCTATGACCGCAACACCAAGGTGTCCCGAGGAGCTCTGAAACACAAACAATGGATAAAAACTATGCACCAAACCATGCCCCTACCTGCCTTGCGGCATTCGAACCAAATCTAAGGGGTATTGGCGTACTTCGAAGGCGTTTCATTAGAATGCTATCTTCTGTAAGGAGGTTCTTCCTCCGCCTATAATTCCTAATTAATGTGTAATTAAACCTCAGTCTTGGAGGAAAATTCATAATTGGAATGCGCTTTCTCTTATAAAATTACTATTAAAATAAATTTGAAGGTAATATTTTATATATTTCCTCCAAAACGTGACTAAGAAAAAAGCCATGCATATCGGACACGAAGGTTACTCACCAACAACGTTAATAGATGCTACATGATATTGCGCTCCTTGTAGCAATTAGGTATAATAATATAATCGCGGATTTATAATTTGCCTTATTTCACGGTAATATTAATATAATGATCATACATAATACGCTCGCAAAAACACCTCGAATTAAATATCGTTTAGACGAGTCGATACAAAGTTTCTCGGAAATTTCTGAAGATTCATAGCTTTTTATGACTAAGCTTAACGTACCAAAATATCATGACACAAGTAACTCTAAATATTGATAGACACTAAAATGCTTATTACCACTAATAGTTAGGGTGTAAACAACCATGACGCTGGCTATTATGAGGAGATACTTAATTCATATAATAAAGAATTTAGATTCATAAAATGCTTGATGACATAATGGGATAGGTAATTTCGGGGCGACGCAAAAGCTCGATAGCGTATAGGGTTCGGCAAGACTCGCCTCATGAATAAATAATACGGAGTCACAATTTAGGTTGCCATTAAGCAATTATGCTGTTGTTACCATTATGATGTTTTCGAAAGCTTTTAATTTTTTATTAGAAGCAAATTATCGTTTGGGATAAGGTGTTCGGTACACTGCTGATATAAACGGCCCGCTATTAAATATCAATCAGGTTGGTTGCCGTGTAACTCTCTGCGTCTAAGCGGTTTGATACCAGTCTAAGATTTGAACAATAAAACATAAAATTAAATGACGGTCTTTTTTGTGGCTTCAATAGTTAGTAGTGATTTCGGATACGTCGACCTATCAATCACAATTGTACCTCTTTTGCTTATTTTCTCTAATAATGATGATGAAACAAATGTTTGATATTAGTTCATAACTGGTACTAAGTCTATTTTTTATTATTTTAATAATAATAATAAATCTTTATTTCAGGCAACGCGTACAGTGTTTGCAGGCCCATATATATACCTTAAAGACTAACATATTTAATGCATATAAACACTTATTATTAATTATCCACTAGGCACAACCTTCTGAGTCGCATGACGTAACGGCGCAGTGTCCGGTAGGGGCCCATATTGGCTCACATTATATTCTAAATCCTATTCTTTGTCTTACTACCGATTTGTGTTCATAATAATCACTCTTCATAATTTTATTTTTGATACTTTTTTTATTCATACATTTTTATTACTACCAACGGAGCTCATAACAGTTAGTGATCATATTTTTTTATTAATACTGTTACTACCTTGTTGCTTACAAAAACAGTGCACTCCGCCTGGTCATAAAAAAATAACCCTAACCTACCCATCACCCAGCCATGTAGGTGCATAAACCACTAGACTCGCACAAAAATGTATGATTAATGATATTATGAATTTCAATGATCATGTTTTATGAAGTTATGAAGAATGATCATTATGGTTTTAAATGGTATGAGAAATATTTTCGGACCTCCAATGATAGGAATTGAAAAGTTATGTAAGAAAATACGCACCCGTCCGGTAGATATAGTATTTTGTTATTGGGTATAGCTACAGACGACATCATAAATAACATGATGGGTTTTCTATAATTAAAGCAGAATAGAATAACTTTGTATTCCGATGACAGCTATATATAAAACTTGATTAGGTACTCTGCGTACCATTCATATTTTGAAACAGAAGAACTTATATGCAGCAAAAAACCTAATATGAAAAATAGAAAACTAAAACAAAAAAACAGACAATAACAACCTAAGTTAACAATTAAGTGAAGTTTAGAAAGGGGCCTTTCGTAATACGAGTAGGTACTCTAAGTCAAGCATGAAATCGGTTAAAACCGGGGTTTCAAGGTAAAATCGACTCCTACGAAATCAGTTAAAATATAGCCTATATTACCCGGTTTATAATAACGAATCAATTAACAACTTATTTATTAAAATTGGATGAATAGTTGAGGCAACATGGAAGAACATACGTAAATACATACTTACATAGATAGCTAAAATCATAATTCTTCCTTTTGGTTTCACTACAGTCGAGTGTTGAAGCTGAATCTGGTGTATTTTTAGTATTAAAAATACCATATCTACATTAAAAACGTTCACATACTTAATCCGTTTTATATTAATCTTTAAAATTTGATATAATTTACATTCCCAAACTTTCAACGGATCATAAAGTCAGCCATCAAAGTAATGATAGTGTTTAGTTGTCTAGACGCAAACTTTTGACCCGACAAAGTTTTTTTCGTCAAAATGAGCATCAAAATAACCACTTTCCGGCCTCAATCAATGGAACGTTTTGGAGCATTTACATGATAACCATTCTTAAGTCAAAAGCATTTACTTGAACGTGCCTTAAATGCAGGCTATTGGAATTAATATGATATCGTTGTTGGAATTATAACTTTGGTTCACACTCAAAAGACTTCGACCATTACAGAACGTTACTTCAACAGGAATTTGTTTTGGTATGGGAGTCAAGGGCCATTTTTCTATGGCCAATATATTTCTTTCTCACTGTGGAGACAATTATTAGCCATCGTCTCAGTTTATGGTAAATGATGAGATGGACGAATTTAGAAAATGAAAAATGAAAATGAAAAAGCTTTTTATTTAAATGGACTTTGATAAGTTCTTTTAGAACCGTTTTTCACCAAGAACTCGTGTATAAAAAGGTCAAAATAATTACTCTATTCTACCTTGTAGTGACCAGAAGTGACGCAAATATTGCGAGAACTACACTCGCCTTGCCGACCAGCAAGGTGCTTCTTCGTACCTCTTTTAAACGACTCAGGATTGTAAGAAGGAAGATGCTGGCAGTCAGTCCCAGTTGTTGATAGTTGCGATATTTGTTATAGAATTGAGTTGCCAAATTTCTTAGTTTGCTTTGGAATGGTAGCCACAGTTTAAAAGTAAAGTAGCACTAACCAGATCACAATAAGAGCTGCTAATTTATTGTTAAGGCAATAACAAACAGCCAAACCAAGCATACGATTACTCATCAGACAACAGACGCGACAGGCTAGAAACCTGACACTATTTGGAGGCACTGCATGGCCTACAGGTACTGCTAAATGTCGCTTTACGTTTAGCGAAATGTTAGTTAAGCTCAACCCCTCTTGGGACAATCAGCGTGATCGCATATGTATGTAAGTTTGACTCATCAGGCGGACACTGTACTTTTAAGTACGTTTAAACTAAAATATTAAATTACAACCAAAATGTAACATACTTATTTAACAATTTAAACGTACTTAAAAATGTTAAATTAAATAATAAATATGGATAAGCGAAGATGTTTAAAATCAAGTAGACAATTTCCTGAAATTATTTAGCTATTCTTTATTTTGATTGAGGGAATAGAAAATTAGGCTATCCAGAAACCATAAAACATCTTGGCTCTAAATTATTTAATGTTCATATTTCAACAAGAAAATTTACTATTTTAGGAAACCTAATTTGGCTATAATAATGAAAACAATGTTAGGTTTCATATCAACTAGCATATTTTTTTAATGTCTGTGGCTATTTATAAGAATCTTATGAAAGCCCATTTCCACGGTAGTGTTATATTTCGAAAGAAAGTGAGTTCGATAATCTCTAGGAACGTGTTTCAACTTAGGACTTAAAAGATTTTCTACGATAGGATGAAGTGAACTGTATAGGTACTCCAGAAATAGAATACAATCTTATAATAAATTTTCAGGTATATTTGTTTACTTTATACTTATATGGCGCTGCGATTGTTCGTTATTCATAATGATAATGAAAGCTAAGCTACCAAGAGCACGGTCAGTTATTGGACGGGTGATCGTGATCAAGGTGATAGTCCGAAATGCTGTCGAAAGATAGCAGTGTGAAGGAATGTTGGTGTCCGGCAAGCCAAAAAATCTACTGCCCAAACCAATAGCAGTAGGTATTTGTGGACTGAGATTGTCGATATCAAGAGAAATGTTACTCTTATTACTTCCTAGAGCACTGACCCCAAGTAAATTAGGAACATGCCTTTCTTTACTGTGAAGCATGCCTCGTGGCAAAAAAACGAAGATTTAAAAAGAACTTAGTAAGTAAAATTTAATTACCACACTATTCGATCCGATATCTGTATCGGAAGTCAATACGATGTCTGGGGCAAGTGAAACCTTCTTTTTATCGGAGAGGTCAAATGCATTTCCGCATCATCCCTGCAGTGCAACTGCAGGGGTATGTGGGACTCGAGGTACAGGTGTACCCCCCTACCCACTAAACGTCCTCTCCGGGCATCATGCCAAGGCCAAGGTACACTAAGACAGCACCCCTGGATCGCGACAGTTCGCTTTTAACTAGGAAGATCAGGGGCAAGTAAAACCTACCTTTCACATTGTCAGGTCAGATATCTGATATCGGACGGACATATTTCATAAATTTTCATTGCTAGTCCTAATGGATATTATAAATATTTGAGTTAACACAAAATCTGTCAAAGAAACAGCATCAAAAGGCTTAAGGGTGTCAAAGGAAAACATTAATTATACTAATGAAAAGTGTGAATTCCCATCAATCATGACGTAAAACCGGCCAGTGGGCAAATTGAGCTAAACATGCGGTAGATCTCTTCAGCGCCGTGCGGGATAAAATTGTAATCCTTTTAAGTAATGAGTCGGTACCTTTGCCATAGAGTTAACAATAGTTAGACATGTCACGTGGCGTGATTGTGTGCACTTAGGAACAACGGATCGCTTCACTCCATGAACTATTGTAAATTGTTCTGACATATTATTCGGCTATTGCAACTTTATGTTTAGTTTTTTTCTATGTACTCCAATGTTTTTTTTTCGTTACAACGTCTTAGACGTAGATCTATCTTTGGAAACAGTTAATCTATGTACCTATAGTGTTTCAAAAAATAAAAAGTATTTTTTTAAAGGGTCTTTTTAAGTAAGGTGTGTACTATTAAATCGCCAAATCCATACCACTAAATAATTATTCTATTACAATTAAAATTAAAACTAGTTTTAACAAAACAGTATCTTGAAGAGTACGTCTTAAGAATGTCCCTTGCATAAATATTCACACACAGACATGGGTTGACTGGAAGAGAACTCTTCTAGAGATAAGTTCTCCTTTGCTAACAAGTTCTCCTAGCAATGTTTATATACCGGGTGGGAAAAAAAGATCGTGGCTGGAGGAAATAAGAGTAACATTTTTCTTGGTCTTTCTTTAATTTAAGATACTATGTTGTTTCAAAGAAGTTGATCCATATGAATGACTCTTTCGGTTGGTATCAAAAAATACAGGATTTTTTTTCCACATTTCACCGGTTCGATTTCCGGCTCAAGCAGGTGATTTATCAAAAATCTTCAAATGCATTTTTATTTATTTTTGAAAATAAAGGAATGTTTCATTTCAGCAATTTGCAATCATCAATATAAGGGTACTTCTCCTCCAACCACGGTCCTTTTTCCATCCTGTAAACGTACTCGCTGTTCTGCTAATAAAATATATGATAATAATGGGGTGTAAGGTTATGTGTAGATGAGTCAAAGAAAACACATGTTGATAGTACAAAGCTGAGATATTTAATGAATTAATAATATTGATACACGCTTTAATAGTGGTTGGTTATGCACATTATGTACTTATGTCTATGATGTATATACTAACTACACCACACGCCCCACGTAGGCGAGAAAAAAAAATACATTTACATGTAAGTATTTTTTTTTTTTCAATAGTACATTTATAGACTTACAAAATAATGTTTTAAGCTTAAATTTTTATTTATACGATTACATTGATATTGACTTATACAATTTTGTTCTATTTTTATGAACAGTTTTCTCCATACCCTTATCTAAAACTATTACATTTGGTTCATTGTCTCGTACAACTTCAAATGGTCCCAAATACAATGGGTATAACTTACTGCTACAAGCCTCATTTTTAATCAAAATCAAATCGCCTTGTTTGTAATTAACAATGTTTACGTATGAGTCATAACGTTCCTTTCTCGTCTGTTTCTTTATACATAAAGTATTTCTAGCATCTAATTGAGACTTTTGAATTCTGTATTTTAATTCTTTCGCATAATCATTAAAATTATATAAGGGGTCTAAAGTTAAAGTTAAATTTGTTGGTATATTACAACATTTTCCGAAAACAAGCTCATATGGGCTGTAGTTTGTTTCTGTATGAATAGTAGTATTGAATGCGAAGCACCAAAATGGTAACCATGATGACCAATTTTGACTATTATTATTTGACTGGATTCGTAAAAATGAAATTAAATGTTTGTGAGTGTTTTCAAGCGCGCCTATAGTTTGATGATGATATGCGGTGGAGGATATTTGACTTATTTTCAATAACTTGCACACTTCTTTCATCACCGATGAAATAAATTCGGTACCTCTGTCTGTTATGATTTCTCGAGGTATTCCATAACGCAAAACAAAATTATTTACAAATGCAGAGGCGACGGTCACTGCGTCCTTGGCTGTAATCGGATACGCTTCGACATACTTTGTTAAGTCACACTGTAAACTTAAAATATATTTAGAATCGCTTATGCTATCACTACCTAAGGGCCCAACTAAATCTAAAAATACTCGGTCAAATGCCGACGTTGCCGTATTGGTAATTACCATAGGCTGTTTAGTGTATTTAAAATGCTTTTGTCGTTGACATTGGTCGCATTTAGTAACAAATTCTGTTACGTCCTTTTCTATGCCTGGCCAGAAATATCGTCTCTTAATATTGCTCACCATACGCCTAATACCTGCGTGTGCGCTGGTGGGCAACAGGTGATAGTCATTTAGTATTACACGAATCGTGTCCCTATCTGTTATCCTCTTAACTCCTTTTACAATATGCAAGCGTGGACCGGTCCATTGAGGAGTTCTATTTATAGAATTGATTAATTCTTTTATCATTGAATACTTTTCTTCGTTAAGGATAACATATAACTCTTTTATATTCATTTTGTTACAAAATAAACTCAATTCCCTCACAAAGGCATCTCGTGCGCATTGTGATTGGGTTATTGGTTTAACAAAAATTATAGACTTCGTTTGAATATACGCGAAAAAATTATTTTCACTGGTAAAATTATCTTTTAATTGGCTAAATTGTGTATTATCCGTAAATAATAATTCGGTGTAATTTTTCGGTGTTCTAAGCATCTCTACGACTCTTGGATGATCAGCCCAATTGTCACTTGAGATCTTACAATCCGAAACGTTACCCAAATCTGTTTCATTTTTTTGTCTTTGCGCTCTAGTCATCACTGACACAATATTTTCGTGCATGCCTTTCAGTTCGTCACTGCTAATATATACCCTGGACAATGCATCTGCAGCTACATTGTCCTTTCCTTTCACATACAACACATCAAAGTCATACTCCTCTAACAACAACCTAAGTTTCATTAACCTACTCGAAGGATTAGATAAATTAAACAAATAAACAAGAGGTTTGTGATCCGTTTCAACAGTGAACCTTTTCCCATAGAGATAAGGTCTGAAATATTTAACTGCCCATGTTATAGCCAATAACTCTTTTTCTATGGTGGGATAGTTTTTCTCTGCTTTATTTAATGTTCTACTTGCGAATGCCACTGGTCTACGGTCGCTGTTGTTAAGTACCGCACCGATCGCAAAACCAGACGCATCCGTTTGCAAAACGAACTTGTTATCATTACTAAAATTTGGATACTGCAATATTTTTGGCGAAACCAACTGATTTTTTAGGTCTAAAAATGCTGTTTGACATTCGTTTGTCCATTCAAACTTAGCATATTTTCTACATAATGCATTAAGCGGAATGGTGATCTCTGCAAAACGCGGGATGAATTTCCGATAATAATTTGCAAACGCAACAAACCTTCTCACTTCGTCTGGATTTTTGGGGACGGGATATTGGTTAATTGCTTTAGTTTTTTCAGGGTCAGGTACTATACCATTTACTGACACAACGTGACCCAAATATAGTACTTCTTTTCTTAGAAATTTGCACTTGGAGGGGTTTAGTTTAAGGTTTACTTTTCTAAGCCTGGAAAATATTTCAAAAAGATTTTTATTATGGCTTAATAGAGATCGTCCAAAACAGAGAATATCGTCTAAATAAATAAGGCATTTTTCATAATTTAAGCCTGCCATTGCAATAGTCATTGCTCTAGAGAAAATACTCGGACTTGTCTTTAATCCCATGGGTAATCTAGTTAATTGATACTGTCCTGTGTGTGTTGTGAAGGCAGTAACCTTTCTACATGTAGGGTCCAAATTCAGTTGATAGTAACTTTGTGATAAATCAAGGTGGGAAAAATACATAGCACCCGAAAGAGAATCAAGTATATCTGCTATATTTGGAAGTGGGAATTTATCGTCCAAAATTCGTTCATTCAATTTTCTAAAATCAATAACTAAACGCCAAGTTTTTGAACCATCTGACTTTTTCGGAACCAACAAAACAGGACTTGACCACTCGCTACACGAAGGTTCTATAATATTTTCAGATAATAATTTATTAACTTGTTTCGTAATTTCATCTTTTTGTGTTTGTGGTAATCTGTAAGGTTTTGTGTACGATGGTACCACGTCAGGTTTCAATTTAATCTGTGGTTGGTAAATATTACAAACTGATAACGTATCCCCGGGTAAGTAAAATATATCCGAAAATTTTGCACAAATGTTTTGCACAGATCGCCTTTCTTCCGTATTTAAATGAGAAAAATCTAAAAATGAAAACATTTTCCGTACTCTCTCACTATCTATCGACTCGTCCTTATCGAAAGTACATACATAATAACTATTCAAATCCTCTATTTCATGTGAAAAATAACTCAAAGTGACTTGTTCTTCACGTGAGTTTAAAATTTGAATAGGTATTTTCCCGTCTATAGACTTGCATATACCGCCTGCCAAATAAACACCTTCACACAACTCTTTCGACCGAACAATGCAATCTTCATTCATTCGCGAATCTACATAAAAAATCTTTTCACATCGTGGTGGCACAGTCAAATAATTATTTCCGTGAAATGAGCCTAACTCTAATGGTAAACTAATTTTAAAACAATTTTGCGGGTTAGTCATAGAAACCGTATTTACTTCATAGTTTATAATACAATTATACGTTTGTAGAAAATCTTGGCCTATTATTCCATCATGTAAACATGGCATGTTTTTTAAAACATAAAATTTGTGTACAAATTCCTGCCCATGTGTGGAGAGACTCAAGTTGACATAGCCGTCGCTGACTAGTCTGCCGCCAATTCCTTTTATGCTAATGTTATCGTTAATGATCGGAGTTTGTAATTCAATAATAGTTTCATACTTTACTGCTGATAATGACGCGCCTGTATCTATGAGCCACTTTTTGTCTTTGTTATTTAAACTTAATTTTACATGATTGCTACTATTACACGAAAAAATACAATTATGAACGAAAAAACTCATTTTCAGCAATACGCTGCTCACATTCGGTGTTTACGTTGTCCGGGTTAGGTGCTAAGTAATTAATAGTTCTATTACTATTATTATTACGCCGAAAGTGACTATTTGAAAAATATCTATTTCCTTGCGGATAAGATTGCTGAGATGAATGACTTCGGCTATTGTTCATGGCGCCACGTGATGAATACCTGGCGGGGCCACGTGATGGGGGTCTACCGCGAAAGTTTTGGCTATTTTGGTAATAAGAATTCGATCGATTGCCGCTATAACTAACATAGCCTCGACTACGACCTCGGAATGGTTGATGGTTCCCTGATTTTCCTCTGCGGGCCATAAAAACAGACCCTTCGGGCATAGGGCGGGGAGCAGACAGCTCCTCGTCCTTAGCTGCTCGGATGACATCTTTCAGAGCCGTGTAGTTACGAGCTGTTAAGATAATCTTTAAATTAGGGTTTCTAAGACCGTCGATAAAGCTTTTTATGGCTAACTTTTCGTTGACAGGTTTTAAAACGGTATATGCGGCGCTATTTCCGTCAGCCTGAGAAATTGTTAAGTCAGTAAATAACTATTCAAGCCTTTTCCCATAAACTTCAATACTATTAGTGCCCTGACAATCCCTAATTAATTGAGAATGTATCGCATTACTAGATTTTTTAGTTAGTAAATGTTCCCTCATATCGGACAAAAGTTGCTGACATGACGCATAAGACTGAGACAAACGCAGTTTTGCATTTTCTGATAACCGCGTTTTCAATATAAAATTAATTAAAAGAATCTCACTGTCCTTATCAATCATCGAACTATAGAGCTCAATCGAATCTATTAGTTTTTTTGTAACATCCTCGTCACCGTTCATGACGGGCAATAAGGAAACTGCAGTTTTTAAATCAAACTTTTCCATTGTGGTTTGTTTTTCAATACTACTACTACTACAAAATTCAACAATTTGGGCGTACAAGGTTTCTATTCTAATACAAATTTCTTTTACACGTAAAATTATATTACTTTGTAGTTCACCTCCATGTATTTTAGTATCTAATATATCACTATGTTTTAAGAACTGATTATAGAGTAATGTTGCATCATTCAATTTATCTCCTAAGATTTTCTTTGTACGTCGCGACTTATTCAATTTAAAAATGTTTTCTTTTAATCTTTTTAATTCTTCGTACACGCTATTGATATCATGCAACATTACACTAAGTTACTATTATTATGGTATAGATATAAAAATAAGCCCATTATATTGGCACCAACATTAATAAATGAGAGTAATATACTAATTTATATTGATGTAAAGAATAATAAAGGATAAAATTATAAAAATAACATACCACAAATACACAAACCACTAAACACAGTTGTCGAATCCGACTCCATAGTTTTCCTCCTTGGTGGGGTCCATTGCTCTGGTAGGGGGAACACCTCCTCGACGTCCACGTCCAAACGAGGACCAAGACCGTAGAGCCAAATGGTTAGACACTTCCCGACGTATTGTCCTCTTGTGACATCTGTAGTAGAGTTTGTATACTCCGTACAATAATACCAGCAGCCCTAGTAACAGAATCAGACCCAATAGTATTGTGGTCACCGACGCCTGAAATTTCAATTCCTGTACGGAAACATTGGCCTCGTTTTGTCCAAATTGCGTCACAACGACGCTCTCGTTTTTTCCTTTGCTAGTTTGACCACCCATAATTACTATTACTTTTCCCAGAGTAATCAACCACTGACGATGTCGTATAACGAAATGTCTCCATATTAGCTGGCGCGGCGTGACGATCTTGATAATTCGATACTAACACTCGCGTAGCGAACTGGCTAGGGTCGCCATGTAAGGTTATGTGTAGATGAGTCAAAGAAAACACATGTTGATAGTACAAAGCTGAGATATTTAATGAATTAATAATATTGATACACGCTTTAATAGTGGTTGGTTATGCACATTATGTACTTATGTCTATGATGTATATACTAACTACACCACAGGGGGTTATATTCTCAGTTATGGGAAGATTATATTAAAGAATTCTCGACCTGTTTAAAATGACGTTACAAACTACTTTTTGTTTCTTACTGTGCAACAATATTCACACACTTTATTACTCCTTCACTTTCCACTTAATTTCTCTATCAACGTGTGAATGTCGTAAGCTACTGCATCTTAAAAAGCGTGACAACATATGGGATAAGCTAATAGGTACTGTCAGGCAAGCGAATATGCTATTAAAAACTTCTAGAAGTTCGTTGCATACATAAAGAGCCGAGATATGAGAAATAAATAATACATTGTCTGTTGAGTCAGAGAATAATAATAGTTGAATAAACTGGGCACACTATCAGATTTCGTAAACCTTTATCTAAATATGTATTGGTATTGTTTTAAATTCAAATAACAGAAACGTTAACAGTCAAATGATAAAACTGGATTTCTTCAGAAAAGGCGTGGAAAAAGTTGCTTCAGGACCGGCATGTAGTGGATCGTATCAGATTACCATTGTTGAATTAAGTGTCCCAGTCATAAAATATTATGTTGGAATTGTATTTTTGCAAGTTTTTGAATTAAACCTTTTATCTTGATTGTAACACTTTAATGCGGAGTACCTGTGACTTATCATTTCATAGCTGTAAAGTGAAACAGCATAATTATTTGATGTTCTTCTTGAAAGCTCATCCCACCAAAATGGCATAAGTAATTAAATATTTAAAAGTTTTTCTGATCGCAAGGATGGCGTAGCTACTTAAAACAAAACCGCTTCTTCTCTTGTATCCACAAGCGAAGAAGCGGTTTTGTTTTACTTAATTTACTACAGTTATCCAACTGTAGTATATTTAGTAACACAAAACAATTATATGGTATAGCAACAGTTTCACATATGAAATTCAGAAATTAATTACAAAAAAATATGTATAGTTTATTTGTGATGATATATTAGGATATATATATACACACACTTTTTTCAAAACCAAACACCGTTCATAAAGTGATTTTACACTGATAAAGAATATATAAACTGCATTAGGGACCTAATAAAACACTAACGATTTCATACTAAAGACACAATTTAAGTGCCATTTAAAAATAAAATAACTGTCATATCTAACAATTATAAGCTCTACGCGCAAAACCAAGGGTGCGCTTATCAATCTACATCGTGATCCTTCATTATTAAGAGTGATGAGGCCTCGGACCCGTCGATCAGAGTGCAGATTTGTCTGAGCTTTAGCCTTTAACGACGTATCTGAAGGGGCGGCACTGCCTGTATTTACATTACAAAACAGCCGCAAGTTCCCTACCCCACCATCGAAGTGATTGGTTGCTTCTTGCATACCTGGATTCAGTTAAAACTTGTTTAAATTGTACCGGTGCATTATGATAGTACAGATTGGACCAAAGAGAATAATAATAATAAAGCTCCACGCTCACAGTAATTATCTAAACCAAATTAAGTATCATAACCCTTCCTTTACCAGGTGATTAACACCCGTATTCACAAACGTTACTATGAGGTTCCTCGACTCTTGCCGAAGTTAAACGCATTGCAATGAATAGCGCTCTGTGATTGGTTCGATCCTGTTGTCTAGTTCCCATTTTGAATGTACTGACGTTTTATTACTTCAAACTTTAAACTTTTGACATATGGACGTTGCTTTTGACATCTCGACCTGTGCGTTGTGTAATATAGCTAGATAGCTACTTAAGCTGCGCGTTCATTTTAAAGTACGCATAGTTCTGATCCCCACTTAAGTATTGTCTATGAATAATAATAATAATAATAATAATAAAGATTTATTCTCCATCACAATCAAGTTGGTACAATATTATAATAACTTAAGGCTAACTTATTTTAACAGCTTGATATGTGAGGGACTGATGCCTAAAATGGGTAATTAATACCTGTGCTATAGGTCATCAGGTCCACCCTACGGCTATGGGCTATTGTAGTGTGTACAAACTTCGGGTAAAGAGTTAACTTTATACGTGATGGTCTTTATACAAGTAAACTAAGCTATCAAACAGGCAGTAGGACAGTACATGAAAGCAAATCAACAATATTAACTCGCGCAGAAAAATTACTATAAATTATTACTTATGGATTTAACTATAGTAAGAGCTTGTCAACAATCTCAGCACTTAGCCAGGGTCAGGTGATCAAACAATCAGAAGGTTTTCAGTTTCTGTGTAGGTGAAGGATTTTAGCCAGTTAGTTATGGTCAGTTTGCATTTAGGTTTGGGAAGATGATAAATAAGTATAAGTTTATTAACTTTATTATATAAATAGTTACCTAGATAATAATAGTGTTTTTTAGCTAGGTTGGTAGAAACTCTGTCTGAGGGGCACACTTTACCTTTCTTTCTCTTTTTAAAGTTTATATTTGGGTCATAAGGAAGTTCAACATGCTTTTTCAACAGTGTTCTTATAATGAACAATTTTCTCACTGTCAAGACATCCCAGACTTTGTAGAGATCAGTGGTCGGATATCTAAATGGTAGTGATGCCGCTGTCTTTAGGATGGCCCGTTGAGCTCTTTCCGCTTCTATGAGGTTCGTTTTACCCGTACCCCCCCAAGCCGTTATGCAGTATGTGATTATAGACTGGCATAGCGCATAGTAAACTGTTTTAATAATTTTGCGGTCAGCTGTGTGTCTCAGTGATCTAAAAATGAATATTAATTTTCTAAGTTTGCTAATAAGAGCCGCAATATGGAGCTTAAACGTAAGCAAGGAGTCTATATCTAGATCGATCTATGAATAGGTTTTTACCATCCTGTGCGTCCACGCGCACTATGAAACTTCGAAATCCTTGCCATACCTATGCCTACGCACTGAGAAATGCCTTATTTTGCATAGAATTGTTTTTACTATGATAAGCATTGTTTGGGATTACGGGCGTTAAAGTCACGTCCCGTACTTAATAATTTAGATATTTTATAAATAAACTGAAATACAGGGAGACTGAGAAGACTTTGGCATCCTTTGAAAATAAGACTTTACTTATGATTGGTGAGGCTTACCCCAAATATGATTCAAAACAATTGACCTAAAAAATCAACTGTTCCAATAACTTTTGGTTAAATAAGTGTTGCACTTTTGTTTATGTGTTACTAGCCTTTGCCCGCGTCTTTGTCTGCGTGTAATAGTTATTTTGGGTCGCATTTTTTTTTTGGTTACTTATTTTGCAAAAAAAATACACATACAAACTGCTGTGAATTACTGTAAAAAGTTTATTTTAATACATTTTTACAAACTACCTTATGTGACCTTCCATCTCCTATTTCATCCCCACATGGGTCAATATTTCAAAAACGCTAGAACAAACATTTGTTATTTTTTTATTGCGTGCTATTTAAAATTTCACTTCTTCATTTTGTCTACATGCACGATACAATGACGAATTCCATACAAACTTTCATCCCTCATTTCACCCCCAAACAGGAAAAAATTTAAAAAATCCTTGATCAAATATTTATTTATTTTTATTTCAACCCCTTCCAGCCTTTTTTCGCAATAAAAGTAAAGTAAGTATATAAAGTCTATATTTGTGCCAAATTTCATCAAAATCGGTTCAGTGGTTTAGACGCGAAAGCTTAACAGATAGACAGACAGAGTTACTTTCGCATTTATAACATTATAAGTAGGGAAGTAGGGATAGTCAAACATCGAAGCTCTGAGGCTCCTTAGTTTGGCTAGTCAAACCTCAGGTAACAAAGATTGAAATTTATACATACAAACAATTTAGAAATTAAACCAAATTCCCCAAAATGATAAAGAGTATTAAACAATAACATGCCAAATAATTTTTAAATATTTATCAAATAATCTCTTGAAAACTCTGTATTTGTCAATGTGGTCCGAAAGCGTTGACAGTACAGTAAACAATAGCCGTTTAAATTCTTCGAAAAACAAACCTCATGGCAAAGAGCCTTAGTCAAAATACAAACCAATTGCGTTTTTCTACGTTTGACTAACGAATTTTCAGCTAATCCTAGGAGTTATCTTATCACTTTGATCAGTCAAATGTCGAAAGTGAAATTGATGAGATCGGGGTTAGACAGGTCAGACTTCAATTAGGTATAGGAAAGTAATAATTAGATACAAGCAGAGAATAAAAGTTCTTCTTTAAAATATACAACAAAGTCAATTTACCCATAAATGTTTCTTCTCATTCCAAAGGTTGTTGTACGGCTCTATGCCAGACCTGAGGTTTTACCAGCCAAACTGGTCAAACACCGATCTTGTCAATTTCAGTGTCAGGATGCCATGTATTCCCAGTCATCCCGTAGAGAACAACCTCGACTCGTTAAGAAATGTTTTGTTCATCACACAAACATTAAACAAGGCAGCGTTACTTACCACTCCACCACAACGGCGTTAAAGAGAATAAGAGAAGAAACAAGAGGATAACATTTTTTGGGCTATTCGGTTGGCAGACAAGCATATGGCCTGCCAGGCGGTAAGCTGCAGTCACCATAGACACTTGCAACATTGATGTGACCACAGATTTAATAATACAAGGAGATAGGCCGAGCCGGCGTTTAACTTGTGACAAGTGTATGCCCAGTGCGCATACATTACCGCCAGTTCCCCGCCCGATAATGTCGAGTAAATACGTAGGTAGGTGAGAAAGAAATATCCGTTTTTCTTTCAAAATGCGAAGTTCGCCAGTTGATGAACAAGCCCCGGGAAGGCCATCGACGTCCACCAGTAAATCCAAAAAATAACCGTTATGACCTGCTCGTACATCCAAACCAAAGGGAGTCCCTCTGTCGATTAGAGATTAGTAAGGTTAGGATATGGATGACTTTTATGAATGCCCCTTTTACGATAACGTTCTTACCAAAATTAAGGGTAACAGTTATCAATACAAATCTTGATCCCTTATTATTAAGAGTGATGAGACCGATCCAAGTGCAGATTTGTCTGAGCCTTAACGAGTAACGCATGGGGATAGGGAGAGGGGCGCTAATATGTGGCCTTTGTTTACTGGAACACCCTACCGATTTTATTATTCTGGAACAGCGTTGCAACCTTGTGTCTAGTGCAATAGAAATCATTCTTGCTTGCATGGTACGTTCACTTAACGAAATGTGTATTAGAATAGTCGCCACAGGCGTGATTCGAACTCGTCTTCTCGCACTATGGACTGGTTGCAAAAAAAATGTACCGGTGTTTCTGTCTACTGTTTGCAATAAGACTTGAATTTGTTAGTTCACAAGAACAGTTGTTACTCTACAAGAACATTGTTTTAGTTGTTACATTGATAAGTTTGTTGAAGAGTGTAGTGTATTTTTATAAAAAAAAAACAGTAAATTTTACTCTGTACACTAAGAGCCCCTTCGTACTAGCGTTGTACCGGTTTGCGCAGCGCAGACGCCGCGATAGTGCAACGCACACTACACTACGCGTTGACGCGACCTCTTTCTGCAGTAAATTGAACGCTGCGCTAGCGCCGCGTTACTGTAGTACCATATACAATACTGTTAAATTATGTGACGTTTACGCCGCGCGAATGTAGCGTTCAATTAACCGCAGAGAAAACGCTCCGACAACGCGACGCGTGCGTCGTGTTATCGCGGCGTCTACGCAAAAATTAGTGTGGAGAAGCACAAAGGTGAACTTATCTAAAACAGAGACCTTTTCCAGCTAAGTCTAGCCTAATTGAGACCATTTATAAGTAAGAATTATGTGTAAGTACTCAGTGGCGGATTTACCTAGTAGGCTGGAACCTGGGGTCCACGTTCGGGAGCCTCCTCGTGGCGGACCCTGGTAACGTGGTGGGAAAACTTTCTCGGCGGGTGTGTGGCTTTTGATGTCAAGTGGCATTCGAAGTCACATGCCATCGTCGAGTTGTTTTTGTTTTCACACAACGGCTAGTTGGGGACGGCCCTTTTCAGGGCCACGACTGCGCCCGAAGTCCCCCGGGTGCGGTCCGATGGCTGCTCCCGGTGTCCTCGTCAGGAGGACGCGTCAGGTCGAGCAGCCGTCGGTGGAGGAGTGGCTGATGGCCACCAATTGGTGCACAGGAGTGCCTAGACGGGCAGCGTTGGGACGGTCTCGGTGTAGTTGCGCTCACGTGAGCAGATCCCGAGCCGCCCCGTAATAGCGCACTGAAGGTCAGGCCGGGGAGGATGTTTAGGAGGGAACGCCTTTACCTCGAGTCCCACATATCCCCTGCGGTTGGCACCCCGCAGGGACGATGCGTAAATGCATTTGACCTACCCGACAAAAAAAAAAGTATACTGGAGCCGAGGACAGGGAAAGGACCCCCAAAATTATATTTTTTTAATAAACAGCAAAAAAGCTGATGTAATTGAGGAAGATAGAGCACAATAAAGTTACAAATTTAATTAATATGATTGTGAACTAAGCATATGCTCGATGGAAGTCGGGTATCGAATTTCAAAAGTTAGTAGGGGCGACAATAATTTATTACCCTACTGGCGGCAAAAATTTACTATGCTACTGGCGGCAAATTTACAAATCCGCCACTGTAAGTACCTACTTACAAATAGATAATAGACAATTATATTAAAATATATTACTCATCTATTACGACGCAATAATACCTTTTGTCGCAAACGAACATTAAACTCATTTCTCTCAAATTTTAAATAACACAACGGTTTTATGACAGTTCTTAAAAATTATGCCGTAATAATTTAATATTAATAAAACAGAAAGTAAAAGCGTTGTTCATTTAGGGAACATTTTTTTTCTTCTGTACGCATGTAATTCGGTTTATGATTCATAAGACCGGCCTGTAAATCTTGATTAACTTAAGCCAGGGTTAGCTCATTCGTTGCCAACAAAAATGAGATTTAAATTGATACAAATATTTTCTTTGTTACCGTGTGCTTTGGTTTCATTACGTTTAAAATTGAAATCGTAAAAATTACACAAAAAATTGCTCTCGTGTGAAACATACAACTTTTCACCTCTCCAGCGAGAAAATAATTTTAGGTGAAAAAAAACCAAGAGAATGCTTTAATGCATGTTTATTATTTTAAAAATAATTATTAAAAATTAAATGTAAGATTACTATTGTTACTTAAATTGAATATTAGTCTTGTTCAGAACTCGCAGCAAAAAGTGTTTTTGCTTCACAATTTTACGAAGCAAAAGAGGTCTTTTGGTGTTGAAGACGTGAAAAATTAATTTCTGAATGTGAGATTTTTTTGCTGACGTTGGGCGCCTAGATGATTATGATCCTGACTCTACATTATCTAGTAAAATTACAATAACTTTTCATACCCATCCATAGATCACTGTTTGTTCGTATCATCCTATGCCGTATGCTTGCGCTAATTTCTTATCTCTTATTTCATATCAAAACACAAATCCTCATTACAATAGCATTGAATTATCACCCATTGTCCATTAGATCTAAACAAAAAACCGTTCCGTAATTAAAACGTACGCCTTTAAATCTGTTGACACGCTTGTTCTAGCGGGCGAAGAATTACGAAATGGCTTTTACGAACTATCTATAAAGTATTTCCATCTCGCCTTACTCGAGAATGGGACAAAAATAACAAGATAATACCGGTGTCCGTAATACTGCGATGCTATAACCGTGACATAAAGAAAAGAAACACGATCTAGTGTTCGAACATTTCACTTCTAATCCACAAACCATAAACAAGGTTTAATTTGTTACAAAGTTGTTTTGTTTACGTGTTGATTCCACGTCTACGGCTGCACTAACTTCCTTTTAAGAGTTTACGAGCGCCCTAAGCTGCGATATAGCAAGCGTTTTAAGTGACAATTTATGTAACTATGTTTCACAATATATTAGGCTCAGTACCGAAGCGGTAGGACTACGTTCGAAATATATGGTGGGTCGGAGTCATAACCTAATCTTTCGGCTATTTGAAACGACTTTATTTTCTTTGTAAGGTCGATGAAGTTGAGAATACATCGTTTCCTAGAGAAAAATATTTGGGAACTTTCTCTAAGCGTAGTGATTAATCCCCATATAGATCCCCGATTGAAAATACATATTTCATACCTTGTACCTACAGTATTTAAGTATATTTTTAAGAACGCCGATTAGCCATAAGTCAGTATAGATGGGTACCTAAAGTAGCCTATTGTCTTGCCTTGAACGCACCTAACTTAAAAATTTCGGGATACGAGATCCATTTCTTATAATGATGTATAAAAGAAATTCTCTGCTCCTATATTTCTTATGAACATTAGCCAAGTACCCGTTGTGTTCTAGGAAAATAAAATTTCCTGGGTGTTTTAATAAAACACATAAAAGAACCACAATATTACTCAAAGGGAAAGTTGTTTAAGCCAGGAAAGTTATGCTGAACGGTGCGAGCTCAACCCTAGAGGCCAAGAAACAAATGCTCCTTTCCAACAAAACAAATTAAGACAATTTCAAATTAACAGAGACTGCAAAGTCTGAAATATGTGCACCGAGAATTCAAGCCACATAATGTTCTTGAATTACACATGAGTTCAAACAACTTGGAACTTAACTGCTCAGAGAGAGGTGTCATTGTTGTTTAGTCTACCGTATTTTCGTTTACTTCGCCACATGCAAGTGATGTTGCTGCTGCGAAATTCGAGCATTGGAAGCGAGGAAAAGTTTTCTTAGGGAAAGTTTTTAGGCTGCGACATGAAGAGGCGTAAGAACGGTATGCGTACATGAAATCGAATGCCCTTTGTTCGAATATTTTTGAAAATCTTTGTTCTTTCAGCAAAGGTTTTCGAGACAAAATAAGCGCGACTGACCGAATGCGTGAAGAAGTTATCGAAGAGAAGAGGAGAGTCTAATATACGTGATACATTAATTTAGTATCTACATGATAGGTAGGTTCAGTGTCATATATTTGAGGGTGAGTCAAACAGAAGGATAATAACTTCTTCACGTATTCGATCCCTCGAGCTTATGTCATAAGAGATTTTATTGCATTTATGTAGCGAAGGATAACCAAGGTCATCAACATATCCCAAAGACTTATGAACCTTAAGTGGCAGCAGGCTGGGCACAGTGCGAGAAGGACTGACGGCTGTTGGGGCGGAAAACTCCTCGAGTGGCGAACGCGTACCGGGAGACACAGCGCTGATAAGCCCTCCACAAGGTGGACTGACTATCTGGTAAGGGCCCCGCGAAGCCGTTGGATACGGGCAGCGCAGTACCGACTGGTTTAGAGATCCTTGGGTGAGATCTATGGCGAGCATTGGGCGTCTCTCGGTTGAGATGATGATGATGATACCCAGAATGCTGAAATGATTTGTTGGCTGATTGATGGCTTTTGTTTGTTTGCTTACTGGCAGATTGTTCTTTTTCAGTTTCGGGCTCCTGTTATGTATGCGAGAGGATGGCAACCTGTCACTATTTGGAGGCTTTACTGCGAGATGTGGTTTTATATACAACGAAACGTTACTAAGGCTCCGCTCAATCCTTGGGACTATGAGCGTGATCATAATGTTTGTAATATTAGAGCAAACGGCATTCGATTTCATTTAGGAAACCCCATAAGAACACGCGATGACTCTCCAGGTTTGAAGGGGCCCTTTTGCCTGGGGCTGAAACCCCTTGTACCCCTCCTCGTCCCTAATGAGTCGCCGGTGCACTAGAGCTCTAGGTCGTGATAAAACTTACCAGCCCCCGGCACTACACGGTTGCACCGCGCGGAAACGCTCGGGTGGATTTTTCTCTGCTTTGTTTTGCGATGTGGGGCGATTTAAATGGGGCCGTGTCTATAAAGTCTTAGTACGTGGAAACTGCGATTTTCCTAACTAGCTGGAACTGGTTAGGTTTTAGACACTATTTATTGTTATGTTCGACTACCGCTTGTTTTTTTACTGTGCACAAGCGTCAGTGGTATAGTAGACTGCTTTAATAACTTAAATGTCTAATAGTGTTGTAATACAAAATTGTTATAATTTTTTGACTATAGACTTAAAATATTTGAAAAATAGCAAATGATTTTATTATATTAAAATTTAAGCGTTTAATAAAGTAATATTTATAATTCTCAGGAGTTCAAAATTAAAATTCTTGCGTAAAAATTTTTAGAGTACTAATAAGGCTCCGAAATATAGAATCGAATAAGATTAATTTTATGTTTGACTGATATACCTAATTGGATAGATCACTGCTAAGTAGTTGAAGATATAAAGCCTCTCGATGTCTTTACAATGCTTTGCCTAATCATTAATTGTGTGACAAAAACGGACCTAAACACAAAATCGAGTTTCACGAGTAGGTATGTATCAACTGTTATATACCAGACGTTAGAGGACTCTCACACACGGAGTGGTTATGAAGTCTTTGCTTTCACATAACCGTGGCGTGGCCCTATTCATGAACTAGGGTACGTATAAAACGTTTTCTGACAAAAATAAGGTATTATCAATTAATATATTTATTTCTGTACTTCAAACTGTTATTAAATAAGTAGTGCTTATTTGTTATATTTTAGTATCGTTTCAAACTCAATTTTAACCCGGTAATATTAAGTTTATTTCCAGACTTATCTTTAGATGTAACATAATATTAGGTATACTATTATCTTACTGCCTATTTACCAGTGTAGTTCTCATTCCGAATAGAACTAAACTTTCTCATCCGTGGGTGGCGTAAAAGCCAACTGTGGAAGTTTATTTCAGATTATCGAACCAAGGGGCCGCTCGTGCGATTTAAAGGTCCTGGCACACTTATCGAATCGTAAAGGGATCGTAACCGTATCTTCTTTCACCTCGTCGTCCACCAAGCATTTAACGTAGCACGTAACCATATCAGCAGCAGTGACTCTACTAATAAGACCACTCACCGCACCGCCGTTCGTGAGCTTGTGCCGAGGCGAGGCGACGCCGTTACGTAGCTGATTAGTGTGTATTACCGTATGGTATTTTATACAAAGAATATTAAACGGCTAGAGTTGAGGTGATGCTGATCCGTTTCAGATTTGATAAGTGTACACTTACTGCTACACTCTTAGCAAGCGCCACGACCTTAAACCTGCAACAACACTCCAATAAAGGATTGGCGACCATTAAAAAAATATGCCTAAACCTTATAGCAGTGTCTAAGGCCACATAAAATTGTAATATTTATAAATTATAAAATTATATTCTGTATTGTAAATGGCAACATTAAGCGCTTCCGCTCTCTTTCATTTGTAATATGCACCGTGTAAGACCTACTAAATTGTAGGGTGAAATAATAAATCCAAATTTATTGTAATCGTCCAAATTTAGTGTATTTACTAGTGACCAAGCATTTTACCTCAACAGGAACCAGCAGTATGACGTATTGCACCAACCCCCCAAAAAAAGGCCAGGGTATGTAAAAGAAGAAGCTAACATACTTATTATTATAACCTTCCATTATTTTCTTTCAACGTTTTTGTGTCGAATAATTATTGGATTAAATGCCACCTTCTAAACATGAACACGACAGTAAAATTTCCCGTAATCTATAATTCAATGGGAACAAAAATACGAAAAGAATATTATTTCTTTCAGAAACAGTTTCGCTCGCCGATAATAATTCTGTCAAGACATGTTACTTTATATATTTAGATGTGAACGGTTTGATAGCTACAATATAGGGCCTTTATTTTGACGCCGACGTGGGAGGGCTTAAAACAAAAGAGCGATTTATTTATTCATAAACTTATCGCGCTCAGATCCGTACGGAGATAGTTCTGTCCATTCATTTGGGCCCTCGTGTATTTATAATTCATGATTTTTAATGAGCTTTTTAAAATATCGTCCAATGGATCTAGAGTGAGTTTTATGTCAGTCGTAATTGTGCTGGAAATGGAATGGACTCTTTATAGAAAAATCGGTTAACGATACTTCCCAGCAGAGGTGCTACGAAGTTTTAATGCGATGTGACAGTTGGGAGATTTTTAATAAACATGTTATCATTGCTTAACATCTAATTGTTTTAAGGTATCAAAAAACGTTTACTGTCAAGTATATATAATTTACAGTATTTTTATCTCACGGTTGCACGTGAGCAAGTGCTTCAGTGTTGGAGCACACAATGCTGGTGCCGGTACTGCCGTACCCAGAGACAATGACTGTGGATATTGTGTACACGAACAGCCATGGTCTACCCGAGTTTGTGAGTTAAAAATAATATACAAGAATATTGCACCCACAATTACTGGCGCGCATATAAACCACCCGGGTTCGGTGAGTTTCTATGAAGTGAACTTACTTGTTTACTTATACTATCACCCACAGCTATCACCCGTATTCACAAACATTACTATGAGGATTCTTGACTCTTGGATAAGTAAACGCATTGCATTGCACACAGCTCTGTTAGTGGTTCGATTCTGTTGCCTAGTTCACATTGTTGAATGTTCTGACGTTTTATTACTTCAAACTTCCTTCAAACTTTAAACTTTTCACATCTGGACGTTGCTTTTGACATCTCGATCTGTGCGTTGTGTAAAATAGCTAGCTACCTAAGCTGTGCGTTCATTTTAAAGTAAGTTCCGATCCCCACTTAAGCAACTTAAGTATTGTGTATGAATAAGTTTTTACGACCCTGTGCGTCCACGCGCACTATGAGACTTCAAAATCCTTGCCATATGGCACGCACTGACAAATGCCTTATTTTGCATAGATTTTTTTTTACTTTCTCGTACGTAGTAGGTATAGAGGAAGTCTTGTAATCGTCAAAAAATTCGACCTCGAGATTTTGACGGATTTACACGTTTTGGACCTCCCTGAGTCCAAAAATATTTTTTTGGAATTATGTATGTGCATTGTGCGTGTGTCTGTGTTTCAGTGTGTCTGTGCGTTAGCACGATAACTCGAGCATGCTTTAACTTATTGCAACCAAATTTAACATGCGTGTATGACATCAAAATTTTTTTCATCAGGACATTTCAACTTTTAAGCCGTCGATCACGAAAGTTAAGCAACCAAGTGCGCGGTCGGTACTCGAATGGGTGACCAAAATTTAACATGCATGTATGACATCAAAATATAAGGTTTTTATCAAACTTTCAGTCGTTTCCGGTATATGAGAAAGTCAAGGGGAAACCACTCCCGATTTTTTATTATCATAAATATTGTTTGTGAATACGCGCGTATGACTGCACGCTGTTGCATTTTCCTCAACTTCAAAGGCGTCTAACCACTGTATGTTTTTACGCTGTGATATGAGTGGTAACTTACTGATAAGTTAGTCATGTCCCTCAGTGGTTAAGTGTCTCGAGAGAAGGTCGCTCCTATCTTCGGTCTTATCTTGCGTCATTGAGCGCGTTCTATCGTAACGCTATACCACGGCGAGTGTTTTGCGTTTTTTTTTCCTAATACCACCTTCTCCCGTTCCCCCTCATGACCACGCTTGCTGCCCGTAAGTTTTCATCAACAAAATATGGCTACCATTACAACGCGAATTTATCTTTCACACTATATTTTAATTTTAAACCAAAACAGTCCAATTTTTGGACTATATTCCGGCTAAAAATCAGGCGAAATGGAGTCGTTTCTTATCGTCACCTCATCAGGTCAGATGAGAGCCAAGAGCTTAGTCAAGTACTCACAAAAAATGTCAACACTTAATTTAGATTCCGAAGCAATCAAATAATAAAATCCAATCATACACAACAATAGAACTTCAAGATAACCTCTAAATCGTATCACCAAAATTGCCGACGACACTGTTTTATTCGTATCATTTTTATACAATAGCTTCGTAGGTGTCGATAGATATCACAGACGGATTGCGGGGGCGAAATCAAACTGGTATATCATTATAACAGAACGTCTGTGACCTTTCTATTTTGAACAAAATATCTTCCAGTTTCGTGTATTGACTTAAGAGCTTGAGATGGAAAGCACCCTCGCCCCGCATCGTTCGATTTTTTTAAATAAAAGTTCTCATGCTGATGTAGACTGAAGTAGTTTTATATACTAGCTTTGCCCTCCACTTCGTCCACGTAGAATAGTTACTTCGAACAGCATTTAAATGTTCTTATTATTTCTTCTAACCCAAGCGCCATATACCATTTTTCATGGATTTTACTTTAAAAATAACGATTAGATTAGTGATAGCGATAGATTTAGTGACCTCAACGGATTCCCATACAAACTTGCATCCCTTATATTACCCCCTTAGGGATTGAATTTTCGAAAATCCTAAATATTTCTTACTTAATTTCTAATTGAAAAGCCATACACCTATTTGTATGGATTTTGCTTTAAAAATGATGGATTTCCTACAAACTTTGCACCCCCTTTTCATAACCTTAGAGGGTGAATTTCCAAAAATCCTTTCTTAGTGCACCCTTGGACCTCTTAAGGAACCCATGTACCAAATTTGGAATCTCTAGACCCAGAGGTTTGGGCTGTGCGTTGATATTATGTCCGTCAGTCAGTATTCATTTTTATATGTATATATATAGATATCAGAATAATTGGCAGAAGGTCAAAAGAATAATGTTGCTCTTCTACAGATAAAAATATACCAGTTAACATGATTTTATATTTTGTTATTTGAAATAGAGAATTACTTATCAAGATAAAATCTATCCTATAAGTAATCTAAGTTGGACCAACCAAAACACATTTACAACATTTCATTTTATTTGCCTCAGTAGTTTCCCAGATAAGACCGGACAAACAAACAGACAGACAAAAAAAGTGTTCGACTTTAGGTTTTGGTAGCATGCGAATAATCATAATTAAGAGCTTAGAAAAAAAAACTTTTTTTTTTTAATCATAGATACTTCATTTTTTTATTATAACTGAACGCCCATCCATAGTCTTACTCTTACATGCACAATCAGTGTACAGATGCAACAAACTCAAATTAGCAGTAGTCATTGGTCCTTCAGTTGATTCATTCGCCGACTAGACACAAACGGGGCAGTATGTTTCGATCACTCATAAAGTGACCGTCAGCCTCAAGTTTAAAGTTCAGTTTTAGATTAGACAATCTCTACTGCAGTATTTCAGAATAGCCGACCCGCTAATTCAGTCGTCACCCCACCACAGATTGTTCTCGGTCATCAAATGCATACTCGTATTCAAAAGTCGTTAAGCAAGCCGTGTCCGCACATCCTCCCGTACCTAATTGAGACATTTCACGAAAGGATGTGATTATAGCCGAACATAAAACTTCGAATTATTCCGGTGTGCCACCCCCCTATGGCGGAACTTTAAAAATAGAGGACTGAACCACAACATGATGAGGGTACAGAAGATAACCGAACGAACAAATACGTACTTGAATAAGTATAAAAAATAAACAGCATGTTTCATATATGGTAAAACAAGTGAACTATTCTGGTATGTTAAATAAGTTATGGTTTTATCTAAAATTTGAATATTCCAAATTAAGGCACATGCCATACTACTAAGTCTGCTTATTAACATGCTTAAAACGAGCACTCTCTTTAGCTCTAATACATTTGCTTGAAGAAGTACTCGTTTTAAGTATGGTATTTTGGCTTTTATCACTTATTTTATCTTGTACTAGACTTTTGTCTAATTAGTATAGACTTAGCTATGTTATTATTGTATACTAACAATGTTTTGTAAGTTTAAATCTGAATAAGCTCTCTACCATATTTAAATTTTTTTGCTTAATAGTCACATGCTTTCGTGCTAATATTGAGCTATCTACCTTTGTACTCAACTTTGAAGGTACTAAAACGTCATTAGAATTTGTTAACTCTTTCCTTTTGTAACATTTTTATTTTGTGTCAAAACTGAGAGGTTTTACTTGTTAATGCCGAAGCACGCGTTGAAACTATTCGTTCTGTGCGTGTGCATTAAAGAAAATAAATGGCAATAAGACGATACATAAACACCTATTATAAATTAGTCGTAATAGTTATTATTGGTATAGCATTGAACTCTCATAAATCAAAGTTATTAAACAAGCATTGGATTTGTAATTTTATTCGACATGATTTCAAAGGTGCCTGAGACAAATGGATTTAGTTTGGTATAATGAAACATATACCAAATTTAAAAAAATCAACAGGAAAAAAATCTATTTGTCTAAGGAAAAATCTATTATGAGAGGATTGGTTTTTCTTGATTTTCACTTTCTGTTTTATTAAATTAAAAATAGAATTATTTAATATTTTTATTTGTTTACTTCTTTTTATTTTTAAATCTTGACGAGAAAGCTCTTTGCCTTCATCACAAGAATAATTAGACGAGGACCTCTTACTTGAACTCTTTCGCGTGCTACGTCACTTCAGAAAATCACAGAGTAATAAAAACAGAAAACTGTGCAAAATGCCAAGATGCAACCGTTTTGCGCGGTCGTCTTTCGCGGGAGTTGCCTACTAAAAGAGCGCCCGCGTAACGAGCACTTTAGTTATTTTGTAGAATATAGTCCTGATGAACCTTTTTAAAATCCTTATGATAACCCCTTTAATATGATACACATACCGATGAATTCTAAAGAGAAAAAAAAACACTTATAATAACAGCACCTCACAAAACCGCTTTATTGTTTATTTTTAGATTAATTCCGTAATGAAACTTAGGCCCGTATTACAGAACAACACTCAGAAATCAATCATGTCTTGAGAATCGTTTGTCACTTTCTATCAAGCACAAAGTAATAGAGACGCACGACGCTCAAGTCGGCGTTGACTCTTGAGACTCATTCTATAATACGTGCCTTAGACAGTCAAAGCAAAGCTAACGATGAAAGCATTAATTATAGAAATCCGTTCAGTAGTTTGAAAGATATGAGGTGATAAAGAATGTTACAAATATACATACAAGATACGCGCGATCTGATAAGTGTGCTAGGCTACCTTAAAGCGTACGTGCAAAGATGTGCATGAACCACACAATCATAGTTCGCCCGTTCGTCAGACGAAAATACTTTCGGTATGATGAAAAAAAAACAGAGAAAATACTGCCCTATTCAGAAGTTATTGCAAATTCTACCTCTGTAGCTGATTTAGTTCAGTGGAAACATTTAATTGCTCGGCTTTTCATTTCAAAAAGCAAGTTGATTACTTTATTATGAAATTGAGCCATTGATTTGCTTAATGAAGTAGTTTGGTTTGAGTGTTATTCATTTTCATTAAAAAATTCGCGTTCTTTTTAATTTTATTACGCACCTATAAATTGTTGTAGAATTATTTTACTCTGGCGTACTCTCGAAAAGAATGAATAGCTCTTCTTCGAAGTATTTCTTCAGAAAATATATAAATACCAAAACTATCTACAAATACGCAGTAACTATTGCATTATGGGTATCATCTTTTACTGTGCCATAAAGTCATAAAGATCCCCGATCAAATAACGAAAGTTTTAGCGATTAATATAAATTTAATGTTCCCGTTTATTGCTCCAATCAATTTGAGACCTTTATGTTGTATTTATAAGACATATCGTAAATTTTAATGATGATAATAGCGGACTTAATTCATTACATATTTTGCTTTGATGTCAATTGCAATATCAGTGTGTTCAGAAAATAAGTTATATCTATCGAATCGACGCAAACTATTTGAGATATGGAGGTGGAAAACCATAGATATAGGAAACTGTAGATAGGCAATGTGAAGAGAAAGAGCATACTAACACGTATGTTAGAACGAGATCATTGCACGTACACGCATGCAGCCTAAGTCGGCCTGTCAGTCACGTCGAAAAGACTGCAACTGTTAGACTGCAGTACTATTTATCACGCATACACGCGCATTACTCACACATTGGTGCATTTTTACTTTCTCGTATACTTACGTAGTAGGTATATAGGAAGTCTTGTAATCGTCAAAAAATTCGACCTCGAGATTTTGACGGATTTACACGTTTTGGAGTGAGTCCAAAAACCCGTTTTTGGAATTATGTCGAGTCTGTGCGTTAGCACGATAACTCGAGCATGCTTTAACTTTTTGCAACCAAAATTAACATGCATGTATAACATCAAAATATAAGGTTTCTTCAACTTTAGTTAAACAACCAAGTGCGCGGTCTTTACTCAGATGGGTGACCAAAATTTAACATGCATGTATGACATCAAAATATAAGGTTTCTATCCACTTTTGAGTCGTTTCCGATAAACGAGAAAGTCAAGGGGAGACCACTCCCAATTTTTTTATCATCTCAGCAGTTCTAGTATAATATACTACTAATATTATAAACGCGAAATTTGTATGGATGCATATATGGGTGTCTGGATGTGCGTTTGTTACTCTTTCACGCAAAAACTACTGAATGGATTTTATTGAAACTTTACAATAATATAGCTGAAGTGTGTGTTCGCGACTGACACTGTTTTAATTTGAACAGGGTTGATGTTCTTGTCATACGGCTTGCTGTCCCAAAGGTGGGCTGCGGAGTTGACCAACCAAGTGCTGTTCAAGACGAACACGTAGCGGATCACAATAACATATAGGCTATAATTTATACTGATACTGCTCAAACGAAGTCGCAGGCAGAAGCTAGTAAAATAATATTACAGACCAAATGTGTTTGAAAAGTACAACTCCCACTAGAATATAAACGCGATGGTCGATAGCTGATAGAATTCAATCAGAACATAAATCGCACGCTAGGTTTATACCCGTGTGAGTAAAACTATCGCTGCAATTATAATCAGCTTCCCAAAAGTAACATAACACCTCCCAAAGAAAATAAACGTCTATCAACTCTATAAAACACTTATAATTGACAATATCGACGCTGTTGAATTAATAGAGACTAAAATATACACTTTATCGACTACTAAAATCAGTCTTGGAAAATGTCCAGAATATACTCATTAGCTGATCAAACGGCTTGATATTAGAAGCCGTAAGGGAGCCGACTTCATTCACACCGTATAACGCCTCTTTGAAATTTAAATCTCGCTTTGGAGCTCACTTTCGGGTAAAAATAAAGTCTATTATGAATATTAGTAACACATCATTGGCTTACCAGAACTGCTAGTGTTTTGGTGTCGGGGTGTTGGCAGTTTGTTGGTGCACTGAAAGTTTGGTTTTTAACCGACTTCAATAAAGGAGGAGGTTCTAATTTCTATTGCATTTTTTAATGTTTGGAAGCTGGTATTTGTCATGTGGTGCCATTTAAATTTCATCGACATCTGACGAGTAGTTTTTGAGTTATCCCTAATAATGTCTATTTAATTGACATCGATGATATCGATGTTCTATTAATTATTTGTTCAAAAGATCTCGAGATAGTTTCCTGATATGTTCCATTCAGAAATTAAAAATTAAAACCTAATAGCAGTATTGTCGAAATCAACACATACCTACTACACAGACCTCAATTAAATTAGGAACAGGGTAGAATAAACGAGTATACAAGGTGTTTGGTACATGGAGTATGAAGCCGGAACCTAACCATGCTAACATAGTCATATAAATGTTAGGTTAATGCTGTATGATAATGTTAATTGTCATCTTATAACATTAATTATTATTAAAAGTAATTGTATTTGCACTTCCGGTGTTAATTCTAATAAGAAAAGTTCTTGACTTCCAGTAAGAATAAGAGTAAAGTCGTTACTGTATTCGCTTAATGTCTTTTAATATCAACAGCTACTTCCGGTGAAAAATTAGCATTAATATGTTCTATTTAATTAATTGATAGTTAATTTATAAATGAAATCTGCAATTGTCATAATATTTATCAATACATTCACACAGTTTTTCTTCGGAAGTTGCTAAAATGTAATGTTTAACGGTTGGCGCCTTTTGCGCACTTCCGGGGGAATACTACAACGCTTGGCGGCTTGCAAGTCAGGCAGTCGGTTACAAACCAGCGAAGTGTCGACATCGTCTGCAAAAAGTGTGAAACTGTGTACAAGTGATATAATTGTGGAAATAAACGTGATTCAAATTGGATTTGGTTGTTTGAACTTTGGCTACCGCCAATAGTTCAGAAGTGGGATTCGAAAGGATATATAAAATTTCCTTACACACGCCATACCAAAAGTAAGTACTGCATGCCAAAACCCTTTAATTTTTTTTACGTTTTATTCTTTACCTATTTTCCTTTACTCTTCATTAAAGGAAATGTGAAATATCTGCAAGTAAATTCACTGACGTAGATCTTTTTACTTAGATATTGAAGATAATTGGCACTTACTACAGGCATAACTATTGCACAATATAATTTTTATATTACATTCATTCTTAACGCAATATAATTATTATTCAACGAATAGTATATGAGACAAATTTCAATACTGATTATATAATAAAAAAAAAAATAACTGTTTTAAACAAATTTCACAATTATATTATCTTCATAACGTTTGCCCCGTTATCAGTGGGGTAATATATCAATTCTACATTCCAATAAAATGCATGCGGACCAGTCTATTGAAAATAACTTTGCCTCGTTTTGTGAATCGATGGCGTAGCTTTTGATATTAGCAGATGCTTAGAATAAATATAGTGATTTATGTAACTATCACATAATGGATGTTACTGAAGCACGAATGGGTGCTTAAAGAAAAAAAAAAGAGCCTTGGCGAGTTTTTTTTTTTTCTTAATGTGAAGATAATTGCAGTTACATACGCAAGGTACTTTATCATACAGTCAAACTAAAACAAAAATGGAAATTAATTTATTTGTTGCAGTTTACATTATTTGTAATTTCAAGTATCTATTAGTATTTTTTTAGTCATACGTTTGACATTTATTTTTTATTTTTTTTGAACTATGGTCTAGCAGATGCTTGTTCTTCTTTCTTGAGATCTTAATTCAAATATTAAAACATGAGTGTAGACAAGTTATTTTGAGTTTGAGTTGGTGAACACAAGCTTATGGCTTATCGTCATTGTACCCTGATAAACTTTTCTATATTTTTTTTTATTTTTTAAATCAAACCCTACAAGTTATCTACTTACCATAAACAAATTATGTCTTGAAGGAATAAAATAAAATTATAATCTATTATTGCCGTCACTTAGCAAACTCGTGTATTCCTTCTGACCAGTCGTCTCAATTATAGCAAATCATTAACTCTTGTTCTTGTGAGTTGCAGACAAATGGAGTGGGCACACAATGGTACCCGAGGTCAAGGGTCTAATATGGATGGAACCCGAGGTCAAGGGTCAGATATGGATGGAGCCCGAGGTCAAGGGCCAAATGGGAATGGAGCCCGAGGTCAAGGGTCGACTATGGATGGAACCCGAGGTCAAGGGTTAACTAAGAATGGGACCCGAGGTCAAGGGTTAAGCGTGGTTGGAACCCGAGGTCAAGGGTCAAGCGCGGTTGGAACCCGAGGTCAAGGGTCAAATTTATATGGAGCCCGAGGTCAAGGGCTAAATGCTGAGGATAGGCGACGATGGGAACACATCAAGCCGGATGGTGGTATTCAGAACAGAGGACCGGATCACAGTATGGTAATGCAAGATCCTGATATTGGAACAGCTCCTTTTAGTTACGAACATCAAATTCCAGGGACATCGCGAAGGAACAGTCCTGTCTTTGAAATCAGGGCCAGACGGCAACCAAGGGGGAGTTCATCGTCAGATGAAAGGGGTGATGTTCATGAACAAAGGCGGTCAAAAGCAAGGAGAACTGCAAGGCGTTATCAACGCCGACGTAGACACACTAGCACGTCATCGGACTCTTCGGGTAAGCAAAATAAAGCTCATTCAAAACACAAAAAAGCTAGGCTGTCAGATAGTCACTCTAATACTGTTTTAGATAAATTGCTTTCAATCATTAAAAATGTTAAGGGAACTGACCATAAATTATCGTTTAATAGCAATACGTTACCTGATTTTGGTCCCATGACTAAAACGCAAAACATTTTAACTTGGATTATAAAAGTAGAAGAGTGTGCCGAAATTTATGGATGGAGCGAAAAGGAAACCATCCATTATGCTCTTCCCAAATTATGCGGCGTAGCTAAGTCATGGTACCAAGGTCTACCTACTTTACTGTACAGTTGGTCTGAGTGGAAGAAGAAACTTATAGAGTCATTCCCCAGTCGAGAAGATTATGCGGAACTTCTCACAGACATGTTAAATAAAAGAGTGCGATACGGTGAATCTTTAGATCAATACTATTATGCAAAAATTAATCTTTTAAATCGCTGTAGGATAACTGGTAGGCAGGCCGTAGACTGTTTATTACACGGTGTAGACGATCGTGCCGTGAAGGTAGGGGCACAGGCAGCGCAATTTACCGAGCCTGAACAGGTTCTGAAGTATTTCCGGACAGTGAAAGTGGGGAATAGGGATAACGTTTACAATCTTAGGCGAAATAAAAATGAAAGAGGTAGTTTTAGTAATAATAGGGGAAGTAATACAAAACCTGTTACTAACAATTCCAATATTAGGTGTTTTAATTGCGACCAAATAGGACATCCGAGTTTTAAGTGCGACAAGCCGTTGGTCAAATGTAGCAAATGTGATAAGACAGGGCATCAGGCGTCGAATTGCTACAGAAATAAGAATGATAGTAGTGTTAACAAAGATATACCTTCAGATAAGAATGAAAAAAATGTTTCTGAAATAAGTATCTCTAATACAGCAAACAATAAGTACATAATGGATATAAAAGTTAACGGCAGCGTCTTTAAGTGTCATCTAGATTTAGGGAGTCAATGTTCGTTAATGAGGGAGCATGACGTTAGTTTGTTAAATACGGAAATACTCACTGATATTGAATTACCTATGTTAAGAGGTATCGGAGCAAATCTTATCCGACCTTTAGGCATGATAACTGCTAATATAGAAGTCCAAGGTATAAAGGAGATTGTGAATGTGTACGTAGTCGAGGACTATGTATTGAAGTATCCCGTTTTACTGGGACATTCCTTTACTGAAAAACCTAACATAATAATTACAAAAACTCCCGATGAAATTATACTGAAGAGGATAAATATAAATGAGAAAGTCCATTTTTTTTCACGTGATTCTATCAATATTCCTCCCAATAGTCTACGCCCTGTAGTAGTGTCTTGCAATACTTTAAGTACCGGCAATGTGTATATCAACGGTTCAATTCGAGGGCCTGAGGGACATGAGTATTACTTACTTCCTGGGGAATATAGTGTCACGGACAAAATTTGTGCTTTACTGATTTTCAATATATCAGATACGGACATTACAATAAAAAAAGGGGAATTAGTAACAAGAGCGACGTCAGTTAATTATACAGCATCTACCCTTTCAATTACCTTAAGTACAACAGAGGTAGACGATACAATAGTTTGTAGCCCTGATTTAACTATCGAGCAACGATTAGCTCTCCAGCGTACTTTAGTTGATTTCAAGGACTGTTTCTCCACCAACCTCAAAGACTTGGGATATACAGACGTTACCGAGATGAATATTGAACTTGAAAACAATGATCCGGTAGTTTATCGACCGTACCGCATGTCACATTCGGAACGGTCTCTTGTGCGAGAAATGGTCCATGAAATGCTTGACAGCAACATTGTTAGGGAATCTTCTTCACCGTATGCCAGTCCAATAGTTCTCGTGAAAAAGAAAACTGGTGATAAGAGACTATGTATAGATTACCGCGCCTTAAACCGTAAGACAAAAAAAGACCATTATCCTCTTCCGCGTATAGAAGACCAACTTGACATGCTTGCTGGTAATAGGTTGTTTATAACTTTAGATTTAGCATCGGGGTATTACCAAATCCCAATCGGTGAAAGCTCTCGTCCCAAAACTGCATTTGTTACCCCAGATGGCCAGTTTGAATTTAATCGGATGCCATTCGGACTTGTTAATGCTCCATCTGTTTTTCAAAGAACAATGAACAAAATCCTATCTGATGCAAAAATAAAATACGCACTTGTCTATATGGATGACATATTGATACCATCGCAAAATTTTGACGAAGGGTTGGAGAGATTGAAAGAAGTATTAGATCTATTAAGGAAGGGAGGGTTAACGTTAAAAATTAGCAAATGTAAGTTTTTCTTTAATTCTATTGATTTTCTTGGCTTTGAAGTAAGTTCGAATGGTATCCGACCGGGTTCAAAAAAATCAGAGGCAGTATCGAGATTTCCTACACCAAAAAACCAGCATGAGTTACGCCAGTTTCTTGGCTTGTCTGGATTTTTTAGGAGATTCATTAAAGATTATGCCTCGAAAGCAGCCCCCTTGTCCAATCTATTGAAAAAGGATAAGCATTGGGTCTGGGGTAAGTCCGAAGAAGAATCGTTTGCATTAATTAAAGATTTGCTTTCAAAACGTCCTCTTCTAGCGTTATATAATCCGTTGGCTGAAACACAGCTGCATACGGATGCGAGTAAAAATGGGTTAGCAGGCATATTGTTGCAGCGCAATCTGAATGGTATCTTACAACCAGTTTCTTATTTTAGTCGCAAGACTACCCCCGATGAGCAAAAATATCACTCTTTCGAACTCGAGACTCTTGCTGTTGTTGCGTCATTGCAGAGATTTAGAGTATATTTAATCGGTATCCATTTCATAATACAAACAGATTGTAATGCGCTTAGATCGACTCTAGTTAAAAGGGATCTAGTGCCTAGGATTGCACGGTGGTGGATCCAGCTACAAGAATTTGATTGCGCTATTGAATATAGGCCAGGTGCGAAAATGGCGCATGTAGATGCTCTAAGCCGTAATCCAATTGAAAGCGATTTAGATGAGCCTCATTTGTTAGATGTCTTATTGATCGAAAATGAACAAGATTGGATCACGACTGTGCAATGCGCTGACGAGGAAATTGCTAGAGTTAAAAGTATACTGAGCGATCCCCATACCGAACAGGCAGTAGACGTTCAAAAAAACTATAAAGTTAAAAACGGGAGGGTTTATAGAATTGTAGGTGATGAAATAAAATGGGTTGTACCTAAAGGCTCCCGATGGCAAATCGTAAAAAGAAATCATGACGATGTAGGGCACTGCGGATACGAGAAAACTCTCAAACGATTGAAAAAGCATTTCTGGTTTAAACGTATGAGACGTTTTGTAAAAAAATACGTATTGGCTTGCTTAGAATGTGCTCACCACAAGAAACCAGGTGGTAGACAGGAAGGGATGTTACATCCGATTGAAAAAGTAAAGATACCTTTTCATACTATTCACGCAGACCATTTAGGCCCTTTTATAAAAAGTAGGTCTGCAAACTGCTATTTACTAGTAATAATTGATAGTTTTACAAAATTTATTAATATAGCTCCCGTCAAAAATACCAAATCAATGACAACAATTAAAGTTTTAAAAGATCACATAGGGTTCTTTGGCGTTCCAACCCGACTAATCACAGATCGTGGATCAAGCTTCACTAGCAAATCATTTAAAGAATTTACCGGCGAATATGGTATAAAGCATGTGATGAACGCGGTCGCAACGCCAAGGGCCAATGGGCAGGTCGAACGATTCAATCGAACGATTACCGAGGCCTTAGCAACATCTAATCATGGAAATGACGAAAAAAGGTGGGACGAACACGTTAAACATATTCAAATTGGCTTAAACACTACTGTACATAAGACCACTCAAAAATCGCCCTCCGAACTTCTATTCGGTTTTAATATTAATCATAAGACTCAAGGAATATTAAGTTCAGTAATTAACGACACCATTAATATAATACCCCCAAATGAGTTAGAAACGTTAAGGGAAGAAACTACTAAACGTATAGAAATACAACAAATTAAAGATGCGAATAGGTATAACAAGCATAGAAAACAAGCGCAAAAGTATAAAATTGGAGATTTAGTTCGTATAGAAAGACAATTCCCACATGATGGTCAGTCGCAAAAACTAGTAGTGAAATATCAAGGTCCCTACCGTATCATAAAGATTCTTGAAAATGATAGATTTGTAGTAGAAGATACCCCACTATCACGGAAAAATAATCGACGATATGAAGGCATAGTGGCTATTGACAAAATTCTCCCTTGGATGAGCTTTGATAGAAATTTTGACAGCAGTTCCGATGACGGAAAAGATGATAGTGATTCTAATAATGAGTATGATATTATATCGTTAGGCGGTAAAATTAGTAATAATTAATGCAAGCAATTGGATTAATAAAAGTGTATATATTCGTTTATTTTATAGTAGCTAGCATGTTTACAAAGTTAATTCAATTACATGAACTATTGTTATTCTTGTGTACAATAATAAGACTGTGTTATTTAATCTTTTTTATATAGTTATCTATTTTTATATAGTTTTAGAATAATACTGAATTTATGTAAGTATCAATGGGAGAGGCAATTGATTATTGACGTCGTAATTGTTTATTTTATATTATCAAGCATATTTACTATATGATTAATTATGTTACAACTTTCATTATTCTTATTTACAATAATGAAACTGGTTTGTGTATCGTTAAAGTAAGTGTGATTTTGAATTGTTACTCAGTCGATGTAGGTATATTTTATATTATTCGGTATGCTTACGATAACTTCATTGTGTTTTTGTATTATTGAAGAAATTGTATAGTTTTAACCTAAGTGTGTCACCAAAGTGATCGCGGAGGGACTCGCGATTAACAGGATGGCCGAGCTGTTAGGTTAATGCTGTATGATAATGTTAATTGTCATCTTATAACATTAATTATTATTAAAAGTAATTGTATTTGCACTTCCGGTGTTAATTCTAATAAGAAAAGTTCTTGACTTCCAGTAAGAATAAGAGTAAAGTCGTTACTGTATTCGCTTAATGTCTTTTAATATCAACAGCTACTTCCGGTGAAAAATTAGCATTAATATGTTCTATTTAATTAATTGATAGTTAATTTATAAATGAAATCTGCAATTGTCATAATATTTATCAATACATTCACACAGTTTTTCTTCGGAAGTTGCTAAAATGTAATGTTTAACGGTTGGCGCCTTTTGCGCACTTCCGGGGGAATACTACAACGCTTGGCGGCTTGCAAGTCAGGCAGTCGGTTACAAACCAGCGAAGTGTCGACATCGTCTGCAAAAAGTGTGAAACTGTGTACAAGTGATATAATTGTGGAAATAAACGTGATTCAAATTGGATTTGGTTGTTTGAACTTTGGCTACCGCCAATATAAATACTATGGTGACATCAAAAACTTTGAATTGTAAAAAAAAAAAATTTTCCATACAAATAGTTCGATCAAAAAAAAACAAAATGTAAGTATGGAAAATTAAAAAAATATTGTTAAAATTTTTAATATCAACATAGTATTTATATGACTATATTAGCATGGGCAGGTGCCGGCTTCATACCCCATGTACCAAACACCTTGTATATGTATTGGCTTAACACATGAGTAAATTAAAGTGTCTACAGAGTAATTCTGATACTACAGTTGTTTGAAATGTCCACCAAATATTTGATACCGATATCGATCCCCAGTGAAATGAAAACTTGTGTTCGGTATTTTTACAGCTTGCTTAAAGTCCGCCAAGCTAGCTACCGACCTCTTACTAACGTGTCGCCGTAAATGTTACCATTATTATTGTATCTGATACTTTCAGGCTTCTCTTCACTTACGGTAACGGTTACGAAAAGGTAGTCAGTGTAATTTCATTACAGCCTTTCTTATTCGACCCACTGCTGGGACGCAAGGCCTCTCCTCGTCTTCGAAGGAGGTTTAGGCGTTAGTCCACCACGCTTGCCCAATGCAGATTGGTGGACGGAGTATGAGATGATCAATACCCCTTTGCTGATCTATCCTACTCTGCAGGCATCACACGGGGTTCAGTGTAATTACTGGCAAGCATATCATCTTAGTCCCCAGGATGGCAACAGACTTGCAGTGTTAAGTGATTTACCCTGAATATTGCAAGTGTCTATAGGCGACGGTAACCAATTAACACCAGCTTATTGCCATCTTGTAATATAAAAAATCCATCAAAAGAGTTGCAGGATAAGAACTTATCGTCAAAGATGAATAAAAACAGTATCATATCCAGAAGTCCACAAGGTATGAGTAGAATTTTGTCCCCTATTTAGTTGACGGTAAAGCTTGTTTTAAGTTCACCTGACCGGCTACCACTATCTTATCAAAGTTAACCGCCATAATAAGAATGTCATTAGCATTGTCGAGTTCCGATATTCTTATAATAAGTTTCTCAGTTTTCAGTTCCTGGTAAAGGTCGTTTCCATCTTCCTATTAAACATCAGATGACTTTAATTACCTTCCTTGTCCACGTCAATCATAATCATTTCAGCCAAGACTCTTAATCTCACGTTGGGTACCTTTTTGATGTTTAGGTTGGAAATATCGAATTCAAATCAAATACTCTATGTAGTCGAAAAAAATATATTGCTACAGAGAGAGTATACAAGATTTAATAGAAAAAATTTGACGTAAATTGGTAGTTAATAATAATAATAAAAGTATATAAAAACATATAAGCGGCCAGGGTGCTCTAATTATAAATTAAAACGAATAAGGTTTCACCAATTCTTGAGGGAGGCCTATGTCCAACAGTGGGCGTCTCTCGTTTCAAAATAATAATAAAATAATCTAATTGCTATCAAATAACTGACTACTGCCGCTCAACGGAGCGGCAGCGACGTTTTTTAAGCCTTTTAAAATAACACGTAAACATGGCACTAAAAATCCGATTAAATTTGGGCAGTTTCAATATTTGATTTAAACGAATCAACAGTATGCGATTTTTTATCACTTGTTATTTTGATTGAATGTGATGCAAAAGCTTCAGGTTTTCAAATTAAATTGCTTTAAATTTTTTATCAATATTTATGATATCATTATATTACGATAATATATTTATCTAATTGTATAGAAGTATCTCGAAGACAGCAAAATGTATTAAATTCTGACAGTATTCCTGTAGAAAACTGTATAAGTATTTGTGAGTAGGTATATTTGCAAATATAATATTTGCTGTTTACTAATTTTATTCTTAAACTATCGATACCTATATTTTAATCGCTTACATAATCAAATCAAGAATTCAGTAGTTCAACATTATAGCTTTATTAAATACGCTTCCTTTATGGCAACGCAAGAATACTCTTATATTGGTTATAAAATCTGTTAACTTATTCGAGGAATAAGTTTTATCAAATGGTCAAGAAATAAATTCTACATTTTTTTTTATTCCTATAACCCTGAATGGTCAAATGATATTAATTTTACTTTCAAATCTTACGTTTGCTCATCTCCCGTTATCTTACGATAAATATATATTAATGGATGCTCTGGCATGTTCGCAAAAGTGCAATCCTCTTACATCCAGAAACATTGTTAACACATTAACTCGTTAATGGGTGGGCTTATTTTTAGTTTATTTCTAAAGATGGCACGCGCTTGTATTGGCCGCCAGTCACACCGAAACGTAGCAGACAGTTTGCAATTTTGCTGGTAAAGAAATAATTTCATGTGAAATGCTATGTACTTGAAGTAATGCTACATCCCAAAATAAGCTTATCTTCTTAATTATTATTGTTTGCTAGTTCGCAGTAGATATAAAAATATTTTTTCTGGCAGTTGAAAAATATTAAAATCAATTACATAAACAACAGAAGGAACAGAAATTAAATATTGTTAGAAATGTTAATTGTTTTTTTTTTCTTTATAAAATTTGACGATTAGATTAATAAAATAAAAAAAATATTTTCACAGCGTGATTAAAAGACATGATAGATGTGTATGTATACGTATCAGGTAGGACTCCAAGTAATAATAAAATAATAAAAAAAATAAGTTTATTTGTTTCACCAAGTCCCACCTGATACCAGATGGAGAGTGAATCTTTCAAACTATGTTTTAGTTTAAATGAAAAGACCTGGTAAACAGACGTAACACCAAGGTGTCACTTGCCCGCTGCCTACCCTGTCCCTTACTCATAGACAAACCGTCACATTAGCAGCCTCTACAATGTGAACTTTGAAATCTTTACAGGAGAAACACGGTTGCCATACAAACTCGGGCCTGACGATACAAAGCTGAAAATCGGCCACCAATTAGACCTTCTACAGGGTTATCAGGTTCATTTCTACGGCAGTCTGATGCTAACTCTGTCTTTCATTCAGTAAATAAAAGTGACAGCATCGGTTTTAACTCGTTAAGCCCCGTTCGCGCTCAGGAGCGCGAGAACACAATTAAAATCAATTGTGTCTGGATATTAATAATCGTCCAGGGATTAAGCCATAAAGTTATCAACAAACTCGGACCAGTTTGTTGATGATTCTACCATGCCTTGAATTTTTGAAACGATGGATAAAACTATACCAAACAATAATTTATTGTCATTCATGTCTTATTTGTTCTTAAGCAAATATTAAACTTACATCCGCACCTTACTTAGAAACAAACATTTTTATTACAATTCAGTGTAAATGCGTCCTCGTTAAGGGACCAAATGTTTTTGCTCCGCCGGTTGGTAGCATATTGGTGAGGCCACGTGACCGCCACGTGTTCTCTTATCCTGCTCTGAAATGCGCATTCGCCCATCAGGGGATGAATCTGTGATTGGATTACAACACCCTTATCTCCCAAAATAGTAAAACTCTCGCCCGAAATTTCAATACCGTCCCATTAAGAATTTTGCATCTCTCAAGTGTAAAGGCAAGAGAGGATTTAAGTGTACTCTATTAGGAGTTCAAGCTTTTCGTTTTTTTTTTGTTGGGGTGGCAAGATAAAGAATACTGCGTGGCCATTAGATAAAACATTTTGTAAATTTACAATTCAATTTACACTCGGTTACTGCGAACTAATCATCAGAATCAAGAAACTTTTAAGTGATTGATTGAATTCGAATCCTAAATAGAGTTATGAACACTAATATTTGTTACGGGATACAACTTAATAATGGTTGTTTATCCGTTACCCAATATCGAAAACAAGTTTTTAATTGTTATTGCTTAGATGACTTTTTAATTATTATTGATCCTTGGTGGAGACCTAAGTCCAACAGTGGGCGTTTCTCTACTGAAATGATGATGATAATTAGAAGTTAGTAGTACACTAGTGCTCCTTTGAAATTTCTTATATTCGCCATATCTACCAGGAGCCAATGAGTTCTACTCGTAAGTAAAAGTATAATATTAATAGAGTTTCATGCCAGGAGCGCTCGTTTTCTGACGAAGTCTTCTTTGCTGTGACATTGTACTTAAATACATAGAAATACTTACTGATGAGGACTTCCAAAGTATTTGATCCTAGCCCAAATTATAAGAAGATGTAAGTGTAAGTTGTATGTGTACGTACATAGATTAAGATTCGATGGGGCTGACATGTCACGTCGTGACAAAAGCACGTAAATAAAATAGATTTAAAAAAAAGAAGATGTAAGTATAAAAGTAATACTAATTACCTAAGCCTTTAGTGAACTATCAAAAAATCGAGCACGTAAAAGTATTAAAAATGTTATGCAGTCTTATCCGGCCGTTAACAACAGACACAGATTATTTTTATTTTACTATCGTAGGCGTGCGACTCTGAACTAATTAGCATAGGATCAGATTTACGATCAACACTTAAGATTGTTTCTCTAAATAGTTTTACGCTTCTTTTATATCTTCAATCCAGTTTAGACTTGAATAACTTCATTCATCAAAATGTCGTTTGAATGTTTTTCCAATAAAGTCCTGGGTTATTCTTTTTTAATTGAACAATAAAGGAATGAAACACGACCAGTCAATTAATGCATAATTTTATATTTTATTATGAATAGGTATAATGTGAATTGGAAAATAAGTCTAATTTATTAGCACCACTTCATTATCAAGATCCTCTGCGTGAGTCAGCTTCTAATGAACAAAAATATGAATATATGAAATTATTATAATAAAACAAGGCTTTTATACGATTTAAAATTGAGGTAATAATTTAGAAATCACTATTGTGAATGTGACACTAATGTCATACCGTGTCTTTTGTTATTAATCCAATGTCCATAATTTCTAATTAAAGAAGACAGATAATATTTGTTACTATCCATAAAAGGTCCTTGTCTATTCTAGGTTTTGGCTAATTTTGTATCACGTTAAAATGTCTTTCAACTATATATTTTTTTAAATAGGCAAATATAATACTTATTTAGTTATTCAAGCTTCAGTAATTCGTCCTTTCAAGTTCAAATAAATTTCACAATCAGCAATGAACGAACATCCTGTTTTTATCATAAGCACCTTATTGTTATAACCATCGTAATCCAGAACTTTCGTAAATTACGAGAACACTATGTGATACAGCCATGAAATGCCAGCAGAGTAGAATAGCATCACCCGGGGGTATTGTCTTGTCACCGTATACTCAGTCTACCAATCCGCATTTGCGCTGTACTACTGCCTTAACCTCCAATGACAAGGGAATGCATTTTGTCCCAGCAGTGGGTAGAATTATAAAGGCTGTTATGATTATGATATGATATGATGTATCATGTTCCATTTTCTCTTTTTTGATCAATTCAATATTAATGGATTGTGTGAGTCATGGACTAATGAAATCTATCCATGTCCTCTTCTCCTCCCTCCCTCCCTTGACATTCTTATTCACCACCCAGTAACTTGCGTTTCATTATTTCCTATAACTTGTCCGATCCAATATTCCCTTTCAGATTTTCTATCACTTGATTCGTTTTCAAACTGAGACTTAAATATATTTAGATATAAATTTTTAATATCTACTACCTATAAAATATTTAAAAAGTTTTTATACTTTAATAACATAGCTGTTTTGAATCATCACATACCTACTAGTTAATCGTTTTAAAGATAAACTATTATTGAAAGGATTGCAACTGTACCGATTATTTTTATTTTGATAATATCAATGTTCTTTTTTAAGAATAGATATAAATTTTGTATCACAATTTAAGAAAATACATATGAGATTCAAATATGTACCAAACTTAACACTCATACAAAACCTGCCTATTTCATTCACCGTTAAACTTCGCACTTCTCCGGTTTGATGTCAGCGTTCTGCAGTTACCGTCACGATTTCGGTGAACTTGCGGTTCAAACGTTAAAATTGAGGTAACCAGCTTGTTAACTTCAGTTATTTGCGTCAACATCGCACAGCTTAACCGTAACCGTCTGTCATATAGTTAAGTGAAAATCACGATCGAGTAAGCGATTGGGTGTGAAAGATTGCGCCTTGAGAATTATGGCACAATATAACAAAAGAACAGAAGATAAGTTTTATATATTTACACCGTCTTTTAGCAGATGGCCGCATGTTAAGCGTGCTAACGCATTTGATAGCAGCATTGATAACTAGTGTCATGTCATGTAAACGACTTCCCTCCTGACTCTCTCTACATCGGATTGAATCTACATCTGGTGTCGTTGGAGAATGCCGCGCCCCAATCAGGCAGAAGCATTTGATTGCCATGCCCTACACTTAACCAGATTTTTTTACAGTGTGGATGGAAGTAATTTCTATTACTACTCCAGATTTAGTGTAGTAGCGGAAGAAAACAGCGAGCAGTCAAAGCTAGTGGGTTACCGCCAGTAACCTGTAGGTACCAGAGCTGCCAACTAACGCACACATAACAGGGTGCCTTTAAAGATACTGGCATCCTGTTAAAATAAGACTTTACTGATGATTCATAGTGGTTACCACAAATATGAGGCAATAAATTTACCTAACAAATCAGCTGTTATATTGTGCAGTCAAAATATTTAAAAACAGCTGATTTTTAGGTCAATGTCGCAATTTTCCCAGTCACCTGTATACGCCACACTAGCCACCCTCACATTGCCAACGTGCAAGGTGCTTCAACTCATCTGATTGAAATTGATGATAAGGTGGAATCGACCTTCACCTGAAAGCTTCTACCTGAGTACTGGCTATTTTATCAGAACTGTCGAAACACATTCGGACTTTAGTTGTACGTTATTGGTGCATTTTTCTTAAAAAAACTTTTATACTTCTTCTTTCTACATTGATCCCCATTTTCTTCGGGGCAGTGCAAAACGTATCACAAGTTCTTAATGATACTTACTTCTGGCTAGATAATTGGTGTGAGCGTGAAACATAGTCACCGACGGATGCGAGTCAACGCTCACTTTGGGCTGTTTTATTTCTTGTTTGATTTTTGAAGTAATAATTCTTTAGGCGCGTTATGAAAAACAAAATCTTTGTTGTGTGCAAAGTAGTACCTACGAATTCTCACGCGTGTACATAAGTACACGCACCCATTTTAAGTTATTCCTTTACAACCAATGCCATAATTATGTACAAAACTTAGCATATTCAATTAATAATATTATACAATTTTAACAAACACAACGCAGTAGCGAAGTGTGTAAGGTTCCGATAGGTGCTCCACGTGTTGTCACTATGTAGTTAACTCGCCATCCGTGATGGACAGCTTATATTGCGTTGCGACTGAGTTGCTGCGGTAAAAGTAAAACCGAATAATTTCTTGTAAAGAATATCTAACTAACCACATGGATGCGAGGCAGCATACTGCTACAAACAAAACCTTGTTTTCTGAACTCCCCTTATTCTGTGGCTATAAAGAGAAATATACCAAGCGAACCCATATACTGCATATGGATCATTAATGGTGTCGTGACACAGTGAACTTTGAGTTTTATGCCGGACTTTAATAATACGTAAATGAAAATATTGGTTTGAAAACGAAGTTGAAGTTCTGCGTATCACTTAGTAAACGAGCAACAAATATTTCATTGATACTAGATGCAATTACGACTTAATGGTTGAGGCAAAGAAGGTTACCCACGTCCTAATAAGGACCTAATCTATTGATGGCTCACGGCAATATACGTTTTTGCAATTGAAATTTCCATCCTTTGTGAATTATTAATTTAATTTTAAATAGCTAAAACTAAAGCCTTGATCATTTTACTTTCTCGTATACGTAGTTTAAAGGAAGTCTTAGGTAATCGTCAAAAAATTCGACCTCGAGATTTTAACGGATTTACACGTTTTGGACCTCCCTGAGTCCAAAAATATTTTTTTTGGAATTATGTATGTGGGTGTGTCTGTGCATTAGCACGATAACTCGAGCATGCTTTAACTTATTGCAACCAAATTTAACATACGTGTATTACATCAAAATATAAGGTTTCTATCAAATTTTGAGCAGTCGATCACGAAAGATAAGCAACCAAGTGCGCGGTCGGTACTCGGATGGGTGACCAAAATTTAACATGCATGTATAACATCAAAACATAAGGTTTCTATCAACCTTTGAGTCGTTTCCGGTATACGAGAAAGTCAAGGGAAGACCACTCCCGATTTTTCATCTTCTGAAAGTGAAGCTTAAGGAACCTATTACATATATTATGTTTCTCGACACCTGGTAACATAGGTAATAAATTAAGAAGGGCTTACCTCATTACGAACTATATTGGCATTATAAATATATTATACCACTATCTCACCTATTTATTAATAAAAACAAAAGAAAATGTTTACAAGTTTTTTGCTAATCTGCAATCAGTACTCTACTATAAGCAGATAATTTGTGAGGTTTTCTCGGGTCAAGTGTATCCTCTAGCGAGGATGGCTACTCTCTATATTACTTACTATATAGTCTCGCTACAGTACCTTTGTCTTTTCTTTTGAGTCTTATTTGATAGCTAAGAGAGATATGAGACTCGCTGGAAGTACATTCGGTATTTGTCTAGCTAAAGCGAAACGCTGATTTTCAGCTTCTACCCAAAGTGCCCAGAGAAATCGATGCCATCGAACGGTTAACGAATATAATATATCAGGGGATTGTCAGAATTCGATCAGCCCGAATCACGATTTCAACTGTGCGGCTTCAGAGTCAATGTAAAACGAGAGGGGAGCTAGAACTAGTGCCTGGAACTCGTCACCCAAGTGTAAGTTTACTGGGCCCATTAACTACTACACACTTATTTGACTTACATTTATTTGACGTCATCTTAGTGGAGTGGTCAGTATAGCTGCACACATCAAGAGGTCAGTGTACGAATCCTGGTAGCGGCAAATGTTTGTGCGACGAACACGAATATTTGTGGACGAGTTGTTTATATATTTTTTTATATACATTTCTAAAAATTATTATGTGTATATTGACCGTTATCTGGATACTAGGGTATCCATAACACAAGTTCTGATACTTAATTTGGGCTAGATAATTGGTGTGAGCGTTGAAATATATTATACTATTTACATTGTAATAATGCTCACCTCCACTGCCCCTCCGCAAGCTCTGACAAAAGTTATTTATAAAACAACGTATAACTGAGAAAACACCACGACGACCGCCGTGGCAAAATTAAATGTTAGAGTTTGCGTTAAATAATAACGCAAACTCTAACATTTAATTTTGAACACAGAAATACTTTGTAGCGTTTGCCACTTGTCCAGGCTCTTAGGAGACAGTTATGATGTAGAAGTAACTGAGACAAGTTAAATCTACAGTCCCTACCTATCGGTAAAGCCAATGCACACCCCTGCCTCGAGACACCCTAACAAAAGATAACAATTAGAACTTCAGTTGTAACTAATCAGTTGAAACTCAGTTGTAACTCAGTCGTAACTCAGTCGTAACTCAGTTGTAACTCAGTCGTAACTCAGTCGTAACTTAGTCGTAACTTAGTCGTAACTCAGTCGTAACTCAGTCGTAACTCAGTCGTAACTCAGTTGTAACTCAGGTATAACGCAGTTGTAATTCAGTCGTAACTCAGTTATATCTCAGTTGTATCTCAGTTGTAACTCAGTTGTAGTTGTGTTGGATTTAATATAAATCCCACCAAATTTTTTGTTATACCTGTAAAATGCCCACGCATGTACCTGAAGTCCGATGTACCCGACTTGAACAGACTAAAACACAGGTTGTTTCGCTACCACTTCCGTTTCTTCTTTACTGTCTAGCTTCACTGTGCATTCTCATCCTGCCACCGGCTGTTATTGACCTATATATTTCTTAATTTAAGCCGTATTCTAAATTTCCCGCTTACTTTCTTATGAGAAAATGAAAAATTTGCCCTAATTCTAATATTCCTTAATTCCTTTGGCATTTCGCTGTATTTTAATTAAATATTGTATAATAAATCTAAAATAGCAAACTATTCAGTCACGCAATACCACTGGAATTTTCATTATCTACTCCTAAGATTAGTTTTTTACTCTCGGAGTATGTGTGTCAAAGAAATTCATTTTGATTTCGTAGACGCTACCCGTCTTGCTCTTTTTACATTATCTCTGGAGATTTTATTAAAAATGTCTAGAAATAAGAAGGTAGGTAATAAACTTATAAACTATATTTGGCCCACTTTCTTGTTTTTTACATTTGACTAAAATATGTATTTTATTACTTTTTTATACTTTTAATAAATAATTTATTTCTTAACAAATCAAAAGGATGTTTCTTTTACTATAAAGTTGGCTAGCATGGATAAAGGTGCCTTTCTATCGGAGACATGCTATGTAGCTTTGCTGCGAGAATATAAAAGCAAAGCAATGAAACTATGTGACCGTTTCTCCTGATGCTTAAGCTATTTAGTAGAGCGAGAAAGATGTGCTATGGAGATGAACCGCCGCAAGGTAGCTATGCGAGTAAGATACTTATCTAGAGCTATAAGACGTTTCTAAAATAGGAAGAGCTCTGCACATAGCTACACTACTCGCGACCATCAATAGCAAGCATTCACAGCATGAATCCATAGCACGCATCCATATAACACATCTATAGCACTTATCCGTAGCGCTCATCCACAGCAAGCATCCTTCCATATAAAAAGCTTAACTTAGTTGAATCAGTTTCTATTACACTATGTAAACCAATGAATATCATTGGTGGATATCAAACGCATCAATAGCAACATTGCGTAGCACATCTGTGATGGAAAAGCAGCCTGAAGCTTGCCTGATGGTAAGCAATTAATAGAGCCTATACATGCTTCAACCTGTAACCCTCGCATTGTCAACCTAACTTCATCTTCAACTGTACTGTACGATCAGAATAAGTACGAGTAACTACACTTTTGTATCTTATCATAATAATCATTCATACGTAATGGTGGCTATTACTGCACAAGCGCTGAAGTGTTGATATGGCAAGTGTTGATCTGCTTCTGATGCTGACGTTACCCAATTACAACCGAAAACCACCCGAACTTGTATGTAGACTCCGTTGAGAAGATAGAGGAGGGAAGCCATCTCTGCCTCTGCCTACCCCAATGATTTTATGGATTGAATTTTATTTATAGGGCAAGCCCTACAAAAGTCTATCACCAAGCCAACGGTAGGTAGGTTCGTTAACGGTACCTCTCTGTCTAAAAAACAGCGGACGAAGCACTACTGATTTACCGTTTAAGGTCCCTGTAAATGTTCTCTATAGGTTTATACGAGATTACATTCCGAGCCGTGTTACGCCGGCAGAGTAGAATATCATCACCCCATATCCAATGGCTGTCGTAGAAGGCGACTAATGGACCAGCAAAGGGGTATAAATTACCCCGTCTATTAAACCGCATTGGTGGACTACTGCCTAAACCTCCTTCAATGACAGGAGAGGCCTTGTGTTCAGCAGTGGGTCGAATTATAAAGGTTGTTATGATGATATGATGACATTCCGAGCTCCACCGCAGTAACGCGGCAGCAACGCAACGACGGCAAATCTGTAGAGAAAATATGGAGACCAGTATTTATTTATTTTTTATTTTATTTTACTGCAGCATGCAGCTCGGAATCCTACCTTTAAGTTTCGAAACCAGAGCTTTCAACACTATATAACAACCTGCGTAAGTACCTAGGTACTAGTTCTGTTTATACACCCACTTCACGGTTCGGCAGGCGATATAAACGTCACCGGAGCTAGATGCCGTCAATCAAGGCGGTGCTCACAGACGCAGTAAGTGGCATGATATTCGCGGTATAGTTAACACAATGGACGCACTACGCTTCATAGCGCTATAGATAATGTCGGTATGTGTAGTACGGGTTCCAATTTAACCATGCATCTAGTTATAGTTCTTATAAAACGTTCTGTATTGTTTCATGCGTAAGTGAAAATAGTTAATTGTTTATATGAAGGTACTATATCGTTGAGTTGGATGCGGGCAGCACCGCCGCCGGTCCAATCGGGCTGGACATCCTTATAAACAGTGGTCATGTCTCGGCTGAAATGATGATGATGATGATCATGAGTGGGTGATGCAAATTCTTTTTTGACTGACTATTGATATTGGTGGCACTTATATGGTCTTCGCAGAGTTCCCGGGGTTTCTAATAGATGAGTACCTTGGTGGATCCTCCGGCCTGAAAGGTTTCCCTAGAGAATTTCTAGTCGGTGAGCATCTCCAGCTAGGGACTCCCTCCACCAATAGGCTCTAGGGCGGTCGAGTCCCCTAGGGCTATATTTAGAGGTCTGAAGGCCCTGGGGCAATATGGCAACCTCTCCCCTAACCCTAGTTATTGTCAAAAAGTCTATTTGGAGAAAAAAACATTAAAGTTGCTGACCCAGGGCAGTAGCTACGCTTGCCCTCCCCCAAATCTGGCCTTGCTAAAGGGATATACAAACTCTTGACTTACAATCTGCGGCTGTTGTAATGCTGCGGCCGCATACATCGCGAAGTCGCGAATATTCGCGTTATCGCGATATGTCTAGCCAAGTATTCGCGAATACTTCGGCACTTCGTGCGAAGTCGCAAGGACATCGCGGCGTTGTCGGTAAACTGGCGCACATCAAAGCGTTTTTATCGCGATGTCCTTCGCTTGCGTGGCCACACTTTGTGGTCTTCAGTCGGCGCACAGACATCGTGCGCATCGGACGTATTGGTTTAAATTAGTTTTCTACCATGGATTGGAATAACGACAGGATTTTAGAACTTATTAGCAATTAGAAGTGTGAGTCAATATTGTTTAGCCTTGCTTTTTTCTTAAGCAATAATTCCTGACAGATTACAAAATAATTGCCCTAAAATATAGGCCGACCGCGGCGTCCATTTTGTTTTTTGCGTAACATCGCGATCACATCGCGACAGACTTTACAGCGCGCAATGTGTGGCCATGCACATTTGCGGTAAGCCGAAGGCGAAGATTATCGCACGAATGTTATCGCGATGTGTGCGGCCGTAGCATAATTGATTCCACACGCGTTGCACTTTGATACTAAGAAATAAAGAAATAAGACTTTGTATATCTATTAGTGTATGAAAATAAAAACACATATCTTTATCACAAACATCACTAGAAAATGGTTTAGAATGTTTTGTACGTTGTTTGAAATTTTAATAACTGGAAGTCAACAACGAAAATTCTTACAAATCAGTCCATTGTATTAGTAATGTGAACTTTACGATAGCTATTTTCTCACATGTCATCCCTGAAATCGCTGAAATGCAAGCCTACTATTATTGTTAAACTATTCATTATAAATTACGATACCAACACTATGAATACTTCACCGGTGCAAGACGGCACAGTCGATCGCACGCCGGAGTCAGAGGCTACGAATGCCACATCACTCATCGCCCCTTTAAACCTCTCACGTGTGTACCCTTTATAGAAACCACCTGCACACCACAATCGACCTTATCGCTTATACTTTGCACCTTAAATTTCCCTAGCCATTTCCCTAGAAGCGCACCAAGAGCAATAAAGAAAAAGTTGCCGTAAATAAATTGACTCAAGATCGAGTTTAGGTTGGGAGCTGATTCGATAACAAGAAGATCAGCCACAGTAACGTGTAGATCCGTAATTCAATGAGGAGTACCCAAATTGACTCGGATGCTTGTGAATTTTGCGGGGTGTCTAATTTGTTAGCAAACATTAAGATCGATTGGACAACTAGTTGTTTATTCAGCTTAATATGGTTGATCATATTTGCTGTGAGTGTATTAACTTCTGGATTTTAGGGATAGGTGTGCTTTTAACATCTGATGTGGTGTTTTCTCTGAACGCATAGATATCAAATAATTTGAAGAATGGATTAATAATGCGAATAATATATCTTAGAACTGAAAGTAAAATTCACAGATCATGTGACACAAATCTGGTTTGCAGTGTGTCAATAATACAATTTTCTTAATTAAGCTTATAATATTGTAAATAAATAAATAAAAATATTATAGTCAACAGTAGCAGAGAGTTATGCTTTGTCTTAAAAGTTCAACAAGCATGTATAATATTTACCGGCTCCATGGTGTTGTACTTTGGCCACCTGGATGAAATTCAGAGATCTGGGTTGTAATTCCCAGAGCAGTATGGCGCCAGTTTCGTTGGTACCAAGACTTGTCTTAAAGCTTCCTAGGCAACCTAGCTACGTCTTAATGGCGGTAAGTTGACAACTCGGTCCATCCATCACTTACCAGGAAGTGCAATGAAGACTAAGGAGCTTTTTTTTAATATAAAAAAGATGAGCAGTTAATCTTATTTGGACCCTTTTTAGGAAAATATTTTCCCATTGTGCTGAGTCATCAACACATTTAAATATACTAATTAGTGTTGGATGCTTACTTTCGTCTTGTTTTCGTAATATTCTGTAATTTGTGCCTTTTCCAAGGTCTCGTCTACGTCAAAGAGTTAATTAAAGCGCATACCTTCAATTTCGCAACACATCATTTGTCTATTCTTCACCGAAATAAATCATTAATCACTTTTTATTTCCAACAGTTTATGGGTGAGTTTTGACACTAATGTAAAATTGGATCTCCTTTAATTAGAAGCTTCACGGCCCGTGATTTATTGTTCAAAAATAAAATTTCGTTGGTGTTTCATATATACTAAAGGTTTAAGTTATTAGTTATTGCATTTTAATTGCTGATCGATATTTATTGGTGATTTTTGAATGTTTTCAAAAATATCAACTCGTCTTCTATTGTTCGCTATGTTTGGTATGCTGTCATGGTCTTTTGTTATCTATGTATATTGCCAGTTTTATATCGCGTTGAACAAAGTTTGATTCCTTCTAATCTTTTTTATTCCTATGCAAGGGGCTGAGGCTGTGTCTCAGAGCACTTCGACCCTATGGGTCTTTTGTGCTTCCCCTTTCCTTATCACCCATCCCCGCCAACATCGAAAACATTTTGTATGAGTTTCACGATGTTGGTGGAAATAAGGTCTATAAAGTCCTTTGGTTTAGGGTAACCTAAACCAAGGGCCTTTAGTCGCGTATTGGCTAGTGCACCGCAGTCACATAGTATGTGCTCCATGCTTTATTCCTCCTCACCACACATTCTACAGATGGGGTCATCAGCTTTGCCTATTGTACACAGGTGTCTTATAGTAGCAAAATGGCCAGTGAGATATCTATCTTCTAAAATTACTCCCACTTTTCACCAGCTATTCACCAATAATCGGATATAATGCATAACATATAGCTTAAGTGTGAAAAAAGAAATTGCGTTTACAAACGCTTAAAAATTTTTAAAAGTAGAAAAAATACACGGAAAAAGTGGACCTGCCCCAGGCGGGAATCGAACCCAGCAGCTTCCGCAATCCGGGCGGCTGCATTAACCACTACGCCACCAGGGCATTGCTTTCGCTGTCGAAATTTGCCAGTGCTTGGTCCTTATGTTTTTATGGTAAACATTGTTTCATCAAATCTTTGAAATTTGCACTTCTAGATCCTAACAAAATATTTTCGCAAATATTTGACGCCCAGTTAAGATGAAACTACCTTATATTATGGAATATTTTTTTTGCGTTTACACACACGTAAATATTTTTAAAACTAGAAAAAATATACTGAAAAATATCGACCTGCCCCAGACGGGAATCGAGCCCAGCATCTTTCGCAATCCCGGCGGCTGTGGATACTATTTTCAATGAACTTTAGGAATTATTATGTTGCTTTGGTGGCTGGAAACGACTACAGCAATTAATGGCTTAACATGGCCTTCCGAGGCAGAAGCCAAATGAGAAGTTTATCCAATACTGATTTATAATCAACCTTATATTATTTGTAATAGAATTCAAAACTTTCAAAAATATTATTGCATAATTTGATCAAAATTTATCATAATTACCACTTTTGCCATATTTATTAAGGTCAATATTGTCGCATAAGAATAAAATTTACATTAAGTCACACTTCTATAATTTCGGCCGACATAATGCTGAATATTAAAAATTAATTACACTTTAATCGATAGGATTAGATTGAAAATGGTGGCAATTAGATTTTACGATCGATTATACACTCAGATTCGATAAAGCAATATCAATCAGACACATAATGGGAAGTATTAAAAGGAATTTTATAATGTTTATTCAAATTTTATAGTTCTCTCAAAACCTTTTTAATGTTTGATTAAAAGCTTCTTTCACAGTTTAGGGATTGGCTAAGGATTTAAATTTAAAGAAGCGATCTGTTACAAATGTCTTAATTTGCATGTTGATTGGGATGTGTTTGGCAATCGTAAACTTTAGATTATTTTACTTTTTAATTCTAGAAAAAAATAAGCATACGATTTTTATTTTTGTTTCTATTTTTATTTGACATGATTTAAAATGTTCGAAATTAATACATTGTTAGCAGAAATGAAGAATGAATCGTTGCGAATCATGACGTCACCACAACGCCGCCATATAAGCAATCGCTAGTTCGCTCTCAGCCCATTTGCTTGTCGGACGTGAAAGGGTGAGGTTGGTTGTAGTGGTGATCGACGTGATTTGCATTGAGTCATTTATTTCATCCTTATTATTCGGTTATTGTGTAAAGAGTGGTTTTCTGTGCATTTACTTGTTACTTGTTGTGAAAATCTAATTGAAAGTAAAATTGTTTTAAGTTACGATGATAATTCTTTATTTTTATTTTATTCCATTCCTGATTCCTAAAATCAGAATTGGGATAAAAGTTCCTACGCCTACATTAGAGGTTTTTTTAGTTTAAAAAAGAAAATAACAAGCAGTTGCAGGGATTCGATTTATTCTGCCGCTACCGTCACAAAATCGGAAAATACGCCACCGCGCCATGAGATTAAGCGTGGTATGTACAAGCAAATCACATCGACACCATCATAGATCTCGTTCTTGTAGTCTTGGGTCGCGCTCACGGTTGTCTAGGAGTGAAAATCTTTCACGGTTTCGAGGAGTGATACTCGTGTGTCTACTCTGCACGTAGAATGCAGTTCGCGGTCTCAACGTAGCGCGTCTCGATACAGTGGATGCCGTACTCATTCACGATCTTATCACAACCGAACCGATTCATGGCCTCGTTCTGGTGACCGTCGTGGGTCTCAAACATGTAGCTATTCGATGGCGGAGACGTTGAATGCGATAGTGTCTAACTAAATGCCATCAAGGAAAATACGGCGAGTGTAACGTCAACCCCGTCTGACCGTGTTCGTGTTAGATATACTCCGAATGTAACGCCAAACCCATCTGACCGTGTTCGGGTTAGAAATACTGTGAGTGTACCGCTAAACCCGTCTGCACGGGTTCGTGTTAGAAATATTGCGAGTGTAACGCCATACCCATCTGACCGTGTTTGGGTTAGAAATACTGTGAGTGTACCGCTAAACACGTCTGCACGTGTTCGTGTTAGAAATACTAAGAATGTAACGCCAAACTCGTCTGATCATGTTAGTGTTAGTCCTACCCCCGATGCGAGGACAGCAACCTAATCGCAGCGCAGGTGCTTGCCGATGCTAGCATTAAATAAAGCAAAGTGCCACAGTAACTTTGTATCTAACTTTGATCTATCGTCTATCAATAACTTTGATGCGAGGGGGTAGAACGCGCAAAATTGGCTAACCGTTGGTATGATTCAGTGTCTTGCTGGAGTTTCTCATTGTCTAAAACGAGACGCCAAAACCTAGTTAGGTGAATGGTCAACCAACGACCACATAATGGTAAAATTTCGTGAGAGTTTAAGTCTATGTGCCATAAAATTGTTCAGGCGCAAATACTTTTTAAGGTTATGAACACAACGTCCGACAAATTTCCGACATACGCCGAGTACGCGCGTCGATATCTGCTTTGTTTGCGTATGGTTCGGGGTTTGAGTGAGGATCGGATGGTTCAAGTGGTGATGCGTGGCGTTAATAACGCCCAGGTGGGGGTGGCGGCCGCAGGTGCCGGCTTGGCTGCGGAAGGCATAGTTTCGTTTCTGGCCATTTGTGTCAAGCCTAGCCGCAGCAAATTGGTCTGCCATGGACCAGCTAGTGCTTTTGGGCAGCGCCACACTACGCCACTAGATTTCGAGTGCAACTGCGATCAGACTGGATATGTAACCTGGGCCGAGTTAGGCAGAGTGTCAGGTTAGGCCGAGTTAGGCAGAGTGTCAGGTTAGGCCGAGTGAGGCCGAGTGTCAGGTTAGGCCGAGTGTCAGGTAAGGCCGAGTTAGGCCGAGTGTCAGGTAAGGCCGAGTTAGGCCGAGTGTCAGGTAAGGCCGAGTTAGGCCGAGTGTCAGGTTAGGCCGAGCGTCTGACAGACTGAGGCGCGAAGCGGGCGCTGCAATTTCTGGACCTGGCCTGTTGTTTCCGCTGTTGCATCGTGTGAAACGTGTTGGTGTATATTTAATGGGGTCTCCCTGGGTGCGGAGGGCCGATGCTGCTCATATGAGTTGGAGACGCTGGCAGTCGACATAGCATTACAAAATGTTAGGCATTATTTGATAGGGGTTAACTTTCAAAATCGTAACCGATTGCAAAGCTCTGAAGGCCACCGAGCGCAAGAAGGATCTTCTGCTACGAGTTGTATGCTGTAGGATTTACCTACAAGTTTTTAATTTTACTATGGAAATAAAAAAGGGAATGGTGTCCCGAGAGTTGTGCAGAATTTTTCGAAAATAAGTTTATTGTTTACCTAACGCTCTTATGTTACAGTTCTTACTTGCAAACGTCTATGTGTGCGTGTGTATGTTTGCAAGTCACGTGGCGCCCTGGCGTGGATCAAAGGAGCGTTACCCCAGGCGCACGCGAAAGGTGCCGTGCAGAGACGTCGGCGGACTAGTGGGTGGCATACCTATGTAGTGGGATGGACGAGCGGCACTGGGTTGCACGTCTTATGACGTGCGTGGTCTCGCTTTTGCGAACCGGCAGACGTATCATTCGATGCGTGGTCTCGCTTTGCGAACCGGCAGACGTATCATTCGATGCGTGGTCTCGCTTTTGCGAACAGGCAGACGTATCATTCGATGCGTGATCTCGCTCTTGCGAACCAGCAGACGTATCATTCGATGCGTGGTCTCGCTCTTGCGAACCGGCAGACGTATCATTCGATGCGTGGTCTCGCTTCTTCGAACCGGCAGACATATCTTACGATATGTGTTGGGCTTCGGCCTTGCAGACATATCTTACGATATGTGTTGGGCTTCGGCCTTGCAGACATATCATTCGATGTGTGTTGGGCTCCGGCCTTGCAGTACCTTCTTAATTACCGATGTAGGGCCGATCCAGGCCGAGCGTCTGACAGATGGAGGCGCCGAGCGGTTGCGCCAGTTCCTGAGCTGCGTGGCCGGGTCCGTCGCAGTCTGCGTGCTGCCTACCCGGCAGTCGCGCACCATCCACGTGCGTGCCTCTGCCTGCGCGCCCTGCCTGCGCGCCCTGCTTGCGCGCCTTGCTTGCGCGCCCTACTTGCGCGCCCTACCTGCGCACCCTGCCAGCGCGCCCTGCCCGCGCGCCCTGCCTGCGCGCCTTGCTTGCGCGCCCTGCTGCGCGCACTACCTTACAGAAATATCTTTCGATATGTGTTGGGTTTCGAATTTGTATCCATATCCATTGATATGTGTTGGACTTTGGTCCTGCAATCTCGTATGGCTTAGCCTTGTACGTAGAATTGTAAGAATAAGCGATGTGTGTGGTCGATGAAGCTTGTAATACGATGATTGTTAGTGAAGTAGAAGAAGTTAAGAAATAACATCGTGTGTATCATTGAAAGAGGGCCTTGATTGTGTGAGGAATGAAAGAATAGGCAACTTTACAAAAAAGTTTTGTTTTTGTGTTCATGTTGTTTCTCATCGACAGATTCCGAAGCTGAAGACAATAATGACACCGGTGCTAAGCCCTGGTCTGCTCAGGTTGACCCTGTTGAGGTCTTCCATGAAGATATCTTGTGAAATGCGGCCGAGGACGGCGCATGATCAGGATTGGCCGTGTTAGCAGAAATGAAGAATGAATCGTTGCGAATCATGACGTCACCACAACGCCGCCATATAAGCAATCGCTAGTTCGCTCTCAGCCCATTTGCTTGTCGGACGTGAAAGGGTGAGGTTGGTTGTAGTGGTGATCGACGTGATTTGCATTGAGTCATTTATTTCATCCTTATTATTCGGTTATTGTGTAAAGAGTGGTTTTCTGTGCATTTACTTGTTACTTGTTGTGAAAATCTAATTGAAAGTAAAATTGTTTTAAGTTACGATGATAATTCTTTATTTTTATTTTATTCCATTCCTGATTCCTAAAAACATACATTCGTATAATCACGCTCACAATTCCACAAGGGGTCGAGCAGAGCTTCAGGTAGCATTCGATTACATACAAAGCCACATCAGGCAGTGTAGACCATACAGTACCCCGAAATAGTGACAGGTTGCCAGCCTGTCGCCTACACAAAAGGAGCCAAGATTTGGCTATACATAAAACCATACCTGGCACTATTAGTATTTAGAGACTCTTATCCATAAACAGATTCACACGCGGGAGATGCTCGCTGCCTGGATATCCTCTAGGAAGGTTCACTCTACGGCAACCTTACGGGCTGGAGCATACCATTTTTTTTTGTTGACGGGGAGGTCAAATGTATTTACGCATCGTCCCTGCGGGGTGGTGCCAACTGTAGGGGATATGAGGGACTCGAAGTAAAGGCGTTCCCTCCATACCCACTAAACATCCTCCCCGGCCTCACCTTCAGTGCGCTATTACGGGACGGCTCGGGATCTGCGCACGTGAGCGCAACTACACCGAGATCTTCCCAACGCTGCCCATCTAGGTACTCCTTGCACCAATTGGTGGCCAGCAGCCACTTCTCCACCGAAGGCTGCTCGACCTGGCGCGTCCTCCTGACGAGGACATCGGGAGCAGCCATCGGACCGCATTCGGGGGACTTCGGGCGCGGTCATGGCCCTGAAAAGGGCTGTCTGGAACTAGCCGTGGTGAGAAAATAAAATCAACTCGACGATAGCATGTGACTTCGAATGCCAAGGGGACACACTTGACATCATAAGCCACACACCCGCTGAGAAAGTTTCCTCACCAAGTTACCAGGGTCCGCCATGAGGAGGCTTTCGGACGTGGACCCCTACCACCAGCGCCCTATGCTCTGCTTCAATATCTTCATCATCGGTCAGATCCGTAGTGACAATATAACCCAGATATTTACACACACACACACACTTTTTGGGAATATGTGCATTGTATATAAGTATGTATGTAAAATTAAATTCCATACCTATGACTTCGAACTGACACATTGATATATCTCGTAATTTTAGTAGCAATATATCATTTCGGATCCATTTCAAAAGAGCAGATGATGCTACGCGTCGAAGCTGTAAATTTTTGTATGCACAAAAACAGACGTCACATAAAAATTAAATCCTTCGAGATTTACAGCTAAAAACTTTGAAATATAATAACACGCGAGTCAAGTTACTGGCGCGTAATAAATTCAACTTTAAAATGTTTAAGGCGAAAACTTTTGAGTGCTGGTCACGTTAATTTGATATTTTTCCTTGGGATATTTATGGTGTTTTTGATGCGAGGGTTATGTGGACTCACAATAAAACAAAGGCACTTTTATCTTCTGCTTGTATTTAAAGTGCCAAAAACGGTTAAGCAATAACTCGGGTAAGGGTCACCTCGACCCTCGATTGTCCATTTTCTGTGCAAAATGAAGTTCAAAAATTTAACAATTTTTAAGGTGATGGTCAACTTATTCACTTGGGGAGAGAAAGAAAAAGTCAGTAAATATATTTTTATGGATATTATTTATAGGTCCTTGCATGAGTGTACCAGGAACACATAAAATAAAGGTCCTCCTCTATTCTCCTCCCAATACTCTACCAAAGATGGTGGGATATCAGCCTTTCTTTTTTATATTACGAGATGGCAAATAAGCTTGCTACCCACCTGGTGTTAAGTGGTTACCGTCACCTACAGCAATAGTAAGGGTAAATCACTTAACACTACAAGTGCGTTACCATGCTGGGGACTAAGATGATATGCCTTCCATGCCCAGTTATTACACAGGCTCTCCCTCCCAATCTTTCCCTTCAATCCGAAACACAGCAAACTGCTTCATGGCAGAAATAAGAAAGACCGAAAGGCGGTGGACCCAGACGTACCCAGACCTACATATGGGTCTATCACCTAGTTAAGAATCAAGTCTTAGAAAGTCTCCAAACTATTCTGCTGACCATAACCACTCTGCCAAGAATAATACAAAATACATACATACAATCACGCTCACACTCCCAATGGGGGTTGAGCAGAGCCCTAGGTAACATTTCGTTATATAACGAAGCCATATCTCGCAGTATGTGCTATGCAGTTTCTCTAACTAAAAAGTTTCAGGTTGCCAGTATATCGCCTAAATAAAAGGAGTACCAAACACAAAAAGTAACAACCCATCAAGAAAACAAACAAACAAGAGTCTTCAACCAGGACAGATGTTATACTCAAAATTATCTTAGTAGTCCGGGTGATATAAAGTAGATAATATAAGAAAATATCCCTTTCAGATTATAGGAATCATTCATCATCATCATCACAACAGCTTTTATTACTCGACCCACTGCTGGAACACAAGGCTCCTTGTCATCGAAGGAGGTTTAGGCAGTAGTCCACGCTTGCCCAATGCGGATTGGTGGACGGAGTATAAGGTTATCAATACCCTTTTGCTGATCCATTGGTAACCTTCTACGACACCCATTACATTAATTTTTCTTAATGAATCATATTTGAATTTACTAATTGCATGGGCTTGCTGAACAGAGTGCGTACAGTTGTTGTGGTGGTTTGTTTGATATCAAAATAAGTAAATATTTTTTATAATTATTAATGAATTTTATGATTTGAATTTGCGCGTTACATTTTAATTTATTGCTATAACTATCACAATAGTCCAATCGATACGTCCAGTATAAAAGGTTCCAATTTTCTATTGAAGCGTAAGGCCTTTGTTTAGATGTTAATAGTCTTCTATTGTTTGTTTTGAAGCCGGTACAAAATATTACATAATGAAAAAAACAACAGAGCTACTACGGATACCGTTCTCTATTACGAATAATACCGTCCTGTTAAGCCGGCGGTCACATATTTGCGAACAAATTTTACACCATCCGATGGGTCAAATTTTCGAGCTACACCAAACTCAATTTCACTGCGAAATGAACGAAGCGACAAAAAATGGTCGAACCGAACCGGTGATTTGTGGGGCACATTCGTTGTAGTGACAAGCTTGGACGGAGGCCTGGGCAGTCTCGCGCGTGCGTTCACATGGGCGTTTTTAATTCACGAGTGATTTGGGAAAAAAAATTAAGAGGGACTGCAGTTGTTTAGCCGCTCGAATTTGAAGGACGTTACCTTTCGTAGTGTTAAAATTTTGCTGATTCACAGAGCTGAGCTTCAGAGTACATTGGATAGGCAATTGCCAGTATTATGAGAGACACTGATTCATTGAGGAAATTTGATGTCCATAGAAGTACTAAATGAATTGATTTCAATTTAAAAGAAATATTGTGTAACATAAAAACTTTATAACGCCCATGAAATTCGTTGTTAATGTTTGTACAAATCAGACTGTCTACAAAGAAGTCCAAGTTCATAAATCGTGTGTATTCATCACCATGTTTCTAATATGGTATGCGAATCAGTAGGAAGAGAATAGTTTTTACATTGTAGTTAGGTGTCTAAATAAATACCTATTTAAATCAATCTTCTAATCCTTTTTACAAATAAATGATAGCTCGCGATTAATAAATAATTATTAAAATCGCTAAGAACTCTGAAAATCGGAGAAGATTTTGTAACTGTTAAGTGATCTGTGAAAATAGATACAACCTGATAGTAGTTGTTACCTTGTTTTACATACAGTACATAGTTGTTACCTTATTTTCTATACACAATAAAGAATACCAGATATTGCAAGAATGTATAAAATATCAAAATTTAATTCAAAACAGATTACTAATTGTGCAGTAAGCACTCGCCCTAACGCGCGACCCGGCTGCAACACAAATACAGACGAGTTGAAACACGCGGGTGGACTTGTTAAATTCGCGTCACCCGATCCGATTGATGTTGATTGAGTTATGCGTTTTATACCAGATTTAATGCAATTAAACCAACATCTGTCAGTACTTCCTATAAATTACTTAAATTGTTAATCGTATGACCATTAGCACACTGTTTCGATATAATAGATTTCAAGTTGATAATAATGCAGTAATGATGACCTTTTTTTATACTACGACATGGACAAATGACCCACCCACCTGATTTTAAATAGTTCATCATCGTCATCATCAACAGCTCATATAATGTCCCCACCGAGGAGCTCGACCCTACCCCATATTAGGGGCGATTAGGCCTTAGTTAACCTGCTGGCTAAGTGCGGGTTGGTCGACTTTACACAAAACCTAAGAATTTTTTCATAGGTGTGTGCAGGTTTCCTCGCGATGTTTTCCTTCACCGTAAAAGCGTCGATTAAACGTAGGTACATATGAATTTAAAATTTGAAAACACATTGGTACGTGGCGGGGATCGAACCAGTGCCTCCCGGGTGGAAGACGACTCTTACGCACGTCGCCACCGACGCTTTTGACACCGATGTTTTTTTTACGCTTAATATTGCAAGTGGCTTTAGGCGACAGTTAAATGGTTACTGTCGCCTAAAGACACTTGCAATATTAAGCGTAAATCACTTAACACTGGGGACTAAGATTACTTGGCTACCTTTTCCTTCAATCCGAAACACAGCGAACTGGTTCATGGCAAAAATAATAAAGGCGGTGGTACCTACTCAGACGACCCTACATATGTGTCTGCCACCTAATAAGGAGCTGACGTAGCAATACTTAAAGGAGGAGCTTTTTGCTTTAGTCTATTTGTAAATTATCGTGACCTTCGTCATTAACAAACTATATGTAATATTTATTTTAATTTTTGATAGACTCATGCATGTAACAAATCACAATATTCAATGTGCCTGATAAGAACATATATTTTATTTGCAAAAAAGTCTTGCAATCGACACCGTTCCACCTAATGGTAAACCGATAAGGAACTATAACCAAATGCTATATATAATGTAAGTATCCCACTAGCTACTCTTGCCTTGCTTACTTATAAAGGTGTTTCTTTACGCCTCTTTTGAATTACAGAATTATAAGAGGCCTTCATTACTTGATTGATAAGTTAACAGCAAACAATGAAATTTCTAATGCTACCACAAAATTATTAATTGTACAAGTAAATACACTTCTTGATAATAATATTAGCATATTACCTATTATACTGTTAGAACGCTATAAAGATATGCTATATCCATAACAATGGGAATGTCTGTAATAAACTCAACGGTCTTCCAAGAATCAGCACTGTTTTATTGCGGTCGTTAAATTTTCAGGTTTCGTATTAGTCAGCCGTGATAGGAGTTTGAAACGAAATTGTGCCGAAATTCGCCGTTAGAAGACATAATACGTCAGCACTTTTATCAGTATATGAAACTTAAGTAATTTCCTGGAATGTAGAATCATCGTCGGCTTCAACACTTTGGATAATATATCCGATAGCATACTTCATCTTATGAATGAGAAGAAAAAGATAAACTGTTAGCACTAATTCGAAGCAACATTCAAATCCTGAGTATACAGCAAGATCCAAGCATTCGTATGGAATGCAAGATACCCAAGAAATTTAAGGCTATTTTTGATTCAAATAATGGTATTTCTCATCATTTCTTTACACAAATAATATATATTTAATACCACTACATAACCCTTAAAGTATTTGTGTTATGGATACTAGAACTTTTACACATAAAGTTATTATTTAGTCAAAGTCAAAATTTCTTTATTCATTTAGGTACAATTTGTACACTTATGAAAGTCAATTTTGATGCCATCGGTTCAAGAGTCTACCAGGAGGCCTTGTTCTTAGAAGAACCGGCAAGAAACTCAACAAGTTTTATCCTCCCTTTACAGTTTTCATAGCATTGATTTGGAAGGATTTATATCAGGCAACTACATTAGGTATTAAGCCGTGTGATGCCGGCAGAGTAGAATAGGATCACCCCATATCGTCCATTGGTTGTCGAAGAAGGCGACTAATGGATCAGCAAAGGGGTATTGATCACATATTTAAAATACACAACATACCTTATTAATACTTATTGGAAAATCATTACCACCTAATTTAGGAGTATTGCAAGGGATAACTTTTGAGTGTCGAGAATTTATTTTCGTCTGTTCCTCTTCACCCCAAAGCATAATTGGTTTGAAGTACTGCCTAAAAGTAACATACGAAACATGTTTTTACGATAACCCTGTCTTCGAACAATGGTCCTTACAAAAAGGAATGCATGAGGTGTGTTCTTCGAAAGGACAGCTAATTAGAGTTAATCAAAGGTTGAATGGATTCCATAACGACCTCTGGAATAATTTTAAGATTTCGCCTTTGGGCTGTGACAAAATTTGTATTACATTGTTCTGTCGGGTTAATAATTGCTTTATTATGTTCAGAGTAAATTAACTGGGTCTCGACTCGACTCTCCTAAACAAATCAAACGTTGAATGAATTTTGTACTAACTTGCAATATTTAATGCCAAATGTTTGTTACATTTAATATCAGTTATTATTAACACGTAAAAACCAACGGATGTTTTAAATTGTATTATTAAATAATTCTTTTCATCTTGCCTATGATTATAATTGAACAAAGTAACTAAAGTTCTTTATGAACTTACAATAGTTTTCATCAAATCAACTAGCAAAAATTCCATTCTAGCTCTATGAATCTATTTGTTGCGTATTCGTTAGTCTGCATGTTTGCCCATTTACGAAAACTATTTGAAATGTTATGGAGTAAATTATTGGTGGTACTTCTAATGATGTACGAGTATCAACAAATTTAGGTTGTCTCCAATACCACTAGCTTTAACAATTAAAAATTTAAGAAAAATAGGATGAAATTGCTGTACTACTTTCAAACTGGGCAGAAATTGCTAAATCTCACGTCTTCTGCGAAATTTGGCTTGTTATAGATAAAAAGAGAGGATGAATAGTTTTAAATTTACTTCACATTTTAACTTTTACACGCCCAGCGTGCTTTTTCACACGTTCATTTAAAAATCACTTAAAGCTCCATAAGCACGTGTATGTTTTAGTAAACGATTTTTTCTGTCGACAAAATACTGATAACATTTTTTACGCGAAAACAAAAACGTGGGGACATCCGGCTGCATTCTATTACCATGTGACAGGCATACCGAATAGTGTTGCAGGAAAACCTGGGTGTTGATAATATCGATAGTCTACGCGGTCCTTACATTATGGCTGGCTTTATATCGATAGTTTGTGGATGTTTCACATTTAAATACATTGTTTGTTAGAAACAAAACAAATATTCAAAGTTCAGTAATGGTGCCTATACATCAAGTGGTACGGGTTCAAAAACTGATGGGAGCAAATGTTTGTGTGATGAACAGAAACACTTGTTCACGAGTCATGGTTAAAGTATTTATTTAAGTTTATTTAAAAAAAAATATATTTTCTTATGTATCTTTTTAAATTTTCCGTTATCTAGTATCCATAACACAAGTTCTTAATGATACATTCTTTGGGCTTAATTGGTGAGAACATGGAAATATATTCTTATTAATATTATAATAAAAGTGATAGCAGCATTAATTGTGTTACGTTAGTAAGAAGATAGTCTCTCTGTGGTTGAGGGTTCTGAGTGAAGTTAGCTTCCATCTTCAGCATTGTCAGCACCTATCATTAGGTGACATGAAGGACAAGGTCTTTCCCACAGAACATAGATATAAGAGGTTAGAAGTATAATGATGTCAGTTTTGTACGGGGACCGGTGTCGCCTCTCGCACACGAAGACACATATTGTTCATATTGTGACTACATAAAGCATCGCCCAGCGATTCGTTACAGAAAAACTTTAAAAAATAGGTACTAAGTGAAAAATTATTATATTCAAATACATACCTTATTTCAAACAGTTTAGGTTTAGTTTACTACGTGACTGTGCACAACGCTTACGGAATTCGAACAAGCCTGTCTACGGGGCTGCCAGAAAGAACAAAAATCTGCACGACGTTTCAATAATTATGTAAATTAAATATGACATGACAATCATTTGTCCCCTTTACTATAACAAAAAATATAATTGTTCGATATTTCTATGAGTAAAATAATAATGTAATTTATTTATTTATTTAATTTTGGAAAACTAAAAGCCAAGATATAACACTATATAAAATTGTTCAAATATAATTATGTAGCCATTAATAGGTTCGTACTTTGTGTTACAGATTTTGTTGTAATGTAATTCAAATTCAAATTATTTAGTGCCACATTTAAATATTGGTAATGAACCTCATCATCATCAACAGCTAACATAATGTCAAGCCTACCACACATTAGGGGCGATTAGGCCTTAGTCAACCACGCTGGGCAAGTGCGGGTTGGTCGACTTCACGCACAACCTCATGCGCCCTCCAGACTCACGCCGAGAACCCCCGAGAAGCGTGAATGTGATTAGTTTCTCGCGTTCTCGTTTTCGGGCTCGCCTGTTTTCCGTGCGGTGTCGTTTTTTAAACCCGCTTCAAAGGGTTTTTTGGGCGAGAAAAGAGAACCGTATCACATTCTCGTTCGGCCTCACTGCGATGTAGGAAGTGATTTCCTTCGCATGTGTGTGCTTTGCATTTATTATTTTATTAATCTGAGCTTTGAACCAGGGCCTGTCTAAATAATTAATTTTATCTACACTCATGCTTTAAATCTTCTATTTAAAAATTGATTTTGTTTCTAATTTTTATATGGCATGTTTAGTTATGATCGAAATTTATAGCAATTCGTTCAGGTTTAAGTCCCGTCTCAGCACTTATCCATGACAGGATTTTTTTCCATGTTTTTCATTTTCTATTTAATTTGGTATCCTTTATAAAACATTCTAAACAGTTTATGCCAACATTAAAACAACCAATATCCTAGTAAACATTATAATATCATCCAAACGGATGATATAATTATAATGTTAGGTTGTACTAAATTTTATAATATCACTCCTTCGCTTTTTCGATCCTACAAACTGCTGTGGTTTACTGTAAATACCTGTAAATACCAAAGCCGTCGCACTGTCAAAGTCATCCATTTCGCATAACGGTCGAGAACGCAAGTGAGAAGTTCGCGTGAGTGTAGATATCATCTCGTTTCTCGGGTCAAGTCTCGGCGAGACTACTCGCCGAGACTTCTCGCGTGAGTCTGGAGGGCCTATAAGAATTTCTTCATAGGTGTGTGCAGGTTTCCTCACGATGTTTTCCTTCACCGTAAAAGCATCGATTAAACATACATATGAATTCAAAATTTGAAAACACATTGGTACGTGACGGGGTCGAACCAGTGCCTCCCGGGTGGGAGACGACGCTCTTACGCACTACGCCACTGACGCTTCCCGATGGTAATGAACATATCTACAATCAATCAATTACAAAAAGAATCTGTTGTCCATCAGTCGCCTTCAAGATGTTACACTCACTAATACTAAAACTAGTCAGAAATTTTGTCACATTTTAACTAGTAAAATGATAATATTTAGACTATCACAATAATTCAGCGACATATTATTGTTTGTTTTCATTATAATGTAAATAGATTTTGTTCATTGTGATAATTTCAATATGTGCGAAAAATAACTAAAACGAAGTATTATTTACAAATCAATAATATATAACTTTTTGAAAGTTATAATTACAAAGCTATTTCCATTCTTATAAAGTTCAAACAAGTTACAGGTAAAGATATTAAAATATAAACTAATAATTATATTCATAAAGAAATCTAAGAAAATGTCATCACAAAATACCTTTAAATTTAATTTATCTTGCAAATTAAATTTAAAGGTATTTTGTGATGAGTGATGACAACATTCAATTAGGGATGGGGTAAAATATCAAGATATTATAAATAATGTCGATAGAATTAAAAAGGACGATTTACTAACCAATGTCTGAAACTAAAATAAGACATTTTAATTAATAGTCTCTTTATTTCTTTATTACATTTTGTTTACGACTTGAATTCAGAAGGTTTTCTTGTGGAAAGTTTCGACTCTGAAGAATTACTCGCATTAACTTAATTTTTTACGTTTTTACGTAAAAATTAATACGTTTATTTTTATTCGAAATTACAAATTTATAACGGTAGGTTATCACACACGTCTCGCAGTAGGAATCGATCTCGAATGTAGTGGCGCCGCAGGCGGCGTGTCCGGTGAATTAACAGGTGATCGTAATAATTGCAGCCTGGTCATCGGATGGTCACTAGATGGCGTTAACACATTTATATATAATCCTAATAATAAATAATATAGTAGGGTTAAATAAGAAAAAACACTATGACTCATCAAAAATAAATTTATTGCTTCTTATAATATTTATGTCCTTAGCTTCGTTGCACATTTTCATACGAATGAACAATTTTGAAAGACATGCTACTGCTCTAAATGATACACTATTGAAAATTTTAACTTGGTTTAAAACTAAACATTCTATGAGACATTTACTGTGAAACGAAATTCTATAAAATTTCTGTCTGCGAAACAAGAGTACACAATTTCAAGGTACACTAATTACTTCAGCTTTGGCGCTTTCCAGCGGTTATTGTGGAATAACGATATAAAGCGTGTCCTAACATATTCAAAACTACACTCGTCAAAAAAGTCTAAGCAACACAAATTATTTACAGGATCTGCAAACCCAGCTGGTTCCATTTTTATTACTAAACAAAAGTTCAATGTTTTTTTGTTTTCGTTTTCCTCACTAACGCGTCAGATGAATGTTAAAATATTATTTATAAAACATCATCATCATCATCATCATCATCATTTCAGCCGAGAGACGCCCACTGTTGGACATAGGCCTCCCCCAAGGATCTCCAAACCGGTCGGTCCTGCGCTGCCCGCATCCAGCGGCTTCCCGCGACCTTAACTAGATCGTCAGTCCACCTTGTGGGGGGCCTTTGGGTGACCTTGGGCCTTCTTATGAGGCCCATTGTAAGCGGCCACGTTTCGGTTCCAAAAGTCATCACTGGCAACACACACGAATTAAAGACTTTCGTCTTGAGACACTGCGGTAGATGGGCCGAGAATATGCCGCGTAGCTTCCCGAACGCTGTCCAGCCGAGTTGGATTCGACGATTGACCTCTTTCTGGAAGTTGGACTTACCCAGTTGGACTGTTTGGCCCAGGTAAACATAATCGTCGACAACTTCCAGTGTAGAGCTTCCAACCTTTACAGTAGTGGGTGCGACATGGATATTAGACAAGATTTTCGTCTTATCCATGTTCATTTTAAGACCCACTTTTTGGGAGACTCTATAGAGATCGTCGAGCATTGTGCCCAGGTCTTCCAAGGTCTCAGCCATAACCACGATATCATCTGCAAAGCGAAGGTGAGTCATGTACTCGCCATTTATGTTGATGCCAAGTCCTCTCCAGTTCAGAAGCTTAAACGCGTCCTCTAACGCAGCTGTGAACAGTTTCGGTGATATAACATCACCCTGTCTCACGCCTCGCTGGAGCTGTATGGGTTTTGAATTCTGGTCCTGAAGGCGAACTGACATAGTGGCGTTTTCGTACAGTGACCGCAACACTTGGATGTATCGGTAGTCTATGTGGTACCTCTGGAGTGACTGAAGCACTGCCCAGGTCTCGACAGAATCGAAGGCTTTCTCATAGTCCACGAACGCTAAGCATAATGGCAGGTTTTACTCCTCGGTCTTCTGTATAACCTGCCGCAACGTATGTATGTGATATATGGTACTGAAGCCTTTTCGGAATCCGGCTTGTTCGGGAGTCTGGAAGTCGTCAAACCTGCGCGCGAGACGATTCGTTATAACTCTTGAAAACAGCTTGTAAACATGACTCAGCAGCGTGATGGGTCTATAGTTCTTCAATTGGGCCCTGTCGTCCTTTTTGAAGAAGAGTCTCAACACGCCGCCATGCCATGCCTCTGGCGTTTTGCCCTCGAGTATAACGGAGTTGAACAGCCTCTGAAGAGCTTTCAGGACCGGTCGTCCACCTGCCTTCAGAAGCTCCGCTGTAACTCCGTCATCACCCGGCGCCTTGTTGTTCTTAAGCTGTTAAAGAGCTACACTAATCTCGTACAGGCTGACGTCCGGGATATCTTCGGTATAGTGTCGGGTTAATTTGGCTCTTGGATCAGTGGCCTGAATGAAAGGTGTGTGTGATGTCGCGTAAAGCTGTTCGTAAAAGTTTTCAATCTCGGCCAAAAGCTCAGGTCGTGATGTAACGATTTTGCCGTCCTCTGTCTTCAGCTTCGTAAGAACAGCTTCCACGAACCTGTCATTGTAAGTGTCCACATCTATGCAGTCCTCCAGGCATTCGAAGCGATTTTGCAGTTCGAGTTGAAAGCGCTCGGGGTTTTGGATCTGGATGGCTTCAGGGCGGAGCCTCTTCTCCCACCACGCTGGCCCAGTGCGGGTTGGTGGGGAGCGCCAGAGCCTCGTCTGTTGTTGGGCAGGGTGTACCGCGTGCAGGTGAGGTTGACTTGGGTTCCGTCAGATGTTGTTCGGAACCCCTTACACCCCTTTTATTATATTTATAAAACAAATAAACTAAATTAATAAATAAAAATCGCATAAAAGATCGAAAAAGTACATGTTACTTAGACTTTTTGATGAGGCGGATTTAGAGGTGGCGATTGAATCGACGTTGTTGTCTGAAAATATGTTTTTGCATCAATACATTTGTGTGTTTACTTTGATAGTATAATAATATAGTAAGTAATAGGAATCAAATGAGAATTGCTTATTCACATAAAAATATTTATCATAAAATACGTACCTGTGAGGGTTCAGAAATCAGGCGTATGATTTCTTTAGTTGGGACTGCCCCCGGTCTTAAAAGACGTTTTCCAGCCTTTTTTATTAGAAACATATTTTGCTCAAAATGGATGGAAAACACAGTACTTAGTTTAGTAGGTACCCAATCTATGCGACCTGTCGCATTTATCCAGGTTAATTTTGTACTCAGTTCCGAGGGAAAGCTAAAGAAACAAGTTATAATAACTATTTGTTATTATAATATAAATATACCTATTCAAACAATATTTTTGTATAAAAGTTACTTCCCAGTTATAATTATTTTAAATGAACATTATTCATTTAAATGCAAATTTTCATCATGTTTTTTGTGTTTGATACTGTCACTGCAATAGATTTTCCAAATGGAGGTTTATCGATATATTAATTATGATTCTGACTTAGTACAACACTTTGTTTTAAGAACAGTCACTGTTCTGCACGAAACATTAAAGATTGCTAGCTGGACACTATGTCACACACATAGGTGACGTATTCAGCAAGCAATGTATATTTATTGGACGTCTTCATGATTTTTTCGATTTTAACAGTAAATATCTACTTACCGGTGAAAAGAAATTTTGTTACGAGAAAGATTACACTTTCTACTTTGCCTTTTGCAACTCAAAATGGCACAGGAAGGCATATTTGTCACAATTTTTAAATAAAATCACGCCTACAGCGCGAGGCGAACGTCAAATCGTGACTGAGAAGTGTCAAAACATGCAAATGGGTTCAGAAGAGCGTTCGCTCTTCTGAGCGACGCTCCTACCCCGCCCACTTACGCCTTCTAACCTCTTATATCTATGTTCTGTGGTCTTTCCCATCATAATCTTTATGTGTCGCGATCGCCATTATTGTAAAAGAAGATGAAGAAGAAGATCTTTACACATTATCGATATGAACACATGCAAATAATTGCGATGAGCAAAGTTGAAGTAAAGAAATAAAAGGAAGAAATCTTGGCTTAAAAACAGCCTCGAGTGAACAATATTGCACTTGCAATGCTACCTAAATATTTAACAAATAATAGAGAGGAGTATGCGAAGCTGAGTGTCAACCTTCGTTAGTTAGAGACCACACCACAAGAAGATCATTTCAGCCAAGAGACGCCCTCTGTTGGACATGCGTCTCCCCCAAGGATCTTTAATCCAATCAGTCGATTGCTGCTCGCATTCAGTGACATCCAGCGTCCTTTACCAGATCCTCGATCCACCTATCAACGCTGCAACTCCCGGTACGCATCTTCATCCGGTACATTCTTCTCTATACAAAAGATGATTTATCGATATTATCGATAGTTTTATTTACTTCACCATTACAGTCGAGTTTCCGGACATTTCCAGGTTTTTGTTAGACGTGTGGTCAACGTTTGTTTATAGTAGCGGTGATGCATCTGTTTCGAAAAGGTTCTGATGTTTTTGCCGCATGTGGGTATTTAGGGTTATAGCGGTTTGTTATTTTAAAAACAATGGACGCTTTCCCGTGCATAAATTGGTTTTGTGCGAAATGGCTGAGGGGTAAAATGGGATGCTAGAATTCTTTTAGAGTACTTCTAAGTATTTTACTGGAGACTTTACCTTAAAATTTAAATCATCTGGAATACATTGCCGGAAGAAAATTTTAAAGCCTAACATTTATTCATATACAATACAATGTCTAGGTCTGGTGACAGAAATGATAAGGAGTAGGTACTGAGAAATGCATTGTAACTGAGCTTTAGTAATGAGTGGTGGAGGATTGTTGTTCCAAGACTCGAAATCGAACAACCAAAAGTCAATGTGAGTTTATGTAACAAGTGCCAATCATTTTTAAAATTTTATGCTTTAAATGATAATTTACTAAATTGCATGTTTCCAAATCCGGACTGCTGAGAAATTTCAGAGTTAGTAACAAGGCTTTCTTTCGTAGGTTTACTGAAGGTTTAGAAACTTTTTGGGTTTGCTACTCCTTTTATTTGGGTGACAGGCGGCACCCTGTTACTATTTAGATGCTTTGTATGTCTCGTACCAGATGTAGCTTTGTCTGTTTTGGGAAAATGAGCGTGTAAGAAGGTTGTGTTTATGTTTCCAAATAAGAATACTAAAGTAGTAAGCCGTCATTAGATAAAATCATAAATAGATATGGACCCAAAGTTTCACGTAACTCTTGTGTTTTAAAACGACCGTAGAATCACCCTTCAACTCCTATGCATCGTCATAAAAACCGTTCCCCATTTTTGAGCACTCGAAATTTTTATGCATATCCTCTTTTTTATTCGTCATAATCGTCTATCATCGTTTCGTCGGCTTTAGTACTTTTTAATGTTCGTAAAGCAACTACTTAGGATGTTTTTGAAAGGAAACGAAGATAAGATATGGTCGAAACATGGGTGTGCAACTATAATAGGTTCCATTAATTAAACGCAGCACTTACCGTTCTATGTTGAACAACGGCCAAAATGATTCGTAAGTATTGTGAAAATTTAAGTTAATTGGAACAGGAAACATTTTAATGTGTTGCTTGGTAATTGGTTAAATTTTAGAATGGAATGTGGGAACTATTAAAGTCTTTGTAAACACAATGCCAAAGAAACAAAGAGTATTATTTAGTTAAAAATAGGTCTTTCATAATACACTTAATAACAAGCTTTGTAAATGCTCCTAGCATTTAGGTCTAAGATAATGACAAGATCCGTTTCCTGTTCTGTTCGGTCGCCATTGCATCTGTGTACGTACAAAAACTGTGTTCAACTGTTTATACAAATAAATCCAGTTCAATCTATTTGTGAATCTTCATTTTTCGCCTATATCACATCAGGTTATGGGCCCAGGACGTAAATATCTACAGAATTACGATATTATTTTCGTCAGTTGTGAATCGGACTAACTACATAACCTTTTCACAAGTGAAAAAACATGGCGGGAAATACTTCGCAAATACACAGTATCGAGAAGCTTCGGGGTATGGAAAACTACACTACATGGAAGTTTTGCATGAAAATGATACTAGTTCATGAAGATCTTTGGGACACTATAGATGGTGAGCCTAAAACGAAAAAGAGTGAAGAGGAAACCAAAAAGTCCCTGAAGGCTTTGGCGCGAATATGTTTATCAGTGCATGCAAGTGCTTATCCTCATGTTAGAAATGCAAAGGATGCACGTGAAGCGTGGAATAATTTAAGCAAAGCATATGAGGACAAAGGTCTATGCCGAAGATTAGGTTTATTGAGATCTTTGTTCAGCACGAGATTATCAGAACATGACAGCATGGAGAACTACATAGGCAAGCTTCAAGAATTGGCACAACAGTTGGGTGACATCAACTCGCCACTAGATGATGAATTTCTAGCAGTCATCATGCTCAGCGGGCTACCAACAAATTATGATCCGCTCATAATGGCACTTGAAAATTCGTCAATGCAATTATCTAGTGATATGGTGAAAACTAAACTATTGCAAGAATATGATCGAAAGAATAAGACTGAAGACTCGATGGCCCTGGCAGCAGCAAGAAAAATACCAAAATGTTTCAAGTGCAGAAAGACAGGACATTTTATCAAAGACTGCCCAAAGAATATTAGTAAGCAGTCTGAGAAAAATAAAACAGTCAAAGATAAAAACAAGCCACCCAAGGATTCTTCAAAGGCTCTGTTGTCTGCACTCTCGGTTAGCATCAAGAATAATGTGTGGTATGTCGATAGTGGTGCATCGAATCATATGTGTAACGATAAAAATAGTTTTAGTGAATTTAGAGTAAAAGAACCATCCCCAGTAAGTGTTGCAAATGGTGAAAAATTATCAACTGCCGGACAAGGTAATGTGTGTGTGAAATTTAAAGACTGTTCAAGAATAATTAAAGATGTGTACTATGTACCTGAACTTTCAGCGAACCTACTTTCTGTTAGCATTTTAGTTAAGAAAGGTTACAATGTAGTTTTTAATAAACAAAATTGTGTAATATCAGACTCTGACGAGGTCTTGGCTACTGCCACACTTAAAAATGGTATTTATCAACTCGATACCATTGATCAGTCTTTGTGCTTAGGGGAGGGCAATACTAATTTTGCTTCTTACAGTTTATTTGCTGATAAAGGATGCCAGCCTATTTGTAAAGATATGACATCTACCCCATCAAGCTCGTCAAGAGGAGAGGAGTCTCAGGAATTGTGGCATCGTCGACTGGGACATTTAAATTCAAGGAGCATGGCGCTGTTGAATCGAGGCATGGTTACAGGTATGAAATATAATTCAAATAATTATAGTCCATGTATTGCGTGCATTGAAGGAAAACAAACTCGCACTCCTTTTCCCAAGAAGTCGTATACACGAGCAAGTCAAGTACTAGGATTAGTACACACAGATTTGTGTGGACCAATGCCGCCGTCTATAGGTGGTGCCAAATACTTTCTTACATTCATTGACGACTTGACTAGAAAAACATTTATTTATTTTTTGAAAAATAAAGATGAAGTCTTTGAACATTTCAAAAATTTTAAAGTTATGGTGGAAAATGAAACTAACCATAAAATAAAAATTTTGCGTAGTGACAATGGTGGTGAATTTGTTAACTCGAGATTACAGGTTTATCTAAAAGAAAATGGGATCAAGCATCATACAACAGTTCCATACTCGCCACAGCAAAATGGTGTTGCAGAAAGAGCGAATAGGACTATTGTAGAGAAGACTAGATGTATGTTAAAAGATGCTGGCTTGAGTAACAAATTCTGGGCAGAAGCAGTAAATACAGCCGTATATCTCAAAAACAGGACTCCAACAAAGGCATTAATTGGACAAGTCCCAGAAGAAAAATGGAGCAATAAAAAGGTAGATATAAGTCATTTACATATTTTTGGCTGCATTGCTTATGCTGTTACCCCTAATAGAAAGAAACTAGATTCTAAATCGAAGCAGCATATTTTTGTAGGTTACTGTGAGGGTACAAAAGGTTACCGATTGTTAGATCCTACAAATTCATATAAATGTGTTAAAGCAAGAGATGTTATTTTCTTGGAGAATAAATTCTACACTAGGTCATATGATGATAACCTTGACTCTGAGTATATTGAGTTTCCTCAATATGATGTCCTGGGGAAACCTGTGAGCGTTGTTCATGAGTCAGAATCGGTTCTTTCGCATGAACAGAGCTCACAACAAGATACACAGCCTGAATCATCTACTGTGAGGCCAGAGATCTCTGATGACCGATTGGATATACAGTTGAACACAGTAAATGACTCAGACAGTGATATTGACAGTAGTAGAGAAACATATAGTGCTGCGGATCCTTCTTACATTCCAGGGGAATCTACACTAGAAGAATCGTCATCAGATACATCATATTTTGAAGACGGAGAGATGGCTTCAATGTCTGTACTATTAGTCAAAAAGTTATGCAGCGAAGATGATGAACCAACGACGGTACAGGAGGCTTTGTCAAGCACGGAAGCAAGTGAGTGGAGAAAAGCTTTATTAGATGAATTAAAATCCTTTAACGATAACAAATGTTGGACTCTTGTTGAGAAACCACAGAATCAAAAACCGATCAAATGCAAATGGGTTTTTAAAAAGAAAAGAGGTCTCAATGGTGAACTTTTGAACTACAAAGCCCGACTAGTTGCAAAAGGTTATTCACAAAAGTATGGAGTTGATTATGACGAAACTTTCTCACCAGTGGTAAGACACTCTACTATAAGAACACTACTTGCTATTGCTGCAGAATATGATATGGACATTGACCATCTTGATGTCAAGACTGCCTTTTTGAATGGGAATCTTAAGGAAGATGTATATATGGAGCAACCAGATGGTTTTATTCAACAAGGAAAAGAAAATTTGGTATATAAATTGAATAAAGCCATATATGGCTTGAAACAAGCTTCAAAAATGTGGTATGAAAGAATAAACGAAGTATTGGAGAAAATGAACTTCAGAAGAATTTCTTCAGAACCATGTGTATTTTACATGAGAACACAAAGTGAATTGATAATAATTGCACTTTATGTCGATGACATTTTACTATTTTCTACAAAGAATTCAATTATGAAGGATAAAGTAAAATGTGATCTCATGAAAACGTTTGAGATGAAAGATTTTGGTCCAGTACATCACATTCTTGGAATGAGAGTAAATAGAACTCAGAATAAAATTACTCTTGATCAATCTGGATACATACAGAAAGTTTTAGAAAAATTTAATATGGCGGATTGCAAACCGGCCAAAACACCACTTGAAAAGGGAACTAAACTTCAAAAATGTGACAATAAAAGTGAACATTCTCATTACAGAAATTTAGTTGGCTGCCTTATGTATGTGGCTGTATGCACTCGACCGGATATAGCTCATGCTGTGAGTATGCTTAGTCAGTTCAACGAGTCCCACTCTGAAAGTCACTGGAAAGCACTGAAGCGTGTTCTTCGCTATCTAAAAGGTACGTTGAACTATTGTTTAGTTTTTCAAAAGGGGGGTTTAGATTTAACTGCTTATATTGATGCTGATTGGGGAGGTAACGAAATTGATCGTAAATCTTTCACTGGTTTTATATTCAAGTTAGGTAATTCATTAATATCTTGGGAAAGTCGAAAGCAAAAGACTGTTGCTCTCTCCAGCACAGAGGCTGAGTATATGGCATTATCTGATGGTTGTAAAGAAGCACTTTTTGTACGTAGTTTTCTAAAGGAATTGTTGAATATAAATTGTACTGTGTTATTGTATAATGATAATCAGTCTGCTCAAAAATTAACTGAAAATTGTATGTATCATAGTAGAACCAAACATATAGATGTGAGGCATCATTTTATTAGAGAAAACATAAAGAATAAAATTGTTAATGTTAAGTATTTGTCAACTGATTTAATGATTGCAGATATATTAACAAAACCATTGACTAAAGAGAAACATGATCAGTTTGTGAAGGGATTATGTTTACACAATTTTTCTGTTTGATTGTATTAATTTTGTCAAGCTGTATCAGAAATTTGCACTGTGTTAGCTTTGTGATTTTTGTTGATGTTTATTTACATATCAATATTGTATTGACTCTAAAAACTATATAAAAATAAGTTACGTTTGTTTCTAGGGTATTGGTTTAAGGGGTAGTATTAAAGTCTTTGTAAACACAATGCCAAAGAAACAAAGAGTATTATTTAGTTAAAAATAGGTCTTTCATAATACACTTAATAACAAGCTTTGTAAATGCTCCTAGCATTTAGGTCTAAGATAATGACAAGATCCGTTTCCTGTTCTGTTCGGTCGCCATTGCATCTGTGTACGTACAAAAACTGTGTTCAACTGTTTATACAAATAAATCCAGTTCAATCTATTTGTGAATCTTCATTTTTCGCCTATATCACATCAGGAACGCTTTTATTTTTTTAATTTAAGATACGCTAAAAATTATTTAACTGTCGTTTATTTAATTATAATATCACCATAACAGCCTTTGTAATTTGCCCCACTGCTGGGATACAAGGCCTCTCCTTGTCTGCAAAGGAGGTTTAGGCAGTAGTCCGCCATGGTTGCCCAATGCGGATTGATGAACGGAGTTTAAGGTGATCAATACCCCTTTGCTTATCCATTAGTCACCTTCTACCCATATCCCCATATCCTCCAACGGGACCCCCGTTATGGGGCCCGATATGGGGCGATGCTATTCTACTCTACCGGCATCACAAAAGGGGCCAAACAGAGGGATACACGGTTTACCTGATAGTAAATGATCACCGCCGCCCATTGACATTTGAAAGAATCGCAAATGCTTTGCCGCCATATACACGTTTATTTTAAAGAGGTCGTATGAGTTCGGGAACACCACTGACGAAAGTTTGTTAAACATTCTTGTAGTCCGCGGTGGAAAATTGCGCGAAAAATGCAAGGCGTTTGCCAGGCCAGGCATTAAGACTGAATGGTGAATGATGATGGTGATGAAGTAAAGCCATATCATCAGCAGTAAAGCCATGTAAACAGCTTCCAGGCAATACATTTTTCTCCAATATTTGTGTTGTGGGTGGTGGGTGTCTTCGTGATGTGGGTGGTGGGTATCGGTGGCGCATGTGCGCCATTACACCAAAATGCCTCCGGGCCAGCCCGGTCCAACAGTAGACCGGGCGACGCGCCTCAGGGGGATTGCGCTTGAGTACTAGGCAATCCCTAGACGGGGTCGCCTGTGCCGATTGGCACCAGGGGCGCGCGGCCGCCAAGCCGCGCTAACCAGACCACCTTAGGGCCGACGAAGACTAGCAGCCATAGCCGCCGGCCTTCTCCGACCCACCCATCTACGCCGGAGGGGAGCGGCTAGAGCGTCCTCCTCCCGCTCCCTCTCCGCTGCCTCCTTCTGTGCCATCACCGATTCGCAGATGGAAGCGGTAGCCTTCCAGACCCATACTACGCCTCCCAACCTGGGGGAGAGACCTAATTTTGCGAGAAAAACAACTTTTCAACACAACAATCTTACAGTACTACTAATTCCTACCTTATCATATATTAGTATATTATTATATATTAGTCTTTAGATTCTTCACTACTGGAAGATTTAGACTTTGTGCATGATCATTTTTTGAATCAGTCAGCGAACCTAAATTGTCGCACTCACCATAAGATTGATCTTCTGGTATAGATAGCAGAACAAATAAAATTTCTTCATCAGGAGTTATAATTTTTACCAAGATAGAAAACCACGACGTAACATATTGTAATGAAGTCTGTTGTAGCAAAGGACAACAAGTGGGCACTGCTTAGTAACATGAGAATAAACTAAATATTTTAGTATACCCGTAATACACAAACAATCTAGTAATAATGGGTCAAATGACCGTTACCGTCTTTGTAGATGCTATGTTTATTTTAGAGTACTTACATGATTAGGTGATGTCGTAAAAATTACATCGTAATTTTTCTAAAAGTCATGCGGCAATAGTAGTTTATGAAACTGGTACATAATGAGGGATTTTTTAAAAGCATCACACGAGTGTGTAATACCTTGTTATGTGCAGTTCCATACACTACTCTAATCTCTTACATTGCATGTATCAAATAAAAGATAGAGATTGATACAGTTTATTTATTGGTTATTGTAAGTGTTAACATTTTGTATATTTACTTATTACAATTGCCGCAGTTTCCAAAATGTCGGGTGGCGTTAAATTTTCTTCGCTTTCACTATCAGACATTTTAATAAACAATAATAATTATCCGGCGAAACAACAACTAATTGCAAGGAAACGTATTATGGCGCCAAAATTTACGGTATCACCGCGCATGCACCAAAGCGCCCGCAGCTACAGATAAAAAATTAAACAGTGCTATACGAATTGGCAGTATTGTATCAATGGTCTGTAATCGAAACGTAATGAAAATAAATTTTATTATAACATTATTTTATTAGAGAAATATTGTTATAATTAAATATTTTAATTTCATTTCGATGTACTATTTGTAAAGTTTCGTCAATATAAACTCGTTTTGAGTTTTATATTTTAAATTTTACAATGTGAGAGTAGATAAAGTATTTATTATAAAATAGGATCGTATTTATGATGACTTGAAAATGAAAATGAGTCAAAAGACCCCAGTCCGTCTTTCTAGTGTGAGACGTCGCTTGACTTTCCTAACATTACTCAAATGCAGCTACACCTTGTCTCCAATCCCAATGTCCATCAATAAGAATACCACAATAAATCAGAAAAGAAGTTTCTCTCCCCAAACCACACTTTTTCAATTCCACAAAAGATGAAAAATCTACAGGATTCATAAACAAAAATATGCATCCGTTTAAAAAGGCACTCTCAAATCTTTCATCTTTAAAACAGGTGGTCGTATTTAAGATAATCCATGCTAAGTGCATCTGTCTATGGTGTATCACGCTTAAGGGCGCGTTACACTATACCGACACAAATATAAACATAGAATAGAAATAAAGATATAAAAAACTTTATACAATATAAACTATCACGTTCAAAATCCCAAAAGGATTGAGAAGAGCCATAGGTAATCTGGTTACACATTAAACCACATCTGGCACTATGGGCCATTCAGTGCCTCAAAAGTGACAGCTTGCAAGCCTATCACCCACATAAAAGGGACATCAAACTCAGAACGTATACGACAGATATTACACACTTTACAGGTTCCCTGCCTCATACAACACAGAAATTTATTAAAATAAAGTATAATTGCCCCATATTAAAAACGTCCTGTATCTTGCTACTTTTAACTGAAATAAATAAGCAAAATAACCTCTAATATTGTTCACATATAATTCGTGAACTTCTCAGGGTTGACAAACAATGACATATGAATCAAATATGATTCATCAGACAGGGAATCTGTTAAACATCTCAGCAGTCCAGAAACGTGTTTAAATTACATTTTGGGCGGTCTTATCTTATCCAGGCAACTTTAAGACGGACGGGACTACATTTTTTTAAAGTAAAAATAGAAAAACATTTGTCCACGCTCTCACCTGATCTCAAGAGGCCGACGAATTTTGTAACTCCTAAATCAGATCAATTTTGAGAAATCTAAATTGGCTACGATCTTAAATGCAAGCTAAATTTATTAAATGACATACCACAACTTTTCATTGTTCCGTTTAGTTTTAAAATGGGTTTTTGCGAAAAATGGCCACTTTTGGCTGTAACCCATTTTAAAACTTAATGGAAAATTTTAAACGGGTATAAAGCAATTTAATAAATATTAGACCTGTACTTAGTAATCGTGGCCGTTTTATATTTTTCGAAATTGATGTGGCTTGGAAGTTACAAAATTGAATTTAATGCTAGTTGGCTCGAGTCAGCCCCTCGAGTAAAGATGTGGACTACGATGTTACATGCTTACCTAGAAGTATTCACTCTCTGAAAGCTTAGAAGACACCCAACTTGTATCAGGGAACACATCAGCAGGCTACAAATTCCACTCCTTAGCTGTTCGCATTGTAAGTTATGTAGTGAGCAAAAGCAGCTTTTTCAGTCAACGATTTGTTTGAACGTAATAATTTTTAATGCTATATTTTATTAACAGCAAAGATAGTGTACTGCTTGAAGTAATCATCTTAGGCTAATAGATGCCTGACGATAAGTTATGCTACAAATCTACTTAAGTGCATCGCTCGCGTCATCGTCCCAATGTAAAGCGACCTTTTTAATATTTTGCGATCGGCGCAGTTTGAAATATGCCTCCGATTTTGACACATGTTACAGTTGTACACACGAACCGTCGGACCCTTTTACATATTTTTTGGTTGTCGGCTTTACGAAAATTTATTTAAGATTATTGTTGCGGGTTTGCGGTCGTAATTTAGGTGTTTGCGGCATGTAACAAAGTAGTCCACAATTTAATGAATTAGATTTTAAAAAGAGTAAAGATCTCCAACCAAGATCATTCAGAAAAATGATGAAAAGTTATTTGCGGTTGCGGCTTTTGAATATAAGAGTACCTAGTTCATGATGGTGTCTAAAGGTTTAAACATTTCACGAAATATTTAGCCAACGTGGCATTTCCACACATTTGTCTCATCAGTGCAAGCATGAAGTTGTCCATAGACGTCCATGAAGTTATCGATCGACACTGTCAAATTAATCGATTTTTGTCGCTTATGTCGAATTTTGTCGAGATATCCGTGATCCGGGAGACTGATGGTTATAATAGACATACATAGTTCACACATCGTCGTAATACAGTATTGTGAAACATTTTTATAGTAAATTGTATAATGGGCGGATTTATAGCTGAGATAACATTAGGATACTTATGTAAGTGTACTAAGAGGAACTGGCTATAAAATCACAAACTGACTGAGATTAGGTTGTGGCAGATAACTTATGTGGAGGAAAATTAAATGCTGGGGACTGATAAATTATTATGCTACTTTTAGCCCAGATTCTTGTAAACAATATTAAATTCCGGGTGTCCAAAACTATAGAGACATCAGATACAAAATCAAACCAACAAAAAACCTAAAATTATTTTATCAAATTATATTAAGAAATCATTTAGTTTTGTTGTTTGCTTCTTGCGACGTTTGTGTGGTCCCGTAAGGATTTTAAGTCGAGAGATATTAATGAATTAGAATGAGAGGTTCGTTTTTACCTACTTAATTCGTTTTTTACAAGCACACCCAGAACCGTATCTAAAGACTTAACAGACAACATAATTATTGATACGTGGTTGATTTTTATTTGAGCTTTTAAAACGAAATCGTCAAAACTCAAGAACTGTCTTCTGAGACCGCATTAAGAACGTTTATTTCACGGCTGCCACTCAAACGATACACATCTCACCCTTTGTCTTCCAAGAAAAATTTGCGTCTACCAAATAAGGCGCATAAGTGCGCCACCGCCGAAGTCGTTACCCCGTGACATATGGCTGTCAGAATTAGTTGGATTAGTGATTTCACGGGCTCGTATCCAATTACATGCGCCGGAACTCTGGAATTAACGGAGGGAAAAAAATAAACATGACAATTGAGTTTTTAAATGCAACGGAATCCGTTCGAATTTTGAGTTTCTTGTAATTCGGGGCACGTTGCGGATGTCAATTTGACGTTATGAAAAGCAGATGTGGTGAGGGTAATGACAAAAATATGGGTTAATGGGACCCGTGGCGCGTTGGGCTGTAAAATGACATGTCAAACGCGCAGTAAACGGGTGTTAGACAATTATCATTGCATTGAAAATAAATCGATGAAGTAAATATAATAAAGATATTCTTAAATTATTTTTATTTATTTACACTTTGTTGTACACCAAGAAAATGAAAGTCAATATACCAAATATAACATTATGCTAATGGTACAAAGGCGGTCTTATCCACGGCTTCTCCAATGGGTATGCTGTGTTTTAAATCTGTGAACTCAATCCACAGGAACATTATGCCAGGACGAATACTTTTGTACATTTCAAGCGAGGATCTACCTGTGTACCACATATCAACCAAGTCCGTTGAAACGTTGCCAAGAAAATTATTATTATTTTATATTATTAACCACTCCACTACGACAGCGTCAAATAAAGAAGACCTTGGGATTAGAATAATATTATAAATTACCTATAAACTAATAAACTACCCGTCAGATTTCACTCAAATATAAATGGGACCACATGAAAGGCACCAGCTTCCTAATGTTAAAATAATTATCAAAATCGGTACACCCAGTAAACAGTTATGAGGTAACACCCATAAAAAACATACCTACAGTCGAAATGAGAACCTCTTTTTTTACGTCGGACGAATATATGTGAATTTATTCGTCATAAAGCTGTTAAAATATCAAGCACACGGTGCGCTTGCGCATCGTACCTACTGGCGCCACCTCTCGGCTAGTAGACACACTATTTAAACCCACTATTCTCTAAGAGATGGCACTGGTGAATAAAATATTATATTATTTTCTTTGCTAGCATGTTATCTAACATACACCAAAAATAATTTTATATTCAATGTAACAAAAGTAAAAACCCAAATTTTCACGTTCTTAATAATAATTTCATCCCATTGTCGCTCGTAACAACATTAAGTGAGGCAAGGCACGGCTGCTAGATATTGGAACGCCCGTTTTAAAAGACTTTAGAAGACCGCAATCAAAAAGGTTTGGTTTATTTCTGGGGTATTAGGTTCTCAGAGCTCCAACAAGTAGGGTTTGGGTTTAGAGTTGCCAGCGCTAATGACTTGTCAGTTTTGCATACAGGCATTTCTAGGCAACGGCGACCGTTTACCATTTAACGGGCAGTTTGTTTCGATAACGATGCCTATACATCAAACCGGGTTGGAGTCCTGGTAGCAGCAAATGTTCGTGTAACCCCAAAATTTGTTCACGAGACGACTGTTTATGTAGTCAGATCATGGTTGTTTATGTATTTATTTTATTTTATTTATAAAAATATCAAATTTACGTATATGCAGTGTGTCGGGTCATTGGTTAGCGATAGTTTAAGGGTATCAAATATACATAATTTTATCAATAAAAACAGCTATATTGGGGGTCTAATCTTACTCTTCTTGGATCAGCCGCCTTTTAAATGTTTATTATTTAGTTTAGTCACCTCTGCTAAAACTGTCGATTTCCCTACCATCTTTTAATAAAAATAATAACAATGTGTAAATTTCAATGATTCAATAGTAAGAAAAAGTTCTTAATCCGATTGTAGTCAAAAATGTTACCCATTTTTTATTATTCCTGAATACCACAAAAACAAGCACATTAAAGTACATTTATTTTACAATGTAAGAATTAAGAAGTATATTATTTACAAAATGACATCAAAATCTTTGCTCTACCATACGTAACTATTGAGTCATTTAAAAAAAAGATAGCACTTTTTAACTATATCCACATTAATCATTTTTTGAGTCTTTTGAAACACTTACACATTTGTTCTTTTTTGATTAAAAGGTGGTATCAATACTTTTCAAACAACATTTTTTTTATCCGTAAGACCTTTGTGTCCAGGGAAATCGATATTTTAGTAGAGGTGCCTAAATCTCAATAAAAATATATAGGTGTTTTTATCGGTAAATTATGTATATTTGATGTCCTTAAATTATCGCTAACTATGACCAGTCCGTTATCTAGTAGACATGACCCAAGTTCTTAATGATACTTAAATTACAATTATATTGGTGTGAGCATGGAAATATATTATTATATTAGTATAAAAAAGAAAATAGTGATTTCATTCCAAACTACATATTACCTAAATTGCCATTGTCGCTTCTCACCCTTATAGTATAACAAAGACAATATTTTTATTGTCGTCGTCATTACGCTCGTGTAAGTAATTACTTATTCAACGACACAGCCCTCATGCGCAACATAGTAAGAACATAATCCTAAAATTAATCTTAAACGACTATCCATCTCAAAGAAAATCCCTTGTCAACGTGAAGCATTAACATGCCCATTATTATTTCACAAGTTTAATTAAAACAATTCACGAAAATAAGTTGAACATTATTTTATAATTTCGCCCTCAAAGCTGCCTGTCAACTAAACAATTCTATACAGTCCATCAAAATTAATCTAACCTAATCCCGGGACTGTCTCAAGTTAAAACAAAGATATTGCAAACTGAATATCAAGTTTAAGTTATAAACACACGGGGTAAAAATTCACCGAAAACGTTAGCGTCAAAATTTTGGGTTATTCCCTGAGTACCCCAATCCCCGAGGCCCCCGTTCCGGAGGACCCCGGATACTATAAATTTGATTACTTTTATTTCGGTTATTGTTTATCAATTACTATTTGACATAATTTTAATGGGTTATCAATTACTATTTGACATAATTTTAATTTAAATGGGTTAAACTTAGTCTAAACACGTTAATAAAACTCACGTTGCACCTCGCACAAATCATTCGCTACTCAAAGTATATTTCAAGCGTAAAGCTTCAACACACATCAAGCGGTCCGGTTTCAAATTATATATCAGATAAATGATAAATTATATATTATCGGTATGAACGTGGAAAATATTAGTATAAGATTATGGCCTGAAGTAAGCATTCACTGAAAAGCCGCTTAGTTGCTTGAAGTCCATAATTTTGTTATTAAGCTGATATAAAAAATAAGTAATTTCAAGCTCTATAAAAAATGTTCTTTTATAAATAGTAAATGTCTCCTTGAGTCATTTGTTAATGAAGGTGGGAAAATGTGACTCTATTCCATAATTTATTGAAGTAATCATTGTTCATATATTCGTATATAGTATCTTCTTTATCTGTTCGTTAATTTACTCACACCGCTTTTTGGATTCAATACAATAATGTATTCAGGACGCTGTTGAAGTTGCCCTGCTTTGGTATCGCGCCACTTATGTTTGCACAAGAACGTACTGGTGACTTTTTTGCAATTAGGCGTAAACGAATAGCGTCTTTGCTAAGTCGGCTTCGGGCCAGCTCTAACAGCATCCTGGCTGTTATTGTATATAAAATGGACTATCCCATTCTTAAACATTGGGTGGGACTACTAATATGATTACATAATTACTAAGGCATTTACTTACATTCATCTGAACCATTTCTTGTCTGAAATAAATTATTATTATTCTTATTACTAACATGTCAACGGTTTTTTGTTGTTGTTTATTATATGTAAATAGTTACACGTATTTCATACAAGATTAGTTACTGAAATTAAACGGTTTTTGCTTTCAGAATGCGGGAGATGGAAACGAAAAATCCTCATGCAGGAATCCACATCACAGGTCCAACTGCAAGAACTTATGTCAGACTTCTATTGACTACTCACTAGCCATGCCCAGTACAAGAGTGACCAAAGGGCTATCGGAAGCAGCCGCCGCACACAACCGACAAAAAACGTAGAAACGTCTAGCATATAAAGCATCACTAAGTCTCAGCTGAAAAAGTTTTTGCTGGAGAAATGTCTCTATTCTGTAGAAGAATTTGTCAACATTATATTCTCAAAACTAAAATTCGTTATGTTAATGTATTCCTAAATTAATTTTCTATTGAATTTAACATTTATTAATAATTTATTTGATGACTTTGTTGCACTGAAGTTTTTACTGATTGTTTTTTAATTGATCTTGACATTTAATTGGACTGTATTGTTATTTTTATTTGATTGTAAGAATAAATTTTTGTATTACACACAATGTATGTTGTTTAGAATAAAGACTTGAATTGTATTGAAAATTGAACGCTGCACACTCAAAACATAATTCAGACCCGTATATTTACATCACAACAACCGGACTCGGTGTATGTCCCTGCGTTATTCGCCTCCCGCTCTTTATCGCCATTCATTATTAATCTCTCCCCCTAATACACTTTATAGGAACAGTTTCAAGTTCCACAGTAAACAATTCATTTTGGAAACTTCTTGGAAAATTTCCGATGTAACGATGATCGACGCCATGGATTTAATAATGGAAATATTCGTAATTGAAACTTGAATTTCGGGGACGAATAAGTAATGTAAAAAGTTTTGTTCGTTCATACAATAGTATCTTGGATTCTGCTTGTTTTGCTTTGTTCAAACCGAGTAAATAAGGACTGGGGAATGCAAGAACAGTTGTAAAAAAAGAATTTAATACACTGTGTTAGCACCTTGCTTTGAGTCTGTAAAATTGAACAAGGGGAGAAATTGGCTCAAGGGTAAAAATATCTTTATAATTTTACTTCATTTTAAAGCGGATGAAATCCGAAAATCAAATAATGTACGAATTTGTCGTTTTTGTAGAATATTTCGTAATGAATAATCGATTCACGTGTCAGTTTTAAGGACACTCTAGCGGGAGCATTCCACCATTCTTAATTCGATAAAAAATTTAATAATTAAGAGTCTTAATAAATATCATAATTTTTCAATGTTCTAATGTTTTAGTTCACTTATATCCCTATATGAACATGAGATATTGAGGCAATTAAAAATCAAATGTCATAAAAAATAATACTAAATGATACTTTATACACCACTTGCTGGGTGACAGTGATTCTTTAATTGAAAATTCGAATTAATCTGGAGATCCAACCCGAGACATAGATGTAATTCCGATAATCGATCACCAGTATGGTTTAGTTATTTGACTACAGTGGTGATCAAGACTAAATAACAGAGGCGGGTATATTTCTTTCCTCAAACTCTCTCTCATCTTCATGTTACAAAAATCCCGAGGTATTTCGCAATAACAACAAAAAAATCAGATCAAATTAAATGCTCTCCTAAGCCGTCAATCCAATGTGTTTGACCGTCTCGCCCGGGGTCTTTCCGACCCCCTCCGAACTTTCTAAAGGGCACCGTAACATGCGCGTTAACTTACAGTAAAATTGCTTTTGCGTGATCGTAAATCGTTCGTGAAGCAAATTATTTGAAAATCTATATGTTCCTTTGCTATGGGGTTGTTTGTATAGCTGTCCAGTTAACCGTTGCTTTTCTAATATTAAATTACACTTTCCCCTTTAGTACCGTCTAAAGGCTATATTTTTTCAGTTATCGTTTCAAATATTTATTGTATCATAACATTTATGTACATTTTAATCATTAAGTGGCTTATCTATTATCGTGCGCTATGTCGAATCAATAATGGCCAATAAACATTTTTAATTTGGTTAAAATTAGGATACAATAGTCGTATTTGCCATTTAAGCTCTTTAACGGTTTGTGCATTAATCAGGGAAATGATATAATATTAGGTTACGAAATAGGCATTTTGTATGAAAGTTAAAAAAATGCATTTTCTATCCAACCGTTTTTTTTTTCAATTTCTCACCGGCTCCTAGCTTATGTCACGAAAATTGTTTAAGTATAAGTCTGTAGTATATTATTGATTAAGAGTTTCTCCCGAGTTCTCGTTGCAAAAACTCGTGTTGAGAGACTCCATTGTTTATTCAAGCTTCTGTACAATTTAGTGTAGAATGACTATTTTCACTCGAGATTGGCTAAATGCTAATTGCGAAGCCATATTTAAGATTAAGATGAGATATTATTGGCTAACTCTTTACTTAGCCAATCATGTTGCTATCAACAGACATTTAGGAAAAAAGTGGCTCTAAATTCTTTTATGAACATTGAACAATTTAGTTTGCGAAACAACGTATCAATTTGAAGATACCTCAGAGAAGATACTGTTTTCAATGTCAGAAATGCAAAATTTATCAATTACCTTATTATAGACAATTTTACTTGCTAACAATTCTATGAAGAAATAAAATCAAATAAAGACAACATCAATATTATACTCAACGTCTTTCAATTAATGATTAAGTTATTTAATAGATAAAGTAAGAACTGTGATATTTGCACTGTATCGAGAAATCTAAGAAAATTAGGTTAGCCTGTTACTAGACCTATTCAGACTCTGAAGTAGCTGGTTTTTATTCCTATTACAACTATTAGCTTATTAGTGCCGGAGATATTAAATGTAAGTAATATTATTTAATATACTTCTGGCGCCATAAAAAACACGCAAGAATTATAATTCATTATATATTCCGTCATTCAGACAGTTGGCCGAATGATGCCGGCGGAGTAGAATAGCATCACCCGTAATCGATCAGCAAAGGGATATTGATCACCTTATACTCCGTCTGCCAATCCACATTGGGCAAGCGTGGTGGAATGCTGCCTAAACCTCCATCGATAGCAAGGAGAGGCCTTGTGTCCCAGCAGTGGGTGGAATTGTAAAGGCTGTTGTGATGGTGTATTCAGTTATCTTACAAATTAAATTGAAATTTACTGCGTTCCCTCCTTCAATCCTGGATCATTCAAAGGAAGCGTGAACAATCGCCTTGCACGTCGGGAAGGCGATCTTTATTTGAAGTTTGTTACTTTTTGGGTTTGGTGCTTAGATTAAGTTTGGTGCCTTTCTGTGGGTGTCGCGTACATAAGGTACATAAACCAGGCTGGCAACCTGTTATTATTTTGAGGCACTACACATGGCCCATGTCGCCAGATGTGGCTTTATGTGTAACCTAATGTTACCCAAGGCTCTGCTCAACCCCTTTTGGGATAAAAAGATTTGATTATCATAATATCATAAGCTAAGATCATATAAGTAAAGTCTGAGGTATTAAGTGAACCTTAAATATACATTCAAGGATTCTTTACTAAAGATGAACCACGCTATCAAAATAAAATCATAAGATAAAGCAGTTTGCTAAATTATTTTACTCTATTTTATAAAGGCGACTGAGATTAACACAGCCAAATATTTTTTGTAAATACGAAAAATGCTCAATCATCCATTGTCAATTTTTTTCTGGCGTTAATATCGAATCCATAAGCTTTAACTGCAGCGGCGCAAGTGTCATTCAATGGGGTGTGTCAAGCAAGAGTGACATGTATGGCACTGATTGGTTATTGTGAAATAACTGCTGCCCGATAAAGCATTTTCTACCCGGTCACAGGGGCCATTTTTGCTCAACACGATTGGGCAATCACTTAGCTATTTTATTTTTTCCAGTAAATTGGCCAGATTTTGGCACATGAAACATTGTGGTGGCTCGTTAAAAATAATGAGTGTCAGTGATAAATAATAGTTTTGTCGTTGCTTTATCGACATAATTGCGTATTTTTGGGCCTTTTCCCAGAATTTTAGGGTTGTTCGGTAGGGGTTTGAGGTTTGACAATCCACTTAGATGTATTTTTCTATATTAACAAAAGATGGGGAATATCTTAGGAATCATTATGTTCATAAAAAATATTTCAAGAAATAATAATTAAATAGTAAAGTTTTGTCTTTAACTTAAAAATTGTTTTGTGAACCCCAAATCTTTATATTCCACCCACTTTGTTTATATCTTTCATTACTGAATCGCTATGAAAAGTTTAATCATAAAACTTTGTAAGTAAAAAGCTCTTAGTCCCAATGACTTCAGAAGTCATTGAAGACTTAAAAGTCAAAAGAGTAGTTATTTATGTTATACGAACATTATATAATGATCTGATAAAAAATGTGGAAAGCCAACGTAAGGTGTATAAAATTTGGGGGGTGCTGGGGTGCTTATAACTGGGGAGTAATCTGTAATAATGTTATAAAACTGAAGAGTTTGTTTTTGATCGCGCTAATCACAGGAACTACTGATTCAAATTGAAAAAATATTTTTGTGTAGGATAGTCCGTTTATCGAGGAAGGCTACAGGTTATATAACATCATAACACGCTAACAAAGCAGGCAGCTAGTCCGGAATAATTTTTCAATTGTCTGCGAAATTTATAATTTTTGGCCGTTTTAATTCTATCGTACTGATATTATAAACGCGAAAGCTTATATGGATGGATATCTAGATAATATGTCGGCTATAATTTATCATACAAGTCCTGCACAGGCGTAGTCGCGAGCAGTAGTTAGTAAATAAATATTATTATAAATAGTGGTTTTTTTTAATCCTGTCCGCCAGCCTGTTTCCTACTTAAAAAGATTAAAAACTTAAAAAGTGACAAACCTTCAGAAGGTTTGCCACTTTATTGGATCACTAAATCAGTGAACCAACAAACAAAAGGACAAATGATACAGTCTAAACCAGGGTTTGCCAGACTGTGCGTCGATGTCGTTATCTCAGGAGCGTCGTCGGGAGGCGATCCATATAGGTTGTTTATATGTGTGATGCGAACGACTCTGTGGAGAAAGAAATGAGAGTGGTGATTTCCAAAGTTGAGCCCCGTTTTGAGAAGCTATGCTGAGAAAAGCACGCACATATTTCTCATTAGCAGCCAGCCAACAAACTAAGATAAATGCCTCTTTTTATATTGATTATGTACTCTATATCCGTGCTGGTAAGTCCTGCACACGCCGTACGCCTAGCCTGTGTGCGGTATGGTCCGTAAGTGGATTTCCAAAAAAAAGGGCTGGTCTTAGGTTATCCATGTAGGATTCAACCACTCCTTCCCTCGTTTTGTCCGGAAGGTTCTTCTAACCGCTCTGCCTTTCGGTCCTCCCCGTGGGGGAAGGAAAGGGAAAGCATCGGAGGGAGGAGAAGGGGATAAAAAAAACCCTGCTCTAAAATAGTTCAGCAGTGTACAAAATGGTAGTGTTATATTATGACTACGGCCTGTTATAAGTTAGAGTTTCTTTTCAAAGTTGGGCGTATCAAAATATATAAGTAGGAATGGAATTAATTCAGCATTAAAAGCGCAAATATTTTTAAATTAGAAAATACAATCAAGAATTCCCACCCTGGACAGTCGATTTTTTTCAGTGTATTTTCTAATTTAAAAATGTTTGCTCTTTGTTAACGCAACAATAATTCCATAATTTAAGGTAGTTTTATCTTAACTAGACTTCAAAATTATATTTGCAAAAATGTTTCGTTCGAATCTTAGAAGTCCAAATTTTAAAGATTTAATGAAACAATGTTACCATAAAAAAATACAAGTACCAAGCTCTGACAAACTTCGATTGCGAAAGCAGTGTACCGGTAGCGTAGTGGTTAACGCAGCCAGAATTGCGAAAGATTCTGGGTTCGGTTCCTCCCTGGATAGTCGATTTTTTCAGTATATTTTCTTATTTGAACATAAGTAGGCACTTCACTCTTTTTTACTTCTCTTACATATTAAAATAATAATTAAAACCTGTTCTAATTACCATTAAAAACTTACACGATTAAACGTCATGCAATAAATTTTGAAACTGTTTATTCCTATAGACGTGTGGTACAATAGTCCAGTCAACAAGTTCAAAAACGTGAAAAATAGAGATAAAGCTCCTAAAAATATGAGCAATAGCTCATTGGATTCGGAACGACCTCTAGAAAAATGAGTTTTGAGGATTTTACTGCACGTAAAAAATTGCAATTGTTATTAACAAAATAAGATGAAAAAAAAGAGGTATTTACGTTTTTGTTAATAACTCATAAACTATTAATATTTAAGATATTTGGAAAAAAGGTCCTTAAAGAGGAGGAAATTTCCGAAAAAAAAGTCCCAGCTCCCGGAACTCTACCTCTATTATTTATAATTTTAATTTAACGCTGAAAATAGGGCTCCGCGCAGCCATTACGGCATGGGCGCACTGCCGTTAAAGACAGTTTCTTACATAAAATTATTTTTTTATAGTAACAAATATGAATTTAAAAATTTAAATAAATTATGGTGTCATCCAGATACTTGAAAGAATATATTCCCGTTGGAAATTTTTTTTTAAATTAATTTTTCAAAAAGTTATGCAATTGTTAATTAACGAATTTTTTTCATCTCCGTTTTCATAAATGACGACATAAAAATTTAAATAATAAACCTATAAATTTTTGGCTCTGTGGAGCTCTTCTTATATATATACTTAACAAGATCCCGCGATAAAAGTTTATTAAAGTTAATTATTTTGTTTATTACAATTTTTTAAAGTTAACAAAAAATGAAAAGTCTAAGAAATGTTATTAAAAAATTTTTTTTAAACAAATGTTATATTATTGCTGCTTTCTTATCCAACAATGGCATTAAGTAACATCGGAAAAATTTTTTTTACATCATTTGTTAAGAAATTGTTTATAAACAAATAGACAAGTTTAATATTTAAAGAAATTTTTATTTTACCATTATGTTGTCTTGGCAAAATAATGATTTTTTTAAAAAAAAATTTTTCTTAAATAATTTTTTTTATTGTTTATAATCGTTTTTTTTATATTTCGATTGTTTAAATAATTAGTTAAGGAATGATTTTCTCCTTAAAAATCATAATTGGCATTTCTTCATAGGTAAATAGAAAAAAAAAATTTTTTATCAATAATTCCATTGTTTGTTAACTTAACAATTTGTTATAAACAAATTCTAACTACCGTTATATTTTTTTTCTAGAGCTAAAAAAAATAACAAAAACAGCCATATATATCAAAATACTAAAAAAAATTTTAATATAAAAGCGTTATAAAAAATAGAAAAAAAATTTTTTTTAGTATTTTGATATATATGGCTGTTTTTGTTATTTTTTTTAGCTCTAGAAAAAAAATATAACGGTAGTTAGAATTTGTTTATAACAAATTGTTAAGTTAACAAACAATGGAATTATTGATAAAAAAATTTTTTTTTCTATTTACCTATGAAGAAATGCCAATTATGATTTTTAAGGAGAAAATCATTCCTTAACTAATTATTTAAACAATCGAAATATAAAAAAACGATTATAAACAATAAAAAAAATTATTTAAGAAAAATTTTTTTTTAAAAAAATCATTATTTTGCCAAGACAACATAATGGTAAAATAAAAATTTCTTTAAATATTAAACTTGTCTATTTGTTTATAAACAATTTCTTAACAAATGATGTAAAAAAATTTTTTCCGATGTTACTTAATGCCATTGTTGGATAAGAAAGCAGCAATAATATAACATTTGTTTAAAAAAAATTTTTTAATAACATTTCTTAGACTTTTTATTTTTTGTTAACTTTAAAAAATTGTAATAAACAAAATAATTAACTTTAATAAACTTTTATCGCGGGATCTTGTTAAGTATATATATAAGAAGAGCTCCACAGAGCCAAAAATTTATAGGTTTATTATTTAAATTTTTATGTCGTCATTTATGAAAACGGAGATAGGAAAAAAATTCGTTAATTAACAATTGCATAACTTTTTGAAAAAATAATTTTAAAAAAAATTTCCAACGGGAATATATTCTTTCAAGTATCTGGATGACACCATAATTTATTTAAATTTTTAAATTCATATTTGTTACTATAAAAAATAATTTTATGTAAGAAACTGTCTTTAACGGCAGTGCGCCCATGCCGTAATGGCTGCGCGGAGCCCTATTTTCAGCGTTAAATTAAAATTATAAATAATAGAGGTAGAGTTCCGGGAGCTGGGACTTTTTTTTCGGAAATTTCCTCCTCTTTAAGGACCTTTTTTCCAAATATCTTAAATATTAATAGTTTATGAGTTATTAACAAAAACGTAAATACCTCTTTTTTTTCATCTTATTTTGTTAATAACAATTGCAATTTTTTACGTGCAGTAAAATCCTCAAAACTCATTTTTCTAGAGGTCGTTCCGAATCCAATGAGCTATTGCTCATATTTTTTGGAGCTTTATCTCTATTTTTCACGTTTTTGAACTTGTTTACTGGACTACAAGTAATTAACCAAAACCGACCAATTGCTCATTGCCAATTAAGCGATGTATGTAATTATCACATGAAATAATTGCTCAATGATTAAAAATAAACCTTTGCCACGAGTATGTATATGAACGCGATCCTACGTCAGGTGCCTAACTGTAACTGTGACATAGGATTGCTAGATTATAGTTTGTACAAATATTTGTGTAACGAACACGGATATTTGTTTGCGAGATATGGTTGTTTATATATTTATTTAAGTTTATTTATAAAAATATCTAAAATTATTATGTATTTTTAAAATGTCCGTTATCTCGTATCCATGATACAAGTTCTTGATAATACTTAATTTGGACTAGATAATTATATTACATGTTGTAAGATACCATCATTTCACTTACTCGAATTTATCGACGAAGGGTGGTCTTTGTTTGGCTTTAACTAAATACCCTTGACGATACTGCTACCGATGATACACATAATTAGTTAGAAATAGTTTTGATGGATTATGAGTTCTGACTGTGACGTATATAAAAAAAGGAACTTTTCACTTTGTTCCTTTACAAAACAAAACAACAAGAACATTTGAACAACGACCCACTAATCTAATAAATAATGGTTACCCAAAACAATTTACAGACAGCCCTTTATTCAATACAAATATACGTTGTAAATAAATCAAGACATCAAAGAACACCTGAAACTCAATAAGGGTATATTCATTCGCCGTAAAAGAGGAAGAAAACGATAACCTCCACCGGATATCCTGTTACGCACTCCAATCAAAGATGGTGGGCAAATTGCGCGAAGCCGAGGAAGATCAGTCGTATAAAGGGTGACAAATTCCAATTTTCCGTAACGTTCGGGATGGGAGCTGAGATGATCGAGTTGTCTGTGCCAGCCACAGAGCAGATTAGAACAGTTGAATCATTACAAGGATTAGACAACAAGCAAAAAGTGTAAAATACTGTACCGACTTCGGAATTATTATAAAACGGCACTCGATTTAAGTAGAAATCGATAATCAAATATAATTTTGACATGACACTCGTAGTTAAATTTTTGACCATTTCACATTGCTTCGCAACCGCAACAAGATTTTGTGTACAAACTTCAAAGGAATTTAATTAAAATCGGTTACAATGAAAACTTCTCAAACTCCTCCTCTTGTTAAGGTCGGTTAAAATGTAACTTTATAATAACGAATTGATTGACACCTCAATCATCAAAATCAGATGAATAGTTTAGGCCCTAGGGTGGAACATAAGTAAATACATACATACATACTAAGTAAATACATACATACTAACTATAATAAGTAAAAACATACATACTAGCTATAATCATTAACCTTCTTTTTGGATTCGCCGTAGTCGGGTAAAAAGGGTTCCATTTTTAGATTTTGTGCTTTAAATACTTAAAAAATTATATCGACCGAAATAATTTATGCAGCTTTGTACCAAAAATGGTAATAAAAACTTAACAATGTCAAATTTCTAATAATTTTGGTGGACTAACGACTTGATAAGCACGTAATATTGTGGCGTCTTAGGATGAGCCTCTACAGGACATCTTTTGACTGTGATATTGTTTTAAATCTTTGAAGGTGGACATTAACATTAGGTATGAGAATATAACGACAAGTTTAGTGGAGACGACATTTTGATATTGTTCTCCAAAAATTTCAGTAGTCCATAATTTACTTAAATACAGCTAGATGAAACAAAAATCAACGGCCAAATATAACATTAATTGGGCACTCCTCATTTCTATACTGTGGTAGACGAAAGCGTATAGTATTGGTTAGTAGTCGGGTTTTTGTTCTGCCTTAGGTTTATCCACTGACCTTTTCCAACCCTTTCTATATCCGACTATTTAGTTCATCCGTATTTTCGATGTCATCTTTTTTCCTTTGTTCTTTGTAAATGAAATCAGCGCTTTCTTCTTTTCCTCGTAATTTTACACATTCTGAATTCCAAGAGATTACACTAATTAAATGAATGTCTGATGCATCAAAGTGTTAACTTGAGCAACTAATTATTTTATGGAATAATTTTATTTTTGCGTTTACAAACGCGTAAATATAATACTAGAAAAATGCACTGAAAAAAATCGACTTGCCTCAGGCGGGACTCGAACCCGCACCTTCCACAACCCGGATTGTGGAAGGTGCGGGTTCGAGTCCCGCCTGAGGCAAGTCGATTTTTTTCAGTGCATTTTTCTAGTAATTATTTTATATTCGTAATCATATCTTCGTAACCAAATACTAGTCTATGCTTAGACACACACTCCCGATAAAAAAATGTTATCCAAAATATTCTGTGCTCGATCTGGATGACTATTTTACAGAAGATAACATTGTAATTACAATACTTTTAGCAGATAGCAGCATAGTGGTGTCGCATCAATTTATCAACATCGGTTTGCGGTGCTTGGCAGGAGTGGGTAAGTGTCTGTTTATTTATTTTCACATTGCCTTATGGGTCTTATTTACGTAAACACGCGGGTCTCTTCTTTTGCCTAACAATACAACTCTTGTCATCAATAATCTCAATAACCAGAAAAAAGTGTAAGTGAAAACTGCTCTTAAACATTCAGTTGAAGGGTTACTCTTGCATATCAACCCAAACGTTGACCACACCGCATACCTCGGCATGCTCTTCTGCAATACAGCGCTCGTTCATTACCGAAAACCAGACCGAAACCCATACATTCCCTTTGCACGAATATTTTGCACCATTCCCGGAAAATACTGAGCATTGTACGAACTGCCGCTGTTTGCGTGGACCCTGCCAGTGAAAGCTTAATGAAATCAATTATCATCTGATTGTAGGCAATAAATAAGCGGAAACCCATTGCTGCGCGAATGATGCGATATTTCGATACAGTCATTCACACGTTGAATCATTTGATTGCGATAAACCAGCACTAATTGTATGTAAGTTTGTTAGTAAAGAAAATTAGGTAAGTTTGTTAGTAAAGAAAATTAATTATTACTTAGTACAAAATATGATTTACTAATTAACGCAACGAGGATATCTTTCAATCTGCAATGTTAAATGTATGGAATGATCTTTATATTATGCCGTGGTTATGCCACACCTGTGGCACCACAGCGTGGCATAGCATAAAGATCAAAGTGGCATTTTCCACATGGTAATGTACTGTTGTTTATGTTTTAAATGTTCATCATCATCATAGCATTAAGTAATATTAGTTTGTATTTTTTAAAAAAATTCTTCTATATATTATTTAAACATTTAATATATATAGTCCATTTCTCACTTATCCACCTTTCACAAGATAATTTCTGATTTAATCAAAAAAATTCAGTAATAAAGGAAAAAAATACTAGTACGTATTTTCAATATTTCCGAGCATGTGTGATCACTGTGATAAGATTAGATGGAGCGAATGAAATAATTAAGGACCCTTTAGATGTGATGTGACTCTATCTAAACTATCTTTAAACTAATAATAAAGCTGAAGAGTTTATTTGTTTGGTTGAGCCCTAAGATCTCAGCAACTACTGATTCGAATTATATTTTATAAAGCTGAAGAGTTTGATTGGTTGAACCCGCTAATTTCCAGGAACTATGATTTTAATTGAAAAAATATGTTTGTGTTGGATAGTCCATTTATCGAGAAAGGCTATATAATAACCGACAGTAATATTAACGATAATTGGTGTGAGCATGGTATATTATGTACATTTTCTATGCCGTAGAATTAGTTCCCCATTGCCAAGAAGGACGAAAACCGAGTTTCTAATTCAAAATTTTATTCAAAAAGAAATTAGTAAAATTTGCTTTAGTAAAATCCATACAGGAATAGCCATAATAAATAAAAAACTGGAAGAAAGTTACTTTTAAAAGCCATGCACAGTATATTTTTTTAACAAGGCGCGTACGTCGGGATTGTTGAGATGTGGCTCAGGCTGTCTGGACAAATCTTCAAAATAGCTTACATTTAAGTAGGTCAATAGGGCATTTTATGTGACGGCTAACCACCCTTACTTCAGAAGTGGTGACGCTACAGAGTCTTAGATAATCGATCGAAACCGTGTCCAGCCAGCTTGAAAAACCACTTTTCGCTGGTCTCTCAATCTCGGTAACGGAAGTGGTTTTGAAGACTTTTTGCATATCAACGGGCGTCACATAAATTTGTGACGGGCATCGAGCTAAAAGTTTTATGATACGTACAGCGGTTTATTAGAAAAATGCAAAAATCTGTGTCCAGCCAGCTTGAATTTACGTATAAAACTTCTGGCTGGCACTTCTGAATCTCGATAACGGGAGCGTTTTCGAATATGGTTCCTCTACTAACTAAATGTGACGCAAGTTGTGACGGTAATAACGTTTGATTTATGGCGTCACGTGTAATGGTTTACGAGAAATCAATTAAAAACTGGTGTCCAGCCAGCTTGAAGTTCAAGCTGGCTGGACACACATATCTCCGCTGCCTGATGGTCTACGGCCTTCGTAATATGTTAAAGTTTTTGTGACGGGGACGATAATGATAATCTGATGTTGTGACGGAGAAAGTTTACGTAGTTTTAAAGATATTGATCATTTAATTTTTTCCATACAAACATCTATTAATAATGTTAGGTGACCATAATTTTACACAAATAAAGGATTTCTTTTTAATCGACTTATCGGCCGGTTGTGGCCACACCTGCATTGTATTTGATTTTTTCCGTGAGAATAGGTTTTCCCGCAGTAAAAAAAATTAAATAAAAAAAACCGCCTTCAAAACTAAAAACGGGAGAAATAAAAGTTTTGTTTATAAAAATCTAAATGTTTTTAGAGGTCGGTCCCGAATACGGTCATTTAGTGATTCTCCTATACGGGTTCGACCCCTAGGGGAGCCCTCTCCAATACCCTTTGGGTCACCCAAAGGGCAATGCTTGAGCCTTCGTTAGAGTGACAACGTTTATTACAAATATTGAGGTTGGCACCGACCTCAAAAAAAATTAGATTTTTATAAACAAAATTTTTATTTTTCCCGTTTTTAGTTTTGAAGGCGGTTTTTTCCTCCATTTTGTGTTTTAAGTATAGAAATTTTCAGGAAACTACTTCAAGATCTTACCTACTACCTACGAATTACCTCAAGACACACAAGTGATAAAATTATGATATCATCAATGTCAATTAAATAGGCATTATTAGGGATAACTCAAAAACTATTTGTCAGATGTCGATAAAATTTAAATGGGACCCCATGACAAGCACTAGCTTCCAAAGGTCAAAAGAATCTTCAAAATCGGTCCACTCAGTAACGAGTTATGAGGTAAGAAACACTAAAAAAACATACAGTCGAATTAATAACCTCCTCCTTTTTTGAATTCGGTTAAAAAAGCGTAAATAAGTGTTAATTCAAAATAATAATTGACTACCAGCGCTGCCTAAAAAGAGCCCCCACTTATTATTTTGTGTTACTTTTTGCCCATCATTAGTTTTTACGAGTTGAATAGTCAGATTGTCAGAATAGTTTTCTTTCCTAATTAAGTCCACCATTTGTATATCTACTGGTAAGAATTTCGAAATAAGTCTCCTTTTTTGGAGGTAGAGGAGGGTGGGGGGAAGGAAGGGAGGGGGTGGAAGTCGCCCCCCGTAAATTTCGAATGCCGGAAATGCTTACTTTTTTTTATAAAAAATTTACCTCAAAATATATGAAAAAACCCTAACCAACCTATCACCCAGCCATGTAGGTGCATAAAACACTAGACACGAAAACTCGAAAGCAACCAACGGAATGACGCAATTTAACGCTGTCAGAAATGTCAAAACTATTATCAAAATAGTGAATTGGCGTTTCGTTTCACGCGTTTTAGTACTTCAAACTAACTTCAAAAGTTTTAAAATCTTATCATAACCTAAAAAAGTATAGAAATTACGTTTTGTTTCACGCAATCACAATACAATAAATACGAATTTAAAAAAAAATTAAAATATTTAAAGGCAACTCCGGCAGCCGAAATTGTTTTAGGGTGATCTTACGGAGCTTCCTTGAGCCCCCTACACATTCAGTTTCCTCAGATTCAGGCGACTCGTTTCGAAGTCCGACCCTATCTACTTACTCTCCGATTAGGGGCCAGGCTTCCAAGTGAAAGCTTTCGAAATGCAACTGGGATATTCGCTAGGATGAAGATTTGTACCCACATCTACTATTTTTTGTGCAATAAAGAATAAATAAGGTACCTAATTAAAATAAATGCTTTACCGTCGTTAATTTGTTTTCTTTTTTCCCACCTCAATGAGAAAATATTAACTATCATTTTTTTGAGAAAACCCAGAGTAAGTACCTAGTCGTAGGGCGCGCCATAATCGGTATAGCATGCGGGTGATGAAAGAGTCTAATTCAGAGGAAGAGAACATAATTATGATTCGAACAGTTGTCCTAGTAGTACCAACTATAAGCAACAGATGGCGACACCAACATCAACTACCTACCTATTGAACCCAAGTCGGTCTGCGGCAGCGTATGAGCACGTTCAGAAATTGTTCAGTATCTTTTCGTGACCAAGATATTTCCTAAAAAATATTTTTACAGTAAAATATAACTAAATATACTTAAAATATTTTTGACTCTCTTTGCCGGAAAGTATTTACTTTTAATAGAATTTTTAGAAGAAAAAAGAAACCATTGTATCCTGTGTTGCTATAGCATTATTTATGCAATAGCATTAATTATTTATGCTTACCATGAAAAACACCAATACTTACCCACTAAAAAGAGTAGTTATCTGCACGTAAATAATCAATTACGCAAAAAATTACCCCCTTTCAACACCTCTACGCTTTTGTCTTCTATCAATTAAAATATCTAGGTACTGTAAATGTAGGTTAGTAGGTAGGTATTAATATCACCAATACACGTATTTTCGTTCATTAAAGCCTTAAAATAATATACTTGTTTCTACATAAAACCTACAATATTGGTAACCCTACTGCAGTGTTTGTATGAAAATAATTTAATGATCAATATCTTTGAAACTACGTAAACTTTCTCCGTCACAACATCAGATTATCATTATCGTCCCCGTCACAAAAACTTAAACATATTTCGAAGGCCGTAGACCATCAGGCAGCGGAGATATGTGTGTCCAGCCAGCTTGAACTTCAAGCTGGCTGGACACCAGTTTTTAATTGATTTCTCGTAAACCATTACACGTGACGCCATAAATCAAACGTTATTACCGTCACAACTTGCGTCACATTTAGTTAGTAGAGGAACCATATTCGAAAACGCTCCCGTTATCGAGATTCAGAAGTGCCAGCCAGAAGTTTTATACGTAAATTCAAGCTGGCTGGACACAGATTTTTGCATTTTTCTAATAAACCGCTGTACGTATCATAAAACTTTTAGCTCGATGCCCGTCACAAATTTATGTGACGCCCGTTGATATGCAAAAAGTCTTCAAAACCACTTCCGTTACCGAGATTGAGAGACCAGCGAAAAGTGGTTTTTCAAGCTGGCTGGACACGGTTTCGATCGATTATCTAAGACTCTGTAGCGTCACCACTTCTGAAGTAAGGGTGGTTAGCCGTCACATAAAATGCCCTATTGACCTACTTAAATGTAAGCTATTTTGAAGATTTGTCCAGACAGCCTGAGCCACATTTGTTGAGATAGTGTCAGTGTGGAAGTGCTCAATATGGGGAATGACGCAGACAGAGAGAATTTGCATACATATCTACAAAAACAATCGTGACTAACCAGCTTTCGTGAGATAAAAATACTATACCTTGAAATCTCCGTTGTTATCTAATTTACACTTTACCTATGTCTACAATACATTGGTTTGGAACGACATTTTTCATTGGGACATAAAAATTAAGCCATTCATCCAATTTCTATGAAAACCGATTAACCCACATAAGATTTATTGCGAGCCGCAAGAACGAAAAGGATTGCATACCGAATTAGTCATTTCAAACTTAAACACTATCAGTAGAAAAAATCGCAAAGATTTATGTTAATTTACAAGAAGTTGTAAATATGAAATTGTTGTGGTCATTCGTTATTTATTGACCTGTCCTTTTTAAATTTGCTTTTAAAAGACTCTGCTTCCTGACATAAATTTGGAGGTCTAAATAAAAGTGTGTCTGATTTGAAATTATTTAATGTATTTTTCGAAGAATAATATTGTCTACTAGTCGCGGGGTTTACTTATGTCTTCTTCCTAACCTGATCAACAATTTATTTAAAGTCGCTGCAATGTGTTCCATACTACTCCCCTGTAGTATGTTGCCGATGGACCTAGCTGGCATTATTGGTCTCCATCGGCGTTACTGCAGGGGGCGGTGCTGTGCGGAGATTTCATTTAGTATAAATATATCTTATGTATTTATTTATTTACGTATTTTATGTTTTTATTTATGTTATTATTTATTTGTATTTTATGAAGGTTTATATCTGTATATTTAGATTTTTGTTGTGTATTATCAACGCTTTTTTTGCATCTGCGTCGCCTGCCGTATCAATTTAATAACACACATTCATAGATTGACTGGGAGAGATCTCTTTTAGAGATAATTCCGCCCCCTGCAAACTATGAAATTCACAATTTATCATAATATGTAATTCACAGTTAATAAATTTATCGGAATTCCTTGATTCTGAAGATTGGCCTCCTGCAAGTCCTGATCTTAATACTTTGGATTATTGCTTATGCGATATTTTAGAGGCGAAGGCCTGTTCAAAACCTAATCTAAACTTAGTGAAAACAACCGCCGTTTGAGCGGCCATAGATGAATAGCCACAGGACGTTTGAAGAAATTTATGAAAGCTAAAGGTGGTCATATCGAATAGATTTAACATTTGTAATAATCTACCTAGTCAAACGTAAAAAATACATGCTTTTAAAACTTCAGTTCATTTTAATTCTTTACATTAGACATATTTGTGGCACAAGTAGGCAAAATAATTAAATTCAATCGTCGCTATCGAAAATACAATCTGAAATGCAATGCTGAAAACTTTCCCCTTTCAGGTTCTAAGGTGTAAAAATATGGACTGTAATTACAGCGAAAACAGACCAATTTCCTGAGTTCATAAAATGCTAGGTCGGTGTAAATTGTACATAACACTTTTTCGAATTTTCGTATTTCGTAAAGCGCGGATATTAGCCACTTGTATTTTTTTTCTTCTTTTTTTAATATTTTTCCTCATAAAGAAATTGATACTGTGTATAATCTACCAAATAGCAACATAACTTTAAAAGGCTAAGCTCGTAAAATAGACACTAAACGTTGTTGCTCTAATCAAAGCCGTAAATTAAGTAGACTATTAAATCGTTCTAAGTATCAGGATCAGATTTATTTTATATGGTCAGATTCTTTGCGACCATGCGAAGATTTGTGGACGGAGTGACTAATGTAAACGCGTCACGGTCGTTCCAAATTGAAAAATATAACTTTCGCATTTCATGGTAGCTTGAATCACAGTTTGGTTTACATTTTAGAGGTCTCACCAGACTCGAGGGCCCTAGACTAATAGCACATTTTTTTCACTTGATATTGGCGAAATTCGTTACATATCGCGAACGCCATTTAATTAATACATACATACATACATACATAGAGTCACGCCTTTCTCCCACAGGGGTAGGCAGAGATTACTTGTTTCCACTTGCTACGATCCTTGCATACCTCTTTCGCTTCATCTACTTTCATCACATTCTTCATGCATGCTCGGCGGTTACGCGTATTTTTAACCTGGCCCTTTCAGGTGTAAAATTGAGTGACAGGTTGTATAATAGCGTGATAAGAGAGATGTGTGGTGTGAAAGAAGACATAGTGACAAGAATTGAAAAAGGGATGCTCATATGGTTCGGACACGTGGAGAGGATGAATGAAAGTAGATTGACTAAAAGGATTTATGAATCAGAAGTGAATGGAGAGGCGGGGCGAGGTAGACCTAGGCGAACGTTTAACGATCAAATCGAAGACGTTTTGAAAAAGGGCCAGGTTAGAAGTACGCGTAACCGCCGAGCATGCATGAAGAATGTGATGAAAGTAGATGAAGCGAAAGAGGTATGCAAGGATCGTAGCAAGTGGAAACAAGTAATCTCTGCCTACCCCTGTGGGAGAAAGGCGTGACTCTATGTATGTATGTATTAATTAAATGGCGTTCGCGATATGTAACGAATTTCGCCAATATCAAGTGAAAAAAATGTGCTATTAGTCTAGGGCCCTCGAGTCTGGTGAGACCTCTAAAATGTAAACCAAACTGTGATTCAAGCTACCATGAAATGCGAAAGTTATATTTTTCAATTTGGAACGACCGTGACGCGTTTACATTAGTCACTCCGTCCACAAATCTTCGCATGGTCGCAATGAATCTGACCATATAAAATAAATCTGATCCTGATACTTAGAACGATTTAATAGTCTACTTAATTTACGGCTTTGATTAGAGCACCAACGTTTAGTGTCTATTTTACGAGCTTAGCCTTTTAAAGTTATGTTGCTATTTGGTAGATTATACACAGTATCAATTTCTTTATGAGGAAAAATAGGGGAGTATGAATCATACAAACATACAATCACGCTGACAATTCCAAAAGGGGTTGAGCAGAGCCTTCGATAACATATGGTTACTTCTAAAGCAATATCTGACCAAGCTAAGCAGTGCCCCAAATTAGGAACAAGCATCCTTGGTCTCCGTGTACGAAAACGCCACTATGTCAGTCCGCCTTCAGGACCAGAACTCAAAACCCATACAGCTCCAGCGAGGCGTGAGACAGGGTGATGTTATATCGCCGAAACTGTTCACTGCTGTGTTGGAGGACGCGTTTAAGCTTCTGGACTGGAGAGGACTTGGCATCAACATAAATGGCGAGTACATGACTCACCTTCGCTTTGCCGATGATATCGTAGTTATGGCTGAGACCTTGGAAGAGCTGGGCACAATGCTCGACGATCTCTGTAGAGTCTCCCAACAAGTGGGTCTTAAAATGAACATGGATAAGACGAAAATCATGTCTAATATCCATGTCGCACCCACTCCTGTAAAGGTTGGAAGCTCTACACTGGAAGTTGTCGACCATTATGTTTACCTGGAACAAATAGTCCAACTGGGTAAGTCCCACTTCCAGAAAGAGGTCAATCGACGAATCCAACTCGGCTGGGCAGCGTTCGGGAAGCTACGCGGCATATTCTCGGCCCATCTACCGCAGTGTCTTAAGACGAAACTCTTTGATTCGTGTGTGTTACCAGTGATGACCTATGGAACCGAAACGTGGCCGCTTACAATGGGCCTCATAAGAAGGCTCAAAGTCACCCAAAGGGCAATGGAGAGGGCTATGCTCGGAGTTTCTCTGCGCGATTACATCAGAAATGATGAGATCCGCAGGAGAACCAAGGTCACCGATATAGCCCAAAGAATTGCGAACCTTAAGTGGCAGTGGGCAGGGCACATTGCGAGGAGGACTGACGGCCGCTGGGGCGGAAAGGTCCTTGAGTGGCGACCACGTACCGGGAAACGCAGCGTTGGTAGGCCCCCCACAAGGTGGACTGACGATCTGGTAAAGGTCGCGGGAAGCCGCTGGATGCGGGCAGCGCAGGACCGACCGGTTTGGAGATCCTTGGGGGAGGCCTATGTCCAACAGTGGGCGTCTCTCGGCTGAAATGATGATGATGATGATCCTTGGTCTGGTAGTTTGTCCACTGGAATTTGATTCAGAGGTCTCAGGGGAGTACAAATTTGTACTTTGTTTGGTTAGCGCTAGGATTTTCTTTAGTCTGCCTAGGATTTTCTTTAAACTGAAGATGGAAGTGAGCGAGCCGCTCACTTCCATATTCAGTTTATCGTCACTTACCATCAGGTCAGATGAAGGCCAGCATTTTCCTTGTCCAACATAAATAAAAGGTTGGTAGTTTTTCGCCTAACTTTTTTGGTGTTGTTTTTCTGTTTGTGAGTAAGATTGGCAGAGCTCCACGGTGAAGGAAAGAGGACTTAGAGTTTTAATGTTTGATAGGCTGAGCGTTTGTCCATAATCTCACCCGAACGAAAGCAAAGATGAGGCCTCACGCTCGCCTAGAAGATGCTTGTTTTTTATTTTAAGTTATAATATATTCTTGTATAAATTGTTGGTATACCAAATAAATAAATAAATTATTAGGGCGCTTACACATCACTAGAATCATCGTCATGTTGCGCAATTTTTCTTCGTTTTTAAAGCTATTAATTAAATTCATATTCTTTGACAAACCTGATTTACAATAAAAAGGTCACAGAGAAATCAATTAAGATAAATCCAGAGGTGGAGTTTATTATTAATATATGTTGAACCAAGTTCAGTAGGATGAAATTTCAAAGCGCTATTCGATCTACGTACCGACGCGGTTCGTTGTAGGAAATTACCGAAGGGATTACCGTAATTTCGATATTCGAACTTCGTAGACACCCTTATTGGTTAATTAAGGTGACTTTGTCTAAAGAGTCTGCTTACGTGTAGTGTTTCACATACATCACATACCAACATTGAAGACCTAGCCCCCGAGCTATTTTTGGCGATATAATTGGTGTGAAATTGGAAATATGTTATTATTATTATTAAATTGTAGTTTATAACTCACTCGAAATAATTCCGTATACGGCTTACATTACATAATTAAACTTCTTGTCGATTTCCTATTCACGTCACTTCAAAATACTTAGCTGATTCACCATAGGTATATCAAACTCGTGGAGTACTTGTATTAAAAACAAAATCCGATGAGAGATGAGAAAAATGCAAATGCATTTGTCGGTTGACTTATTCATACTTGCACTGCAATGTTGATATACATATAGTTAATTAGGAAATGCTTTGAAATTTTTGAATATTATATTTGGTTTTAAATTATCATATCTTTTTTTAGAAAAAAGTCTGCAACGACTAGTTATTTTAAAAAGGAAAAGAAAACGCAAGTAAACCTTATTAAAATTACTAAATATTCAAAACTTTGACGTAATTTAATGTTTTTATCAAATGAATTTACTCAGACGTAAAGACTATTAGTACTCCGTGCTCAGGCGCCACGTTACGAACGACAGGTTGTTGGTTCCCTGCAGGTAGTAACGTGGAAGGTGAAAGACTATTTTAGCTTTATCCCCCATTTATGACAGGCTAGCAACCTGATACTATGTTGAAGCACAACTTGCCTTATACTGCCAGACGTGGCTTTTGACTCATTTCTTCGAAAACTCTGGTTTCTCAATTTTACATCAAACACCATTTCTGTGACTATGACGAGTGTTCAAAGTTGAGTTTCTCCCGAGTTCTTGTCGTAAAAACACGTGTTGAGAGACTCCATTTTTAATAACCTCAATCAACCGTACAATTTTTGTTACTTTAGTTATATTTCCACTTGACATTGGCAAAATGCGTACGCTTAATGCGACGCGATGCCATTAATTAAGAATAGCATAGAATATAGTGTTCAAAGTTAATTGATTCATTGTTTATTGAATAATAAATTAATCCTACAGAGTTATCGACCCTTAAAATTCAGCTGATTTTTCTAAAGAATTTAGCTTTTTAACTGTATTTGGTTTTCAATTTGTAAAATCAATACGAAAATCTATCACCGTAAAAACTGGTCTAATGTAAGTTTATTCTTGGTTAACACACAGGGTAGATTTTGATTAGGGAGTTCTGAACCAGAGCGTTCCGGTGGGTCGATTTCTTTGCACATAAGTGTTTTTGTGCATATAAATGCACTGGGCCCGTAGACTTGTTCGACAAAGCAACAAATGGAGACAATAACGAAGTTTGATAAGCACAAAATGTATGGTATTGACTTAAGCCGGCAAATTTGGCCCACATTTTTTTACTATGTATGTACAGTGTAAACGGAGAAAACGAACCTCGAAAATTTAAATTTTTAAATAAAGGGAAAAAAGCTGATGTAATGAGGAAGATTGAGCACAATAAATTTGCAAATGTAATTAATATGATTGTGAACTAGGCATACGCTCGATGAAACAAAGTTATCGAATTCTAGAAGTAAGTAGGGGTGGCAAAAATTTACTAGCCTACTGGCGGCAAAATTAATTAGCCTGCTGGCGGTAAAATTTATTAGCCTACTGGCGGCAAAATTTATTAGCCTATACTGGCGGCAAAATTTATTAGCCTACTGGCGGCAAAATTTTTTAGCCTGCCGGTGGCAAAAATTATTAGCCTACTGGCGGCAAAACTTATTAGCCTGCTGGCGGCAAATTTGTAAATCCTCTACTGCTAAACTTCAAACAAAATCTTGTAAACTCCACAAGCGTTACGAATGAAACGATAAAAAATGCAAAACGAGCCAAATAAAAACAACGACCATGTTTATTTGCTCTTTTAATCCAAGCAGAAACAGATATAGAACACGCTCGCTAATATTGTGACACAAAAAGTTAATTAAAGGACTGAGGGCAGCCGTGACGAGAGCCCCGCCCTTTGCGTTTCACCGATTTATATGGATCGCTTCGGAACCGGCCCCTTGCTTGTGTATTCATACGTTATCCTTTTATTGTGATTTGTTTATGCACGACAATCGTTCTTATTTTAGATGCATTATTCACATTCTTAGACCAACTAAAAATTAAAACGAGTTTTATTATCAATATAATTTTCACCAGATATTTTCTAAATTTATATAATTCAATGGCGACTGACTGACTGACATAGTGATCTATCAACGCACAGCCCAAACCACTAATAAAACTAGTTTTTTAACTATAAGGATACTTTTGTATCCAATGATAAGTGGGAGGAAATTAGTTTTGCCCGGGAACAACCCGGGTTGAAGTTCCTCAATAGGTGATATCACTGAGAATCTCATTTCAGAATTTTATAGTTTCCCTTTAATATCCCTATCGGCGTAGCTTAGTTAAAAGAACATATGATCTAATCACGAAAGTTTGTGGGTTTGAAACATTTTAAATTTGAAACATTTCATGATACACAAAACTTTAGAAAATCTGCCATGTTGCCTTAAATGGACCATCATTATCATCATCATCATCACAGCCTTTATAATTCGACCCACTGCTGGGACACAAGGCCTCTCCTTTTCAACGAAGGAGGTATAAGCAGTAGTCCACCACGCTTGCCCAATGCGGATTTGTGGACGGAGTATAAGGTGATCAATACCCTTTTGCTGACCCATTAGTCGCCTTCTACGACACCCATTGGTGGATATGGGGTGATGCTATTCTACTCTGCCGACATCACGCGGCCAGATGCACCAGGACCTCAGCAAATAAAAAAAGACAATGGGTATATCGAGCGAGCAACTTCAGACCACAAACTACTTACATATTGACTATGACCACTCTGACAAGAGAGCAATACGAAGGACAAGAGAAAATAACGGTAAAAAAAATACATAGTAAGTAAAATATTATTGACATTTGATATTTTTTTAGTCGAGAGAAGCCTTATCAGCCTTATAGACTTGACAATGTGAATTATGGCTCTTTCCAAATCAATACTATGAAAACTGTAAAGGGAGGATAAAACTTGTTGAGTTTCTTGCCGGTTCTTCTCAGAACAAGGCCTCCTGGTAGACTCTCGAACCGATGGCATCAAAATTGACTTTCATAAGTGTACAAATTGTAGCTAAATGAACAAAGTAATTTTGACTTTGACTATAAATCAAGAATTTTACGCCTGTAATAGAATAATTATTTGCTTAATTTGTAACTTAGTGTTATTACAAGCCTAAAGAACCAACTGGAGTAATCTCTAGTAATCAAATACCGCTGCGTGGGCGTAGGAACTGTTAGCGGTAAATTAGTATTAATAAAAGCTTAAATAGTCAGTGTAGGTGTGAAACCTCTTTGGTCGCCCACGCTGATGTTTGTCAATACAATTTGGTACTAAAAGAGCATCAAGCGATCATTTTGTATAGCTTTTACTACATTGCTATGCTTATGCAACCTAATAATATATAATATCCTGTTCACATACATCAAGCACATACCATAAAATACTTAAAACAGGTGCGTGAACTTATAGTATAAGTACTTAATTCAATTAAAACATTATTACCTACTATCATAAAGTCTCCCATTGCTTTGATGCTCGGAACCTGAAGACAAAGTGTTGGCACTACGTTCCATTTAGAACATGAGTGGTTTGATGATGAGAAGGCATAAAAATATTAACTTAAATTACGACCAAATTATCATACAGTCTTCAAACGCGATCTAAGTGCGACATTTCACACTTAATAATTATAATATTGAATCAAAATCAATATCGTAATTAGTTTTCAATGGTTTTTCTTTGAGCTCAAGAAAAATTCATTAGTCGTCATATTTTAATCATATTAAGATGGCAAACTAATTAGCTTTGCTTTTATTTGTTATGCTTGATCTCATAAAAGATACTCTATTCAGCTCATATGTTTTCAAAATAAAAATAAAGTTTTGATGAATATTAGTGGTGTAATCTGTATCAGGCGTACACGTAAACTAAAAAATCGGGATTGGTCTCCCCTTGACTTTCTCTTATACCAGAAACGACTTAACGAGAACATAGAGACGAGAACAAGGGAATAACCAGACAAATAACGTTATGTACTTCTAGGACTGAGCAATGTCAAAAGCAACGACGTTAATTAAACAGACCAAACTACCGCCGTGTCCGATAGCAGCCAAGCTCAGATCAAACCAAGCACGACAACTCGAAGTTTCCAGAAGTTTCAATGGAACTTGACATCTATGACTACTTAAGTAAAAGTTAGCGGTGCCCGGCGCTGGAGGCGGGGATTGTGTCAAATTGCATGGATAATTAAATGCTATTATGGTACTAAGCTTGCTTTACCTTTGCGCAGGATAATCTATATAATTTTATATAAAGAAAAGTGTTGACTTTCTGACTGATCAACGCCCAGCCCGTACCCTTGGACCAAAGTAGCTGAAAGTTTGGTTTCCTTTATGATGTACACAAAGGATAAGGCCCGATTTTTTTTAATTCAACCCCAAGGGGGTAAAATAGAGGATGAAAGTTTGTATGGGGAAACAATATTAGTGAGACTATTTTATTCGAAACTTCAGTAGCCGTGTGATGCCGGCAGAGTAGAATAGCATCACCCCATATCCTCCAATGGGTGTCGTAGCAGGCATTTCATCACATCATCACAACAGCCTATATAATTCAACCCACTGCTGGGATTCCTTGCTATCGGAGGAGGTTTAGGCAGTAGTCCACCACGCTTACCCAATGCGGATTGGTGGACGGAGTATAAGGTGATCAATACCCCTTTGCTGATCCATTAGTCGCCTTCTACGACACCCATTGGGGGACATGGGGTGATGCTCTTGTACTCTGCCGTCATCACACAAGAAAGAAGGGCAGTAGAAGGCATTTAATGGACCAGAAAAAAGAGGATTGATCACCTTATACTCCGTCCGGTTGGCAATCCTGGTGGACTACTGCCTAAATACTGCCTAAACCTCCTTTGATGATAAGGAGAGGCCTTGTGTCCCAGCAGTGGGTTAAGTTATGATGATTCAAAACTTCACAGGAGTAATCGTATCGATAAAAGAGAAAACACGAAATTCAGGTCTTTTTTTAATTCAGTCCCTAAAAGGAGAAAATGGAGTGACAATGTTTGAAAATCAAAAATTATTGAAGCCAAAACCACAAGCTTCAATAATTTTTAGCTTCAATAAAACTTTGAATTTAGGCACTTGATAGGAAATAAATAAGTATTTTTTCTAGCGTTTTTGAAATTTCGACTGACATGAGGATGAAATAGAAAAAAAAATTAAGAAGGGGAAGAAATTGAGGGTTAAAAGTTAAGAAAGAAGAATTCAAGGATTTTTTGAAATTCAACCCCTGAGGGGGTAAAATAGGGGATGAAAGTTTGAATGGATATCCGTCATTTTCGTCAAATTTGAAAGTGTGTTGGTTTGTTACGTTGTTACGCTTTCAGGCCTAAACTAATCCGATTTTGATGAAATTTGGTATGACGATAGATTGAGGCCCTGGGAAGGACATAGGATATTTGGCGCGATAACTGACAGTAACGCGAGTGAAGCCGCGGGTGACCGGTAGACCCATATTATTATGTAGGATCGTCTGGGTAGGTGCCACCGCTTTTCTTATTTCTGCCGTGTAGCTGTGTTGGATTGAAAGGAAAGGTAACCAGTGTAATTACTGGGCATGGAAGGCATATTATCTTAGTCCCCAGGATGGCAACGCACTTGTAGTGTTGAGTGAGAGAACTTAGAAAAAATTGGGTGCGTGTAACCTTTACGCGCGATTGAAGTAAAACTTCTTTGACGTAGATCACTGAAATGATTAAATTTTAACTGAAAAAAAAAATATGACAGATACTTACGACCAATCGAAATTACTATTTTTAAATAGCGGAAACTACACAGACTATAGAAAAATAACAACCGTAACTAGGCAACCGCCATCAACGTCAATCAAATACTGAGCGTTACTTCCGTTAGAAAAATCTGAGTTACCCCCTAGTCGCGCCTAAAGAAGTTTTACTTCAAAAACACAATGCCAGCGAAACCCTCAAAAATAAATTATTTGAACATAATTATAAAAAATTAAGAGTAGTAGTTTTTATATTAAAAAGACAGCGGTTTTAAAACTAAGAAATAAAAATTTGTGTTAAAAAATTTAAAAGGTTTTTAAAAGTTAAGTTATTTGAACCTAAAACGTGGCACTCGTATAAAGTATCCGTACTTGTATACTTTTTTGTTCAAGGAAAACAAAATCTACAAAATGGAATGCTGCAATAATTGAATCTACATCAACCAAAATATGCAGTGACATTAGGTAATGAAAGTCTCAGCCACGTTATTACTAACTTGTTTTACGATCATATATTCCAAATGCTGAACGCTGATCACGAATTTTGTTTTAATCATCGAACTGTTTAACAGCAATGTAAATTTTAATTCATTGAAATGTTAACATTGATATTGGTAGGTATAAAATTTTGTAGTACCAATTAAGGTAGTGAATTAAAGACATTTGCGTACATCAGAATGTTGTGGAGTGAGAATTTCATTCGGTAAAAATGGATGCGGCAATTTAAGCTTTCGTAAAAATGAATAAAGTATATAACGGATGCGATGCCTAAGTATTGTAGAACACTGCACGCTCTTATTTCAATTTTGAGAACAGATAAACTTTTGTCTCATACAGCAATATAATGTTCTAACAATTATTTGAGACTTCACATAATTTTATCTTGTGCATGAAAAATATAATAAATTTTATGTACCTACCAATACATAAAATTTCTTTGAAACTTTTCGAGTTTATTATGTACGAGTAGTTTTGTATATGCACAGTATATAGTTATTATCAGCACGGTAATTACCAAAGTTTCATCATTTAGTTCAAAATTCATTCTAACCTCCCTAACAATTTAGTTAATACAATATCTTAAAGTGGGTATTCTTTTATTCTTCATTTCATATTTATGGTGTCATCTTTTGTTCATGAGAAAGGATTCCAGAACTGAATGGGGTAGATTATAGGATTCAGGTGGTATGAGATAAGACTGGCGTCGTCGTGTGGCTAGGATCTAAAGATAACGGTGACTACTTAACATCATAAACTTTTGTCCCTGTGATGGCCAGTTGTGTATTTGATACCATTTTTATGTGTTTTATTTCTGGATACGCGTACAAAATAATAATAAAAAATGCTATTTTACAAATAAGAATAAAATTTTAAAAATATTTGTACGAATTCCTAGTTGCCGCATCAAAAAATCATTACTTCGCGACGAAGCTCTTATTCTGTACCTTTCTCGCTCACCCAAACACATAACTTAAATTATTATCTCCGTAGAATCTTCTCAAAGAACCATAAAAAGCCATAACTCGCCCTTTATCTCCGTCCTTGTCACCCATCAATATGCACTTAATTAACAGAGAATTTTACATTTTATTGAACGCTAAGTAATATTTTAATTATCAACATCCACGAAAGGTCTGAGTTAAAACATTTTTATTATATGGCTTTATAGGTACGTCCCACTCGGAGTGGGCACAACGAACAGTTCGAAAATAAAGCACTTGTCCTAGGAAAGTTACCTCCAGACGACCGCAGTCAATATAACCTTTTGGTTGATACTGTTATGTTTCAGGGGGCTTAGACAAGCGGCAAGTGTTTTCATAACGATAAAATATCGAAATTCGTCATTGTATGCCATATTGCTTGTATTTTTATACTAAGACTAGCGGACCCGACAGACTTCGTCCTGTCATAAAGAAATTATTCGATTTTTTCTCGCCGTAAAAACCATCCTTGAACTTCAACGAACATTTTAAAAAAAAAATTGGCCAAATTGGTCTAGGCGTTGTTGAGTTATGCGCTTACCAACACATTTTGCGATTCATTTTTATATTATAGATATGGTAAACAAGCTTGCGGTCCACCTGGTGTTAAGTAGTAATCGTCGCCTATAGACACTTGCAATATAAAGGTTAAATCACTTAACACTGCAAGTGCGTTGCCATCCTGGGGACTAAGATAATTTGCCTTCCATGGCAGGTAATTACACTGGCTACCTTTCCCTTCAATCCGAAACACAGCGAACTGCTTCACGGCAGAAATAAGAAAGGCGTTGGTACCTACCCAGACGACCATACATATGGGTCTACCACCTAGAAAATATCTATGGTTATTTACGTCTTAGTTTTCTCTACCTACTTACTTAGAGCTTTGATTGGCCACGTGATTTAACGAAGGTTTAAGTATTCCACTCGACACCACCAGAACGACACCCCAGGAGGCGTCGTTTGTAATCACTATTCCGTTCGACACCCTCCTAGTGATGTCTCGAAGCAAGCTATACTTACGTATTAACCACTTTTATGTACCTAGTCTGTGATACTTTCATCAACAAAGAAGATAATTTGACGTTATTATACGTATGAAAAGGCTTTTAATTATTAGCTTAACAAGTCAATAATTGTTCTCGCGGACTAAAATATGCTTTTATGAACTTTTCTTCTTCAATTAGTTGGCCGGGAAAGAAATGTTTGGCCAACAATTTTGCAATAATTTTTCAATAACATGACCTTTCTGTATCGGTTGTAGGTACTATACTGTTTAGAACTCCTTGCATCGACCTACCCTACTTGAGTTATCAAACTTATCAACGAGCAAGTACCTGCAGTAAGTTGTAAACATGGGTGGTTCCTGGGGAGCTTAATTTTTCGTGTCACAGGCCAATATAATCTATATTATTTAGATTATAATATTTAAATTATTGTCAAAACCTTGAAGAACTACTACTCCCTTGAGGCATCATAAATAAAACTGCTTAATTGTTGTATTAATATAATAAAATTACATTTGAAACCTCAAATCGGGGGCATTTTACCGATTTTCGACGTGTCACACGCGTCTCGCTTGAAGCATTATCGTTAATATTATTTTAACTATACGTGATATTACCATAATTTATATATCATTAAAAAATACAGAAATGCCTCTATTCTTACATAAAATTTTGTTTAAAAACCTATCAATTTAGAGAAGTTGAGCCGTTGTAAAGATTTGTCACGCGGTGGGCTTAAATTGCACCCCACGACAAGATGGGAGTATTTCAGTGGTGTAAATATGAGATAAACCTTCAGTCATAGGTTGTCGAGGGTCTCTAGCTGTGTCCTGAACTTTTGATAGAGGAGTTGTGTCATTCGAGTTCAAGCATAACTTTACAGGTCAGTTCTTATTTTAACTTTAATTTTGGTACACCTGGGTAGGTAAGATCTGTGGGTCGATTAAAAAATAGAAATGTGAACCTATGGTTAAAACTGTTTCTAGAATATAATTTCCTTGCCATCTGAGTTTACTATGAGCTAAAAATATCTCCGATATTATTGCAAGTTTTTGAGTAGTTAATCAAAAACAAAATTGTCACGATCAGATCCATGGCCAAAAACAGATCCATGGTCTCAAATATATGGATATTTTCCCATGGATTTGATGTTGCGTCATCGTCACCAGTCCACAAGGCATTCCAAAAGTTGTTGGACGCTGTTCTTTTATTATGTGTATTACCCCACAGGCATAGAACAAGAGTATAAGGTGATATTGTTCCATAAAAAAAGAGACAACGCTTCTTAAGAGCTCTGAAATGCTGAAAAGCCTTAATGATGCCACTCGACGTGTTGCGAGGAATTTGGATAAGACGAAAGTCATGTTCAATGCACAAGTTAGTTATCCTAGAGCCTCTGTTAGTCGAAAATTTGGTCCTCAAAGTTGTTAAGGAATACATCTACCTGGGACAGATAGTCCAGTTGGGTAGAAGCCAGTAGGACGATCCAGTTTTGCTGCATCAGCATTTGGAAAGCTTAGACATATCTTTACTTCTTCCCTGCTTTATAGCCCTAAGAATTAGTACGCTGAAGTGGCAATAGGCTGTACATGTCTGCCGAAGAACCGACAACCATTAGAGCTGATGAATGCTGGAGTGGCGACAAGCATAGTATTAGACGCCTTACAAACAACCCGTTCTTGGTCTGATGACCTTAGAAGGACTGCTGGCAGCAACACAGGTTGTTTTGACTTAATTTGTTGACAAATCACGCTAACACAGTTCAAGTTTTATTAAAAAGAGGACTTTAGACCCACTTTAAATCGATGGTCCCTCTACGTATAAATAATCCCATAAAAGCTGTTTTCGAGACAAAGAGTACTCCGTGCTTCGAGATATATAATAGACCGTCTCGCATGACAGGGTTGACAACTTCCAGCCTACTGAACAAATCGGATTCCTTAAAGGTAGTAGTACCATAGACCACATGCATACGCTGCGGCAAGTTATACAGAATACCAAAGAATACAATCTGCCATTATGCTGACCGTTTGTGAACTATGAGAAAACCTTCAACTGTGTCAAGATTTGGGCCATGCTCTAGTCACTCCAGAGGTGCCAAATAGACTATCGGTACACCCAAGTGAACGCCAAATGCATGGTACGGCGGCGTGGTGTGACTCTTTTTCCAAAAGGGTGATAGTGCCCAATTGAAGAACTATTAGTTCCATCACGCTCCTGAGTCATGTTTATAAGCTGTTTTTGAGGGTTGATAACGAATCATTTTGTGCGCAGGTTTGACGACTTCCAGTCTCCCGAACAAGCCAGATTCCGAAAAGACTCAGTACCATAGATCACATACATATGCTGAGGCAGGTAATACAGAAGACCGAAGAATATAATCTGCCACTATGCTTAGCATTTGTGGACTATGAGAAAAACCTTCGATTCTGTCGAGACCTGGGCCGTGCTCCAGTCACTCCAGAGGTGCCACATAGACTATCGATACATCCAAGTGTTGCGGTCACTGTAAGAAAACGCCACTATGTCGGTCCGCCTTCAGGACTAGAACTCAAAAACGATATAGCTCCAGCGAGGCGTGAGACAGGGTGATATTATATCGCCGAAACTGTTCACAGCTGCGTTGGAGGACGCGTTTAAGCTTTTGGACTGCAGAGCACATGGCATCATAAATGACGAGTTCATGGTTCACGTTCGCTTTGCCAATGATATCGTAGTTATGGCTGAGACCTTAGAAGACCTGGGCATAATGCTCGACGATCTCTGTAGGGTCTTCCAACAAGAGGGTCTTAAAATGAATACGGTTTAAGACGAAAATTATGCCTTATTATCATGTCGCACCCACTCCTGTAAAGGTTGAAAGCTCTGCACAGGAAGTTGTCGACCATTATGTTTACCTGGGACAAACAGTCCAGCTGAGTAAGTCCAACTTCCAGAAAGAGGTCAAGCTACGAACCCAACTCGGCTAGACAGCGTTCGGGAAGCTACGCGGCATATTCTCGGCTCATCTACAGCAGTGTCTCAAGACGAAAGTCTTTAATTTGTGTGTGTTGCCAGTGATGACCTATGGAACCGAAACGTGGCCGATTACAATGGGATCTCACAAGAAGGCTCAAGGTCAACCAAAAGGCAATGGAGAGGGCTATTCTCGGAGTTTCTCTGCGTGATAACATCAGTAATGATGAGATCCGCAGGAGAACCAAGGTCACCGACATAGTCCAAAGAATTGCAAACCTTAAGTGGCAGTGGGCAGGACACATTGCGCGGAGGACTGGCGGCAGCTAGGGGCGGAAAAGTCCTCGAGTGTTAGCCACATACCGGGAAACGCAGCGTTGGTAAGCCCCCCAGAAGGTGGCCCCACAAGGTCGATCTGGTAAATGCCGCGGGAATCCGCTGGATGCGGGCAGCGCAGGACCGACCGGTATGGAGAACCTTGGAGAGGCCTTTGTTCAACAGCGGGCGTCTCTCGGTTGAAATGATGATGATGATGATGACATCAAAGTGTTGCAGGCACTGTAATGAAACGCCACGGTGTCAGTCCACTTCCATGACCAGGACTTGAAGCCAATATGGCTCCAGCGAGGTGTAAGGTAGAGCGATGCTATCCAAAACTATTCAGAGTTAATTAGGAGGACGTGTTTAAGCTTCTTGCCTGGAGATGACTTCCCATGAACATAAATGGCAAGTAAATGCAATCCTTCACTTTGCAGAAGTAAAATGAACATTGATAAAACAAAAATCATTCGTACTTAGGCACTCCTGTAAAGGTTGGAAGCTCTACAATTAAGTTGTTGAATATTGGGTTTACCGGGGGCTTTACAATGGCCTACGGAACTGAAGCGTGGTTAGTTACAATAGGCCTCATAAGATCGGTCAAGATGACTTAAAGAACCCTCTAGTAGCGGTGGCATACCAGGAGACGAAGGTCGCGAGAAGTAGCTGGACATATTTTCCTTGTTTCTGATTATAAAACTTAAATAAACATATTTAAGAAGTGAACTTCAACATAAGAAGTAAGTTAGAGAACGAGAAGGGTTGTAGTTAAGAAAGAACTTAAGAATGTATAAGCTAAGGATATACAGAGAGAGAGATACACGTGAAAGACTGAAAAATAATTCCAATTAATGTTAAAATAAAGAGACTATAAACCTTTTACATATATTGTTTTTCCTTTATTCTATCCATTTTAGTATTGTTTACACTTCAATCAAATCCGTGGATTCTATAATCAGATCCATGGCTCCAAAAATTTCATTATTTTTTTCAAGACGATCTATAAACTTTGAATGTGTGCCTCATGGATAGATATATTACTTTTTTGATTGTTTATACAGTTGTAATTTTAGTTAGCACCTGTGATGAGAAAAAAAAACTGCCACGGATTTGACGATCAGAACACTTTTCTCAGGAATCAACCACATATGAAATCACTGTTCATTGGACTACTGAAAAATACACCTATGATAATTTGCAGGACATCACTAATAGTCGGTAGTATTGAACGGAATAGTGATTGCAGCGACACTTCCTGGGGTGTCGTTCTGGTGGTGTAGAGTGGAATGGACGGTTAATCCCATACATTTTGTTCTTATTGATATTCGTTATCATTTCTACGGGCTATGTTAAGATAAGGAGTTTTCTAAAGGAGAATAATGAGCAGTGGCATAGTTGGATAGCGGTACCACCCTAGGCTTTAGGGAATAAAGATGATGAGATCTTTTAATTTGTTAAAGTACCTACCTAAGCAGTTAATTTCAATACATGTAAACAATTCAAATGCCTAAAGTTAATCTACATAATTTTTTTGACGGGGAGGTCAAATGCATTTTCGCATCGTCCCTGCGGGGTGGTGCCAACCACAGGGAATATGTGGGAGTCGAGGTAAAGACGTTCCTTCCATACCCACTAAACATCCTCCCCGGCCTGACCTTCAGTGCGCTATTACGGGTCGGCTCGGGAACTGCGCACGTGAGCGCAACTACACCGAGACCGTCCCAACGCTGCCCGTCTAGGCACTCCTTGCACCAATTGGTGGGCAACAGCCACTCCTCCACTGACGGCTACTCGACCTGGCGCGTTTTCCTGACGAGGACACTGGGAGCAGCCATCGGTCCGCATCCGGGGGACTTCGGGCGCGGTCGTGGCCCTGAAAAAGGCGTCCAGAACTAGCCGTAGTGGGAAAACAAAAACAACTCGACGATGGCATGTGTCTTCGAATGCCAAGTGACATCAAAGCCACACACCCGCCGAGAAAGTTTCCCCACCACGTTACCAGGGTCCGCCACGAGGAGGCTTCCGAATGTGGACCCCAAAATTAATTTACATCCTAACAATTACACGTGTGAATATCTATCAACACGTCTACCTATATCATTCTACGAAGGTACTTGAATTTATTTTGAACATTCGTTTTATCGCATAAATTGGAACCAATTTTCTAGTACATGAATCTGTATTGTAATAAAATCGTTAAGGGCTTTTAATATTCATAGTCTCGTCCATACATTAAGACCCGTAGTCATAATTTAAATATTCAAGTAAAAAGAGAAATCACAATCTATCCAAAATAAAATCACATTTGAAAATCTGAGTTGTTTGATATAAATACGCAAAATGATGAAAGTTTTTTTGGACGAATATAAAGCAAGGAATAATTGTTAAATCGATCAAAAACGATAATTGTTCCATATTCAAATACTTTATTTACTTTAAGAGCTAACGCAGACCATACAATTTAGTTGGCCAACTATCGTACAACTAAATTGCGTGCTTCCACAATTTAATCGTCCTTACATAGAAACCCATTCTTTATGCTATCGGCCGATAGTTGGATGCGATCGTTTAGTTGTGCGATTCAGTTGGATAGATGTGCGGCCTTCTATGTCTACTGCAGTAGTCAGCCAACTCAATTGTATGGTCTGCGGGGTCCAAACCACACAATTTAGTTGGCCGACTATCGTACAACTATCGTCCTTACATAGAAGCCCGTACTTTATGCTATCGGCCGATAGTTGGATGCGATCATTTAGTTGTGCGATTTAGTTGGATAGATGTGCGGCCTTCTATGTCTACTGCAATTTAGTCGTCCAACAAAATTGTATAATGTACCCTAATAATGTCAAATTTTAATATGCCCCGTGCGCGCAATAAGTATGCTTTAAAGGGGTAAAAATATTTATTATTCACGTGTTAGGTATATAAATTTGCCCTATTACAAATAATGCTATATTCAAAACAATCGGGAGTAGACAAAGTAAAACTTGTCGTCAACAACGGTCAATGCACTTCATAGGCTTGGTCAATTTATCTCTCTCAGGGTTTTATATAATATTACAGGCCGGATTTATGCTGAATAAGACGCGTGCTTGTGCATGCTAATGTGAAAGGTGCGCCGGCGCAGTTCAGCGAAATTGCTTTGGACTTTAATATAGTCCTTTTTTTCTTATAATGTTAGTAATTGAGAAAGTGTACTCTTGATGAATACGATAACAACAGGTTCCAATAGCAAACGAGGACGCCCTGCCTCCCGCAATGATTAGGTACAGAAGTTAAGCAATAAACTGTGCGGTTTGAACTCGGATGGGCGATATTAATTTTTTTGTTTCCATTTGCCTTACTATTATTTAAGGCACGTTAAGCTGATAAATCCAGCTCTACAGGAAGACAACAGTAGTAAAAAACAAGTCATGTTAAAAGCCAGAAATATACGAAGGCGTTATGCATTCAGAGCAACTTTGATATCCGTATTGCGGCAACAGGACGCCGTCGCGGTGGAGTGGTCAGTATAGCTGGCTTCACATCAAGCGGCCCGGGTTCGAATCCTAGTAGCGGCAAATATTTGTGTGACGAACACGAATATTTGTTTGCGAGTCATGGTTGTTTATATACTTATTTAAGTTTATTCTAAAATTATTATGTACCTATATTAAAAAAAAATGTCCATTATCTAGTATCCGTAACACAAGTTCTTAATGATACTTACTTCGGGCTAGATAATTGGTGTGAGCGGGAAAATATATTATTATTATTAACAGGCAACTAGCTGATTACATATAATTTAAAGAAACCGTACAGACAGTGACTCTAGTTGTGAATTTCAATGATTGATATCAGTTTTCAATTGCTGCACTGTTCTCAAGTGCCTTACCGCCTTGCCTATGCCTTATCTTTATGAAAGCGATTCAAAATCTACAGGGCCGAGTATAGGTTCATAAACTGAATCGTATTATTTCGTACTAACTTCATCATATTACTGATTCGCGACGAAAGAATTAACAAAAGTTGTAGCTGGTCTGTTTTCTTTTGTGTTTTTTGTCCCTAACGGGACGGACAAAGGCTATCAAGTCCATACAGCCCTATCTGTATTTATGTCTTCTTTCTTGATGTTTGCATTAAAATATGGGCGTCGCACATTTTAATGCATCTAGGGAGAGCTTGGAAAGAAATGCATGGCAACAGACCTCTTGATTGTGACTGATGAGAATTGTATAGTGGGATTTCCAACCCCTATACAATTCTCAACACCACATACACAAAACCTTTATTTCAATGATTCCTCATAACTGTTGGTCCACACGGATGCATATGCAACGAAACAACACCACTTTCACTGCACAAAATCCACTCCGAAGCAATTTTGAATTATCGAAATAAAGATCGACATCCGGACGCCATGGTTTCCCGCCAAACACTCCCCTGGTTTTTTTTTAGTTCTCCCTATTTTTAGGGAAGTCAAGTGGAACCAAAGCCCATGCAGTCTCGTCTTTAGTATTTTTTTTTCAATAACCTTTTTATTTGTTTTATTGACTATTATATTTGTTTATTTTATATTTAAGAATACTTTAGTTCATTTGAATTAAATTTTTCTAACTCGCTCTTACAAGAATTCTTCTTACGAATTGAATGAATAATATTGTGTTTGCGATTCAACTCTGAACTGAATCGCTGTCGAAAGTAGTTCCAAAACTGAGTTGCGTATCATCATAGCACAAATTAACGATTCTATTCAGCTTAGGTATTAAATTGAATCGCGATAAAAGATGGTGGTAAGGTAGCAGAATCAGTTTCAAATTGGCGCAACTAGCAACTGTCAAAAAACAACGGCCAAAGAGATGTTGAAGTTTTTAAGTGTCCCTAGATGACATTTTAGCTGGCAATAAAATAATTTATTATGATTTCACATGTAGTTTAAGAAGTTCTTTGAGACTACGAAAATAAATAAATAAATAAATAAATAACCAACCTTATTGGGCATTGTAATGACTAAAATCCAACGTCGAGGTTGAGAGCCTACGCAGCTTTTTCACTATAATCATTATTAAGTCTCAAATTATAAAGTTTTTTTACTTGAAAAAAAAAATTTTTTTTTACTGTCACAACCACAGATGTCACAACCAACAAACCATCAAAGTGGATGATGCACAAATACTCCAGCTAATTTCGAAACCTAATTTTGATAATATTTTAAAGATCATTTTCTAAAAACAATATTACTACCAACAGCACTAAATGAGATTACACGTTTATGTAACTATCGCACTGTAATACCAAATTTTAATATTATGAAAGCTCTCATTCAATACATTGCAAGCTATCCAATGATTGAAACTGCGACCCATTTCTCTCAGTTTTGTTTGCCGATACGAAACGATGGCCATTGATAATAATTTATATTTGGTTTATTATTCACACATTAATCACGCCTGTATTTGCCGATGCAATATTGAGAGCCTAGCGTTTGGTCGCCTGAGTTTAATTATTTATTAGCTAATGTAACGTTAATTAGTTTGAGTTATGTTAGATTGTATTCAGCGCAGGATTGTAGTGGCATGCTAGAAAAGTAATCTATCTACATAATAGTTCAATCTAGTATAGCAATACTTCGTGGTTTAGGGGTTCGCTTAGACCCAGAAGTACAAGAATCGATCTCCTGGTGACTATTTTTGAAGTAAACTTCTTTACGCACGCTTGACTTGCGGATTAAGCTGGTCAATGCGTTACGAAACAGAACGGAACAGAAGTTGAGAAGGAGATATAATTTAGTGAAGATAGAAAGAGAGAGAGTTACGTTTCGTATATTACTGTAGGTAGGGGCAAGAAAGAGAGGTGCGCGCATACGTTTTATTTTTCAACCGACCTCAAAAGGAGGAGGTTATCAATTCGACTGTATGTTTTTTATGTTTGTTACCTCAGAACTCTTTACTCGGTGTACCAATTTTGAAGATTCTTTCGACCTTTGGAAGCTCGTGTTTACTTGTCATTTGGTCCGATTCAAATTTTATCGTCATCTGACGAGTAGTTTTTGAGTTATCCCTAATAATACCATCTTTAATTGACATCGATGATATCGTAATTTTATCACTTGTGTGTATAAAAGAACTCGAGATTGTTTCCCTGTATTTTTGAAATCGGTGCCCAATATTTGGAACAAACGTTGTCACTTCCATTTGGAACCGACCTCAAAAAATATTTAGATTTTTATAAACAGAATTTTTATTTCTCCGTTTTTAGTTTTCAAGACGGTTTTTTTTATTTAAAACTATTTTTTTTCCTTTCTCTCATAGCCAGTTTTACTTCAGTTGTGTGGACTAATGCGCAGTCGTTTTTATATAAAGGTCAACTCCTCCTATTGTTAAAGTCGATTAATTTTTTTTTCCTTTCTCTCATAGCCAGTTTTACTTCAGTTTTGTGGTCTAATGCGAAGTCGTTTTTATATAAAGGTCAACTCCTCCTATTGTTAAAGTCGATTAAACTGTAGCTTACGTTACCAGGACTATAATAACGAATTGATTGATAGTTAATTCATCAAAATTGTATGAATAGTTAGGCGCTACGGAGAATACAAACATACAGACATACATGCACCATTAACCCTTCCTTTGAGCATCGCGTTGTTGGGTTAAAAGAAGCATAGGAACAATTTCCTCTACTAGTTTTTACTGCTAGTGTACTCTCGAAGAAATAACCCAAGAAGGCTGTCAAGATGCAGGAGTGTAAATGACGTGTCGAAAATGGTTCCAAACGTTCTACTTAACATCATGCGGGTCGTACGTTTGTTGTATGAATATAAACATATCAAACGAAATTTTCCAGCAGTCCTTTTACCAAACTTCTGAGAACGTACACGGAATTAGATGTTCTTTGTCGTTTATTTATAGTCATTGAATTGACAAAGTTATTTCGCCTGCTAAAATCGTAGCAAAGTTTTCTATATTGAGAACTTATCCCCAGTCCTATTCAAGCAAATTGAAGCACAGCTGCTGGTGTAATATATGAACTCGATTGGTTCGTAGTAAGCTTCCAAGTCGCTCGTTATCTTACGCCTTCGGCGAGTGGCTCCCAACAAAGGGAGAGCTCTTCTATTTGGTTTCAGTACTGAAGAACAACAACGTTCCTGCATCGTTTCGATAACGTTATTATATCGTCTACGCGTTAAGTAATATAGGTAGAATATGAAATTTGGAAAAGCAATATAAAACTTTGATAATATTCCACGTGTTTTCGTTGTGTGTGTTATTTAGTTTAATTGGAAAAATACTGTGAGGATTACCTAGAATACTTTGTGTTTTAAGGTATTGATGTTGATTACGAATTTAATGACGATTGTCATCGTTACGAACATCACGATATTGAAATAGGAAAGACGTCTAAGATTATTAACGGGAAAACTATTATGTATGTATATGGATAAGAGTTGTGAATTGAAGCGATCACACAAACGTCGAGTAAATTACTTCATTTATGTCTAGCATTTTTTCATTTGCTTTCCAATTAGTGGTGTGTATGATGTTGCGTGCAAATCTATTTACATAAAATTCATAGTCCTAACTAAAATAACAACGTACAGCCCAAACCGCTGAACCTAGACTTTAAATTTTGCACATAGATACCAGTGTAGGCATCCACTAAGAAAGGATTTTTGGAAATTCCACCCCTAAGGGGGTAAAATGTCTACATGGACGAGGTCGTAGGCGGAAGCTAGTGATGAAATATATTTAGTCGTAATCCTAAGAGATTTTCTAATCTTGCTGTAACCAAGAAAGACCAAACTTATATGATGCTATTACGCGTTGCAGACTTCCGTATCGTCTTAATATCGCTCACCAAATCACCAGAATAAGGCGCCCCTTCTCAACGGACAAGAATATTGTTGGCCAGCGTACATTTACACCAAAGTGCGCTCATGTGAAACTGGCGGAGCAGAAACGCTGTTAACAGTTCACGATATTGTGCTTCAGGCTCCAAATTTTGTTCTCAATGTCCGTTCCGGCAAGAGCTAATTTTGCAAGCCATGCATAATTTTGGAAACGAAACTTCGCATTGCATTATTCGCTTCTCTGTTACAGGAGTTGGCATGAATACTTTGTAGTTGCTTTAAAGTAAGCGACACTTAATACTCTTAAGTGGTCAACGGCGAAATTCATGCGGAATAAAATATCGCATGATTCAAAATTGTTCTGGTTACATTTATCTATTATTTACACCAATACTATAAGGAGGAAAAATTTGCATGCTTGCGTGTGTGTTTGTAATGATTAGGCTCAATTTATAAGACCGTTTTTAAAAATCCTTTGTCGTTAGTACGCTACATTTGATTGTCACTGAGTAACATTGGTTATATTTTATTCCTTTCCCAGAATGAGGGCTCCAATTTCTAGAAACTAGTATCCTGTACCCATTTTATTATATTTGACATTACAATGTATTTCTAAATCAGTTATTCATCATCATTATCCTGAAATGTTCAAAAACAACAGAAGAAAAGACAAAATTTTCATAAATCGTATAACTTAATCTCCATTCGCACAACACTACCAAGTCTTTCTTGGTCAATTTCTGTACAACAATCTAAACCGGGTTCTTGGCATATATTCTCTGACACGCGCTTAATGCAAACAGACAGTCACGAAATTCTTACGATGAAAGCCCTACGAAGAAACTGAGAACATGCTAAAGACACTCAAGTAGATCATAATGGTGTTATTACTTAATTGTATGTATTATGTATGGTATTATAAAATTCTATTTATGTATGTGTGAACATGTATGTTTATATGTTGTTGTATATCTCTTTATTAATATAAAAATATCTGGCTTTCTGTATACTTAAATTACAACGTCCAAGGTGGGGGCCAGAACTCTGTAACACGGTATCTGGTTCTGCTCTCTCACAATTGCTAACTTTGTTACTATGACATGCATGTAAGTTGTTTGTAAGCATTGTGTCAGAGAAATAAATGATTTATTATTATTATGTCCTTTATTTCATTTAAAATACATACAAAATTATATTTCTAAATATTAAAATTTTACAATGTATAAACACTAAAAAATATAACATTTAAAAATACAAAACTGCAGTTCCCCATCGGTAGCAAGATCAGGGTCCCGGCTTATTATTATTATTATTTCAGCCGAGAGACGCCCACTGTTGGACATAGGGCTCCCCCAAGGATCTCCAAACCGGTCGGTCCTGCGCTTCCCGCGTCCAGCGGCTTCCCGCGGCCTTTACCAGGTCGTCAGTCCAGTCAGTCCGTTATTATTCCAATCTATTAAATTGAGTTATTATTCCAATATATTAAAACAATACCTACAGAATTACGATTACCTACCACTAAAAAGATTACCACTAGAAAGATGTAGGCAATTCACAAAAGCTATCTAACGCCAAACTGTTCTAGCCCGCATAATCAGATCCACTGTAACAAGGTTGGACGAAAATAGAAGAATAGTTCTTTTGAGTTGGACACCCTTTGTATATTTTCTGCTTGCCGTCTCACAGAGCTGAATAATGGCACCTTTGTGCGGGCACCTCTTTTCTGGGACGAATTTTAAAGCATTCATGCTAGTATAATTGAAGCTTAATAAAAACTGCATTCGTAAGGTACCTAGTTCCTCCGGGATTCCACTTCCCGTTGCATTTTAGGAGTTTGCGCTCTAATTAGTATTTATGAATAGGGACTTCTGAGACCATCGTTTTGTTTGGGTACAGTCAGAATTTAAACAACTTAACCCTTAGCTATCTTTAGTTTTAAATAATGGATCTTCCAACTTCTAGACAATTTATCGGTTTAAGGGGAACTGTAGCTTAATAGAGCGCTACATATTTATTGGAATGTTGTGATTATTAACGAACAGCCTACGCTTCTATGTCAGAATTATGTGGTAAATTATGAGATAAACAAAAACTTTATTCACCAGTCATGAATACTAATATGTTTATCAATTAAAACTTTAAAATATTCAATTTTAAAAGTTGATACTGGTGTGATGGAATGTGTCTGGGGATAAATTATTTTTTGTAATTGCATATTGTTAATGATATTACACTATTATAACCCAGCCTATAGAAGTCTTATTTACACTGTGATTAGAATATATATCTGTAATCTAGTCTGAGTTTTGTAATGAATTTAAAAGAAAATTAGCACTACAAACATTACATTGAAATGCTTTTTATAACAACTTTGTTATGGTGGGCGTTTTTTCTATATCGCTCCTTCGTCCTTCACTGATCGTCCGTCATAGAATGACTTAGAGTAAAATGGGTCTACTTTCTACTGCTGCATTCAAATAGTATATTTAGGAAGCTCGACACTGTAATATTTTGTGAACTCTTTCAAAAGTATTTAATTCTCCGGCAGTTAGCTCCATAGTGTCAAAGTCACCTGCGTAAGAAGGAAGGCGTATTCCACTTCTTTTGAAAGTTTTAATTGAAAAAAATCGGGAGTGGTCTTACTTTGACTTTCTCGTATACCGGAAACGACTCAAAAGTTGATAGAAACCTCATATTTTGATGTCATACGTGCATGTTAAATTTTGGTCACCCATCCGAGTAACGACCACGCACTAGGTTGCTTAACTTTCGTGATCGACGACTCAAAAGATGATAGAAACCTTATATTTTGATGTCATACACGTATGTTAAATTTAGTTGCAATAGGTTAAAGCATGCTCAGTTATCGTGTTAACGCACAGACACACACACAGACACAAACACAGACATAATTCAAAAAAAAATTTGAAATCGGGGAGGTCCAATACGTGTAAATCCGTCAAAATCTCGAGGTCGGATTTTTTGACGATTACAGGACTTCCTCTACGTAGTAACGTATACGAGAAAGTAAAAATTAAATCAATTTAGCGCTAACATATTATTTATAATATTAAAAATAAACCTTATGAAATTGGAATAACGAACATCATCAGTCATGAATAGACGACATGCAAAGTATCCTTGGAGGATTTCTGCTGGTTTATCGTGAGCATTGTCGGTTCACTGAGGAGAGTGTACATAAAAATTTAATGGACTTAATCTTTTAAGGCCTAAAGTTTTGGGTAAATGTAAGCTTACGTTTATGATGCTCTCATAAAAGATCCAATGCTTTCGTTGTACTGTCGACCACAAATTACACGTGACTGCGGAATTGCGAAAACCTGTCTTAGTACCTACGCAACGTGAGGGTGGTAAAAGATAAAATGTTACTTTTGACATGCTGCTAGTGGTATTTTCACAAAGGTTTTATATTCCTTCAAGTTTTCTTTTGTATTTAAGTGCCTTCTGTATATTTTATTTCGTTGATAATGATAAATGTCTCTTACGTGTAGGTTAATAAATTACTTTTCAACGCACTTTCTTGTAAAACTGTCTTTACTGCACGATTTTCAGTTTCGTGATGGGGTCCACGCCCGTCTTACGCACTGGTGCGATAGTGAATTGCAATTATTTTTTCACCTCTCCAGCACCAAAATTCCTAATTTGCTTCGTAAAATCTCGAAGGAAAAACGCTTTTTGCTGCGAGCTCTGAACAAGACGTTACGTTCAATTTTACTTATTTTAGTAATATTACTTTTAATTTTTAATAATATTTAAAATAATAAACGTGTATTGCCAAATTCGTAACGAGGCGTTGCGTGTCTACAAATCATAAATGCTTGAAGTAGAAGCAAGCTTATTGTTTTAAATCGCCGCCCGCCCAGTAATGTGACAAGGGGCGGAATTCCGCCCACGTAATAGGTTAGAAGGAATATGTTTAAGATTTTATTGTTGTTTACAGAGTATATTGCATTAGAGAGTGGAGTGTGACTGCTTAGATACACCCACGGCCTTAATAACGATTTTAATTAGTTTCTGTTGTTAAGCAATTTGTTGACTGCTCCACGCTAATGTATTCCCATAAGTGTCTAGACATAGCACCCACCCGTGTCTTAACCCTAGATAGCTAACCTTCTGCCGAAACGACGGGTAATAGAAAAAAAAGTTTTTTTTCATAATATATATACTTGATTGATAGAGCGACCGTGGAGCTAGTGTGCAGTTGTTGGAATTGCATGCAGTCCGTCTGTCTGGAGACTAAGATTTAATCGTCGAAAAGCTGATCGAATCGTTTAAAACAAAATCTTTAAATTATGTAATTGAACTGGAATTTTAAAGTTTAACGAGCTATTATTAATGTTGTGTATAAAAATTGTGGACTACTAAACATAATTATAACAGGTGTAGTAATAGCTATATAAGTCACGAATTCATATTACATTTTTCTTACAATGCAATATTAAACAAGGCTGTTTTCTCTGTAAACAAATTAACGTAATAGTACTAAAAATATCAACCCTATTTCACTTGAAACATTGTGGCATACCATAGGTAAGGTCAATGTACGTTTTATTTCATAATTTCCAACATCAAACAATTCGTTATCGGAGTAATTTAGAACAGGGTAAAAAGCAAATAGAGGTACCTCAAATACATTCATTTGTTAATGGGTACTTAAATGTGAGCATTTAACAAAAATATAAGCTTGTAAGTTAATATTTTCAGTACCTATTATATTTTATTAGGCTACCCAAGCAAAATATTTAGGGAGAACCCATCGTTAACACACGAAATATTACCCCAATACATTACACGCTGTTAGCATCTAAAGTAGCATTTAAAGTAGTCAAACTACTGCACCAAAATATTGCACAGTCAAAATTGCTTCCTTAAACACCTCCCTCGTACAAAAGGAAAAAGCCTCAGAAGTCACATTTGCATCGGGTTTCGTGTCAGGCAAAGAATGTGGCTCCCATCCATTGTGTCCGACAACTGACTTATTACGACTCCACGACGGTATTCTTTTATTAAAAAAAAAAGAAGGCGTTTACTGCAAAATAAACAGAGCTATTGACATATCGTGCCGGGCTGACGACGACTGTATATTTCACACCGTCTGCCTCACGTCCAACACAATCCAATTCTCGTTTAGTTCGCGTGCCGTTGTTTTATTACTGCGCGAGCGGGCGATGTATGCGTTGTGGAAATGTTAAATCGTTCAGCGAATCCTTTCTGCTATTTCATGGTGACTGGTTTAGGTCGCGTGGCTCACTCGCGTGATTTGTGTAGCGCGGGTTAGCGCGTGACGTCGCTTAGGGAACCTTCCCTCCTCAAAAGGGAGGGGGGTCAGCTAGCCCCCGCATACCAGGACGGGTGCAGTAACATGTCCGACCCCGTTTCGCTATGAAACGACAGTTTTATTTCCCTTTAGTCGAGACAAGACCAAGAAATCAGATTGTCCTGCTGTTTCTTATTTAGCTTGCTTATGTGGATTTTCTTCTTATGGATAACAAACGTTATTTACGTTAAATACTTTATCTGTTTGAAGGAACAGCGGTACTTACAGTCTACATAATAAACTTAGACGTGTGTAAACAATATTGACACACAACCAATGCGGATGTTTCGGCTAGGGTATTATTAGGTATATCTCGAATAATCCAGTTTTCTCGAAGGACATCTTGCCTATAAATGAGTCTAATAAATGAAATCCTTTCCATTTGATGGTAAGCGGTAGGTAGTAGAATCCAAATGCGAAGATACCTAATGAAAGACGGAGTTCTAAGTATTGCACTAGCTACCCTATGCTTCCCGACCAGCACGCTTCTCTTGAAACTCTTGCGCCAAAGTCAGGCAAAGTCTATTAAAAGATTGAGATCTTCAAGGGTCTTCAACATATCATGGGCATTGGGCCAGTGTCCATGATATGTTAAACGAGCCTGTGCCAAACAAATGTGTGACCCGTTTGATTACAAGTAGTCACATTAGCAAACTTGAATCGCTTAAGTAGCTTATATGAATTTTAATACTCACTATACTTAATGTAGAACTTATTTTTTAAAAAAATGGTACTTTGATAAAAATTCTTTGGAAAATTATTGATTGACAAACTCGGACTTTGACGCAGACCTTGGTGGTTTTTGAAATAATGAACGTCATCAGATGAAGTCTCAAGCATGCTACCTTGCAAAAAAACATATTGAGATCATGAAGATTATACAAAACAGGAAACTCAAGATTACAATAAATCAAAAATTACCTAGTCGTAGCTAATAAGTAACAAATATGGGACAGACAATATGTGAGATCACGAGACAATTCTTGTTAATTGCCGATATTATTTAACTGATACATAATAGTATAATTAATAAAAAGATATTAATAAAGAACTCTCAGAACCGAATAATTTTCTTTTGTCTGCTACAATGACATCGGGAATTCCTGAAGACAGTTGATTATCGTAAAACGAGTTTCATAAAAAGGAAACGCGGGTAAAATCTTTGATCTAACTTTAAAACTGGAAGGAACGAGTAAATTACAAATAAATATATTTCAAAATAAGCAAATACCTAAAAAAGATTTAATTGCTACTTACAATCCTGGGCCATTTAAAAAAGGCGTCACGAAGCACCTAGCAAGTCCATATAGTGAGTGATTATATCTCTCTCACTGACTATGTTTTCATTTACACTCCACTCCTGCTTACAAAGCTAAAGTCATTGGCTCGATTTTTTTTTTATTAAAAAAACAAAAAAGAGTAAGATACAAATAGAAATTAAATTATTAATCCTAACTACAGCTTTACCAACTGCAAATAGTCTTAGATATAAAAATTATCTTTCTCCTTTCTCGTATAACAAAATGTCGTTAAACGTAATGTGTTCTTAATTTTCTAGTCCACTTATTGATTACCAAATCGCTGCCTACGAAATTTCATTTCAATTATATTTTGGTGTTGGGGTGGTAAGATTAATCTGGTAATTAATTGTGAAATTAATCAGACTATTTTGGGCATACTTGAAGTACCTACCGCTATATATACACGGTTCAGTGACATGAATTCTACGAAAGTAGGTATTTTGTGTATTAATATTTAAAACCCGGCGTGATTTTTTACAACTTTCATGTTTACAACAACTTATTACTGATGATGACAATGGAATGGGCCAAAATGCTTATTCTCTATAAAGCTATAATTTAAAATAAAGTTTATTAGAACAGACACAAATCTAGTAATATCGTACATATTGAGTGACGATTTTATTATGTCTCAACATCCAAGTTTGCTAATTGTAGCATCTGCAAATCTGTTAGATACTGAAAACAAATTAAACAAAATAAAAATTATTTTATGTATTAAGTATATTGAACTATAGAATATCATAGCTAATGTGTAGTATATTTTGTATATAAAGTAGGCGACAGTCACCAATGTAACGACCTGTCACTATTGAGGCATTACATTCACATGCCCATTTTGCCAGATGTGGCTTTATGTGTAACCGGATGTTACCTAAAGCTCTGCTCAATCCCTTCTGGGATTATGAGCGTGAATGTATGTATGTATTTATAAACAACATTAAACCAATTATATTTGACAGAGGTAATTTACGAAAGATAAAGAAAGATTTACATTTGTATCAAGTACATAAACCATAGACAAACGGAGATAGTCCTTCCAGAATGAATTCTACTTCATCGTCCAACTCTTGAAAGCCGTCCACAGTGGCAAGAGTAAAAAAGAATGAATATTACAAATGATTCAATTTGGAGCGACATTATTTTTTGTTGTTCCCTTTGTGCGGACGATTTCTTTGGTTGAAATCAGTTACGCCTCCTTAGGCAAAGGCCCTAATAGATATTTAAGGTTTTTAGTTGTATTAGCCAATTCCACTGCTAGGTACTACTGTACTATACATTTTACAAATATCAAAGGATCTAATAATATATCAGTAACATTGAATACTATAGACTTTGCTATAGGATCATTGCAGATTATATGAAACATAAAAAACGTTCACAACAAACAACTTAACGTTTAAAATCTAATATAAATGTATCAAATTGGATTCTGAATGGATGAATCTTGATGGTAAAAAATTAATCAATCAAAACATGGATAGTCGAAAAGCGTGGGTAATTTTTAATAACTCCTGGAGTGCATAAAAAGAAGTAGTTTTCTTTTCATTTACGAACTAAATTGTGTTGCAAATCCAAAGGTCGAAATTGCCGCAAAATCGAAGCTACTCATCCTGACTTCTTACTTATTCAGTCCGCACTTTTGTTACCCGTAATCAACAAGAAAAAGCACTCTGCCTAATCTTATTGAGAAAATGTTTAGACTAAGGATAGCCTCTCGCAGGGAACCAGAAAACAGGTCAGTTTGGGAATAATAAGAAGTACCTACATTAATTCCGTTACACCTGTACCTAGAAGCATCACTTAGAGGATTAGAGAATGGCTTCGCAGAATTCCAATTTACCGCTTACAGAAAACTAAATGTCTATGGCTTAGGTACAGAAAATTTAATATGTAACGCTTGTAGTAAACTAAATTAAAATGTCTATCTGATAGATTTTCCTAACATTGAGTAATCTTACTATTAAATAGAGACTATTAAAGACTATTAAACAAGACTATTAAATAGAGAATTAACATAAAGTAAATGCAGTAAATCTGCACGTCGAAATTATGAATTTGTATTTTAATAATAATTGATTTGTATTTTAATTATAATTATATTATTAATAATTAAAAGCACGATGCATGAAGAGCAAATTTAATGAGTTGCTTACTGTGTGCTTTAGAGAAAATATTTGATTTTTCCGAAGAAATGCTGCATTGAGCTCTTTGAGAAAGCGTAAATGCTTCTAAGTGGTAATGATGATGATGCCATCGGATATTTCCGAGTGCACAAAGAGATATATTGTCATCTTTTTTTATTGTATCCTAATTGAAACCCCTATTAATATTTCCCATTCTTTCAGCGTATCTTTTAATTTTTATCGACCAACTCTGTCCAAATAAATTTAATAAGAGACACTTCTGGTAGTTGAATTTTCATGACACTATGATCATTATTGTATCTAAATTTTGAAGATATTTTGATTTCATATTTAGACACTGCACCAAACTTCAGCCTAAAACAATTTTCAGGCACAGTAAAAATTCGTCATAAAAGTAATATATGGTGCAGTCTGCAACAGAAACTATACTAGACGTCACTTTTCGATATTAAAAATTCCGTAACTTAAAAAGATGGACGTGAATGGCCTCGGCGAGGATCACAAGTGGTTTGCACGTTCACTCGACTATTTGAAGCACAACACAAATAGAGCTGGTCCAATATAGGTCGAATTTTTGCGGGTGTTTTAAAAAATTCAATGTCTGAATTCGTTGAATGCGGTAAGTTTGACTTTGATATCTGATTTAGTATGCAGCTTGACTGAGTAAAGGGGTGTTATTAATTCTATAGATTGGTATGATTTATTGACACTTGTAACTGTGGACACTTTATTGATTTCTATTCTAATTTTGTTTTGTACTCGTAGCTAATTGTTTGTTGTACAATAATTGATAACACAGTCTATGTTAGTGTTAATGGTGTGGATTGGTCAGCAACAATGTACATTTCTATCTTGCTATCTTCGCATGTGGACTCGACTTCTGCTTACCATCAGGTAGAATGGAGTTATATGTTCGACCTTTTTTAAACACCGGGAGGCTCGGCTTTGGATCAGTATTCTTTGACGATCACGACTTTGTTCATGAGTCAAGGTATATTTATGGAAATAAACTTTATCATGTTTATTTATTATGTCTGAATCATATTATTTAATTATTATTAATAGAAATATATTTTCATTCGTAGTCAATTAAATTAATCATTAATGAAATTGTAGAATGAAATTAATAGAGCACTGATTAATACGTTACTAACCCAGAGTAAATTATGTGGCTCTAAGTTAATGCGCCCCGAACCTGCTTATGTCATTAATTGTTTGTCATTTTTAGAGTGATTTTTTAGTTTAATTTGATATACTAACAGTATCATTGAGTGTTTATCAACGTTTTTTATTTGCTTATTTATGCTAGTTTAACATTCAGTCCTGCAATTCGAATTGATTTTATTTTATATTTCCTTTCTTGTTTGTCATTCAATTATTTGTTCATATACTCTAATAGTAAAGAAGAACATAAACAATAAATTCAGAAATAATGTAACCATCTATTATATCTTTATTAAGTACTCCGCTCAAAAGAAAGAACGTATTGGCGAATCGCCAAGTACTGAGGAGTGGTCTTTTTGCATTTAATACTCTTAGGTTTGATGTAGTGAACTTCACAACTTATAAGGTTGCCGAGATTTAATATAGTTTATTTCACTAAGAGGCTTAGCTGAAATTGGTTCAGGGAAATTGATTTTAGGAGAAGTTTGTACCCAGAAAATGTATTAATTATGTCCTGGGTTATCACGTATCTATCTGATAGGAGAAATACTTCGTCTTTGTTAGCCGATGTTTCTCTGGATGCTGAGTGCTGGATTATTATTTTGAACAATATAAAGAGGCCGGAATAACACCAAATTGGTCCTATGCAGATTGGTTGGTAGAAATAATAGCAATATCAACCAGTATCAACTTGGCGTCTGCAGCACGGATAAGCTCAGGTTTAAAAAAGTGGGTTTATTTATTTTAATACTGAGCGATGTTGATCACAAACCTTTAACTTCATGTAATAATATAATAATAAAACCGTTTATTTTTCTCCACAATCTGAAGTAGGTACATTACACATCGTGATATCACTAAGTAAAAGGGGTAACAGAAGATTGTAAGAGACCGGTGCCTGAAACGGACTAAAGCCGGTATCACAGTACACCAGTACTCTCCTCTCTGAAGTGTGACCTAAATTAACTTTAAATTAATTACAGCTAGATACAAACACAGGAGAAAGTAATGAAAAGAAATACAGTCCTACACCATTTGTTTGTGCACTGTTGAATTGAATACCATAAGATGCAAAAATGCACTTAAAAACAATCGAATTGCCTCAGGCGGGAATCGAACCCGCATCTTCCGCAATCCTCGCGGCTGCGTTGACCATTACGCAATAATACAGGAGCTTATTATTATTATTACCTTCAGCCTTATCATCACTTACCATCAATTGAGATGAAGGCCAAAAGTTCTCCCGTGAAGATCACGAATGGACCCAATTAGTAACAGAAATTTAAATTTTCGTCCAGTTTTCTCGTGAACCAGAAAAATTGTCTTCATTTTCAACGCGCAGCATTCATGAGAAAGTTTTTATTATGCCCACGTCGTTTGTCATGCGGAGACAGAGGCGAACGTTAATTTGACAAGGGATCTCCTGCTGTACTGACCTACTTGAGCGAGGAAGATTGCGTTACTACGACGGACCCTGTCAGTTTTTGCACGTATCAAGTTTTGTCGAGCTTTAGCTTCATAGAGTTTCTTTGAGGAGTTTAGTAAAATTGGATGAGAGCACGTCGGGCCTAATCAGTGTTTGCTGTCGCGATTCTTTAAGGAGATTATTCGAGTAAAGCCAACGAATACTCGACGACGCTGTGACCCGGATAGCTTCTATGCCATCGGGGTTCATGAATTAAACTTTAAACCCTTTTGCTATATTTTTCTACTCTTTGAATAAATATCAACCCTTGAATCATCTTGAAAATAAATGTCACCATACTCCTAAATGTTTCCGCGCATTGTGATTTTTTTTGACAATTCCATCATATTTAATTTTCCATGCTTCTGATGTTTTTTGTGCCGTTATTTAGTTCATCAACAATACTCTATACATATTAATGATCCATTTATTCAAAATTATGCCTTACTAGCATTTATTCATATCCAGTCTAGAACAGATTTCGTACATCACGAAACACTAAATAAAATCCCAGACAAATCCAACATTTCTATCCCAGACCATCCCAGGAGTAATAAATCTGACAAACTCAAAAGTTCATAACGGGGAGACTAATTGGTCCCTAAATTCGTGATAGTTGTAGTTGATGGCTCCCGTGGGATAATAATGGACCTGGAAATTCGCTAAGTAAATAAATGTTTGCAGTCCAGTGCAACTTTACAACTGTTTGGGCGTTCAAAATAACGTGCAGAATGTTCCGCGTGTCCTGTTGATATTACATTCATACTATGATGCTCATTATCCCGAAGAGCAGAGCAGCTTTCGGCAACAATTGGTTACAAATAAAGTTATCTGGCGGTATGGTTCGTGCAGTGCCTCCTCCAAATAGTGACAGGTTGCCAGCCTGTCGCATAAATAAAAAGGGTAGCAAACCCAAAATGTGACTGAACCTTCAGTTGATTAACAAACAAAGGCGACAACCAGGTCTTATTCTAAAATATCTCCACAGTCAAGTGTTTATGAGATACGAGTCCCCTTGGACTAAATAACGCTTTCTTGGTGTAAGAAAGTGAGGAGATAATTTCAATTTTCATTTACTTAAAACAACGATAATTGACGATGTTATTATCTACATTTACTTTGCAAGAACCCCTAAAGATATCAGCTTTCAAATAACGATGTTATTATCTACATTTACTTTGCAAGAACCCCTAAAGATATCGATGTTATTATCTACATTTACTTTGCAAGAACCCCTAAAGATATCAGCTTTCAAATAACGATGTTATTATCTACATTTACTTTGCAAGAACCCCTAAAGATATCAGCTTTCAAATAACGATGTTATTATCTACATTTACTTTGCAAGAACCCCTAAAGATATCAGCTTTAATGAGAAAAAAGGCTTAGGCTTAGGCTAAAAGAAACAAATTAGTTGACATCTTTATAAACGCGATGACTTTTAACGGTGTATAACTGACAACGGCTACCAAACGGCAAGCACCACTCTTCAAACCATCCAACTTAAAGTGAACCTTAACACCTCTATTAATTTACACCTAATGTGCGAAAATAAGGGTCACTCCACATGATTACGGGGTTCCACGTAAACTAGACGCGCTGAACTCACAAACCGAGTGCAATTTTATGATCCGTGAATATCGCAGAGGCATTTCTAGATGTTCGGATCACATTTTTATTGTTATGGAAATACGGGTTTCCCGTTAGTTGGAATTTCAAAAGGGTCGATTAGGACGTCTGGTTTGGAAGGTTGCGCACAATACGGAACCCCCTCCGTTATTTGTAAGATGCTCGGAGGGTTACAGCATACCTCTTGGGTCTTTAGATTTTTAGCCGCGCGATTTCTTTGTCGAAGACTTTTAAAGTTCACAGAGTTGAATTATGTTTTTGGGCGATTTAATTCTCCAGCGGCGTGAATCCTTTCAAGCTCCAAGCGGGATATTGGCAAATTTTATTGGATTTTTGTGTGGAATATCAAGTTGGAGAAATAACTGTACGTACATATTGATACACCAAACACAACTAGGGAATATTTTTTATGAAAAATCAAAGATGATGTGGCCAAATTGTTTGAAGTAATAATCAATATTTTAATTTGTAGTTTTAACCGACCTCAAAAGAAGGAGGAGGTTCTTAATTCGACTGTATTTTTTATGTGTGATACCTCATAACTCTTTACTGGGCGTACCGATTTTGAAGATTCTTTTAACGTTTGGAAGATGGTGCTTGTCTATATATCTATCTAGTCTTAAGTATAAGTGAATGGAACGATCGCAACTTGCAAACTTCCAGTAATGCGAGACGTACCACAGAGCTCAATAAAATTCTTGTCATATTCTGTTTCTCTTCAATTCATTATCATATTCTGCGACATAAATAAGTGTTCATCCAGTTGACTTTTACAACAGTTACGTTCAAAGTGAATTTTATTTCCTAACGGCAAGCTGCATGGATCACAGCAAACTATGAATTCAACTGATAAAATTTTATTGAATTTTCCGCCCAATATGAGAGGCAAAGCGTTATTGATGACTGCGCCGTGACGAAGCAGGGCCGCTAAAATGGTGGTGGCTGTAACGTAACTATTGAATTAATTATTTAACATCTTTGGTTGGAGTATGGGAGAAACTTTTATTTTAATTTAAGCATTCTTCTTGTAGTCAGTCTTAGATCACGCTGCACGTTTCAGACCCCACTGTTAATATTATAGTCGGCTTGTCATTATTTATAATACCTCGTGAATAATTTCACTGGCCCTGTTAAATATGTTTGTTACCTTAAAGTGGCGGCCATTATTTAGTTTCTATAAATCCTTGCATCTGGAAGCTCATGCAATATAATTATTGCTAAAATCTTTCATCGCTGGCAAGCTATTTTTTAGTAACAAGATAGTTAGTTGCCCTTTAAATTGTTTCGCCTCGAAAATAATTAGCCAAATGTAATTTATGTACAACTTGTAACAGTTTTATGCACAATAAATATTTATTACTATTATTATTATCAGACAATCTTTAGGTAGTATTTATTTTAGATTGTATGTAACTTCTAACCAAGTTTGTTTGTAGAAATTATTAGATATTTTTTACTCACAAGTTATTAATTCGATTACTGCCACGATCTTGTTATTCTGTGTAATGGATACTTCAGAATTGAAATAAAAAATTGGCAAATGTGGATAGGTACTGGTGTCAGATATAGATACCTACATTAAAATAAGTAGCCGACATATAAAAGTAGATAAATTATAATTTTAAATTCCTATGAAACTTTACCACTCCTTAAATATTACTAACGAGTTTTTTAACATGGTTATCTGTCTATTTTACATTCAGCTTCTGAGCATCCACAATATTTTTTAACGTTTTGTATAAAAAATGGGAGGTAAAATTTTTACGGCATGTAACATTTTATAGGCCCATCTCGTAACTGAATACGAAACAATGTTTCATAGCAAATTTTAGGACAACTTTGTGTTTCTTTTTAGAGCTCGGATATCCATCACCAGCGGTTATAGGGATACTGGGTAAATACGTTTTATGTCAAGCATAAGCGACATGATTGATCGGAGAGATTAATATTTATTTCAAAGTTGTCTCAATTTCGTGTCTTATTGCCTTATTTGTACGTTATCAATTCTTACATTATCTTAATGCCCGTCTTGACAGCAATCAGTGCTATGGTAGAAGTCCACTTAGGATCAAATGTTTGCATGACTAACAGCAATATATATTTACGATTAATATCTAGGAGTCCACGAGTGCTAGTGGACGTCCGCGGCTTCGCTCCCGTTAATACCGTTTTTTTTTAATCTTAAACCTTCCACGATAAATGGACTATTCAACAAAAAAAGATTTCTTCAATTTGGATCAGTAGTTCTCGAGATTAGCGCTTTCAAACAAACAAACTTTCAGCTTTGTAATATTAAGGTAAATATAATATTATTTATCAGCTTTATAATTTGGTATTATAAAAAGCGGGCACCTACGCATATTAACCTAGTCATATAAATAGTATGGTGTTATAAAAAAATCAAAATATTAAAGTTATAAGTATTCGTAATGGTAGCTACTAATTTGGCCATCAAGATCCTTCTCTTCATTAAAATTTCCGGTAGTAATGTTAAGGCAGGAACTGATAAAAAAAATCCAACCATATTATATTAATCAGAGAAAAGGTATTTAAGAAATTTATCAGTTTTGGTTAGTCTTCTCTAAAACTTACTTAATGAAACGCGTTATGATTAAGACAATTGCCGCAGCCACCGATCCGTTCGAGTAATACTCAGATGAACACTACACACTCAGGCACTATACACACTTTTGTTATACACCGCACTCGTCGAAAAACGGGTGCGAAGACCCGGTCTACATACGACGCGCTATACCCGGTACAGACATATACCGGGGCGCTTCTCCCCGCCTCCGCCACGACACGATGTGTCCGAGCCGAGGTCCGAGCCTTTAGAAGCACCCTGGGGCATGTCGCTCCGTACCGACACGGACGCCCTAGGGACGCTAGGCGGTCGAGAGACTCCCCACGGGGGAGATGCTCGGTCGCCCAGTAATCCCCTAGGAACGTTCGACCTACAGGCTTGAGGACCCCCAAGGTCTTCGCCTTCTTAAAAACCCGGTGACGCAGAAAATGTCATCAGAGACAATCTGCAATAAATATTCAAAAAAAAAATAATACCGCAGCCAGAAAGGGTTTATAATAATTAACATAAATAATTTCTTCAAACAATATTACGCACATGTTTGCATTAACCTAATTAATACAAACGCAAACAAAAACATCCCGTTCTCTAAACCTGGTCCATTATTAACATTTGTTTAATTAACGTTATGAGTTCTGTAATGTTTCAGGGTTAGAACTACGACCATTATGCGACCAAACAAGTCATATAATTAACCATTTGTATGCAAATTATGCGGCTTTGAGATGTTATATAAATATAAGGGATTGGTTGACTTAAGATGTGTGTTAACACGGTTAGATAGTGTTGTCCAAGTTATTAACCAAAGTCTAAACAAAGTGACTATGTGCGGCATCTTTTTATTAATTTAAATATCTTTTTTATTTGATACATTTTAGTCTTGATCGCATGTACTAAATGTCAAGGGTATTCGAAACTTTATTTTAAGGTGCAATCGTAATGTCTTCAAAGACTAACTTCCCCTTTATGTGTGCATACTCCTTGTCGCACTTGATAAAACATTACAACATATAACTTAAGGAATTTGCAAGGGAGGATTTATCTCTATAAGTGGCGGATTCCAACAATAGTTTGATAGCCGAATTATGAAAAATCTCGGGAGTGGACTCGCCTTGACTTTCTCGTATACCGGAAACGACTCAAAAGTTGATAGAAACCTTATATTTTGATGTCATACATGCATGTTAAATTTTGATCACCCATCCGAGTAAAGACCGCGCACTTGGTTGCTTAACTTTCGTGATCGATGATTCAAAAGTTGATAGAAACCTTATAATTTGATGTTATACATGCATGTTAAATTTGGTTTTCTTGGCCAGGCGCAGTTTTCTCAAGTGCGCCTGGCTAGCTACCATCATCTTACCTGTGGATCTGTCGTACAATCTCGAGCATTACCAGTAGGTACCTACCCACTGATGACAGTTTAGCACTTTAGTAATTACGCAAGAGAGCTGTCAATGTGCATATGCCGTGGCCCGATCGTATAATTGGCCAGATCATGAAATGCTTGGGCTTATCGACTACCTACCGATCACACAGATACGTAGATTAGACTCCCACAAACAGTCCACTCCGCGTGGTCATAGAAAAATAACCTTGAACCTACTGATCACTCCTGACCACTACTATTTTTAGATAATGGTCGACCAGTGGTCGCGGTCCAGTAGCATTTCATAGTATGCCGCACATTTCATGATCTTCTAGCTAATTATACGATCAGGCCACGACAGATACATATTATTGTTCGAAATGCTCCTGCCACTGCTACTCGCGCAGCCCCATGCTCGCCAAATCAACGCTACAAAGCCGTGGGTGCGGAGACGCAGAGCAATCTGCTCGCAGAGGCTACTGGACATAGGGCTCCTCAAAGGATATCCAAGCGATCCTTCCGCTACCCGCATCCAGCGGCTTGCCGCGACCTTTACCAGATCGTCAGTCCACCTTATGGGAAGCCTACCAACGCTGCGTTTCCCTGTACGTGGTCGCTCCTCCAGAACTTTTCCGTCCCGTCCTCCGCGATTCGGTCACCTTGATTCTCCTGCGGATCTCATCTTTTAATGCGTATTGACTTCCTTTCTAATAATATAATCACCTAATCGACTCGTTGGGACCAAAGGCTTTGTGACTTTCGAAGCACGCAGGAGCTTGACATGTCTAATATTTTTTTAATTTCCTTATAACACGCCACTCATTTCCTCGTGCTATTGGGCATTATATTCTAATACTCATAATTCTCAAGTAATTGACCTACGACCCTATTTATTAAAATAGTTCCTTATATGAATTGTGATATTTAATACGGGCCCAAAACAAGCATCTTCGTAAGTAATCTCCGCCTCGAAGCCAATGTTCACAAACTTATATAAGCTAAGCAACTTAGTGTCATCCATCATACCACGATTGACGTACGGTGTCAACGAGTGACGGTAATGAAATTTTACGCCCGCATTAGATCCATTCGTTAGGGTAATTACTTATTTTAGTTGGGACACGAGATTTTTTTTACCTACCTACTGATTGAAGTGTGATGAAAAGTATAATAATAGCTTTATGCCACACCTGACCAGGAAGTTGGATTTTCCATACGTGTAGCGGGAGGTGTCAGGAGGTGACATAAAATGTTGTCGTAAATATTTTTTTTAACTAAAGTCAAATAGGTACCTGCGATCTGAGACATTCTTTGTTTACCACTCTAGTTAATAACTGTACTATTGTTGGTGTAATTTAAAGTCAAATAAAAGTATGCTAGAGAAGCTTTTTTTACTTACTAAGGCTGGTGGCCACAGATGGTGACGCCATCTCAGCGTCACCAGAATTTTTAAACAAGAAAAAAGTTTAAAAAGAAAACTTTTAAAAAGAAGCTTTTAGTTCTTGTGGTAACCATCTAAAAACAAAGTAATCATCAAGACGAATCAAACAAGCCGATAGTCGATGGGGTTGCGTCGTTAATTACAGAGATCCTATGACCACCTTCCAGCTCCATCATCAGACCCTGGTTACCATTGAAAGATAACCTACTCGTCAAGATACAAACGAGCCCAAACTCGATCAGACTGTGTTGTTTCATTGTGAAGTTCCTATGGCCACCTTCCAACTCCATCATTAGATCATATTGCATTGTCACGCGATTTACACAAGTATGCAAAATTTCAGCTCAATCAGTAACCGGGAAGAGGATCTAATTTAATTTGCAAGATTTGATGACAAACATCGGGACAGGTGAAACTAAATAAAAGCTTGTAAAATGCGAAGACCTTCGAGGGTCGTCGAGCCTGTAATGCCAACCTGCCTAGGAGATTATTAGTCGGTCAAGCATATCCTGCAGTGGAGTCTATCGACCTATTAGCGTCTCTGGAGTTTTCGAATTGCAATGGAGCGATATGCCTTTGGGGTAGGTGCCTATAAGGACTTAGACCTCGGCTGGGGCAGGCCGTGTTGTAGAGGCGAAAAGAGAATCAACTACTCATGCGAACAAAGTCGTATAAATCCAAACTATGGTGTTATCAAAAGTTCTAAACTAGTATTTCTCCGTTTTTGGTTTTGGAGGAGGTTTTTTATCTTTTTACCCAAACAAAGGTTTGAATAAAATTCACTTCATGCAAACGAAGGAAACTAAATAAACTATTTTTAATTTACATTCGCGTAAATCTAAGCAAGCGTGTTATTAAATCACATTAATTATTAAATCCACCTGTATTTTGCTTTAAAACCATAAAGTGTAGTGCTATCTGTTTCCGGCTGAATCGTTCGCGCCTTGTAAATTGCAGTCAGCCGGTGATGCATCGCTTCTGCAGCAGCAGTATATTGGGGCCACTGCGTTTAGGATATCTATTTCTGTTTACATTTGTTTCTGAATTGCAAATCGGTGAATGTTAAGCCTAAACACGTTAAGTGTGGGTTTATTACAGTAATACTTTAGTACGGATAAGGATGTTTCTGTTTGACAAGGTAGAGAGGAATGCGAGCAGTGACAAAGAGCTTTAAGCCACAGTGTAATTGGTAAAACTGTTTAGTTTATTGCGCATTGAAAGGGCCACTGTAAACCTACTTACTGCTAGAGCTAATTGCTGGGGCAGTAGGCCAATTAATGGATTCACCGTGCGGGTTAAATAAAAAGAAAGAGATTCGTAAACATATGTATACTGTAATTTTAAAAATTTTCACTTTACATTTTCTAACGGGATTTCATATTAATATACATAATATCAATTACGTTACATTAATTGTTTTTATATTTCTCTTTTCACCTATTTACGATTCACTAAAAACTGCTTATAAGATTCTTTGTATATTAGATGCCAACACATTTAGTCTTACAAAAAAGTGGATATTTTCGTTTAGAAATTAATTACAACTAAATACAAACCGACTGCATTGGACACAAGAACTTTTGGAACACCCGCAGGCTAATAAGACGCGAATTAAAGGCTTTTAAATCGAAACGGAAGCAACAAAAAATGACACCGAACCGTGCTTACGAATAAAGAAGAACCGCTGTGACAGCTTAAGATGCCAAGATATAAACTTGCCAATTTAAATAATGCCATTCTTAAACACGATGTCGAAGCAAATATAGACCTTGTAACTGCAACCTTAAGAGATATAGTAGTGATTAGACGAGGTAATAAGATGCAAAGAGTTTGTAAACTTGGACCGTCTTTTCGACGTCTTTAGGTGTAAATTATTCAAACGCAGTTCATCCGAAGATGCTCGGTCCTACTTTTTTACCGCCGTAAGCCTGCCTGCCTTTAGACGTAAACGGTGGAATTATTTAAAGGGCTCTGGATCAGGAATTAAACCACAGGATGTCACTGTTGAATGCTGATTATGAGCGGGATGAACAATTTTAAGTTGAATTACGAGGAATCCAGAACTCGTATTTTGCCGTTTAATGATCGAGTGAAATGTAAACAAGCTTAGACATATTTTCGTCAAACATTTCGCTTTACTTATCCTGAGCATTAATTTGAAATTTATGTACAGTTGGGGTGCGAAATCCTTCGTCAGTTTTCAAATTCAACAACTGCATATAAAAGTTATAACAAAGGTGAATGTAGTGTACGTGTTTGATGTACAATCTATGTAGTATTGTAGTCTATGTAGTAAATATATTTAAATAAAGAAGAACCAAATCTCTTCTTAATAAATTAACCCTACCTGAATGTAGTTTTATATTAATATCAATCCTAAAAACGGGTACAGTTCCTCGGGAACAGTCATTTAATGGGATGAAAGGTACCTCATGCCTTTTATATACCAATCAATGTGTATATAAAATGTAGGTTGTATTATAATCAGTTGATTAGTTTAGTCGTGATATCGTTACAAAGAAAGTCACATTCACATAAATTATAATGTTAGAAATGTAGTAGGTACTAGCACAATAAGCGAACTTTCTATAATATCTTCATCGTTCTTTGTATCGATTTACATATTGAGTGCTCTATAAAAGCCAGCAAAACAAAGGTTTCTTCGTAATAACCGATTATTAGAACGTTTTGTGCAATTATGTTCTATTTTCCAAAGTCTGCGGTTCACAAATAGTATCGACTGTGAATTATTTCTTATAATGGAAGTGATAATTGAAGCTATTATTCGAAATGTTCACTGGCAAATAAATTTCCGTCGTTTTCATTGAGAAAATTATATTCGATGTCACCAATTTAGTTATACTCGTATAATTTAATTTTTTTACAAATATTGACACGGGTATTCATGATTTTAGCATAAATTAATTTTGTTTTTATATTTTACTGACAGAAGTGTTGAACTTCAAGTTGAGAAAAAAAGTTTATAGATTTTTTTATTTCTTAGAATTTGTAAACCTTACCTACTCGGCGATAGAAAAACTTTATTAAAATGTGTGGTTATTTTGACTCCTATTATATAAGGTAGACGTACTGCCCCAATAACCCAATTCGAACGGCTTATACACTGGACCCACGGAGTTATATAGTCTTTGGCTGGACCCAACTTCTCTTCTCTTGAATCTTCCAAACAAGTACAAAAAAACAAGGTTAATATTATTGAAGTTATATTTATTTAAACTCGTAATGAAAAAATGATGAAAGTGAAATTTCAAGATGCGCGCGCATCACTGTAACACAAAAGTCACAGGTTGAAGTCAAAGTCAAAGTCTTGAAATACATATATATGACATAATTTTGTACTAAATATTATAAGATACTTAATTTTAAATATTTATTTTTGATTATTTGAAAATATAACTAAAAAAAACAACATTTCTTTGCTGTATGCAAAGAAGTCTTCTCACGTGCGTACCTACATAAGTACAGGCACCCATTTTTTCTGATTTCTTTAACAAAAATAATACTATCAGAAACTTCTTCTTTTCTTACTCTTACCCTGCTCCCAATATATTTGGGGTCGGTGTAGTATGACTTGATAGACAATGCTGCTTTAAGATTTGGCATTAGATTTTTACAGTCGGCTATGACCCAACCCTCATTGGAAACGACTGCTATCTTTCCACAGCACCCGGGGACACCAGCTTAAAGTGCCTTCCAAAGCACGGAGGAATATCGAGTTGAAAAATTTTCTGTCACCCATCCGAGTACCAATCACGCTCAGGAAGCTTAGCTATCGTGATCGTTACTGACTGTGGTGCCCCATCAACCTTTTAGAAGCTTGTTTTCGTGTGTTATATTTAATTTTTTGCTATAGACATTTTTGAAAATCCCGTAAGCTTTCTCTTATGTAAAGGTCAAATGAAAATGAACTTTAGCGACAAATACTTCCAATTCAAAATCAGTGATACAAACCTATAAGGCGGATGGCACATCGTGACTGCGGATAGCCATTCGTTTCGCGCATGTTTATGGTGCAGCCATCGGGCCTCCATGCCTCTGTCTAGACACGCCCCTATTCGTGTGCACCATTTTCGGTATAGAGAGGTCCTGACATTGAATTTAGTTGCGGTGCTAAACGAGTAAGGTGCGCCAGGCAGTGACCTAGCTAAAATGTTGGCGATCCCTACTCTGATCCCTTCTCCTACTCTGTAAAGATACTTTAAATAGATGCTATTTAAAGTATCTTTACAGAGTAGGAGAAGTTTTATTCAAGACTTCTAAAGTAATCCATCAGAAAAGTTCGGTTAGTTACAATTGAGATGAAAATTTTATCATGCCATACAGATTCCGGCTCCAAAGTGTTGCAGAGATCAGCTAGTAGCAATGCCTGGGCCTTGTGCCCTAAGTGTAGGTTTGAAGGGTCCCCTTATGATGTATTGACACTCTGCCAAAACCTAGCTTTTAAAAAGTAGAAACTCTTTGATGGCTTTACCTTATTAGATAAATGAAAAATTCTAACTTACAAAATACTTTCGTTTTAATTTTGGTAGGTAATGACCTGTTCCAATTAGAAATCAAACAATCTGAAAGCATAAAAATAACCAACTTACAAATTTAATTTTAGATTCTAATTCTACATAACATTTTATCACGAAAAAAATTGTACTTTTTAGTGCAAGCCAAGCAAAATGTTGTTTTACATATGTGTTTTAAAGTTGTATGGTTTCTAAAACACAGCGGGTCTCGGCGGAAAGGAAACTAGCGCAAATTCCTCTTCCAAACGAACCACTTAACATATTTCTTTTTCTTAAAATCGTGTTTGCATTTTAAGCTCCGCGACTAGGAGAGAAATGGGCTAAAAAGTACAACCTACGTGAGGTAAAGAACACGGGAAAGATTTCTGAGAATAAATTCCAATTTCGTATTTCCCGCCTTGAGCATATTTAAAAACGTTTCATTCCGTGCCATTTAGGCAGTCGCTCCACCAGGCGTGCAGAGCGCTGCAGGAGGTCGGTTGAATGCACAACACAAAGGTCGACTGTGATATGTTTTCCTTTTATTTATGCGAGCCTGGTACGTGTCGCTACCGTCACATCGTCGCCATTAGATAAAAATAAACGCTATGTATGCGCTTAAACTTTAGCGGCCCGCTAACACGACAGACTGTATAAACACCTTCGCAAGAACGCGAATTTTAATTTAGATAAAACAATCCTTCATGTCCTGCTGCGTTCCCCTAGTTCGCAATATTTCTCTCATTCGCTATCTAAAAAAATCCAATTTCGCATCCGTCTACAACACGTGACGCGCGAAAAAAGTCGGCCCTGACAAAGCCGTCATAAAGTTTCCAAGTAATTCATAAACTGGAAAAGTGCCATTCTGCCGGTCCCCTGTCGATTCGTCCCTGCGACAGAGACCTATTAATTTTTACGATCCATTTAATTCTTTAACCTGGCGGAATCGATTTATAACAGTTTTATCGCCGGTAGAGATTTAACGCGAGTTGTAAAGCTTCTGTCGCATTCTCGCCAACCATTGCATTCTAATAGCCGCCTCACGCTATTGAAAACTACCGGCGGGGTAACTAATTGGAGTTGATGCTTTATTTGGTATCGACAAGATGTACTCGTGATCCGATGATTCGTTAGAATGAAAGTTTATGTTGCAATTGCATCGGATAAGGCGAGGTTTAGTGCACAATACGAACGAGTGTTGTTACTGTTTTACGATATTTTTTACCCAACTGCAAGGAAAGGGTTATGTTTTCGCGCGTATCTTGTGTGTTTGTTTATTTGTATTAATTCATTATTACTTCATAGAGCTTTAAAACGGCTGAACGGATTTCTAGAATTAAGGTATCGTTAGATTTGTTTTGATAGCCCAAGTGTTCTTAGGTTGTGCATGTTAAAAAAATCAACATAACGGCTTTTAGAATTTATCGATATGCATGTCAAATTAAAGAAAGGGCTTATCATAAGGATTTTAAAAAGGTATATTATAACCGTATTATATAAAATAACTAAAAAGATATAAATAAAAATAAATAAATTTTAAAACTAACAAACCCTCCTGCATAAAAAGATAATAAAGTGAACTGAAAGGATGAAAGCAAGATGAAATATTAAAGGTACATTAATGGTAGTTTTTAGAACTTTTGTACAACATAGTAACATGCAGTCGGAGGCATGACGAATGATGAATGATTTGAAATATTATTACCGCACAGACGGAGGACAACCAACTGCGTCCTGAAGTTCTGACGACGCAGCTGTACTTGCCCCGGTTGCACTGGTCTACGAAGGTGGAGGAGGTCGTAGACTATGTCAGGAAGAAGACTACCTGGAAGCTGAGAGTCGAGCGATTGGAGTCTCGCCACAAAGTAAACTTTTCTTCTTTTGTGGTGAGAGTGCCAACCCATCATCTGCCGACTTTAATGAAGGAGGAGTTCTGGCCGGAAGGAGTCGTTTTTTGACGTTTTCGAGGACGACTCCCTAATGAGCTGCGCTACACGTCGCCGACCCTACGTGTGCCTTAGCTTTAAGTTATATTTTATATTATACTTGCTGTACCCTGCCACGCTTCGCAGTGGCACATTGTGATTGAATGGTTGAGAAATGAGAAACAAAACAAAGAATACATTTCATACAAGTTTAATTTTGCAATACTTGTGGATATACTTAAGAAAACTGTTTTCTCGCGGTCGCAGATATGTGACTGATGGGAACCCATCACTTTATCGCAATTAACTTCATCGATTTTCATTCCCCATAAAACTATTCGCAGATCTTTTTATACAATACTTAACAACTCCTAGAATCAGGTTACATCGCAATTTCATTTCCTCGAATAGTTGTTATCTACAAGCTCATTCCATCGTAAATTCTTTTCCTATTTTATTTATTTTATCGAAATAATGTTAAATCGATGTTTTGTTACCCATAATTTTGTTTCCACGTAAGTTTCAGTTTGCAGAATAGTTGAATCATCAATTTTTACTACACTAAAGTTAGTGTACATCGAAAATACTTTTTTTATGGAATTACTCGTAATCATTTTTGTTTCCCTGTAAAGAAAACCTATGGATTAAGTAAGGTTAGATTTAGAACAACATGCAGTCAGCAGCGGTGCAACCGAAGCTACCGGAGATTGCTTGTTGTATTCTGGCATGCTACATGCATGCTTGCATTGCATGCTGTATGCATGTTTGCATTGCATGATGTATGCATGCTTGCAAGATACTTGCCGGGGGGTGCAGGGGGGCTGGCCCCCCTGCTCGGGGGGGTCGGGGGGCCTGAGGCCCCCCGCTATAAATAAAAACCATTAATTCGAAAATAAACCTAGGTTAGGTTAGGTTAGACTTGTGACCAAGCATAGCGGAGCGAGCGAAGCGAGCGGAGCATTATATTGCTTGCTGCATGTTTGCTTGCATGTTGCATGCTTGTTTGCATGCTGCATGCTTGCTTGCATGCTGTATGCTTGCTTGCATGGTGTGTACCTACTTGCAAATTAAGAATTAATTTTTAAATTAAGAACTAACCTCAACAGTTTTTATCGTCAAACGTCAACAGGCAAATGTATCGTTCGATGAAACGTTACTGCGATGGAAAGTTGTTAAACGAAACATTACAATGTGTAACGTTAAATATTGAAACATGTTTTTATAAATAGTGTTATCGATAACTTAATAGTTTATATGAAATGTTAGTTCGATAGACCGTTATTCTGGTAAGCAACACAACTTTGAAACATTTTTTTTATGAAAGTTTATTCGATAATATGAAACGGTGATCATTAGCTAGGCGATCAATCAAGAAAAATAGATATTGAAAATCGTGGAATAGTTTTCGGTGAAATAAAATTCGATGACAAAAAAATCTGTATTTTGATAGGTACCCGTGACTGATGCAAAAAATAGATAAAAACAATCCTTGATGCGGATTTTACATGTTGGCGACTGGCCACCACATTGTCTATAGTTCTTTGATTGACGTTGATGGCGGTTGCCTAGTTACGGTTGTTATTTTTTCATTACTATTGCGGTTGTCAGCGAGCAAGGAGCTTATATTTTACTTCAGCGAGTGTTTTCCTCGCTTCTGGCAGATGGCGCGGTCACTGGTACACAGCTGATCGTTAAAAAAACTGTTTTCTCGCGGTCGCAGAAATGTGACTGATGCAAAAAATAGTCTAAAAATAATCCTTGATGCGGATTTTATATCATGTTAAAATTTCAACTCAATCGGTGCAGAACTTCTTGAGTTTTTGAAGCTTACACAAACCAACATAACATTTTTATATACAGGGTGTAAAAGACATGAGCAGTCAAACGAGAACCATGTATTCTGATCACCGTCATAACATTTTTCTTCCTTTAGACTATACCTGGGAAATTGATAGTTACGATTTTATTGAAGGTCAAAGTCATAATTTTTTTTTAATTTTTTTTATGAAAACGTATTCTATACGTTATTTCTTAATTATTGTCCAAAGAAACATTATCATTTTTTTAGTATTTCATAACAAAAAATGGCTTCAAAATGTTAGTGTTCAATGTAGCTCACTTGATGCGCACGGACACTTAACGAACGGGGCCGCCGTCCGCAAAATTATCGCGGTTTTGCGAGTTGCGTGCGAGTTGAGCCCTTTACATTGCGCGGTACAATTTGCAATTTTTTTTAACACCAAAAAATAAAAGTCATTTCCCAGCAATATTTTTTTTGAAATATGTCTTATTTTGATGTATAGAATACGTGGTTTTCGTTTGACTGTTCATGTCTTTTACACCCAGTATTACTAGCTGTGCCCGCGCGACTTCGTCCGCGTGGATTTCCCGTTTTTGCAACATTTTTCATTGATGCTCAACCGCTTGTCACAATCAATCAATCTCAATCAGACAATTTATTATTTTTTTGACAGTTGTCATAATTCAAATTTCAAAACACCATAAACTATATGGCTACTTGGTACACAGCTGATCGTTAAAAAAACTGTTTTCTCGCGGTCGCAGATATGTGACTGATGCAAAAAAATAGATAAAAACAATCCTTGATGCGGATTTTATATCATGTTAAAATTTCAACTCAATCGGTGCAATACTTTTTGAGTTTTTGAAGCATACACAAACCAACATAACATTTTTATATATATAGATATAGATATGTTAGTTTTAGGTATTTATCTATGGGCCCTTTGTTTATTTTAACATCTATGTAAGCATTGTGTTGCCTGAAATAAATGAATTATTATTATTATTAAATTTTATGCCTCCTATAGGGTCAGTCTAATAGTGAATAAATTAATGATTTTCTTTGATGGCTTCCACTATGATTTAATCAGGCAAAGTTCAATTAAGGAAGATAAGGTTTGGTGATTCCAATTAACGTCTCTGCTCAAATACTAACAAAGGTTTTTTTTTAATAATTATTATGTCCATTAGTTTTTGAACCTATTCGTGCATCCAATTCTTTGATCTTCGTAATGTTTGATAGTAATCATAGTTTACATACCTACGCGACTCAAGTAAAAAAATCGGGAGTGGCCTCCCCTTGACTTTCTCGTATACCGGAAACCACTCAAAGGTTGATAGAAACCTTATATTTTGATGTCATACATGCATGTTAAATTTGATTGCAATAAGTTAAAGCATACTCGAGTTATTGTGCTAACGCACAGACACACAGAAACACACACAGACACACAGAAACACACACAGACATAATTCCAAAAACGGTTTTTTTGGACTCAGGGAGTTCCAAAACGTGTATATTTGTTAAAATCTCGAGGTCGATTTTATTTACGATTACAAGACTTTGTTAAAATCTCGAGGTCGATTTTTTTTACGATTACAAGACTTCCTCTATACTACGATACGAAAGTAACGAAAGTAAAAAATGTCTCCGAATACAAAATCTCGTAGTAATAGTAAAATCAGATACGGCTAAACGAATTACGCGCTGTTTAGTGCAAACCACCCCAATAGTCTGGCTCAGTATGCGCGTGCATCAGCATCATAAATCAATTGGATGGCGATTACTTTGTGTATTCAGCCATTAGCGATGTGCCTGCCGGGTGAGCGTTCTGACATTGTTACGAACTCCGCCGTTCAGAGTTTGTCTAGTTATTAAATAAACTAGACCGCGTTTAGCGTAATACCGTACTAAGTGGGTATTTGGACAAATTTCAATTACCTAAAATAATTTTAAAATGAGAAGGGTCATCATGGGGTCTTCGTACACAGAACTATTGGAATATGAATATTAATATGTCATTTTATTAACTAGAAGCCTCAGTTATCGCTCCAAGTGAATTCTTTTTACTTTCTCGTACGTAGTCTATAGGACGTCTTGAGATTTTGACGGATTTACACGTTTTGGACCTCCCTGACTCCAAATATATTTTTTTCGAATTATGTCTGCGTGTTTGTCTGTTGTCTGTGCGTTAGCACGATAACTAGAGTATGCTTTAACTTATTGCAACCAAATTTAACATGCATGTATAACATCAAAATATAAGGTTTCTATCAACTTTTAAGGCATCGATCACGAAAGTTAAGCAACCAAGTGCGTGGTCGGTACTCGGATGGGTGACCAAAATTTAACATGCATATATGACATCAAAATATAAGCTTTCATCAACTTTTGAGTCGTTTCCTGTATACGACAAAGTCAAGGGGAGACCACTCCCGATTTTTTAGGATTGAATTTATCTTCATGTCAAGTTTAATCTAAATCGGTTTAATGGTTTAGGCGTGAAAGGGTAGCAAACAGATAAACACTTACTTTCGCATTTATATTATCGGAATGGATTATTTAAAAACCAGTGGAAACTGTTACGACCGTAAGGTTTTAGAGAGGGAATTTAAAACAAAACAGATATAAACTTTTTATTGTCGCTCTATTTAAACCAGTGCGATAGCACACAGTGTACTGTAATATACATTATGTACTTTTAACTTCACCAACAAAAATACACGTATTATTTTTTCCCATCACCATTGTCCGTCTCTCCTTAGATGTATTTTTTATGAAGTAGCAACTAAAAAGTTGGTTATGTTTATTTGCCGTTTTACACAGGCTTTTGTAAAACAACTTAACTAACCAGACGAAAGTCGAAAAGGTTCTCCGCCGACAAAAGCGTTTATTGTGTACACGCATACAAGTTATGACTGATGGCGGAAAATCAATTTCCATCGACCCCTGACGTCTCACTTACGGCCCTCGCCCCCTCCCGCTGATCTTAGGCAGGCGTCACACTGCAACTTACAGGGTGATGCGTGCGAAAGTTTGTATGTTATAACGCATTAATATACTTAGGTTGTTTGGAAGCGGGCACATATATGCTAACATATAAATACTATGGTCTTATTAGGGGAGCAATAAGTGATAACAAACATAATTTTCGAACAATCAGCATCATCATCACAATGAGAGCGCAAAATATTGAAAAAAATCTAAATATGTAGTATATTTAAAAAATCTAAATAAAGTTAAGAGAAAGTACCAGGAAAAGATCAATAATACATAAAATGTTAGTTATTCATCCAAATTTATTCTATCACCTTCAAAGTATGCTCCTACTGAAACGATACACATACGCCAACGAATAATCCAATCATCAAAACATTTTTTAACCGCTGTTTCCGGAATTGCGTTCATTTCTCGTCGCGAATTCTCCTTTATGTATTCTACCGAAGCCACACCGAAGCATGTTGACTAGTTTGCATGTCAAACTCGTAAATCCAAATCTCGTCACCAGTAACAACGTGTTTCATGAATCTTGGGTAGGCATTGACTCGTTCAAGCATGTCCTCAGCGACTCTCATGCGATTGAGTTTTTGATGAAAATTCAGGTCTTAATTCATAGCCGAGCGCCAACATTTTCATAGACAAAGTGATTATTTAAAATGGTACGGATGTCACGAGTCGCGTGAGATACAGAAAATTCGGCGGCTATCTCTCTCAAAGTTGAATGAGGATTTTCAGTCACTATTTCCTTCACTTTTGCGATGTTAACTTCAGTTGCAGACGTTGATGGCCTACCAGGGCGAGGCAAATCATCCATCACATCTCAACTGTTTTTTAAACGCTTTGTACCACTCATAAGCACGTGTTTTTGATAAAGTCGATTCACAGTAAGCCTTCTGTAACATTTTCAATGACTCCGAACACAAAATTTCATTAGCGATGCAAAATTTAAGACAAACTTTTAGTTCGATGTTTTTGGCCATTATAAAATTCGCAATACATTCTAGATATTAATATATATAAGTAAAAACAGCACTGCATTTAATTTAAATAACAGATGCAACTCAAACTCCGCACCAAAATGAAAACAGTTGTACTAATCTAACAACAACAAAAAAAAAAACAAAAAAATGAATTTGGAACCATAAAAAAATCATCATTCCCGATACTTTTTACACTGAATGTATAAAGGAAGAAACTAACTGACTGACGTCAGTCAGTTTCTTCTTTCGTATCACTGTACAGCCCAAACGTCAGCAGCCCACATAGATTTAGGAAACCGTAGACTGTCAGACTGCAGTACTATTTTTCACGCACACAAGCGCATTACTGCATTGGTGCATTTTTTTGTTCTCGCTCTAATCGATTCATTGACAATCTATAAATGTCAGTATCTATGTTAGTCAAGCACAAAGGCAGGTGGACTCGGTTTCTGTGTGAATAGAGATTGATCCCCGCGCCGCCGGCCGCAGCACAAGCGCATATATGATTATAGATTATTATTAATGTTAACTTTAAAATTCAACATTATTTAAATAATCATAAGAGAAAAAGTACCATCATGTCCAGAAAACATTTTTTTTTACATTTTTTGTTCACGCACGGGATGCCTTAAATTTTTCTAAATTGTAGAATTGGGCCGAACTGGGGCAGTACCTCCTTTCAGATGACTGCAGTCAAATAACACTGCATTTAGTAGTGTTTTGTTTCTATAAGGTTTGGTTGGAAAAATATTTCGTTCGGATCTTAGAAGTGCAAATTTCAAAGATTTGATGAAACAATGTTTACCATAACAACATAAGCACCAAGCACTGACAAATTTCGACAGCGAAAGCAGAGCCTCGTGGCGTAGTGGTTAACGCAGCCGCCCGGATTGCGGAAGATGCTGGGTTCGATTCCCGCCTGAGGCAGGTCGATTTTTTTCAGTGTAATTTTTCTATCACAATGTGTCCTTAAGCTTGTTTGTTGGCATTTTACATTAGATGTTCGCACAATACACACACGCACGCTACAGAATACGCTCTGTGAGCAAGTGTGGAAAATGGCCGTCGAGCTAACAAACTTCTGAAAGCTAGACTACCCAAAACTGTCTTTCTTCAATAAATTTTCGTCTTTATTCAATAGATCATAAAATTCTCACTCTATTGAAATTACGACAGTTTGTGCAAAAGACCTTCCTTTTTCTGGTTGAATGGGCGGGTGGCGTCCAGTATGATATTCGCCTTACTATGTCGCCTTCGCTGCACACGTCACAATAACAAAAAATGATAAATGTAGCAAGTGATCTTACGCTCTTACTGTATGGAAATAGGGTAATGCGTATTTAAATATGTTGTGAGTGCGTGACTGGCGTCTGCGATTTAATCGCCTTTGATAATTTATATCGCGAACCCTTAAAGGGGTTCAATGGGTTGGTTAATAACCCGAAAATATGGGGACTTGTAGACTTGAAAGTTTTAATTGTCTACCGTTTATCGACGTTGAGTGTTAAGCTTTATGGTGTAATCTCGATTGGAGTGCAGGCTTGTTAATATGCAAGCTTGTTGGCGGATTGTTATTATTTCGCATTTAAATTTAACAAGAGGGTTGCTTTTGAAATAACTGAATGTTTATGGAATGTACTTAAGGGATTCTTAATTATGTTCAAAAGAAAATTGTATAAATCACTCGTAATATTCTACATATAAAACATTTAGATTTAAGATATGACTGTTGTGGAATGTCTAGGTAGCTGTCTCTAAAATGGTATATGAATAAACTTTTTCCGAGGAATAACAACACGAGTTTCTTGAAGGAAGGCGTGAAAAGTCCGTCGAAGGTCAGCAACACGCGGTACAAACCTCTGGTGAGAGTAATGAGGATCCCACGTTTGATTAAAAAAGGTGTGAAGTGTCACCTTACATCCTTTCATCAAGCATTTATGCAACAATCATGATAGAACTAAAATTACAGGCGTGGAGCTATCGTATTCGTGTTCTGATATACTTCAGTCACGTAAAATGAATCGCTTCGCAATAAAAAACAGATAACTCTGTTCCGAATAATTCCTTTAACTGAACACGTCACATTCCTCTTACAACCGTAGCCATTTGTCGCTCTCGCCATAAGTTTGACACCAAACTTTGTCCTCGCACGTTAGAGGGAAAAAAATAAATATTTCACAGTCCCCTTTCGCACCCTTGTTGGTGGAATCACGCGTCGCTTGCGCGTGGTTTCACGAAGATGGAGCTTTTATTTAACTTAAGGACGTTGTATTTAACGTTTGCTTAGAGCTGTTACAGGCGTCTCAGAGTCTCGCATGTTTGATGCCTGAAACTAGTTTCTATAGTAAAAACGCATATTCAAATTCTAACGTTAGGTCTAGTATGGGGTCCAAACACCATTAGTGAGGGTCCAAGAAATGAAGCCTTCGCAAGCATCGATTACTTCAATATATTTTTGTTATTGATACTTTATATTATTTTTAGCCCAAGCCATAGGCTGTCCAGAGCGAGACCGTAGTAATTTGTCAAATGTGTGCAGATTCACACGGTCAGCAATAGAATGGACGTTAGCAGGAAACGGAACCAAATGTCAAGGATGATGCCCGGGGCTGTACCCCGGGTCTACCCACTAAAACAACCCAGCGGCACTCCCTCGTCGCCATAAATAGTGGAGGATTGGGAAACCGGCAGAGCCCTTACTTCCAGGACCCCGTAAGCCTATGGCAACCTTATTCACCAAAAGAAACTGAACACTACAAATGATTTGTTCTTTGACTCTGGTTTTCTGTAAATGTACTTACCACCCTAGTTCTGGCGCTCCAAATACGACAGGCATACCGCTGTGAGCTACCTCAACTTACCTACGCGAATTAAGGTAAGTAAAATTAATGTAACCTTTTTTGGAGAATTCAGCCTCAACAGTAGATTTACAATTTAGTACCATGTCATAGCTACACCAGCGTGTACTGTTGCATAATTACTACCATTTTGTATAAATATTTATTACGAAAAGGTACTGAAGCGTTAATCGTCTAAGGGCTTGGCTTGGATGGGTGATAAAACATTTTATCATTTATATTTTTCTCCTTGCTTCAGTAAGTCTAAAACTTAATTTGAAAAAACCTTTACCAGGGTTACATTACGTAATGGTTACATATTAAGCATACAACCATGCTCATAATCCCAAAAGGGATTGTTTGAGCAGAGTCATTGATAATATTTAGTTACACATAAAGCCACATGTGGCAGTATGGGCCTAAAATAGCGACGGCCTGTCCTCTACATAATTAACTAACCTTTAGTTAACAGACAAACAAAAGCCAACAACCAAGACAGATGTAGGTAACACTTAACCAGCTCAACAGTCCGGGTTTCTTGCCACTTGATCAGAAACAATACAACCTTTTATACACTTTCCTACATGCGACGTTTTCGTAGCGTTTCAACCGCTCGTCTGCTTTACGCGTCTAGCACCCCTAAAGATGGATCATCGTAAGCAGGCGGGGCGTCGATCGTGCGATAACTGCGCGATATGGAAACTACGCCATTCTAGCACAGCCTTTTGCACTTTACCTACATCGCCGTTTTTAACCGCAACTGTATTTTGTTCCTTATTATAATCAACTTTAAGTTGAAATTCTACAAAACTGGTTTTGTACCTGGATTTGTCTCTAGCGGCATTTCTTGTGGGTAGATTATCATCGCGTTAACATTTTCAGCCCTGAAGCAGTTTTCTCTGCTTTAAGGCTGAAACTAAACAGAACTATAGAAAGTATATAGGAGTATAATAATATTCTTTTCACCTCTCCAGCACCAAAAGACCTCTTTTGCGTCGTAAAATCTCGAAGAAAAAACGCTTTTTGCTGCAAGCTCCGAACAAGGCCGTAACGTTCAATCTGAGTATTTGTAGTAATATTACTTTTAATGTTAATAATTAATTAAAATATATTTATAAAATATAGCATTTATAAAAGAATTGTCTTGTTTTTTTCAGCTAAAACAATTTTCCCGCAAAGAGGTGAAAAGTTGTTTTTTTTTTTTTTTTTTTCCACGCTCACACCAATTATCTAGCCCAAAGTAAGTATCATTAAGAACTTGTGTTATGGATACTAGATAACGGACATTTTTAATATACATAAATATTTTTATAAATAAACTTAATTAGGTTGGGGAAAAAGTCTTTTCGCATTATAGTATGTATAAACTTGTAATAAAATCTCTTTGGCTATACTATTTGTATCTGGCTGGTTTTGGTATCATTGAAAGTTTAAATTTTAAAGAACATAATTCCAAATTCAAATTAGGAAAATGTGTGATTTTCATTTGTTTTTCGTACCGCCAAGATGAGTGAATCTAATGAAGAATAATGTTCTCTTAGATTTGCGCGAGCACTACACATTATAAATAAAACAACTTTTACGGATTTAACTCGCGTGTAATTAGATTTTACATGATGTTATTATTGCCTGACGAAACGTCGGGCAATAATAACATCATGTAAAATCTAATTACACGCGAGTTAAATCCGTAAAAGTTGTTTTATTTCTAATGAAGAAATTCGATACATTTTAAAATTTTACTACAAAAAAGGTAAAAATGCAACGCAAGCCGCGAAAAAAATTTGCGATGTTTATGGACCTAGTGCAGTGTCTGTGAGAGTAGCACAAATTTGGTTTAAGCGTTTTCAATCCGGAAATTTTGATGTCAAAGATGCACGTCGCTCTGGTCGCCCTATTACAGATAAAATGGATGCCATTTTTGAAAAAGTGGAGCAAGATCGGCATGTCTGTAGTTACGACGTAGCTGAAGAACTGGGAATTGACCACAAAACAGTTTTGGCGCATTTGAAAAAAACTGGGTACACAAAAAAGCTCGACATTTGGGTACCTCACGAGCTCACTGAAAGAAACCTAATGAACCGTGTACTCATTTGTGATTCTTTATTACGACGTAATGTAATCGAACCATTTTTGAAGAAGCTGATAACTGGTGATGAAAAGTGGATCACGTACGACAAGAACGTGCGAAAAAGGTCGTGGTCAAAGGCCGGTCAGGCTTCACAGACTGTGGCGAAACCCGGGTTAACTCGCAACAAGGTGATGCTGTGTGTGTGGTGGGATTGGAAGGGCATTATTCATTATGAGCTGTTACCACCAGGCAGGACCATCGATTCTGAACTCTACTGCGAACAACTGATGAGATTAAAGCAAGAAGTTGAGAGAAAGCGGCCGGAATTAATCAACAGAAGGGGTGTGGTTTTTCATCATGATAACGCTAGACCTCACACATCTTTAGCCACTCAGCAAAAATTAAGAGAGTTTGGCTGGGAGGTGTTAATGCATCCGCCGTATAGTCCTGACCTTGCACCTTCAGATTTCCACCTGTTTCGGTCTCTTCATAATTCTTTAGGCAGTGTCAGATTAACATCACGAGAGGACTGCCAAAACCACTTGTCGCGGTATTTTGACCAGAAGTCCCAAAATTTCTATAGCAATGGGATCATGTCCCTACCTACAAGATGGCAAAAAGTTATCGAACAAAATGGTACCTACATACTTTAGTTAAATGTAAATAAACTATACTAAAAAATGTTTTGAATTTTCTTAAAAAATGCGAAGAAACTTTTTCCCCAACCTATTATATAAACAACCGTGACTCGTCAACAAACACTCGTGTTCATCACACAAATATTTGCCGCTACCAGGACGCGAACCCGGACCGCTTGATGTGTAGGCAGTGATACTGACCACTCCACCAAGGCGGCGTCAAATGTGTATGTTTCACACGAGCAATTTTTTTTTGTCTCGTGCCTTTAAAACACTTGCTGTGCTCAGTAGTCTAATTTGAATCACTCGCAGGGCCGGATTTAAAGGTCTGGAGGCCTCGGGGCAACAAAGGAGTGGAGGCCCCTTAGCCCCAAATTATTTTCCAAATAAAATGAACAATTTGTTTCAATCGAGTTTTCGGTTAAAAAATAGGCATACTTCTTTACGACCTTTAATCAACGAACAAAATAGAAAGATATTATTCTTATTGTTATTCATGTTTGTACAAAGTACCGTAGATAAAGGTAAAACGCGAAATAAAATATGAAAGGAAAAGTTGTTTACTGGTGTTTACTAGTCTGAATTTGATTTTTTTTTCCGTAGTCTCTATTGTGGGGGCCCCTCTTTTGTGGAGGCCCTGGGCTGTAGCCCCGCTTGCCCTCCCCTAAATCCGGCCCTGATCACTCGCTATGCTCCTGATTCAATTCTAGACTACTTCGCTGGTGCGTGATTTAATATCGGCTCTCGCAGCAAAAAGTATCTTTGCTCACTTGTTGAACAAATAACTATTACAAATAGGTAAATCGACACACAGCAAATAAATGTTCTGATTTCAAGCCTTTTTTTATACTACGATATGGCAAACAAGCTTGCGGCCCACCTGGTGTTAAGTGGTTACCGTCGCCTATAGACACTTGCAATATTAAGGGTAAATCACTGAACACTGCAAGTGCAAGTTACACTGGCTACCTTTCCGTTCAATCCGAAACACAGCGAACTGCTTCACGGAAATTGTTACCTACGTTAAGAGTTAATTATTTAATTTTTTAAAATAATTAACTCTTTGCAGTTCACAAATGTAAATTAAATTAACCACATAAAACAATGACAGGACTGCTGTCCATTTATCGAGATTCAATTTAAAAAAACTTTAGGTAAATATCTAATTTTTAAAAAAGGAAAACGTACGGTCATGGTTTTATTCTTTTTATCAAAACCATTTTAATACATCTTATACGAAATAGGGGTGATATAACATTTTCTTTGTATGGAAAAGTGCGCGCCGCACTATCTTCTTAACAGACCCTACTTAATGGTTCTACGCAAAGAGAAGGCGCCGTGTACATTGCTGATGAATCTGACCAGGAGTCGCAATACAAAAGTCGGTGAAAGTTCTATGCCGATTATTAGAGACCATCCAATAGTAAGATCAAAATTTGTACCGAAAGATTGTTTTTGTATTTAAGAACGGTCAGCATCATGGAGGTAGGTATATACAGTTAATTCCTCCATAGTCACCAAAGCCTATAATTCTTTCGCATCTGTGGTCTAGGGGTTCACCTACATCAGCGTTTCCCATCAAAATAAAATACCGGGTCGCATCCGGCATACCGGTCGGCACATTCCAGCGTTTGCTGGTTGGTTTTTCAACACTAGTTTACCTAAAATAATATAAATTGAAGTGGAACCAGACCTTAGGATAAAACTTTCGTCATTTTCCGCGAACTTGGATTATTTAGTAAAAAATAAGCAGCAGCTCCATACCTACTTCGCACTCTAGTTACTAAATAGGCGATACCAAAATACGTAGTATTCATAAAACATTTTTACTATTCATAAATATGTATTATTTTACCTAATGGAACCAGCTAGGGTTTCAAAGTACCTATTAGGTAAGGCGGTCATGGAGGAGCAGTGTGAAAATTACCCTTTTACAATTTATTAAACACTGGCCTACATCAATGAGATGCAGAGGAGGTTTAGATGAGTAGAACTGTATTCAGATTAGTTGTTGGCAGAGTTTCTTATAAGTTCGCCTGGCCAGTTACCTGCTCCTAGATTGCGTCATAATAACAGTGTTATCAACATTAATCTGGTTCGACAGTAAAAGACTCTCGGTGGTGGAAGGTTTCCCAATTAATCTGGTTCGACAGTAAAAGTCTCTCAGTAGTGGAAGAGAAAATCACTTGTGCTGCCAATCCTAACCCTGTTCCCTAACCCATGGAGCCATCAAAGAAGATGTCCTTAAAAGACATCGTATGAATGGCAACTGCCGCCAGGCATGAAACATTCCATATCCTTCATAGAAAACTGTCCTAAAGGATGGAGTAAATTCATATATGGGGGCAGCAGACAACAGGCTGGCCTAATCATAGGTGGGCTTACAGGGCACTATGCCACAAACCACATGCTCAATAACATGCAAATTTCAACAACATCGAATTGCAGAGTATGTGGACACGACCGGGAATCCATGGAACACCTGCTGTGTGATAGCGATTCCATAGCCAGGACTAGAATGAGTATCTATCCAAGGCCAGAGCACTACAGGCTCTTCAAGCCCACAGATATAGTTAGGCTGATGGCCTACATTTTCAAGGAGCAACAAGAAAGGAAAGGGGAGACACAAAAGATCCCGCTGGGTTGAAGTGCTCTGTGAGGAAACTCACGGTCCCACCATAAGATAAGATAAGATAACCCATGGAGTATGGGAAACTGTACTACCCGACAGTTATATCCCATGTGCCCTATCTGAAAGTAGGTACACTGAAATGCGTCCTTACATTACATCTTCTGAGAATACTTACACCACAGATTTAATACTTACACGCTTCAAGAATTAATGGTTCTTAATGGTTCCTATTATTTACAAAATACACACAAAGTGTTCTTTACCGGAACAACTCTGCGTGTATCTAACTTTTGTTAGGAACTCACTTTTTTATTTTGCAACAGAATGTAGAAGTTTATATTTTTTATTACACTAAACAACTACAACAATGATTTAGCAATAAGTAATACTAGGTAGGTACTTACTTCATTAGGTACTATTCTGATTTTCTTGAATTTTTAATTTTTTTTTTTAAATGGACTATAATATTTTTTGGAGATAAAATAACTGTATTATTGGAAACGTGTACATGTTTACAAAAAACAAATCTAAATTCAAATGATTACAATTTAATACAACAACAGGTTCAACTCATAATGAATAATGATTTTTTCATTTTTCTTTCTTACTATTCGTGTCATCCTACCGATTTCAATAGAATGGTGTTTATTGAGAAAATAACAAAATAAGCTTTTGAAAGTGCAAAGTTTGTATGTGACGTCCCTCTCTGATGCCTTCCAATCTACAGGACTTAGCAAATATTAGCATTTACTTACGAACTGCAAGCCCCTTGTTGCGCCCTTTGCATCACTCCCTTTTATATAAACACAGACAGAATTCTTTGATTGTATCGCAAACTCCGATAGAAAATGTATGATCTCTTATATAAATATGAAGGAGTGTAACAAAACGGGTTCATTGTCCAGCAAATATAAGGGGGAAGGTGGGGAAATAAGGAAAAGGTATTTCTATCTTTTCTTCTCTTGATGTAGTACCCGGCCCCGAATGAGATTACTTCTTTTCATCCTGTGGGTATCGTAAATCTGACTACAGGAGATTCTGAACCCTCTGACCATTGCACCAAGAGGTCAATCCCGCAGTCAGTAAACCACCATCATTCCCATGGAGGGTTAGCGTCAGGCAGGCGGCTAGGCGTAGAACTACACCAAGATCTATACAGTCTTTCTATCACCGCACCGAACCGAGTTAGTCACGTACTGTGCGTTTCAGATGTTTTTATTTTCGAGTACGCTTCAGTCGTGGAAAAAACCTGTGGAGGTTTTCCTAAGGAATACAACATGGGTTTCTTCAATGAGTGAAACAGTTTCTGTAAGGTCAGCAACGCACGTGTAATGCCCCTGGTATTGCAAGTGTCCATAGGCTGCCGTGACCGCTTACCAGCAGATGGACCATATGCTTGTTTGCTACCTAATGTAGTATTAAAATTATGGCGACAGTTTCCACCGAACTCAAATAACTTGGGGCCAGGTAGGAAAAATAAGGTAGGGAAGGTCTTGGCCTACAATCCATCTGGTGTCAACTTATCTGAAAACTTTCTGACCATGCTAAAACTAAAGGAATGCTAATTTGGTTACCCTTTGTAAGCCGATCCATTTAATATGCTGTTTTAATTATTTGGCTTAAAAACACCAAAAAAAACTTGCAAGTAGGGAAAATATGGAATACAAAAATGTCTGCGAATCAACAACTCAAGAGTATATAGGCTATACTCGAATTTGGAGCGCACTAATTGGCAGTACCTCCAGGGAGATAGTAGAAGACTACTGATTTTTTGGGATAAGTAGAACATAAATACAACTAAAGTTCAAGACCAATTTGATGTTAATTGGCCATTAGTTCGCGGATTTTCCCGCTGGCTGAAGGTAAAAAAGTTTCTTACAAGGTACAAAATCTTCCTTTTTTATTGAAGAAAAAAATAGTTTTTTAGAAGAATTGGATACGACATATTATAGAACTTTTTACTCATACTACCCGCGTGTCGTTACTATAGGGGTCCCACTGAGTACAGAAACATCAAGAAGAGTTTTCTAAATCCCTCCGTGTTGTATTAACTACATTTCTTTCGTCAAAATTAATAATAATAATAATAATATATTTTCACGCTCACACCAATTATCTAGCCTGAAGTAAGTATCATTAAGAACTTGTGTTACGTATACTAGATAACGGACGTTTTTTTAATATAGATAATAATTTTAGATATTTTTATAAATAAACTTAAATAAATATATAAACAACCATGACTCGCAAACAAACATTCGTGTTCGTCACACAATCATTTGCCGCTACCAGGATTCGAACCCGGACCGCTTGATGTGTAGCCAGCTATACTGACCAATCCACCACGACGGCGTCAAAATTAATCAAGGTAGGCGTTACTTTTTAGTCGAGATAGGGCACAGCGGATTAGTACTTCACTCCTCACACTACATTTTTATTGTGTTAAGAGGGGAACTACGAGTCAATTCCGACTCAACATTCATGAAACGCATTGTTACTGATGACGAGACGTGGGTTTACGAGTTTGAAAAGAAATTACCACTTCGTGGCACCCGTTTTCAATCGGCAGAAGACATAAAGGAGAATTCACGGCGAGAACTGAACTCAATTCCGGAAACAGCGTTTAAAAATGTTTTGATGATTGGATTATTCTTGGCGTAACATAAATTACAGTACAGAGATAAAATAAATTTGGATAAATAACTAACATTTTGTGTATTATTGATCTTTACACGGTACTTTCTTGACAGAGTAAATCAACAACTTTTTTCGGAAAATTATATTCTTTTCAAGAGTTCCTAAATAATGTCACGTGTTGTGGGGATCCATTTTTCACTCAATCTACCATACATACTCTGTGGTACAAGTTTAGGTTTGGACCTTAGCACTTTCACTTGATATTGGCAATATTGGTATTTAGTTATTACAAAGCCGATAATTGGGAAGAAGATAAAATATTACACGCCCTTCTTTTGTTTTTATACCGCCGTCGGCTCAATAGTTGTTCACAAAAGACGAGATAAACCCGCCATTGTCTCTATACTAAGGGTTCCAATTTTGCCGTGTCCACCGCGGCACCCTAAAAATGAAGAAAAATATCTCTAAAGGCAGCTTTAACTAAGTTTTAATTCACTTAGCATTCCCCGGTGCACGCGTGCACCCCAAACGTAGAAACAGACTTTGTAAGCGGAAACTTTGCAAGCGGAAACTTTGCAAGACGGCATACTCAAAATCGAATTATCTTCTTATTTTTATATTAAACTTGAATCTCTTGTAATCGCCTTAAGCTTTTCAACGTTCATAGACATCTGTTGCCGGTCCCCTCGTTTTTTTGTAAGCAAACTTTTATTGTTGTTTTGCTAACTTTTGAAATAACGCAGCTACGTGTAGATAAAAAAAGAAAGACAAGTATGAAATATGTGGATTAGTTTGAAAGCTGGCGCGTCTGGTGCATGCTACATTGTAATATTTTTTTCAAATATTCTTAGTAAGCGTTGGTCAATGTGAAAAATATTTCAGTTTCCTGTTTAGGTATTCAAGAGAGAGTACCGAGGAATATTCGCTCGATTTTAAGCCACCGCCCATTATAAAAATATCTCGTTCGTTAGGGTGCTGGAACAATATTATTCTTGTGCTGTTTTACTCTTATTGCTGTTGGTTTTAAGGAGTTGAAAATTGGTGAGTCCTCTCACCCTTTCGTCGAACTTCCCTTTTACTATAGATTTTTTTGCTGAGTGAGACTTCTGTTTAAGAAATGAATATCATTCTTATTGTTTTCGTGTTAAGGTTTTCATATGTGATTCTTTAGTCTACCGAGCAGCATCGAAGTTTCAAAAAACCATATGTTCGTCTCTTCCGATTTCCGACGTCACGGTTCATGTAAGACGAGGTTAAGGCAGCTACAAGTGTGTTGTAACCTAACGAAACTTTCTACAGACAGCAACGGAGAGACTCCCACCAGGGAAAGACGTATCGACTACAAAATTTCTATAAGAAATTCAACTTATATGCTGGATGGCACTCCAATGCCTTATCCTCATAGAAATTACCTACTTTTGAACTGAGTTCTATTAACTATACTTCGTACTGAAACTTCGTACTTCGTATTTAAAGATGTTGATGGAGTGTGTCCGGAGCCACCTAGAGAGGCGTGTTCTATGGTAGACTGCAGATAATCAAGAAAGACATAGGGGTGGTGCAAAGGCCGAACCAATTTTAGAAGGAGTGACTAGCCATTATCACTCTTTGCACAAATTGCGGTCGCCTCCTGCGCTTTGGCTTGGTATTTAAATGTTTATCAAAGTGGTGTGCATAGGTATTACGTTGGGTCCGTTTTAGATAAAGTCCTAAAATAAATAGAACTAAAAAGTTATTTCCGTCGTACAACAATAGGTAGTTCACAAATTATTCTTTTATGAAATGTGGGCACTGTTCAACCTTTAAGCAACGCAGTAAGAAAAATGTCCAATATTTGGAAATAGATATGAATAACTGATAGCTGGTTGCCCCCTCTCAATTTAGTTATCCATGTACGTCGGCACCCTTTCACAATAATGGAATAAAGCTTTCATCTTCCGTACATCCAACCAGACATTTTGTATAATGATATTGGCCCTCTTTCCGATATGTACGCGTTTATAAATAACAGTTTTGGGAGACTTGGACAATAATAATCTAAATGATTTGTTTTAGTGTTCGGTAACTCAAAAAGGAACTTCTACATGGCTATTGGCAAAACAATAAAATCCACCAAGCCATTTGAAAATGTCATCAACAGAAACAACTTTTACTATGGATGAATAATCTCTTGTGACTGCACAACCACCTGTATTACTATTTGAGCAGAGTCGTAAACATTTGGAAAACACCAAACCTTATTCTCCAAACTTAAACCTTGGCTAAATCATAGTGGAAGTCATCAAAGAAAATCATTCATTTTTTACTATGGAACTAACTCTGAGATTGGGAAAAATGAATCTGCTATTTCATAGATATCAGCCGAGTTCGATTGAACAGTATGGTACAGTAATACCTAAGTTTCGTAAATAATAAAAATTATACTAAACGTTTCACATTCTTTTTAAGGAAATTACATAAGTGCCCAATCAGAATTATTCCTGTTAAAAGGTTGTAACACGTAGAGATTATATTTGGAATCATAATTATTATAAGTTTAAACAGCGTAATAATTAACTAAATACGACACACTGAACAACTAATACACATGAAGTAATCTGGGATCAGTTTCAAATTTCGACTAATTATCTATGGCTATTGATAATGTAATTGAGGTAGATATATAATGTAACGTTAATTATCTCTATACTTCGACATGGTGACAGCAGATTGATTAGATTAATTACTCTTGTAATAACAACAACGTTTTTTAAACAACAACTATGGCATGGCTATTGAAATAATTAATACAAATATTATTATACTTATATATTTTTATTGTTAACAAAAATGAGTGTAGTGTATACCAAAAATAAACAATGTTAAATGATATATAAATTATATGTAAACTACAATCAAATATAAATATACAATTCTATTTACAATACATACAGGGTGTAAAAGACATGAGCAGTCAAACGAGAACCATGTATTCTGTTCACCGTCATAACATTTTTCTTCCTTTAGACTATACCTGGGAAATTGATAGTTACGATTTTATTGAAGGTCAAAGTCATAATTTTTTTTTACTTTTTTTATGAATACGTATTCTATACGTTATTTCTTAATTATTGTCCAAAGAAACATTATCATTTTTTTTAGTATTTCATAACAAAAAATGGCTTTAAAACGTTAGCGTTCAATGTAGCTCACTCGATGCGCAAGGACACTAACGAACGGGGCCGCCGTCAAGCAAAATTAACGCGGTTTTGCGAGTTGCGTACGAGTTGAGCCCTTTACATTGCGCGGTACAATTTGCAATTTTTTGTAACACCAAAAAATAAAAATCATTTCCCAGCAATTTGACCGATTTCATTGCTTCGCAGTCCTTATGACGCGCGCAATGAATAGTGTATATTACGGCATGCTCAACTAGAACCATGTTATGTAGTTCGGAGGCTGATCGCGACACTCGGTCTTCATAAGAACTCGGCGTTTCGACCGATCTCCTTAGATTGATATATCTGTGGATCGGACAGATTTAGCATTACTAATCGTTGCCAAAAGAGACTGCACCTCCTCTCCTGAGGGGCCGGCTGCTCCGATAGCCTTATAGCTATTTTGGCACTAAACAATAAAGGGGTGTTTAGTCGGTAGGACTCCGACATAACCTTAGGGTATCCATGAGGATTCACCCCCTCCTTCCCTCGTTTGTCCGGAAGGTTCTTCTGACTCTTTTCGCTGCTGTCTTTCGCTCCCGTGGGGGAAGGAAAGGGAATGCAGCGGGGGTCGTGGGAGAAAAAAACAAAAAAAGATAAGTCACTTAAGCCCACTTGCGCGAATCATAATAAATAGTTATATTTGAATACTTTGTCGAGACTTCCCCAGAACAAGCGGTCCATACGAGCGAAAATTAACAGAAACTGATACAAACTCATGAACTCGATCGTATTCCTCCACAAACTGCCGGCAAAATTGTAAACGTTCCCAATATTCGGAACGATGATTTTGTGCTCAAACTAGAGTCACAAGCTACACGAATGAAAAATAAAACCCGTAAAATCTGCAACATTGCCAAATAAACTTTTTCTATCGTACAAATGGAGAGAACTATCAAAGGAGTCTGCAAAAAAACTGCGACGCTGGAAAGGCGGCAGCGAGCGGGAACGTTCGGCGCTCAACAAAAATTTAATTTTGCTACAAAACTTTATATGGACTCTCTTAAATTACTGACATGGCACCAGGGAACTTTTCTTATTAGAAGAAGTCCTTGGAAAACTGCTATTGGATAAGACATTTACTTGCAAATACAAGCTTTTATTTTTTTTATCGCTTGTAATACATATTTTAAGTTCATTGTCCATCAAACAAATGTATATTTGGGGGACTTTTGGTTTTTTACTAGCCAACCATCGAGCTAAGTAAATTGTTGTATTAGTGTATTAAAATGGCAACTAACCGATCGTTTTATAATTTTTACATGAGTTGGGTTGCATAGATTTTGAAGACGTAACTTTATCCAAAAATCACGATACCTACCTCGCCTGATGTTAAGCATCATAACATTGTCACAACACTGAAGTGATCCAGATTATATAGAATATTGTAATCTTTGTGAGGAATTATGCTTATACGAGCTTTTTGGATTTTATTGGTGACTAAACGAGCTACCGCCTAGCACCTGTCAGGTCCTAGCACCTTCCAGTACAATAAATAGAAAAATAAAAAAATAAAGAAATAAAGAGGTAGGTGTACTCTTATTTACGGAGACATAGGGGATATATGTAAAGTTTTCATATTTATTTTTATTTATTTATATATATTGGCAGGCAAATTGGCAAGCAGCGATCGACGCCTGTGGTAGTTGAGAGGTTAAAACCACAAAAGAAATAAATACTTCTTCTCTGCTACTAAAACTGATAAAGATATTGTCAATCAAAGTCAATTCAACTCTTCGGACAGTATGCGAAGTGAAATGTCTCGGTTAGTTCCATATGTTTTATAGAATAAACTGACCCAGCAAACGTGGTCCTGCCATATAAATTAAAATTTTCGTTTTAGCGGTATGAAATATACTTTACGACCTTAACCTACCAAATTTACATAAAAATTTTCATAAAAATTTAAGCCGTTTCGGAGGAGTGCTACCACACGAGATTTTTTTCTATACTAGATTAAAAAGAAGCTATGTACTCGTATGTAATTATAATAACTCCCATCTAGACTCATTATTAACCTGTGATTTTAAGGTGTTTCAATTAAGAGAAGACACAATTTGAATGTTTAGCTCGGAAATGCCACTCGCAAATAGTAATTGGCCGAGATAAACTTCCGTGAAATCAAAGACTTGGCATAGTTAAATTGTATAATTGGGATAATAATTATAGTCAGTTTATAGTTCACAATCAGTGATTCCTGAATTAGGAACTTCTGCTAGTAGGAAACATATTACACTGGATAATCTTCTATAAGCTTGATCATGTACACTTCTATCGACATCCTCATTAATAACTATGAACGGAACAAAGTTTATGGCTAACATTGGCTCAATAGATGCAAGTCGAGCTTCTTCATCGATATTATCATCTTGTGGATTGTTCACACAGTACTCCACATCGTCTACGTTCAGTCCAGCTGCTACCGCGCACTCATAACTTCTTTGCCCAAAACCTGGTAACGGAACTGTAAAATCGCAAGCCATAAACTCCACTTGTTTTCTCTGTTGACCTTTCAGAAGGTTAAGTGCACATCTTTGCATTCTGTTTGCCCAACAGTCGTTGTCTCCGAACCAGCAGATTATGTTTCCATTTTCCACCCGCGATCTTCCCCATGGCACGAATTCAACTTCCAAAAATTCCTCGTATTTGTTAAAAGTAGGCACAAGCTGCTCTCTTATGAAACGTACTGTGTCACCACAGGCTGACATTGTGCCAACAGTAATTTTTATTATGGGATTTTGAGCTTCAACATTGTAACATAGACAAAACACCACAAGAAGCACACACACACGAACCGCCATGCTGTTACGTTATTGGATCTGATCAAACTGACCAGCACAGATTGTTTCTTTTAAATTTATTCCTTCTTTATCAATGTTTTGTTAGTACCTTTTAGATATCACAGTAACTGATATCAAATACTGATTGAATTGAGTTCAAGGATAAGATTATTGTTGTTTATCTCCTATGTGATAATTGATTTTGGAATGGACATTTCATATCGATTACCTGTGTATCTTCATTGAAAACTTACGACATCGACCCGATTTGATATAGTGGAAACTATTTGACATGTAGTAGTGTATTTATAGGTACTGTTATTATTAAAATCAAATAAATCCACGCACATTCTCAACGTTAATATTGTAGCAAGCAACTTATTCTGCCTCTTCCTTTTCGTGCATGGGATTAGAACCAGTTAGTACATCTCAGAATCAGAATCTCGGTCACATTGGTACATTTATTTTCATCATTAGCCTATTTAACTACTTTCCACAGCGGGGCAGAGTAAACATACATACAATCATCGAAAAATTATCATAAAGTTTCTTTTGCACAGTACTTTTACATCATGAAAACCCCTACTAACGCTTCAGAACGAAAATAATAATACATACATACAATCATGCTCATAAATTTATTTGGTTAACATTTGACAGTATGGGCCATGCAGTGACTTATAGTAAGTGAGGCTGCCAACCTACGTAAATGTGACATCGAACCCAAAAAATAACAAACATTCACGGAACTAAGAAAGAATATTTAGGCTTGTGGAGAGGAAGCGGCGGCGGCGCCAGAAACGCCCTCAGATTACGATTTTTACTTACTCGATTTATAGATTTTTTAAATTTGACCTCGAGATTTTGACGGCTTTACACGTTTTGACTCAGGTCGGTCCAAAACGTGTAAATCTGTGTGTTATCACGATAACATGAGTATGCTTTAACTTATTGCAACCAAATTTAACATGCAAGTATGACATCAAAATTCTATCAACTTTTGAGTCGTTTCCGATATGCGAGAAAGTCAAGGGGAGACCACTCCCGATTTTTTTACTCGACTACGCGAAGCCAAAAGGAAGAGTTATGATTTTATCAGTCTATGTATGTAGGTACGTCCGTTGTATCTACTATGTTTCACTGTAGTGCCAAAACCATTCATCCGATTTTAATGAATAAGGTGTGTTATGGTCCGATTTTAACGTACTTTAACAATAGGAGAAGTCTATCTTACTTTGTAAATGCCGATTATAACCAATTGCATTAGCTATTTTCCGTAGTCAAGTTACAGTGTTTTAAATTTTTGCTTGATAATCATAAAGGATTCCACAGACGGCAGATTGAATGTAGGTATATTATCATACATTACATCCCGGAATGTATAACTTTCTTTTACTTGTAGCGTCGGTGGCGTAGTGCGTAAGAGCGTTATCTTCCACCCGGGAGGCACCGGTTCGAACCCCGTCACGTACCAATGTGTTTTCAAATTTTGAATGTACGTTTAATCGACGCTTTTACCGTGAAAGAAAACATCGTGAGGAAACCTGCACAACATCCATGAAGAAATTCTTAGGTTGTGTGTGAAGTCGACTAACCCGCACTTGGCCAGCGTGGTTGACTAAGGCCTAATCGCCCCTAATGTGGGGTAGGCTGGAGCCCCTCGGTGGGGACATTACATGAGCAGTTGATGAAAATGAACATTCCCTTAAAGGACCACATACACAGCAGGTAATGTAATGTATCTTTTTCTACATTCCATTGCTATGCGTCTCGATCGACGCTCTTTCCGACTACTAAAATCTAATCTACATATTGTATTTTTAACTGTCTAACGCTAATGAATTACATCAATCTTAATTTGTTGTCTATCATCAGTTTTTCCACCGAGAGCATTGTTTTATTGAAGTTTTTTCACACCATGTTCGAGAGAGATGTAACGTAATATGGAAATGTATTAGTATGTATCGAGATGTAAAATGAGTATTTTCGTATCGCTAAGTACGAAGATGTACGTACATCAAAGTGTCGTGTGTTCTCTGCTAAGGATTTCTGTAGAAAGATGTATTGAGATGTATCGTGCTATATGTACATCTTTACATTATTACTGCCGTCTGTATACCTTAAGCGTTACTTTAGAATTTACTAAAATATCGGCAAAATTCAATCCATAGTTTTCTTACGCTACCTCGGCATCCTTTATCGGAGTCGGCAATAAAGTTGTAGGCCCACGATTTATGAATAGCAGACCCTGATACCGGCATCTTAATATCGGGATAGTGGCCTACGGGGCTTTTAAGTGAATTATATCTTTCGAAAATGCTCAGACGATTCTTTATGGAAACTTTACCCTTTTGTGATCAACTTTAATAATTGGTACTGTCATGTGATACCGGCAGAGTAGAATAGCATCACCCCATACCCTCCAATGGGTGACTAATGGATCAGCAAAGGCTCAGTTGATCACCTTATACTTAAAGCTCCTTCGATGATAAGGAGTGGCCTTGTGTCCCAGCAGTAGGTCGAATTATAAAGGCTGTTATGATGATTATTTGTTACTCCAGGCCAATTCTAGCTTAAGTATTAATAATTTTTAAAGTACCATGTACAAACATAATATTTTAGCATTTTAAAATCACGTTTCAAGGAAGAAGCTCGAGGAGACGTACAAGATTATTCATAAGTGATCTTCCTTAGAAAACTTTGATTTATTCTTACTTCAGGAATGTTCCAGTATATTCCAAAGGATATCTTATTTTATCTACAAAGAAAGCAAGGGGAAATGTCCCGTTCCAACACGAAGATGCTACTTCATATTCTAAGAGAGATAAATCTTAAGGGAAAGACACATCTGTCAAAAGTGTAAAATATGTATTTCTCGTAACGCACCCCTTGTCGCTTCTACTTACTAACGGGATGCATTTTCTTGAAGGTAGACAGTTTGTTTTGATACGAAATGCTTTTCTTTTGGAAAATGTTTCCGAAATTGTTTGACACAGGTTTAGGGTTCTTTGATAACGCTATAAACGTATATATCAACTGTACAGAGAAGACGACACACAAAAATATGATGACAAAAAAATTAAACATTTCTGAATCGACTCGAGAATTTTTTTAGACGAATATTAGCAAAACAAGAATACAAAACACAAATATTAATTACTAATTCTAGCTGCTACTATATTAAACAAGTACCTGAGAACGAGGTCTCCCAATATGCATTTTTTTATTTGTAAATAGGGAATCGCAACATTTATTGTTACCCAACTTTAATTAAAGGCAATAATAAAAATGATTCTCGAACTGAAAATATAATATTAGAGTCAATATCGACATAACAGTAGCAATACCATCTAAAACTCCTCGAGTGTCCATCACACTGCACACGATACAGGAGGGTAAGTTTGTAGTTTACTGGTACGTATGATTTGACGAAACAAAACTCACTCGTAATTCGGACGAATCCAGTTTTCGGAGCCATTGTAGCAGGACAATTATGATTGATGCACGTGCGAGTGACACATGAAACATATCAGTCCAAATTCCAGCTACAAATGGACGTGATTGCCTCCATTGCGAAATATTCACGCTTTTGATACGAATCGTATATTGATTTTGTTTCTAACTTCTATTTGGTATGTTAAGTTATGATTGAAATTAATGCCAAATTAATCAGAAAACGAAAAGCGTGGTAAAATACTTGGGACTTGAACCCACGATCTTTCGCTATCTGGGCGACTGCTCTTCCAACTGAGCTACCCTGTGAAGCTGTACTACCTCTCAACATCCAGACAGTGCAATATAACGCCGTAATTAAGGAAGTAATTTGTTTACCGGGAACTAAAAGATTAACCACGATGAATTGAACCACGTCTTTCGATTCTGATAACGTAATCAAGCTAACTACCGTCTCAGCACTTATCCATGACAAGAATTGTTAAGTTTTCTTTTTAATTTGGTAGGTATCAATTTAAAACATTGATTTACAATTGCTGGCGTTTATAGATTGGCAATGAATCTACAAGGGCGAGACAAAAAAAATTTACTAATGTGTGAGTAATGCGCATGGGTGCGTGAAAATAGTACTGCAGTCTGACTGTTGCTGTCTTTTCTATGTGACTGACAGGCCGACTTAGGCCGCCTGCGTGTACATGAAATAGTCTCGTCTATCTATCTCGTTTTAATATATGTGTCAGTATGCTCTTCCTCTTTCAGTCTGCCCGTCTATCAATTTCCTATATCTATTATTTTAATAATAACAAATCCGTATAGATTTGCTTGTTAAAGAACTATGTTTTTGATATTATAAGGAGAAAAAAAAATCATCCCCATTCTTTTTGTTGCTCCCAATGGCGTGATAGTAGAAAATATAAATAGCAGTATAACTTTATACTATTTACATTTTTTAGCAACCCGCGCTTCCAGTGTGAGTACTCGCACGCCATTGATCTCATCCGTTTATAATCAGATTATTTTAATCATTAATTATCCCATTAAGTCTTTTTATGATCATCTATAACACGTCATACTTACGGATTAATTAGTGGCTTGTAACCTATTTATCCCGACAAAATATAGGTCAATCCACATCAAACTTGAGCTCTACAACTTCGGAATCCACTTTGATCGGAGGCACCGCAAACATCCGCTGGATGAACTCACTGAACCAGACACTGTCGCTTGCTGAGTTTGAGTTCCGGAACCTTTCATGTACTTTCGTAATATGCTCCTTTTACTACTGGAAGAAAATTTCCGTGACAGACAAGTACGAATTTCTATCAACATTGTATAAGATAAATACTAATTCCTGCTACTATACCCGGAGGGGTCGGTTGCCTGATCGGGAGCACAATATTGCGCGACTCGGAAAAAGCCCAGGGCCAACTTACTCTAAGCACATCCTGTATAGAGATCTTTTAGGGCACCGAACAGAGATTGGTTGACTAATAGGCATGGTAGGGACTGTAGAAGGACTCTGGACTGGTTAATTAGCTGTATTGGGACTGTGAAGTGCCAATACAGCTAATTACTCAGTAGTCGGAACACACTACATAGCCGCCCTGGGAGCACTGGCATGATCCCTTGTTGTGATCCACCATCCGGACCGATGCACAAATCAAAATCAAAAAGTTTTTCACATGAATGGACTTTGCTACTTTTAAATCTTCAAAACCCTGCCACAGCATCAAGTACGGTAAGTGGTGGTCGAATGTTTAGGAACACGAGGAGGCCGGCACCGCAGTGCACCCTATATGAACTTAACATAATTATACAACTCTTACCTGCGTTCGTTTCGGTGTTTCGTACTTACATAAACGTATATATCAACTGTACAGAGAAGACGACACACAAAAATATGATGACAAAAAAATTAAACATTTCTGAATCGACTCGAGAATTTTTTTAGACGAATATTAGCAAAACAAGAATACAAAACACAAATATTAATTACTAATTCTAGCTGCTACTATATTAAACAAGTACCTGAGAACGAGGTCTCCCAATATGCATTTTTTTATTTGTAAATAGGGAATCGCAACATTTATTGTTACCCAACTTTAATTAAAGGCAATAATAAAAATGATTCTCGAACTGAAAATATAATATTAGAGTCAATATCGACATAACAGTAGCAATACCATCTAAAACTCCTCGAGTGTCCATCACACTGCACACGATACAGGAGGGTAAGTTTGTAGTTTACTGGTACGTATGATTTGACGAAACAAAACTCACTCGTAATTCGGACGAATCCAGTTTTCGGAGCCATTGTAGCAGGACAATTATGATTGATGCACGTGCGAGTGACACATGAAACATATCAGTCCAAATTCCAGCTACAAATGGACGTGATTGCCTCCATTGCGAAATATTCACGCTTTTGATACGAATCGTATATTGATTTTGTTTCTAACTTCTATTTGGTATGTTAAGTTATGATTGAAATTAATGCCAAATTAATCAGAAAACGAAAAGCGTGGTAAAATACTTGGGACTTGAACCCACGATCTTTCGCTATCTGGGCGACTGCTCTTCCAACTGAGCTACCCTGTGAAGCTGTACTACCTCTCAACATCCAGACAGTGCAATATAACGCCGTAATTAAGGAAGTAATTTGTTTACCGGGAACTAAAAGATTAACCACGATGAATTGAACCACGTCTTTCGATTCTGATAACGTAATCAAGCTAACTACCGTCTCAGCACTTATCCATGACAAGAATTGTTAAGTTTTCTTTTTAATTTGGTAGGTATCAATTTAAAACATTGATTTACAATTGCTGGCGTTTATAGATTGGCAATGAATCTACAAGGGCGAGACAAAAAAAAATTACTAATGTGTGAGTAATGCGCATGGGTGCGTGAAAATAGTACTGCAGTCTGACTGTTGCTGTCTTTTCTATGTGACTGACAGGCCGACTTAGGCCGCCTGCGTGTACATGAAATAGTCTCGTCTATCTATCTCGTTTTAATATATGTGTCAGTATGCTCTTCCTCTTTCAGTCTGCCCGTCTATCAATTTCCTATATCTATTATTTTAATAATAACAAATCCGTATAGATTTGCTTGTTAAAGAACTATGTTTTTGATATTATAAGGAGAAAAAAAAATCATCCCCATTCTTTTTGTTGCTCCCAATGGCGTGATAGTAGAAAATATAAATAGCAGTATAACTTTATACTATTTACATTTTTTAGCAACCCGCGCTTCCAGTGTGAGTACTCGCACGCCATTGATCTCATCCGTTTATAATCAGATTATTTTAATCATTAATTATCCCATTAAGTCTTTTTATGATCATCTATAACACGTCATACTTACGGATTAATTAGTGGCTTGTAACCTATTTATCCCGACAAAATATAGGTCAATCCACATCAAACTTGAGCTCTACAACTTCGGAATCCACTTTGATCGGAGGCACCGCAAACATCCGCTGGATGAACTCACTGAACCAGACACTGTCGCTTGCTGAGTTTGAGTTCCGGAACCTTTCATGTACTTTCGTAATATGCTCCTTTTACTACTGGAAGAAAATTTCCGTGACAGACAAGTACGAATTTCTATCAACATTGTATAAGATAAATACTAATTCCTGCTACTATACCCGGAGGGGTCGGTCGCCTGATCGGGAGCACAATATTGCGCGACTCGGAAAAAGCCCAGGGCCAACTTACTCTAAGCACATCCTGTATAGAGATCTTTTAGGGCACCGAACAGAGATTGGTTGACTAATAGGCATGGTAGGGACTGTAGAAGGACTCTGGACTGGTTAATTAGCTGTATTGGGACTGTGAAGTGCCAATACAGCTAATTACTCAGTAGTCGGAACACACTACATAGCCGCCCTGGGAGCACTGGCATGATCCCTTGTTGTGATCCACCATCCGGACCGATGCACAAATCAAAATCAAAAAGTTTTTCACATGAATGGACTTTGCTACTTTTAAATCTTCAAAACCCTGCCACAGCATCAAGTACGGTAAGTGGTGGTCGAATGTTTAGGAACACGAGGAGGCCGGCACCGCAGTGCACCCTATATGAACTTAACATAATTATACAACTCTTACCTGCGTTCGTTTCGGTGTTTCCTGTATTAAAATTATAAAAATATTACATAGACATTCGTTCATATGTTTTTAAATTTTAGATCCATCAATATAGTGGAAGTAAATTTTCCTTATTAGACATAAGCAAAAGTACGTCACTGGGAAGAGGTCTGACATAACAACAGTGTTTCTGTGACGTTTTGTCACAGAAGCATATGCTGAGGCACTACTTTTTGGCCATGCACAAGTCTTTCTTTTTTTCTGTTCCCTTCTCATCTTTTCTTTTCATTTTGTATTGTTATTTTTTTGTCATCATTGTTATTATTATTATTTATTGTATGTGTTGTGTTTGTGCTGGCCAATAAATGTATTTTTTTCTTTCTTATAAAATATATATTATTTGTATATCACTTACGAGGTTTTAGGAGTGCTATTTCCGTTATGTTATTATTTTGCCATCCGAGTAGGAGGACGGTTTTTTAAGTAAAGTAGGTAATATTGGTTTAGTTACAAAGTTAACAAAAATATTTAACATTTGTGTTTTTAAGCCTGTCAATAATTACAGTAGCCTCTGTAAATTAAATTTTAATAAAAAATTGAAATGAAAAAACCATAAAGACATCCTCGTTAGACCAGGTCCCTTCGTCTTTTCCTTTGCAAATATTTCACATAAAAACGATAAGGAAAAAAAATAAGTTTTAAAACTACTTATCTGTTTAAATTATGAAACTAACGATAATGACAAATAAAATATGAGTGATGAGCATTAACAATAAGGCTTAAATTAAAAAGAAATTCGATTAGGCTTAGTTTTTAATTGATTAGGATCAAAGAACTGAAGCGAATGCGTAATTGTTTTACTGATAATATTAGTAGAAAAAAAAGATCAATATATTTTTATCAAGCTCTTCAGATACCATTTGTTGCTTTATCAACACCCAAAATTTTGTTAATGGCTTTTTAATTTAGGCCGAATACACAAAAACCTCACAAAACAAACGTCTAGAGGACGTGGCACTGTTTTAAGATGTTCGGAAAATCCATGTCCTTGAAAAGTGTAGAAACTAAACTCTAGAATCTTCTGTGCAATGCTACAGAGTTTAATGTATCTTACTTGATAGTAACTGATGATTAAATCAAAAATGAAAGCGAGATTATTTACTCCAGTCCTCAAACACTGAAAGACGGTGTGCTTATATATATGATTTATGTATTTTTTGATAGCTTTTTTCCTATGATTTTTACGATTAGTATTTTGTTCCTTTTTTTATATTACCTACATGTCATTGACAGAGATCAGTAGTGAGTTTTATTTTCAGCTTTACACATTTCCAACAGCTGATTCACAAGAAGATGGTAATCCAGGCAGTCTCAGAACAAACCCTGCCTCAAAGTTATCGAGCATAAATTTGTATCCATCTGGGATTTGAAGCCGGCACTTCTAGATTATATAACGATAGGCTATATATATAACGATAGGCTAGGCAACAGAGACGGTAATCTTTCAAAAAACATAGCGCAAATTATTATCGTAATCGGTTAAACTTTCTAGTAGATTATTCAATTTAACTTTCAGAATGTATCTATAATTCTTTCAGAATTTAATTTGTCTGTCGCCAAAATAATAATATAAACAGCATCATTGTGATCCGACAATTAATAAAAAGATAGTCACTCCATCTGTGGTTGAGGCTTCCAGATGAATCTCGATTCCCATCTTATCGTCACTTACCATTAGGTTAGATAGCCAAGAGCTTACCTGTCAAGCATAAAAAATATTCCAATTTCCAATATAAGCCGTTTCTCTTCATTTCAAATAAAATTACACAAAAATATAATAACAGTTGCAAGAAAATGAAGGATTGGTAGAAATGCAGCGGCATCTGATTTGACTTGTCACAAAGATTCCACTTAGGAAATACAAAAAGGAAACTGTGAAAGAGTACCTAATAAATGAATAGTTGTACAATCGATAAATATTTTAGCAAGCACTTTTTGCCGGCACTTTTGTCGTTCTGGCATAATATTGTCTCATAAACTCTTGTTTATAGAGCATCTCAAAACGTTTATAGCTTACGCTCCACTTGTGTTGTTGACACCTTTCCAGTATCGCATCAAAGGCCCTTTTTGATCGGCATCCGTGCCCCTAATTAGCAAATACTCGTTGGTAGTCCACCCGACTGGAAGATATTGTTTATTGGCAATAGCACCAAAGCGCCAAGAGGCCTATTGGCATGGAAAATTGCGGGAAAATCGGCCACCGTGTGCTGGCCCCGAATCCTTATGACTCTTGGATTACGTAACCATCAAATAGTACATACTGAGGTACATACATACATATACCTACAATCACACTCAAAATCTGAAAAGGGATTGAGCAAAGCCTTAGGTAGCTTTTGTTTACACATATAGCCACATCTAGCAGTATGGGCCATGCAGTGCCGCAAATAGTAACAAATTGCCAGCCTGAACTTAGTATGGTTTATGAAGGTTTCGCCTAAAAGTTTACAGCCAGTTTAAAGTGTGTTTGCAAATAAATGATGGGTATAAAAAATAACCTCAATCTACCAATAACAAGCTTATACAATCAGACTAATATTGATGATCAATCAGTGTTGATGTATGGTTGCGAAACATGTTTTGTCCGGAAAGACCTGACCAATAAGATACAAGTGTAAGCAAAAGCGTGAACAAAAGTCTAAGGCATATATTGAAGATCTTTTGGCCTCAAACAATCACAATCACAGAGATATGTAGGCTGTGTGGTCAGTCTATATAGAGGATAGAATCTGTATCCGTAAATGGCGGCGGATTGGCCACGTCCTGAGGAGACCCCAGAATCATAGCTCTTAACCTGGTTTCTCAATGACAGACGAAAGACCCCGCTTTTTAAATCCTTACGGTCCAAAGAGTCCTGGCGACGTTCAGTTGACTGTGACGTATGAGCACTGGGGATGTCATGGAAACAGGCTGGAATAGCTGCACAAGACCGGAAAGTATGGAAAGATGTCCTTCGAGCCCTACATCCCAGAGGAGTTTAATAGGACATTAAGAACAAGAAGAAGAATATTAATAGATTCGACTATAGATTTTCGGCGTAAAGGCGAACGGAAATTTGGTTAGCAATTCGGCGCTGCGTCCGATAACGTCAGATGAAGGGCAAAAGCTTTTCCGTCCAAGATAACACACAAGAACTTCAAATAATGTGTATGTTTAAATATAAGCTAGAACGATGATGCTATGAATAAACCCAAGCCCATGGTAGGTCATGTAAAATATTATCGATATATAAAATTTGCCAGTCGGAAAGTTTGGTCGCTTGGAAGATACTGCTTATTGAAACGATTACCGCGCAGCCATGGCAAATATGAACGTCCGTCCGAATAATATTTCAGAAATTACCTTCCTTTTTACACGACTATGGCGAAGCCAAAGAACTTGTGTTATGGATACTAGATAACGGACAAATTTACTTAATAATCTAGATATTTTTATAAATAAACTTAAATAAATATATAAACAAAACTTAAATATATAAACAACCATGACTCATAAACAAATGAACGTGTTCATCACACTAACATTTGCCACTACCAGGACTCGAACCCGGACCACCAGATGTATAGGCAGCGGTACTGACCACTCCACCACGGCATCAAAAGGAAAGTGTATGATTTGAGCAGGCGATGTATGTTTGTATTTACCATCGAGCACATACCGAATAGAGTAGTAATACGGTAGCTTCCATCTTCGAAACAGGTCTGTGTTTTTTCACGAACGTCGAACTGACAATCGCACTATTACTAGTCAAGGAGCTTATATTTTACTTAGTATAAGCTCCTTGATTACTAGTATTACATTAACATAAATCTAAATCGTATATCAATATTTGCAATGCAATAAGAAACTATTCCTTCGAAATAGATTTATTATTAATTAGATTTTACATTTTGTTATTATTGCCCGACGTTTCGTTACACTTTTCAGCGTTAACGTTTAAAGTTACAAAACGTCGGACAATAATAACAAAATGTAAAATCTAATTACACGCGAGTTAAATCCGTAAAAGTTGTATTATTTATGTGTAGTGCTCGCGCAAATCTAAGAGAACGTTAGATTTATTTTATTCGTTGTAATAACATTTCTTTGTTAAAAATATTATGAACACTGTTTGAAACTTACTCGAGTTTAATATAACTTATTTACTGTTTTGAAGTTTTGAACATTCTTCTTTAATAACTATTTCTCTTTAAGAATAATAACTTCGGGAGTTACTCTTTATCGCTTTGTACATGATTAATTATGGATAAATATGAAAATTGTTATAAATTATTTAGGCACTCGATTTCAATAGTTTACAATCAAAATATGACATCACAGTCGTAATTCTAATTTTGGTCATTTCACATTGCTTAGCAACCACAACAAGAGATTGCGTACAAACTTCAAAGGAATTTAATTGAATTGGCTAAAATGGAGATTGCAAGGAAACATTCTTTAACTCCTCCTCTTTGTAAAGTCTGTTATAATGTAGCCTACGTTGACCGAATCATAATAACTATACAGGGTGTAAAAGACATGAACAGTCAAACGAGGTATATAATCTGATCACCATCATATTTTTTTTTCCTTTACACTATACCTGGGTAATTGATATTTTTATTATTATTTACTGAAGGTCAATGTCATCATTTTTTTTATGAAAACATATTCTAAACATTATTTATTAATTATTGTCCAAAGAAACATTCTAATTTTTTTTTGTATTTCATAACAAAAAATAGCTTCAAAACGTTAGCGTTCAATGTAGCCCAGTCGATGCGCACGGACACAAACGAACAGAGCCGCCGCGCCACAGCCGCCGCGCCCGTCAGGAAAAATTATCGCGGTTTTCGAGTTGCTGGCGGGTTGAGCGCTTTACATTGCGCGGTACAATTTGCAATTTTTTAACACCAAAAATAAAAATCATTTCGTTGCAATTATTATTTGAAATGTTTCTTAATTTGACGTATAGAATAATTGGTTCTCGCTTGACTGTTCATGTCTTTTACAACCTATATAATCGATTGACACCTCATTCATCTAAATCGAATGAATCGCCTAAGGCGCTATGGTGGAACATACGTAAATACAAACATACATAAGTACATAGACTGCTAATTTTATCATCCTTCCTTTTGGCTTTGCCGTAGTCGGGTAAAAAAGAATACTACTCGAACTACCAGCCGCCATATTCAGAAACAGAATGAAAAGTCCAGTCTAAAACTTTTCATCTTTTTATAATTCAATCCATATTTTTAATTAAGACGGACGCTAACTTGAAGGAAGTTCACAGAGAGAACTGTACAGGGCGCCCCGATATTCAACTCGGACTCCAGCATTGATATCTGACTTCAAACTTTTATCTGTTTCCAGTCGCGTAGTTCGCTAAGAGCATTTTTATTATTAAAAAGATGATATTTTCTCGTTCTGAATTTTTTAAGCGCAAAGTCTTTTCTGTCAGTTCTTTATCTTTGAGGTAGTGGCGCTTGAGACAGTGAGACTTCGTGAAAAACTTTGTTCTCTTTGTATCAAAACTCGAATTATTAAATAGTATGTTCGTTATGTCGAGTCAGGGCACAGCGGAATAGTCACTCAAATTTGGAGCAGCTCGAACACCTTACGTAAAAACACAGCCCAATAACACTACATTTTTGTTATGTTGTATTTCTGTTGGTGAGTAAGGTTGCTAGAGTTCCACGGGGTAGGAAAGGGCACTAAGGTTGGCAGCGCGTGAGTGCCGCGTCAATTTTCCAAGCGTCTATGCTCCTCGGGTCACCGAGGAGCGGCCAGGAGTTGCTTGGCAACATCAAGGCGCTAGGCGACTTCCTGGTAGAGCTGAGATGGCTGGAGTGATCCGGCCCACACCCTCCGACGCAAAATAGGCGCACCAGCCGTCGAGTTGCGGAAACTGCCCGTACGAAGAAGAGGAAGAAGAGAAGCGTCTAGGCTACGGTGGCTACTTACCACAAGGCAGGCCGTATACTGGTCTGCCACCCTAAACATGAAAAAAAACTAGAAAAATGCACTGAAAAAAATCGACTTGCCTCAGGCGGGACACGAACCCGCATCTTCCGCAATCCGGGCGGCTACGTTGACCAATTACGCCACCGAGACACTGCTTTTCGCTGTCGAAATTTGTCAGTTAAGTGCTTGGTGCTTATGTTTTTATGGTAAACATTGTTTCATCAAATCTTTGAAATTTGCACTTCTAAGACCCAAACGAAACATTTTTGCAAATATTTGACGCCCAGTTAAGATGAAACTACCTTACATTATGGAATAATTTTATTTTTGTGTTTAAAAACGCGTCAATATTAATACTAAGAAAAAGGCACTGAAAAAATCGACTTGCCTCAGGCGGGACTATTTACGCGTTTGTAAACGCAAAAATAAAATTATTCCATAATGAAAAAAACTTTTCAAAAATATACTTTCTTACAGCAATGTCCCAGTGTTATTATGCAATTTGGAGATTCGAGCCTATAAATTCTGATCTAGCCTTTAATTGTGCAATAAAATACCACGTGGCGAGCCATGTTATTAGAAGAAACGAAATTTAATTAGATTCCTCCTTCTGCCCACCAGGGGTCGTTTTAATGTCTAATATTTTCAAATTAAGCATCACCCTCGAACATAATAATGTTTAAATTTTGTAAATGGCTTCCAAGATTTGGCACAATTGCCACTGTAATGTTAGTCTTATGTTCGTATTATAGAATAAGTTTCAAGAATGAACGCTGACTTGAACGTCCTACGTCTCTATTACTTTGTGCGTGATAGAAAGTGACAGACGATTCTCAAGACTGGATTGACTTCTGAGTGTCATTCTGGAATGCAAATTTCAAACATGCCAATATTTGGATCAAATATCGAGCCCATTATTAGAAACATTTATTTATTCTAATAATAAGCTCGATATTTTTGGTCGATATTCTGAAGGAGATCTACGTTGGAGCGAGCGTATCCTGAATATTCTTTTAAATAAGGTTGCGAGAGGGACACTGTCTGTGGCGTCGCGTCCGCACGTCACATAAAAGTCCGCACTTCACACTGAAAATCAGTGCTGTGTTGCGACACGAACTGAGTGCGGACCTCGTTGTCACAGCCTGCGGCATGCAATCACAATAAGTTTTGCACACTGTGTTTATTTTTACCATTAGTTATAGTTAATTGCGACCGAACGCGCCAGCTTGGGTGATGAGAGGCTCATTGTGCTGAACGATTGGCATGGCTTGGCGCATACATTTGAATAAAATGTTATTTTTATACTTTTTGAAGTCGGTTTGACTTTTTTTTAAAGTTGTTTATTACTATTAGTTATACTTAAAGCTTCATTTGTTTAGGCACTTATTGTTTGTGTAAGTGCGACGTTTATTACTGTTTATATTCTTAGGTATTTTTCTTTTCTTAGGCAATGTCCGGATAGTTGCTCAGTGGGATTCAGTATGTTATAAATATTGGTGGTTTTAGCGCTTCACAATACTTAAAGGGCCTAACTGCTATATAAGCCATCGCAGTAGGCGCATACTTTTTGGACATATAAAAATAATTTATTTTATTTTTATTTATTGGGCAACTTTGGTATCTATAAGGTGTAGCCTGCACACGGCTTTTCCTTATAATAACTTGTAAGTCATAAAATCGCAATGACAACGTCAAATAAATACATATATCCGTGTTGCAGTTCACGGAAAAACTAATTCTGCAAAATAAACTTCTTTGCGACATAAAGGAAATCGTGTTCCATGCAACCTAGAAATTTCACTTTACTTGTTTTCTTGACAAAACGCTGGTGCCCACGAAGCTATGCAGTTACAGTAAATAGTAACTATCAAGAAGTTACCCGAAGAAATATGCATAGATCCTTTGAACCAATTTATGTTTCTTTTTATGCCTGATGCACTATTGCCTGTGTTCTAAGTGTGACGTGTGTTTCTGTGTGTCTGTTACATCGCAGCTCCAATACGGATGATTCGATTTTGATGTATTTTCTATTTTTGTTTGAAAGGCATTTTTCTCGGGCATCTTCTTAGCTATGATTCAAGAATATTTTAGCCAATTGAAATTCATTAGCTAAGGAATCGGAGTAGCTAGTCTAGACACTAGGTGGTAGACCCATATGTAGGGTCGTCTGGGTAGGTACCACCGCCTTTCTTATTTCTGCCGTGAAGCAGTTCGCTGTGTTTCGGATTGAAGGGAAAGGTAGCCAGTGTAATTACTGGGCATGGAGGGCATATCATCTTAGTCCCCTGGATGGCAAACGCACTTGCAGTGTTAAGTGATTTACACTTAAAATTGCAAGCGTCTATAGGCGGCGGTGACCACTAAACATCAGGTGGCCAACCTATGTTACGAGATGGCAAGCTTGTTTGCCATCTCGTAACATAAAAAAAGCCCTGTTGGTATAACTCAACTTATATCGCCTCAACTCTAGACATTTAGTATTCTTAGTTTGAAACTCCATACTGACGCAAACTAATCAACAACCACAGAAAACAGAAACCTCTATCTGTGTTCTGTGTCAACAACGAAACGACATCGGATCGCCTTATTACAAGCTCACAATCGGTCAAAGAGTGGTAAACCTGCAGTTCCCGCGCTGACGGTTAGGCGTTCACGCGCTTACGCTTCTCCGCACACGAGCGTCTCTTCACGCTTGCTCCTCACCCCTCCCATGGTCTGCTTGCAGCAGTCCTGTTGCCGAACGTGCTTTCATTCACAAAGCAACTTACAATCGTATTACGCACGTATTTTTTTTTTAATTTGTAGGTTTCAAACTGATTGAACGGCGAGCCGTCAGCGCGGTGTCGACTCGCCGTTGCCGAGTTGCTGTTGATTCAATTAGGTTACGTGCTTATGTAGGTACAGTTGACGCCTAGTGACGCCCTAGGGACGCTAGGCGGTCGAGAGGCTCCCCACAAGGGAGATGCTCGGTCGCCCAGTAATCCCCTAGGAACATTCGACCTACAGGCTTGAGGACCCTCCAAGGTCTTCGCCTTCTTAAAAACCCGGTGACGCAGAAAATGTCACCAGGGACAATCTGCAATAGTATATAAAAAAACGCCTAGTGGACGGCGAGGCAAAAGGCGATACGGTTACTTTCCCTTTTTCGAGTTGATAAGTGCGCTACAACCTTAACTTTCACAGGTGTGATCGATTTTAAATTTAGTATATTATAATAATAATATATTTCCACGCTCACACCAATTATCTAGCCCAAATTCAAATCATTGAGAACTTGTATAGTATAAATATACATAATTTTATAAATAGACTAAAAATAAATACATACAGAAACAACCATGACTCGTGAACAAATGTTCGTGTTCATCACACAAAAATTTGCTTCTACCAAGACTCGAACCCGGACCGCTTGATGTGTATGCAAAATTACTGACCACACTCCACCACGACCCCTTCAAATATGATGATGTATGTTGATGTATATGGTGGTATGATGTTACTTTAACGATGTTACTGATTCTCCAGCATCACTTAGAATCTGCAACTCACTCAACTCCTAACGATTACATATTACTAGCTTCCGAAAAAGCATTAAAAAAATATTCCGTAGTTCATATCCTGCTATTTCTTTACTAATTAATTTATTTCTAAATTTCTACATGGCCGTTTTGGGAAATATTTCCATTATCACCAGACAAGTGTGTTTTATTGGTACCAATTACTTTTAATGACTGCAATTATTTCTTACTTGAGATACGTCCACGGAACCCTTGGACGGAAGCAGCAATATATTAAGTGGATTACCTTAAATTGTGTGTCGATGACGAATAGTGTGGGGATCACAACAAATTACAAGCATTTTTTGCGATTTTTAGAGCATTATGGCGGCCTAAAAAGATCAAGTGTGATTAGACAACGCTGAGCGCTATCTAACAACGATAGGATTTTAATTATAATTATCAAAAAAGTTACTTGGATACTGCTTTTTCGGGTGAGATTTGAGCCATAAAGGTAAGTTTCTTTATTTAAAAAGTCCTCTCCCTTAAAAATATTTTAACTAAATAATTCATACCTTGGTCGTCAAGAGAATAATAGTGTGTTGGGTTGTCCATTAGTAATTTCATAATAACGACTACACTATGTGTTAATTTTTCGAAGTTATTGTATTATTTTGTGAATCACATTATTGGTTACATAATTAGCAAGTTTTGAATCATTGGAAACTTAAATATTATTAAGTGATTATTTCTTATTCCAATAAAAGGAACAAAATATATCGATAAAACCGTTATTAAAAATAAACACAACACTAGGGCTAGGCTAGAACAGAAATGTAACAAACTATTGGTGCCGCGGAAGTAGGCGTTTGAATAATTGAAGAAGTGTGGTCCCTAGAGTGTCGGCCGTGTCTAGCCGGATCAATAGGTTTGTTGGATTTAATATGACAGTGCACATGACGTTCCACAGCAAAAATATTTCTCAAATTGAAGAATAGTATAAAATACAACGGTAGTGTAAACTTAAGCGATAGGCTGGAAACCTGTCACTATTTAGAGGCACAAAAAGGCTCTAAATGCTAGGTGTGACTTTATGTGTAACAAAAAAGATGAGCCTGATCTAAGTATCTATCCTGATATAAGTATCTATAATACGTTCATAAGAAAAAACGTAAAATTATGTTGCTAATAGTCGAAACAGAATTGATTTAAGGCAAAAAATACTTGAGATATTTGAATTACAAACTGCAGTATAAGTACCTACCTATATCTATTTAAAACAACCTTTTATATGAAATGTATGTCGCGTAATGTTTCGTCAAAGTTTAAATAGTATCTCCTTGTCTAACAACACGGAGTACCTACTAGTCTTTGTCTAACAAGGATCTTTATGTGGTCGTAAGTCAGGTATTCATCAATATTTTTCTAAAATTCTTTCATTTCTGTAAATTGTAACAGTGTAGAATTAATTTTAAAACCTAAAAAATATTATGCATATTCCCTACTTTTTTCATACGATAAAATATACTCCTGACCTGAGGTGGTCTACTTGTCACTAAGGCAGGATCTGATTATGGGATGCCAGGGAAATCGGGGACAACCTTTAAATTACACAGGCAGGTTCAGACGTGTTTCAGATTTTTCTAAAGCTATTCAATTTCAATTCGTCTGCTAGTAATCATCTCATGTTGATGAGCTGGCGATGAAAGGTAAAACTCTTTAACGGCTAAGAGTTGGAAATTATTTCTTTAATTATACGGAGGCGGACTTCCGCACTTCAGCAATTCAAAACGAATTTAATTAGACGAAGAAACGGATTTACTATAGTAGTTTTACTATTTCTATGAGTGCGCAAGCGATTTTGATCGTGTGGGGGCTCAAGCACGTGTATTCGCGATAGTACGTATGGACCGACAGTTGTATTCTTTCAGGTTTTTCATGTGAGCTAATGATAAAACTCCATAACGCTTAGGAGTTACATGATATCTTAAATTTCAGAAATACCTAGTAGCCTGTATTCTGTAGAAAAGAAAAAAGTGCAAATCTAGGGATTGGATTCTTCAATTGACCTTTCTCCAATGTTGGAGCTTGTCAGTGTTCTAATTAAGAAAATGACAACAGTCGTAATCCTTACATTACGCGCAACGCTTATTATCACGTGGTTTCTTAATAAGCAATTTGTTTGCTCTAAATTACAAAAAACGCCACCAATACCGTCTCGTGTTTTTACGCGACTCAGCGCAACATAGACTTGGCATTTGGCATCAGTGTAAAACTTTGTAGACTGTCCTTCGGCGAAGTGTTTTTAGGTCGGTAATTTTCGTTTGAAATCTTATTATTTCAATTTTTTTAGTTTGTTTTTTCACTAGAAGCATTGGTAGTTGTATTTATGGTTATATTTTTGGTCATAATGCACGAGAGTAGAATATTTCTAGTGCCATAAACGTATTCACGAAAAAAGTAAACAAAAGTCGTTGGGGATTTGTTGGAGGATGTTTTTGGTAAACGATATTATATTTTTAGTTGCGCCTTTCTTAAAGAGTAATTGTTTAGATATTTTTTTATTATTGGATGATCTAAGATAACAATAGAAATTGTCAGATGGAACTTTCAAAGAAAAACAGACCTTAACATTCAACGACATGCAAGGTATCTTCCATCTTAGGATGATAAAGCAATTCGATGTTGGAGTTTAAAACGAGAGTGACAAATAAGACAACTAACCACAGTATCCGCCCGTATTCACAAACAATACTTATCATAGTAAAAAAAAAACAATTCTATGCAAAATAATGCATTTCTCAGTGCGTGGCATATGGCAAGGATTTTGAGGTCTCATAGTGCGCGTGAACGCACAGGATCGTAAAAACCTATTCATAGACAATACTAAAGTGGGGATCGGAACCATGTGTACTTTAAAATGAATGTAGCTAGCTAGCTATATTATGGCTATATTACACAACGCCTTACACAACGCACAGATCGAGATGTCAAAAGCAACGTCCAGATGTCAAAAGATTAAAGTTTGAAAGAGATTGAAGGAGGTTTGAAGTAATAAAACGTCAGTACATTCAAAATGGGAACTAGACAACAGAATCGAACCAATCACAGAGCGCTATTCCATGCAATGCTCTTAACTTATCCAAGAGTCGAGGAACCTCATAGTAATGTTTGTGAATACGGGTGTGTGTAGTTTCTTAGCTTCTTCTGTTAATTGGTTGTGTTTGGCGTAATTCGCTGGTATCTTCTTCCACTCTACCCGATCAGTCATCATCTCATTATTAATTCCCTTACCCTTCTACTCTTCTTTGCCATATCATATTTCTTTCACGCAGTATCCACTTCTCCTTCTATGCCTTTCCAAATTCATTGTTATCACTTTCTTTGGCGCATGTTCATTTAGCCTGGTCCACAGCATTAGTATTTCGAGATGATTCTGTGGTGTACAGTAGTAGTCCATCAAAAACAGCTTAGTTCGAAGGTTTAAATATCCAGTCTAAGCTTCAATGCAACGTCTTACTGCGAAATTGTTAGAATTTTCCTCAGCATTTCTTCAGCGCTCCATCCATAGGTTCTCAAAATCCCACCGAAACGGCAGTTAATGTAGCAGCGCGATGTTGCAAAGTGGCCCGTGACATTTTTCAATCGCTTAATGGCGCGGCTTTATTGGCTCATGAGGCCGTCCATAACGGAATAATGTTATAGGGGAAGTATGAATAAAATTTTAATAGGATAGTCCCATTTTTTCATCTTCCAAAGGCGATTTATGAACGGCGACGGTGGATCAATATAAGTATTAATATCGCAGGAATGTTTTATTTTATTCTATGAAAGCAGGAATTTTTAAGCCTAAGGATTAGCTTCTCGAATTTCGATTGGCTTCCTTCATTCGCAAGACAACTGACAATCGGTATAAAATAAGTAAATTGATCCGATTTGGTGACGTTGACGCCTGGTGGGCGGCGAGGCGAAAGGATTCTCGTATATTCTCGTCTTAGGAGTGATTTTTCAAACAATCACAGAAGTAAATGACAATTACTATCAAATACAAGACACGCAATTACAACAGACAAAAAATGTGTGCGTGTACTAGTGTACACACGTAAGAAGTGAAACTTCTTTATGGCCTTACATAGACATGAATACAAAAAAGATGGCGCGTAACGGAAAAATGTGACGGTAAATTTTTTTCCAACGCCGATAAAGAAGTTTCACTTCAATAATTTTATTTTTGTAATGATATTTGACGAATACAAAATTATTCCATACACAAAAATTATTCCATGAGTAATTTTTGTTAATATTCACTTACTGCCAGCTAAACAAATTGTTCGCTTAAAATATTTTACTATTTGTCCCATATCGCACACTGTACGTGGTTATTCAAATAATGGTCTGCACAATGCACTGGCGGGCAGTTGCAGTGGTCGTTTGCAAACCATTACGGGAGTAAATACAAAAACCTGAATCACACTCCCCACTGAAATTAACACAGTAATAGGGGTTAAAGTATGAAATTGCCGATTTTGTCCTCATTATTCATTAGTGTATAATTCCTTTAATACAATAGCTATGTCAATTATTCTTTTTATATTTTAAACTTCATTAAAAGAACTTATATTTATGTATAAAATTTTATTTTTATTTTTTTTACTAGAAATACATCTTCAAAAACTGCTCGTCCTAAGAGGCGCCCGTCTTCGTTATAAAAATATGAATATTTCTTTACAGGTATCAATTCTCATTTTTTTTCTCTACGTATCCTATAGCTTAATGTTGTCTTAATATATCCACAAAATTATACAAAATTTAGAATTGTGGTTCCTTAAAAAATCGCTCATATATTTGTATGGAAAAATCTATTTTCGTTAAATTCTCCATACAAAACGGCAATTTCATACTTCAACCCCTAATATTAGCAATTTCTGCCTCATTATAAATCTAGACCAGGATAATGGTAAGCAAACCACAAAAAAAAAACACGTAAGGCAATTAGCTTTATTAAGTTAAAAATGTCTCTTATCAAACAAAATATCTCAAAATACATGCTGAGAGGAATATTAAGAAGAAGCAATGTACCAACAAGAAATATTATCAACTGCTGTCACGGGTTCATCAGCATTATTTGTACACTGTAATTATACATTTTGTGAAAGTTCTTCCATTATAGGGCGACCGACGTTGATGCAGAGCAAAGACGTTCCAAAATTATGTAGAGTAGAAATTCGGAAAAGTGCTTCTGAAAAATTAAAGACTGCGTGCTCTTGGGTAATTTAGATAGTACCTACATACTCAGCTTATATCGTACAACCAGTGATTCCTGAATTAGGATCTGCTGCCAGTAGGAAACATACTACACTCGATAATCTTCTATAAGCTTGATCATGTACACTTCTATCGACATCCTCGTTAATAACTATGTAAGGAATAAAGTTTATTTCTGCCATCGGCTCAATAGATGCCACTCGAGCTTCTTCATCAAGGTTGTCGTTTTGTGGATTATTGACACAGTGGTCTACGTCGACTATATTCAGTCCAGCTGCTACCGCGCACTCATAACTTCTCTGACCGAAACCTGGCAACGGAACTGTGAAATCGCAAGCCATAAACTCCACTTGTCTCCTCTGCTGTCCTTTCAGAAGGTTAAGTGCACATCTTTGCATCCTATTTGCCCAACAGTCGTTATTTCCAAACCAACAGATTATGGTTTCGTTTTCAACTCGCGATCTTCCCCATGGCACGAATTCAATATCCAAAAACTGCTCGTACTCGTTAAAAGTAGGCACAAGCTGTTCGCTTATAAAACGTACTGTATCACCGCAGGCTGACATTGTGCCAATAGAGATTTTGATTTTTGGAGTTTGAGCTGCGGCATTGTACAAAAGAGAAAAAGCCAGAAGAAGCACACAGACACGCACCGCCATATTGTTTCGTTATTACTGACTGGCGCAGATTGTTTCATAAAAAATAATTTGCCATTTATCAATTTTTCGTCAGTTCCTTTCTCATATCACACTTTAATATCAAATATTATAATTAAATTGAGTTTGCCGATAAGATATTGTGTTTGCTTATCTACGATATGATGATTATTTAAATTTGTAATCGATATTGGATAATACTCGTATGTTTAATTAAAAATTATAAATTTTAAAAAACTAACAATAACATTTTTGAGTGATATTTTAGGATAATGGCTTGGTATTCAAAGTTCTGTGCTAGAAAAGGTATTTTCATTCATAATTTCAACAACTACAACAGTGTTCACTACAACACCAGGACACGGTAGGGTGTACTCGGTTTGCGATGTGCCGATCCAGGCCTATTAAGAGAGAACCATCAATCGATCAGTGATCAATCGATCTCTTTGATCTATGACTGAGAATCTTTACGCCGTAGTGCCCTCGCTCGTGACTTTTTGTAGCAATGCTGTCGCGCGTTTCGTTAAAGAACGACAGCATCGCTACTAACGCGCTAAGTGTTAAGAATAAATGTGGCCAAAGAAAATATGGATGAATTGCGTGAAAGTTGATTTAACACAAAGAAAGTCGTAAATGGATGAAGGTTGGTTAAGAAGTAAACAATAATTATTAATGATTGTTATTGTTAGGCACAATTTTAACTTGTATTTCCGTGCATAATGTACGGTTTTTTTGCCAAGGAAACTACAATTAATTATTTTTATAATGTTTAAAGATAAGGAATTGCGAAATAACACGTCAAGTGGCGACCCACAAACTGACAATAATCATGGAACAATAATCAATACAGACAGATAATTTTAAATTGCATTACTTTACATTAAAAAGTCAAAATCGACCAAGTTAGGGTTAACGACTTTTTATCCATGGACGACAGAATAGCCAGCATATCGTACAATTAACACCAAGTTTATTTCATTAAGCATATTATACCTTTGTTTCTAACTTGGTTTGTGTTCCCTCTCTCCGCTCAAGGGGCCGTCACGTAAGCAAGGGGTCCACGTTCGATCCCCAGGGAAGTCAATTTCATTAATACTGCGGTTGTTTCTTACCTCCTTTCTGCTCTCAGGAGGGTTCGTTGTACATTTTTAAGCGTATTAACCGTAATTGAAAACCTCCTGTTTTTCTGCGGTAAATTAAGATGAATTCTTATTTTTGTAAATGAGTGTGTAGCTTTTGTTATGTTTATTTTTAAAATTAATGTAGGTAAGGTTTAATTTAAATATTTTGTGACAAGAAAATAAATCAGTGGTAAGTGTTTTTTTATTTTCTATTGTAGTTTGGTTTGTTTAAAAAAAAAGAAACTTATGCTGTAAAAAAAAAGTTTAAACAATCCGTAATTATAAACTATGCTAAAAAAATCTCTAGAAAATGCATAATTTATTTATTTTCCTAGATCTGCCACAGTTATAAATAATTTTGATTTATGTTGATAGGCTTTCCGGTAAATAATATCTGGTGCATTCCAGCTTTGTATCTTTCGAAGAGCTCATTGGTTGGTTATTCGCTCTAGTTTCAATTTAGAAAAATAAGCATCTTTTGCCTTGGTCGTACTAATATAGATTACTAAATAAATTATAATTTCAAGCTCTTCTGTGCATCATTATGCATTACACTGATAATTATAGTGCATTACCCACTCCAACCACTTACCAATACTTTGCCGTTGCTTGTTGAGGAAATTCAATCAGAGAAAGAGAGAGAAGATTTTTTTTTAAATGATACACTGGAAAACTTATTGTATGTAAAGAAAAATATTATGCATTTATCTGAGAAATGTTATACACAAAATGTTAATACTAGGAAAAACACGATCTGGTTTTACATAAAACTCGTCCTACACACATTAATAATTATCATAAAATCATCAAAAGAGACATTAATAATTAACACCCTAAAAAGAGTCGTGAACATACGTTTTTTTTCTTGTTTATTAGGATACTGTGAGAAAGTTTCTCCGATAGGATATCACCTGAACTTTATTTTAAAGTTTTTTTAAAGTTTTTGGAAATTAAAAATAATAATCTCCCCTTTTTAAAGTGGTTAAAAGGCTAGAAAAATAAGCCGTAAAAGCAGAATACAACTCAGTTTGCTATTTGTCTGAGATAAAAACATGCTCAAAAGCAGTAAATATACCAACTTTTCGTATCAGATGCAAAGTTTTTACGGGTGGCTACGTAATCTCATCCGCTGCGGCACTCCGCGGGGACTTATATAACGCCCTCAGTATTCCGCTAATTTTAATTAATTCAAATTGCAGCTAACTAAAGTCACAACTTGGACCCCAAATATATATATCCTCTGCACAAACTGCTAACGTCTCCATACGTCTTCTGTTACAAAGGGGCTCGTAAAATTAATACCTCACCTTCGCGTCGTTGGGTTGGCTCTCAGTAATGCCCTTAAATATTTAAGTTTTCTGTACACCCTCCATCTTTAACAAGATTCAATTTCACGCCCTAGAAGGGGTCCGACTCAGGGTGATCTGCGGTACCTCAATCGTCATGAGACATGAAAGCGTCCAATGAAACGAGACCCTCGAATCGATGCTGGCACATCAATATACAGAAGAATGTGATAACCAGATCAAAGCTTGGGAAGCTCAACATGCTCTGGTGGGCACAATAGGAGCCACTTGAAGTATTATCCGGATGCATAGAGAATGGAAATGGCGGGAACTCAATTGAATCAATCTTGCGTCAAATTGGCAAAGGTTTGAAGGGGACCGATCAGAAATCATTATACAGACGTATCTCTTCAAAGCGAATTTTACAAATCTCATGATATTATACAACTACGTTTAATGGAAAATTAACTATCTTATATTCTATCATTAGAATTGATATCGCTTTATCATCTAAGTGTCGCAATGGAATGTCGCCAGCGAAGTTAAGTATCGTAAGACTGATAAGAGTATCACAATTTGGTTTAATCGCTCTCGAAAACAAGCATTTATATCTTACACATCTGTATGAAGATCATGGCACACTTATCAGCTCGGAACCTTCGAGCTGATAAGTGCCTCTTTTTACTATGAAAAACATTTAGATTTTTATAAACAAAATTTTTATTGTTCCGTTTTTAGTTTTGAAGGCGCTTTTTTTATTACATTAAAAAAATATTTAATGTTTGCTCTGTAGTGTTTTAAGTATAGAAATTTTCAGGAAACTATCTCGAGATCTTTTAAAGTTAGACAAACAAGGAATAGAACTATTACGATATCATCGACTTCAATTGAATAGGCATTATTAGGGATAACTAAAAACTACTCGTCAGTCGAATTTAAATGGGACCACATGACAAGCATCAGCTTTCAAAGGGGGAAAGGATCTTTAAAACTCGGTACACCCAGTAAAGAGTTATGAGGTAACACACATAAAAAATACAGTCGATTTGTGTGAGCGTGGAATAGTACATTATTGCAAAGGCCGCGAAATAGGCAATTGCAGGTCGAGTATGAGTTTGAAGGCCGAGCCGCAGGCAAGGACTTCACTAATACGAGACAGGCAATTGCCATTTCGGCCGAGGCATATATAGTGCTTTTCTCAAAAGAATGCAGGGAAATAAAATATACTTTACCTTTGTCACTAAATATATATCATCTGGGGCTTTAATTTAAAATCCGGTCGATTGTCGTTTAAATCCGGTGGAGTACAATTAATCTCCTTTTCACTATCTGAACCATCGAACCGAACTCATTTTAATTATTAAATTTATATATATATTTTTAGGAATCAGGACTGGAATAAAATACGATAAAGAAACAATTTTACTTTCAATTAGATTTTCACCATAAATAACAAGTAAATGCACAGAAAACCACTCTTTACACAATAACCGAACAATAAGGATGAAATAAATGACTCATTGCAAATCACATCATCACCACTTCAACCAACCTCACCCTTCAACGTCCGACAAGCAAATGGGCCGAGAGCGAACTAACGATTGCTTTTATGGCGGCGGTTGTGGTGACGTCATGATTCGCAACGACTCATTCTTCATTTCTGCTAACACGGCCTATCCTGATCATGCGCCGTCCTCGGCCGCATTTCCCAAGATATCTTCATTGGAGACCTCAACAGGGTCAACCTGAGCAGACAGGGCCCAGCACCGGTGTCATCATTGTCTTCAGCTTCGGAATCTGTCGATGAGAAACAACATGAATACAAAACCAAAACTTTTTTTGTAAAGTTGCCTATTCTTTCATTCCTCACACAATCAAGGCCCTCTTTCAATGATACACACGATGCTATTTCTTAACTTCTTCTACTTCACTAACAATCATCGTATTACAAACTTCATCGACCACACACATCGCTTATTCTCACTATTCTACGTACAAGGCTAAGCCAAACGAGATTGCAGGACCAAAGTCCAACACATATCAATGGATATGGATACAAAGTCGAAACCCAACACATATCGAAAGATATGTCTGTAAGGTAGTGCGCGCAGCAGGACGCGCAAGCAAGGCACGCAACCAGGGCGCGCGGGCAGGGCGCGCTGGCAGGGCGCGCAGGCAGGGCGCGCAGGCAGGGCGCGCAGGCAGGGCGCGCAGGCAGGGTGCGCAGGCAGGGCGCGCAGGTAGGGCGCGCATGCAGGGCGCGCAGCAGAGCGCGCAGAAGGGCGCGCAGCAGGGCGCGCATGCAGGGCGCGCAGGTAGGGCGCGCAGGTAGGGCGCGCATGCAGGGCGCGCAAGCAGGACGCGCAGCAGGGCGCGCAGCAGAGCGCGCAGAAGGGCGCGCAGCAGGGCGCGCAGGCAGGACGCGCAGACAGGGCGCGCAAGCAGGGCGCGCAGGTAGGGCGCGCAAGCAGGGCGCGCAGGCAGGGCGCGCAGGCCGGGTGCGCAGGCAGGGTGCGCAGGCAGGGCGCGCAGGCAGGGCGCGCAGGTAGGGCGCGCAGCAGGGCGCGCAGCAGAGCCCGCAGAAGGGCACGCAGGTAGGGCGCGCATGCAGGGCGCGCAAGCAGGACGCGCAGCAGGGCGCGCAGCAGAGCGCGCAGAAGGGTGCGCAGCAGGGCGCGCAGGTAGGGCCCGCAGGTAGGGCGCGCATGCAGGGGCACGCACGTGGAGAGTGCGCGACTGCCGGGTAGGTCAGCACGCAGACTGCGACGGACCCGGCCACGCAGCTCAGGAACTGGCGCACCCGCTCGGCGCCTCCATCTGTCAGACGCTCGGCCTAACCTGACGCTTGGCCTTACTCGGCCCAGGTACTCTACGTCGGTAGTTAGGAAGGTACTGCAAGGCCGGAGCCCAACACATATCGTAAGATATGTCTGCAAGGCCGAAGCCCAACACATATCGTAAGATATGTCTGCAAGGCCGAAGCCCAACACATATCGTAAGATATGTCTGCAAGGCCGAAGCCCAACACATATCGTAAGATACGTCTGCAAGGCCGGAGCCCAACACATATCGTAAGATATGTCTGCAAGGCCGAAGCCCAACACATATCGTAAGATATGTCTGCAAGGCCGAAGCCCAACACATATCGTAAGATATGTCTGCAAGGCCGGAGCCCAACACATATCGTAAGATATGTCTGCAAGGCCGGAGCCCAACACATATCGTAAGATATGTCTGCAAGGCCGGAGCCCAACACATATCGTAAGATATGTCTGCAAGGCCGGAGCCCAATACATATCCACAGACGTCTCTCACAGCACCTTTCGCGTGCGCCTGGGGTAACGCTCCCATACACACACACGCACACATAGACGTTCTTCACAACTTTACTTTCAAAAAAATGCTGCACAACTCTCGGGACGCCATTTCCCTTTCTATATTCGATATTAAAACAAAATCCCGTAGATAAATCATCCAGCGTGCAACCCTTGGCAGAAGATCTCTCTTGCCCTCGGCGGCCCCCAGAGTATTGCAATCGGTTACGACTTTGAAAGCCATCCCAATCAAATAATGCCCAAAATTTCGCAACGCTATGACAACCACCAGCGTCTCCAACCCAGCATCGGCCGTCCGCGCCCAGGGAGACCCCATTAAATATACACCAACACGTTTCACACGATGCAACAGCGGAAACAACAGGCCAGGTCCAGAAATTGGAGCGCCCGCTTTGCGCCTCAGTCTGTCAGACGCTCGGCCTAACCTGACACTCGGCCTAACTCGGCCTTACCTGACACTCGGCCTAACTCGGCCTTAACTGACACTCGGCCTAACTCGGCACAACCTGACACTCGGCCTAACTCGGCCTAACCTGACACTCTGCCTAACTCGGCCCAGGTTACATATCCAGTCTGATCGCAGTTGCACTCGAAATCTAGTGGCGTAGTGTGGCGCTGCCCAAAAGCACTAGCTGGTCCATGGCAGACCAATTTGCTGCGGCTAGGCTTGACACAAATGGCCAGAAACGAAACTATGCCTTCCGCAGCCAAGCCGGTACCTGCGGCCGCCACCCCCACCTGGGCGTTATTAACGCCACGCATCACCACTTGAACCATCAGATCCTCACTCAAACCCCGAACCATACGCAAACAAAGCAGAGATCGACGCGCGTACTCGGCGTATGTCGGAAATTTGTCGGACGTTGTGTTCATAACCTTAAAAAGTATTTGCGCCTGAACAATTTTATGGCACATAGACTTAAACTCTCACGAAATTTTACCATTATGTGGTCGTTGGTTGACCATTCACCTAACTAGGTTTTGGCGTCTCGTTTTAGACAATGAGAAACTCCAGCAAGACACTAAATCATGTCAACGGTTAGCCAATTTTGCGCGTTCTACCCCCTCGCATCAAAGTTATTGATAGACGATAGATCAAAGTTAGATACAAAGTTACTGTGGCACCTTGCTTTATTTAATGCTAGCATCGGCAAGCACCTGCGCTGCGATTAGGTTGCTGTCCTCGCATCGGGGGTAGGACTAACACTAACATGATCAGACGAGTTTGGCGTTACATTCTTAGTATTTCTAACACGAACACGTGCAGACGTGTTTAGCGGTACACTCACAGTATTTCTAACACGAACACGGTTAGACGGGGTTGGCGTTACACTCGCCGTATTTCTAACACGAACACGGTCAGACGGGGTTGGCATTACACTCGCCGTATTTCTAATACAAACACGGTTAGACGGGGTTGGCGTTACATTCGCAGTATTTCTAACACAAACACGGTTAGACGGGTTTGGCATTACGCTCGCAATACTTCCAACATGAACACGGTCAGGCGGGTTTAGCGGTACACTCGCAGTATTTCTTACCCGAACACGATCAGACGGGTTTGGCGGTACACTCGCAATATTTCTAACAAGAGCATGGTCAGACGGGGTCGACGTTACACTCGCCGTATTTTCCCCAATGGCATTTAGTGTAGACACTATCGCGCTTAACGTCTCCGCCATCGAATCGTTACACGTGACCCGCGACGGTCACTATGATGATGTTGTAAATCGGTTCTGTTGTGACGAAGTCGCGAATGAGTACGGAATCTACTGTATCGAGACACGCTACGTTGAGACCGCGAACTACATTCTACGTGCCGAGTAGACACAAGAGTATCACTCCTACGGAACCGTGAAAGATTTTCACTCCTAGACAACCGTGAGCGCGACCCACGACTACAAGAACGAGATCTATGATGGTGTCGATGTGATTTGCTTGTATATACCACGCTTAATCTCATGGCGCGGTGGCGTATTTTCCGATTTTGTGACGGTAGCGGCATAATAAATCGAATCCCTGCAACTGCTTGTTATTTTCTTTTTTAAACTAAAAAAACCTCTAATGTAGGCGTAGGAACTTTTATCCCAATTCTGATTTTAGGAATCAGGACTGGAATAAAATACGATAAAGAAACAATTTTACTTTCAATTAGATTTTCACCATAAATAACAAGTAAATGCACAGAAAACCACTCTTTACACAATAACCGAACAATAAGGATGAAATAAATGACTCATTGCAAATCACATCATCACCACTTCAACCAACCTCACCCTTCAACGTCCGACAAGCAAATGGGCCGAGAGCGAACTAACGATTGCTTTTATGGCGGCGGTTGTGGTGACGTCATGATTCGCAACGACTCATTCTTCATTTCTGCTAACAATATTAATAAGTTTAACAAATCAAGACGAATTTTCAGCTTTGCCACCAATTTTCTTTTTATCACGAAAGCAAATGCATGTAGGCTAAACAGCCACGTGAACGCAATTTGTACTAAGCAAAGAAACTTTAGTCCCTATTCGCCCCTTAGACCCCATTTTACGGTATGTCAAGATTGATAAAAGAGGTCCAATCAAAGAGTTTTAATAACTCCAGCACGCCGGCCGTTTCCACATTGCCGGAGTGTTGTAATGTTCCAAATTCAAAAAACGGTCCAGCAATGGATTTGGTTTTCTTTGTCCGTAAATTCGATACTTCGCGTGTTCTTTTTTCGAAATAATGATATTGTCATTAGTTAATATTTCCATGCATGTTTGAGAAAATATATTATTCCTAGCTTCTGACCGCGTCTTCGTCGGCACAGGATTAGTATAAATTATACCCTATATGTTATTCTGATCTATGTGCTATATTATTGTAAAGTTTCATTACAATCCATTCAGTAGTTTTTGCGAAAGAAAGAGTAACTAATACACATCCACCCATACAACCATACAACAATTGTAGCATATTAATATTATTATAACGCACACTAATCAGCAGCGTAAAGGCACAAACGACGATAAGTAATTTCATCCATTAACAAAATATCTATTTATATCTGAGGCGAAACCTTTTATTTTCATTTAAAATTTATTATTCTTCTGCCTGCTATGCTCCTTATTTCGTTTTCTTCTCCCATACTTCTTGAACAACCCTCATCTAAATATAAACACTTTTCTTTGCCATACCACCTTTTATGGAGTCAATCTTTTCTTCGTGTTACATGACGTAGGTATAGAGCTACAGATTCCTTAACTCAATAGAATTGAGCAGAGCTTTATGTAACCATGGAGTGCTTTAAATGGTCACCACCACAGATATATCAATCTAAGGAGATCGGTCGAATCGCCGAGTTCATAGGAAGACCGAGTGTCGCGATCAGCGGCCGTACTACATAGCATGGTTCTAGTTGAGCATGCCGTAATATACACTATTTATTGCGCGCCTTAAGAACTGCGAAACGAAGCACAGCCGCAAAGGAGATTGGACAAATCGCTGAGTTACGTATTAACTTGACTTTATCGGAAGGCGAAGTGGCGGAAATTTATGCCCACAGGGCATATACTTGTCACAAGTTAAACGCCGGCTTGGCCTATCTCCTTGTATTATTAAATCTGTGGTCACCACCATGTCGCCTATCGTAACAAAACCTTCAATGAAACATTAAACAAAAGTCGACAAGGACACGTTTTACAGTCAAATATCTCAGTTTCAACTGGACTGGGTTCGGACTTCCTCTCACTCCATACCCACATTCAAGTTCACTACTCTCTGTTTGCATTATTTGTTTAAAATATTTCATTATCAATTTCATAAAACATGCCAAATAAAAAATATTAACAGATTTCATATGCTATATTATTTAAGTAGCACAATTCTTGCTGCCTTAACTAGAATACTCACGGAATTTCTAAGTCCCATAATCTTACGAAGCCCTAACGGCCGACTATTAGCCTCAACCGAGCTCAACCGCTGAACCACCGCCCGCCTTAATCCAGCATAAGTTACGCTTGGACACTTTTGCCTGGAACAATAGCCGGGACATGATAGTAATTTTGCATAGCACTAGGAATTCAATTCAATTGCATCCTTGACTCCTTATAAACTACAGGTTAGATGATATCAGTCGCTTATAAAAATATCAGTAATGTGACTCTGCAACAAATGGTCTTAAAAAATTAAATTATACACACCGCATTACATTACCCGGTAAGTATAGTCATATAACTATGGATGGACCAGTGAACGCTTTTGTACTATGGACACGTTTTGCGGAGGAATGAAACGCGTGTGACTATGAGAGTAAAATTGAAGTTGAATGTTGGAAATGGAGAGGAAGAGAAAGACCGCAGAATAAATGGATGGAATGCTATGAATGAAAAAGGAGTAAATGATGAGATGAAAACTGATGGAGAAGAATCTCTCTATTGGATCATAAAAAATAACCATGAACCTACAAATGAAACACAAGAAAAAATATAACATTTCCCATTGGTATTTCCGGCAATTTTAATATAATTTAAATTAAGTCATTGCTTTACTCTAAAAAGATGTGTCATGAAAAAATTTTATATTGACTCAGCGAAATAGACAACGTTCCTTCCTCAAACGCAGACGATTATCTCATAAAATTTAATATTCCACGCCGTATATAAATGAGCGCGCAAATAGAACGAATGCAGACACTCGCAATATGATTTCATCCGATGAATGCCCCATGACTGAGTAGCAATTAGATTGAGCAAACACATGGAGCCACTCGTCCGGAACAATGTGAGAAAGGGGTGTACAGACCAACAAACAAAGGCTGCGGCGTTTGCCTCGATGATTTTACGTTGATATTCGTGAATATTGTATCCTGGGCGGATGAGGGAGCGAAAACGGCGATGCGTCCTTTACAGTTTCAACATGCTGTTTTTGAGAAGAATATAATATGAAATGCGATTACATTCCCATTTTTGAAGCTTTATAAGGAATAGTAGATTGCTTGATAAGGGTGGAGTGGAATCAATTCCCATATGAGGACGTAGTTAGACGGAGCGGCTAAAGTCCGAGTAGGAATTGATTCCTTTTACCCGTGTTAAGCACTCTACTTTTCATTTCAAATACAGAGAAAAAAGAGTAGTTTTTTAGTTAAAATACTTGAAAAATACTCGTATAAAATTAGTCTTTTTCGCAGATTAGAGAAAGTAGGTATATTTGTATGTTTAAAGCAATTTTTTAAATTTGGACGCGTCGCGCACAGGCGCTGACCAGCCGGCCTATTGGCTAACTTTTTTTGACAGTTGAAAGTGATGATCACTGAGTGAATTACCTAACCATTGCTGTTTTTACACGAGAAGTGCCTTAATAGCGTGTCATGTAAAACGGCAATGGGTATGGAATTCACTCAGTGATCATCACTTTCAACTGTCAAAAAACTTAGCGTAAAGCCCCCAGGGATGTTGTCTGTCAAGATAGTTGAGGTTCTTTTTATTAGCTGTCAGGTCAAAACAATTATTCTTCCATAGATTTTGTACCTATGTCATTACGATTATGTGAGGTCATAAATTCTTATAGTCGACTGACTGAATATTTGATGAGCTTCAATATTAAATTCTAGAGCTAATTTGACACGATGGAGATTTTCTGGCATAACATCACATCACCTTTTACCATACCTTGTAATTATTTTTGAATGGTGTCAACAACCGTTATGTATAAATAATCTTTTTAAAGAACAATGGAGGAATTTTTCTGAAAAAAATCCTGTAGCGTCGTCTTTCATTGTTAAGTACCTACTAATGTGCTAACGCTATCGTTAAACTGTCAATCTTACCTAAAACAGTATATTACTAGTTTTTTTATGTTACGAGATGGCAAACAAGCTTGCGGCCCACCTGGTGTTAAGTCGTCACCGCCGCCCATAGACACTTGGAATATTTAGTGTAAATCACTTAACACCGCAAGGGCGTGTGCCATCCTAGGGACTAAGATGATATGCCCTCCATGCCCAGTAATTACACTGGCTACCTTTCCCTTCGATCCGAAACACAGCGAACTACTTCACGGCAGAAATAAGAAAGGCGGTGGTACCTACCCAGACATATGGGTCTACCACCTAGTAGTGATGCAACATGCTGCAATAACATAAATGTAAACGTGTATCGATATTTGGAGTTCAATAACACACTTGGAAATAGATTTATTTTTTCGTTGTAAATAACATTTCTTTGTAAAAAATATTATGAACACTGTTTGAAACTTAATTCGCGTTTTTATGTAACTAATTCACTATTAGCTGATTTTTATATCTATAACTTTCTGTATTATTTTTTACTATAACGCGCTATTATTTCTTAATTTTAGGTTTACTTAATTGACTGACAATGCCAATCTTTGTTTGTTGTTAATTCTTATTTTTTCCGCATTCACTCTGCGGCGACGATAAGCTATACATACCTAGTAAAATGAATACATAGTTATTAATTAGGTGCGATTAACTCATTTACTTAGAGAAAGATTAATCACTAAGATTAATTCATTTACTTAGAGACTGATGTTCACAATCATAGGTAGGTATCGATATCGATAAAAACATTTGTATGCCTGTGTATCCCCATCTCTTATAGTACCTATGACGCGTAGTTGCAATTGTTTGGCGTAATTATTTTAGAAGAAAATAAGTGACATTTCTCCTCTATTGGTTATGTGCTCGATGTTTGGAACCTTTTGGAACACACCGCGTCATCGCAGCTAACTAAGCAGCTAACCATCTCGTCGAATTTGAGAAAACACTCACTAACCAATTAGATATCGTTCTATTTTCAAAATTCATTCCCGCTCTATGAAAGGAAGCAATTTCTATGATTTTTTCCTGGCCAGTGGTGGGAATTAGCGTGTTCCACTGAACTCTCAGGTGCAACAAACGCAACTTCCAGAGTATGAGAAATGAAAACTATTTTCCCATACTAAGATTAAATTGCAGTGTTTACAACGAATTAGGAATGATATATTTAATTCGTTGAGTATTTAATTTCAAAGCGCTACAATTACCACCTGTTAAAGAGTCCTTTTTGGAGGAGAGAAGATCCTTGGGCGAGGCATGTGTCCAACAGTAGGCGTCTTTCGGCTGAAATCAAGATAATGATAATGTCAAAGTAACGACGTAACGTCAAAAAAACATCGTTTAGGCTTCCACTAAGAACATCATATTTTATAATTCAGCATCAAAACCTAATACTAAGGTACTCTTCTATAATAATGAAAATAGACACAGCACGATCTGTTTAGCGCGAGTGAGATGGCAGCACCGGATGGGCGCCACCGGTCATTTGCACCAATGAGAGAGTTATTATCAATAGATAGTTATCAATCTGTTATTATCACGATAATTATCCTTTCGAACTCTGTGGTTGAGTGATGGGTAGGTTAGGGTTATTTTTTATGACCAGGCGGAGTGCGCATTTTTCTGGAGAGTCTAGTGTTTTATGCAGGTATTACCTATGTGGCTGATTGATGGGTAGGTTTATTATGTATAATTATGAATCTTTGCCCTACTCCTACGCTACCCTACTCTACTCATACCCCTACCCGACCCTTACCCCAAAGATGGCAAAATTATGTAGCTATATTTTATGATCCAACGATATTGTATGAGTTATAAATTTTGAGGTTTCACTTTACTTTTAATCACACTAAGTTATAAGAGTTATATTCGATGTCACTAACAGTATTTTTTTGGTGTCAATTTGCAGATTTTTTATAGAAGCTTAAATCTATGATATTTTAGAAGCGCATGAATTGTGGCTGACTAATTAATTTAAAAGACAGGTCCGATTTTTAGAGGACAATATTGATAATTATTAGAAGTTCGATTAATTACATGCCGCTTGTAATCGGCCCGTCACGCGCGGTGCGTAGACTGTCCATGCTATGCGTTTGTATAAAGAATCATTGTTAACAATTATTATATAATAAATGTCTGACTTAATATTATTAACAAACTAAATCCACGAAACGCGTTTCTTTGTTACACATTGTTTATGCAACCATGACTCCTAAACAAATGTTTGTGTGCATCACACAAATATTTCCTCTACCATGATTCGAATCCCATGTATAGGCAGCGCTATTGACCACTCCAATACGACACGGCGCGGCGTCAGGTATAATAAAATTTATATTAAACTACATAAAGTTATTATTTCACTTAATCTACCCACACAACACAAAATCGATATCCAATTACGTGCGATCTTATATAATTCTTATTGCCACATCCAGTCTGCAGATGAAGAGCTAACAATAGCGAACAAGACGGGCGCCGAGTGAACGACTAAATGTAGGAACGAAACGTTCACGACAAACCGGTCTTTTGTTAGACCACAAGGCGTGTCTTATGACAAATTGTAACTTTGTCTCGAAGTGACGGGAAAATGAATTTCTGTAGCAAGTGATTTGCTTTCAAAACAACAAGATCGCAAAATTATATTGGTGTGTTTATACATACATATACATACGATAACACTAATAGTCCCAAAAGGGATTAAGCAGAGCCTTATTACATTGCCCCATATTACAGAATGACACTCAGAAGTCAAACCAGTCTTGAGAATCGTCTGTCACTCTCTATCACGCACAAAGTGATAGAGACGTAGGACGCTCAAGTCGGCGTTCATTCTTGAAACTTATTCTATAATACGAACGTAACATAACATTTCTATACACATAAAGCCCCATCTGGCGTATCGACCACGCGGTGCCTCCAAAAAGTAACAATCCTGCATTAAACCAACATACAAAAGCCTAGATGGAATGATAGATACACCATAAAGGTGTAACATCTATCCCGAACACACTTGGAAAGAGAACGATGGGCTACATTCTGTCCATTCCGTAGCGTTCATAGAAAGTGCCTTTTTATCCTCCGCGAACCCTTTCATTTAATACCCATACTATAAGAAAGCATAAAAAAACTCTAAAACTCCGCCATGTTGGATTAAGAGTGATGTCAGAATATTTTTCTAATTATTCTCGGCAAGCCCTTTCATTTGATACCCATATTGCAGAAGTACATAAAAAATAACTATTCCGCCATCTTGGATGTTCCGCCATATTGAATTTAGAATGATGTCACATTATTTTTCAAGTTACTCTTAACAATTCCTTTCATTTGATACCCACATTGTAGAAGTGCATTAAAAATAACTATTCCGCCATCTTGAACGGTCCGCCATATTGGATTTAGAATGACATCACACAGCTTATCGTGTATTGTCATCCAAACTTAGCGTGTATACAAAATTTCAGCTCAATCGGTTGAAGATATCTGCTTCAAAATTAAGTAGTAAGATTCCACCTGAACAAAAATACATTGCAAGTTAAATAAAATCTTTTAAAAAGACGATATCATTGTGTATAAAATTAAAATATAAATTTAAAATGTACTTATAAGTTCAAAATACCTAAAATAAAAATAAATATTGTTTTAAAATATATACATTCTTAATAATATAAACTTTGTATTGTATTGTAAAAAGTACAAATTTTGAAAATTAAACTCAAGCTAATTTGTTGTATAAATAGTCTAGTTTATTTTAGTTGTATCGGGGCTATTTACGTCAGAACGACTTATTGTGACTATCTTATAAGTAAGTCATAGTAGGCCTTACATATATTCCATTAGCTGGGCACAGACTCTCTAAAAAAATAAGATATTCCCAGATTTGGGCCTATTTTCTTTCTATGTATAATGAAATTAAATGAAAAAGCTCTTTTTTTAAAATTGACTTTGAGATGGAGAAGAAATGGCGTAAAATAATAAATAATCTGTGGTATAATATTTGTTTTCGGCAAGATAAATATTTGGGCTTATCTTATCTTATCTTGTGATGGGGCCGTGAGTTTCCTCACGGAGCACTTCGACCCAACGGGATCTTTTGTGTCTCCCCTTTCCTTTTATTCTTGTTGCTCCTTAAATATTTAGGCCATCAGCCTAACTATATCTGTGGGCTTGAAGAGCCTGTAGTGCTCTGACCTTGGATAGGCCACTCCCAGGATACTCATTCTAGTCCTGGCTATGAAATCGCAGTCACACAGCAGGTGTTCCGTGGATTCCCGATCGTGTCCACATGCTCTGCAATTCGATGTTGTTGAAATTTGCATGTTATTGAGCATGTGGTTTGTGGCATAGTGCCCTGTAAGCCCACCCAAGATTAGTCGAGCCTGTTGTCTGCTGCCCCCATATATGAATTTACTCCATCCTTTAGGACAGTTTCCTATGAAGGATATGGAATGTTTCATGCCAGGCGACAGTTGCCATTCCATACAATGTCTTTTAAGGACATATTCTTTGATGGCTCTGCTGATGCAGCTTTTAGAAATTGGGATAAAGGGTTCAGGACCTACAAATGGGTTTTCTGATCCCTTCCTTGCCAGTTCGTCAGCTTTCTCATTTCCTCTAATCCCCTCATGTCCAGGTACCCAGATCAAAGTTCTGATTGAATGATATTGTTATTATTACAAACTGCTCCCTAGTTGGTAATCTGTCACTTTCGTCCCACGGTGAAAAATGTACTATTTTATCTGAAGAAAAAAATAGAGCAGTTTTGGCAAGAACTATAAACTACATTAGACTATCCATTATAGAAAACCGAGAACCTGAGCATTGCCCACTGTCAATTACTTCGGTCGCTGATAATGACATTTGGGAAATTGGGAAACAGTCTAAAACACAGTCAAACATCCGAGTTAAGCTTGTACATAGCTGCGCCTCTAATAGGTTTAAAAGAAGACCCTTTAGAATCCTGGAGAAGCTATGAGGGAGCTTATTCCCAACTCGCACAGTTGGCGTGTAAGCCTATTGGTACCGGCTTCTTCGGCTCCAGCAGAGAGATTGTTCTCGAAAGCTGGCGCCGTATTAACAAAGACCAGGAGCCGAATATTATCCAAACTTACCTAAGGTATTATTCCTGAACTCGTTGCCTACGGATTTCTAATGTCTTTTTATATGAATAATTTAATTTGTTGATTTATGTGACAAAATTTTTTATTTGAATAATAACAAACTTTAATTTTTGTTGATTATTTATATAAAAACTTACTATTTCTGTTGTTTATTTTTTATTGTTAATATAATATTTAGGTAAAGCTATTGCATAGCATTTTGTATCAACTTATGCAATTATAATTTTATTTATTTATTTTATTCATGCAGTATTTCTTTTTCTTTGATATTAATTTTATAATTGAAATAATTAACTGAAATAATTAACATTCATATTCAAAACCCTTTATACACAAATTTTACAAGTACAGCTATTCACTGTCGTGACAGCAGCGTACAATACGTCTAATCGCACGCACACAACGCCGTGTCGAAGACTGCCGAACTGAAACGACGTTAGACGATGCACGGATTGCACGGCCTTCAAGCCACACCTCCTTGCCCATCGGAGTGGGGAGCGTGAGGTTTTTTCGTTACGGTATTTCTGGATTCGGTCCCCGCGCTCAAGGCCCGCGATAGAAGCTATGCAATAGCTTAAAAAATAGATTAATATAACAAAATCTATGATTTTTTAAAGAAAAATTGATTAGTATATGCTACAATAAGAACCGATTAAATAAAAATCGTTTTTTATGTACAGTCAACAGCACGCCAGGCTATACAAAACTGTCATATATCTCCAAACAATTTTCTACCTAAGCCTTTTCAATCCAATATAAAGTGCAACTGCATAATCAATTGGGAAAATTTGACAGTTTGTGGTAATCCAACGTGATGTTGCCTGTCTGTACTATGTAACATCCCCTTACTCCCGTGTGTCCTGCCCTCAGAGGAAGGCTGAGGTCCTGCCTGTCAATGGTTTTGAGAGATTTTGTACACGTCCTGTGCTAATGCTTTAGGGATGTGAAAAAAATAATCGATTATGGAAATAATCGATAAATAATCGATTTTTTATAAGTCCAAATCGATTTTTATACACGATTTTATTTTTTATAAAAAATCGATTAGCAATCGTGTTTTTTTTTATAATCATTCAATCAAAGGTTGCAGACCAAACTTAATGTAGGGACATTAAGTTTGGTCTTTAGACCCGGAGCCCGGAACGCAAACTGTGACATATATTGTCTTTGAGTGGATTTATATTGTCAGTGTCGATATGAGTGTTACATAGTTATATCTGTAACTGATTAATTAAAAATCGTTTTTTTTATGTACAGTCGAACCAACTGAATCATGACCCACTTAGCCAATCATTCCTTTAGAATCATAAATTTAGTTAGGTTTTCTTCGCTATCATGCGTGTTGCACTTAGTACGTTTTAAATATGAATAAAAATGCGTCATTACGGCACTTGCCACTGACGCAGTAGGAGGCGTTCCTGTTCCCGCAGGCGGTGCCGAGCGGGAACCAGCCGTCGTGCCCGTTCACGAGGTAGAACCGGTGCGACACGCGCTCGTCCTGGCACGCGATGCGGCACGGAGAGATCTATGCAATTTTAATCTTTCTTATCACTGCACTAAAGTCTCAATTGGAATTTTAAATAAGATGTCGTTCATAATCTAAACTCTTTTCACTACTGAGAAAATGGAATAACTATTATATTTTTAAAAATAAAATGACGTTATGTGTCAGATGTCAAGTAGTAGTCTGAACAAATTTTAATAAGCCATATTTATTAGACACTGTCAGTGTCTAACAAATTGATAACAGGTTCGTTACTTAGAAATGTACGTTCAAGCGAATTTCATCCTACTTTGTATAGAGTGACTGTAGGAAAATGATTTTAAGGTAGGTATGATTCAAATTGGGCGACTGTACAAACAAACAATGTCACACACATCCCTCATGATGAGGGCCTCATCCCTCCTATTTACATGCTACAATTAAAAACCGATTAATTAAAAATCGATTTTTCACGTACTAACTAACTATAACTATGTCACATCCAAAATGACACTTCGAAAACGCATTTTTTTACTTGGGTATAAGCGACAAAAAAGTCATCGTAGAGCCACGGGAGTAAGCGTAAGCGCATTCGAAAGAGCGGAAAATTTTAAGTCAGATGGCATTCATAACTCATTTTCGACAAAAGTGTCGCTTATGCCCATTACCTTTTCTATTACCTAATATTGATACTTACTAATGAAAATACCTTCCACATTTCGAATATTAAATACCATGTGGTTAGATAAGTATTCAATAAATATTAGGAACAGGTATTTGGATTAGATATTTTTAAATATTAGGAACAGGTGGATTAGGTACGGAATTTCCCTAATCCAGCCCTTGTCTACTTTTAACCGTCGATATGAATGATGTGACCTGTACGGTATCGCCATTTTCAAAACTTGTAACTAAATTAATTGTGTTAGGCGTGTGAAATACAAGTTAAACATTTATCCGCATCCCAAACAGACTACGACACCGCGATTCAGAGGAGTTCAGCGCCATCTATTAGATACATTGTGAAACAAAGAAACATGCGTGAAAGCCCAAATATTTATCTTGCCGAAAACAAATAGTAAACCACAGATTATTTATTATTTTGCGCCATTTCTTCTCCAACTGAAAGTCAATTTAAAAAAAGAGTTTTTTCATTTTATAAATAAAACAACTTTTACGGATTTAATTAGATTTTACATGTTGTTATTATTGCCCGACGTTTCGTAACACTTTTCAGCGTTCGTGGTCATCACGGGATATCTAAAGATGTAGGTTGTCACATTTTATGAAATAGTTAAATCTACCGTCACTTTAATTATTAATTTGGAGTGTTCCGTTTCACGCAAACGGAGCTCAAGGTGTCATTAGGCCTTGCTGTGTGGTGGTTTGCTTGAGTTTTAATAATTTTAATTACTGGATCCCAAGCAGGTGATACGGCCCAACCATTGGGTAGGACTGCTATCTTTCCACAGCAGTCGGGACCATCAGCTTAACGTGCCTTCCGAAGCACGGAGGAAAACCGAGTTGAAGAATTTTCAGTCACCCATCAGAATACCGATCGCGCACTTAGTGGCTGACACGCTCTGACCGTGGGAAGCACGGCCAGATGTGCAGAAAAGAGAGAAATAAAAGATAGGTTAAATTTAACACTATTTATTAACTCAGGGCGTGAGTGGGGTTTCGCACTGGGGTTCTCGCACTTTAGAAAGAGAGACTTAGCTTCAGCGGTTAGCGCAGGAAGCGGCAGGAACCAGGCACGTCGACTACCAGCGTGGTCGGCGTGGGTTCAGCTTCGGCCGGTAGGGTGGCACGAAGCACAGCAGCGAAGCAGCAGGGTAGGCGGCTGCCCGTAGATAGGATCCCTGAAATGTTATTTAGAAAGATATGAACAGGTGTTCGCTAAAGTCGACCGGCTAAGGTTAGGGTATAAAGGGACGAAGCTACAATTGAAATGTTTTAATAAAATAATTACTAAAAGAACTACAAGGATGATGAAGTGATCAAAAAATTATAGGGGGTAAAGGTCGAGCAAAGGTCAACATGTGGTCACTATGTACTATTTAAAGAAAGAACAGTTAATTTCAAGTAGAAATTAGTATTTACTTTTTAGCAACATATTAAATTAAAATAGTTATAGATTACTAAACGCACCCTTCTTAGCGGTCTCATAGAAAATAGTTTTACACAGATTAATTGTTAAAAGAATATATTTCGATTGTAATCTGTCCACGGCCCATTTAGTGGAACGTTTCACATGATTACAACCTCAGTACAATGTATAGGAATTCAATATCAAAATAATCATAAATAACGTTTTGCAAATTTACTACTAAAAAGTACCTATACAGTTTAAGGTTACCTTATCTATTAGTGCAAGGAATTGAAATAAGAATTAAGATGTTAATTAAATGAAATTGCGATTTAACACTAGGTTTACTAAATTATTAAAAAGCTAGATGCAAAACGTTAAAATGATAGGTTAAGAACACACACTCACCCTAGTTCGGGGATCGCGTAAGTACTAGATACAGATATCAACTGAATAATTAACTGTAGCTGGAGAAAATGGAAGAAGAGGCCCAGTTTCTCCGAGCTACGCCTTAAATACCCAAAAATTTCTAGAATCTTCCCAAAATTTGTAGTGGGAGTTCCGTTTAATGAATAATGCAACCATAACCAAAGGATAGTTTATACAGAGTACCTGTATCTATGGTTGCTGCAGTTAAATATGTAAACCAAAATAATTTATAATGTTTATAATAATACTCTCGGAGAAAATACAAGTTAAAATATATTAGTTATTTAATTAATTTATGGCACAAATTAGATGGGCCAAAAGGCTTGTATACAAAGTTCGAGATATTTTTAAAATGGAGGGTAGTCAGAATCATTATTATAAATAATAGAAATTAGAAGCGGGTATCGGCGTCAGCCGACATGAGAACTGTCATTAGTAGACAGATGAAAACAAGTATAATCACAATAACAATTGCTGTGTTTATATTTGGATTAAAAACAAGTGAAAGTTAATATTAGTCTAGAATATTTAATTATTATAGTTGATAGTTATGTGATGCTTCGTTTGTATGGATTTTTTATTAAAAATCAACGTAAGTATATTGAAAGACGGTTTAGACCGTGACATATCCCCCCCTTTAGTGTAGGATTTTGCTTGACAAAAATCCCCTAAAGAAGTCTACACTCTCAAAAAGAAACTAAAACTTCAGAGTAATAGTTATATAGAATATAGCTGTGGATTGTAATCTGTCCACGGCCCATTTAGTGGAACGTTTCACATGATTACAACCTCAGTACAATGTATAGGAATTCAATATCAAAATAATCATAAATAACGTTTTGCAAATTTACTACTAAAAAGTACCTATACAGTTTAAGGTTACCTTATCTATTAGTGCAAGGAATTGAAATAAGAATTAAGATGTTAATTAAATGAAATTGCGATTTAACACTAGGTTTACTAAATTATTAAAAAGCTAGATGCAAAACGTTAAAATGATAGGTTAAGAACACACACTCACCCTAGTTCGGGGATCGCGTAAGTACTAGATACAGATATCAACTGAATAATTAACTGTAGCTGGAGAAAATGGAAGAAGAGGCCCAGTTTCTCCGAGCTACGCCTTAAATACCCAAAAATTTCTAGAATCTTCCCAAAATTTGTAGTGGGAGTTCCGTTTAATGAATAATGCAACCATAACCAAAGGATAGTTTATACAGAGTACCTGTATCTATGGTTGCTGCAGTTAAATATGTAAACCAAAATAATTTATAATGTTTATAATAATACTCTCGGAGAAAATACAAGTTAAAATATATTAGTTATTTAATTAATTTATGGCACAAATTAGATGGGCCAAAAGGCTTGTATACAAAGTTCGAGATATTTTTAAAATGGAGGGTAGTCAGAATCATTATTATAAATAATAGAAATTAGAAGCGGGTATCGGCGTCAGCCGACATGAGAACTGTCATTAGTAGACAGATGAAAACAAGTATAATCACAATAACAATTGCTGTGTTTATATTTGGATTAAAAACAAGTGAAAGTTAATATTAGTCTAGAATATTTAATTATTATAGTTGATAGTTATGTGATGCTTCGTTTGTATGGATTTTTTATTAAAAATCAACGTAAGTATATTGAAAGACGGTTTAGACCGTGACATGGCTTAGCTCTTGATTGTTACCACATTGTTACTAAGAAAGCACGACCGCAGCGCCATCGACCTTCTCGATGAAAGCTATAGAAATCACGAGAACGCAATAGAATGTTCGAGAAAGTAATCGAAGCTTCCAGAAGGGCCTCGACGAATTAAACAAGAAACTTCTAAGAACGACGGGAACGTTCGAGCAATAATGAACTTACAATCCTCCGACATAAGGCTTATATTTGTCACATGAACTTAGTGGTTTGTTCAAGATAAGGTAGTATTTGCGCGCTCCAACGCTCATACCAACATCAACAAACTTCAGGTTATACAAAACCGATTCTTGCGCATGGCAACAGGTTGTCCCTGGTACGTGCGCAACGTAGATCTTTATAAAGATTTCGATCTCCCCAGCATAGCCGGATTCATGAAGGAAGCGTCTAGGCGCTACTTCGATAAGGCTCCTCACCATCCTAATCCTTTAGTAATCCACGCTTCCGATTACTGCGCTAATAGGAATGTCGCACGTAAACATCGGCGTCGGAAAAACGTTCTCTTGGACCCAGATGATCCGATTTCGAGCGCAAGCGCTCCGTTCACTCCGATCCGTTCGAGTAATACTCAGATGAACACTACACACTCAGGCACTAGACACACTTTTGTTATACACCGCACTCGTCGAACAAGGGGGCGAAGACCCGGTCTACATACGACGCGCTATACCCGGTACAGACATGTGCCGGGGCGCTTCTCCCCGCCTCCGCCACGACACGATGTGCCCGAGCCGAGGTCCGAGCCTTTAGAGGCACCCTCGGTCATGTCGCTCCCTACCGACACGGACGCCCTAGGGACGCGCCCTCGGTCGCCCAGTAATCCCCTAGGAACGTTCGACCTATAGGCTAAAGGACCCCCCAAGGTCTTCGCCTTCTTAAAAACCCGGTGACGCAGAAAATGTCATCAGACATAATCTACAATAGATATCTAAAAAAAAAAGTGTATGGACATTCTAAGTTTAGAAGCGAACAAGTGCGGTGCTCTAAGTGATCTAGTGTGATATACCGACTAAGGCGAATACTACGGATTAAATTAGCAGCGTGATTGGACTTTGTTGCTTGGTTATTGTAAACTTTAGAGTGGTGTACGGAATAAAGTCTCATCAGTGTCACCAAATGTTTCTATCCAACTTTACGAACCCCTAGGTCGTAACAATAAAATTTAGGCAAATGTATTAGGGACTGACTCCACACTTATTCATTTTTTCTCCTATTTTTCTCCATAGAAAACAACGATTTTATATGGAGACACGTACGCATCCCTTCAGTTTTCTGCAGCTTAACGGATGCATATTCAGTCGGTTCACCTAATGTTAAGTGATCGCCGCAGCCCATGGAAATTTGCAACACCGGAGGAAATCGCGTACTCTTTTGAAGATGTCCAAGTCGTATCGGATCGGGAACACCGCTGGCGAAAGTTCGGCTGGCGTTAGTTCCACAGTCTTGTGGTAGAAAATTAGGCGACAAACCCACAGTTGTGGACAACTAGGCATCAAGACTGTGGGGATGAATTTGGAGTCGCGAGGAACAATGGCGGAATGCAGCAACTGGTATAAGTCAGCCTGGTGTCAAAGTTTTACAAGACTGCATTTTCGGCCTCTAATGTGACTTATTTTACATCACCGGAGCGCTGATTAAAGATAGCAGTTACAGTACAACAGAATAGCGGCACTGCCTCCAGTACCGCCGGGCATTTGGGGCCTTCGCCAGCGCCAGAGCCTCGTCTGTTATTCGGCAGGGTGTACCGCGCACAGGTAAGGTTGACTTGGGTCCCGGAAGATGTTGTTCGGAATCCCTTACACCTCCTTTTTTGGATTTGATTTCGAGTTTACATAATAAGAGCTTACTTTTGTGAAGGTAATGACATTACCATGCTTATGTTAACGCTTCATTTCGTGCTTATAACACTAACTATATAACTCTTTTACAACCTAACGTTGGATACAACACCATTCGTTTCATTTTATCGGACCGATCGCACTTCCGACATCGTAAGGTCTGTCCACTACTCTGCCTCACCGCCTGTCTTTAATCAAAATGCAAATTGGGACGCTTCCGCAGCATCGGTCGCGTGCCATGCCAGAGTCTGATGTGTATTTTATACGAAGCTCCAGCGGAATATTGCTTATGCTGCCATCATCAGTATCAAAGATTAAGTCTTTAAATTTTAAAAGTTTCAAAGTGGACTTAGCTGAAAGTTTGAGAGGTAATTAAATTGGCGAGTACCGGAAGCATATGATGTTATTGCGACGCTGCTCTCTGATCATGGTTTTAAAGGGGTATAAAGGTGAATTTTTCAAGTAGGCCTTCAGGGCCAAATCTTAAACTATAAGGAATATCAAAAATGCTCAAAGGCGTCGCGAGCCCGATTTTGATGAATACAAATACTGCATCATTGGGTTTTTGAAAAATCAATAATCCTAGCCAGGAATCGAGCCCAATGAGTTTGAAAAAAAAACACAGCCTGTATTATTACACTATTCAATAGTGTTGTTAATAAGGATCGATTTCTGGGAAGTAATAATATACGGGAAACTGATGGAAAATGTTAAATTTTAATAAAATATTTCTTGTTCCACCTTGGTCGAAGCGATAATCAAAGCGATGATCATTATTTTATCAATCAATCCAATGATGCAATATTTGTTTTGATCAAAATCGGGTTCGCGACTCCTTTGAACATTTTTCGATATTCCTTATAGTTTAGGATTTGGCCCTGAAGGCTCACTTGAAAATTTCACCCTATATATTTTAACTTTTATCCCTGAATAAGTTGATCATCGTCATCGTCAGCTCATATAATGTCCCCACCGAGGGGCTCGAGCCTACCCCACATTAGTGGCGATTAGGCCTTAGTCAACCACGCTGGCCAAATGCGGGTTGGTCGACTTCACACACAACCTAAGAATTTCTTCATAGGTGTGTGCAGGTTTCCTCGCGATGTTTTCCTTCACCGTAAAAGCGTCGATTAAACGCCGCCTACCCTAGTCCCCTTCCCTACCCCGTGGAGCTCGGGCGACCTTACTCACCAACAGAAACACAACACCACAAAGATGTAGTGTTATTTGACCTTGGTCTACGGCTACGGACTAAGGTGACTGCTTATCACCAGGTAAATTTCCTATGCTTATCTGCCAACCAATTAACATAACAAACTAGTGGTACCATTTCACACCAGGTGGGCCGCAAGCTTATTTGCCATCTCTTAATTTAAAAAAATCTCCCCTTTACTTTCTGGTATACCGGAAACGACTCAAAAGTTGATAGAAATCTTATATTTTGATGTCATACATGCATGTTAAATTTTGGTCACCCATGCGAGTACCGACCACGCACTTGGTTGCTTAACTTTCGTGATCGACGACTCAAAAGTTTATTATTTATTATTTATTATTATTATTTAATTATACGGGAGTATACCCAATTACATAATTAAATCATTTAAAAAATTATCTAATTACTATAATATGTCAATTAATTAACAATAAAATACCCAACAACATATCTACTTAAATAAAATTAACAAGAATAATAATTTTCACAAAACAATAATATTGCACAATAAACATAATTACGGCTATCGACAAACACATCTAAATCGGGGTAGTTCCTCAGGAGTGCGTTGAGCGCCGCATGCATGCTGCACACTGGGGACTGTGCGTGTGCCACTGTACGGCTTGCAGGTCGCGCAAATAACAAGTGCCGACGGTTTGCGTGGTGTCGGGTGTAATTGTCAGGCACGTAGAGCCGCGACAACTTCCCAAGTAGTTCGGAGCATTCAATGTCCCCACGCAGAATTTTTAATGCAGTCTGGACTTGATCACACTGTCTTCTAACTTCTAGAGAATGCATACCTAGCATGCCTAGCAAGAACTTCGTAGGGTATAAAAACGGGTAGTAACCGTAAATTCTTTTATACAAGTACCTGAGAAATGCTTTTTGGACCTTCTCCAGCATCAATTTGTACGAAGCTTCGTGTGGGTTCCAGACACATGCACTCGTCTCCATCTTACTTCGAACTAAGGTGGAGAACAGGAGTTTCATTACATGTGGGTTGTGAATATCTCGCATATTCCGAAGAACAAAACCCAAGCGGCGAAATGACTCCTTTGCCAACTCGGATATGTGCCTATTAAAGGTTAGAGCTGGATCAAAAGTGACGCCTAGATCTTTTATTGCTTCCGCACGAGAGACATTTTCGCTACCCATATGGTAATTATACCAAATCGGTTGACGCCGCCTGCTGAAAGTCATAACCGAACACTTTTTGAAATTGAATTCCATGTGGTTACGATCGCTCCACAGAAGTAAGGCATTGATGTCCTGTTGTATTTGCCTGCAGTCACTAACACTTTTGACCTCCATGTAAATTTTTAAATCGTCGGCATAAAGAAGACATTTGACGAATCGAAACTCCTGTACTACGTCATTTATCATTAAAAGAAAGAGTAGGGGACCCAATATTGACCCTTGATTGACACCAGAGGGGGTGCTATAAGTGCCAGAAACATAGCATCCATATCGAACGTATTGCTGTCTGTCGCAAAGATAGTTTGAAAGGAGTTTCAATAAGTGTGGCGTAAATCCAAAGGCCTCAAGCTTTGTCAACAAGATTCCATTGTGCACTCTATCAAATGCCTTACGGTAGTCAAAATACAAGACGTCCACCTGCCTTCCCCCGTCAAGACAAGTTGAGACAAAATCGGTCAAGGTAAGCAGATTGGTGTTAACCGATCTTTGCGCTCGAAACCCATGTTGCTCTTCAGATAGATGACATTGAACCTGCCTATATATACTTTTGTACAAGAGTATTTCAAAGATTTTAGCAAGTGACGACAGGATAGCGATAGGACGGTATTCCTCGATTATCGACTTATTTTGTGACTTAGGAATCGGTATGACCTTTGATGTTTTCCACTCGACAGGATAAACAGTCGTTGTGATAATGAGATTTACAATGTGACATAGTGGCACACACAAAAACTCCCCGCATTGCTTAATAACACTTGCAGGTACCCCATCGGGACCCACAGATAAACTTGGTTTAAGCCCTCTAATTGCCTGCTTGATGTCAGACAAAGAATATGTACTAACACTCACCAGTGAACCTAGGTCACGAGGCTGATGCACGCCTTGAGATCGAGATGTGTTAGATGTATAAGCACTTGCAAAATAGTCAGCAAAAGCTTCAGCGCAGTCAATACCCTCGTGTTCAGTACCATTATAAGTAAGGTTTGGCTTGAACCCACCGTTATCACGTAAGCTAGAAATATGCTGCCAGAATGCACGAGGATTAGATTTTAAATTATTCTCTAATTTATGTAAATGATTCCTGTAGGCAGAGGAGAAACTTCTTTTTAAAGATGCTCGCAAACTAGAAAATTTTGCATATATGATTGGACATTTTGATTTTTTCCAATCTCTATGTAACTTTAATTTTAACCTAATGTTTTTAATAATCTCTCCAGTAAACCACACTGGATATCTGCCAGTGCTCATCTTTGGTCTTCGCTTTTTGGGAATTAAAAGGTCAAAAATATTGTAAATAATACCATAAAACAAATCAGTAGCTGCATCAACGTCGCTGGCGCCCGTTACCGGGGTCCAATCAGCATCGCGGAACGCGCAAGAAATGAGAGAATGATTGGCTTTGTTGAAATTCCAATCCTTAGCGGCGTTGATGTTGCTAGGACGCAGTGTAGGAATACGTTCAAATGTCGCAAAACGTACCAATATATCTAGAGGGGGGTGGTATGGGTCAACATTAACTATACCACCACACTCAGCATTCGCAACAACCACGGTATCAACGCACTCCCGACTTAAAACAACATCCAATCTTCCGCCATATATTAGGTTGGGGAAAAAGTCTTTTCGCATTATGGTATGTATAAACTTGTAATAAAATCTCTTTGGCTATACTATTTGTATCTGGCTGGTTTTGGTATCATTGAAAGTTTAAATTTTAAAGAACATAATTCCAAATTCAAATTAGGAAAATGTGTGATTTTCATTTGTTTTTCGTACCGCCAAGATGAGTGAATCTAATGAAGAAATTCGATACATTTTAAAATTTTACTACAAAAAAGGTAAAAATGCAACGCAAGCCGCGAAAAAAATTTGCGATGTTTATGGACCTAGTGCAGTGTCTGTGAGAGTAGCACAAATTTGGTTTAAGCGTTTTCAATCCGGAAATTTTGATGTCAAAGATACACGTCGCTCTGGTCGCCCTATTACAGATAAAATGGATGCCATTTTTGAAAAAGTGGAGCAAGATCGGCATGTCAGTAGTTACGACGTAGCTGAAGAACTGGGAATTGACCACAAAACAGTTTTGGCGCATTTGAAAAAAACTGGGTACACAAAAAAGCTCGACATTTGGGTACCTCACGAGCTCACTGAAAGAAACCTAATGAACCGTGTACTCATTTGTGATTCTTTATTACGACGTAATGAAACCGAACCATTTTTGAAGAAGCTGATAACTGGTGATGAAAAGTGGATCACGTACGACAAGAACGTGCGAAAAAGGTCGTGGTCAAAGGCCGGTCAGGCTTCACAGACTGTGGCGAAACCCGGGTTAACTCGCAACAAGGTGATGCTGTGTGTGTGGTGGGATTGGAAGGGCATTATTCATTATGAGCTGTTACCACCAGGCAGGACCATCGATTCTGAACTCTACTGCGAACAACTGATGAGATTAAAGCAAGAAGTTGAGAGGAAGCGGCCGGAATTAATCAACAGAAGGGGTGTGGTTTTTCATCATGATAACGCTAGACCTCACACATCTTTAGCCACTCAGCAAAAATTAAGAGAGTTTGGCTGGGAGGTGTTAATGCATCCGCCGTATAGTCCTGACCTTGCACCTTCAGATTTCCACCTGTTTCGGTCTCTTCAGAATTCTTTAGGCAGTGACAGGTTAACATCACGAGAGGACTGCCAAAACCACTTGTCGCGGTATTTTGACCAGAAGTTCCAAAATTTCTATAACAATGGGATCATGTCCCTACCTACAAGATGGCAAAAAGTTATCGAACAAAATGGTACCTACATACTTTAGTTAAATGTAAATAAACTATATTAAAAAATGCTTTGAATTTTCTTAAAAAATGCGAAGAAACTTTTTCCCCAACCTATTACATTACATATTACATTGTTATCACACAAATTACAGAAAGACATAAAATAGCAAAAATAATTACATACATTGACTGAAGCACTATTGAGGTTAATGTCACCGATTATATAAACTGACCCACTAATATCCACCAGAAAGGATTCTATTTTAGTAAACCAATCAAAGTAAGCACTGTCAGTGGCACTTGGGCTTATGTACACCACGCACACGTAGATAACACGACTGTTAATTGTTAAGGACACCCAAAGATCCTCTCCAGACAGAGTCTCAAGCTCGTTTCGACGAGCCAAAACAAGGCCAGGTCGCGCAGCGAGAAGCACACCTCCACCACGAGATCCACGATCACGCCTAATGACGCTCCAGTTCGAGGCTGTCAGTTCAGCATCATTGACAGATGAGTCAAGGAATGTTTCTGTAGCAGCAACCAGGTCATGATGCAGTAGTAATAAGTTCATACTCCAAGTCCTCAGTTTTGTTTTAAGTTGGTAGAAACCTTCTATTTTGATGTCATACATGCATGTTAAATTTGGTTGCAATTAGTTAAAGCATACTCGAGTTATCGTGCTAACGCACAGACACACAGACGTACATAATTCCAGAAAAAATATTTTTGTACTCAGGGAGGTTGAAAATGTATAAATCCGTCAAAATCTCGAGGTTGAATTTTTTTACGATTACAAGACTACTATACTACGTATACGAGAAAGTAAAAACGTGCAAGTATATTGAAACCTAGCGTTTGTAATTTATCACAATCTAATTAGACAAAAATGCCATAAATACATCGAACAATTACCATTTAGGTGTTAAGGGAGCAAGCAATTTATTGAGCTTCTTGGAATAGGCACAAAATGTAACCTCCTAAAATACACGTTAATTTGAATTTGTAAATTAGCGACAATTATGAGAGCCGGTTTGTGAGAAACTTCGTATCAGGTTTAAAGTAATGAAGGAGCGAGGCGTGATTAGTAATTTGCATGAATTTATGTCGGCGCGTGTAACCTTTGTGAGTTATGTACAGTTGACTATAAATTAAGTAGGCTGTAATTTAGACTCTTTTTAATCGCCTTACTGTAGCATTTTTGTAGAGTTTTATAATATTTCATTTTAGGCGCGCCTGGAAAAGAGCTTCATCAGTTTCGATAGTAATTGATAAAAATTGCACAGATTATAATTGAATGCAATGATAATCTTACATATAATACACTTTTAGAAAAAATATTTTAAAACGCCTTGCACGTTGAATCTATGCTTGACTGAGTTAGCACCGACCAATTACATTAATTAGTGAGCAAATATCAAAATTAAAACTTTAACGAAAAGTTAATTTTAAGCTTATGTAGGCGAGAGTAAATACTTAGAGCAAATATAATGCATAGAGTAGGTAGAGTGAAGACTGTGAGTTAGATTTGACGGAGGTCAATCTAGCAAAGCGTTGAGTCTTGGGTCGGGCGGCTATATCTGAGGCGTATTTGGATTAAGACACGGTTCACACGGGTTGTCCGCCACACCTCTGATTCACACCTCTGCAAAATGTTGTAAAGGTCCACATCGTCCATCGACTGATTCATGTAGCCGATTATACGATTTTAAAACAAACTAAATACAGTAAAAAAATAATGGCATTAACACCTAAACATTGTTAAAAAATATTAATAACCTTACTTAAAAATTAACATAACATATAAGAAAATAAGAAAAATTTCAAACCTTATTCAATTGTCAAAAAGCTAAGCGATCACACACATCCTTCTGCCGGTGCTGCCATCTCGTCATAACCGAACTCTCAAGGTCCAATAGTAGTTGTTAACTATTGGAAGCAGGTAGTTGCTAGGTTTATATTAAAAAAATAATAAGCGAAATTAACTAGCTGGGGCACGCTTGTGCCCAGCGCGTGAAACGGCATTAAAATAAAAGATGTGGAATAAAATTAAATATTTATCAAATTGAATACTGGTCATTTCAAGAGAAATCATTAATATGCTCACTTCTAATATTTTATTTCAACAATTCAGATGTACCTATCACTAACACCAACATTTATAGTAGCAACAGTGGCAAATACAAAATTGTGTAAAAGAATTTTATTTACATAGTAGTATGAGAAACCACGAAGTATAGAGATATAACATTTATACGAGTTCCACATTTCGGTTCTCATCGGGTTTATATCAGAATCTTATCACACGTTTCCATTGCACTAGAGAGCATGCAAGCAGTATCATACTAAACTTATTAGGTTAAGAAAATTTAAGGCATCAATTTGATTTGATGCGGTCTATATTATGTATTGCGTATCATCAGTGTCAGCTAATTATAAAGCGATCTATTTAACGATCGCGGAATCAAGCCACTCACTGCGCTTACATTCAATGTCAATGATAAATAAAAAGCATTATTTTCCGTCTGCATAGAAGCCTATGAAATGATTGAACCATCATGCGGGTTCGATTCAAATTTGTAGGTAGGTATAGGTAGACGATAGTCTAAGTTAGCTTGTAATCTGAATTGAGGCTACCTCGAATGTGCAAAACTTGCTGAATGTAAAAGTTCAAGGGCTCTTTCGCGTTTTGCGAGCCTTGCACATTCAAAGCCTGAATCAGCGGTAACACAATGTGCAAACTATATGCTAAAAATGCGAATTACAAATCGAGACGCTTCCAAAATGATAATTCACAACCATTCCACTAGGTAGTCAGTTGAAACTAATCTGGATAGTTGGATAGTTAAAATGAAAATTTTGTGTGTACAAAATATGACAGTGTATAAGAATCTAGGAATATAGATTGATATCCAAATAAAAACTAATAACGACACCAAGCAAAACGCAGGGAACAATAAGTAGCAAATAAGACTGACATGAAAATTAAATGTAAGAAAAAAATAAAACTCACGACTCTGATGGTCAGTTCGTAACAATGATACCCATTCAGTTGTGTGCAGACCGCAACACATGCGATTCGTAAAACATTTGGTCTAAAGACGAATGGCTGCAATACTTCATGCAAATTAGATGAATAAAATTACTGCAAACAAAGCAATACCTAATTTTGTTTTCCTATTGTTGTAATTAAATTTTTCATAATCATGAAGAAAAAAGACACTCGTAACATTCGATAACATTCTGGTTAAATAATATATAATTATGTAGTGAAAATGTTGCAGTAATTCGCTGTGAACGATGCGTCACAAAGTCACAAGCTAAAACACACATCGCGACAGTGTCAGCGACGTGTTCCGTGGTATGTGCTTTCATTACGGATCTGTGCGCGTGCGCATGTAACTGGAATCCATTTGCCAGATAAGGGCTGTGAATTGAATGAAATCTATTTTCTACTGTTGCAATGTTACAAAGTCCTAACCGACAGCCAAATTTTGCAGGTTTAGTTGATATACTTTCATATATTGGACGAAATGTATCACAAACTTTAATAATATCCTTTATTGTACACACATAAAAAGGTTTAAAAACATACATTGAGAAAGGCATGTACATAGGTGAGCTTATCTCTATTAGAGATCTCTTCCAGCCAACCCTAGCTTTAGTTTTAAATTTAAAATGCGGGATTCATGTGTACCTACTTCATGCAATAAATAACAAAATAGTCAAACAATGTACCTATTTATAAGAAAAACAAATATTACTACATTATAATTAATTAATAAAAATATATACATTATATATAGAACCATACATATATATTTACTTATAAATATAATTATTAATACATACAAATATATACTGTATATAAACATATATTATACATATACATACCTACATACATATATATTAAGACAAATTTGAGAGGTAGTGCTCTTTCAACTTGTGTTTGAAAGAAGCCACCGATGTACTCTCTCTAATCTCAGTCGGCAAATTATTCCATAAGTGTGTTGCACGCACAGTGAAAGATTTGGCAAAAAACTTGGATTTGGTAGAAGGACGGACCAGGGTTTTGGTGATACAAGCACGTTTAGGACGAGAACTGGGTGGAAGGAAATTAAATCGGGAACGCAAGTAATCAGGATGTTGAGGATTGTGAAGGATTTTGTATAGTAGGGTAAGGATGTGCACATTTCGGCGAAGTCGGATGGGGAGCCACATTAACTTTGAGCGAAATTCAGAAACACGGTCGAATTTCCGTAAACTGAAAATGAAGCGAATTGCCAGATTTTGTAGGCGTTCCAACTTGTTAAGCAGCTCCTCTGTTGCATCCAAATAACAGACATCAGCATAGTCGAGAATGGGGAGAAGAAGAGTTTGAGCTAGCATAACTTTGTAACGTGGTACTATAACATTGCCATGTTATAGTACCATCGTCTTCGCTATTACTGGCTGTATTTTTAAAATAACTATCAAATTCAAAATCATCATTCATCATGACATTTGGTTCATTTTTGATTCATTCCATTACTGACCGTGTCACAGAACACATAGCTACATTACTAACGTACCTAAGGGTCTCGCTCTGACCTCGGCTTGGGCCTTTACTATAATTCGTACCTACTTATAAAATTATATCAAGGCACTAAAATTGTGAGTACCTTTTGTAAAACCTTTTTATATTCTTGTGTATCAGTTTTAAGTGTTTTATTGTTTAGTTTCTACAGTGTGTTTTATATTATTTTCAGAGTGCCTTTTATATACCATTTGATGCTGTTTAAGTAACTCAATAAAATAAAATTCTCACGCGCAGTGTACGCAAGCAAAAGAAACTCGAGTAATAAATACAAAATGAACCTTATGCGCTCTCCAAATAAGTCAGTAGCCGGATCAAGTCACACAGGCTCTTTAAATGACTTATCTAAGTATGATATGTTAGCGGACACATTAACATCTACGCGTCATAAACAAAAACGCAAGCATCCAGAATCCGAAGAACTAAGGCAGGAATTGATCGACTTTCGCAAGGAAATGATGGGGTTTCTCCGGGAATTTAAGGAATCTCATAATGAAGACATGAATGAAATTCGAGCAGACATCTGTGAAATTAAAAATCAGGTCACATCTATCAAGTCAACGACGGATACCCTGACTACCGAGCATAATAAGTTTAAAGCCGAGTTAAGTACGTTGTCCGCATCCTTAGACTTCCACTCGAAAGAACAGGACGATCTCAAAAAGCGTATTGATAAAATATCGGCCGATATGTCCGGTCTTCAGTACATGACACAGAGTATTCAAGAGTGCAAAAACAGTCTTGAACAATTTCAAATCGATCAACAATTTCAGCAGCAACGTGAACGAATACTTAACTTGGAGATTTGTGGCGTTCCAGAAACATCTAAGGAAAATGTTTCTCAATATATTATTTCCATTGCAAATAGCGTCGGAATGAAAGTGTCTGACGAGGATCTAGTGCATGCTCACCGTGTTCCTACGCGTGTACCTAACAGACCAAAAAACATAGTCGTCAAATTTAAATCATCTTTACTAAAAGACAACGTACTCTCAGCTATCAGGAAAAAGAAAGGTGTCTCGACTAGTGATATTGGAATCGGAGGTAACACACAGAAGATATTTGTCAATGAACATCTAACTCCCTACTACAAATTAATGCACAAAAAAGCGAGAGAAGCAGCCAAAGCAACTAATTTTAAATATGTCTGGATCCGGAACTGCAAAATTTTTGTACGTAAAAATGACACTGCCCCATCTATTGTAATTAATAACCCGAACGATCTATCCAAAATCAAGTGACTTTTTTATTTTAAATGTGTGATACACTTATTAGTGTTGTTAAGAGCTGTTACTGCGACTTTAATAATATATCAATCGAACAAAATAACTTACTTAACGTTAAATAACACTTTTTTACACAACCGTAATGTAAGCAAAACAATATATATATTATGTTATTTTAGGTATATAAGCGTATTCTATATATTTTTCTTATTTATAATTATTATTATATACTATTTAATTTTTTTATTGTATTATATTATATTATGTACTAATATTGAGTTACATATCCATCTTATTTCGAATATAATTCTGTGGTTGAATTATATCTTAGTCGTTGTGTCGGGGGCCATAGATGCTGATACCTTTCAGCAATACACATATAGCATTGAATTGGGAAATAATTTAATTTGCCTTTACATTACAGATTACTATTGTGAAACGTCACTTCGAATCATAATATTAACCTGTACAAAAAGCCACATTTCCGGTCATACAATTATTATGCTTCCTTTCAATATACAACATCTTTCAATTGGAGATGTTTTTTTTATTTGCGCACCCATATCACATAGTACTAGCGATCAGCAGCCGCTGCCGGTGCCACGCGTAGTAAAACATCACTTCACACATTACCCGATTATCCTACCTACATGTTTTGACATAAAACTTGCTCATTGTTATTACGCATTCAAATTAAAGGTTAATCTTCACTGTTACCCTGACTCGAGTAAAACATTCTTACTTACAAGGTACTACTATGTAAGTATTGATTGCTTGATATTACTTATAGTTATAATACTTTCATTTGTTTTTATATTAGAATGGCTAGCGTTAACAGTTTTTACGGTGATTTGAGCATATACTATCAAAACGTACAGGGTTTGCGCACTAAGTGTATTGAACTTTCAAACAATATATTAACCAGTGACTATGATATTCTCTTATTAACGGAGACGTGGCTCCAGGACGATGTTTTTGACTCTGAGATATGTGATGCTCGTTACGACGTCTTTAGATGCGATCGTAACTTACTTAAAACAAACAAAAAAACTGGTGGAGGAGTGATGATACTTACAAAGAAAAATCTTGGCGCTATCTACAAACCTGAATGTCAATTTAACCATAGCGATTTTACAGAAACGTTATATATTACAATACCCGCACGCTCTATACAGACTTCAGTTAATCTTCACGTCATATTAGTATATATTCCACCGGATGTTAAAGATTTACAGACACGTATTGAACAGGTGAAGGATGGTATAGAACTTAGCTTTAATTCACAACCCTTAGATAATTATCTGTTGGTTGGCGACTTCAACCTATCATTCATTACATGGTCCCAAGACAATTATAGTGTTTTACATTCCCGTTCTGATGCGGTACTAAGTACAACTACTTCTCTTTTAGACGAGTTGAATTTCATTGGATTAAATCAATATAACTTTATTACAAACTCTAAAGGTAGAACTCTAGATCTATGCTTTAGTAATTTACCATTAACTGTGAAAACCTGCTCCAATCCAATCACCAAAGAAAACGTACACCATCCTTCACTCATCATCACTACGCTTGATCTGCACATCTTGCCCCTTAAAGAGTCTAGCTTATCGCGATTTAATTTTTACAAATGTGATTACGACAAAATTAATACTTTCTTGAAAAGCAAGGATTGGGTAAACATTTTTCAATCACAATCCCTTGAGTACTCGCTTAATTCATTTTACACAATTTTACATGATTGTTTATCATTATATGTACCATTAAAAAAATCTTCAGTCACCAAAGGCTATCCCATATGGTATAGTTATGCGCTTATTAAAATTAATCGCGAAAAAATTAAAATGCACAGAAAGTGGAAGCGCTTCAATAACGCAATGGACTATAATGAATTCTCTGTCCTCAGAGCTAGGGAAAAGCGCATCCAGACCCAATGCTTCCGTCAATACACAAGTAATACAGAAAATAATATTAGACATAACCCCAAATACTTTTGGAAATACATTAAGTCGAAGAAAGGAGTATCTAATTATCCTAAAGAATTCAAACTAAATAATGGGAGCTTTGTGAGTGATGGACAAGGTATCTGCACCGCGTTTAATAAATTCTTTGAAAGCGTCTTTATTAATCCCGTGAGCACATGCCATCATACTCATACGCCAGACATACATCACAATAATGAGAGCCTATCGTCGATTTCTGTTGAGTACAATACCGTTCTTAAACTTTTACGCTCACTAGATGTATCAAAGGGCCCTGGCTGTGACGGGATCCCTCCTATCTTCTTGAAGTCATGTGCTGAGAGTCTTGCTTCCCCAATTACGTTACTCTTTAAAATGTCCCTTAAAGAATGCGCTTTTCCGGCTTTATGGAAACAAGCTCATATTATTCCCATCCACAAAAAGGGCTCACGTACTTCCATAGAAAACTATCGACCTATTTCTATTTTAAACACAATAAGTAAGATATTTGAAAAAATTATCTATAACGATATCTATCCCATCATAGTACGTAGTTTACCCAATACTCAGCACGGATTTTTAAAAGGACGGTCCACTATATCTAATCTTGCATTGTTCTCTAATTATGTTCTCAACCATATGGAAAATGGAGGTCAGGTTGACGTGGTCTACACTGTTTTTGAAAAAGCTTTTGATCGTGTAGACCACGACATCCTTCTCCGCAAACTTGAGTGTCTGGGTATACACGGGGACTTACTTCGTTGGATTCGCTCATACCTCACAAATAGGTCTCAAGCAGTCATTGTAGGAGGATATTGTTCAGACTACATAACTGTGCCTTCAGGGGTACCACAGGGCTCACATTTGGGCCCTCTTCTCTATAATGTATATATCTATGATATATACACTTGTTTCAGTAGCGCTAATCATATACTATATGCCGATGACAAAAAAATCTACATGCATGTGCGTTCAGTTGCTGACTGTGTACTATTACAAAGAGATTTGAATAAGCTTTACAATTATTACACAGACAATAGAATCACAGTCAGTATAAAGAAATGTCAGACTATTACGTTTACTCGCAAAAAGAAACCAATTTTGTATCAATATCACTTTAATAACGTTATGGTCGAGAGAGTCAAGATAGTCAGAGACCTTGGGGTATTCTTTGATTCTAAAATGCTCATGACAAATCACATATCGAATGTCGTCAGTAAAGCTTACCGTAACTTAGGGTTCCTTATCAGGTCTTGTAAACCATTTAAAAGTCCTTTTCCTATTTTGGCTGTTTATTACGCGTATGTGCGAAGCATATTGGAATATGCTAGCCCTATATGGTCACCATGCTATAATATCCATATTAACCGTATCGAGTGGGTTCAGAAGAAGTTCGTAAAGTACCTCGCCTTCAAGTGCCATGAACCATTTATCAACTACACTGATAACTGCCGGGCCTTTAACGTGCTTTCTCTCGCAGACCGTCGACAGATGCTTGACATGTGTTTACTTTTTGACATACTTGGAGATCATTTCGACTGTCCGGAGCTTATTGAACACATACATTTTTATGTACCAAGGCGTCGTTTGAGGCACACCTCTCTATTTAGTATACCCTTTCATAATACCAACTATGGTAAGAACGCTGTCTTCACTCGAATTGTGAGATTATTCAATAAGTCATTCCCTGAAATAGATCCTTTTGTGGGATCTAAACAATCTCTTAAAAAAGAAATTAAATGTTTGTTGGACCATAAGGAGTAGGGGGGTGTCATAGATTGTTCGCTTTACTCTTTGACTACTTGTGAATGGTTTGAGTTTAACATGTATTGAATTCTAGGTATTCAAATCTTACTATAAACACGAACATTCGGATTGCTTAGTGGTATAACATTCCCTGTAACTTTTTATTACAGATAGTTAATTTTAACTCTGATAACTGAGTAATATCAAGCAATCTCAGGGCCTAATAGGTGAGGCTCAGTAGATTCCTTTTCTCCCTTTTTGTATTAGTAATTTTTTTTTTTGATGATGTGTTGTGGATTTTGTGGCCGTAACTATACAACTTAATCAATGTCTCTGTGGAAGCATAGCTTTCTGACACGACAGAAGGTGATCTTTTCGACCACTTAATTAAATTAGTTAACTCAAGTGTCTATAAAAAAAATATTATATATTTACTATAATTATTATTTTTACAGTATCGGTATCTTATCTCCATATTATATATTATTGTATCTTTGATATAACTATTATCTAAGTAAGTGTAATTATTATATTTTCATTCAATAAATTTATCATATTATTAAATATTACTATATTATAATTTTGTTATCTTATCTCTCAATGTACAGGTATAGGTTTATTTGCACCGCTTACGGTGCGCTTAAAAAAATGCATTGTAAACTCAAATAACTATATTATAACAAATACTTAAGCTTAGGGCGTTTAAGTTTATATAAGTACTCATTAAATTAAGTATGTGGATAACTGTAATTGGCTTAAATTGTATTGAAACCATGTATTATAGACTATATATATGTAAAAGCTGTTGTTGTCCCGAATAAATAAATAAATAAAAATAAATAAATAAATAAAATAGTGACGGGAAACGTGTTTGATTGGTGGACCATACTGCCAGAGTTGGACCATAGGGCACGTACTGTTACAACTTTAGTCTTAAATGGCAGGAAGTATTGAAGACGCTTGAGAGAGTGATAAGAGAAATACATACGACGGCTAACTTCGTTGATATGCGAAGACCACGACAATGTGCAATCAATTGTCAGGCCAAGATCTTTGGTCTTTTCCGTAAATGGTATTACAACGTCGTTATACAAGATTTTTGTTATATTACCGCCATCAACTTTACTATGCATCCGGTTGCTAGTGACAATTATAGCCTGTGACTTACCAGGATTAACTACTAGTCCGAAAGATTCGGCCCAAGACTGCACCACACTTAAGTCATCATTGAGATTGCATACAATGGAATTGACGTTATCCAAATTACAATGCCTGTAAATCTGTAAATCGTCCGCATACAGGTGGTAGGGAGGTGACATGACCTTAGTAAGTTCATTTATAAAAACTGAAAAAAGAAGAGGTGAGAGCACGCCGCCTTGCGGTACGCCTGCAGTAAGGTGACACCAGTCTGAGAATGACTCGTCACACTTGACACATTGCTGACGTCCGCGAAGATAGTTAGAGAACCAAGCGATCACAGAGGATTGAATGTTATTTGAACCAAGGATGGATAAAAGGACATCAAAATCAACTGAATTGAAAGCGCTGCTAAAATCAAGTAAAACAACAACAGTAGCCAGCCTGTTGTCTAATGCTTGACGAATGTCTTCAGTGACGTTCAACAAGGCTGTTACTGTGCTGTGATGGGGACGAAAACCGGACTGGAGAGGACTAATGAGGTTATTACGGAATAGATAAGAGGATAGTTGGATATGAACAGCGCTTTCAAGGACCTTGGATAGGAACGGGAGTATGGATATAGGACGAAAATGGGAATAGGTTGTGGGATTTGTTGACTTAGGGAGAGGAATGACATGGGCTAGTTTCCACTCACTTGGAAAGACATTAGTCGTCAATGAAAAATTCAATATATGTGTGATAATGACACCTACATCTTCCAGTAAGGGAACCAGCATGTCTCGGCTTATACCGTCATTACCCACAGCCCGGGATTTTATAGATAGGATGCTCTCTTTAACTTCATCCTCCGTGATTTTGCGAAAAGAGAATGAGTCACAGCCAGGTGGGGTAGCATTGTTAAGAAGAGTTAGTGTTCTATCTTTAACGGTGTTGTCTATAATGACAGGAGGCTTAGAAAAATGTTTATTGAGTGAGTTCAAGTTCGGTAGATTACAGTTATTATCATGAGTATCACCCACACCTAGCGACCTTAAGAATTTCCAAATTTGTGCTGGAGATACATTTTCCAATGATGTATGGATGTACCGGCGTTTGGCATCCCTACACAACCTGTTGCAGAGGTTTCTTAGAGTTTTATATTTTTGCAAATTGTCCTCACTCGAGATCTTCTTAAGGTTGGACTTAGCCTTGTCTCTACGCTGCATAGTTTTTTTAATAAGTGGGGTGAGCCAAGGAGCCGGTAGGTGTTTCACTCGCACAGGTCTAACTGGAGCATGAGTGTCGAATAAAGTTAATAACAGTTTATTAAAAATATCAACTTTCTCGTCTACAGTATTAACAATCAAAATTGCAGACCAATCTATTTTATTAAAATCCTCTCTCAAGCGATCAACATCAATGCCCCTAAAGTTACGCTGAAGAATAACCTTTGTTTTGCGTTTGGGAGGGCGTACTTTGTACGAGACATATAAAAGATCATGGTAGGAAAACGGCGCTGTTAGCTGACCGTGCGAAGCGACTAATTTAGGTTTAGAGATAATCTGTAAATCTAATAGAGAAGGTTGGCAATTAGGAGAGTGATGAGTAGCTGAGAGGGGTAACAATTCAAAGTTAACTGAAGAAATAATGGATTTTAATCGGGTAGACCTAAAATTGTGCTTCAATAAACACGTATTTAGGTCACCCATGAGAAGTACATGATCGTACGTAGAACTTAAATTCTCAAGAGTGGTTTCAAAAGATTGAAAATAATTTACTTTATCATTAGGGCTATAAACTACACCAACGAGAATCTTTGTGTGATGCACTTCGACTTCCAGGAAAAGATGTTCAAGAGAACCAGAATATTCACTAGGTGATTTGTCAACAATGTTGCATTTAATATTATTCCGAAAGTAAACACATACACCACCGGCACCTGCACCGATTCTATCATTTCTGTATAGTTTATAGCCATGAATAGAGCAAATTGAAGAAGGTAAAGAAGGCTTCAGCCAGGATTCGGAAACTAAAATTCCATCAACTATACCGCTGTTAAATGACGCAATGAAATCAGAAATGTGTCCTAGAACACTTTGAGCGTTAATGTGCACAATGTTAAGGAAAGAGGCTTTACCGTGAAACACTGACTGAAGTTTCAAATCCAATGACAGTGCATCGGAATCAGAACCTGAAGATATGTCACTGCAAGCACTTTCAAATTCATCTGATGAGCTATCTGAAAAATATCTATGATCAATAATAGACATAACAAATAATATAAATACAAATATATATGTATATATATATATAAATAAATAGTTTCTACTTATAAAGTTTCACTAAAAATATTACCAAAATATAACTATAATAACCACCGGCGAGAGTTGGCTTATTAACAAAAAATTACACAAAACAAAATACTTAATTATGTAAAAATGACAAAAAAAATAAAACTGACTGACTTCTAATTCTCTTACATCCGATTAGCAGGCAATGCTATCATCAAGAAAAAGATTAATAATGAAGACATGGCTGTATGGGTTAGATTACTTTGCCTTGGTACAATTTAAAAAAAAAAAAAGATTGTTGACAGAGGTTGACAGACAATAGTGAAATTGACATACGCCAGTCAGGAAAAAGAAATTATTGCGAAATACCTTGTATTATCATTGATATTGTTTTATCTTAATTAAATAAAAATAAGTTCTATAATTAATGAGTCATAAAAAAAAAACCTAGTATACGAAACTGAACTACTTAGCTATCATCGAGGGAAATTGTGATTGTAGTTTCTGCAGATCTGACATGGACGAGATCTTCTTTCTACTCTTGTCGGGAAGCAATACGACGATAGTACCCTCCGAAGACCAACAGTTTTTTATGCCGAAATGCTTGCGGGCCGCTGAGAAAATACTTTGTCTTGACTTTGTCAAGAATTCGGATATAGATATTTTAGTCCCCTTCAGCGACGTCTTGGCACTCCAAACAGCTGAGCGAGCCTTCATGTTCGAAAATCGCACCAACACCGGTCGCATCCGATCCTTCCTGACACCGAGTCTGTGGCACACTTCAATGCTATCAGATTGTATATTAAATAGCTTCATCTGCGTGTTTAAGACAGCCAGAACCTTCAACTCAGTGTTCTCGCTTGGTTCATCTGCCAAGCCATGTATGAGTAACACCTTCCGCCTTGTGTGTGTTTCTAACTGGTCTATCCCAGCGTTGAGGAGCTCCAATTGAGACTTTATAGTCTGAATGGCCTTCAAAACAAATGATTTGAATTGAAGGTACTCAGCGGACAGAGCTTTAACAGTTTGAAGTTGACCTGATGATGCTGATGATGAAGTAGACTGCTGCTGTAAAGCCACCTCAAATTCTTCCATTCTCGCTCCGAATTGGGAAGACAAGTCTTGAAGATTTTCGGCAATCTGGGCGAGATCCATTGTGACAAACTAAATACTGATTTGCAGTTGGTGAATTAGAGATGTGTAAAGTGAAGTAGTATCGAAACTTAATATCACCAACACTCACTGGTGGGTACACTAATACATTTATAAGTATTTAACACATGAATGTGTATTAAATAAATAATAATTTAAATAAAACTTATGGAGCAGATTTCTTGTGTCTAAATTCCAAAACTACCCACGAAGAAAAAAAACTTTATGTTACGTTAGGTATTATATTAAGTAATATCATCAAACAGATAACATGTATTGCTATTTTCATCTAATGACCAAAAGTCAAGAAAGATGAATAGAGTAATCTCTTTGTAGCAATTAAGTGAGAAATTCGTTTGTAAAATAATAAGTCTCTTTGTTATGACTACTGTATCTATTTTCCAATATTTTTTACAACAATACAACACAAATAGGTCCTTATACTTTATTGGATACTTAAAAGATACAAAACTAACATTGGACAAAGGGCAGTACGATAAGCGGCCTTATTGGTAAGCAGCATCCTCTTATAAAGGTAAATCAGGTTGCTGATCATTTCATTTTTAGCAATTGGGCATAATTAATTGAATTTGATTTAAAGTTCCGTAATTTTGTGAACTTTTCACAATTTATAGCGTAAAATCTCATTTCACTATTCAAAAAATCAAATAATATTTGATGTGGATTTACGGATAGATTATCATTTCAGCCGAGAAACGCTCACTAACAGACATAGGCCTACCCCAAGGATCTCCAAACCGGTCGGTCCTGCGCTGCTCGCATCCAGCGGCTTCCCGCGACCCTTACCAGATCGTCATTCCACCTTGTGGGGGACCTAACAACGCTGCTTTTCCCGTTACGTGGTCGCCACTTGAGGACCTTTCCGCCCCAACGGTCGTCAGTCCTCCTCACAATGTGCCCTGCCCACTGCCACTTAAGGTTTGCAATTCTTGGGGCTTAAAGGTTCCCCCTGATAGATCATTACGTTTCAACACTCTACCCAAGTACAATTAGTTGGTTTCCAATAAATATAATTATGGCAAATAAGTTATAAGAGGAGTCAAGTGTAATGTAAAGAATATTGCTATTTCTATTCTGCTCTATGTTAGCACTGCAACTCTACAGTATTTCAAAGTGGAAAGCCAAACACCTGAAACTATTTCAAAGATAGCACTACTTAAAACTCTAGACACTTTCGGAGAGCGGCGAAGGAAATCGAAAAACCCGATTCCCAACGCCGTCACGTATTCAAAACGGCAATGGAAATGTGCCGATCGGGTGCATCTCGATAAACGCGGAGGCCAGCGTTGGTTTCTGTTACATTCGCAGACGAAATCTAATTTACTTTTCAAACTTTTACGCTGCCGTCTAGACTCAGTCCAAGAACAATTTTGTTAACACCACTCGAGTTTTCAATTACGATCTGAATGCGACACGATCTTTTCAATAACATGTTGTTTGGCTTTTGTTTTTATCACGCTTTCATGAGCAGTAGCTTTGTTGTCAGACTGCAGTTCTAACGTGGCGGTCTAAACGTGGCATCACGTGGCATCAGTTTTAGTCATTTTGCGACTCTTATTTTTGGTGTTATAAATAAAAAAGCACCAAAATATTTGTACGACAAATTAAAGTTTTCGCAGCGAACAATATTGATCGCTTCACGGCTACTGTACCCACCACACAACACGGCTGCCTTTCGTGGCAGCTTTCGATACGCTACTTCAAACTGTTGGAACGATTTTCGAATCGTAAATATTTCGTTTAAAAATCAACTAAGAAAATTTATTTTTGAATTACTAATCTATATATCCAACAATCACTTTGAATTCAATTTTAATTTTGAATTAATGTTTTGTTTGTAGTTTAGTAATTGATATAATCAATCAAAAAATATCAAGTAAGTAAGTATAATGATTTTTATATAATCTTTCATTTATTTCGTATGGTAGTAATATTACATATTTATTCTATTATTTTCTATTTATCTGTGTCCGTAGGTAGCATCCTTTCTCTTTTTTTATGGTCCTACTGAAAATCAGCGCCGAGGCATTTTAATGTCGTGGTATAAAGCTGAGTGGTGACCATTTAGTTGCATTATTACCATATTGATTTTATATGTGTTTCTATGTGTGTGTTATGTTTTCTTAATGCTTTCTAGTAAATATGTTTTCTTTCTTTCTTTCTTTCATTCAGCAGCCCGTCAACCTTATATTTAATATTGGTGGATGCAATGAAAAACAGTCTTTATTTCCAATGAATTTTTTACTAGCCTTTAAGGTGATTTAAATAGTTTAATTGTTTCAGTCTTTAGATTTTAATCTTCCTCGTCTAGAGCAACAGGTATTGGTTCTCCAGCAGTACCATTTTCCACAAGGGCAAGAATTACTTATTACTGAAATTCTAATAACACAAATTTTTAACCCCCTACACAATAAGAAGTGCGTTACAAGCCTGACATGTTTATCTGTGATTAATACTGAAATTCTGATAATGGTTTCTAGATCTAGAGTCGATAGTGACGTTGATTGACATGGATTCCTATGTAGACGGGGAGTGTTAAAGTCGAACAAATATTTTATTTTCGTTGGCATCACCAAGAAACATCCATCCAGTTGCCATTGAAAATTCAAGTTTATTGCAAAATAAAGTTCTTACGGGCGATGCATCTGAGGCACGATATCGATTTGCGAAACGTAGCCGGTAAATAGCGAACAGTATGAAAGTGGACTCCGTTGGGACTGAGGGGATTATTCTCAGATCGGATAAATAGTGCTAGAGTTACGGATTTCAATACTTTAAATGTTTTTTTTTTTTTATATAAAAAGGTTAAGTAAATGACTTCTTTCCACCTGATAGTAAACAGACTTCCAAAAGTCCAAATCCGAAGATAGCACTAGCTATCTTCGGATTTGGACTTTTGGAAGTCTCGCACTAGCGAGAGATAAGCGCATTCGCCTTGCTGACCTGCAAGGTGTTTCTTCGCTCCTCTTTTGAATGTAGGAGGACACATGTGCTGGCAGTGAATTCCATTTCTTGATAGTGCGACAAAAAATATTTATCTCGTAATGGAAAAATATTGAGTAGAGATCTCGAACATCAACAAAAGTACTGGCTCTGGTATAGGCTTATCACTCTTTATTGGTGCAGTTTGCCTTGTTCACATAAATAATATAATTATTATATCTGTGGTCTTGTTATTGACTCACAGCTTTAGGTTTTATCATTAGATTTTTACGACCTGCCTAACACCAGCCTTCCTTGGGAACAAATTATTTCAAATAATACAAATAAATGCCACAAATTTTATTTAAATTACAGTTCTTTAATGGTTTCTAATATTAACAGTTTTGATTGATTGTTATAACAAAGAACGCCAAATAATTTGTTACGCTATTCCTCAGAAAACTAATTATAAGCTTTCGAGGGAACCGGGGTCACCTTCGTGTGTCCTTCTGTGATTTATTAAACATTATGAACCCACCCTTATAAGTACTAAACAACTTCGAACAAACTATACTGACGAGTCATCCTTTCTTTTCTAAATTCTACAATAGAACGAAATTATCATTAGTGAAATCCATTACTACGTATTTGGGATCTGAGATTTGTGCAAAAAACTATTAGTTAAGCCTGTCTGGAACTGACTTATCCAAGGTCAAAATATTACAAGCTATGAATGTCTTTGGCTTTACAAATTTAACAGTTCTGGAATCACAATTTCAAAAGATTCTCTAGATAGTGACAATGCTGGAGTTATTTTTGGAGAATAACGCTTCTGGTATTGTGCTAAATTACAGAAACATACTCTGAGGCGATACTTATTAGCGTCGCACAGGACTTTTATGTAGGATTTTTTTGTTTTTACGTCTTTATATTTTTCTGCTTTTAAGTATTTCTATATACTGTTTGTTATTTGTTTCCATTTTGTTCTGTTCTGTTCAAGAATTTATGTCTCTCATTTTAAATTAATGGCAATTCGAACATTTTGAGAATAGTCCCCTTCAAAACGGAACTTTCGACTAAGCTATCACATGCTACATTCAACTATTCGCCGACACTCCGGTCTACAAGGATTTGCAAGCTTTTTTACACTCTCTTGAAATAGAGCGACGGATCTTTGTACGTTAGTTTCAAAATGTTTTAGTGTTGAAGTTTGTCGCTAAAAATCTAGTGTTGTTTTGTTTTCTTTTATATTTTATGCTGCTTCATAACAGCAGTTGGAAGTTCATTCTTCGTCTTCATTTTATCGTCCTTTAACCTTATATAAGATGGCTTTGTGTTAAAGTAATAGAAATCGCGGACATGCTGAGAAATAAAAAAACAAATATAGAATTAATTAGTGTAGAAAAAATATTTTCTTTAATAACTTTCATACTAAACGATAATTTTCTAGGTAAAAACCTTTACTAAAATTTAAGGTACAAAAATAAAATGTATTCAATACAACTCAATTCATTATCGTAGGTACATATTTTCCTCTTAAAAAATTGGTTGTCTGTAAAGTCGGTTTACTGACGATAGTTGAACGTGACAACGTCTTAAGAAAATACTGATGGAATGGTAGCATTTTTCAAAAGAAAAATTTAATTTCATTTGTTTAATAGACTCGCTTGCACTTCAAGCCTTACATGGAACGCCTCAGACGGAGGTAACGCCGCATGACGTCATGTTTTTTCGTGCGTGCAGCCGGCTCTATCTAATTATAAGACGTTGTCACGTCAAAAATGGTAAACTTGAATTTTCACTTGTACCTAGACTATATCTAACATTAAAATGGAGTGAAAATTCATAAAATAATTTTACAGTCTCATAGTTTTTAAATTGTACTTGATATCAGCACGAAAGTGGGTGAAGCTGACATAAATCACGTATTGTAACCGCCAGCCACGCCCCGCCATGAATATCGTAGTGTGCACTCCCCTTAATAAAGTTTGCATGCAAGAATGACTTGTCACGGTGACAGGGTGACCCGGTAGCGACGTTTAATTTTCATTATTAGGACACACACGTATTTCATATTAATTTATACGAGCTAAGCTGACGGGGGAAATTTTTAGAGAGCCGTTGTATGCTAGGGTTTATAATTACGTTATTCATGTTCTAGTTTATATCACTGTTGTGTACAGATTTATGTGCTTCAATTTATTTTGTAAAAATACGCGGATTTGAATATCATTTAAAAGAAGAGAGTCGATACTTAAAAATATAAATAATATTTGTAAACATATTCATAATAATATAGCTAAAATAGTATTATTATCTCGCGAACGCCGTTGAGCATTTTTGTGTGACTACTGACTGAATTTCGTAATGATTTCAAAACATCAATACAAGTCAATAAATAATTATCAATAATTTAAGTTACATTTTAACATGCTAACATTTTAACATTATTTTAATTCTTATTATTGCATGTGTCATACAATTGTCCATCAAAAGATAACAACTATAAGACCTACGTTTACATCAAGCAAGAAAACATGAGATGACCAGGCCCAGAGACTCTCGAATTTACATATATTTAAACGCACAAACCAAATATGACAAAATTATGAAAAAAAAGTTCATAATTTTGTCATATTTTGTTTCACAGGTAGGCCATCGGAATCTTTTTACTATTTTCTAACAACTAAATTACTTAAAACTAGACTAACATTTAAAAGTAGAGCTAAAGAAATTCGCAAAGCAAAAAGCGTGACAGCACATGCGACGTCAGAACTGCGATGGAATACAGATGACCCCCCTCGTCGCATGCATTATTTATCCACCTAAGCCGTCCGAATGAATGCACCAGCCAAGAAAAACAACGTTTCGAGACGAGACATGAAACGCGTGTGTTAGTTCGAACTGGAAATGGCAAGGTATTTTGCATTTTTATACCAGTTTGGTGTCCAACTTTGCGACATCATCATCATCAATTCAGCCAAGGGACGCGCACTGTTAGATATCCTCCCCCAAGGGTCTCCAAGCCTATCGGTCCTGTGCTGCTCGCATCCAGTGGCTTTCCATGACCTTTACAATATCTTGCTACCAACGCTGCGTCGCCATTTGAAGACCTTTCCTTCCTAACGCAAGAATCACCTTCAAATCAGCCACTCCCTATCGACGCTTGTAGTGACACATATGTGTCGCTCCCACAGGTCACTCCTGCGCTGCCATAGTGATAATAAATAAATTAGCAATATGAAATGAAATGAAAAAGCTCTTTATTTAAATTGACTTTGCTAAGTACTTTTAAATCGTCAAAAGCCCACCATTTCGGAACGAAATAATTATTATTATGCTGAGATGGAGAAACAAAAGAAACTGCACAGCTTAAAATTTCGTAAAGATTTCAAAACATTAATTATCAATATAATTTAAGTTTCAGTTTTACATTCGTATATTTTGGGCAGTTATTACTCAGACATACAATACATATAATCACGCACGTTATTCTAAAAGAGGAGCACAGCTTGAGATAATATTTAATATACATAAAGCTACATTGGGCAATATGGGCTATAGTGTGCCTCCAATAGTGACAGGTTGCCAGCCTGTTGCCTACACAAATGGGTCTCCTAACCCAAAAAAATAGCAACCCTTCAGTAATCCCACAAACAAATACCATTAACCAGGACAGATATTCCACTCTCGTCTCTGTAGTCCGGGTAAAATAAACAAAGAAGAAGATGTCACATCCAGATAAGTCTTTGCTCCTTAGTACGATTCCATACATACGTACGTCGACGTGTATCCGAGACTAAACGACGGAAATAAAAATCCTATAAATATTGAACAACCATATTTTTCTCACTTTGTCGCTTGGAGGGCCGCCGTCTCGCACCTTCTATGGCACCAAACGCATAGTACACGTGTAAGTTAATAGACACACTTGCAGACAAGTTTTTAGTTTGATCCAAATAGAATATTGAAACTGAACATCTTTATTAACAGTAGTCGACGAATAAAAAGAAAACTTATCAAATTTAAATGAAATTATTTTAAAAAATTTGCAGCAAAAATAGTGAAGTACTTTTTAGCAATATCCTTCTCAAGAGTTGTGAAGTTACTTAATTTAGTTAATAATTATAAACACGCTTCCTTCCGATGCGGACGCCCTAGGGACGCTAGGCGGTCGAGAGGCTCCCCACGGGGGGGTTGAATGGGAAATGAGTTGCCCAGTAATCCCCTAGGAACGGCTGACTTACAGGCTTGAGGACCCTCCAAGGTCTTCGCCTTCTTAAAAACCCGGTTAAGCAGTAAATGCCATCAGCGGCAAACTGCAGTAGTCAGACCAAAACAAATATATAATAAAAGTCAATACTTTCTAACGTCCGAGTTGGAGTAACCACGCCTCCTTCCAGAAGACCAAGTCAAATCACACAACATTTTCGTGGTGTTGTATTTCTCTTGATAAAAAGGTTGATATGCTCTACGGAGTAGGAAGGGGACTATAGTTAGCAGCATGCGAGTGTCACGTTAGTATTGCAAGCAATAGGCTACGGTGCCCGCTTACCACCAGGCAGGCCCGCAACTTGCCGTAGGTATGCTTGTCTACCAAACATATAACATAAAATATATCAGTCTGAGAAAAATGATTGGCAATTAGTAACAAAATTTTAAGTTCTTACTAAACACTTTAGTAACTTTGGTGACTACTAAACTCTGTAACTACTGTTACTAAACTATTTCAGTTGATTTTATTTAGCTACTATAGCTAAATGTAAGTAACGGTTGAAAATAGCTAAACTAGTTTGGTAATTCACAACCAAATATTTGGTTGAAAATAGCTAAACTAATTTTAAAGATTAGCAATGACAAGCTAAACTCTTTAGTGAAAAGCTAACGGTCTAACGGTTTAGCTAAATATTTATGTACGGGTTGCTAAATAAATTTTTGCTAAATTTGCTTTCGGTCCACAGCTAAACCTATTTAGCTGATGTTGTTAAACTTTGGATATTATTTACTAAAGTTTAGCCACAGAAGTATTAGCTAAACAAATTAGCTAACGTATTTTTTTCAGGACAATGTCTTCAGTATGCCGACACCCTTAGAAGGTTCTATGCAAGACACACACACAACCACTATATCGGTTTTTTAGGGTATCACAGGGGACTCAGTTTGGCTTTATGGGCGATAATTTTTGCCGGATCAAGGAGAAAATTGCGGGACTTAGCCGCTGCAACGTAAGACGAATAGGACCGTATCTCACAATATACCTTGATCCCAAAGAGGTGAGGGTGTTGGTATGTTTTGAATTACGTTGCATGTGTCAGCGTTGAGCCGACCCGACATTACGTACAATGTAATACAACGATACATGTAAAAGGAAAAAACTAATGGTTATTTTATTAAAAACTGTTTAAAAGTTTATTGTGTCGTCTATTATATATTTTGTCAAGTATACCGACAACAGTGAAACATCGTAATTAGTAAATAATAATGTTTAACCCAGTTAAACAATAACCTAAACTTACATTAGACCAGTATGTACTGTGATAGATTTTGGTTTATTGATTTTACAAATTGAAAACCAAATACAAAAAGAGCTAAAATTTTTGGGAAAATCGGTTGTTTTTTAAGGGTCAATGAATCTGTAAGATTAATCAATTATTCAATAAACAATGATTCAATTAACTCTGAACACTCTGCATAGTCACAAAAATGGCGTATGACGTAGAAATGAGAAACCAGGGTTTGAAATGAGTCTATTGTCACCAATACTTCGTTTATCGATGTTTACAGTACATTAAATAAAGCACAGAAAATATACATTCAAATTATATTAACATGTTTTGTTTATACATATAATCTTATTTTTGTATACCGACATAAGTATTAAGAATCGAAACCTACGAGGTGAGTCGATTTTATTGCTTGGAAGTGTATATTTAATCACTCAGAATTTCCACTTTGTCCAATATGTTTGCCAACCATGGGGACTCAGGAAGCAGCAAAATTATTTGGTATATTATTTAAACATTTCTTTCTAGGAAACTGACCTATACGCACGATATTGCTTCAGATTATGGAAATTTAGATTGATTCACCTAAGATATAAAGAGACCTTCGTCCGAGCTTACAAAGTTCGGTAACCTTAGTCAACTTTGTAAATAATTATAATTATAAAGTATCCAATCGGAAATCAACTTCATTTACTCTCTCAATATTAATTGATATATTAGGTCCTTTTTACTGATTACTGCTTATCATTGTTACAAAGTAAAAAAACGGTTTTTTGGAGAGTATAAATATGCAGTGAAAATAAATGATCAAAATTCAAACTATTTTCATAAAGAAAAAGCGTCACATAATGATGTTGCGCACACCAATAAGAAGAATTGAATATTAGTAATATTAATTTTTCAACCCTGTCAAGCATTTTTGCACAGCTGTCGACATTTCCACACTCTTTCACAAGCAAATTGTCGTGTAATCATGCGAGAACGACATTTTTAAGCTAATGGAACGATCAGCGTTTATACATGCCAATTTTAAGTTAAAGTGCCGTGAAGCGACTAAGGCTGGTATTATAAAATGAGTCTCAAGAATCAACGCCGTGCTGAACGTCTTACGTCTCTATCACTTTGTGCTTGATAGAAAGTGACAAACGATTCCTAAGACATGTTGATTTCCGAGTGTAAATCTGTAAACGGGTGCTACGAAATATTCAAAATGGGAAGCCATCACTTTATCGCAATTAACTTCAACGATTATCATTCCCTACAAAACTATTAGCAGATTTTTATATAATATTTAACAATTCCTAGAATCAGGTGACATCGTAATTTCATTTTCTCTAATACTTATTATCTATAATTTATCGAAATCATATTAAATGAATGTTTTGCTAACCATAATTTTGTTTCCACGTAAGTTTCAGTTTGCAGAATAGTTGACACGTCAATTTTTACTACACTAAGTATACATCGAAAATACTATTTTCATGTAATTACTCATAATCATTTTTCTTTCCCTGCAACGAAAACCTAATGGGTTAGGTTAGGTTAGATTTTTGACATACATTAAAAAAAAATACAGTCAACCGCTTCGTTTTTTAAAGTCGGTTAAAACATACTAGTTACATATTTCATTTTGTTTTCCTTGTAGTGCAATAAGAAAATGTAGATTTAAATAAAAACTAGAGCCCATATTCCAATACCATTCATGGTTTCATTGTAGGCATAAAATTATTTAGAACCACTTTCATATCAAGGGCAACAAAACCATTGTTGACCAGTGTAATACCCTTGTTTAAATTCAATTTACAAAATGAAAATATATTTAGAATCAAGGAAGTTATTAATTTAACAGCGTGTAAGAATAAAATGAGCATTTTCATACGCAAAGACCTATTAAGAATAAAAAATAATGATTTAAATCTTTGCCGCTATCATATAATACAATAAGACGTTGCCCCTTCGTTTATTACTTCAAAGAATTTCAGTTTCAGCTTAGGTACAGACAGAGGAACGTCTTTACATTTTTATTAGTGACTATTGCTATTCCCACCACGTATCAGAGCTCGGTTGCGTTGAACTATGCACTTAATGAAAATAATCCTATACCACTAATGACATCCCTTACGTGACGGATTTCTGCTGTTCGATTTATTAATGGCGAAAGGATGTGTGGCTTTATACATTAAGCCATTCTTTAAGTTTACGATTAGGTTTTAAGTCATTCATAATAAGTAGGCATGTCGATTCACTTTAAAAAATATCGTTCTCCGATTTGATTCAAATTAACATACTCGAAACGATTCTTGTTTAAATCGAGCATTAAAAGATCCATTTTCGATTAATCGCGCCAATTTCAAACATGCCTAATATGATACAGGACATTATTGATGACCATTTACCGCATCATCACCATCAACAGCTCATATAATGTCCCCACCGAGGGGCTCGAGCCTACCCCACATTAGGGGCGATTAGGCCTTGGGATCCACGTCCGAAACTTTCTCGGCGGGTGTGTTGCTTTTGATGTCAAGTGTGTCTCTTGGCATTCGAAGTCACATGCCATCGTCGAATTGTTTTTGTTTTCCCACCACGGCTAGTTCCGGACGGCCCTTTTCAGGGCCAAGACTGCACCCAAAGTTCCCTGGGTGCGGTCCGATGGCAGCTCCCGGTTTCCTCGTCAGGAGGACGCGCCAGGTCGAGTAGCCATCGGTGGAGGAGTGGTCACTGCTGGCCACCAATTGGTGCAAGGAGTGCCTAGATGGGCAGCGTTGGGACGGTCTCGGTGTAGTTGTTGTAAATATTAGATTTACTCCATGATGCGTTCAAATTATTTACCAAGTACCTACTATCAGTTGCTTTTACGTCCGACAACAGCAAAAAATTAAATAACTAAATACCGCAGCTAGTTTAGGAATATTATCGCTAGTTCTTTGAATTGTTCGATCCGAATCGGGAGGTTTATGAATCGATTCATTGAATCGATGTAGGATTCAAAATCGATCTAAAAAATCGATTATATAACTTTAGTAATCGAATTTCTGATTAATCAAATACTACAGAGGGTTAGTGTCATGCAATATCCTTTAGCAATAATGTCATTATCAAGACATACTGAACCAACCACAAATAAATTGGAAGCAGGGTAGGAAAAGCAAGATCAGTTCCTACGTTCTCTTGATATAGCCAATGATTTGAGTGAGATATATATTAATACGTATCTGAAATCCCTTGTGACATTTTGCAATCCCGATAAAACAGCAATAATAATTATCCCTTTTGACCCTTTGAATCTGCCATGTGATATTTTAGTAAAAGACGAAGCGAATAAAACTGACAATAACAGACAATTGATTCGAAACGATGTCCAAACAGAAATATGTCTTAGAAAAGCTTTTCTTTTCAAATGACACGTGAGTTCGGATGTCCGGCTGCTTACCTGAGCCGTTACTGGGTACGTTTAACGAGGGTCACCCCTGTCACTCGTATGTCGCGCTGACTGGGCCAGAGATGCCTAATTTTCTTGGAAAAATTGCGGATTTTTATCCGAGATATCCAAATGTGTATAATATTCTGAAAGTATTATTGTTGGTAAAGAATGAGTTATTTTTTTCTCACAATTTCATTTACCTACCTAAATAACAAACTTGACTACAAATCTAAGTCACTTTAACAATAATTTTAAGAAGGTTTGAAATATTTATCATTTTAGAATCGAAGAGGTATTGGTATTAAATATAACTCTTTAATGCTCAGCACCGTCGCACAGTAAATTTCGATATTCCCAAATAAATTTTACACAGTATATCACTGGTATTTCATATTCACTTTAATGTTTTCGTAGTGTCTGTGTTTTGCGTCAGTTCGTTACGCTTCCTAAAATATGGTCAGTTGGTCAGCCTATAAACAGATCCGGCCGACGATCGTGCGTTAACCAGAAAGTTATAATGTGAGTGATAACAGGTATAACATTATCCAGTACATACAAAATTATATCCAGATTAAGTAGTTACATTACTACCAAAAGCCTCAGAGGAGATTGAAAGAATACTCTTCGTGACTGTAAGATCAGAAATTGTAGGAAGAGAATAAAAGAACGTGATACGAGATTTGAAAGAGAAGAAGTAATGAGATTATATAGTAATTGAACTGAACTTAGATGATTTATCGAAATTAATACAGAAGAGAAATGATCATTCAGTGTTATGGCAAGTGTGGACTCACCCACGCATCGGTAAAGTTCGGAAGAATGCTGCAAACATGTTTATGGTGTGTAAGTCATGTCTTAATTAGGATGAAATATTTACTAATTCAATTCAAAATTGCTGAAAATTCATGAGTTCTCACTGTCTTAATTAAGTGATTTTCGCAACATCGAAGCGTACAAATAGCCCATTTGGTCCTTAGGATATCTTATCTGTCTATCCAGCTCAATAAGAGCTTCTGTATTTATGTAATGGCTAACCTCCGATTGCCAATCCACTTTAGCTGCCTTCAATAAGTCATCAATGTACTTATTGCCGGTAGGAATTCTGAAAACTACGACTGGAGTATGTACTCGTGCTTCATTTAAAGATTCATTTACTGTATGCTCTTTGGTATTTCCGTTTTCTGTGGTGCTTGTACTAGATAAAGCTTAAGAGATATATTCGTACTTCGTAGCATGATAAGATGAAACTAAATGCAAGAGAAAAGACGAACAGCGTTTATTCTTTAACAAATTTACATCAACATTAAAAGACAAGTATTTTGCGTAAACATATACGTGTGTCAGAGTACTTTAAAACTATTGCGCTTCTTTGAATCGTTCCAATATACAAATATCATATTGTATACATACAAATCTTTCTTACAATATGTATTACATTTTAAATAAACTTACTTTTACGGATTTTACCCGCGTCTATTACTTTAGTAGTTTACTAAGGTTACTATAATCACAGATAATATAATACTATACTATAATATTGAGGCGAATTGAATTTTATGTGAACGTCGAGAGATAATGGTAATCATCGAAAAACTTTAATATTCACTACCACGTAAAAAAATTAAAGATAGGTATTCAAAGAAAAACAAGACGTGAAACTAATTTAAAGAAATAATGACGAAGCTTAAAAAGCTACTTTATAAAGAGTTCCCAAAGAAATTTCCCCGAAAGCTAAAACAAACTAAAATTTCGAACCAATAATACCGAACGAAGTTTTGATATGTAATTTCCTTTGCAAAGTTCCAATTAACTTTGTAACTTATCAAGAAGTTACATAAAGGAAGAAACTAGTTTTTAAATAAAAAGAAAAAGATACACATTGAACATTTTTTGTAATTTAAATGAAGCATGTTGCTTAAACACGAATTTTGAAGTACCTACTTATTTATTAAATATTTGTTTGCAGTATGGAAGATCACCTTTCAAACAAAAAACTAAATCGAAATATGCGTTTGAGAGCTACGCTACGATTGCACAAACTGATACACAATTTGACTAGTGTAACACACGTCAAAATTATAACACGCCTTTTAAAGTCGCAGGTTAATAAGTATTGCTAGTTGACTGCTGACGCAAATTAGTGAGAGGACCCGACCCCACATAACGAAAACAGGGAAGGGTAGAAATATCTTACCTACCTATAGTGTACACATGTTATTATTTTATTGTCATTTACTGGACAACTGAGACGAAAGCTACATCCGAGAATAAAATCTGAACACAAAAATTTAAGTCTAGACGCAGACTTTAGTTTTTGTGTTCAGATTTATTAAGCACAAAAAGTTCATACCATTTCCCTTGTACTCTAATTGGCACGCACTCTTGTGCACAATTATGTAGACATTTCCCACACGAACCGCGAAATTCTTCTAGTTCCAAAGTATGAGGGTACTTCAACAGAATGTACAATTCTCCTTATTTTGTTTCATTCCTTTTGTCCCTCGAGACAGTTTTCTTTGTGGCCAACGGAATCTTATAAATCTGTTTATGAAATAAAAAATAACTTTCTATTTTGATTTGTTCTTTGTTCCGTACGGTAGAGTGGTCTCTTTTGTATCATGGTTGAAAATATTTTTCCTGTGAATATTCACTGTTTTACTTGCTTTCGTTTATGTTTTGTTTAATTCATTCGTTATAATTACTTACAGTTAATAAACAGGAGTTCTTTATTTTTAAAACCCACATTAATTCGGAAATCTTTTGATTGCGCTACAGCTATAAGGATTTATTAGTAGGTATTAATTATTTGTATCAACCTAATAATTTATCGAGTACTAAGAAGGCAAGACCCTTTAGACAAACGAATAACGAAGTGAAATTTTAAGTGAAGTCCGTAACATTAAAATAAAATACCTGGATAGATGTTAAACTCTAAATTACACAGCAGTCCATGTCTCGGTGTTTAGAAATTAAATGGCAGTTTTCTTGACTCGAAATATTCTATAACTTTACAACACGTGTATGAACTTCATTTATTAGTAATCAGTAAAAATACACGTGTCCAAGTCACAGAATATAATAGTGGAAGTATCAGACAAAATTGTTAATTTAACATTTTTAAAAATGCTGCTTAACAGCTATAAGTTTCCTCCGTGCTTCGGAATGCACGTCGGAAGGCAAGATACTGGTCCCGGTGGCTGTCGCAGTCAATCCCAAGTAGGGTGGTGTCAGGCAGGCACACGGCTGTATAATTCTAATGCCTTTTGGCATTAGAACTTAGAACTAGCCTTTTGGCGTATAGCAGTAGGTACCTCTGTCGATAGCAAGTCATACTGCACCGATGTCAAATAAATTAGGACAAAGAAGACGTTTGGCAGCACATCAGAAACTTATTGTGGTGAAAGACGTCACTACGCTACGGTAACTACTTCTTTTATGCCTGACTATTGCTGTTGACCACAGGTGGCCTTCACAGCTCACCGGCGTTTTAAGAAGGCGAGGATTGTGTGCTGCTAGCATTTAAGATGAACCTGCCTAGAGGATCTTCTCCAGGTTTCTGTAGCAATTAGTCTCTAGGGTGTTCGAGCCATAAGAGTGCTAACTGCTCATCACCCATTTACGTGTGGACTTGTGTGTGGGATACACAATTATTAGTAAGCGAACCTCCCTAGAGAATCCTAGGCGAAATATGTCTACTGATTACATTCTCTGGAGCGTTCAATCCGCAGGGACGGTAATTCACATCGCACATGGATGTATGGCTCTCTACTGAGGAAATATATGTAATAAATATATGTAAATAATATACTATGGAAAATAATCAATTCCATGAAACAAGAGCAATTTAAAAGACTTTTTGTTTACTATTTTCGGAGTACCCACTTCATTCCGTTGCCCACGTTCATAATTTCGAAATGAACAAGTTTTAGTTCTTATGGACGTGAGCTTGGCAGACAATTTACTTCGCGAACCCACTGTAATTAGGTTTAACTCATATTGTTGTGTTCTAGTTCGGGGAATGAGGAAAGGCAGTGTAATTACAGGCACGCGACGTATGATTTTATGACATCACAATCATGATGAATCGATGAATATTCATTTTGACAAAACCAGCTCTGCTTAGTCAGCGGAGAACTTAAATTTCTTTGTAGGATTAGTAGCAGTGATTAATTTTCTCCTATAGAGTTAGCTTTAAGGGCCATTTAAATTGATATTGAGCTATTAGTTACAATGATTAACTGGTTTTCTCACATATAGAGTTTGAATGCCCATTTAACTAACGATGTATTTTACTGAATTGTCTAGGGACAATTTTCTTTAATAAAAAATATTTGTATTTATCAGGTAAATGCGATGCAATCGATTGTTCATTCACTTGATCAAAAAATACAAGAAAAACCATTTGCCACGCAAGATGCCCTCAATCCTTGTATGTCCATCACACGTTTGTATTAGTAACATTATTGGGATAAATGAACGTTATGTAATTTTAGGACTTATAACTTGTATTGAAAGTGGTTTTAAGTCTTTTAAGTACATTATTGATTGTAATATTTATGACAAACAAATTTAGGGTATATTGTACTTAGGGATTTTAATTTTATGGCCTGTGATATTATGTGACGTTATAATTCGGACATATGATGAAATTATGGCACTTTACATTAGAGAAAAAAAGTTAGGGAGTTAAGTTAGGTCATGATTAAATTTGTTGATAGGTGGCGAAGTTTATTTACCTTTGAATTATTTACTTAATATTGTGAAATACATTTGTGTAATATAAAAACGTCCACCGTCATTGTTACAAAATCGTCGATCTACCGTGAACACTGTACCAATATGTTTCGTTAAATTTTAACGAAACAACTACGCCAGCAAAGCTGAAAGTTAACAGTACAAAAATATTCAATTCAAAAGCATATCACGTTAGTTCCGTGTCAGTTGCTAAATAATAACGTGACACGGGCTGGCAACACGCTAATTGCTACACAAGCGGACAGGCACGCTATTTCCTCGGCTCACGATAATATAACTTAACAAGCACCTAACGAAATGTTATTTTAAGGTTAGTTAAGCTTTCTTGGCGTGGTGTTACTGGGCACAGAATGGTTTACCGAGTTCACCAATGGGGCCCCCTAAATAGCCAAGTGAAATTGCGAACCTAATGCTCAGTCCAGTAGGCCTATTTGATAACTTTTTTGACAGATGAAATAATCACAGAGTGAATTACATATCCATTGCTGTTTCACACGACAAACTGCTTTAACAGTGTGTCGTCGACGATTGCGGACAACCAGGCATAAAGACTGTGGGGATGGATTTGACGTCGCGAGGTTCAATGGCGGAATGCAGCAGTTGGCATACAGAGTGATGGCATATCTCTACTACGCAATGCCAAAGTGTCAAGCAGATTAGAAAGGACTAGTTCGTCAACAATTCGAGCTGCTATGTGGGGTTGTTGGCAAGCAGGCGGCTGGTCATAAAACTATAATAACATCTAATCAGTGAGGTAACATATTACATAGACCGAAAGTAAATTGAGACCAGGGTACGGCGAAGAAGATTATCAATAAGAGTTATTTGCGTCTAATCCACATATAACGCGTTTTGTGTGGAAGACCTTTGAACTCTTTTTGATGACATACACAGATGACAGATGACATCTCATCTGTGTTCTGGTCTACCCACTCCCTCTGAATCAGTACCTACCCACTTCCTCGAATTCTCCAGGAATTTAAAATAGGACTCTGTAGCTCTATTTGTCATCATCTCTTCGACAGACCACTCGCAGCTTTTTAGACCAAAGTTCATTGGACAAAATCTCTTTTGAGCAGTTGTTTCTTCGATAAATTACAGAATGACTAGGTATATTCTCGTTTCGCAAGTTATTTTGATTAATTAAAATGTCGACTTAAAGTGGTAAGCCCAATTTTTTCAAACGAAATGTTTGATATTAGAAAAGGCAGAACGAAAAAAAAACGAGAAAGGTTTTCAAAAATTTAAAAAATGTTTTTGAACTTTAAATGAATCATTATTGAAATCAAGATTGATTATAATAAACATGTGTAACCACAACTAATTTCAAAACAATTAATTTCAATTGTTACAAGTACGATAGTGGCGCAATGGTAAACAGCGTTAAATATTCGAACGGCTAAACACTGAGATAATCGGCGGGGCTCAGCAGACGGTAAGCAATTTACTAAGGATTAAAGCTCGATTTCTGAACGCAGGGCCGGCGGCAGGTCGGCCCTATTCGATTTGACAGCGCGAATCTCCATTCCAAATAGGCAATGAAATTTTGGTGGTGTTGAAAATCGCATATATGTATCCTTTTTTTCTTTATATGCGGAGAAGGCGACGGTGAATCTACGTATACATGAGGATTCACCGTCGCCTATGCGTACCCGACCTCATAGATTATGTAAACCGCCTATGCTCAACATCCATGGATAAAGATCATCATCGGAAGCTGCTCCTCGGGAAAGGAAAAGGTGAACGCGCTGCCCTAGACCAGTACATAATATGCTCGGAAGTTTTAGATGAACACTAAAGTGGACCAAATGCATCTGAGAGGAGAGGAGGTATCCATTTAATATTTGCACATAAAGAATGCCAAACTTGCTGCAATACATCACATAACAGCCTTTATACTTTGACCCACTGTTCAGACACAAGGCCTCTCCTTGTCGTCGAAGGAAGCTTAGGCAGTAGTCCACCACGCTTGCCTAATGTGGCTTGGTGGAAGGAGGATAAGGTTATCAATACCCCTTTGCTGATCCATTAGTCGCCTTCTACGACGACACAAACTACGGACAGTACGAACACCCATTGGAGGATATGGGGTTATGGGGTGATGCTATTCTACTCTGCCGGCACTACATGGCTAGTTAATACATAGCGGTAGTTTATTATATTAAGGTCTCATACTATTCAATAGTGAAGCAGCACATTGTCAAGAAAGACTCACTGCAGCCGTCGGTAATAGTCGGTTGTACGGTCATCGATACATCAGCGGCAAATTTTAGTCGTCAGCCCAATACAAAGTATAAAACAACTTACCTAAAAACAAGTATATTTAACTTCATATTACGTCGTCTACCTAAATATAATAAAAATATCTCAAGCATGTCGTACACGTATTGCCCGCAAAATTTGATAGACAGGCAGTTGAAAAAGTTATTATCAAAGTTATATTATTCAATGAAATATACTTAGTCTTGTAGAAACGAAAACAAAATGTTTTTCGGGAACATCAAAGACAAGCTTGTCATAAAAATACGACAGCTAATAAAAACATTATCTAAAATGTATAAAACATTATTTACTGTGAAAAAAATTATTAGCCGCCCGATAAAGTTTGTTTTTAAATTGCAGTACTGTAGACTTCGTCAACACCAGAAGCATCAGATCGTGATGTGGCGTGTTATGGTTATGCGATGTAGTGCATAGTTTAAGAGTGTCGAAAAATAAAATAATCACAGACTAATTGAAATCTACTGAAAATAAGGGGGAACTCCCAACTTCCAGAAAGTTCGGGCCAGCGCGCCCAAAGCCCACAGGCTCTGCAAACCTCAAAGCGTAATGCAGTCGGATTTATTTGTACGAAGTTAGTCAGTCTAATCGAATAATGGGCATTGAGAGCTGTTGAGAGACAAATAACCCGTCTACAGTCCGCATAGTTGTTTGCATCGGGAAATTAAATTGCATTGTCCCATTGTCAATTGGATTGTTTAATTTTCATTTGCCATGTGAATGCAGTGGTGGAGTTGTTGAAATGTTGATTTGGGACCTTGTGGTTTTTGTACGAGATAGATTCAATCAAGAGTCTGCTTTCTAATCGTTTGTTATCTTAATATATATATAAATTACGTGTCATGTTGTTAACCGATTTTAATCAAATTTGTACACCGTGTGCAGTTTGATCCAACTAGAGATAGGATAGTTTTTATTTTGATAAGTAATCATTTTTTTTTTATTGCAGACACGATGTTATAGGGCAGTAGTACGAAATTACCACAACAACACGTGGCCGGGACAGCTAGTAGAATATAATCCTTATGTTAGTTTACCCATTTAATAAGATTTTATTTATTTAGCCATGTAATACTAGATTTTACCTGGTTGTATTTTCTTTTCCTAAATGGGTATACATAGGAAGTGAAACAACAATTTGATGGTTTGGCAGTACAATGTTTATTTTGGTGGACAATATTCTGTTTGTTGCACTAGAAAAGTTATTTACTTACATATTCCAAATAATATTCCTTTGTGAGAATTCTCTTTCTTGAAAATCCCTAGTTTACACAATTTAGATTTTACACAATTTAGACCTTATAATAGACCTTCTAACTTATATACCTAATAGTAAAATACAACCATAAAAATAATGAAAGGTAGGGTCCTGGAGTCTGCTCTGATCGCTAACGAGTGGAATTTGGGTATTACTATGTATAAATTATTAGTAAACGCGTTATGAGACAACCTTCTGCAGACCTTACACATCAATTCAGAATTTCAAGAGAGTGCACATTGTATTCGGCATCGAAAATGGGAGTTCACGCCCAGGAGAAAGTCGCAGTAAAATAACAGCACTAATTCATATGATTTCAGGAATTGTACTGGATAATCAATAGGGCCAGGGTTGAGTCAAATAATTTTCAAAATAAAATCATTAACACTGAAAAAACAAAGCAAATGTTATTACAAATTGTCAGAACTATATTTGTTATTACAATTTAAAAGCCAAGCCAATATTGGTTACTAAATATCAAGTCAAATAAAAATTGATTATCTTTTAACTTCTGCACATTCCTTATTTTATGTTTAGTTTTATTTACCACCTTAAGAAATTATTAAAGCTTGGATAAAGCGAATAATCAAACATTGCGACCCAGCTAAACAAAGACACCGAAAATAAGCAGCAAATCACAAATTTAGGAGTCTCTCGACGACCCCAGAACGCCGGAATACACTCAAATCCATTGAACCATTTCGAGTGCTCAACCAAATCCAACAACAAAGAAGTTATTTCGGATTCGATAAACTCAATATTGGAGAAGCATCTCTTTTTAACTTCCTCTGTATGAAGATTTTCCTTCAATTTAGACATTGATGTGTTGTGATTGGATGCGGCAACAATCGGATTATTAAAAATTATTTAATAAGGGAGTTGTTTTGTAAAGCGTCAGTGGCGTAGTGAGTAAATGCGTTGTATTGGCGGCCTGTCCAGGTGTTATTTTTTTTCTGGTCACTGCTTGCCGATGTCCATCTCGGAGCTTTCGCCACAAATGTTTGGCTTCTTTGACTGAAACCAATAAAAAAACTTTTATTTTGTTAATATGAAAAATGTGTGGGAGGGTGTTTGTGTATAATAATATTAATGTTCATATAATCATAATATTATCGAACCCAAAGTAAGCATCATTATGAGTTTGTGTTATGGATACTAGATAACGGAGAAACATTGTTAATTAACAGTCAGCAACAGAATTCGATTAACACTTTAGTGCCTTTTCATAATAACACTAATAGACGATAAAAGAATCATTGTACCTAATTGTGTGGGTACTTAAATAAATGAAAAATACTCACCATCCGTCAAATCACACTCTTTTATTACTTCCCGCCAGGCTGCTTCTTTTATATCACTCAATTTGTACTCTTCTATGTCCGTTTTCCATAAACACGGATATTTTCGAACGCTTTGGATCAGTAATTGTTCCATAGCGATATGCGTCCATCGTAAACAACATTGGATGACTGAGCGTCTGAGCGAACAAACTCTAGGCTCGGCAGCGGCGGCGGGCGGGGTCCCCCCTGTCCTTCTATATCACCGCAACCTGCACCTCCGTGCGGCGCACAGCCAAGATCTGCAAGTAAAATAGTACGCCAAATTTGTACCAGATGTCATCTGCAAATATATTTCTATAAGCAGATAAAATTGTCACAATCTTTTGATATCAGTCGGTGCCTACAGATACTTTATAATAAAACATAAATTATCTGGCTGTGTGTTAGTTTATTGAATTACAAGGAGAGCTATATTTAAAAATATGCGCTCAGATACCTTATCGTATAATAATAGGTTGGGGAAAAAGTTTCTTCGCATTTTTTAAGAAAATTCAAAACATTATTTAATAATGTTTATTTACATTTAACTAAAGTATGTAGGTACCATTTTGTTCGATAACTTTTTGCCATCTTGTAGGTAGGGACATGATCCCATTGCTATAGAAATTTTGGGACTTCTGGTCAAAATACCGCGACAAGTGGTTTTGGCAGTCCTCTCGTGATGTTAACCTGACACTGCCTAAAGAATTCTGAAGAGACCGAAACAGGTGGAAATCTGAAGGTGCAAGGTCAGGACTATACGGCGGATGCATTAACACCTCCCAGCCAAACTCTCTTAATTTTTGCTGAGTGGCTAAAGATGTATGAGGTCTAGCGTTATCATGATGAAAAACCACACCCCTTCTGTTGATTAATTCCGGCCGCTTTCTCTCAACTTCTTGCTTTAATCTCATCAGTTGTTCGCAGTAGAGTTCAGAATCGATGGTCCTGCCTGGTGGTAACAGCTCATAATGAATAATGCCCTTCCAATCCCACCACACACACAGCATCACCTTGTTGCGAGTTAACCCGGGTTTCGCCAGTCTGTGAAGCCTGACCGGCCTTTGACCACGACCTTTTTCGCACGTTCTTGTCGTACGTGATCCACTTTTCATCACCAGTTATCAGCTTCTTCAAAAATGGTTCGGTTTCATTACGTCGTAATAAAGAATCACAAATGAGTACACGGTTCATTAGGTTTCTTTCATTGAGCTCGTGAGGTACCCAAATGTCGAGCTTTTTTGTGTACCCAGTTTTTTTCAAATGCGCCAAAACTGTTTTGTGGTCAATTCCCCAGTTCTTCAGCTACGTCGTAACTACTGACATGCCGATCTTGCTCGACTTTTTCAAAAATGGCATCCATTTTATCTGTAATAGGGCGACCAGAGCGACGTGCATCTTTGACATCAAAATTTCTGGATTGAAAACGCTTAAACCAAATTTGTGCTACTCTCACAGACACTGCACTAGGTCCATAAACATCGCAAATTTTTTTACGAAAAACAAATGAAAATCACACATTTTCCTAATTTGAATTTGGAATTATGTTCTTTAAAATTTAAACTTTCAATGATACCAAAACCAGCCAGATACAAATAGTATAGCCAAAGAGATTTTATTACAAGTTTATACATACTATAATGCGAAAAGACTTTTTCCCCAACCTAATATGTAGTGTGTAGCTAGCGACCAACAGCAATAGTCACTGAAAAAAAAACTTTTACGTATGTATAGCCTTGCGGAACACCTGTTTTGGTAGCGTGTGTTTTTTATTGACTCATTAACTTTTTCAGAATTCTACGTCCTTACTGATAATCAAGTTTCTGGCAAATTACTAAATAGCATTTGACTAATAGAAGAGAATAACGAACATTTCAAATCAAAATCACGTAATTATCGATTACTGCTTGTTCAACGTGTCCGTTTCTTAACTCATAGCTGACATTTCTATCTTTATTCAAGAAAGGGGATTTTCGTTTTGTTTCTTAATTTTACGCGTCGGCGCACACATCTCGACCTACTTGCAAGAGGGAATACAAAGTCTCATATTTTGTCTTATCACTTACGTTTATGTTCCATTGCGTTTTAAAAACATTTGTTGCGAAGTTGGAGATGTTTATTAAATTGACGAAGCTCTTAACTTTAGATAGTAAAGAAAATATTTGCATCACTAACCTACCAACCTAACCACGAACTCAGAGGCGGATTAAACGTTGAAAGCGCCGTAGGCAAGCATCTCATCGGCGCCCCTAGGTATATTAAAAACTAGCTTTTGCCCGCGACTTCGTCTGCATGGAATAAGTAGTTACTTTGGGTAGCATTTTTATTTTTTTAGGGTCAGTACTTATTTGATTACTATAAATAGCTTATTTTAATACCTTTTTATTAACTAAGTTTTTTGTTTTTTCATCTTATGCTAACTTCCATACGATCTTTCATTCCCTAGTTCATCCCTACACGTGTCAAAATGCCAAAAACGCCACAACATTTTTTTTACTTATTATCACGTGCTTAAATAAAAAAAGTTTATTGATTTTATTTTCGATGAGGAATTCCAAACAAAGTTTCATCCCTTCTTTCAACCATTTTTACAAGTAAGTAGTAAGAAAGAAATAAATATTAAATAAATTCAAAGTTTCATGGTTTTATCTTCAACAATGACCAACTTCCATACAAACTTCAATCCCCTATTTTAACCCATTCATGCCTATTTTTCGCAATAAAAAGTATCCTATGTCCTTCCCCGAGCTCAAATCTATATTTGTACCAAATTTCATCAAAATCGGTTCAGTGGCTTAGACGTGAAAGCTTAACAGAGAGACAGACAGAGTTACTTTCGCATTTATAATATTAATTAGTAGGGTCAAATCTTACCATAGTATGACCGAAACCGCTGTACCGCGCCTTACAAAAAAGGGGTGACATGGGGCCAAGGAAAAATGAGCATGAGTTTACATGAGATCGATATTGTCGGACAGATCTTACGATTTCGGTTTACAATATTTTTAAACTTTAAGCTACTGAAATCCGGGTCCAGATTATGTATCATTTGCCTGATCCGTATCGCCGACGCGTATCATGATACGCGATCTTGATACGGCTCGTCCCATGTCATGTCGGTTTCATACAAGGAGCTTATATTTGGTTTCATACGATTGTCATACGGAGCAAATCTAGGCGTCCACAACTTGATACGGGGCTTGATACATGATACGCTGATACGGATACGCTGATACGGATACGCTGATACGGATACGCTGATACGGATACGCTGATACGGATACGCTGATCGGATATCGGGCAAATGATACATATCTGGACCCGGATTTCAGTAGCTTAAAGTTTAAAAATATTGTAAACCGAAATCGTAAGATCTGTCCGACAATATCGATCTCATGTAAACTCATGCTCATTTTTCCTTGGCCCCATGTCACCCCTTTTTTGTAAGGCGCGGTACAGCGGTTTCGGTCATACTATGGTAAGATTTGACCCTACTAATTAATATTATAAATGCGAAAGTAACTCTGTCTGTCTCTCTGTTAAGCTTTCACGTCTAAGCCACTGAACCGATTTTGATGAAATTTGGTACAAATATAGATTTGAGCTCGGGGAAGGACATAGGATACTTTTTATTGCGAAAAATAGGCATGAATGGGTTAAAATAGGGGATTGAAGTTTGTATGGAAGTTGGTCATTGTTGAAGATAAAACCATGAAACTTTGAATTTATTTAATATTTATTTCTTTATCTGGACCCGCCTGTACACCCCAGTGGTATGAATTAAGTTATTGAACAGGATAAAACAAATTAAATCAGTGTATCTAATATTTAATTTATATAATTAACTAACTTTAATATATTATAGTTACTTAATTCGACCTCGATAGTATAGATAGTGGCCTAGGTGTCTGCTGTAAGCGCGGAAGGTCCCGGATATCTTTCTCGGTCCGGCAAATGTGAGAAACGAACGCCGTCGTGAATTGTCTAGCGTTTTTATTTTAAGAATTTATTAATACTCGGTTACTAAAAAAAATTAAGCGCCCTACCCTCATCCCCGCAATTTTAGAAGCAGGAACATCCGATAGTCGATACTCACTCGCGGTCGACGCGGTCGACGCGACGAAGCATTGCAGTCGTATCTTTCCAACTTCAATCAGAGATCATGTACCATTGGCAAGGTTCTTTGTAGGCGTGTTTTAGTGTAATGGCGCACACTATGTGCGACTGCGACGATCCCAAAACGGCCCCTTATGGGCATAAGAGGGTACCGGTGGGTTTTAGCGGGGTAGGACCGGCGCTGTTTCGCGCCGGTGAGTCCCGCACACGCCCGCCGTACGCCCAGCCAGTGCGTGCGGTATGGTCCGTAAATGGATTTCCCATCGTCACAAAAAAAGGTTCTTTGTAGGCGTAAGTTTAAGTCAGTCATCTTTTGTTATATTATTATATTATATGTCAAATTGAGGCTGTAAGCAAAAATAATAGTTTTAATTTGTGTAATTTATGCTATAATTTTTTTTTTCTAACAATTCCGCCCGCGCGCCCCTTTGTATCCTCGCGCCCCTAGGCAGATGCCTCTTTTGCCTTTAGGATAATCCGCCTCTGCACGAACTACCATAGACTAACCATGCTGAAATAGTTTAAATTGGTGTTTTCGTGTTACGCTAACTCGATATATCTATATATATTTGTGTACATACACAACCTGTGGTTGTATATGTACACATCTATGCAGTCCTCCAGGCAAGCGAAGCTATTTTGCAGTTCGAGTTGAAAGCTTGATCTGGGTGGCTTCATGGCGGAGCGTAGACTTCTTCAGTCGATACCGTTCGGATTTAGCATTGAGATTCAATGTGCCTCTTTATCATTCGGTTATCGCTTCCTGTTTTCAACGAATTGATCAAAAAAACCGCCTTCAAATCTTAAACCGGGAGAAATAAAAATTTTGTTTATAAAAATCTAAATATTTTTTGAGGTCGGTCCCAAATACTAAGTGACAACGTTTATTACAAATATTTAGGTTGGCACCGACCTCAAAAAACCGTTTCGGAGGAGTTATGAGATTTCGAACACAAACACTGTGACACGAGATTCTTTATATTAGATTAGGTTGCTATCTCTCAAAACCTGTATGGTGACTGTGATAAGACTAGATGAAGCGAATGCATACGAGAATATATTTAAATTGCGAAATATATTAAACGGAGATAAAACAGCTACTCTAATATATCATATAACGAGGCCAAAGCTGCTCTGAATATAAATGGTACGAAATAGTTGAACTGGAAAGGCGATACCACGTAATATTGAGGATTTTGTATTGCCAACATCATCAGTCGTTCCCAAATGTGAATTTTTAGAGTCTGCATCTTGTAAGAAACCGTGGATTTTTTTTAAATAGAATATGTTTTTTAAATAATATTATAATGTGCTGCTTATCTAAACATTAAAATTAATCCTGTTAACCCCTCCAACTAAGTTAATGCGCTTCAAACGTTGCCTCTATTTTAGAATATCTTAATGTGTCGATGGATGATGATATAATTTTGATGAAATATGTATTCATCATCACAACTATTTTAAGCACGGAACTCTTTAAAAGGCAAAGTACATATTTAATGTGCAGCGGCAGAAGGAACAGACCGGTAGTATTAAAAGGAATTTAATAAACTCCTAACTGATAGATTGAGTCGAGGAAAGTATGAACAAAATCCATTAGTTGAATCCCGAAGGAGGTCGCCGGGTTCCGTTTAGGAAATCACATTAAAAGGCAATACCTCCCGATGGCTAAAATGTAGGGAAATTTTTATCTCTGCGACTTTTGCCGTTTGATTGTCTTTTTATTTCTCGCTTAGTTTGTGCGGAAGTCTTTCTTGTTATGATCTCCGTTGGAAGTGAATTTGTATAAGAATAGCGTATTTGGACTGTTTCGATGCTTCTATTTTTGGATAGAAATCCGTCTAAAATTAGCATAACTACATCAGAATGTTGCTACAACGAGCCTTATTTACTTCTCATGTTCAAATTATTGAATATGGCTATTTACCTCTTCTCATTCCGTGGGTATCGTAAAAGCGAACTGAGATAGTTTCTCAAAATAGTGCAGGATCATCGACTACGAAATTCAAAACGTTTCCGTTTTTGATACAGTTTTAAACCGGTTATAACAAATTCGAATATTAGAAATTGTTTATTTATACACTGAAAATTATGTTATGGATAATATCAGTTTACCATCAAGTGAGATGAAAGCTATTTGCAGAGCATTCAAATAACAGCAACTTGTACTAAGTACTATGTATAATACTAATATATATGACAAAATTATGTATGTTCATAAAAATTTACATACGTTTTTGAAGAAAAGTGATTATCACAATTTAAACACAAGAGGTAGAAATAAACTTGCTGTTCCAAGTTTCAAACATCATAAAATTAGTCACTCATTCATGGGGAAATGTATACAAATATATAATAAACTCCCTCATCATGCAACTGAACTTCCGTCACGTAAATTAAAGCTTTACATTTAGACGATAAAAATGTGTGGACACATCCAAATGTGTTCGATTCCCCATTGTAATCTAGCGACATATCAATATGTATGTGTAAAACTTCAATTTTCTAATTGACAATAAAGTAAAGAAAGATGTCTTAAATCACATTCTATGTATATTTTTTTACTGTAAGTTTAATTATTAGTCTTCATTTTATTATATTATTATGTATGATTAATTATGTGACTTATGACTCTTTCCAAATCAATACTTTGAAAACTGTTAAGGTCTCCCTTAATAGTGCACCAGAAGAACCAAGAAAACGATTCTTCTCAGAACAAGGCCTCCTGGTAGACTCTTGCACCGATGGTAGACTCTTCACCAAACTTGACATTCATACGCCACGATTCATAGGTCATGACGCCGTCGTGGTGGTCAGTACGCTGCCTACAATTTGTATGGGAAACATGCTTTGCGCTTCTCTCCGCTAGGGGCGCTGTTCGCGTTTCCTATACAAATTGAGCTCTTAACGCAACTAGAATCGGTGCGTTTTGTATACTAAGAAACTTACACTAACCACTCAGATGGAGAATGAATCGTCAATCAATCAATCAATCAATCAATTCTTTATTTGCATACTAAGTGTATAAACATGTAGGTGTTTGTATACATGATTAAGTGCTTAAAACTTAGTGACCGTTAGGTATAGCAAATTTGAACAATACTGTGAATACATTATAGCTACAAAATCGTACACAATATTTTGATAGTAATCTAAAAATATATAAAAAATAAGATTATAAATATCTATAGGTAATGTAAATAAATTTATTTATATGGAGCAGAAGACTAAATGTTTGGACCTATGGTATTATTTGTATTTAAATATTCACCAATAGCACTTGGAAATTAGGGACGATTTTAAAGTTCTCGAGAATAAGTTAATGTTTAGCAAGTTTTTTATAAGTAAGTAATGGTAATTTATTGAAAATTTTAATAGCCATGAAGTAGGGGCTGGTATTTAACATTTTGATTCTTGATTGTGGTATAAATAATCTATTTTTATGTCTAGTATTTATATTATGCGTATCCTTTACTTTAATAAATTTTCCAATATTTTTGTAGGTAAATAAACAAACTTCATAAATATATAGTGATGTCAACGTCAGGAGCTTAAATTTTTTGAAATAGGGTCTACAAGACTGATCATTATCTATTTGAGCTATAATTCTAACACATTTTTTTTGCATTATAAATAATTCGTTCACGTCAGTGCTATTTCCCCACAGAATTAATCCATATTTTAGTTGGGAATAAGCATATGCATAATAAGCTGCTAGTGCTGCTTCTGTATTTGTACTGTGTACCGTTCGAATCCCACTATCACTAATCGTTAAAAGCTTCACCTCTTTGTGAGCGAAATAACGACATGGTTTCTATTTAACCTTTACATGTTAAAGCGCTAATTTAAAAATAGTATAAACTATTTTTGCAAGGTTTTATAAGTATATTGCAACTTATTTATGTGAAAAATAAATTTGGGACTATTTTCACGCATTTCAAAAACCTTATTTTCGTAATTATAATATATTTTTAATTTCTTGGTGTTAGATTGTAGGTGGAAAAAAAATTTTTTCATAGCCATCCTTATTATTGTGGAGACTTGGACCTAATTTGATCTTACAATTTTCTTCCGACGTCCGCTTGGGGCTCAGTGTCAACATTTCATTCGGATTACACATAACAAACATATATTTGCAATCGCTGCCACAGTATACCTTAAATAGAGGTGAAAATCCCTTAACATTTTGCTAGTGACTAAGTTGTAACGTCTCGATGCAGTGCAGCGGTCATTCTGTTACTGCGAGGGCAACTTGAAAATCTTCCAAGTCCATGTCGTCATTATTAAAAGAAAATGAGTATTGTTGTGGGTGCTGTAGCAATGTTATTAAGTGCAGAACATCGAGGGGAATTGAATGTGTTTAAGATATTGTATAATCTTTAGTGACTTTCCAATGACGCGCTTTTACTTTGAAAATAGTCGTCTAATCTGACAGGCTGGCTTTCTTGTCTTTTCGTATAATATTTTTAGGAACCTTAAATAAAATGTTGATTAATGGTTATATAATTTTCCTCCTCACATCATGTTCTTCAACGATGAGGGTAAAAAGCTCTTTATTTAAATTGAATTTGAGATGGAGAAGGAATGGCGTAAAATAATAAATAATCTGTGGCATAATATTTGTTTTCGGCAATATAAATATTTGGACTTTCTTTACGCTCGCCGCTCCTGTTTCTTTGTTTCACACTGTATCCAATAGATGGCGCTGAACTCCTCTGAATCGCGCTATCGTAGTCTGTTTGAGATACGGATAAAGGTTTAACTTGTATTAAAAAGTTTACATAATACATCAAAGCAAAAGCTATTAAAGTAAAAAGAAAATAAAATCACCTAAATAAAAGGTATAATTTTTGTATTGGCGTGACCTTTATGTGACGTCACGTCAGCATTTCAGCATTATTATGTTAAATATATAAATAAAGAAATTATCAAATTTTGTCTTTTATAATGGATGTAGTGGAATTAGCTGTAGTTGTGGTGGGTGCCCTTGATATAATACTTATATCGCATTAGGTCAACTTCTTGACCGATATATCGACATTTAATCGTCATTTCTAATTTTTAGTTTTTTAAACTTATAGATATTAAATGAAGTTGTATTAGATATTATTACTCATACAGGTTGCGGCAAACATTTTCACAGATAAAAATACATGTGCAATTGCAATATTTAGTTTTGTCGTCTTTTTAATTTTTGCATTAAAATGTGTGTGTCTCATGTTCTAATAATCCAAGAAAGTGCTTGGCGAGAAATGCAATGCTACAGACCTCATTTTGGCGCCATAGGTGAAAATCCACTCTAATATTCTCAACGTCTTACACACCACAAAACCTTTATTTCAATGATTACTCTTATTTGCTAGATAGCACGGATGCTTGTGCATCAATAAACTATTTAGTAACTATTTATCTCTCTAATTTATCTCTTCTATGACAACAGAGGGCGCTTTTAACCATTACATAAATTCTAGCTTTGTTTATTTATTTATTTCACTTATTTTTTATAAACTAACACATGTTATTTTTTTCTATTATCATTATAATTATGAAATATTTTAAAATAAATAATCAAGATCAATAATCAAGAAATATAAATATTGATGTTTACATACATTCTATCTACTTTTATTTATTTTGTGTTAAATCGACTACTGCCTATCTAAGTATTGAGCTATTAGTTACAATGATTAACTGGTTTTCTCACATATAGAGTTTGAATGCCCATTTAACTAACGATGCCTTTTATTGAATTGTCTAAAGATAATTTTCTTTATTAAAAAGTATTTGTATTTATCAGGTCTTCTTCAGTCGATACCGTTCGGATTTAGCATTGAGATTCAATGTGCCTCTTTATCATTCGGTGATCGCTTCCTGTGTTCAACGAATTGATAAAAAAAACCGCCTTCAAACCTAAAACCGGCAGAAATAAAAATTTTGTTTATAAAAATCTAAATATTTTTTGAGGTCGGTCCCAAATACAAGTGACAACGTTTATTACAAATATTGAGGTTGGCACCGACCTCAAAAAACATTTAGATTTTTATAAACAAAATTTTTATTTCTCCCGTTTTTAGTTTTGAAGGCGGTTTTTTTATTTAAATTTTTTTCTGATTTTTAGTGTTTGTAGAAATTTTCAGGAAACTACCTCTAGATCTTTTAGACACACAAGTGATAAAATTACGATATCATCAATGTTAATTAAATAGGCATTATTAGGGATAACTCAAAAACTACTCGTCAGATGTCGATAAAATTTAAATGGGACCCCATGACAAGCACTAGCTCTAGCTTCCAAAGGTCAAAAGAATCTTAAAAATCGGTCCACCCAGTAACGAGTTATGAGGTAACAAACATTAAAAAAAAAAAGTACAGTCGAATTGATAACCTGCTCCTATTTTGAAGTCTGTTAAAAAGTCACAAACGTTGTTTTGCCATATATATTTTAATCTACCAAATTGTACAATACACAAAAAAATCATAAAAATCGATCGAGCCGTTTCGGAGGAGTTATGAGATTTCGAACACAAACACTGTGACACGAGATTCTTTATATTAGATTAGGTTGCTATCTCTCAAAACATGTATGGTGACTGTGATAAGACTAGATGAAGCGAATGCATACGAAAAATATATTTAAATTGCGAAATATATTAAACGGAGATAAAACAGCTACTCTAATATTATCATATAATATAACGAGGCCAAAGCTGCTCTGAATATAAATGGTACGAAATAGTTGAACTGGAAAGGCGATACCACGTTATATTGAGGATTTTGTATTACCAACATCATCAGTCGTTCCCAAATGTGAATTTTTAGAGTATGCATCTTGTAAGAAACCGTGTTTTTTTTTTAATATTATATGTTTTTAAATAATATTATAATGTTCTGCTTATCTACACATTAAAATTAATCCTGTTAACCCCTCCAACTAAGTTAATGCGCTTCAAACGTTGCCTGTATTTTAGAATATCTTAATGTGTCGATGGATGATGATATAATTTTGATGAAATATGTATTCATCATCACACCTATTTTAAGCACGGAACTCTTTAAAAGACAAAGTACATATTTAATGTGCAGCGGCAGAAGGAACAGAGCGGTAGTATTAAAAGGAATTTAATAAACTCCTAACTGATAGATTGATTCGAGGAAAGTATGAACAAAATCCATTAGTTGAATCCCGAAGGAGGTCGCCGGGTTCCGTTTAGGAAATCACATTAAAAGGCAATACCTCTCGATGGCTAAAATGTAGGGAAATTTTTATCTCTGCGACTTTTGCCGTTTGATTGTCTTTTTATTTCTCGCTTAGTTTGTGCGGAAGTCTTTCTTGTTATGATCTCCGTTGGAAGTGAATTTGTAATAAGAATAACGTATTTGGACTGTTTCGATGCTTCTATTTTTGGATAGAAATCCGTCTAAAATTAGCATAACTACATCAGAATGTTGCTAGATACAACGAGCCTTATTTACGTCTCATGTTCAAATTATTGAATAAGGCTATTTACCTCTTCTCATTCCGTGGGTATCTTAAAAGCGAACTGAGATAGTTTCTCAAAATAGTGCAGATCATCGACTGCGAAATTCAAAACGTTTCCGTTTTTGATACAGTTTAAACCGGTTTTAACCAATTCGAATATTAGAATTTGTTTATTTAAACACTGAAAATGATGTTATGGATAATATCACTTTACCATCAAGTGAGATGAAAGCTATTTGCAGAGCATTCAAATAACAGCAACTTGTACTAAGTACTATGTATAATACTAATATATATGACAAAATTATGTATGTTCATAAAAATTTACATACGTTTTTGAAGAAAAGTGATTATCACAATTTAAACACAAGAGGTAGAAATAAACTTGCTGTTCCAAGTTTCAGACATCATAAAATTAGTCACTCATTCATGGGGAAATGTATACAAATATATAATAAACTCCCTCATCATGCAACTGAACTTCCGTCACATAAATTAAAGCTTTACATTAAGACGATAAAAATGTGTGGACACATCCAAATGTGTTCGATTCCCCATTGTAATCTAGCGACATATCAATATGTGTAAAATTTCAATTTTCTAATTGACAATAAAGTAAAGAAAGATGTCTTAAATCACATTCTATGTATATTTTTTTACTGTAAGTTTAATTATTAGTCTTCATTTTATTATATTATTATGTATGATTAATTATGTGACTTATGACTCTTTCCAAATCAATACTTTGAAAACTGTTAAGGTCTCCCTTAATAGTGCACCAGAAGAACCAAGAAAACGATTCTTCTCAGAACAAGGCCTCCTGGTAGACTCTTGCACCGATGGTAGACTCTTCACCAAACTTGACATTCATACGCCACGATTCATAGGTCATGACGCCGTCGTGGTGGTCAGTACGCTGCCTACAATTTGTATGGGAAACATGCTTTGCGCTTCTCTCCGCTAGGGGCGCTGTTCGCGTTTCCTATACAAATTGAGCTCTTAACGCAACTAGAATCGGTGCGTTTTGTATACTAAGAAACTTACACTAACCACTCAGATGGAGAATGAATCGTCAATCAATCAATCAATCAATCAATTCTTTATTTGCATACTAAGTGTATAAACATGTAGGTGTTTGTATACATGATTAAGTGCTTAAAACTTAGTGACCGTTAGGTATAGCAAATTTGAACAATACTGTGAATACATTATAGCTACAAAATCGTACACAATATTTTGATAGTAATCTAAAAATATATAAAAAATAAGATTATAAATATCTATAGGTAATGTAAATAAATTTATTTATATGGAGCAGAAGACTAAATGTTTGGACCTATGGTATTATTTGTATTTAAATATTCACCAATAGCACTTGGAAATTAGGGACGATTTTAAAGTTCTCGAGAATAAGTTAATGTTTAGCAAGTTTTTTATAAGTAAGTAATGGTAATTTATTGAAAATTTTAATAGCCATGAAGTAGGGGCTGGTATTTAACATTTTGATTCTTGATTGTGGTATAAATAATCTATTTTTATGTCTAGTATTTATATTATGCGTATCCTTTACTTTAATAAATTTTCCAATATTTTTGTAGGTAAATAAACAAACTTCATAAATATATAGTGATGTCAACGTCAGGAGCTTAAATTTTTTGAAATAGGGTCTACAAGACTGATCATTATCTATTTGAGCTATAATTCTAACACATTTTTTTTGCATTATAAATAATTCGTTCACGTCAGTGCTATTTCCCCACAGAATTAATCCATATTTTAGTTGGGAATAAGCATATGCATAATAAGCTGCTAGTGCTGCTTCTGTATTTGTACTGTGTACCGTTCGAATCCCACTATCACTAATCGTTAAAAGCTTCACCTCTTTGTGAGCGAAATAACGACATGGTTTCTATTTAACCTTTACATGTTAAAGCGCTAATTTAAAAATAGTATAAACTATTTTTGCAAGGTTTTATAAGTATATTGCAACTTATTTATGTGAAAAATAAATTTGGGACTATTTTCACGCATTTCAAAAACCTTATTTTCGTAATTATAATATATTTTTAATTTCTTGGTGTTAGATTGTAGGTGGAAAAAAAAATTTTTCATAACCATCCTTATTATTGTGGAGACTTGGACCTAATTTGATCTTACAATTTTCTTCCGACGTCCGCTTGGGGCTCAGTGTCAACATTTCATTCGGATTACACATAACAAACATATATTTGCAATCGCTGCCACAGTATACCTTAAATAGAGGTGAAAATCCCTTAACATTTTGCTAGTGACTAAGTTGTAACGTCTCGATACAGTGCAGCGGTCATTCTGTTACTGCGAGAGCAACTTGAAAATCTTCCAAGTCCATGTCGTCATTATTAAAAGAAAATGAGTATTGTTGTGGGTGCTGTAGCAATGTTATTAAGTGCAGAACATCGAGGGGAATTGAATGTGTTCAAGATATTGTATAATCTTTAGTGACTTTCCAATGACGCGCTTTTACTTTGAAAATAGTCGTCTAATCTGACAGGCTGGCTTTCTTGTCTTTTCGTATAATATTTTTAGGAACCTTAAATAAAATGTTGATTAATGGTTATATAATTTTCCTCCTCACATCATGTTCTTCAACGATGAGGGTAAAAAGCTCTTTATTTAAATTGAATTTGAGATGGAGAAGCAAGGAGCTTATATTACCTATAGAATGGAGTCATTAGACAAATGAAAAAAGTGAGGGCAAAAATTTTGACAACCCTTGACATTTCTTGACATTTCTAGAGAGGCTCTGTCTCTTTCTAGTAGGGTGCCTATAGCAGAAAAAATAATTACGGACAATCTTGGACTTCGTTAAGTTAAAATTAATTAGTACTCAAAGTTTAAAATATTTTTGAGTTTACCATGACAAAGAAAGAATCTTCCGTACAACTGTCTGTTACTATAAGTAAATTTACACTTAACATTGGCGAAATATAAAAATGAAAAAGCTCTTTATTAAATGGACTTTGCTAAGTACTTTTAAATCGTCAAAAGCCCTACTACCATTTCAGGACGAAATAATAATTATTATGCTGAGATGGAACAGAAATGGCGAAAGACTCCGGCGAAGAACTCCACAGCTTACAATTTTGTAATGATTTCAAAACATCAATACAAGTCAATAAATAATTATCAATTTAATTTAAGTTACAGTTTTACATGCGTATATTTTGGGTAGTTATTAAAAAAAATAAAGTAGTAGTAGTGGTAGTTTTATAAATTCTGTAACACACTAAGTTTATTCCTTAATAAAAACTTGATTACAAGAACTGTTCTATTTTAAATCTAAACATAAATAACAATCTAAACATTCATATATTACATATGTGACTCAAGAATTTATGTAAAACAAAGTTATATATACACATAATATTGATACTTAAAAGAACAAAATCCTTTATTATTATATGATACAGTGATATCCGCAGAATATAGTTACATATTCACATAGATACTTCTAAATTACAAAATATTGACCTAAAATATATTACTTTCATATCAATCGATGTTTCATAATACTTTATAATGATTGGCAAAATAATCGATTCTGTAAAACAACTAAGAAAAAAGTTACAGCTAATTTTGTACAAGACAAACTTAAAATCGCTCTGCTATAAAGAAAGAATTATGCAGATGTGACTTTATTCTATCATGAGACCAACAATTAAAAATATGAATAGCGGTAAAAGATGTAAAAGAATCATTTGTACTCGTAACTCGATTAATACTGGTTAACGTATGACAAGGTATATAACTTTGTCATGTGTTAACCAGTATTAAAAAAATATGCATAAAACGATAAGGATTTCCTATGTAAAGTTGGTCGGTACGCAACGTATCACACCATGTATTTGGAATAGCCCGTATTAACTTTTTTCGGTTTCAAAGAGTTTGTACCTCATTCTTACTTTAAATTGAACGCCCTACGTATATATATATCAACCTTCTGTACCTGTTACTCAGTTACGAAGTCAGAAGGATAAGAGCCTTGTTCCTAAAGCCGTAATAGTATAATTTCCGCCTAGGGTCTTTCGGAAATCTAAAAAGAAAAGAAAATTTTATGTATACAGGCACTTTTAACTTGTAATTAGCATATTAAAAACTATCATTTGATAGGCTTGAATAGCACAGTCACAATTTTATTAATGCTGTGTCAATTTTACTAACCCAAATTCGAGTGAAGTTTGAGGTCACTGTGCATATTGCACTCTGCGTTACATGTTAGTAGATGCAAATGTGAAAGATAAAATACACTATTACACTGGTAAAATCCAATCAATCATTTTGAATATGTTTCTCAATTAAAATAATGTACATTGCACAAATTACATGTTTTGTTTGTAAATAAACGTTCCCAACCAAAAATGGGTAGAACGATTTATGTATTATATATATACATAATCTATAAACTATATATATAATCTATATATATCTATATAACAGCTATTTCAAAGACTTAAAAAAATATATATATAAATTTTGATTGCCATTTCTGAAAGGAAAAAGGTTATTATTTTATAATAATTCTGGAAATCCTAGTCACCCTAGTCAATTTGTTTACACATATTTGAATAAGTAATTTATGTATGAAAATTAATTAAATTCAGATAGTATTAAAGCCGAGTATCAGAAATTACTTTCCCCTATGGAGTTTCGCCCAATAACGATAATCATATGGAATTACATGTGAAAAACCAATTTTACTTAGGTGAACAATAATATGCAATTATAACACTTACAAGTGAAATTTCAGACTGCATCCTGGATACCACTCACTTCTGCAACCACGAACTATACAGCGATGCACCATTTTGCACTATTTATAGTTATTAAAATGTAAAAAGCCGTACCAAAATCGCGAGTCGATATTTATGAATACGTCAATTACGACAATTTATGTCATGTTGAGATTTCGGGACATTGACACATAAAGAGAGTGCTGCCATTACATAAATCCTTTCATTTCCCATAAGTTATAGAAATAATCACAATGATGATTTTCAAAATAAAATACAAACCTAAACATTAAAAGTAAATATATTATATTTATTTCTTTCATTGATAATAAATACTGATAATTGAATACAATATGTTAAGTTTTTAGCTACTTTTCTACTTTTGTTTTAGAAAGATGGCGAAATACTGGGGAAATCTTGTTTCTATGTAGTCGTGTTTAGAAAGAGATGACGACAATTTCTAGAAAGAGAAATGTGAAATTTGAAATGTCAAGTATTGTCAAAATTTTTGCCTTCACTTTGTTACTTTGTCTAATGACTCCATTCTTTAGTATAAGCTCCTTGTGGAGAAGGAATGGCGTAAAATAATAAATAATCTGTGGCATAATATTTGTTTTCGGCAATATAAATATTTGGACTTTCTTTACGCTCGCCGCTCCTGTTTCTTTGTTTCACACTGTATCCAATAGATGGCGCTGAACTCCTCTGAATCGCGCTATCGTAGTCTGTTTGAGATACGGATAAAGGTTTAACTTGTATTTAAAAAGTTTACATAATACATCAAAGCAAAAGCTATTAAAGTAAAAAGAAAATAAAATCACCTAAATAAAAGGTATAATTTTTGAAGCGGCGTCACCTTTATGTGACGTCACGTCAGCATTTCAGCATTATTATGTAAAATATATAAATAAAGAAATTATCAAATTTTGTCTTTTATAATGGATGTAGTGGAATTAGCTGTAGTTGTGGTGGGTGCCCTTGATATAATACTTATATCGTGTTAGGTCAACTTCTTGACCGATATATCGACATTTAATCGTCATTTCTAGTTCTTTTAAACTTATAGATATTAAATGAAGTTGTATTAGATATTATTACTCATACAGGTTGCGGCAAACATTTTCACAGATAAAAATACATGTGCAATTGCAATATTTAGTTTTGTCGTCTTTTTAATTTTTGCATTAAAATGTGTGTGTCTCATGTTCTAATAATTCAAGAAAGTGCTTGGCGAGAAATGCAATGCAACAGACCTCATTTTGGCGCCATAGGTGAAAATCCACTCTAATATTCTCAACGTCTTACTCACCACAAAACCTTTATTTCAATGATTACTCTTATTTGCTAGATAGCACGGATGCTTGTGCATCAAAAAACTATTTAGTAACTATTTTATCTCTTCTATGACAACAGAGGGCGCTTTTAACCATTACATAAATTCTAGCTTTGTTTATTTATTTATTTCACTTATTTTTTATAAACTAACACATGTTATTTTTTTCTATTATCATTATAATTATGAAATATTTTAAAATAAATAATCAAGATCAATAATCAAGAAATATAAATATTGATGTTTACATACATTCTATCTACTTTTATTTATTTTGTGTTAAATCGACTACTGCCTATCTAAGTATTGAGCTATTAGTTACAATGATTAACTGGTTTTCTCACATATAGAGTTTGAATGCCCATTTAACTAACGATGCCTTTTATTGAATTGTCTAAAGATAATTTTCTTTATTAAAAAGTATTTGTATTTATCAGGTCTTCTTCAGTCGATACCGTTCGGATTTAGCATTGGGATTCAATGTGCCTCTTTATCATTCGGTGATCGCTTCCTGTGTTCAACGAATTGATAAAAAAAACCGTCTTCAAACCTAAAACCGGCAGAAATAAAAATTTTGTTTATAAAAATCTAAATATTTTTTGAGGTCGGTCCCAAATACAAGTGACAACGTTTATTACAAATATTGAGGTTGGCACCGACCTCAAAAAACATTTAGATTTTTATAAACAAAATTTTAATTTCTCCCGTTTTTAGTTTTGAAGGCGGTTTTTTTATTTAAATTTTTTTCTGATTTTTAGTGTTTGTAGAAATTTTCAGGAAACTACCTCCAGATCTTTTAGACACACAAGTGATAAAATTACGATATCATCAATGTTAATTAAATAGGCATTATTAGGGATAACTCAAAAACTACTCGTCAGATGTCGATAAAATTTAAATGGGACCCCATGACAAGCACTAGCTCTAGCTTCCAAAGGTCAAAAGAATCTTAAAAATCGGTCCACCCAGTAACGAGTTATGAGGTAACAAACATTAAAAAAAAACGTACAGTCGAATTGATAACCTGCTCCTATTTTGAAGTCTGTTAAAAAGTGACAAACGTTGTTTTGCCATATATATTTTAATCTACCAAATTGTACAATACACAAAAAAATCATAAAAATCGATCGAGCCGTTTCGGAGGAGTTATGAGATTTCGAACACAAACACTGTGACACGAGATTCTTTATATTAGATTAGGTTGCTATCTCTCAAAACATGTATGGTGACTGTGATAAGACTAGATGAAGCGAATGCATACGAAAAATATATTTAAATTGCGAAATATATTAAACGGAGATAAAACAGCTACTCTAATATATCATATAATATAACGAGGCCAAAGCTGCTCTGAATATAAATGGTACGAAATAGTTGAACTGGAAAGGCGATACCACGTTATATTGAGGATTTTGTATTACCAACATCATCAGTCGTTCCCAAATGTGAATTTTTAGAGTATGCATCTTGTAAGAAACCGTGTTTTTTTTAAATATTATATGTTTTTTAAATAATATTATAATGTTCTGCTTATCTACACATTAAAATTAATCCTGTTAACCCCTCCAACTAAGTTAATGCGCTTCAAACGTTGCCTGTATTTTAGAATATCTTAATGTGTCGATGGATGATGATATAATTTTGATGAAATATGTATTCATCATCACACCTATTTTAAGCACGGAACTCTTTAAAAGACAAAGTACATATTTAATGTGCAGCGGCAGAAGGAACAGAGCGGTAGTATTAAAAGGAATTTAATAAACTCCTCACTGATAGATTGATTCGAGGAAAGTATGAACAAAATCCATTAGTTGAATCCCGAAGGAGGTCGCCGGGTTCCGTTTAGGAAATCACATTAAAAGGCAATACCTCCCGATGGCTAAAATGTAGGGAAATTTTTATCTCTGCGACTTTTGCCGTTTGATTGTCTTTTTATTTCTCGCTTAGTTTGTGCGGAAGTCTTTCTTGTTATGATCTCCGTTGGAAGTGAATTTGTACTAAGAATAGCGTATTTGGACTGTTTCGATGCTTCTATTTTTGGATAGAAATCCGTCTAAAATTAGCATAACTACATCAGAATGTTGCTACAACGAGCCTTATTTACTTCTCATGTTCAAATTATTGAATATGGCTATTTACCTCTTCTCATTCCGTGGGTATCTTAAAAGCGAACTGAGATAGTTTCTCAAAATAGTGCAGATCATCGACTACGAAATTCAAAACGATTCCGTTTTTGATACAGTTTTAAACCGGTTTTAACCAATTCGAATATTAGAATTTGTTTATTTAAACACTGAAAATGATGTTATGGATAATATCACTTTACCACGGTAATATTACCGTGACTTTACCATCAAGTGAGATGAAAGCTATTTGCAGAGCATTCGAATAACAGCAACTTGTACTAAGTACTATGTATAATACTAATATATATGACAAAATTATGTATGTTCATAAAAATTTACATACGTTTTTGAAGAAAAGTGATTATCACAATTTAAACACAAGAGGTAGAAATAAACTTGCTGTTCCAAGTTTCAGACATCATAAAATTAGTCACTCATTCATGGGGAAATGTATACAAATATATAATAAACTCGTTTAAAAAATTGTAAATTGTACCGCGCAATGTAAAGGGCTCAACTCGCACGCAACTCGCAAAACCGCGATAATTTTGCCAGACGGCGGCCTCGTTCTTTAGTGTCCGTGCACATCGAGTGAGCTACATTGAACGCTAACGTTTTGAAGCCCTTTTTTGTTATAAAATACTATAAAAAATGATAATGTTTCTTTGAACAATAATTAAGAAATAACGTATAGAAGACGTTTTCACAAAAAAATATGAAAAAAAAATTTGACTTTGACCTTCAATAAAATCGTAACTATCAATTTCCCAGGTATAGTCTAAAGGAAAAAAAATGTTGTGATGGTGAGCAGAATACGTGATTTTCGTTTGACTGTTCATGTCTTTTACACCCTGTATTATTATGTATGATTAATTATGTGACTTATGACTCTTTCCAAATCAATACTTTGAAAACTGTTAAGGCCTCCCTTAACAGTGTTCCAGGAGAACCGGCAAGAAACTCAACAAGTTTTATCCTCATAAAACTTGTTGAGTTTCTTGCCGGTTCTTCTCAGAACAAGGCCTCCTGGTAGACTCTTGCACCGATGGTAGACTCTTCACCAAACTTGACATTCATACGCCACGATTCATAAGGTCAAATCCCTTAACATTTTGCTAGTGAGTAAGTTGTAACGTCTCGATGCAGTGCAGCGGTCATTCTGTTACTGCGAGAGCAACTTGAAAATCTTCCAAGTCCATGTCGTCATTATTAAAAGAAAATGAGTATTGTTGTGGGTGCTGTAGCAATGTTATTAAGTGCAGAACATCGAGGGGAATTGAATGTGTTAGGTTCAAGATATTGTATAATCTTTAGTGACTTTCCAATGACGCGCTTTTACTTTGAAAATAGTCGTCTAATCTGACAGGCTGGCTTTCTTGTCTTTTCGTATAATATTTTTAGGAACCTTAAATAAAATGTTGATTAATGGTTATATTATAATTAATATTACGTCACTTCATTCTTCAGATATATGTTTAATTAAACAGGTAGTCCTTTAAACCTACAAGGCAGTCGCACGATTGTAAGTATGGCAATGATTCCTTTGCCTATATTTTTTTTTTTTTTTTTTATCTGTGGTAGCTCTATACTTTACCGTTCGCCAGCCGCTGCGTAGATCGCTCATTCTTTATTCGTGCGAGGCAGCGTGCGGACTTACTTCGCTCGCTCCTAGTAATTAGTATTTCAGCTCAACTTTTTTTTCTTGAAAAATAATTATGCCGAAAAGAAGCTATGCCGAAAAAATGGAACGATACAATTTTAAAATAAGAAGACTCGAAGAAAAGGAGAATCGACGTCGTCAACGCGTTATTGAATCTTCAGACCAAGGAGCTTATATTACCTATAGAATGGAGTCATTAGTCAAATGAAAAAAGTGAGGGCAAAAATTTTGACAACCCTTGACATTTGTTGACATTTCTTGACATTTCTAGAGAGGCTCTGTCTCTTTCTAGTAGGGTGCCTATAGCAGAAAAAATAATTACGGACAATCTTGGACTTCGTTAAGTTAATAAAATTAATTAGTACTCAAAGTTTAAAATATTTTTGAGTTTACCATGACAAAGAATTAACATTCATAATAATTAGTTTTAATCTTCCGTACAACTGTCTGTTACTACAAGGTGTGCCAAAAGAAATCACTCTATTGGAAGATGCTCTCATTTTTGCAAATAGCCGCCAATGTCAAATCTGTTTTGACATTTTAGTCTAGATAGATACAGAATACAAGTGAACAAGCCATGGAGCGATACACTCCCCAAGAACGCGGAATAATCGTGTCCATTTTTTCGACCAAAATCATGATGAGCGATAAGGCTCATTTCCACCTCAGCGGGTACAAGCAAAACTATCGCTTCTGGGGCACTGAAAATCCACGAGTGATGCACGAGGAGCCATTACACCCACACTTAATGCTGTGTCAATTTTACTAACCCAAATTCGAGTGAAGTTTGAGGTCACTGTGCATATTGCACTCTGCGTTACATGTTAGTAGATGCAAATGTGAAAGATAAAATTCACTATTACACTGGTAAAATCCAATCAATCAATTAATTAATTGCACAAATTACATGTTTTGTTTGTAAATAAACGTTCCCAACCAAAAATGGGTAGAACGATTTATGTATTATATATATACATAATCTATAAGCTATATATATAATCTATATATATCTATATAACAGCTATTTCAAAGACTTAAAAAAATATATATATCAATTTTGATTGCCATTTCTGAATGGAAAAAGTTACTATTTTATAATAATTCTGGAAATCCTAGTCACCCTAGTCAATTTGTTTACACATATTTGAATCAGTAATTTATGTATGAAAATTAATTAAATTCAGATAGTATTAAAGCCGAGTATCAGAAATTACTTTCCCCTATGGAGTTTCGCCCAATAACGATAATCATTTGGAATTACATGTGAAAAACCAATTTTACTTAGGTGAACAATAATATGCAATTATAACACTTACAAGTGAAATTTCACACTGCATCCTGGATACCACTCACTTCTGCAACCACGAACTATACAGCGATGCACCATTTTGCACTATTTATAGTTATTAAAATGTAAAAAGCCGTACCAAAATCGCGAGTCGATATTTATGAATACGTCAATTAGGACAATTTATGTCATGTTGAGATTTCGGGACATTGACACATGAAGAGAGTGCTGCCATTATATAAATCCTTTCATTTCCCATAAGTTATAGAAAGAATCACAATGATGATTTTCTAAATAAAATACAAACCTAAACATTAAAAGTAAATATATTATATTTATTTCTTTCATTGATAATAAATACTGATAATTGAATACAATATGTTAAGTTTTTAGCTACTTTTCTACTTTTGTTTTAGAAAGATGGCGAAATACTGGGGAAATCTTGTTTCTATGTAGTCGTGTTTAGAAAGAGATGACGACAATTTCTAGAAAGAGAAATGTGAAATTTGAAATGTCAAGTATTGTCAAAATTTTTGCCTTCACTTTGTTACTTTGTCTAATGACTCCATTCTTTAGTATAAGCTCCTTGCTTCAGACTCACTTGAAGAACATTCAGGTTAGTAAAAGTTTTATTTTTCTTAAAAAGTGACATTAAATAATCAAGGTGGTAAAAATTATATAGGTAGTTGATACAAGCCTGGAGGTTGCCCGTGGGTCAACACGATGGCGATTTTAATCCTATACTTAAGAGGGTAACCGTGGGTTATCACAAAGTTATAATAGGAATATAATCAAACTACCTACATTATTTTTTTATTTAAACTGGAGGTTAACCGAGGGTTATCACGATGTTGAATCTATGCTTAGATAATAGCCGTGGGTTATTACAAAGCAATAATACGTACGTAAAATTAACCAGGAGGTTGGTCGTGGACCAACACGATGGGATATATTTAATGAAAAGGAAATTTAGCTTTTACTAAAACTAAATATTCTTAAAAGAAGTACTATTGGTTTACTAAATAATATTTCCATTCTTTTTGCATCAGTATACTGCTACAACGATATTTCATTAACGATTTTACATTTTCTTATCTTACAAGTGCCTTTTGCAATAATATATATTTTTACGCGAATAATTCCTTATTCTATAAAAAATTCATTGCTCATCAAATATTTATACAAATTGGGTAAAGTTTTTACAACTACCCTCAACTTGAAATAAATCCATTATCATGTAATTATCATTACATGATTTAAGACGAGTAACAACATCGTTTTTTCTTTATTCTAGAAAACGAGTTGCAAGTTCCTTTTGCCGATCCGTTACCTACGGAAAACTCACTCGACATCACTGTTGATGAGCTACCGCCAGAAAAAGTATCAGAGGAAACACTTCAAGAACACACGCCGGTTCCGGATCTGGACCCAGATGTGTTATCAGCTCTGGGCGAATTGGTAGAAGACGCACCAAAGTTCGGTGAGAAGATCCACGATAACTTGGCACGTCTGTGGTCTCCGATACTTCGAAAAGGCATTGAAAAAGAGGATAAGGAGAAACTGATGAAACAGTATCACATTCCAGAAAACTGCACTCTCTTGCAGGCTCCTAAGCTAAATCCTGAAATCGCGGCCACAATTTCGGACACCACTAGAAATAAAGATAAACGGGTTGAGAGTGCTCAGCAACAACTAGGTGTAGCTATCACGGCTCTCAATAAAGGTTTATCGTTGCTTCTCGATAATGGATCAGAACGAGTAAAGGCAATAAAGTTTTTAAGTGACAGTTGTCGTATCCTCTGTGACCTTCATCACGTGGAGACTGAGGTTCGAAAAAAGTTTGTGTCACCAAACTTGGACAAAACGTTTTTGAACTTGATGCAAGACGTAGACAGGGACGAAACCCTATTCGGACAAAAACTTTCTGAGAAAGTTAAAGCATCAAAAGTTATTGAAAAGCAAGGCTTACAAATAAAGAAATTGGCGCCAGTAAAGACACCAGCGCCTTCAGTTCAACCATCGACAAGCCGAATTCGATCCCAGGTAAACTGGCCCGGCGCCTCCCGATACCCGTCGACCAGGGGGGGGGCGCCAGAATTACAGGAAGACAGGACCAGTCGGCCGCAAAGGTCCTCAAATGCCGACGATGAAGCAGCAAGCATCGTCATCGCATCCTCAACAGAACCAGAGCAAGTCACGTGCGACGGCCCTACAGCGTTAGAGGTACATGCTGGTCGAACACATTTATTTTATAATTGTTGGCTCAAAGTAACCGATAATCCATTAGTTCTCGGATGGATTTTAAAGGGATATTCTATTCCTTTTTGCAGTGTACTTACACAACATTATACCCCTACTAACATGTTAACTTGTCAGGAAGAAACTGATATGTTAGTAGCGATTTCTAAATTAATAGACTTAGGTGCTATATCTGTTTCCAAACGTTCGGAAGGTGATTTTATATCTAGTATATTTCTCACCCCAAAACCTAACGGTGGTAAACGTTTTATACTTAATTTAAAACCACTCAACAAGTTCGTGCAAAACTCTCATTTTAAAATGGAAGATCATAGGATTGCAGCAAAGTTAATACCCAAAAACGGCTTTCTAGCCACCATTGACCTCAAAGAGGCATATTTTTCGATACCAGTTGCCGAGGCACATAAGAAATATTTACGTTTTATTTTTAACAAAAAAGTCTACGAATTTAATGCCATTCCATACGGTCTCTGTACTGCCCCAAGAGTTTTTACAAAAATCATGAAGGAAGTTATAAGCTACCTCAGGGAAAGAGGATATAAATCGGTGGTATATTTAGATGACATTTTATGTATCGGAGATACTTATGAAGAATGCAAATTAAATGTAACTAAAACTATAGAAATATTACAATGCCTAGGATTTGTAATAAATTTTGAAAAGAGTGTATTAGCACCTCAGCGAACTTGCAAGTTCTTAGGTTTTATGCTTAATTCCGCCGATTTATCTCTATCTCTTCCGCCCGATAAGAGAAACAATATTTCTAAATTAGTCCAAAAATATTCTATGTTACCAGTGTGTACCATTAGAGAACTCTCACAGCTGATAGGGACACTGGTTGCAGCCTGTCCAGCAATCAAGTATGGCTGGATGTATACTAAAACTCTCGAACGCCAAAAGTATTTGCGTCGACTGGTAGAAAACTATAATGAATATTTTGTAGACCTTGACATTTTTTACTTGTCAGCACCCAAATTTAGAAAATACGCAGTAGAAATTGTAAACAAGCTCACAGACAGTTAATCTTAATCACAGGCTATTTTTTTTTTACTCTCTGTTAATTAGTTAGTATTGTATTCAGCCATACTAGTTCTACTCTGATTAAATTTATTTTTTATTAATCCGTGAATAACGTTGTTGGTTATGCATTTATTAATTTAAGTACTAACACTACTATTCAATGTAAAAATTAATGTAAAACCGTTTGTTATTCCCAATAAAATAAAATTAAAAAAAAAATAAAAAAAATATTTAGCTCTCTTAAAATATAACAATTTTGAAACAAAAATCAAACTGTCCACTCTCATTTTACCAGACCTATTATGGTGGAAACATAATATAGCTAAATCATCAAATCCCATGAGACCTGATGCCAAATTTTCCCTAGAGCTGTTTACAGACGCCTCCAGAACTGGTTGGGGTGCATACTGTAACGGTAAACGCGTTAATGGGGGATGGAAAAGTGAAGAACTTACCTTCCATATTAACTACTTAGAGCTTTTGGCTATTTTTATGGGGTTAAAATGTTTTGCTTCCGAAGCGTTTAACTGCGCCATATTACTACGAGTTGACAATACAACCGCAGTAAGTTATATTAACCGCATGGGTGGGATACAATTTCCACACCTCAACGACTTGGCTAAAAACATCTGGCAGTGGTGCGAGAAGAGAAATATTTGGCTTTTTGCATCGTATATCAATACCAAAGATAACGTTGAAGCGGATGAGGAGTCGCGTAAAATAAATGTTGACACGGAATGGGAACTGTCCGAAGATGTTTTCCAGATGATAGTTCAGAAACTTGGCAAACCAGATATAGATCTTTTCGCTTCTCGCACAAATGCCAAATGTGATGTATACGTCTCTTGGAAGCAAGACCCTGATGCTACAAACGTAGATGCCTTCACAATAAACTGGCACTCACGACGCTTCTACGCATTTCCACCTTTTTCCTTAGTACTAAAGTGTATTAGAAAAATTATAAGCGACAAAGCTACAGGGATATTAGTTTTCCCATACTGGACGGGACAGCCATGGTTCCCTCTATTAAAGAAATTATTAATTTCTGATATTATATTATTAAAGCCTAATAGACATCTTTTGCGCTCTCATTACAGATCGCAACACCCACTGTACAAGAGCCTTACCCTGGGTGCCGCGAAGCTCTCCGGGTCGCATTTACACGACGAAACATCCCACTAGTAGCTTCAGAGCTTATGCTATCTTCAGTTTCGAACAACACTCTCAAGCAGTACAACACGTCATACAAACTCTGGTGGCAATTTTGTAACACCAATAGCGTTAATACTTTTGACACTTATTTACCAAACATTTTGACCTTTCTGGCTCAAGAATTTAATAAAGGAGGATCTTACGGTACTATAAATACTCACCGATCAGCACTGTCGTTGCTTTTAGGTGGAAATGTAGGATCTCATGATTACGTTAAACGCCTTTTAAAGGGTATTTTTAAACAGAAGCCCTCTATTCCCAAGTACGTAGGCACTTGGGACCCCCAGATAGTGCTTAACCATATTGCCAATTGGTACCCTAATCAAAATTTACCCTTAGAAAAAATTTCCAAAAAGCTTTCAGTTTTATTGGCGATTTGTACTGCTCACAGAGTGCAGACCATATCACTGATTAAAATATCAAGCATAAATAAATGTACCGATTCGTTACAAATTCCCATCAGAGACATTATTAAAACTTCCGCTGTAGGTAAGGACCAACCGGTCCTGGTATTACCATATTTCAGAGAGAATCTCTCAATATGTCCGGCTACGACTCTAGATGATTACATTCAAATGACAGAAAGTCTTAGACCTGAAAATGTTGACTACCTTTTTATCACCTACAAGAAACCTCATAAAAGAGCTTCTTCACAGTCGATTAGTAGGTGGATAAAACAAACTTTGGCGGAGAGTGGCGTTGATGTGGGTGTTTTCAGTGCTCATAGCACTAGACATGCATCCACATCTGCGGCCGCCTCTGCCGGAGTCTCAATTGATACGATAAGGAAGACTGCTGGCTGGTCTAGCTCATCTCAAACATTCGCTAGGTTCTACAATCGACCTATCCTAGACGAAGGTGTTTTTGCTAGATCTATTTGCCCATTAAATAATAGTAATTAATAATAATGTATTTTTATATAAGAAATATACCTTTCCTTAAAATTTGATTGATTTACATAATCACATTTTAAAATCAACATGAAGATTGTTATTTTGTTCCGTATTATGAAAATTAAAATTTATTTTTGACTATACAAGACTTGTTTATTCCAAACGTTTACAACAACTCTGAACATCTACCTGTTTAATTAAACATATATCTGAAGAATGAAGTGACGTAATATTAATAGATGATCAAACGAACTTCTTAAGTGAAGTTCGATCACTATTATATGAGTCACTTCATTCGAAGATATAAAATCACCCACCCTATTTACACCCTTATCCCACTGAAACAAATTAATAAAATTTTAATTTTCTCTCTAAAGAAATGAGCGATCTACGCAGCGGCTGGCGAACGGTAAAGTATAGAGCTACCACAGATAAAAAAAAAAAAAAAAAATATAGGCAAAGGAATCATTGCCATACTTACAATCGTGCGACTGCCTTGTAGGTTTAAAGGACTACCTGTTTAATTAAACATATATCTTCGAATGAAGTGACTCATATAATAGTGATCGAACTTCACTTAAGAAGTTCGTTTGATCATCTATTTTCCTCCTCACATCATGTTCTTCAACGATGAGGGTAAAAAGTAAAAAAGAATGGCAAAAAGGAATGGCGTAAAATAATAAATAATCTGTGGAATAATATTTGTTTTCGTCAATATAAATATTTGGACTTTCTTTACGCTCGCCGCTCCTGTTTCTTTGTTTCACACTGTATCCAATAGATGGCGCTGAACTCCTCTGAATCGCGCTATCGTAGTCTGTTTGAGACACGGATAAAGGTTTAACTTGTATTTAAAAAGTTTACATAATACATCAAAGCAAAAGACATCAATCAAAGTAGAAAGAAAATAAAAACACCTAAATAAAAGGTATAATTTTTGAATTGGCGTCACTCTTTTGTGACGTCAGCATTATTAAATAGTCGTGGCCAAAATGTATCACTACCGAGATTGGAACATTTGTATCTGGAACAGTACAAAGTTCATATCTGGAACAGTACAACATTCATACGCCACGATTCATAGGGTCATGATGCCGTCGTGGTGGAGTGGTCAGTAACGCTGCCTACACATCGGGCGGTCCGGGTTCGAGTCCTGGTAGTGGAAAATGTTAGTGTGATGAACACGAGCATAGCATTTGTTCATGAGTCATGTTTGTTTATATATTTATTTAAGTTTATATATAAAAATATCTAGATTATTAAGTATATTTGTCCGTTATCTAGTTCAACACAAGTTCTTAAAGATACTTAATTTGGGCTAGATAATTGGTGTGAGCTTAGAAATATATTATAGGTGTACAAATTGTACCTAAATGAATAAAGAAATTTGAGTTTGAGTTTTTTGAGTGTATGTTTCTACTTAAAAAATATTACTTAGGTACATGTTTTTAAAAATATATGAAGTCCTTTACATTTATCTGGATATGTTATACTTCAACGTTACCAGAGTGGTTAGTGTAAGTTTTTTAGTATAAAAACGCACCGATTCTAGTTGCGTTAAGAGCTCAATTTGTATGGGAAACATGATTTGCGCTTCTCTCCGCTAGGGGCGCTGTTCGCGTTTCCTATACAAATTGAGCTCTTAACGCAACTAGAATCGGTGCGTTTTGTATACTAAAAAACTTACACTAACCACTCAGATGGAGAATTAATTGTTCGAATCCCACTATCACTAATCGTTAAAAGCTTCACCTCTTTGTGAGCGAAATAACGACATGGTTTCTATTTAACCTTTATTAAATGTTAAAGCGCTAATTTAAAAATAGTATAAACTATTTTTGCAAGGTTTTATAAGCATATTGCAACTTATTTATGTGAAAAATATATTTGGGACTATTTTCACGCATTTCAAAAACCTTATTTTCGTAATTATAATATATTTTTAATTTCTTGGTGTTAGATTGCAGGTAGAAAAATTTTTCTTTTTCTGAATTGAAACAATATGTAAGTAAGTACCTATAAGTAATAAGAAAAATAAATTTATAAAATCAATAAGAGAACCAATCCAAAAAAATGAGTTAGGGTGTTACTAAGCGATTCCAATCAATTTCTTACAAGTGTAGGTACCTACCTATTATAACCTTAAATTTTAGGTTTAATTCCACCTGACCAACTACTATCTTATCAAAGTCTTTCATCATAATTAAATAATAAACATAATATATAAATAATAAATTTAATAAACATAATAACTTTAGATACTTTTATAAAAAAAAAACTTAAATAAATATAAAAACGACAGTGACTCGTAAACAAATATTTGTGTTCGTCACACAAATATTTGCCGCTACCAGGATTCGAACCCGGACCGCCTGATGTGTAGGCAGTTATACTAACCACACGATTATAAGAAGGCAACGACCTTATCTGTCATTATAAGAAAGTAAAATTTCATTACTAGATTCCAATAAAACAGGAAAAGACTTTACTGACAATAAAAATGTAAAACCATCCCTATTGCATTTAATTTCAAAACCTGTGTTCAAAACCATCCTTATTATTGTGGAGACTTGGGCCTAATTTGATCTTACAATTTTCTTCCGACGTCCGCTTGGGGCTCAGTGTCAACATTTCATTCGGATTACACATAACAAACATATATTTGCAATCGCTGCCACAGTATACCTTAATGATAGAGGTGAAAATCCCTTAACATTTTGCTAGTGACTAAGTTGTAACGTCTCGATGCAGTGCAGCGGTCATCCTGTTACTGCGAGAGCAACTTGAAAATCTTCCAAGTCCATGTCGTCATTATTAAAAGAAAATGAGTATTGTTGTGGGTGCTGTAGCAATGTTATTAAGTGCAGAACATCGAGGGGAATTGAATGTGTTCAAGATATTGTATAATCTTTAGTGACTCCAATGACGCGCTTTTACTTTGAAATAGTCGTCTAATCTGACAGGCTGGCTTTCTTGTCTTTTCGTATAATATTTTTAGGAACCTTAAATAAAATGTTGATTAATGGTTATATTATAATTTTCCTCCTCACATCATGTTCTTCAACGATGAGGGTAAAAAGTAAAAAAGAATGGCAAAAAGGAATGGCGTAAAATAATAAATAATCTGTGGAATAATATTTGTTTTCGTCAATATAAATATTTGGACTTTCTTTACGCTCGCCGCTCCTGTTTCTTTGTTTCACACTGTATCCAATAGATGGCGCTGAACTCCTCTGAATCGCGCTATCGTAGTCTGTTTGAGACACGAATAAAGGTTTAACTTGTATTTAAAAAGTTTACATAATACATCAAAGCAAAAGACATCAATCAAAGTAGAAAGAAAATAAAAACACCTAAATAAAAGGTATAATTTTTGAATTGGCGTCCACTCTTTTGTGGCGTCAGCATTTTAAATAAAATTAGGGATTTGTTTGACATTGTACTGTACGCAAGAAATCGATTTTAAATAAATCGCGTTATAATAGTAGCATGTAAAATCGATTAATAAATAATCGATTTTTCTTTAGAAAATAATCGATTTTATTATACTAATCGATTTTTTTCCTAATTTGTCTATTAATTTCAAAATAAACGCCATAAAAAAAAAAAAACAGAAAAAACAATCAAATTATAAAAGGTTCAAAATAGTTCAAAGTTTTTTTTAACAATAATCAACAATTTAAATTATTCAAATAAAAATTTATTACATATCCGTAGGTAATGAGTTCAGGAATAATAGCTTAGGTATTAGGTAAGTGTTTGGATAATATTCGACTCCTGGACGGCGCCAGCTTTCGAGAACAATCTTTCTGCTGAAGCCGAAGAAGCCGGTACCAATAGGTGCTTACACGCCACCTGTGTGAGTTGGCGATACGCAAAGCATTGGTTTTTGTATTTTTTTAAAGTAGTTAGGTACATACTATTATTTAACAAGCAAATCGCTATACATATTTCCCGTTTTATCCAAACTCTGCCTTCTTTTCCGTTTAATTATGTATTAGTAATCAATAAACTCATAAAAGTTGCAATATTTTGCTCAGGGGTACTTATGTTGATTTTAAAATGAAAGTATTCCATAAAGATAACACAAAATGACCGGTAAGTATTCTTAGCAGAACAACAATCTTTTTAAAACAACTGAATATTAACCATCCACTGGCGCGCAATCCTTTAATTTAACGAGAAAACAAAAAAAATCAGGAATGTATCAGTCCGTGTGTATGGTGACAAAATGATTGTTTTTCCTCTCGGCCTGGCGAGGAATGATAAAGTCGCAGGAAAACATGTAGAGATGACGTAGGTACCACCGCCTTTCTTATTTCTGCCGTGAAGCAGTTCGCTGTGTTTCGGATTGAAGGGAAAGGTAGCCAGTGTAATTACTGGGCATGTAGGGCATATCATCTTAGTCCCCAGGATGGCAAACGCACTTGCGGTGTTATGTGATTTACACACAATATTGCCAGTGTCTATAGGCGGCGGTGACCACTTAACATCAGGTGGGCCGCAAGCTTGTTTGCCATCTCTTCACATAAAAAAAAAACTTAATAAAAAAAAATACTAAATTAAAACAAACTTATTTATTTTCTTTATCGAAATCTTTTCAGTAAAAAGTATCAGAAGGCAACCTTGACAAAAAATACAAAGTAAAGAATTGAGGAATGATGACAAACAAAGTTTTACATTGTCAGTCAAATAAGTAAACATAAAATTAGAAAATCATAGAAAGTTAAAGTATAAAATAATACAGAAAGTAACATACTTATCTAAAATGAGTAAAAAGTGGTGAACTATCAGTGAAAGAGTTAAAAAGTGTATTAGTTACATAAAACGCGAATTAAGTTCAAACAGTTTTCATAAATTTTTTTTACAAAGAAATGTTACTTACAACGACAAAATAAATCTATTTCCAAGGGATAGCGAGTTATTGAACTGCAAATATCGATACTCGTTAAGATTTATGTTATTGCAGCATGTTGCAACACTAGTAATATACTGTTTTAGGTGAGGTGACAGTTCGACGTTAGCGCAAAAGCGCTAACCTGTTTCGGAGACGGAGGGCGCGTATTACCACTCTATTGGTTATATGCTCGATGATTGTACAGTCGAACCAACTGAATCATGACCCACTTGGCCGATCATTCCTTTACAATCATAAATTTAGTTAGGTTTTCTTCGCTATCAGGCGTGTTGCACTTAGTACGTTTTAAATATGAATAAAAATGTGTCATTACGGGTCAGAGATCTATGCAATTTTACTCTTTGTTATCACTGCACTAAAGTCTCAATTGGAATTTCAAATAAGATGCCGTTCGTAATCTAAACTCTTTTCACTACTTAGAAAAACGAATAACTATTATATTTTTAAAAATAAAATTACGTTATGTGTCAGATGTCAAGTAGTAGTTGAAAAAATTTTAAAAGGCCATATTTATTAGACACTGTCAGTGTCTAATAAATTGATAAAAGGTTCGTTACTTAAGAAATGTATGTTCGAGCGAATTTCAACCTACAATGATCTTAAGGTGGGTCATGATTCAATTTGGTCGACTGTACCTAATGAATCTATTCGCAACTCATTTTTTTGTGCATTATTGTAGGTAATATGCCGTACTGTTTCTACCTATCTAATGTATTTTATGATGTGTAGATTGTTATCATAAGTTATCCTAGTTTTACTAGTGGGGACCTCTTATTGGCCTCAGTTGTTACCGATATGTCTTTTTAGTTTATAAGCTGTTGGTCTTCCTAAGATAAAATAAATAAATACTAGATAACGGACATTTTTTTTAATATACAAGGCATATTAGATATTTTTATAAATAAACTTAAATAAATATATAAACAACCATGACTCGTCAACAAATACTCGTGTTCATCACACAAATATTTGCCGCTACCAGGACTCTATCCCGGACCGCTTGATGTGTAGGCAGCTATACTGACCACTCCACCAAGACGGCGTCAATATAATCAGTATAATAGCTCACTCGCGTTCGTGAGATAAAAATATTGTATGATTCCTATCTTTAACTCATACGTGCAAAACAAATACGACATATTCGTTCATCTGACAATACTGCCGAGCGAAAGGACATGAGAACAAAACCGATATCCAAAACCGACAGAAAACAAAAAGCCACAAGTCCCTAGTTGTCACGTCGTCGTGTAGGCGCGACGAAGGGCACGAAGGATTTTAACGCCCGTTCGCGCTTTGCCCATCCTCCAGAATTTATTCCATAAAAATTGGACCTGCCGGCAGGAATAAACTTTAGTGGATGGGGAGCTGTTATCATTTCGTTCGATAGAAACGTTGTATCGTTTGCGGGTCCATATTGGCTCACATAATATTCTAAATCCTATTCTTTGTCTTACTACCGATTTGTGTTCATAATAATCACTCTTCATAATTTTATTTTTCAGACTTTTTTTATTCATACATTTTTATTACTACCAACGGAGCTCATAATAGTTAATGATCATAATTTTTTTATTAATAAGTACTGTTACTACCTTGTTGCTTACAAAAACAGTGCACTCCGCCTGGTCATAAAAAAAAATAACCCTAACCTACCCATCACCCAGCCATGTAGGCGCATTAAACACTAGACTCGCCCAAAAATGTATAATGAATGGTATTATGAATGTCAATGATTATGTTTTATGAAGTTATGAAGAATGATCATTGTGGTTTTAAATGGTATGAGAAATATTTTCGGACCTCCAATGATAGGAATTGAAAAGTTATCTAAGAAAATGCGCACCCATCGTTTGCCCACTTGTCTAGGCTCTCAGGAGAGTCGATTTTGTCTTCTAAATTCTAAACCCTGATTTTAACCGATCACTTCATTTGCACACAAATTCTAGTTTGTGGCTGCTAATAAAATGATTAGACAAATATTTTCTTGTTGCTTAGCAACCACAACAAAGGGCGGTTTGATCCGCAACTATACTTAGATGTTTCACATCAAAAACGTAAGCGTGGACGCGGCCTTCTACACGCATAAATAAAGCTATTTCCTGGTGGAACTAAATTCGAGCAACGTTACCGACCTTAAACAACCGACAATAAACAAATTTGAGAACTATTTGCTTACTGGGCCCTATGAAACTCGGTTGAAAGTTGATTGAGCAGATTCATTGTAAGAACGGATTCTTTTTGGGGTAGTCGTATTGCAGAAAATTGGGAAACAAACGTGTTCATGTCGCTTTGTCCCCAAAGGAATTATGTCTCTGTACGATTTGCGGTGCTTTCCTTCTAAGATGTCTCGTAATAACGCTGTTTTCCGCTATTTAAGATAAAAGCTACGAACACTTGTATAAAAACATAAATGCTGTTTACATGCCGGGAAATTATGTTTATAGAAAGTGTAAACGCAATAAAAACGTAGAAAAAAAAACTAAAAAATACGCTTTTATACATTAAATCGGACTAAAAAGTGAAAAATAACTTTTTAGTATAGAACCTAAATGATGAACGATAAGTATAATTATTATTTAGAGAATAACATCAAAATACAAGGTTTCTATTTCTATCAACTTTTGAGTCGTCGATCACGAAAGTTAAGCAACCAAGTGCGTGGTCGGTTCTCGGATGGGTGACCAGAATTTAATATGCATGTATGACATCAAAATATTGGGTTTCTATCAACTTTTGAGTCGTTTTTGGTATACGAGAAAGTCAAGGGGAGACTACTCCCGATTTTTTTTTTAGAAATGTCTTAGTCAAGATAGGGTAACAGAGGACCAGCCGCTCGAATTTGGAGCACCCGAACTGTGCTAATACATCTAACAGACCGCAGATAAACACTAAATATTTGCAGTGTTGTATTTCTGTTGGCGAGCACACGCACACGCACACGCACACGCACACGCACACGCACACGCACACGCACACGCACACACACACACACACACACACACACACACACATACATCAATATGTAAGTCAAAATCTCGAGGTCGAATTTTTTGATTACCTAAAAGACGTCCTATATACTGCGTATACGAGAAAGTAAAAACAGCGCATCCATTGCACATTACAAAGTACGAACAGATATGTCGACTGCTCTTCAAATCATTGCAATCTATATGCAATGTATGCGCGGCTATTGATAATAAAATTGCTCGACGATGGACCTCAAAGCCTTGCAACTCATAAGAACTTCTCGGAAGTGTAACGTCACTCTATATGCTAATGAATTCCTTCAAGCGTTATCAAACCGCCGGCGCTACAGATAGTAATCTGTTTTTTCCACGTTCAAGAAGTGCTAACGGAAACTAATCCGGGATTAGAATTTCCTACCATCGGTCTATTTTGCAGACAAACAGCATTTTGTTTGGCCTTAATTAAACTTCTCCGAGAATGTACTCAAGAGGAGTTCGATGGCAACCCGTTTGTGCGATCGTCGTAAAAATTATATAAATTAAGCTAAATTCGCGGTCGGTATTCGGTGAGTTAACGAATATTTTTCAACTCGATTTTCCGTGCTTCGTAAGGCACGATAAGTTGCTGGCGAAAGATAGCAGTTTTAGTCACGTCAGAAGTTAGAAATAGTGACTTAGAAAACTCTGACAGCTATTCCCTAGGAGGGTTGGTGTTGGGGTCCACGTCCGGAAGCCTCCTCGTGGCGGACCCTGGTAACGTGGTGGGGGAACTTTCTCGGCGGGTGTGTGGCTTTTGATGTCAAGTGTGTCCCCTTGGCATTCGAAGTCGTTGTTTTTTGTTTTCCCACAACGGCTAATTCCGGACGGCCCTTTTCAGGGCTCCGGGTGCGGTCCGATGGCTGCTCCCGGTGGCAACTGATGGCCACCAATTGGTACGAGGAGTACCTAGACGGGCAGCGTTGGGACGGTCTCGGTGTAGTTGCGCTCACGTGCGCAGATCCCGCCAGGCAGGGGATCCTCCCCAGCCTGACCTTCAGTCTGCGCACGTGAGCCTAACTACACCGAGAACTTCCCAACGCTGCCCGTCTAGGCACTCCTTGTGCACCAATTGGTGGCCAGCACAGTCCACAGGGGCTACCGACTAACGCCAGCTCCTGTGGGCCGTTGGCCGACGCCGGCCTTATAGGCCGCCTCCTCACCGACGGCTGCTCGACCTGGCGCGTCCTCCTGACGAGGACACCGGGAGCAGCCATCGGACTGCACCCGGGCGACTTCGGGCGCGGTCGTGGATTTATCTGTGGTGGGAAAACAAAAACAACTCGACGATGGCATGTGACTTTGAATGCCAAGGGGACACACTTGACATCAAAAGCCACACACCCGCCCAGAAAGTTTCTCCATCACGTTACCAGGGTCCGCCACGAGAAGGCTCCGGACGTGGACCACCTTGGGGTGAGCCTAATACCAACGCTGCGTCTCCGGTACGCGGCCGCCACTCAAAGACCTTTCCACCGCAACGGCGTCTGTCATCTTCCAGTACCCTGTTCACAGTGCCCACTGCCACTTAAGGTTCGCTTGATTGCTTCATACATGTTTAAGATTATTATTAAGTAATATTATCCGTATATTAATTCCACAAAGCGCTATGATTATTACAAAGTCTAATCTATCCATGTATTCATACAAAGCAGCCCGGACGAACTAGACCCACATTTTAATTTTATGTAGCTCTGCGCGACCAGAGATTTTACGCTAATAGTACAAGTGAAAAACTTATGGCTAGCGTACTTTTATAACTACTGTCCTTTCTAGCAAACAGAAGGTCCAAAATCCGAGGCAAAATAGTAGTACATTTTTTTTCAAAAACAAACGAACTTATCTCGGGTTTCTGTGCTTTATGAAGCACGTTAGGCTATCCTCGAATTTGAAAAAATTAGCGCGCACATAGGTAATCTTAATTTTTAAATTGTTTATTTTTAAGTTAATATTCATAGTGCTAACTTTGACAACTTCTAAAAATCTGATATATTTGCATTAGCATTTCCTTAATTTAATCTCATTTTAAAATAAGTTTCGTGACTGAACACGAGAAAATGTAGGTGTACCAAAACTCCATAGAAGCTGCGGATCAAACCTCTGAATCAAATAATTTCTGTACGTTCACTAGACCACCGGTTGTGGTTAAACAATTGCTATATCTTACAACTTACGCCGCGCGACGCTTGCAGCCCGTACGCAACTTCATAATTAGCTATTTCCCATTTCGCCCGAAGCCAGCGGCTTTGCTCTGTGCCTTAATTAACTGCACTACGTTGTAAAATTCCGCCATGTATAATAATAGCTGAACAAACACCCGTGAAGGAAACTGGTGTATTTTGACAGCTGTGTAAATAATTTAACACAAAGTAAGCGTAAAATAATAATTATCCTGTTCATATAAAGAGTATCCAGTTTATATTAAGGTAGCGGATGAAGCAATTCCTAACTTACGTGGTGCAAGGTAATATGCAGAAATCAAATTACCTTCCTATAGTCAGGTTGGAACTTACGAAACAAAACGGTAGTTTAGTAGTAAATCTGTTCATTGAACACTTTTTCACACTAAGGCGCCATCCTCACCGGCTCATTTCGGTCCAGAATCTGTACAGATTCCCTACAGATTATTCAACGAGTGCATGCAATTACTACAGATTCTGTACCGAAACGAAAACGCTCCGAGCTGGTGGAAAAGGCGCCGAAGTTAAAAAGGCACTACCTCTTAATAGTTATTGATAAGCTCAACTTTGTATATGTGTATTCTGGAACTCAAGACCAAAGTTTGGATTTTTTTAAGGCGAAGACCTTCGGGTGTCCTCAAGTCTGTAAGTCGAACATTCCTAGAGGATTACTGGGCGACCGAGCATCTCCCTTTCGAGATGCTCTCGACCGCCTAGCGTCCCTAGGGCATCCGAATCGGAAAGGACCAAAGTTTGGATTTAAGGGGTCCCTTTATAATGCATCAAAGCTCCCCTCCACCACCTTTCTCTTACTACCTAGCCATATTTGATGAGATGCGTGAGAGGCGCTTCAGATACGCGTTCCAGTACTGAACTTCATGGAAGTTCGGCACAACCGAGATCAAATATAAAAGAACCAAAAAAAGTGTACCATTGACTAACGATAGTAAATAGGTTTTAAATTATATTACTTATCTTATACCACCGTTTGCATATATGAACAATACCTTAATTTTTTATTCAAATTATTCGTTGTCTTCAAGGGATTCTTGTACGAAATAGTCGCTTGAATTGCTAATTCAAACTTATTTCACCTTGCTTAATTAGATTAAGCGTCGCGCGTCCTTTCAAGAATCTGGATTTCCAATTACGGGTGCAGATGGCAAAGACCTTTGAACCTTCTACAATTGTACGAACTTAAATCTAGCTGAGTACAGGCATTCAAATCAAGAGTTCAAGATCAAATGGTTAATTTGTAATTGGTACCTACTGTGTTATTTTAAGACAACTTACAGAGGTCATATAATAAAGCATCAGCGACTGCAATCTGTAACTGAGAGCGTAGATAGCTTTTAAAGCATCATGCGGTTTGTAAAGAGATTAGGACTTTTGTGAGTCCTCAAGCCTTTAAGACGAGTCTCCTTAGAAAGTGTTTAATCAAGCGAGTCTACTTGCACAACAGGGTTGCAGCATTCTAAGCCCATCTCCATCCGTGTAACTTTGTAACCATTTCTTACTAGTAAAAAAAAACAAAAGGGTAGTAAATAACACTACCCTTTTGTTTTTTTTTTTCTCAATCTGCAAATTGAGTTGAAAACTTTTTGGTTACACATCGTGCTACCACGCTTATGGGTTCGTTATGAAGAACGCACGAACAAGACATGCACTTCAAATTCGGGAGAGTAATGAGCTAACATGGTAAGCCTTGCCTACTTACATACCTCTCTAATAGAAACATAGTATTTCGTTGCGCAGAAAATGTTTCATACAATATTATTTTGGTTCTTGTATTTTTAATTCGTATATTATCGTTTCAACGACTAACTGAATTCTGTTACTAATATTAAAACTAAATATGCAAGCAACACTGTTTTGTTTAGATCATGTAGTAAATATAATTCATTAATTTTCTTCTATTGATGTTTTTAACATTTCTGCTAGTGCATTTAGAAGAAATTTAATCAATTTGTTAAATAGTGATAATAAGTAATTTTCTTTAATTCATTAGCTTAATCTACGAATAGAATGATTAATCATTTAGTGGAAAGTTTTTTTGTGTGTGTGCTTTTTTACTGTGTTTTTTTATATTTTATCATGTGATACTGTTTGTTTCAAATAAATATTATTAAATAAATCACTTTAAAGAAACATATTTCACAGAAACGTGTGTTATGATAAATGAATGATAGGTAAAGTTAGGTTCGGGGTAATTTTTGTTATGACCAGGTTGGGTGTACTGTTTTTGAGAAAGTCTAGTGTGTTATGTGCCTACTTTCAAAGTGAGTATTCTTCATACTGATTATTTTATGAAATGAGAATATAAGGAAAAAATATATATGAAATGAAATTCTCTAAAACTTTTCTATGAAACAACGTACAACCCACGTCAGAAGCCAAAAATAGCGACTTATAAAACTCTGACACAAGTCTAACCTGTGCCAAGTAAATCACATGAAAAGAAAAGGTGAAATATGAAGAAGAAGTTTATTAAAAGCACACCACACACTATTTTTATTCAAAAATGTTTCTTCAAATGTAAAATTATAGCCTTTCTCTGTAGAAATAAATTATTTACTGCTATGAATTTAGATGAATCCGAAATTAAACGCAACGTAACAAGTAAACTTTAACGAAATTAAACGTGTACAAAAGTGTCTTAATAAAGAAATTCCCGTGCACCGTAGTCGAAGTTAGACTCGGCTCGCGACTAAGTTACTCAAACTACATTTATGAGAGAGTTCTTCTTAAAAGTAATTTACTTGCTAACAAGTTGAAACATTGACGGCCAAAACTAATTTAACGCCAACGTTTGTTAAAAGAACCGGAATATCCCTGTGGTTGTCAACTGAGGAAGGCATTCTTAGTAAGAAACATTAATTCATCGGTCTCGTAACAAAATAAATACATTGTTATGTGAAACGAAGAAGCTTCATACATTAACCCTTTATAATTATAAGTCATAAGTAAATTTGATAATTCATATTTATCCAAGTTCAAAATATAGATAACATTGCCGTGATGGTGGCAAATACATTTACCGTGACGTTTAATGTTAACGTGTAGTTTAATATTAAAAATAATAATAATAATATGTTTCTACGCTCTCACCAATTATCCAGCCCAAGTTAAATATAAAAAGAAATGTAATTATTGACCTAAAACAAAACAAAAATATTTGCGCGGAGTGGCCGGCGACTAGTTCTCGTGTCTGTATTTGTGAAACACCTCATCGTTTGTTGAAGATGTCATTCGATGTTGTTAGTGTATGTTAGTATTATGATGACACAATAAGAAGCGATAGACCATGTGAATGACAAATAAAAGGCATACATTTACTGCTTCCTACGCAAAGAACATGTCAATCTTAGTCAGTTCTGCAAAGACATGCTGCGCTGCAAGCAACTGTATTCAAACCGGAGACGTTTTAGCGATCAAAAACTATCAAAACTCGTGCAATCAACTTTAAGCCAAGATTTATTAATTTTAAAGCAAGTTTTTAATTCGCAACCGACAATTACACTTTTCTAATTTGAACAGCGGCTGTCACTGTGACGTTTCCATTAAAACTCCTCCTCAATCAAAGTTCAGACACGTAACGTGTCCAAGTTTAGTGGCACAGCTTTTAAAACAGTTCCAGCATTAGGTTTCTTGAAGTCTGACCTGACCTGAATACGTCACGCCACTCAAAGTAAAGCGTCTGTTCAAAAAAATACAAAAAATCGGGAGTGGTCTCCCCCTTTTTTTTCTAAATCCTATTCTTTGTCTTACTACCGATTTGTGTTCATAATAATCACTCTTCATAATTTTATTTTTCATACTTTTTTTTTACTACCAACGGAGCTCATAACAGTCAGTGATCATAATTTTTTTAATAATACTATTACTACCAAGAACCATTTTTAACCGACTTCAAACAAAAAAAGGAGGAGGTTCTCTATTCGACTGTATGTTTTTTTTTTTTTTTTTTTGTATGTATGTTCCGCGATTACTCCGTCAATAATGAATCGATTTTGATGATTCTTTTTTCGTTAGGAAGGTCATACTTCAAAGGTGGTCCCGTATAAATTATACCGAAATTGGTTCAGTACTTTTTTGTTGAAATGATAATTTCATTGGGGATGAAACAATAACATCGTCCACAAACACAAAACTAATGACAATTTTTTTTTTAACTTGCTATTACCTGATATGCAATATTGAAATTTTGGTTAGTAGGTCCAATAGTCAACACATAAACTATGACAAATTAATTTATGAACTTAAGTTAAATAACTAGTTTCTCTTCAAGTTTCATAGTTCATTAACTTACCATTAAAACTATACCATTCATTCTGAATGAATGGTAGGCATTTCTAATGAGCTATAGGTCTGAGACGTGATATAATTTTTTAACCGACTTAAAAAAAAGAGGAAGTTCTCTATCCGACTGCTTTTTTGTGTTTGTTACCTGATACTCCGTCAATTATGAGTATTATGACTCGATTTTAGTGATTCTTTTTTTAGGTACGTCAAGATCAGAGATGGCCCGTATAAATTGTATCGATATAAATTCGACCCTTTATGAACAAATCATTAATAACCAAAAAAAATTTTGTTTACGTTTCCGTTAAGTTTTAATGAGCGCCTATCCATTTATCCAGTAGGCCTATCCGTTTTTAATAAAATATACTTAACTAGCGAACCGCCCCGGCTTCGCACGGGTGCAATGCTTATGTGAATATGCATGTATTATACATATAAACCTTCCTTAAGAATCACTCTATCTATTAAAAAAAACCGCATCAAAATCCGTTGCGTAGTTTTAAAGATCTAAGCATACATATAGGGACAGACAGACGGCGGATAGGGACTTTGTTTTATACTATGTAGTGATTTCCACTAAAAATAATAAAATAAAATATTTTTAGCAAAAAAATAGGAAAACCGACTTCAATGCGTACAAATTTAAACTAAAAAGTAAGAAATAAATAATATTTTTATGAAGTAGTTGAAAAGAGCGTCATAGAAAACCAAGGAAAGTATTGATACACATTTATAATTCTTTATTTATAATTCATACTCCGATATATTTGGAGTCGGTGCCAGCCTAAGCAAAATAAACTTACCTAATAGATACGAACTTGATTGATCCATTAACTATACATAATAATGAATGCATAATAAAGATAAGAAATAATCCGCCGCTCCGTGAAGTTCGAAAATTGCAAACACTATCCTCCTTGGCTAGCTGGCACCGGCTCCAAATATATCGGAGTATGAATTATAAATAAAGAATTATAAATGTGTATCAATACTTTCCTTGGTTTTCTATGACGCTCTTTTCAACTACTTCATAAAAATATTATTTATTTCTTACTTTTTAGTTTAAATTTGTACGCATTGAAGTCGGTTTTCCTATTTTTTTGCTAAAAATATTTTATAAATACATATTTTTTTCAGATCTTTTCTCTTCATAACATTCAATGAATAAAAATCAATTATTTCTTTATTTATGACAACTATTGAGAAAAAGAAACATTAGCATTATGTAAGTACTTTCTAAACAAACTTTATGCACACATTTTATTATAATTTTTTTTTTTTTTTTCTTATTGACAAATTACTAGTACACAATACCTCGTTGACTCTATAAAACAATTTTACATAAGTTAAAGCATACTCGAGTTATCGTGTTAACGCACAGACACACACAGACATAATTCCAAAAACGGTCTTTTTGGACTCAGGGAGATCCAAAACGTGTAAATCCGTCAAAATCTCGAGGTCGAATTTTTTTACAATTACAACACTTCCTCTATACAGATACTACGTATACGAGAAAGTAAAAAAGCAATTTTACATACATACTATCACGCTCATAATCCTTCAATGGTAAGCAGAGATTTACCTGAAGCATTATTTGTACACAAAGCCACAGTGGCATATGGCGTATGGGCGTATACATGTAGAGAGCGGATACCAATGTCTATCCACCAGCGCGTATCGGTACAAATAACCGCTACATCAAGTAAGCTGGTTTAGGCACGTGATGGATGCCTATCTATAGAATCCTGGAAAAACGGTGCTGTAAAGCGCATGATGGACTTTCCAGCAACATTCCAGCAACTTGTAGGCGCGTTGTTCACCAATATACTTGCGCTGACTACCAGGGGACCGAGACAAGTGACAGACGATGCAACGTTACTTCCTATCGAACGAAATGATAATAGCCCCCCATCCACTAGTATCAGTTCGTGTGTATGATGACAAAAGGATTGTTTTTCCTCTCGGACTGGCGAGAAATGATAATAAAGTGGCTGGAAAACATGTAGAGATGACATTTAGTTATTAGCCTTACTTTTATTTATCCCTACGATGTTTCTCTACAGTTCATCTATAAGGGCAAGTCATACAAAATAAGATGGGAGGCTAATTTTTGACTACGGTCGCCATAGAGCTTTCTCACCAAAACCTCAGTTTTATACATTTTCGTTAGACCTTCGGAGTTTCACCGGAGTCCTTGTTGCAAAAACACGTGTTGAGAGACTACATTTTAAACTCAATCTACCGTACAACTGTCAATCACTTTAATAAAAATTTTACTTGATATTGGCGCAATGCGTAATCTTTACGTGTCGCGATCGCCATTCGTTTAAAAGAAGAAGAAGTTAGACCTTCAACGCAATCGACTGGTCACTTGGCTAGGCCCTCAGATCGGACCAGTACTGAAGCGTTGGCAAAACGGTGCCGTTAACCTGCTTTCTTAATGTACACCCCTCATGTACACCCTATGTCATGCAGTACCTCAAAATAGTGACAGGCAGTGTGACAGGTTGCCAGTCTGTCGCGTACAAAAAAGTAACTTTGCGAGTTTCTCCCGAGTTCTTGTTGTAAAAACGGTTCACAATCCATTTACATAAAAATTTAAACCATAAAATATTTCGGCATATGGTAATTTATACTAATGATACTTACGCTTAAAATTTTTATTCATAACAGATTTTAGCATAGTGATTTTAACCATAAATACAATCAGCATAATCATGTTTAAGCATAACATTCATTACCATAATTTTACAAAGGCATAATGGCATCAAACCATAATTAGTCTAAGCATAATCCACCTAACATAACCAAACTACCCATCACTCAGCCATGTTGCATGAATACTAATATAGGTATTCATGCAAAATTTAGACTAATCTTAGTTACAATTATGCCACAATCCATAATGCTGCAAAAAATCAATTATGCTGAATATGATGCAAAAAATATGCCAAAATCATTATGCCATGGTATTTTAAGAATAAATAAATTATGTCAACGAAAGGGCTCCCTATGAAACACGGGTTGACTCCATTTTTAACTTAATTGTGTGTTACTGTACATTTTCACTTGACTTTGGCAAAATGAGTATTACGCCGTTAATTTAAAAGAAGAAGACGAAGAAGTAACTAAGCCGTCACTGAACCAACCTCAGGCAAATAATCCAAGAACCAACACACAAAAGATGTCAATCAGGGCAGATGTCTAGACATCGCAGTAGATTAAAAAGAAATTTTAAATTAAAGAAACGAAGGTTAATCGGATCCTTGGGGGATGACTTTGGCTGCGATGAAAGATATATGATAAAGATAGAGATGATAATATTCATCTATCATTGCAGCCAAAGTCGTCCCCAACGTCAATAAATCGGGCCAGTGCTGTCTACAAACTAAGTTTAATAAGAAAATACGATAATGACCATTCTCAAAAATACATCTCAATGTAAATAACTTTGACAAATACATTTCTTTTATGTCTAATTACTCGAAATCCCATAAAACATGTTATTTTTTTATTACATAGAAATATTTTCGGATTGGGGTTCTGAATTCCGATTACGTGACTTTTCGGTATCCGAGATATATATGGCTGCTTATCGAATATCATCTTGGCGTAATGAGTGTACAATAATCTCACAGCGATGAATTCAACATTACCCAAATTAAATTTTCAAACGTACTCTTCAATTTTCAAAACTCATTTGACCAAAACTCACACTTCTCACATCGAAAAAAGTTCTACTGCAACCACGGGACGGTTGGAGTTTTTCAATGTAAAAGTTTATTTACATTCCATCGAGAAAATGCTTGGAATTTAAATTACTGGTCGCTTGCGAGTCATACGATTTATATCAGGTACCAAAAATGCTTTGTGCAAGTTACCTTGAAAAATTTGCAATCTTTTGAAATAGGCTCATACAAACTAACAATAGGGATTGAAACACTCTCAAAGTCATCATCGACGATTGTGCAAAAGCGCCCAAAAGAGATATTAATTATTTTTTATTAATACCTCCTGATGTTCGATAAAGTTACTCTTTTATTAATGCATGTTTTATTTGAGGTGCCAGCCTACAAATAAATGTACTGTTGAAGAGGCCAGCTCTGCATATTTCATTGTAACACTCACAGTAACTCTACGGAAATATCCGAACTCTGCGTGTGGCATAGATCCCAGCTACGTAGTTAGCATACAGTGGCCTATGGTGGCGATATGGGGTCGCAAGCAATTTTCGCAAGATCATCACGTGTTAAAATAACCGTAAATTTTAAAAAAGAATATACTTATGAAACTATATATTATATAACAGCAAGCTCGGAAAATACTTAAAATATTTTCATAAGACTTTATTCATATCGTAAATAATTTTATTAATTAAATATTCATTTGAGAGTTATGCCATGTGATGGTGGCAGAGGAGAATAGCATCAACCACAGATATATCAATCTAAGGAGATCGGTCTAATCGCCGAGTTCATAGGGAGACCGAGTGTCGCGATCAGCGGCCGTACTACATACATGGTTCTAGTTGAGCATGCCGTAATATACACTATTCATTGCGCGCGTCTTAAGGACTGCGAAGCGATGAAAGTTAAGCACGGCCGCAAAGGAGATCGGTGGAATCGCTGAGTTACGTATTCACTTGACTTTATCGGAAGGCGAAGTAGCGGAAATATATGCCCACAGGGCATACACTTGTCGCAAGTTAAACGCTGGCTTGGCCTATCTCCTTGTATTATTAAATCTGTAGCATCAACCCATATCCTCCAATGTGTATTTGTCACCTTATACTCCGCCACCAATCCGCATTGGGCAAGCGTAGTCGACAACTGCCTAAATCTCCTTCGATAACAAGGAGAGGCCTTGTGTCAGCAGTAGGTCGAATTTAAAGGCTGTTTAATATTTTGACAGTAAGAGTAAGAACTAGCATTATAATTTTGTTAGGAAAATTCTTTTCAAAGTGTTTTCTGAGTGTGTTATTATAGCTAAGGTCACCAGCTCTTATTATCGCCTTAAATTCTCTCGTGCACCTGCTTTCTTTCCATTCATATCGACCACAGTTCGGCATTGAGTTGAAGAGCGTAAAACAGTAGGTATTGCCTATATGCAGAATGTTTTATTTTTTAAGGAAAACGTCTAGCAATTGGCTCTATTCCACCTGATGTTAAGCTAAAGTGGAGTCCAAATGCGAAGATAGCTAGTGCTAGAAATAAGTCTGCGCGGTCGCCACCATCGCCTTGTGGACCTGCAATTTGAATGACCCAATATTGTAAGATGGAGGAAACACACATGCTGGCAGTGAATTCCATTTCTTGATTGTGCGACATAAAAATGATTTGATAATAGTTATTTTTTCAACAAGTTAGCAAAGTTAGTTTTTGCTGCGAGTGCCGATAGTTAATCACGAACCAGCGAAGTAGTCTAGAATTGAATCACAAGCATAGCGATCAGAAACATACAACTTTTCACCTCTCCAGCGAGTAAATTTCTATAGGTGAGAAAAACAAGGCAATACTTTAATACATGTTTATTATCTTAAAAATACCTAGTTATTGAAAATTAAAAGTAAGATTAGTAAAATAATTTAGATTGAACGTTAGTCTTATTCAAAGCTCGCAGCAAAAAGCGTTTTCCCTTCGAGATTTTACGAAGAAAAAAGAGGTGTTTTGGTGCTGGAGAGGTGAAAATATTTTAATTCGCATTGGAATGTTAGCCAGAGATTATTGGTGGCACTATAAATCAGCACGCGTTCATAAAATGATGAGAGATGTTGGGATCAGACAAAAAGCTCCTCAGATCAAGTCTATTAATAAGTAGGTACAAAACGACCATTATTCATAAAAGAAACAACTGTAAGCATAAACATACTTACTTTGTGTTCCATTTGATATTTTTATTGGCTTTATGAATACAGTTACAAATGGTTTATTATTTCGTTCAAATAATTCCATTTCGTTTTGAAACCTGCGAATTAAATACGTCATTAACATTTAACATCGAAGGCTTATGCGGATCATGCGTTTAGTCACATCAGTTTTATGAGGCCACCTAAATAACTAATCGTCCTTAACAAGCCTCTAGGGGAACGGATTTGGAACACAATTTATTACAGAACTAAGCAGAGCCACGTCTTTGAATATATCTCGAGGCCAAACTGGATATAAACACAGTTAATAGTTCTAATCAGTGTAGAAAATTTAGTGGGGTGTTATATTGGATATGCCGGGAATCTTCACATTCAAAGTAGTTCAAGCTATGCCCACTGTCTATCATATCAACTTGAAAATTATGATATGGGTGGATGCTATTTTCGTATAATATTGGTTATTATTTTTCTGTACGAGTTACAGAATTTGAATTTCTAAAATGTAAACATTGTTTTGAAATATGTATGTAAACGCTAATTTTTTTTTTATGTTACGAGATGGCAAACAAGCTTGCTGCCAACCTGATGTTAAGTGGTCACCGCCGCCTATAGACACTTGCAATATTAAGTGTAAATTACATAACACCGCAAGTGCGTTTGCCATCCTGGGGACTAAGATGATATGCCCTCCATGCCCCGTAATTACACTGGCTACCTTTCCCTTCAATCCGAAACACACCGAACTGCTTCACGGCAGAAATAAGAAAGGCGGTGGTACGTACCCAGACGACCCTACATATGGGTCAACCACCTAGTAACTAAGGTTTTTTCCTTTCCGAGCTGATAAGTGCACTATTAAACAGCACTTTTCATTCCGCTATGCTGACTTAGCTACATAGCCAATCAGCGTTTGTGGCGCATAATATCGTAGCACAAACGTCGACTCTCGAAAGTCAGCGATACCATTTAAGGTAAATAGCATGCTACTTGCCTGGTAGTAATTGTAGTTGAATTTTAATAGCGAATACTTGACTTGTCCGGATACATGGAGAGGATGTGAATAGATTGTGCCATTAAAATTAATGTAGGTAGGAGAACAGACTTGGTAGTCACTAGGTTACATAAAAGGTGTGCTAGATTAACTAGGGTATAGTATTGTGTATCTAAATTTGATGCGTACTATTTGGTAAATGAACGAGGTAAAGTAACACTCTTTTGTAATGTTGTTTCAAATACCTAAGCATTTGAACCGCCTGATGGTAAGCTTTCATAACCTAGTAACGTTTATAACAATAGCTGACCTTGCCCCGTTCACTCCACATAAACTTCCAACAGCTAAATCACCAGATGAAACATATTACGAAAGGGAAAAGAAACATTTGACTACTAATTATGTATAGTGGAAGTTCTTCTCCAGTGGACGAAAGTTATAATGCCACCTCGATTATTAATTAAAGCATCTCAGATATTGACAGTTGCAGGTCAAGCTACCCTACATTATTACAAGTTTAATCCGAATTTCATATGGTTTTGGTACACTGCAATCATCTGTACCTAAGGTTAATCTTCTACCACCACCAAATTAATAGAATATTATAAAACAAATTATTTGAATATCAATAGAACATACATATACGTAGCAAAGATGGTTTCGCTATTTTATTTCGGATTTTCACAGTGGTGTTCATTAGACCCATTTTGTATCCAATTGAGCCCTTAATTAAAATATCCCTACGCCTTCTTGTAAGTTTATTATATCTAGAATTCAACCTTGAGTATTTACTCGCCTGAACATATCAGTTGATAACTAATTTCCGTTTGCTTCATTTAGGTTATCGTCGACGAAACATCGACTAATGATAAGTAAATATACCGAAATTATTACGCTCAAAGATTTGTTTTCTTCTAGAGAGCAAATTAGATATGAATTACAAAATGACTATTATTAATAACTTTTAACCTACTCAAATTACTCTGCTACTCGTATGTGTATATAGTATGCAAAAAGTGGTAATTTACTAGGTGGTAGACCCATATGTAATGTAAGGTCGTCTGGGTAGGTACCACCGCCTTTCTTATTTCTGCCGTGAAGCAGTTCGCTGTGTTTAGAATTGAAGGGAAAGGTAGCCAGTGCAATTTACTGGGCATGGAAGGCATATCATCTTAGTCCCCAGGATGGCAACGCACTAGCAGTGTTAAGTGATTTACCCTTCATATTGCAAATGTCTATAGGCGACGGTAACCACTTAACACCAGGTGAGCCGCAAGCTTGTAAGTATAAAAAAAATATATGAATCCTCGTCATTACGCAGCATGCAGTAAGATGGGTACAGCAATTTAAATCAGGAACTCTTCGAATGTTCACAAATATATGAATACGAGTACTCAGAAATTTAATGGAATATCGTTATCAGAACCATAATTCAAAAGCTTACTAGCTTGATTCTTCTCCTCATTGTTGCGGATCATATATTGCAGCAAATGGAAAACAGTTCCGTGGACCATACGGTTTACCAAAACAATTTGTTTCAATGTTTTGGAAATTGGAAAGCTTAAATTCGTATCGCCTCTTTATGATCGTATCGCATCAAGATGCGCTACGGTTCGTAGCAGTTTCGTAGCCGCCGTTTTATGCCACGGCCCTTAATCGACCGTAGTTAAGCTATTGGTGACATTGCTGTGACACCAGGGCCCGGAAGTTCTATAAGAACAAAATGTATAGAATAGAATAGAATAATCTTTATTGTACACCTTAACAAAGAAACATCAGTAAAACAATATTAATATGGTAATGTACAATGGGCGGTCTTATCGCTATATGAGCGATCTCTTCCAGACAACCTTAGGATGGACAGGAAAGATTCAAATTTCTAAAAGAAAGCCAGTCTTGCCGCACCACGGCAAGACTGGCAAGTAAAAAAATGAATATTGGAAAATAATGAAAGTAAACTAAATACCTCTAATACCTAAGATAATAACTAAATAATGTATGGGGTCATTAAATCACATGGCCAATCGTAGCTCTAAGTAAGTTGGTAGCGAAAGCTAAGACGCTGTAGATGACCAAGCAATATGGGTGATGATGACGAATTTCGACATCTTTTTGTTATGAAACAATTGCCTTGTCTAAGCCCCCAGTTAAGGCGTTGGTATGGCATTCTAGGATGGCGAGGTCGCTTGGCCAAACTTATCATTACAAACTGCTTCGTCCAGAACAGTTAATAGGGCAATATTCAGTACCCATTAAATTGTTACAGATCATAGTCACTCTTTCTTACTAGGTATATTGCTAAAAACTCCAAAAATGTATGGTGTGGATTGTGTAGAACGTAAAACATCTTAAATATCATTGGCTGTTGACTGTGAATTCTTTTCGTGAGACTTTGAAAAGTAGATAACGAAGGTTGTAGATCAGTCAGATGCATAATAGGTCCCAAGCGGACAGTGTGTGTCAGTTTAATTTGCGATGGCCCGCGTGCAGCTGACAGGTGTTGCGGTCGCACCTCTGTCACATGAGACTGTGGTTTTATGAGGTACATATTCCACATTAATATGTATATTAGAATGCAATATCTGTAACATTTGTAAAATATACAGGACGAATTTTTTAAGCGGACCTTCAGGGCCAAATCCTAAACTACAAGGAATATCGAAAAATGCTCGAAGGAGTCGCGAGGCCGATTTTGATGAAAACAAAAACTGCATTATTGGAATGATTGATAAAATACTCTGTATAACCCTTAGGGCCAGTTTCACAGATTCACATTAGGAGATACATGGCAGTTAAATTGACAATTTTCATTCACAGCCTCAATATTTATCATCTGTGGAGCACTTGCACAAAATGGCGTGACAGCCGGCTATCGGGCAGGAAGCATTTTTAGTGCATTTTGTAATAAAAACGACAATTTATTGTACATTTTATAAATTTCGACCAATAGGCGTGTATATCAATCAAAATATTTGATTATAAAGCTTTAAAAAAATATTCGTGACTTCCGGGTGACGCTTGGGATTTGAAAGGATCGGGATCCTAAAAGATTTGGTTCATCAGTCCTTTTTTTATCGGAGTGGAATCCGCTTACGGATGGTACCCTAAACAGCTGGCTAGTGGACCAGCGGACCGTTGGCTAGACGTTGGCCTGTGCAGGGGTCGCCCAGCGCCTAATCACCACGGCACTGGGAATACCTGCTAAACCACTCCGGTTTCCCCCATGCCCTTACTGGAGACGACCCGGGGTTTGCCGAAGCATTTCACCGAGTGATTCATCAGTCCTACCAAAGCAGCAGTTGATTTAAAAATTTGCATTAATTATAATATTTTATATCATTTAATAAATAGTAACCTACTTTAAGCAGTGCGATTGGTGATATCATTTGAGATGAAAAGAATAATACACGAGGGTAAAGCAACTATAATGTGCCATCGAGCTTATGAATTCAGACAGTAAATTACTTTTCATATCTATAAACGTTTTATGCATCACATGATAGCAAATTGTACAGAAAATGTTTGAAACACCGGAACGTTTAGTTCTTGTTTTATTGCTCCCACGTGGTTTATTCCGCGCGTGTCGGTTTAATTTGTGACGTGGTTACGTTTACATACATATGACTTGCTTAAACATGCGTTAATTAAAAATAACAGTACTTTATATGTATGACGAAAATAAATATCATCTAAAGCTCGTTTTAACTGTTTAACAATTATTTCATTATAGTATTATTCATTTCTGGATCAAATCCGGCTCGAAGGACTATTTATTACAGTGTCTTAAGTGAACAGTTTTGCGATTAAAAATAATAATAATAATAAACATAATTTAATTTCATCATCATCATCATCAACAGCTCATATAGTAGGGGGGCCCAAGAGGAGATTTTGGGATTGGTTCAAGCGTGGCAGTTTAATAGTAAGGGAGAATCCTTGTACCTTGTTAGGTACTTTCAGCAGGTATGAGCTCTCAATATAGTGTCGTATGTTCTGAGCCATTGATCAGATTAGTAAAAAAAAATCGAACCTCAGAACTGCTCAAGCGCGTCAGATTAAAACAATTTAGGTTTATAATATACAGAAAATGATATTATTATAATAATCTGACGATTTGACCGTGACGGAAGAGATCGAGAGAATTTCAAAGTTGCAAAAAAAAATCGTAACCTTGAAATGTTCGAGCGCGGTTCTTTTTTTTCTTTTTTCAAAGGAAATTACTTAAAAATTATAAAAATATTATAATCTGACGATTTCGACAAGCCGAAACATCGAAAATAATAAATAAAGTGTTGTCTATGCATTATGTATTTCCCGCTCTACGACTCTCATTCTTTCTCACTCTTTTTTATTGTCTTTCTCTCTCGCACTTCTATACACTACTCTCGGCTGCCATGATGCCTTGGACAGCTGATCACAACAGTGCGTGAATAAAAATTGTTATTAAATATCATTTTTGTTTCCAGCCGCAGATTCCCAAAATTTTGATGAAAACGATGTGTCGGACTTGAATTTACAGGTCGAAGAGGAATCCTCTAACGAAGACGAATAAATTTTAATATTCTTTTATAACAATTTTTTTTTCACTGTTTGTAATTTGAATAAATAAAGAAACTAATTATAAAAATAAAAAAAAACCTAAAATTTTATTGAAAATTTGTATGAAATTTTGAATCTGATCACATAGTATTCTCAATATGCTCTATACAACTCAAAAAACATCAATTACCGTCAACTGCGTGAAAATCTGTTGATTTATTCAAAAGTTAAGACAGTTTAAAATTTCAATAAATTGTGTTTTATCCAACTTGTATCGAGCTTTTTTGCTCAATAAACTCATAAGTATAGACGGGCTTTCTTTTTGAGCTTAAAAAAGCTCAATAATAGTGTAATAAGCAAATTTTAGAGCGTTCGGAATTTGCAGAAAATTACAGCAATGGCCTGTGCTATGAACTTTTTTTTAATTCTTTCAAATTGTCAGATTTAACAAATCCCTTCACAAAATTGTCAGATTAAGGCTGGGTACTACTAGTTTGTCGAGTTGAACCATCTGTATGAAAATCTGACACGCGCGAGTATTGCAAAGTCACATTTTTTTTTTGCATTTGCAAAAATTTATTAGGGACTTTTAGTCACGTCCAAATCGTCAGATTAAGTAAGAGGACACTTGTGACGGCTTAAATAATAAGTCCCTATAATTACTGACACGCTGGAGAAAATACATTGTTTTTTTTTTTTTTTGCTTATATCGCTATTCGTTACGAGCGATCCGGCAGATTAATATTTCTGTGGACCCAAGTTTGTGGGCTCTCTACCTTTCCAAAATCTGACGCGCTCGAACATTTTTTTTTCATCACTTTTTTTTACATTTTTGAAAATTCATACACGCTCTCCCCACCACTAAAATGGTTAACTTCATAGGAGCTTTTTTATTATTTAGCATCTAATCTTTGCAATCCAATAGATCTTCTAACCGCTGGAGTCACTACAAATTTAGCACTCTGGGCTCCCCTACCAATATAATGTCCCCACCGAGGGGCTCGAGCCTACCCCACATTAGGGGCGATTAGGCCTTAGTCAACCACGCTGGCCAAGTGCGGGTTGGTCGACTTCACACACAACCTAAGAATTTCTTTATAGGTGTGTGCAGGTTTCCTCACGATGTTTTCCTTTACCGTAAAAGCGTCCATTAAACGTACATATGAATTCAAAATTTAAAAACACATTGGTACGTGGCGGAGATCTATCCAGTGCCTCTCGGGTGGTAGAAGACGCTCTTACGCACTACGGAACTTGTGTTATGGATACTAGATAACGGAAAATTTTTATATACATAATATTTTTTAGACATATAACAATGTTTTAAATATATAAATAGTTTATGTTTATTTTTATAAATAAACATAAACAAATATATAAACAACCATGACACGTCAACAAATATTCGTAGATATTCGTCACACAAACATTTGCCGATACCAGGACTCGAACCCGGACCGCTTGATGTGTAGGCAGCTATACTGACCACTCCACCAATACTGCGTCGTATAGTAGTAGATTTGCATTTTTTCAGCCGATAATTTGAGTTTGACTAATGTTTCGTCGATGATCAAATATTCAAATACAAGACATTAAGATAATTTGGGGGGAACCGAATATTATAAGCTTGCCAGATTTTAATAGATTTTCAAACTTTTTTTTTAAACAGAACAGATATCTTGTCCTTCGCTTCTCCAAAACATAGTAAATAGAAAAATTACCAAAATTCAAACGGAACGCACTCAGCCACTATGAACTAGCCTGAGGCGGAACCAGCACATAGTACCGTGAACATAAGCCAATCAACGCACGCTACTGCGCTCAGCATCTTGTTTTCCAACCAATGGGCTTTTCTTTTCCAACCGCCGCCAACCACACCAGGTATTGAACCTTCATCCTGCACAACATTTGTCAAAAGGCGGTCACGCAAACGCCAGTGAGGGACGGTTTTTGTCCACGAAGCTGTAAATACCGCGTATGGGCATACGCGGTATTTACAGCTTCGTGGACATTGAGTTCGCAGAGCGGATGTTGATGGGCATCAACATCCGCTCTCCAAATCAATGTAGGTATATACAGAATGTAAAAGACATGAACAGTCAAACGAGAAGCCTGTATTCTGCTCACCATTACAACATTTTTTTTCCTTTAGACTATATCTGGGAAATTGATAGTTAAAAATTTTTTGAAGGTCAAAGTATTTTTTTAAATTTTATATGAAATATAGTATAAACATTATTTCTTAATTATTGTCCAGAGGAACATTATATTTTTTTAGTATTTCATAACAAAAAATGGCTTCAAAACGTTAGAGTCAAATAGCGGGTAACGTCAATGCCTCCCTCGATGCGCACAGACACAAACTAACGGGGCCGTCCCGTCGGGCAAAATTATCGCGGTATTTCGAGTTCTGCGCGAGTTGAGCGCTTTACATTGAGTATAATTTGCATATTTTAAACACCAAAAAATAAAAATCATTTCCAGCAATTATTTTTTACTTATTTTGATGTATAGAATTCATGGTTCTCGTTTGACTGTTCATGTCTTTTACACCATGTATAGCAAGCAATCAGTACAGGGCAGTTTCAAGAGAAAGTTCTAGAGGAGACAGCGCGTGGCACTGACTAAGGACATAGCTAAGAGCAGAGATCTTGTGGCACGGACTAAGGACAAAGCCGCAACGTTATTGAACATTACTGTAGACGATATTGAAACTGATTATTATCCTAGTGGCTGCGTTCAAAATCGCTGCGAAGTCGCAACGCAACGGATCAATGTTACCCGTATGTGGCATACAAACTGGCTTTTGTAATCTGCGACGAATAGTCACGATCATGCTGCTTCGCTATCCGTGTCTCAGGAACACGACCAATCCAATGGTGGACAGTTCCGTGACAGTATATAACTAGTCCATTGACTAATCTTTAATTAATGTTCGTTCAAAATTATATTCTCTAAATAAATATAACGCCTCCACAAGACACCGAGTGTTTACTAATGATCCTTTATCTATAATATTACCGCCGTACTCCAAACTACTAAGAGTAATTTCCAATCTAACAACCACTTCAAACATAAACGCGGAATATTATAAATTAGGGCAATATTTCATTCAAAGTTAAACTGAGAGTAGAAGAGCAAACACGTTTCACTCAGTTTAATTATAGCGAACTTATTAGAAACAATTTAGGATAACGCACCTTTATGAAACACGTATGGCTCGTGTTTGGCGCTAGTGGGAGGTATTCTGTGGTTTGTGCTGAGATATTAGGTACAGATGAAGTTTTACGGTGGAATATTAGACGCCTGCAAATTGAAATAGTATTAACAAGTGTTACTTTAAACAAAAACTAGATAGGGATAAAAATGCATTTTTGAACTTCGACTAATTTCGACAGCGGTACAATGCTAACACTGAAACTGTTGCTTTATCTGAAAAGGAAACAGACACGAGAGATACACAATTGTTAGTAGGTTAATTCATATAAACAACTTACAATCTAATCTTATTAGTGGTAAGATAATCACACAGAACATAAACAGATGGAGTATTGACATATAGGTAATAGGAGGGATTTAAAATTAGTGGGTCTATGGATACATGGAGGGAGCAGATCATAAAGGGAATTAGGGAATTTAGGACGTTCAAAGAAAATAATAATATGGTCCGTTGTTCCTTCGTCCAGGCCGCATTAACACAGTGATGATTCATTAACCCTAATTTTAATTAAAAATTTATACAATACAATTTGATGATTCAAAAAACAATCCAATTTTAAATAACATATTGTGGGTACACGTTTGTTTAAGTTTCAAAACGATTTTTCAAGTTAAAACTAATTTAAGAGTTTTATTTCGTTTTCTCTGCGAAAGTATTAACTTTTTTTTTTACACTAATTGAAACTTTTGGAGTTCAATAACTCTTGTCTTCTTTTATATTTATCTTTTAAATTAATATATAACCCTTTGAGGCCGTTTGATTTGTTAAAACTCTTACAGTCTTTTTACTTTTCTCTTTTACTTTACTACATTATTATTCTAATAAACTACACCTGATCGGAACAGTAGCTATTATTCCCTCAAATTGCGGGAGGAAAAGTTATATGAAATTCCATTTCTAACGTGTTTAGCGGGAGGAAAAGTTGTATGAAAATCTATTTCTAACGCGGCGTCCGCCACAGCGCGCGGCGGTGGCGCCGGCGGGCGGTGCTCGGCAGGGACGCGACAGGCCATTGGTTGGCCGGTGTTTCGCAGAACATCTGCAACCATTGTTGCATAATCATAATATCTTTATAATTTTATATAGGTACTAGGTGTAGTATAAAGCACTATGTAACACTTGGGAGAAAGTTCGATTCCTCTAATCTAATACTTTCGTCCCGTGGTGAACAATGTACTATTCTATTCTAATTAATGGCGTCGCGATACATAGACGTATGCATTTTGCTAATGTCAAGTGAAAATGTAGGTTACTAAAAAAAACTAAAGTAACAGAAATTGTACAGTTGATTTGATTGAAAAATAGAGTCTCTCAACACGTGTTTTTACAACAAGAACTGGGGAGAAAACTCTACATTAATATTATAAAGAAGTGAAGTTGGAACTTCTGACAGCAATATTTAGAATGAACTTTCAGGTTGGACATAGAACACAATTTATCCTGGTATACTAACGTGAGCGGGATACACGGTATAATCTTTGGTTTTGCAGACAAGCATACGTCCTGCCTGGTGGTAATCAGTCACCGTAGCCTAAAGGCGCTCACAACGCTGACATGATACTACAAACGTTTAGCCGCTACAGAGGAACATACGTAAACACAAACGTTTAGGCGCTACAGAGGAACATACGTAAATATAAACGTTTAGGCGCTGCAGAGGAACATACGTAAATACAAACGTTTAGGCGCTGCAGAGGAACATACGTAAATACAAACGTTTGAGCGCTACAGAAGAACATACGTAAATATAAAAACATACACACATATACTGCTAAAATCGTAACCCTGCCTTTTGGCTTTGCCGTAGTCGGGTAAAAATAAAAACTGAGTTTTTGGTACGCTTTAAGGGCACCAGTCAAGATTTTGTTTCAATTATGCTTATATGGTTTCAGAATGGATTTTTTTTGCTGTGAAAATGTTGTTATTGTGATGCACAAGCACCCGAAGATTGACGTACAATTAGTTTTAGATCATTAGAGCACCCCACGCGGTTTTCTAAATAGTAATTATACTTTTGGTTCATCATTTAGTTTCTATACTAAAAAGTTATTTTTCACTTTTTAGTTTTTTGCGCATAAAAATAAAAGTTAAATAAAACTAAAAAACACAGTTTTATTTAACTTTTATTTTTTTTGGTCTGAGACTTTAAGAAAGAAGCAAGTTATTAAAGATATGACTTTATGGGCTAAATACCTTTAACATTTCCTTAATAGAGATAATTTTAAAACAACAATATAGAATAAAAACTTCAAAATCGAAATGCCTAGTCAAACAAGTAATTTTAAACCGAAATGCCTATTACAACAACAATTTCCATGAATACTTCGCTCGCACTGAAGCCGAATGCAATTAGAATTTCGCCGTCAATCCCAACGGCAAAAATTGTTTTTTTTTTAACAATTCGCTATCGCAAACTCCAAATTGGTTTCAGTAAAACGCGGGCAGAAAAGTTTCAATTACTAGTTCCGAAGTAATTACAAACTATTAAATGTATTTACGTGTTGGAGGTCTCTTGTTAATTGTACTGTAAAAACTCATGTTACAAAGTTTTACGTTAGTGTAATCATAAAAAGAAATGATTAAAAGTGAAATCACTGTCTGAAAATGATTTATATTTCCTTTGGCATTCAGTAACGTGGTATTCACGTAATATTATATTTTGATTCTCCCAGTCATATTCAGTTTCGTTGGAAAACTCGCCTTGATAAAGGGCTTGCTTCGGGATTCTTTCTGGCTTCCTTGATAAGTCAATATTTTTTCGAGATTTTTCGTTACAATTAGCAGATTTCTCAAAACATTTTACAAAGTATGATTTTCATCAATTAGTGTTCACAGAAAAATGCAGTACAAAACTTTCAAGAATAGCTTTAATCAAAAGCATAGAATCAAATGCTGAAAATGAATCAACTGAATTGCTAACTTCATGAAGTTTTAGTACGCTCACTAAATAACGAGCGTTAGGTCGTTAGCGGGCTGGACAAGTTGCAACGTGTCTGCGAAATGGGTCAAGATGTCACGTCCCACGTAACGTGCAGTGAAACAACGGCTCGGGGCTACGTAACACGCCACCTTACAAGCTTGGAGCTATGAAACATTATTTGAAGTAAAGGATTAAGTACATCATTATGACTATATTCCCTCATAACCGGTCCACTTCGAAAAGGAGAGTGGCCCTTGACGATCCCGATGTCTAGCCCACGGTGCTGTAAAGCCATAAATAGGATTTTAAGAATCCTACAACAAAAAATATATGTTCTCATAATACAATATAATATAATAATTTATATCCACGCTCACACCAATTATCTAGCCCAAAGTAAGTATCATTAAGAACTTGTGTTATGGATACTAGATAACGGACATTTTAAATATAAATGATAGTTTTAGATATTTTTATAAATAAACTTAAATTAAATATATAAACAACCATGACTCGCAAACAAGTATTCGTATTCGTCACACAAATATTGCCGCTACCAGGATTCAAAACCGGACCGCTTGATGTGTAGGCAGCTATACTGACCACTCCACCATAAAGGCGTCAAGAGAAAGCTATGTTCCGAAGATTTTAATTTGGTACTAGCTGCATAACTGCAGTGTTTGCAGTATAATCGGAATTTTAAGAATGAAACTTGGTGAATCCTCTTGTCTTCAATGAAATCTGTGAAAGATTGACTTGACATACATCTGAAGCAAACAGCATCCAGTCTCACCGTTGGAACCGTAGGCATATTTATGTATTTATAGGACTGACTCTCAAAAATATGAACTGAGCTGGATTCATAAAACGGATGGCAATACAATTGGCAATTCGTTTGGATTTTGCAACAATCGAAGATTGCAGACCAATTCCTTTATCCAACCATCATGACGAGAAGGGCTTTCTATTGGGACCTTTGGTATTATTGTTACCATACAGTTTTTCTTAAGAGTATCATTTTATATCAACCATTGCTACAGTCTACATGGTTGATAAATTTGAGAAGTTTAGAGCCGTAACAATACAACCCTGCCTAGTACTGTTTGGTGTATAGAAACTGTTACCAGACCAGAACAATGGAATTCTAATCAAATAATCAACACTGTACATAAAACGGATAACTTTTAAATGTATACCTACGCGTATGAAGTTTAACGACAATTTTTCAATGATCTCAAACTTCATCGAACACAAAAACTAAGTTGGAAACTTACCTACGCTTCAAATTACCCAATCAAGATAACGTTTTATTTGTAAAAGTAATTCTTGCACTAATACGGCTTGTTTAGGACCAACAGATTTAATCTGTGAATTCCGAAGCGTAGAGGAATTTTGGGCCAATTTTATTTGTTCCTTTCTTGGTCCATCCGTGTTGTTGTGTTTTACTTTTGCAACTATTGTGCCTATAATAGGACATCACTGATTTCGTCTTGAGTTTCTGGACTAAATTTCGAACGCGTTTCATTAAAATTATTATTACCATTTATATCTCTAAAATCTATACTTACACACGGATTGCTGTTGGCTTTTGTTTGTTTGTTTACAGAAGGATTGTTACTTTTTGGGTTTGGTGCCCCTTTTAAGTAGGCGACAAGATAGCAACCTGTCACTGTTTGGAGGCAATGCATGACCCCTACTGCTAGATGTGGCTTTATGTGTAGTGATATGTCACCTAAGGCTCTGCTCAACCCCTTTTGGGACTACGGGCGTGATCGTATAATATATGTAATATCTCTAAAAAATGTGAAAGTTGTCTAAAATTGCTAACTCTAATTTAAGTACACCACACCTTATAGCAGGACTTTGCATAAGGACAGTTTTGTAATGACTATCTGTCAAGAAATCGCTAATTGGAACCATAAAAGGGTGTTTATAGGAAATTTCTTGTACCAATGTCCAAGTTAATTGAAATAAGTAATAACCAGGGCCATAAAATTATTGAAGTATTTATTGAATGCTGTAAGATTATTTAGTTCTGTGCAAGTTGCGCCTATTCCAGCTCTTCTTAGCTTCATGTTTTTTAACGAGGCGTGCTTATGTTGGCACTCCACATAAAGTACCTGCCTATCTCTAAAGATTGTGCAATAATACTAAATTTTTAAAACCTCAATTACCTGTTTCTTTGCGTATTTAGCAGTAAAACGTAGCCATTTTTGACTAGTGGTTATTAAGATTATTAAAGAACATATTTTTAATAAACTATACTTTTATGGATTAATTTTTGCATTTGTACGCGTAAACAGTTTGTACGCGTAAACAGTTTTAAAACCAGAAAAAAAATACCAGATTTAAAGCTAATATATTGCTGATATTATCAAAAAAAAGAAAGTGCGATAAATTAGTTAAAAATAAAATTATGTATAAAATTAATAAGACAAGAAAATACTTTTTAGTAATCGATCTTATTAGTTGTCTAACACAAAAAACTTACAAATTATACTATTAGTCTAAACATTAATCATAAAAAACCTTTTATTATTAGTATTTATTAGTTAGCTAATACGGAAAACAAAAAGCTAATACAAAAAAAAAATACAATCAGTTTCAATAATAATTATCTATATATTAAGAACTTTTTAAAAAGATTTATTGTAGATATCTATACATAAAATTCAAAGTCGTGACTATTGACCGAGATATCAACGCACAGCCCAAACCGCTGAAACTAGAGACTAGCAATTTTGCACATAGATACCTTATACAGTGTAGGCATCCACTAAGAAAGAATTTTTTGAAATTTCAACCCAAAGGGGGTAAATTTAGGGGATGAATGTTGAAAGTCCGTCAGTTTTGAACCACGCGGACGAAGTCGCGGACGGAAGTTAGTTGATATATAAATTTTACGGCTAAAGATGGGTATGACCATAAACTTAAGATTAGCCGGCTAAACCTAAGTTTATATTTGACGAGTGGCTAAAGATCGTATCGAATATTCAGTTCAGTAATATTTCAGTGAAAACGTCCTAAAGTCGCTTCTGGCTGTGTTCATGTCAACCTAACTCGCTCCTCGCTAACCTATTGTTCTTTTATAATAATAATTTTCGATACTAAATGAAAAAAGCTATACATTTATTTCCTTTTCATGTGCTTCTACATTTTTAGCCAAGGGGCTGCGGCTATACTTAATATTAGCCGGCTAAAAATAGGTGTAATTAACATTAGCCACTCGTCAAATATAAACTTAGGTTTAGTCGGCCGTAACATAAATAAGAACAAAACATACTTTTTCAAATTAATAGAAATAATTAAGGAAAACCTAAAACTAAGTAGTTGAATCTCGCGATATCTATCTGCACGAACACCGATATCATTTGAAGGTGCAGTGTCTTCATCTGACACTCCCCCTGATTTAGCTAGTGTTTGTTATATTTGGTCAACCATTATATGGCCTAAAAATAAAAAATACAATAATTTATTTAAAAAAATAATCAACATGCTTCGTATGAGTTAGTTCATATTTAGACCGCGAGTACTTACACGAGGACATATATAATTCCTGTGGTGTTTTTCGGCATAATATGGCATAAATATTTTTAATTAATAACGAAAATAAGACACTCTCCGAATAGCTCATTAATATTTTTTCAAGATATAAATATATTTAGAGCTTATAATTAACTTAAAATTGTGATTGTTCATCATTTCACCGTATCCCATGGAGGATCCAGCTCTTCACGAAGTCAGTTTAGATATTAATGCGGTTTCAATTGTAGGTGCCCACACTGCCTAAATATGTATGCATTACATTAAAATCAATACAGTTGACAGTAGAACCTTTGGATGTACTCACACGAGTCCAGGCGGTCCCAAGAGGTTAAAATTCTATTAGCTGTTTTCCTATCCCATTTCTATTTTAATAGTTCTCTACTACATTCAAGAAGGGCAGAATGAAATAAATTAAGGCGATGTTAAAAGCAGAAAGCAAATTTAAATTTTTACCGGCTTAACAGCTTTGTATAAAAATTTCTTGTGAATAATTCCAAGAAAAGCTGCAGCCAGCTAGTTTGACCGAGTTCTCCTTTGCATATTCTCAGATATCGTGTACGTACTCCTAAGTTCCCTGTACAGATTACTTGGGCTAGTTTCTATTGTGTTACGCTAAGTTTCTTGTTAATGTTAGAAAGAAGTTTTCTAACAGTTCTTATTCATAGTTGCAGTTTTATCTGCAACATGAAACGTGGGCTCAAAACTTTGTTTGTTAGTCCAACGTGAATTACTATTTTGCATTGTCTTATCTTAGTTATTAGTAACTACGCCTGTAGTGCCTGGAGCTTTAATGTTGGTAAAGCTTATGTGTGGATTACTATTTGTTGGCTTGTTGATTCCTCTTCACGATATTAACAATTAAAATTGTACTCATTTTCCGTAACTTTAAATATTATATTACTTTTAATCTTTTTTGTTGCAAAAATTGTTCCATGGAGACTTGGCAATGGACAAAGATACATAATTAAATAAATATACTAATCTTAATATATTACATTGATAATTCGTATCAAGACTCAAACTTGGACCTTAAAGATTAAATTCCTATAAAAAACATTTTTGATAACAAGCTTTTTGAAAAGAAGAAGAAAGTAAAATAAACTTTAAATTTAAATGTTACAAACTTTGTCGCGACATTTACTTGTGTAGATAAACAGCGAAAGAATCGGCAGAGATAAATAGTAAAGAAACGATGATAGAAGTAAATCTCGCGACAAGCTTTTATAACATTTAAATTTAAAGTATATTTTCTTTTTTTCTTTTTAGAGCATTTTAATAAAAGCTTGCTTTTAAAAATGTTTCTTTATATAAATTTATTTTATTGTATTTTTATTTTCATCTAATGTGTAGATACCCATTCATCAATTCAATACCATTTCAGTTCAGAGGCGCTCACTATATTATATCGACTTAATTATGGACCTGGATTATTTAATTGTATTTTCGTTTTCAAACACACTTAAAACCTATGTAAATTCATTTATACACTTTGCGATAGTAGGTGCAGTCGTAATCCGAGATAATTCATTTTTACACGACAAAATTTGTTTTAAATATATCTTTTTTTGGCTTGAAAAGTCCAAGATAAAAAAAATGTGTTTATGTGTTTAATAATTTACTTCAATCACCATTTAACGAAGAACAAAATTTTAATAAATCATAATGTCAACCCTATCTGCTCAAATTAAGGCATAGCCAATCGTCAAGTTCATCGTTCGCTTATAGTTATGGATGCTCTATAAAACGGCAACACGATATTTCGTTTCAAAGGCTTAGAGGACTCATTACCATGGAGACTGCTTGAAGTACCCGCACCGGAATGTGTCGTGGCAACCTTTGACTACGACCAACTGTCGGGTAACTGGGATTAAATTTCATTTGAGTTTGTTTAATGAGCGCTAAACCATATGGAAGTCTTTCATCAACGTTTAAGTTTGCGCATGCTAAGCTTTCGCTAGTAAACTTGAAAACATTTTCATCGTTTTCATGTTTTTCTTCTTAGTTTACTGTACGCCAGATTCGTATTAAATTGGATGCTAGAAAAATGCTTACGTTGAAGGAAATAGTTGATTTAAACTCAAACAGCAAAAGATTTTAAAACTTAATTAAATAATATGTATCAAAATCAAAACAAAGGCTTCTGATAATGCAGGTATCTTAAAACTACATAACATCTAAAGATATTGAAATTTCAAAGAGCTATTAGGACGGTTTATTATTTTATATTTGTTTTAATGTCTAACAAATGAATCCGAATTGTAGGCGAGAGTGGAATCCGAATGCGATCGTAGATATTTCAAGAAAGAGTGTACCTACACACAGTACTAGCCACCCGCGCCATGCCGACATGCACGTTGCTTCTTCACGCCTCTTTTGAATATCCCAGGGCTGTAAGGATGAAATACGTAACCTTGCAGAAATTTCTTGCTTGTGCAAAATAGAAATCGTTTGCCAAATAGCTTTGTTCACGTTGGAATGTAGTGACAGTTTATCGGTGACTACGTAAGCCAGTATGCGTGGTTCAGGAGGAACGGAGGTACGACAGGGAAAGACACTTTTAGAACACATGCTGTGATGCAAATTCTATAACGCGCTTAAGTTCGTGACAACTCGTCATTTGTACAAGCTCATTAAGGAGAGTTTCTAAATCCCGTCCTGAAGAAAAACTGCAGTAGTAGTAAACTGGAACGCGTATCTAAAGCAGCTCTCATGGAATCTTACTAAATATGAGTGGGCAGAGAGAGAAGTCAGGGTAGTGGAGGTGAGAGGAGGTAAAAGTCATAAGGTGGCCTCTTGTACATATACCTAAGTCAGAAGTCCAAAGCATGCTTCTGGATCCTCTCTCTGCAGCACTATAATAAAAATAATTATTTATTTATTTCAGGCAACACAATGCTTACATAGATGTTAAAATAAACAAAGAGCCCATAGATAAATACTTGAAAGCTAACATATATAATAAAAAATATAAGTTATAAACTAAGGCACACGTTGGCTCGACGACGTGTAGCGCAACTCGTTAGGGAGCCGTCCTCGAAAACGTCGAAAAACGACTCCTTCCGGCCAGAACTCCTCCTTCATGAAAGTCGGCTGTTGACGGGTTGGCACTCTTTTGAAGAAAAGTTTACTTTGTGGCGAGACTCCAATCGCTAAACTCTCAGCTTCCAGGTGGTCTTCTTTCTGACATAGACTACGACCTCCGCCACCTTCGTAGACCAGTGCAACCGGGACAAGTACAGCTGCGTCGTCCGAACTTCAGGACGCAGTTGGTTGTCCTCAGTCGGTGCGGTTCCTCAGTGTTTGCGGATGATGGGCTTCTTTTTTCTCCTCTACACCTTGGTTAAGCCCTCCTCGTTGCACTTACTCGCCTCCCGATGAAAACGGGGAGGCTCCTTCTTACTAGCAGGCCACTGAGATGTTAGTGGTGGGTGGGCAGCGGCAGCTGCAGCATAAGCACGCGGTTGGCTCACTGTTGTAGCGCGCCCATGCGGCGTCAGCTGTACAGAGTCGATCGCGAGGCAAGTGGTGGCGGCGGGGCGCAATGTATCGCACGTAGTGGTACATTGCGCCGCGATTACCGGCGGACTATGGCCACCGCACCCGCGAGGTGAATCCATAGAATTCTGAGAATCTTTGTCTCAACTTATGTATATTTCTAGTGCTTATAAGAGGAAGAAACAGGGTCGGGGTTGGAAGAGAGACCGCTTACCATAAGGGGAGCTTACCAACCCTTACAATGTTAGAAAAAATTAAAACCTGTTAATGGGCTATTTCATATGTGTTTGTGCACATAAAACACTAAATTTACGAATACATAATAATAACATACCATGAAAAGGTAGAAACTTTAAAACTCCAAATTTTATTCATAAGTAGTTTGTATAGTTATTGAATATTAAATTATTTATTTACAGGCATCCTTCTATTAATTATCGTGCAGAATTTGATCCCAAAGATAATTGAAATAGTTCGAAACAATCCAAAGTATACGATAGATAATACTTGACCCTTAGAACTATGAGTGTCAAATAATTCAACAAATTACTGACAGTCGTAAAACCCGCTTTTATTTCAATAATCATAATGTTGATCTTAAAAATGTGGTGGTCTGGTAACGATTATTTTCCTGTCAGCTGTACTTATAAAGATTGATCTGAATATTCATCATCATAGCAGCCTTTATAATTCAACCCACTGCTGGGACACAAGGCCTCTCCTTATCATAGAAGGAAGTTTAGGCAGTAGTCCACCACGCTTGCTCAATGCGGATTGGTGAACGGAATATAAAGTGATTAATACCCCTTTGCTGATCCATTAGTCGCCTTCTACGACACCCATTGGAGGATATGGGTGATGCTATTCTACTCTGCCGGCACCACATGGCTAGAATATTGTATAGAATATCTGTATCTGAATATTTTACAGAATTATTTAAGCACAGGTAATAGAATGCTTGCATTGACCCCTTGAGAATCGGCCGCATGGCAGGGACGTTGGGACACGTCCGACAAGGACAGGCCACGGTTACTTCAGGGGTGGACTTATCCGCATGAGACTCGCCGATGTGAGCTCATGCTACTGCGGGGGTAGCGACGCAGAGGACGTACACCACGCACTGTGGGAATGCGAACTTTACGGGGAAGCGCGTAGGATTCTTCTGGACAAGGTGAAGACGCTTGAGGTGGGCCCGGTCTATTACCCGGACCTCGTGGGGACGAGGCGAACTTCAGACAACTACGGGCGCGGCGATGGCACAAGATTAGGAGTGGGCTAGAGAGAGAGAGGTGAAGAGCGAAGATGCCGCAGAAGAGGCAGAAGACTGGGCAGTGCGAGCAAGCCGGTACCACTTCGGGTGGGCTCGGACGACCTGGAAGGCACCGAAGGCGTACGAGTGATGTCCGCCTCAGAAAGGGGAGAAGGACCATATAGACCAGAGATTATCAAACTTATTTCTTTTACCGCCCCCTTTGAAAATCAATTATTTTTTAGCGCCCCCAATTTTTTATACACTCCTAGAACTTAAAAACCACTATTTCATTACTCTAATTACACAAACACAAACAAACTCGTTTATTTATGGGCTATCCTACGAAATGTATGTTAAGTATTTTTAGTTTTTGTACCATCATACAGGGTAGAAATATACACTAATTATTCGATATTGAGTAGCAGGTAGGTTTTAATATTAGTGAATTTTAAAATATATAAAAACGCCCCCCTAAGCTACGCCAACGCCCCCTATTTTTTTCTGGGTCCCTTAACGCCCCCCTCTAATTCTCCAACGCCCACAAGGGGGCGTTATCGCCCACTTTGAGAAAGACTGATATAGACCTATCAATTTGATGGTTCTTTCGATTGCTGCAATTTGTGCTTGAGCCCAAATTGTTACACGCATCATCAAAGGTAATACATGTTCACCGATATGTCCGTCAATTGTGTACCGGTATCGAAAATTCTTTTTTTGCTTGAATCAGTATACTCCACAAGGTCATTGTCACCAAGGTAGGATCTGATGATGAGATCCCAGGTGAACCGAGGGAACTCCTCAAATATTATGGGCAAGTGTAGTCCTTGACGCTTTACTTATTCATATGTTTATTGCGTATCCAGGAAGTCATCATCTCATGGTGCTAAGCTGATGATGGAAGGCACAGAACTCCTTAACGGTTAGGAGTAGGTACGGAGATTTTTTTATAGCAGCAACTAAACAGTAAAATGGGATTTGTCGAGCGAAATGACGTTAGTGTAGGTACAGTCAGCAACAAAAATTGAAGAACATTTTAACTAATAGCACGCAATTTTTTTTCCGCACCAGCTACTCAATTGAATCCAAGGAGCAATGCGACGACCAGATTAGATGTCGGTACAGACAGCAAAAAAGTTTCATATAAATAATCACACTCGTAATCCCAAAAGGGGTTAACAAGCAATAAATAAATTAATGCTTTAAAGGTAACGTACAGTCAGCAACAAATATTGAAGAACATTTTAACTAACAGCACGCAATTTTTTTTCCGCACCAGCTACTCAATTGAATCCAAGGAACAATGCGACACCCAGTACCCTTAGTATGAGTTTTGATAGTTTTCGAGCTCGATCAAACGTATCGTCTCTTTTCATACATTGCCCACTAGCGCCTCTAGCGTAAACTATCAGAAACAAAAATCGGCAGTATAAGTTAAATCGAGTTAACGTAACACGAAAACTTTGATAGTTTTCGCCTCACGAATGCATTTTGGCAGTACGAGTCGTTACTTTGACAAGTCGTCGTAAGTATACTATTACGTTTGATCGTGTCGTCACTCGATGAAAGAAATTCCGTGAGTAGGTAAACGAATGAAATTTTTAACAATTATTACAATGTTATCGCCATAATTTTTCATTTATTATGGTCGCTGATGAGGTTAATGAAGCCCACCAACGTACACAGGAACGTCGGGAGGTTATGCAGCAGTGGCGCCTTGATAAATTATAAGCATAAGCTTCTACTTTATAAGTCTCAAGCAATAATGTCTGTGTTTATTTACCTACCTAAGTGCGAATTATGTGAGTGTCTCCACACGGCGTAGGTATTGTCGTGACGGGCGATAATATTACCGTGTGGATATTCACTCGTCACAGAGACGACCGACGCTTTAATAATTATCTACGCTTTAGTCGTCTTAGCTAGAATTTAAACAATAGGACACTATCACAGTGTAGTATAATAAGGAAATAAAACACATTGTTTAATTAATACATAACATTATTTTATTTTATTTTCTAAATAAATATGGCGAATAGAGTCTGTCACTAGGCAAGCTCGCTTGAGTTCAATTTCCCTTTGTTGCAGCTCTAAATCTCGTTTGCCGTCAGACACGAGATCATTATTTTTCCCAAAAGCATTGCACATTTTCATTTTATTTTTCCGTTAAAACACCTTAGTACATTTGGGTATAGATCAAATCAAATTTTATGTATCAAAACCTATTACTTATTATCTATTTTAGTAATAATTTATAAATAATATCAATACGACTCTCACTGTGACGCAGACATTTTGTTTGTTTTCATCGAGCACAGACTAGTTAGAGATACTATGAATGGGAGTGAATGGAACGAATGAACATGTTGTCTCTTTTCTTGTTAATAAGAAATGAAAGAGACAAAACTAAACAGTGTGAAGTTCGTATAATCGAGTGATCGAGTAGGCGATATCGTGAAGACTATGTGCCAAATTTAAATCTCATACTACGACGTATTAAGTAAACGTATAGTTTCATAGTATTGACGAAGACGATCACTCGTTTGGTGTTGCAAAAACTCATACTAAGGGTACAGATTAGATGTCGGTACAGACAGCAAAAAAGTTTCATACAAATAATCACGCTCGTAATCCCAAAAGGGGTTAACAAGCAATAAATAAATTAATGCTTTAAAGGTAACAGTAACATTTAGTTACACACCTTATGCTTAGGCATTATGGGCCATACAGTAGAAATTCTTCAGTACGACCAAAATAACCCCCCCTCCCCCAACACACGCACAATTCCGCAACTACGTAGGTACTTTTCTCGCTAGTAGATCCGTCGATTGTTATTCGAACGTCGATTTTTTATCGAATAATTTGTTGAAAGAACGAATAAATCGACATTCGAATATTTGAAAAATCAATTGTCGATTTATTCGATAACTTTTATTGGCACAATCGCCCATCGCTAGCTCACTTTCGTCACCATTTCTTCAACGTCTCATATTACTATCTAAGTTATAAAATTTATTTCGTACCGAAAAGGTAGTAGACCGGACGGCTTTTGATTTTTTAAGTTAATTTATACGTGTATAGTAGGCTTGAGGCATAAATATTGGATTAGGTATTTTTCGATACCAGTACGTACCTAATCCACGTTACCGAGGAACAGGTATTTTCGTATTCTAAGAACATGCATAAAATATTTATCGATCGTAAACGAAACTACACTCTATACGGGAACATTCACACTCCATCTAGGATCAATTAATATCTTAACTATTATCTAATGTAACGTTATGGGAACTTTTTTATGATGACAATTCAACCTTAAGTCAATAGATGGCGCTGAACTGCATTTTATTTTCTTTTAGTAAATTTTAATTAATTCCTAAAATTAGAGATATTTTAGGAATTGATAAAAATAAGAACAAAATCAAAATAAATCACAATGGTTACTATGTATGTATTTCTATTCTTTATAATAATACTAGTATAGTATTATATTATCTGTGATAATAATAAAGTCAATTTAAAATAAAACCTATACCGAATGTTGAATTCTTTAATTTATTTAATTTATTACTCTACCTTGGTTCTCTAATGTTTCGCACACAATTGATTAGCAAATTACCATTTCGCAAGCAACATTTGTCAATGTTTCATTACGCAAACTAATGCTTTAACAAGGACATCAAAACGCAAACATGCATATGATAAGCAGGCATTTCAAAAATGCATTGTTAAATAAATTTTTAAAAGACATACTGACATATCAACAAGTTACAAAAACCAAAAGGGTTATTTTACAAATAATTTGTTTGACTAAATTTCAATTACAAACGTTTTGTTTACTAAAATTTCAATTTGCTATTTTTCAAATTAACAAGTTACAAAAACCAAAAATGTTATTTTACAAATAATTTGTTTGACTATATTCCAATTACAAACGTTTTGTTTATTAAAATTTCAATTTGCTATTTTTCAAATACAGTGAAAACGCCCTAAAATCGCTTCTGGCACTCGACGGCCGCTGCCGCGGCACTCTCGCTTCGCTCGCTCGGCTTGTGCGCTGTATTCATGTCAACCTAACCCAGAAAACTATTCCACGATTTTTAATATCGATTTTTCTTGTAAGCAAGTATGCAGCATGCAGGCAAGCATGCAGCATGCAAGCAAGTATGCAGCAAGCAATACAATGCTCCGCTCGCTTCGCTCGCTCCGCTATGCGTGGTCACAAGTAACCTAACCTAACCTAGGTTTAGGTACTTTATTTATTTTTATTAATAAACAATTCCTAAAATATGTGATATTTTTTTACTTATAGAAAATACTTTTTGCAGTTCAGTGCCATCTAAAGTCACATAAAAGAAAAGTTTCAATAACGTTATTTCGTAAAAAGGTTCGATGAAAAATATTCGATCCTAGATGGCGTTTGAATGCTCTCTAATGAATTTGAATCTTATGCATTACACATAGCGTTTAGTTTCGTTAACATTTAAAAATACCTAATCCAAACACCTGTTCCTGATATTTATTGAACGTATTCAGTAAATATTAGGAACGGGTGGATTAGGTATACCTAATCCAAACACCTGTTCCTAATATTGAACGTATTGAATAAATATTAGGAACAGGTAGATTAGGTATTTTTCGTAATAAATATTCAGAATAAGGAATGTATTAGATTACGTACGATATTAGGTACTGGGTATTTAGATGGATTGATCGTACCGAATATTTTACTTGAATGATTAATATTATTGTTAGGTGTTAATATGAGACTTTATTACGAATGTAAAACTATTTGTTTGTCTGTTACCGTTTCACACCTAAATAATTGAAACAGTTTTGATAAAATTTGGTGTGGTAAATTTTGATATCATGCGAAAGGACAATTATGGTACTTTTTGGCACAATAACTGATATAACTACACGCGAGCATAGCCGCGGGCGAACATTAGTATTGAATAAAGAAATATTCCCAGTAGCATTTTTTTACGATTTACGTTCATACCTAATTAACACATTTATGAGTAGCATATCTATACTCATAAATAAAATTGGAGTGTCTGTTTGTAATATTGAAATAACCGTTTTTTTACTACATGCATATGAATATAAATAAGGTACATACACCAAAATAGCATTTTTTAAAATTTTTGTCTGTCTGTCTGTTTGTTCCGGCTAATCTCTGAAATGGCTGGACCGATTTTGGCGGGATTTTTTTTGACAGGTAGCTAGTGTAATAAGGAGCAACTTAGGCTACTTTTTTTTTCATTTGGTAAATTCTACGCGGACGAAGTCGCGGGCACAGCTAGTTTATTATATTTTTCATTAACTTAATATTCGCGAGCAAACACTGAATATGCAGTAGGACCTTATTATCTAATATTGATACTTACTAATGAAAATACCTTTCACATTCCGAATATTAAATATGTGGTTAATCTAACCACTTTCCGAATATAAAATATGTGGTTATCTAACCACATATTTAATATTCGGAATGTGAAAGGTAGTTTCATTAGTAAGTATCAATATTAGGTACGGAATTTACCTAATCCAGCCCATGTCTAGTGTATAGTCACGTGCCTTTTTACGTATACGTAATCAGTGTTGCCATCTCTGATATCCAGCAGGTGGTAGATTTCTTCTAAAATTACGGTAGATTTTACAAAATTACGGTGAAATTGAATATTTGAAATACGGTGAAATTACTTTGCATATAGTAAAGTTAAAATTTGGTAAATTGTACACGACACAAAAATAGAAGTTCTATTTTCATTGAAATAAAGTAAATAAATTAAGTATTTCCCTTAATTCAATATAGTCTTACGTCTACCGAATGTATCCGTATGATATTTCTATCCTCCGAGGGAGTTGTTCAGGGAATCCCCGATATTAAAGACGTGTGCTCTGTGTTGCAATTGGAATAACAAAAAAATACCCAAGGGCAAAAAATTAAAAATGGTTTTTATTTTTTTTGGACTAGGGTATATTTTGTTATGAACATCATATTACAAATATTCTACTTATAATGATTCCAACAGTAGAAGTTGTTAAATTACGTATTAATTTACACCTACCGTAGTTATATTTCTACGGTAGGTGGTATGGGGTAATAGCAAGGAGCTTATATTACCTATAGAATGGAGTCATTAGTCAAATGAAAAAAGTGAGGGCAAAAATTTTGACAACCCTTGACATTTCTTGACAATTCTAGAGAGGCTCTGTCTCTTTCTAGTAGGGTGCCTATAGCAGAAAAAATAATTACGGACAATCTTGGACTTCGTTAAGTTAATAAAATTAATTAGTACTCAAAGTTTAAAATATTTTTGAGTTTACCATGACAAAGAATTAACATTCATAATAATTAGTTTTAATCTTCCGTACAACTGTCTGTTATGCTGGGGCCGCACTTGCGCCTATCGTCACGAAGCTTCGTGCTAGGACACGATACACGCAGATGTGACCGGCCGTTATCGGCTATCGTCACGAATATTCGGGTCGAGTGTGCGTTATCGGATGGGAGGCGGTACGTCAGGGTTTTAGCGCGCTAACCTATCGCGCTGCGTGGTCAGACATGCGTTGTTCATTTCGAAGGTTGTTCTCCATTAGTTCAGACGCGTACGGGTGACTAAGTATACGATACAGCTGAGTTATTTTTTATAATAAATGCATTTCGTAATTATTAGCACACAATTTAGAAGTAAAGAAAGTGATTATGCATAGTTAAACGCAAAGAAGGATAATAATACTACGCAATTTACACGTCTGGAAATGATTTCGGCCATCTTGGATTATTGCACGATAGTTCGTACAAATAAAGAAATGCCACATGCTTTATCGCGATAACTTTGCTAGGGCCGCACTTGCGTGTATCGTACGAAGTATCGCCACGCATTACTTCGGGACGATAGGCGCATGTGCGGCCAAAGCATTACTATAAGTAAATTTACACTTAACATTGGCGAAATATGAAAATGAAAAAGCTCTTTATTAAATGGACTTTGCTAAGTGCTTTTAAATCGTCAAAAGCCCTACCACCATTTCGGGACCACCCTCTTTGGTCTTCTGTATAACCTGCTGCAACTTATGTATTGGTCAATGGTACTAAAGCCTTTTCGTAATCCGGCTTGTTCTGGGGGCTGGAAGTCGTCATTAGCATATTAAAAACTATGATTTGATAGGCTTGAATAGCACAGTCATAATTTTATTAATGCTGTGTCAATTTTACTAACCCAAATTCGAGTGAAGTTTGAGGTCACTGTGCATATTGCACTCTGCGTTACATGTTAGTAGATGCAAATGTGAAAGATAAAATACACTATTACACTGGTAAAATACAATCAATCATTTTGAATATGTTTCTCAATTAAAATAATGTACATTGCACAAATTACATGTTTTGTTTGTAAATAAACGTTCCCAACCAAAAATGGGTAGAACGATTTATGCATTATATATATACATAATCTATAAACTATATAAATAATCTATATATATCTATATAAAAGCTATTTCAAAGAAATCGGTCGGATCGGTCGGAAAAAGGTTATTATTTTATAAAAATCCTAGTCACCCTAGTCAATTTGTTTACACATATTTGAATAAGTAATTTATGTATGAAAATTAATTAAATTGAGATAGTATGAAAGCCGAGTATCAGAAATTACTTTCCCCTATGGAGTTTCGCCCAATAACGATAATCATATGGAATTACATGTGAAAAACCAATTTTACTTAGGTGAACAATAATATGCAATTATAACACTTACAAGTGAAATTTCACACTGCATCCTGGATACCACTCACTTCTGCAACCACGAACTATACAGCGATGCACCATTTTGCACTATTTATAGTTATTAAAATGTAAAAAGCCGTACCAAAATCGCGAGTCGATACCTATCAATATGTCATGTTGAGATTTCGGGACATCAACATGATTGACGTATGAAGACAAAGCTGTCATTATATAAATCCCTTAATTTCCCATAAGTTATGGAAAAAACACAATGATACACCAGTTGATTGAAATACAAACCTAAACGTTAAAAGTCAATATATTATATTTATTTCTTTCATTGATAATAAATACTGATAATTGAATACAATATGTTAAGTTTTTAGCTACTTTTCTACTTTTGTTTTAGAAAGATGGCGAAATACTGGGGAAATCTTGTTTCTATGTAGTCGTGTTTAGAAAGAGATGACGACAATTTCTAGAAAGAGAAATGTGAAATTTGAAATGTCAAGTATTGTCAAAATTTTTGCCCTCACTTTGTTAATTTGACTAATGACTCCATTCTTAGTATAAGCTCCTTGGGTAATAGTAAGTCTATGCCAATTACGGTGTTTATTTTTTTACCGTAATTATAGTGCAGATGACAACACTGTACGTAATTGGTAACGCTACATAAAATAAACGTAACGTCAATGCAAAAATTAGTGTAATAGTAATAAGTAACGATATACAAATATACAAGTTAAACGTTTATCCGTACCTCAGACAGACTACTACAGCGCGATTCAGAGGAATTCAGCGCCATCTATTGGATACAATGTGAATCAAAGAAACTTGCGTGTAAATAAAGCTAAACCTTATATCAAAATATTATACCACAGATTATTTATTATTTTAAGCCATTTCTTCTACATCTCTTATTTAAGCAAAATAATTATTTCGTCTCGAAATGGTGGTAGGGCTTTTGAAGATTTAAAGTAGGTACTTGGCAAAGTCCATTTAAATAAACAGCTTTTTCATTTTTATTTACTCGTAAACAGGCGAACTACTTTTCTCAGAAAAGACATTGCGGATAGTCTCAGACCAATTTAGGTCTAAGCGGATAAAGTATATAAAATATTTATCCAACATAAAACGTTGTTAAACGTTATTATTCGCGAGTTAAGAGTTAATTGTGTACTAACACAGTTATATTTGCACGTAAGTACCTTTACTACTCTAATTAATTAATTGCCAAAATGACCGATAGTGCTAACGTAAACTTATCTATTCCTCCCCTTTCACCTTCTAAAAGAAAGTCTGCAGACGTTATAACGAGTCTCAGAAAGCAAAGAGGAATTTTGAAGGGTAAATTAACGCAGTTTAAGAAATATGTTGACTCCTTCTTAGGCGTTAATTTGAGTAAAATCCAGTTAGCTGAGATGATGCTACGTATTCAAGCGGCTAGTGACATTTTCCAAAAATTTAATTCGGTCCAAAGTGAAATTGAACTACATTCAAATGATAGTGAAATCGATGGTGACAATGAGTACGTTGAAAGCTTGGAATCGTTGTATTTCGGTTCTATGGCTAACGCGAATTGCTTGATAGATAGTTCTGCCATTATAGACGAATCCAGCACAGCGCAACATTCGCATTATTCAGCATTTGCAAACGAAAAATTACCCGAAATTAAGTTGCCTTTATTCGATGGGTCAGACGATATTGGCTAGAGTTGAAAAATTCGTATGTTACCATGATTCACGAACGATCTGATCTAAATAACATACAAAAATTCCATTACCTACGTTCGTCACTAATTGGTAATGCCAAATTAGTTATTAGCGCTTTAGAATTTACTGCGGCTAACTATATTCACGCATGGGAACTATTAGAGAATAGGTTCCACAACACTAGGCTTTTAATTAATAACCACGTAAAGTCCTTATTTAACGTTATGCCTATCAAGCAAGAGTCAACCACACACATTTGAAAATTAATAGACACTATTTTACGCAACCTAGGTACGTGCACTTAAAATGTTAGACGAACCACAGAACATAGATATAAGAGGTATCTATGTTCTGTGAGACGAACCCACAAAGTCATGGGATACGTTAATTATTTATTTAATTGTAACCAAATTAGATTCCACTACAGAGCGTGAATGGGAAACATATAAGGGTTCATTATCTTTAAAAGATAATTTTCTTAAAATAAAATTGGAAGACATTCTATCATTTCTTAAGAACCGCGCTGATATGTTAGAAATGATCAATATTTCACACAATAAAACTAAAGATACCTCACAAATTTCTACCAACAAATTATTTAATTCGCATAAAAATACTACGCACATTCAAAGCTATGTTTCTACTAATAGCACTAAGAACAAATCTTCCAATTTCATTAAGAACGTTCGAAATTGCACATATTGTAATCACAATCACGCACTGTACACTTGTTTTGGTTTTCTCAACTTAACTGTTAAAGATAGGTTAAAATTCGTAAACGATAACAATTTGTGTAACAACTGTTTGCGATCGGGGCATGAACCGAGTGAATGTCTCTTCGGTCCATGTAAGCAGTGTTCACAAAAGCACAATACTTTGCTGCATATAGACGTCAAGCATGATGACAAAGGGCATGCGAACGGCGAACCCTCAACCTCTGTAGGGCGCACCACCACGCATCCACGACCTACGACAGCATTACACTCAATGCCCGCCCGGCCCTCAGGCGAATTGTCTTCCTTGTCTACAGTGGGAGACCGGGACTGTGCGAGCGAGATGCAGGTGCTATTATGTACGGCGCTTGTCGAGGTAGCCGATATTAACAATAATTTCCATGTCGCTCGCGCATTGCTTGACAATGGCAGCCAACATTGTTTTATTACAGAGAAATTACGTAAACGTCTTAATGCGTCTTTAATACAGTCCACTGTGGTTGCCTTCAACAAACATTGATGCTAATATAATTTGCATACCAAGTGAATTGCAATTGGCAGATCCTACCTATGGTGTTTCGTCTGACATTGAGTTGTTAATAGGTGCTGATACGTTCTGGAACTTATTAATACGGATAAAATTATACGATTACCTAGCGGTCCCTACTTAAACAATTCTAAGTTGGGATGGCTAATATCTGGATCAATTTACACGAAGAACTTGCGCATTAATCAAGTTCAGTGTAATTTCGTACAGAATACATATATTTGGGAGTTAGAAAACATACCAAATTCAAATAAGCCTATTCTCACAAACGACGAGCGTTTTTGTGAGAACTTATTCATTAAATCGACTAAACGATAAATAAGCGGTAGGTTTTCAGTACGTATACCTCTCAAAGAATCACCAAATGTACTCGGTGTCTCATACACATTAGCAAAAAATAGGTTTTTAGCACTTGAACGAAAATTAGAACGTTCATCTGAATATAAACGCATGTATTGCAATTTTATGCAAGAATATTTAAGTTTAGGGCATATTACAAAAATAGACACGCCCAGTCAACTTCATTTCTATTTACCTCATCACGGGGTTCTACGTGAGAGTAGTACCACCACTAAGTTGAGAGTGGTATTTGATGCCAGTGCCATTACAAGTACAAATAAGTCGCTTAACGACATACAATATCCAGGCCCGGCGTTACAAAACGATATCTTTTCTATTTTGCTGCGTTTTCGTCAGTATAAATACGTCGCTTGCGCTGACGTTGAGAAAATGTTCAGGCAAGTTCTTATACAGCCTGATCAAAGATCCTTGCAACTCATGCTGTGGTGGCATGGACCATCTAGTTTAGATAGTTTAAGTTCATTTAATGATTATATAATTGATTCGGATATATCTAAGTTACCAGAATTAAAACATAATAATATATTTTCACTAATTAGCACTAATCATTTTAATTTAATTCAATTCTTCTTTCACTAGGTTATTAAGAATAGGCGCATACATTTTACGTTTCATTAATAACGCGCGCACCGCTGACAAACAAAACCGTAAAACCGGTTTGTTATCCGTAGTTAGAGAAGCCGAAGCGCTTATTAGTGAGATGTGCGCAGTTACAATCATTTCCCGATGTTTATAATTGTTTGCTTAACGGTCGTCCTATAACAACGTGTAATAATAAACGTATATCTGGACTTCATGTATTTATGGATGACAGCAAAGTTGTAAGGGTAGGTGGAAGGTTGAATAATTCGAGTCATTTCGATTACGATAAGCAGCATCCTATGTTACTGTGTGGTAAACATTATTTTACTGTGTTGCTGTGTAGGTGTGAACATAAGCGGTTTTTGCATGCTGGTCCTCAACTTCTTTTGGCTTCTATTCGACTAAAATAGAAGGCAACAGACACCCTCAATCTTAACATTCAACAAACCAACACATTTTAAGACAATCACTTACAGTTATCATTTACATAAACTCGATAGAAGGGTGAATACTAAACGAATTTATCATAACAAAGTTTAAGCTGAATTGAGCGAAAGGAGGCTGATTTATTCTGACTTAAATTAAGTGAATAAAAATAACAAAAGGGTGTTATTGGCGTTTTTCTTTCGAGTAAAGTCGTAATAATTCTTGTATTATGGGATTTTTAACGAGAACAGCAGTTTGAGCATGGAACTATCGATAAATAATAAGGAGATGTTCCATATTGGTACTTGAAACCCCCCACGATAAATTATATATTAAACGAAAGCTTATGCTCAGAGGATCTTGAATATACTTTTTTTTTTAATTTTAAACCACTGCATTTTTGATTAATTTTAAAAAGTGTATGCAAGAGATCTAACCTTTAAATCGAATGTTCTCCGATTAAAGATTGGAATAAAATAACAACCCTATTGTTAGTAGATCAAAAACTAACTTATCGCGTTTTTTAAACATTTATTATGACAATAATGCAAAATAATCGTAGGTTTAAAAAGCCCACACAATGAAAATAAAATCAGGAGTGGTGTCCCCTTGACTTTCTCGTATACCGGAAACGACTCAAAGGTTGATAGAAACTTTATAGTTTGATATGACATCATGCGTGTTAAATATTGGTCACCAATCCGAGTACCGACCGCGCACTTGGTTGCTTAACTTTCGTGATGGACGACTCAAAATTTGATAGAAACCTTATATTTTGATTTCATACACGTATATTAAATTTGGTTGCAATAAGTTAAAACATGTTCGAGTTATCGTGCTAACGCACAGACACACACACAGACATAATTCCAAAAAAAAATATTTTTGGACTCAGGGAGGTCCAAAACGTGTAATTCCTTTATAATCTCGAGGTCGGATTTTTTGACGATTACAATATATCTACTCTATACTACGTATACGAGAAAGTAATAGTACATTGTTCACCGCGGGACGAAAGTGACAGATTACATCGAATGGCAATTCGAGTTGGGAATCGAACTTTCTCCCAAGTGTTACATAGTGCTTTATACTACACCTGTGAGGAACATTCAAAGACTTGTTAAATTGAAATAAGCAGTATCTATATAAAATTATAAAGAGATTATGATTATGCAACACTATTTGCAGATGTTTTGCGAAACACCGACAAACCAATGGCCTGTAGTTGACGCAGCGCGCGTCCCTGCCGAGCACCGACCGCCGCGCGCTGTGGCGGACGTCGCGTTAGAAATAGATTTTCATACAACTTTTCCTCTTGCTAAACACGTTAGAAATTGAATTTCATACAACTTTTCCTCCCGCATATTTAGGCCGAAGAAAAGATCACCTTTCACTTTTCAATTTGAGGGAATAATACCTATTGTTCCGATCGGTGTAGTATAAAAATATTTTTCATCCCTTCTATTCGAAAAGTGTCGCTTTGTTCCTCTATAAGTGGGAACAAAATAGCTCTTTTCCGATAAGAACTTTTTAGCGGGCGTAAAAGAGATTTGAATTTAGAACATATATCTTTCATAGAAATCGAACGCAAATTGTATGAATTACTGGCTAGTACGTGTTGGCTGTACGGCACTAACTAAAAAAAAAAAAAGCGCGCGAATTACTTTTCTGTTCTTGTTACCTCAATACATATTTTATTGTATTTTGCAAAAATAACTACCTCGAGTTATGAAAGTGATAATGCATTAACTCCTGAAACAATGACTATAGAAGCTAACAACGTCGTACAAATACTCAAAATGTAAATGAATCGACAACAATATCGATCCCAAATAAAACAGTGACAATAACTTTTAATAATTGCGCTAGCGTATCAATATAAATATAAATTTGTAATTATTTTTACTTCATTTCACATGTCTTCTTTTAATTAAATATATTCATTAATTACATAACAGCGTCTTTTAATTATTTTCTCAAAGAAAGGGGATGAAAAGTAGAGTATATAACTCGAGAGCAAATTATTTTTTCCTCGGGCGATGTACTTTGAATCCCTCGCTGCGTTCAGGATTCTACGTTAGAATCCTTCGCTTCGCTCGTGCTTCAAAGTAGGGCCCTCGCCATAAAAATACTATTTTGCTCCCTTCTTATACAATCTACTATTAACTAGAACAGGTCAGCTGTCATTACTGACACGTGTTACTTTTTTTTTGTTGATTTTTACTCTTAGACAAAGAATAAGTTTTTACTAGGTGGTGACCCTACCACCTGGCTGGAATAAAAAAACATCTTTGGATAATGATTTTTTGAGCCGAAGGTTGAATAATTTTTGCGTTTACAGACGCGTAAATATTTTTCCTAAGGTTGTTTAATGTTAAAATTACTTATACGTTTTGTCCTATAATATTTTTAATAAAAAATATCCTCTTCCATCTCTAATAACTTGCGACTACCAGCCTTAAATTCGGAATATCTCCTTTGCTAGTAAAATTCGACATAATATAATAGAAAAAAGTCAAGTAATTTGACATAATTATTATATACGCGCCGCGTCCAATGTGCGTTGCTCTGCAGAGACGCGGTGCGGTGCGGTTTATCGGCAATGTTTGCTGACATTTCGTGTTGACGATACTACTATCGGCGCGTTTTCGCCTTCTTAAAAAATCCGGTGGAGCAGTAAATGCCATCAGCGGCAAACTGCAGTAGATATTTAAAAAAAAAAAGCCTGGCAACCGCACCGCGCCGCGTCCAATGTGTGGTGGTTTTACGATATGCACATATGTCTTTATATTATCGATTACATTTACGAAATGCAATTGTTTAAGTTTTATTGCTGATGTCTTTTCTTTACTTTGCCAAGAGCTCATCTTCGGTGTACACAATACCTTAAAACATATGTCACACATTTTTAATAAGTAGATAAGTCGGTCACACACTTATGCCGATTAATTCCAACATACATATATCAAAATCCAAACCCCACCTTAATTTACTAACTGCAAAACCATACCCTATAGGACCCGTATATTACAGCTGTACCTCCATAAAACAAGGTAGCCATAACTAGTCGAAAGTTGGTAATATACGATCAATTAAATAGAAATGGTCCAGAATCGAGATCCTGTGGGTCGGTTATTTACACTAGAGGACGTCCCTAAGGAAATCTCTGGACAGGGGAAATTAAGTTTATTGAGCAACTCGGTTCTAGTTGCGGCTTCACCTGAGCATGACGGCGTGTATAATGTGAACAATACAGTCGTACTACCAAGCTAAAGTGAACTTTACAACATACAATTTGTCGGTGCTAATTCCAGTGGTAGCGACTGTACATTGAATATTTAATGACTTATCAAAATTTGGTAACCCATCAATATTATCGGTAAGTTTATGGTAACTGGTCTTGCCTGGGATAATCTAGTATGACCTAAAATCGGATCCGATTAGTAAGATATCTTCAGCATCTGACAAATTATACTGTATACACACATGAGTAAATATCCGCTGTGTGGTATACTCAAGGTATACCTATATAGGTACAGTCGACCAAATTGAATCATGACCCACCTTAAGATCATTTTCCTACAGTCACTCTATACAAAGTAGGATGAAATTCGCTTGAACGTACATTTCTAAGTAACGAACCTGTTATCAATTTGTTAGACACTGACAGTGTCTAATAAATATGGCTTTTTAAAATTTGTTCAGACTACTACTTGACATCTGACACATAACGTCATTTTATTTTTAAAAATATAATAGTTATTCCATTTTCTCAGTAGTGAAAAGAGTTTATAATATGAATGACATCTTATTTAAAATTCCAATTGAGACTTTAGTGCAGTGATAAGAAAGATTAAAATTGCATAAATCTCTGACCCGTAATGACGCATTTTTATTCATATTTAAAACGTACTAAGTGCAACACGCATGATAGCGAAGAAAACCTAACTAAATTTATGATTCTAAAGGAATGATAGGCCAAGTGGTCATGATTCAGTTGGTTCGACTGTACATACACTCACTACAGATTCCAAATAGGAGAGGACGCTGTAATAGTAACTCGCTAGCTCAATGTGTACTGGTTAGTCGAAATAGTATCATTCAAATAATAATATGTTTAAACAAACAAAATGTTTATAAAACTGTAACCCGACTGAGAAAAAAATATTCAAATTTAAATAAAAAAGGAAAAAAAAGAAATTGCTAATAATAATAATATATTTTCACGCTCACACCAAATTATCTAGACCAAATTAAATATCATTAAGAACTTGTGTTATGGATTCTAGATAACAGACAAATTTAATTTACATAATAGTATAGATATTAGAAAAATGCACTGAAAAAAATCGACTTGCCTCAGGCGGGACTCGAACCCGCACCTTCCACAATCCGGGTGGACTCGTTGACCAATTTCGCCACCGAGGCACTGCTTTTCGCTGTCGAAATTTGTCAGTGCTTGGTGCTTATGTTTTTATGGTAAACATCGTTTCATCAAATCTTTGAAATTTGCACTTCCAAGACCCGAACGAAATATTTTTGCAAATATTTGACGCCCAGCTAAGATGAAACTACCTTACATTATGGAATAATTTTATTTTTGCGTTTACAAACGCGTAAATATAATACTAGAAAAATGCACTGAAAAAAATCGACTTGCCTCAGGCGGGACTCGAACCCGCACCTTCCACAATCCGGGTGGACTGACAAATCGCACTGACAAATTTCGACTGCGAAAAGCAGTGCCTCGGTGGCGAAATTGGTCAACGCGTCCACCCGGATTGTGGAAGGTGCGGGTTCGAGTCCCGCCTGAGGCAAGTCGATTTTTTTCAGTGCATTTTTCTAGTATTATATTTACGCGTTTGTAAACGCAAAAATAAAATTATTCCATAGTATAGATATTTCTCTAAATAAACTTAAATAACAAATGTTCGTGTTCATTACACAAACATTTGCTCCTACCAGGACTCAGACCCGGATCGCTTGATGCTTTATTGCGTTACTGACTACTCCACCACAACGACGGCGTCAAATGCTTTATTGCATGTTCACAATGGTCTTATAATTAATTTTTGGTATTAACATGAACCCTGTTAGGGTACAGGAATATTAATTAATACATAATTAAGTATGATTATGATTTTGAAATAGTGGTCGGTGGCGTAGTGCGTAAGAGCGTCGTCTCCCACCCGGGAGGCACTGGTTCGATCCCCGCCACATACCAATGTGTTTTCAAATTTTGAATTCATAAGTACGTTTAATCGACGCTTTTAAGGTGAAGGAAAACATCATGAGGAAACCTGCACACCTATGAAGGAAAATTTTTAGGTTGTGTGAAGTCGACCAATCGGCACTTGGCCAGCGTGGTGGACTAAGGCCTAATCGCCCCTAATGTGGGGTAGGCTCGAGCCCCTCGGTGGGGACATTATATGAGCTGTTGATGATGATGATTTTGAGAAAGAAATGAAATCGGTTAAAAGGTAAAATCGATTCCTCCTATTGTTAAAGTGGGTTAAAGTGTATCCTATATCATTTGGACCATAAAAACGAATCGATTAACGCCTTCTTCATCAAAATTGGAAGAATAGTTTAGGCCTTACGAAGGAACATATGTGAATACAAATATACTTTACATTTACACAAAGACGCCAAATAATGGTCAGACGAGGCGAACGAATCTGTAATCCGGGATTCTACAGACTTGCATATAATAAGTAAGAGTTAGTAAGAATACCAAAAAATATCAATGAAAACCTATCTCCTCCTCGCAGTCCAATTGAAGAAAATACCGTTTCTCCGTGTCCCTATTGTGTCTCATGAAGAGAATTGGAGTGTGGTGGAAACTACATTTAATTTATTACAATAATATATAACGACGCTGAAATTTCCTGCTGTATTTTAAACAAAGCACGGTATACGATTACAACCGTTTCATAAATCAAACGAAGTGAATTAAAAGGCACTACAATTTTTCAATTCAAATAAAAACAAACCAACAGAATTTTATACGAGTGTTAGAACTAACCGGATGGTCATTAGTCGTTGTATAGCCATCTCGCTCATGCAACAGTACATTCATACGTTTGAAGGGGACGGCAATTTCACCGTGTTGCACGTTTATTTACTGATCAAATATCAGGCTTTTTCAGATGTTTCATTCTGAAAACTCTTACTGAAACAATCGTTGCGTTATTACAAATAACTTTATTGTTTTAGAGTACATCTATGTACGAGTTCTTTATTGTACACCATTAAATGTAATAAATATGTACAAAAAGAAGAAAAACTAATAACAGTACAATGGGCGGTCTCATCATAATATTATACGCTTTGCTGTACATACAAATAGTTCGGCCTCTCACATTTGTTCAAACAATTGAAAATACTGAATAAATTGCCTCCATTTTTTTCAACTTTTAAAATAGTTGAACTACTGAAAACTGTAATCAAGGGCGGATCCAGCTTTGGCGCCAGGGGGGGGTCACATAGTCGTGGTCAAGTCCAGTGGCGTAACTATAGGGTGGCATGGATGTCAAAATGCCACGAGGAATAGGGGCCCCGGTAGTGTCACTGACATCATTTTTAAAATTTTAAGGACGAAAAATTTCAAAACTAGGGGGGGGGGGATTATAATTTGTGCTGAGTCCCGTCTCAGCAATTATCCATGACAGAATTTTTTGGTATCAATTTCAATCATAATTAAACTTGCCAAACAAAAATAAAAATAATATTTCAAAAATAGGAATATTTTTTCTTTTATATTAAATTCTAGATTTGCATGATAAACACTTTTTGATGTAAAGAAATAAGTGATTTACGTGTTAAAAGTGTTTGAATGTCCACGCTCTCGCAATGACATCAGATGTCTTGCTTCCAGAGTTTAACTTCCACAAGAAGTACCATGGAACTGATTAAAAGGGTGGACTGGCCACAACACCGTTATAGTAATTCGGTAACCATAAGACTCAGACCAATAAAAATAATTTTTGGTCTGAGCCGTAAGAGTGGGTCATCGGTAGCGAAAAGGTCAATAAGCTAGCAAGGCCTGGGACTCAAGGACTACAATTTGGCCCAGAGCATTTCTGTCGTATCCCAAAGAACCAGGCTATGAAATACTTAAAAACCCACCTCCTCTGAGAGGCAAAAGCGGACTGGCAAAGAACGCCTGGGTTAACACATTCAAAATCGAACCATACTCCCGTAAGCGCACTAACCATCAGTGATGGAAATCGCCCTGAAACAACGAAATAATAAAAGTGGCGCCAGGTCATGGAGAAATCCATGACCTTGCGCCTCTTTTATCAGTAGAACCAAAATGTTCTGAGTCGGTTCTCTCGACGGAGTGCTTGTATCAGTCTGCTCTGAATTCCGATACCTGGGTATAGCCCAGGTATCGGAATTCAGAGCAGATACAGCACAACGGTAATATAGACCGAGATGTCAATCATCGAGTAAGCTCAGGATGGATGAAATGGCGGCAGGTTACGGGGATAATATGGGACTCCCATTGAGGCCCCTCAATGGGAGTATGTAAGCGGCCTCAATGGGCCGCTTACAATGAGCCTCATAAGAAGGCTTAAGGTCACGAAAAGGGCAATGGAGAGGGCTATGCTTGGAGTTCCTCTGCGTGATCATATCAGAAATGATGAGGTCCGCAGAAGAATCAAGGTCACCGACATAGCCCGATTGACAGCCGTTGGGCCGGAAAGGTCCTCGAGTGGCGACCACGTACCGGAAAACGCAGCATTGGTAGGCTCCCCACAAGGTGGACCGACGATCTAGTAAAGGTCGCGGGAAGCCGCTGGATACGAGCAGCGCAGGACCAACCGGTTTGGAGATCCTTGGGGGAGGCCTATGTCCAACAGTGGGCGTCTCTGGGCTGAAATGATGATGTCACTCCCCTTGATTACCTCAAAATCTATAAAAGCATCTTGAGATCTGTCGTCCTGCATGGATCAGAAAGTTTGGCATTAAAGCGAATGGATGAAAATAGATAACACGTGCATTTGTGGCAACAATTTTTAAGAACACTATTACAGATTGAAATTTTAAAATGTTTAACTTAGTACTTTATTACTAAAGTTTAGTCGTACCGGTTGAAGTTAGGTCTAGCTAGACGTTAGTCGAAACCTTGTCGAAACATGGCAAACCCCAGATCAAGAAAAACACGAAGGTGCATGGCGGCCATGGCGCGGTAAATTAAATTTTTCCCGAATAATGCGTTTGCCGTCAAGGTATTATATTTAATTATTTAAATATTGAAAGTTAATTAATAAAAAAAATTAAAATATATAAAAACATTATTTTAATTAGTGGTCCACCTAGGTCCTGGACCCAGCCCAGGGGGGGGGGGTCATTACCCCCATGACCCCCCCCCTGGATCGGCCCTTGACTGTAATGAGTACAATAAACATGGTTAAATAAAGAAAACTACCTACTATGAATTTAAAAACAGACTTATATGAATTTGTCAAAACAGGCCATCAGAAACGATGAAAGACATCCTTTACGTGTACAGGATAGACATAGTAACAAAAGATGTAACTACATGGTACAATTGTATGAACAGTTTATTTACTAGCAAAAGTATACCTTCCGAAGTTTTAGGAGCGATAGGGCACAGCGGAGTAGCAGCACGAAATTGGAGTGCTCGTTAGAGAGATGTACCTTATCTTACAGAAGACCACAGCCAAATAATTGTACATCTTAGTAAAGCTGTGCGTCTATCGCTTAATAAAGTTAATATGACTGTGCAAGAGTTTAGTTTGACGTTGCTGCTCAGTTTCAAGATCGTGCGAGGAACTCTGAAATCTGACGTCGCACGAAGGTGAGAGAGATCGGAAAAGCAATAACTTCTCTCAAGTAGAATTGGGCCGAACATGTTGCCAGACAGAGTGACGGCAGATGGACCAACGCTTTGACGGATTGGTGGGCTATTAAAGAAAAAAGAAGCGTCGGACGCCCGCCAGCACGATGAGTTGACAATATTCGAAAGATCTCGGATCATAACTGGATAATATAAGCACGGATTGAGAGTCATGTGGCATGCACGAAGAGTGACTTATGCTCAGCAGTGACCGATAACGGGCTGTGGATGATGAGCTGTGCAAGCATGAAATTGTTAATGAACAATTTGTAATAACGATCTACAAACATAGCTGTACCTACTCTACTCTCTGAATATCAGTCAATTTTAGCGATTTATACCGTAACGGTGGGTTTTTTGACGATTTAAAAATACTTAGAAAAGTCCATTCAAATAAAGAACTTTTATATTTTGATTTTAACTCGCACTGCTGGTCTAATATAAAAACTCAATAGCTGAAAGCCGTACCACCCACAAAAATCTTCAACATTACCTCCAAGCTGGTAACGATTCCATAATTTAACAAGCCGATATTGAGTTAGACGGGGCATTGTCTAATATCTCGGAAGCTAATAATGACAATATTAATAAAGTTCCGCCAGAGGCAGAATGGCTGCTTATTGTCCTCCTTCGCCGGGTTAATGTTGTAACCAGTTATTTTACCGTGGAACGATAAAACAATATGACATTGTTTATAAACAGACTTTATGGAACACGAAGCGCAATTAAAGGGGGATAATTTTAATTTGTGACTAACTGGCAACATTGGGAGTGTAACAAGGTGAATAATTAGAATTGGGAGTGGTTTGGTATAAACTTATGGAGTATAATCGTATAGAGAATACAGATGTATTATCATCAGCTGCCTATTTTAAATTCGTCTTGGGTTGGCATAATGTGTTTTCTTCTTCCCTACTTCTGCTGCTGCTGACTGCTGAATTTTTTTAAAAGAAAGAATGTTTTAGAGTGTTTCACATTCTCATAGTTTCGCATAACGATTGTACAAAATAAACCATTATGCATACTGACTTTATTTTCTTGTAAATTGTGTTCGAAATCCTCCGAAATTATTTATTTTTTTTTACTTTTAGTGATTTTTTTTAACCCCCGACGCAAAAATTTTTATAAGTTGTCTGTGGCATCGTAGCCGAATAGAGCAATTTTGATGCGGTTTTTTTTGTTGGAAAGCTGACGTGATCGAGATCGTTCTTAGCTATAAATTTATGTCGGGGGTTACATAAAATTTTAGATTTTGTAGTTTTTTATGATATAGTGAATAAGTCGCATAGTATATTTCAAACCGCTAAAAAAACTATCTGAAAGAACAGCGTTTGCGTGGTCAGCTAGTATTTTATAGTTTACAAACTTTGCTATGACTAATAGAACTCAAATATTGGTGGTAGATAGTTGTCATTGCATTGCAGCTTGTCGTCGTTGTTTATTAATCAAAACTGTTTAGTTTACTTGTACTTTAAATGAATGATGACATATTGTAACAGTTGGGTAGCTGGATTGCAGCCGTCTGTACATACATCAATGAAATGTCATTACTAATAATAGGGGTTAAAGAATGAAATTGCCGATTTTTTCCTCATAAATCATAAGTGTATAATTCCTTTAATACAATAGCTATGTCCATTATTCTTTTTTTATTTAAAACTTTATTACAATGACTTATATTTATATATAATTTTTTATTCTTATTTTTTTTTTAACTAGAAATACATCTTCAAAAACAGCCCGTTCTAAAAAGTACCCGTCTCCGTTATAAAAATATGAATATTGTTTTACAGGTATCAATTCTCAATTTTTTTCTTTAAGTATCCTATAGCTTAATGTTGTCTAAATATATCCAATCACAAAATTTAGATTTGTGGTTCCTTAAAAAATCGCAAATATATTTGTATGTAAAAATGAATTTTCGTAAATTCTCCATACAAAACGGCAATTTCATACTTAAACCCCTAATATTATAAAGCTGAAGAGTTTGTTTATTTGTTTGAACACGCTAATCTCAGGAACTACTAGTCTGAATTGAAAAATTCTTTTTTTGTTGGATGGTCCATTTATTGAAGAAAGCTAAACGTTACATAATAACAGAGATTAACGCGAGCGAAGCCGCGGGCGACCTCTAGTAATAGATAAAGAAGCTACGTAACGGTATTAAAAACGATTAAAATAATTCTATAAACGCTCCCCTACAAATCTATATATTTACTATTAGATTTTACTTCAATAATTTAATTAATATTATATACAGAAAAGATTGTTGTTTGTAATGAATAAGGCTCTGACACTACTGGACCAATGAAAGCTACTTTTTCACTGAATAACATAGACCATATTTTATCCCAAAAAAGTGCGCGTGCGGAGTGCTAGTAAGTTTATAAGGAGCACGATCTTACCCGAGTACCTACAGGCATACGAAAACAGCGTTGCTTCCACATGCGCACAAAACAATATCGAAATTATTCGCTTTAGGGCACAAATGGTATTTTCACAAATTTCGCAAAGCATAACAAAAGGCAACTTTATAGCGCACAGATTCACTTAAATTACTAGTTGCGCGCTTTGTAAAATATGCAAGTGCTCGAAATGGCAAGTACTTCCCTTGTCTAACTTCTATCTCACACACACTAGTCTCATGTTTGCCTAAGTCTCGCTCTCACTGTAAGGACTACCTCTAAAAGCTGTCGTGACTCTCGGCAACTTCGCGAGTGGGTACACGTCCTTATAAACGGGAGCGTAGGTGGCTCTACGTTTTAATTAAAATTATTAATACATGTGTGAAATTCGTCAAGGCGAAATGGCTTAATGTGGTTGTTAATAATGCTTTATTAAGCCATATGTTACGGGTTCAGTTCGCAGTATAATGTAAACGGAACTTCTTGTGCTTCGAAAGCTAATGTAATCTTGATTATATTATGTTTGCACTCGGATTAGATTTGGTAAAGTGGATTACGCATTTCATCACTAATTACTCCTCGGCGTCTAATTGCCCTTCTATATTATCTAACAATCTATACATAGCCTATATTAATTTCAGATTACAGTCACAATAGTATTAATATGAGAAAGAGACATTACCTAATAATAATTTAACATTACATTAATAACTTGACTACTAACATTTGACTGCTAATATTAGTAGGTATTTACTTTCTGCCCGCCTAGCATGACCATCGAAACGCGATATGGTATAGCTATTTATCAGATATAACCGCCAACTTGAAATTTTATCGAAACTGCGAACTTGTATAATGCTACGGCCGCACACAACGCGATGTCGCAAATATTCGCGTTATCGCGATGTGTCTAGCCAAGTATTCGCGAATACTTCGGCACTTCGTGCGAAGTCGCAAAGACATCGCGGCGTTGTCGGTAAACTGGCGCACATCAAAGCGTTTTTATCGCGATGTCCTTCGCTTGCGTGGCCACACTTCGTGGTCTTCACTTCAGTCGGCGCACAGACATCGTGCGCATCGGACGTATTGGTTTAAATTAGTTTTCTACCATGGATTGGAATAACGACAGGATTTTAGAACTTATTAGCAATTAGGAGTGTGAGTCAACATTGTTTAGCCTTGCTTTTTCCTTAAATAATAATTCCTGACAGAATAAAAAATAAGTGCCTTAAAATATAGGCCGACCGCGGCGGCCATTTTGTTTTTTGCGTAACATCGCGATCACATCGCGACAGACTTTACAGCGCGCAATTTGTGGCCATGCACATTCGCGGTAGGCCGAAGGCGAAGATTTTCGCACGAATGTTATCGCGATGTGTGCGGCCGTAGCATAAGACATGGTCGCAGTATCGATAAAATATCAAGATTGCGGTTATATTTAATGATTTTTGACAGTTCAAAGCAATAAATGGCTATGTCATATCGTGTTTCGGCGGTTATGCTAGGCGGGCTGCACCGCCTATTGATATTTCTGTACCCAGCTTTCCGGTTGACTAGTAGAGAATGCCTTACAGCATTAAGTCCGCCATTTGTATCCTTTTGTGTGCAATAAAGTTTAAATAAACAAATTTATCAACTCGAAAAAATAACGGAGCCGTATCGGAACCACACGAAAAGTAGAATTAAATAGATCTGGAGGATTATTTTCTTAGATAAGATTGCAGCACACATATCACTTATAAATTTAACATGTCGTTAATAACTCAACCTTTAAATAAGGTTGCAGCACATTTATCATTCGTTCATCAAAATTAAGCCGTACCGCCCCTTTTCAACCGACTTCAAAAAGGAGGAGGTTATCAATTCGACTGTATGTTTTTTTTATGTTTGTTACCTCATAACTCTTTACTGGGTGGATTCTTTCAACCTTTGGAAGCTGGTGCTGGTCATTTAGTTCTATGTGAATTTAATCGACATCTGACGAGTAATTTTTGAGTTATCCCTAATAATGCCTATTTAATCGATGATGACAACCACAGAACATAGATATAATGTTCTGTGATGACAACGATGATATAGTAATCTTGTGTGTCTAAAAGATCTCGAGATAATTTAGTAGAGAAAGCAAAATATTAATTATTTTTAAATAAAAAACCGCATTCAAAACTAAAAATAAAAATTCTGTTTATAAAAAATCGGGAGTGGTCTCCCTTTGACTTTCTCGTATACCGGAAACGACTCAAAGGTTGATAGAAACCTTATATTTGGATGTCATACACGTATGTTAAATTTGGTTGCAATAAGTTAAAGCATGCTCGAGTTATCGTGCTAACGCACAGACTCACACACAGACATAATTCCAAAAAAAAATTGTACTAAGGGAGGCCCAAAACCTGTAAATCCGTCAAAATCTCGAGGCTTAATTTTTTGACGATTACAAGACTTTCTCTATACTACGTTTTATTAATCTATGACTAGAAAGTAAGTAAAAATTTTGGATTGTCTTTATCCTACAGTTTTGTACCGTGGTTGTACCAAGCAAAACACATTTGTGTTGAAAACTGCTGCATTCTCGTTGCATAGCAACAGTTGTTTGTATCACTTGTCAATATATTTTCGCTTCGTAATAATTAAAAAAAAAACTAATTTTCCAACAATTCTGCGCATTTTTCTTAATTTTTCTTTCCGTAAGAACCTTCTTCTCCTTCTTCGCCCGAAGAATTGCGAACCTTAAGTGGCAGTGGGCAGGGCACATTGCGAGGAGGATTGACGACCGTTGGGGTGGAAAGGTCCTCGAATGGTGACCACGTACCGGGAAACGCAGCGTTGGTAGGCCCCCCACAAGGTGGACTGACGATCTGGTAAAGGTCGCGGGAAGCCGCTGGATGCGAGCAGCGCAGGGCCGACCGGTTTGGAAATCCTTGGGGGAGGCCTATGACCAACAGCGGGCGTTTCTCGGCTGAAATCATCATGATGAAGAACCCTCTACAAAAAAATTTAAAACGTTTAAAAAAAGATGAATCAAATAGGCACAGTCGTTCAGAAGTTATGGCATGACCAAGGGAAATAGTGATTAATTTTTATATACATAGATTAAACCAAGACGCTGTCCGCCTGTCTATTAAACAATAAAGCCGCCTTGTCCTCATTTGGATAAGATTTTTTACTACTGAAATCCGACTTGTGGAAATGAGGAAAACTAAATGACATGAAAACCTACTTACAATCAACATGAGCAGAATATATTTTTACATTTTCATACGTGGAAGTGTATTTACACTGTACGATAATCTTTATTTATTGTCACGGCTGGTGTAATTGTGCGACCACCTGTGGTGGCCTTTATAGGCTTCGAATACGACACTGATTGTTAATTATAAAGTGGTGTAATTATGTTCCTCTCGTCTTGTTTGACGTCGAAGTTTGTTTCAAATAAATAGCGCTTAGTATGTACTTATATTTATCTTTTCTCTCACCATTTATTTTCCTTTTAGTACCATTGTCATAAACTATTTATTCATATTATTTAACATGTTCAGACATTTTTAATATGTTACATATCTCAAAAATTTGATTGACTAGAAAATCAATTCAAGGTTTGAGAAATGTTACCTACGTCAATCTAAAAGCAAAGTTTCGTAATATGTATTTAACTACATAGTCGGCCAGTTATTGAAAATTAATCTAATTTAGTAGCAATTGAATCATAAATTTTATCATCTCCTTGCAACTGCCTTATATGTATAACAAAATAATTAGCAAGCATAACATTAAGCAGATTTTATGAACACCAAGAACACGTATCAGACCCTGTCTATGAGATATTAAAGCGCCCTTCCACGTAGGCCATTAAGCGCATTTACACGGCACGATACCAATTAATGTCGCTGGGAATTCACACGGCGCAGTAATCTGTTTATTTTGTCGTCAGCAGATGTAATTATTGGGCCACCTTTAATAACGCTTGATTAATGAGCTCCAGGCTTAATGGTGTTATAGTAATCGTTTGTAAATAAGCCTACGAAGTGATACGTTAACGATCTAAGGTGTACATAAATAGACGTTATATTTTGTTTTAATGTTAAGCCTTCGTTATGAAGTAATAGTGCCCCATTATAATGTTAATTTTAAGACGCTTATAATATTAAAGGTATCATTCACTTTGTTTGTGTAAGGCACTGTACGCACCGCGCGTAATTAAACCTCTAGCAACAATATATATTTGTTGAAAAATAGAATGAGGAAATAAAGCAAAAAAAAAACTATAGCCTCAGTAGTCTCTTTTATTTCTGCTAGCAGAGGTTTTTCCTCCTTTTTACAAACACAGTCTATAGAAGTTCAAACTAGAATTGTCAATCGTAACACGAGACGCGGGGCGGACCCGAGCTTCATACACTCATTCGGGACATTCTGGTCAAGTATGTCGCATTACTAGAAAAATTGCATGTCGCATTACATTAAACGCGTATTCAACGCGGGTGACACGCGCGACGCGTGCATATGTGGCCACCCTTGATAAAAGCGGCATTTTCCTCAACTTCTAAGTCGTCTAACCACTAGATTTATTTATTACGCTGTGTCAGTCAAAAGTGGCGTGAAGAAGCACCTTGCAGGTCGCCATGACGAGGGTGGCTATCACGGCAGTTTATCTCTCGCACTAGCTATGTTAGAGTCATTTGCGTTACTAGGAAGTTCTAGAACTTTCTATTACTCTTTATTTTATTACTTATATTATTATGATTAATTATTATTATGACTTCAACATGTGAATTATGACTCTTTCCAAATCAAAACTATAAAAAACTGTAAAGGGAGGATAAAACTTGTTAAGTTTCTTGTCGGTTTTTCGAAATTTTCGAAATTTTCACTCACCCGGAACCCCTGTTTCTAATTCTGGTGAGCGAAACATTAAACCACGAACACATAAGTTTATTTATATACTATCTTTTGCCTGCTGTAGTGTATGACACGCCTCTCCTGACATAGCAATAAGTGAGGCTAAGTTATATTGTTATTAGATATAAGAGTTAATAATAAACCATACGTCAAAGGAAACACTCCTCGTTTGTACTGATACTCCCAGTCCCGACATTGCATGGCGACTCTGCAAGTGCTGCCTCGTGGCAGCACTGCGCAGACGGGACAGAAATAGTTATATATTTTTGGTGGGATCTTTCTTAGAGAAAAGAACTAATTAGAACACAATCAACCTGTCCCAGGCGGGAATCGAACCCAGCATCTTCCGCAATCCGGGCGGCTGTGTTAAACCAGCCGGAAGATGCTGGGTTCAATTCCCGCCTAGGGCAGGTCGATTTTTTTCAGTGTATTTTTTCTAATATTAAAAATATTTACGCGTTTGTAAACGCAAAAAGTAATCTATAAAGAACTAATTTTTGTTATCGAAATGGACGATGAATAAAAATAAACATAAATAGTGTTGCATAATTAATGAGTAAATATAAAAAGTGCTCTAAGAACCGGAAAATTGAAAAAATTACGCAGAAAAATTGGCGAAAGTGAGAATAAATACAAACGACGAGTGTTCACCTTGATTTGAACTCTCGGTCCCAACATTGCACTGCGACTTCGTTCGCGTGAAATAGTTATGATGACCTTTCATCCCCTATTTTATCCAGGCACAGGTAAAAATTTAACGCTAGAACAAATAATTATTTAGTAAGCTTGATAAGCTTCATATCATTTCAAGTTTCATATTTTTACTTTCGATAATGAAGAACTCCTATATACAACATGTAAATTAAATAACCAACCACCTTTATACAGGTGGTTCGGGATCGGCTTCTGAGTTGATTTCAAAAAAAAAATGTGGTTGTTGGTTATTTAATTTACATGTTGTATACAATATAACCCTTCGTGCTCTTTTTTACATAAAAACGAAAGTTTATCTCTCTTAAAGACTATTATATTGCTGTAACGAATTTCATCAAAATCGGAAGCGTGAAAGCGAGATTTATTTTGGACTTCCATACGACCTTTCATCCCCACATTGGTTAATGTGTCAAAAACGATAGAACAAATATTTATTTATTTCCTATCAAGCGGCTTAATTCAAAGTTTCATGGTTTTATTTTCAACAATGACGGACTTCCATACAAATTTTCATCCCCTATTTCAACCTCTTCAAGCCTTTTTTTGGGATAGAAGGTAGCCTTTGTAGATGTCCTTACCCAACGTCTTGTCAATATTTGTACCAAATTTCATCAAAATCAGAGACGTGAAAGCATGATTTTGTTTGAACTTCGATACCACCTTTCATCCATACGTCCTCTCATAACCTATTTTATCCCCACACGAGTAAAAATTTCAAAAACGCTAGAACTAATATTTATTTACTATACTATACTATGCTGGGAAGCATAGAATATAGTAAAATGATAATGTAAGATTGTTAAATAAAGGCTATTATTATTATTATTATACTATACTTACTATTCTTAATTAATGGCGTCGCGTCGCATTAAATGCACGCATTATGCCAATGTCAAGTGAAAATTTAACTAAACTTACAAAAATTGTACGGTTGATTTGGGTTAAAAAACGGAGTCTCTCAACACGTGTTTTTATAACAAGAACTCGGGAGAAACTCTATTTATTTACTATCAAGTGCCTCAATTAAAAGTTTCATAGATAAGGTAACCTATATCCTTTTCCAACTTCTAGTCAATATTTGTACCAAATTTCATCAAAATCGGTTTAGTAGTTTAGGCGTGTAAAATTAACAGACAGACAGAGCTACTTCCGCACATATAATTTAGTGGGGATGTATAACTAGCGGTCGCCCGTGACCTCGCTCGCATCAATGTCGATTAAGGCTCCTATCCTATGTACCTACTTCATATATAATATAAGTATCCTATGTACTTCACAGGGTCTCAAACTATCTCTATAGCAAATTTCATCATAATCGGTTCAGTGGCTTAGGACAAAAAGGGTTATTTTTTTTCGTATTTATAATATTAGTAGGGATTGCACTATTTCTGTCTAAAGTAAAAGATCTTTTTACTTTTCCAATGCGAGAATTAGGTGTACACAAAATAAAGTTTGTTTTTATTCCTGGTACAAAATCACAGTTGCACCGAAAAGCACTAACACCCAACTAGCTCGCGAAATCTAAAACTCGCCAGCCAACTACGCTTTTACTCCCGACAGCAAAACGAAAACACAAACACCAAAACACACTGTTTAGGACAAACTTTCGAATCTGGTTTTCGCCTAAACTGAATAGAGAGACCACTCCGCCAGAGTTGGTAGAACTCGCAAAAATTTGACAAATCCATTTTTGTGTGTCAATATTGAAGGGAACGTGGGGTGTAAAGGGTCTTCGGTAACTGGCGGTTGGAGTACAAACTTTATAATTGGCCATAACCCCCCAATACGTGGCCTTTCCCTCGGGAACTCGGTAATTAACAAGTCGATTCTGCGTCCTGCTCTTGTGACGATAACCAACTGACTTATGTTATATGCAAGTAAACGCTGGTAAGAGGCTTTAGACAACATGCATTTCGACAATCGCTCTCGCTATCGCTAAGTAAAAAAATGTATGGGATTGACATAAGCAATCGAAAAGTGATCGTTTAAAAAAATGTATGGGATTGACATAAGCAATCGAAAAGTAATCGATTGCTTATGTCAATCCCATACATTTTTTTACTTAGCGATAGCGAGAGCGATTGTCGAAATGCATGTTGTCTAAAGCCTCAGGGCCGAAACACGCTTTAAATATAAGCTTTCAGAGGGACCTTAGTTAGGAACTGTCGTTTGTTCATTAAGCGATTGTAAAACATGTGGGACTGTTGTTAGTTCTGTTATAGTTAAATATTTTCAATAAGTGACTGAAACTACCATAATGCTCAGTATTTAATAATGTTTTACACTCGGCTGGATTTCTTTTAAGTCTGTTCGTGTAACAATAAAGATAAAATTTATTTCTTTATAAACTTAGTCTAAATAACATAATAAAATCTAAGTAAATTACAACAACTAAAGTACTACTAAGTAAATTACGACAATATTATTAACAGCTTTGATTACTGCCTAATCGTGGCGTGTTCTAAAAATCTTATTTTTTGATATAGTTTTCCACGTTAACTCCAATTATCTCACCCAAATTAAGTACTTATTGGGCCTGCCACACTATGCTCCTCACGCTGCTCATCGCACTGCTCCTCGCGCTGCCACGATGTTACCCTATCTGCCCACACACTGCTCTACTCGCGCAATTAATCGCGTCGCTCCTCCTTGTCATTTGCCTTTGGCTACAATGGACGAAGAAATTGTGGCAGCGTGTGCACTATGCATTTTTAGAATAGCTATTTATATCAATGTCATACAAAGAAATAGATATCGTCGTAGTCGTCGTCACAAAAAACCGACAAAATAGGGAGCGATGGGCAGGACGAGGAGCATGACGTGCGGCATGACGAGTAACGTGGCCACACTACATCTCTGCCTCCTTTCCTCGCTACTTCCCACGCCACTCGTCGAGTGTGTGGCAGGACCATAAGATTAATAACTTGCGTTACAGATACTAGATGTAATAGACCAAAACACATAAAATCAATATACATAATAATAAATATTTAACCAATCAAATCAGTTGGATTCGAACCCTCGAAGAAGTTTCATTTCAAAAATAGTTAGTATATCCTCAATAATTGAATTGAAAAATATCTAGCACATCCGTGTCTTCTACTAAAAAGTTTCCATGGAAGCGTTTAAAGAAAGCCCTATTGACGAACTCTCGTTCAGTTGTTCTCCGAACACGGCTCAATTCGGACCTTAATTAAGTATTGTTGTTGTTCCTTTCATTTAGCTATTCGACTTAATTGAGGAGTTTTAAGAGTTAAGAGTACTAGTTGGAGGAGACTTGGTCAAAGTTAGTTGTGTAATTGCCAGTAATTTGTTGTTACGACGCCTTTAAGCTTAATCCAAGTCAGAAAGTCGTAACTTTAAATAAGTCTTTTTTGGAAGTTTCAAATGAAAGGCGCTCGCAATTGAAGATTTTGAGTAAAATTCGTTTGAAATTTTCTACTTACAATGTACATTTTCGAAGAGCTGAATAATTAAATAAGATTTAAATATTATCTTACAGCAGTGGAAATTTATGATGAGAAATTGTATAATACCTCCAATAGGAAGGAAGAGCAAGCAAGCAAAAGTCCATGGAGCTTTGAAGACGTCTGAGTAGGTACAAACAAAATTCCATATTTATGGAAAAGCGTCAGTAATTATAGAATAGAATAAAATATGACTATTTTGTACATCAACCAGTTTTATACCACTACAGAGACAATATACACGATTTGTACAAAGGGCGACCTTATCGCTCAAAAACGATATCTTCCACGTAAGCTTAGGATGGACAGGATTTAAAAAGTTGAATTTGTGGGAAGATGGCGATGTATCATTTAATAAATATAATAGTTGTATTAAATAAAATAGACATATTCGATATAAATACCTAATATAATAACAGTTAACAAGGCTTTTTCCATGCCCCAAAGTATATGTCATCTGTTATTTTGATAAGAGCAGTGGTGGTGCTGTGACCCGAACAAAATCGGACTGAAAAGGATTGAGGAGGTAATTATGGTATATATGTGTGCAAAATCCAGAATCAAAACTAGCATTCCTAATTTCTAAATTGTCAATTGTCAATTTAATGACGTTTTTGGAGTAGGAATGACATGTATTTTGACACCAAGGCCTCTTGTCTAAGTGGCACCATCTCGTTTCTCAAGCACCCTCATTATTCGTAGATAATGGTGACAACTATTACTGTACAAGACGTTGCTGCTTAAGTACGTTAGCACACATGGCGTTAATCTATTTCTTAGGCTTCCTCCTTTCAAGACCTTTATGGAAAAGTATTGGAATCCGCAGACGTTCATAAGTGTACACATTATACCTAAATGAATAAAGAAATTTTGATATTGACTTTGAGTTGCCTGAGAGGGAATTGCTGACCAACTTCAAGGTGTCAAGGTGCTGGGCGATTTCCTGGTGGAGGCTGAAGTAATCTATCCCACACCCTCCGACGTAAAATAGCCACACTAGAGATCGAGTTTAGAGCAACTGCCCGTACGAAAAAAAGAAGAAAATATGCTACCCACTGTTACTAACTCCCAAAGTACATTCACAACAACAAATAGTTCGTCTTTTATGAAACTTCAAACATCGAGAATGCCCGCGCAGAGCAACTTGCATTCATAATATTCTGTACGTACAAAAATTTCATAGGAAAAATTCGTCACGAATCCTAGGCATGCAGCGACCAACAAATGCATTCACTATCTCTCCCTTGTGAATACAAATAGCCCTCTTCAGTAAAATAGGCGCGGAGGGGCGCATATATTACACGAATAGGTTTAATATCTTAAAATGCGTTGCCATATATTGTTGAGCAAAACAAAAATAAGATTCTTCTCCCTTTTTAAACGGCCGTCAGTTTTCTATGTTTGGATGTTTCAGGGAAGGGTTTATATTGGAAGGATTGAAGGTACTTATTCTATTAAATAAACATAGTAAAGTGTCATACAACGATCCTTTTTTATGTGCAAATAATCAATCTGATCCCGTATAGCTTTGGAAGTTATAATCACAATTAAACAATAACAATTATAGAACAATTTCTAATATGTATTTTTTTACAAATAAATAATTGCATTTATATGTATATGTAGTTTATGTCATCTTACTATACATGCCACACTAACCTGAACCACCTTCCAGGTTATACAAAACCGATTCATGCGCATGAAAACCGGGTGCCCCTGGTGCATACGCAATGTCGACTTACACCGGGATATCGACCTCTTCACCATTGCCAAGATTCTAAATGCTATTTCGACAAGGCTCCCTAACACCCGAATCCGCTCGTAGCTGGAGTTTCCGCATACGAATCGACTAGAGATATCGGCCAACGTAAACATCGACCTAAAAACGTCCTACTTGACCAGGACGACCCCATTACTAACTTTCTGTTAGTCCTGCACTTAGTAACACGGCACACTCAAGCACTAGACACCACACCGCACCCGCAGACGGGTGCGAAAACCCGGGTCACACCCGTTGCGCTATACCCGGTACAGACATATACCGGGACGCTTCTCACCCACTATCCCTCCACGACACGATACGCCTGAGCCGACGGCCAACCCTCTAGACACTCTAGAGGCACCCTCAGGAGCACCGCCCCCGTCCGACTCGAACGCCTTAGAGACCCTAATCGGTGCAGAGACTCCCCCGAGGGAGATACTCACCGGTCAAGAATCCTCTCTGGGGTGATTTGACTAAGTCTAGGGTACCCACCTAGCTACTCGCCTTCACCAAAAACTCCGGTGACACATAGGACATCAGAGACATCCTGCATAAAAATAAAAATAAATCTTCTATCTCAGCTCTTTAATATATCAATTCATAATTTAAAAACATCTTTATGAACATTACTATAATAGTTTTACATGCAATAATTATGAAAGTAGTTCTTTCTAGTCGTCTCTAATGCACCCAGGTGTAAAAGTGGTTACTTTTTTTGATTTCATTTCCTTTTTTTTATTTGATTTCCTTTCACTATTTTGAGGCACTCCATTCAGTGCTTTATATGTCACTATTGTTATATTATTATTAATTATTGTCAATATTGTTATATTATTGTCGGTATTGTTATATTATTATTTATATTACTAGTGATGCCGGCAGAGTAGAATACCATCACCCCATATCCTCCAGTGGGTGTCGTAGGAGGACTAATGGATTAGCAAAGGGGTATGGTATTGATTACTTTATACTCCGTTCACCAATCCGCATTGGGCAAGCGTGGTGGACTACTGTCCAAACCTCCTTAGATAACAAGGAGAGACCTTGTATCCCAGTGGATCGAATAATAAAGGCTATTGTGAGGAAATACTACCTAAAGTTCTGCTCAACCCTTTTTGGAAATATTAGCGTGAATACTTTCTTTTATGTTTTTCTACCCTGCTCTGAATGTATTTGGGTCGGTGCAATATGTATTGCTACCGACATACTGCTATAGGTTTTGGTATTCGATTCTTACGGTCGTGTGCCTGACGCCAACCCTCTTTGGGAATGACTGCTATCTTTCCACAGCACTGGGGACCACCAGATTAACGAGCCTTCCGAATGACGGAGGAAAATAGAGTTGAAATATTTTCGTTCACATAAGCGAGTATCGACCGCTCACTTGATAGGTTACCTTTTGTAATCGTTACGCACGACCCCGGCGCCATCATCAACCTCCTCGAAATGTTGCTATACTTTTAACACGGTAAAATTTGTATCAGAAATTCCGAATCCACCGTTGAATGCAACACAATGCCTAAAGTCACTAGTTCAATATTCGTATGTCATCGGGCGTCACCTCGACCCATGCATGTAATAGCACACTTGCATGTAAATTGTGTATTGGACAGCTGACGGTGACGTCGTTGTATTTAGATTGTATTGGTATTGGAAGTAATACAGGTATTGGGATTGCAAACTTAACTGCACTGAACACGATTGGAGTAATAATTGAAGCTTCGGAACTGTATTGAGCTGTTATGTAAACGTCGCCAATTGTTTTAATGGGGTTTTTGTTAGAAAATAACTGTATGTAATTAAGTTTCTATTTGCAATATTTTTTATATATTTACAAAATCGGGAGTGGTCTCCCCTTGACTTTTTCGTATACCGGAAACGACTCACAGGTTGATAGAAACCTTATATTTTGATTTCATACACATATGTTAAATTTGGTTGCAATAAGTTAAAGCATGCTCGAGTTATCGTGCTAACGCACAGACAAACACACAGACATAATTCTAAAAAAAAAAATTTTTGGACTCTGTGAGGTCCAAAACGTGTAAATCCGTCAAAATCTCGAGGTCGAATTTTTTGACGATTACAGGACTTCCTCTATATTACGTTACTAGAAAGAAACAAAGTAGGTAACCTTTGCTAATTACTTTCAATTTTATTAGGGTTTATCTAACAATTGTAATTATTAGTATATATTTTCAATTGTAATAGGTATTTATAAAATTTCACTTGACATTTAATGTTTAACATTCACGTCGCCTACCTTATCATCATACTAACACATATTCATGGGTTGACTGGAACAGATCTCTTCTAGAGATAAGTTTGGCCTTGCAAACTATGTTTTTGATAACCTTTTTTATGTGTTTTAAGTGCAGTAAAGAGTATTACAGAGTTCTCAGATGGAGGCTTACTGCGTTATGTTCTCTGAGGAAAGGATCTGCCTCTCGGATTTATTGTTAAGCTTTAGTTTACTGTGTGTAAGCTTAAGAGCGACGAGACAGCGGCAGCGGGCCAGTTTTCAATACCGGAGTAGTTATAAAACGAAGTAACCAATGTATTTAAAATCACCTTTTGCTCACACTGTATTCACAAACTAAAGTTGAGCAATACCTGCCTCATGGAAAAAACGTCATGGTGCATAGATCTTTGCAACGCAAAGGTGTCATTCGCGTGCGGTACAGATATGCCTCTAGAAGCTTCTCACCGATCCCTGCACATCATGGCACACCTGAGTCGAGGTCTTAGCTTTAGAGAAGCCCTCAGATCTGCCGCTCCATTTAGACTCGAACTTTAGACGGCAGTGCGTCTCCATCATGAATGTCTACTACAAACCTTCTACGCAAAGTTCGCCTTACAAGCTAGCGAACCCGAAAGTATCCTCGCATTCTTTAAATATTTCCGGCGTGATTAGCAGGTGATACATGAGACATCAAAGATTCCATTGATAAATCAAACATTCCGCCCAAGAAATGTCGATAAATCCCTAAGCATGGACTAGGTAATCAATATATTACTTATAGCAACCACACAGCATGACCAATTGACACCATAAGCTCCGTTTGATCAAAACACTCAAGAAATCAAAATTAAAATTGAAAAGCAATAAAAAGTCCTCTATATCTTTTTTACACTAATCAGTAATATTCTGATGCAAACTTTACAAATTGCATCGTTAAAGAAAAAAACTCCCACCGGTCCATCCCAAGCGATATCCCGTAACAAATTCAGTTGACCCGCTATCGAGATCCAAGCCACAAGCGAGGGGGACCTTGCAGGACCGCCATAATGCACACCATGCTTCGTTGCCTCGGGCTCACCGTATCACTTACGGTGTTATTCTGTGTAGTAGAATTCTCAAGAGCTTTTTAAAGGCCTAATGGCTAATTGGCCATGGTTAGAGTTTGTACGACCTATTATTAGTACCATCGAAGTGTAATCTGAAGTTTGTGAAGGGAGTGTAAATGATATCTTGTCTATTATGTTATGTGGCAGACGTTTATAGGTTGAGGATATTATGTGCAATTAACAGGTCTTCCATGCTTTGGGGGGCCTTAATGATCGTGTAGAATCTTGGCAGGATTTAACGGACTTCAACGTGCTTTGGATGGCTTTGATGAGTGCGTTGACAGGCGTTGTCGCTAACTAATCTTGGCGCGGCCTGGTTGGGGCTTATCGAAATTTATGGGAACTTGACGGAACTTTACATCCTATGATGTCTATTATGTAGTCGACCACTATATTATTATTCCTGAAGAATTGATAATGGCAGTGGATACACTGAGAACAGACGGCCGATGGGACCAAAGTCGGTAGGCTCTCTAAAAGGTTAAAGGACTGACAAACTGACTTAGGACCTGCAAACAACGTGATTACGACAATGACGACTATATTTACTTGTTAAAACTTATTGCAATAAGACAATCGTGTCGCTACTCATGAATCCTCTTACCTCAGAGATTTTCTAATACACCCATGTGTATGTAATAATCAAGTAAAATTTTCGAATTCGAAAATACAGGGCAACTGTGAATAACTTATTAAAACTCTTAAATCGGAAAAAGGTTCTGTGTTTAGAATTGCGCCTTTTATTATTATCTTTTTCGATGTAAGAACTTAAAACAAACAAAATTCAAATAGGTCTTAATTTTTCTTCCCCATAACGTTATTCCAGTTCTATTACAAAGAATCTCTCTTTGCTAATCATCAGAATAGGGCTGAACTAATGAGCTTTACCCTTTCAATCAACTCCCGATATAAAAAAGATCAACCCTCCAGCGCGCACTCCGATTAATCAGTAACTCTTTGTTCAAGTCACTGAATGAGAAAATGTATTATTATAAAGGTGAACTCAAACTTAGTAACGTATCCAGTGGTAAATACAAAATTATATATATAATTTAATGCAGTTGAAGATGGCTGGTTTTTCTTAAAAGGCATTAGATTTTTATTGTGTTTAAACAGTTTAAAAAAATCTCTTGTTGCATGAGCATGCCGTGGAACGTGCTGATTCTGGGCCCATCGCGTTGAAGAGAGGGGAGTTAGGAGCAATGCCTGGGACTTGTGGCCCAAGTATAAGTTTAAGAGGCCCCCTTATGAAGCATCAGCACTCATCTCCGCCTCACCCCTCCCTCTCTCTGCCCAGCAATATTATAATAGAACAGATTCTGACTTTAAGTAAGGAAAGGGAGGAACAATCTTGTGGAGTTTCTTGTTCTATCCCGAGAGCTGATAGACATATTTGAGTAGCTACTTGATGCAAGCTGAAAACCTGTAATATGACTCTCGTATAATATCCTAACATAGAGCTGAAGACCTGGCTGGGAAGTAGTGGGGTCAGCTACGTCAGCCCTTATTTACTCCAAAGTTGCAATTTATAAATCGAGTAAGCCAGTTCATTTAGGTGGTTCTATAGCTTATCTAGATGCTTGCAAAGCTGTTTTTGCAATACCTGCCATAAATGCTGCAGCAAAGTTGCAGCATTCTATAGGCAAAGCATTCCATAAGCAATACAGCTAGATAGCAACATTACTAAAGCATTTATAGTAGGCGTTGCAAAAAAACAGCTTTGCAAGCATCTGGCTAAGTTAAAGAACAACATAAATGAACTGGCTTGTTTATTTTTTTACTCGTTCAAGGACATTTTTAGTAAGAAAAAAATTACACTTAGTCTCACTATTTCTTTGTATTGTCCAGCTTTTCCAATCATTTTATGCAAGATAAAATAGCAGTGTTATTGACTCTCTTACTTGAGATACTCCACAAGAAAAACATATCTATAAGTAAGTAAATATTATTTCTGTCTGCATATTCATGCTAATACGATGGAAAACTATTGGCGTCTATCCAATACCGAGCTATTAAGTCGATCGTCTTAGGGAAAACGATTCACTTCGCTTGTTAAACAAACTTGTGGGCCCTAATCTCTTATCGGGGTTAAAGCAATGAAGTCATCAATTTGACTCAAACCTTTGAAGGGGTTCCTCTCAACCCTCCGGCTAATCAAAGACGAGTGCAAAGGTAATTTTTTGCTAACTTCTCAATGGCCCTTTGTAAACGTCACTGCTTTTTCGTCTAATCGAGCGAGGCCATTTTGGGGCACCTTCCTTTGCTAGTTTATTACCTAATCCATGGTTCTTTCATCTTTGATATTGATCATGAATTTAGTATTGTGCTTGCGCTTTTATGCCTTGGATTGCTTTGAAGATTTCTAATCTTTGTAAACATAAAGATTGAATTTAGATGTACTTGTGTTTGGTAAAGCTAATCAAATTTATGTAGAATTAAAAAGTGACTAAAGAGAAGCTCTAAAAATATTAATACATACTTATTTGCTTTTTCTTCAATACTAGCGACCCGTCCCAGCTTCGCACGGATAGTTCTTAGAGTACGTACTGTAACTTTAAAGAGCTTCAAAACCTTCCTCTCGAATCATTCTATGTACAGACAGAAAGAGCGACTTTGTTTCATACTATGTTAAGATGATTCGATCCCCAGGGAAAAAAATGTGCTCCGATTGGTTAGAGGTCCGCTTGACTAGCCACCACCATTTTATTTCTTTACTTATTTATTTATTCGGGAAACAAACAATTGAGTATAACATTAAATAAAATACGAAATATAACACACAAATCAGCAAAGTTTCCTCCAGTAATGTCGGTCGCCATGTGTTAACAGCCATTAAATGAGAAAATGGTCTCCTCAGTTAAGGGTTCCGGTAAACCTTCTTTTCAACTTCGGCCTTATCATTGCTTACAATCAAGTGAGATCATAGATTTATAATTACTGACATCTATGGGTAAGATGAAGGCCAAGACCTTCCCCGTGACAAAAAAAAATATTGTGTCTTGCTTTCTGTACTTTTTTAACGAAGATTTATGGTGCTAGACAATAATTATAAGTTCAAAGTTAAGGCCAATTCAGTTCGACTTAAATGAAATGAAAAAGCTCTTTATTTAATTAAATGGACTTTGCTAAGTACTTTTAAATCGTCAAAAGCCCTACCACCATTTCGACGAAATAATTATTTTACTCAAATAATTATTAGTATGCTGAGACGGAGAAGAAATGGCGAAAGAAACTCCGCAGCTTACAATTTCGTAATGATTTCAAAACATCATTACATGTCCATAGATATATCAATATCTGAATAATATGAATAAATTACAATTTTAAATGCGTAAATTTGGGCAGATTTTACTCCCACGCATTTGGATCATTTAAATAATCATTTAGCTTGTAATTAGCTTTTTTATTTTATAAAATTACAATACAATGAAACAGGCCATATTTGCTAACCACATAGTATAAAAAACGAAGAACTCAACTTAATTTTTAGCCCAAGAACAACTTTAAACCGACCAGCTCATCAAAAACTTAGCTGTCGCCTGTGGCGTTGCACCGTATTTGCCGCGCCGACGCCCGTGTCTATCTACTTCGCACTTGTGATTTCCCAGGGGCAACCTTCGTTAATAATTCAAGCCGTCCCATGTCCAAACCTTACCTTAGTTACAAGGAGGTCGCATAATTAATTTACAGGTGCATAAACTTGTTGTGACCTATTTGAAGTAGTTACCGTGATTTCTATTGTAAGGAAACTGGTTTTAGTAAATTAAATATTTATGGGCTAATGAGTTCGATGACCGGATGGACGGTCACGGTCCAGGGCTCTGTTTCCAGTAACGATGATTTGATCAACACGATTAATATTTTGCTCGCCAGTGGTACTACATAGTGATTTCTAAACAGAATAAAAAAAATTTGATAGTTGTAGAAAAATTATTGAGGTTGAGTAACTTTAACAAATGTCACTGCTATATAACATTTTTTTATTTAAAAAAAAAGGCAGAAGTAGGTACAATCAAATATTTTCGGAAATTTCCTTGCTTGTACCGAGATCCTGTATAGGAATACTATTTATACAAAGCTGAATACTGAATACTAGTTAAATAAGCTAAAGTAAATTGTAATGAGCAATTATCTAATCTGAGCCGACACTGACCCACTCAGAGGCAATGCATTCAGCAGCGTTTGTTAAATAAATACACCGTAAAGGGTGTTACAATAACTTTCATTTTTAAGAAATAATAAATTTTATGAAAGTAAGTATAGTTTTTCCTGGACAGCTGACATGATTTTGAATCACTCGGTTTGGTTCCTCTTTTAGGAAACGGCAGCCTGGATTACCTTTTACTATTTGGAGGCACTGGATGTCCTATGCTGCCGAATGTGGCTTTATGTGTAAAGAAATGTTACATAAGGCTCTGCTCAACCCCACTTGGGACTACGAGCGTGATTGCATGTATGTATGTAAAAAAATCGGGAGTGGTTTCCCCTTGACTTTCTCGTCTACCGGAAAGGCCTCAAAAGTTGATAGAAACCTTATATTTTGATGTCATACATGCATGTTAAATTTTGGTCACCCATCCGAGTACCGACCGCGCACTTGGTTGCTTAACTTTCGTAATCGACGGCTCAAAAGTTGATAGAAACCTTATATTTTGATGTCATACATGGATGTTAAATTTGGTTAATTTGCAATAAGTTAAAGCATACTCGAGTTATCGTGCTAACGCACTGACACACAGACACACACACACAGACATAATTCCAAAAACAGTATTTTGGACTCAGGGAGGTTCAAAACGTGTAAATCCGTCAAAATCTCGAAGTCGAATTTTTTTAATGATCTCCCTGATATAATTGATAGCCCTTGCACATTATTCGCCGATGATGTGTCCGTTTTGATCCCCTGTAAAACTGATACTGACCTGAACATCTAATTAGAAGAAACATTAATAAATATAAAAAACTGGTTAACCAATCACAACCTTAAAATAAATTTTACAAAAACTAAACTTATGGAATTTGGGCCCAACCAAAGGGAAAAACTACAGATTGATTACACTTTTCAAAATACTAGATTAGAATGTGTAAATGCTTATCCGTTGCTGGGGATTGATATAGATTCTAACTTAAATTGGAAAAACCATAACAAAAAGATATCTCTGAAACTTTCACGATTTACATACGCACTATACGAATTAAAAAAGGCTACCGATAAACAGACCGCTTTGAAGGCATATTATGCATATGCTCATGCCTGGCTTCAATATGGTATCATCATGTGGGGAAATAGCGTGGACGTTATAAACTTATTCATACTCCAAAAGCGTTGTCTCCGTATTATCGTTAATATAGATGCAAGGACGAGTTGTAGATCATTCTTTATAAGTGAAAGAATGCTTACTGTAATTTCCATCTATACACTGGAGATATGCGTTTTCATAAGAAAGCACACCCACCTTTTCCCACAGCAGGAACGACCTAAAAGATTAAGACCACAGACTAAATTGGCCCCACCTATTTCTAAATTTAGTTTAATCCACTCAGGGCCCTATGCAATGGCTGTAAAAATCTACAATAGAATCCCTAAAGAATTAAAAAATATAAATAACATTAATAGATTTAAGAAGTTATTAAAAGACTTTTTGTTAAATAAAGGTTTTTACACCGTGCAAGAGTTTTTTGAGGATAGGTAGATACTTAAATATATTAAATTATGTATTAATATAGTTTTTAGTTAATTTGAAGTAGAAGATAATAAGATATTTTATAAGTAATGTTTTATTATTTTTATAAATTTTATTTGTGTCACGGTACCGTGTTTGTAAAGGTTAGAATCTTAATGTTATTCTAAAGTTTAATGTTGCGATACCCTAGCAGGGTTCATGTTTTGGTACCGGTTTACTCGTTATACCACCTTTGTAACCACATGAATTGCAATAAATAATTTGAATTTGAATTACGATTACAAGACTTCCTCTATACTACGTATACGAGAAAGTAAAAAAGGAAACAGAACACTGATTTAAAATTCTAAAACCAATATCCATAAATTCTCCAAGTCATTTTTATATTTCCAATAGAGACACCTGTTATCGAAATACACCATAAATGTTGTATGAATTTGTGCAGCCTCAATACGACACAGGTGAAACATAGCAGACGCGTAGACGCGACGAATATCGAAAAATAATATTTCATGCTCGAGTTGCAACTGTGTACTTTGGATCCGTGAGATACGGTTTAGCTGTAAAATTCGAACAGTAGGAAATAGTGTCATTTCTAAAAGATTCTCAAAGTATTGTGTAACGAAATTCATACTTATTTACAATACACGACCTTCTAATGTTTTATTTATTACCTCATTGGTCGAGCTTGTGGATCATCCACCGCAATTAGATCCAGATAGAGTATTAACATCTTATCAAAATCTGTATAACTATATGTATGTATATATAACTTCTATCTTCTTCTGCCTTATCATCACTTACTGTTCAGAAATTAAATAGAATAAATTAAATAAAGATAGTCTTTTAAAATTCAGCATACCGATATAACAAATTCACTTCACCATGACAACCACCAAAAGTTCAAAAGTAAAAAATAATACAAAATAAAAAGATTTAAAATACTAGCTGACCCGGCAAACGTTATTTTGCCTTACAATGATTAAATTACTAAAATGGTTAATGGTTAAATAAAAATAAAAATTAAGGGTGAACAACCCTTATCACTTAGGGGTATGGAAAATAGATAGAAGCCGATTTGCAGACCTACTGAATACGCATACAAAGTTTCATGAAAATCAAACAAAAAATTTCGTCCAAAAATTAAAAAAAAAAATTGGGGTTAACATTTAGGGGAATAAAAAATAGATGTTGTCCGATTCTCAGACCTACCAAATATGCACACAAAATTTCATGAGAATCGGGAAAGCCGTTTCGGAGGAGTTTAACCACAAACACCGCGACACGAGAATTTTATATATTAGATAAAGGGGTTCGCCACACTTACCTGGTCAGATGAAGGCCAATAGCTTACCCGTCTAATTAAAAAAAAAACACATGGTTGAGTGGAATGATGAAAATGGATAAAGTAAGGAATTGACATTTACTTATTTACAACACTAATATCATGTTTATAACTATTTTCACCTAACAATACTTATATGCAGCATCCTTCATAATTAACATGACAATTACAAGAGCCGACAGAATTCAATTTTATACCTGAGTTTTATACTTAGATTATTTATATAAAATTAAACTTTTATAATATATTTTTTAAAGAAAGTTTACAACTTTTAATGACAAAGAAAATATTGACTATCGACTTAGCTTAGAGCTAATTAAAAACTTCAACAAATACAATACAGGGTATAAAAAGACCCATGACAAAGCCGAGAACTATGTATCCCGTTCATCATTAGGACCATTTTTTTCTGCTACACTATACCTGGGAAACTAATAGCTATGAAGTTATTATAAGAAAAATACGCATGTAAACAGTAAAACAACCGTAGCAGCGTCGTATGCCGAAAACCAAAATACTTAAAATAATAATTTGTTCTAGAAAAATGCACTGAAAAAATCGACTTGCCTCAGGCGGGACTCGAACCTGCATCTTCCACAATTCGGGCGGATGCGTTGACCAATTACGCTACCGAGACACTGCTTTTCGCTGTCGAAATTTGTCAGTGCTTGGTGCTTATGTTTTTATGGTAAACATTGTTTCATCAAATCTTTGAAATTTGCACTTCTAAGACCCGAGGTAATGTAAGGTAGTTTCATCTTAACTGAGCGTCAAATATTTGCAAAAATATTTCGTTCGGGTCTTAGAAGTGCAAATTTCAAAGATTTGATGAAACAATGTTTACCATAAAAACATAAGCACCAAGCACTGACAAATTTCGACAGCGAAAAGCAGTGTCTCGGTGGCGTAATTGGTCAACGCATCCGCCCGGATTGTGGAAGATGCGGGTTCAAGTCCCGCCTGAGGCAAGTCGATTTTTTTCAGTCCTTTTTTCTAGTATTAATATTAATGCGTTTGTAAACGCAAAAATAAAATTATTCCATAATAATTGTTGCCCAACCGACATATAGTTTTCCTAATTGTCGCTGTACTTGTTTAAAACAAATCAAAGTCGTTTTCAGTGCTGTATCTGTTATAAGTATCACAACTACGTATTACGAAGGTGTTTTACCAGTAGGTAGTTTGTATGAGCAAATGGTATGTTAAGTAGTGGGCGCCGACGAAGAGATAAGGTGTTTGTACGAAGACGAATATGTGATAATAATTCCGAACAGTCAAGACAGTCGTTAGCAAGTTTAGAAACGAAACAAGCGTAAAAAAGAGGTATAAAGTGATATACGTACTTTGGCTTTAAAGTGTAATATAAGTGTAGGTAATATAAATGTTATACAGAGGTGGTATAACATAAGAGTCTCAATATCTCAAGACCAAAGTCTTTAATACGTGTGTTACTAGTGTTGACTTTCGGGACTTAGCTTTACAATGGGCATCATTAGAAGGCTCAAGGTCACTCAAAGGGCATTGGAGAGGGTTATGCTCGAAGTGTATCTGCGTCATAATAACAGAAATCACGAGATCCTGAAATAGCTCATTAGCACATTGCAAGTATGACTGACGGTCGTTGGGGCGGAATGGTCCTGGAGTGACGAACGCGTACCGAGAGACACACGTTGGTAGGCCCCCAAGGTGGACCGACGATTTTGTAAAGGAATTGACATTTAGATTCAGAGGTCTCCGGTTTGATCCCCGGTGGAATAAAAAACTTAAACGCGCTTTGGTTCGTGCTAGTGCCTTACACCTGAGATCCCGCTCATTGAAAAGAGTTACTAATTGCTTTAATAACTCTATAAAAGAAGCGTTACAAAAACCCATTTCAGCAAGAGAATTAGGTAAGTCTATTGTATTTTCTATTAAAGGTCTTTCTTATTCTACCTGACACACAAAATAAATTAACCAATATCTACACTGCTTCCTACCGAGGTCACTGTCCATAAAAGTCCCATTAAAGGTCATTAACCCCGGCTGTGTACAAAAAACAAGCAATAAATTTCGCGGCGGCAACAATGTGTCTTCCTGGCGTGAATTCATTGCGTACGCCCAATGGTATTTAGGCCTGCTTTGATTCTAAGCACCTATCAATATAATTAAAGCCTGCCGATTATGTAATGGTGTTTCTAAGCCCATTATTATGTAAAATCATAAGTCGGCCGAAGATGTTCCAAGAAAAGTGGATATCGACAATGGGCAAAATAAAGAATAATCTACATTAGAGGAAGTCATGTAACACTGGTGACACAAAAATTGAGAGGTCGTACTGTAAATCTAATGAAAAGACATGATTAGCCAGTAACAAATAAAGCGCTAAGCATAGACGTGTGTTCAAAGAGAGCCGATCGACCCCGCATTGCACATCGCACGCGGTGCGGCGTGGCTTATCGGCAAGGTTTGCTGACACTTCGTGTTGACGTTAGTACTACAGACGTTGCGCGGTGTGTGGTGCCCTCAGTGGTGCCCCATGCCATATATACGCATACAAACTTCGCCAGATGCGGTCGCCACGCCCGCCGCACCGCGTGCGATGTGCGGTGCTGAGTCTCTTTTAGAGACTCGCGGCAAAGACTCTTTGACAGGAAATCGTCTATAGAAAATCACTTTACGGGCTTGAGAATACATTAGTTTTTACCAACTCGGTGACACTTTTAGGGAGGAGCAAAACTTGTAAATCTGTCATAGTCTAGAGGTCGAATTTTTTTACGATTACAAGACTTCCTCTATAGTACACTACGTATACGAGAAAGTAAAAAAGGAGGTTTGCAATATTCATTATAAATTTGATTTGCACCAAAAACCATATGCTCAGTACGTACACCACGTGAAAAATAAAAGAATATTACGAAAGCAAAACGCGGGAAAAATATTACGAACAATAAGTCATTCAGGATGCTTATGGACTACATTTTATTATTTGATTTCGTAGGGTCGCAGGTGTTGGTAGCGACGCAGCACATTATGTTTAAACATTGTAGAATAGACTGAGTTCGCGATCTCAGAATAAATTGTATGGCGAATCCCGTTATGTAAAATAAATTTATTTTCGTAATAAAATGTTTTTCCTTTTGAAGCTTTCGTAGTGGAGTAGTCAGTAACGCTGCCTACACATGAAGCAGTCCGGTTTCGAATCCTGGGAGAGACGATTTAAAAAAATATATCTTACATATTTTGTATGTTTGACGGCTACCTAGTATCCATAATAAAAGTGATTAATGATATGAGTGAGGGTGGAAATGTATTAATTAAATTTTTACTTTCTCGTAGTCTAGTAATCGTCAAAAAATTCGACCTCGAGATTTTGACGGATTAACACGTTTTGGACCTTAAATATTTTTATTACTAGAAAAATGAAAATGCATGTATGACATCAAAATATAAGGTTTCTTGTCAACTTTTGAGTCGTTTCCGGTATACGAGAAAGTCAAGGCAAGGGGAGACCACTCCCGATTTTTTAACAATTGGAACCGAAAATTAGTTTTACTATTCATTCATGTGTTATTTCGATGTTATGCCTACTATCAATGTTTAGTTGTGTATTAAACATACACGCATATGAAGATAATATTTTCATTTGCGTCGGAGTGCCCAACATTTTTCTTCCGCGGTTTGAGCGCAGAAAGCAGTCTTCAAAAGACTGTCAGTGGCTTGACATAACATAAAACTATGTCAGAAATTTCAATTATTGACAACGGGATCGAATAAAGAATTAGACCACCTATGAGCTACGAATCTAAGATAAAAGTAATGTTTGGGTACCTACTAGAAAAATGCACTGAAAAAAATCGACTTGCCTCAGGCGGGACTCAAACCCGCATCTTCCGCAATCCGGGCGGATGCGTTGACCAATTACGCCACCGAGACACAGCTTTTCGCTGTCGAAATTTGTCAGTGCTTGGTGCTTATGTTTTTATGGTAAACATTGTTTCATCAAATCTTTGAAATTTGCACTTCTAAGACCCGAACGAAATATTTTTGCAAATATTTGACGCCCAGTTAAGATGAAACGTTTACAAACGCGTAAATATTAATACTAGAAAAATGCACTGAAAAAAAAACAAGTAATGTTTTGGTTTTGATTTTTAATAATAATTGAAATTACAGTCATAGTTATGAGTTACGAGTAACATGTGAAGCCTCCGCCATGTTTTTTTAGACTGCTTTCTTTCGATTCGGTGCGCTCAGTTCAAACCACGAGGCAAATCGAGTTAAAAAATGTTGGGCACATCTTCGATTAAAATAATAATTAAATCTACGATGACCTAAAAATTCTTATTGAATCGCTAAAACCGCAACCAATCAAACTACTCAATCGATTGATGGAACCTACCTTTCCGGTACAGCGACTGTGTTTAATAATTCACTGGATTGCACAAATGAATTGAGATATACGGCTAGCGTTTCATTGCAAGCTGAATATAGATAAAACTTACCTTTGTTAATTACTAATTTAGCTATTTCCATAATTGGTCTCTGGTATTCTTTTGTTTTGTTGCATTCGTTGCTTTGTGCCTGCAATTAATATTCAAGAAGATTATTATGTATTAAAGGTTTCTATGTCGTTTTATTCAACCTTTCGAATAACAGCCGTGCACTCACGTAATTAACTTTCCAAACGATTATGTGGAACTCTAGCTCCTCCGAACTTCATTAAACTGTTCATTTCCTTTTCTAGTTGTCTATATGATGACCACCCTCGCTGTAGAAGCTACTTTACACAGACTCTACATTAACTGATAGCAATTTTCCAAGTCCAGTGGCTCAGTCTTAGAAATACGTTACCACATACCTTTTTTTGACGGGGAGGTCAAATGCACTTGCGTATCGTCCCTGCGGGGTGGTGTCAACCGCAGGGGACATGTGGAACTCGAGGTAAAGGCGTTCCCTCCATACCCACTAAACATCCTCCCCGGCCTGACCTTCAGTGCGCTATTACGGGAAGGCGCGGGATCTGCGCACGTGAGCGCAACTACATGGAGACCGTCCCAACGCTGCACGTCTAGGCACTTGCACCAATTGGTGGCCAGCAGCCACTCCTCCACCGACGGCTGCTCGAACTGGCGCGTCCTCCTGACGAGAACACCGGGAGCAGCCATCAGACCGCACCCGCGAGACTTCGGGTGCGGTCGCAGCCCTGAAAAGGGCCGTTCAGAACTAGCCGCGGTGGTGGGAAAACAAAAACAACAAATGGCATGTGACTCCGAATGCCAAGGGGACACACTTGACATCAAAAGCCACACACGCAACGAAAGTTTCCCCACCACGTTACCAGGGTCCGCCACGAGGAGGCCTCCGGACGTGGACCCCACGTTAACACATACCTAAGATCAAAGAAAGAAAGGAATGACATAGGACTCACCAACTTCGGGGTAGAAGCATGCAAGATTGATATTTAGGCAAAATTTTCCACGTCAACAAATATGTACCAAATGCAATGCCCTAGAGTTTACCCACGCACGCAAGTTACTCATTCGCCATTATTGTTTTTCTTGTCTTAAAAAGTTCCTCATAACTTCACTTGATGGTGAAGTTAGGAATAGGAATGATAGAATCGCCATTTTTACAAAAACTTTTGTTTTTTAGTGTACTTTTAAAACTTGCTGGTGGCGATTATGCGGCCTAAGATGGTACACGCTCGCCCAGCGTTTTCATTCTGAACTTGAAGATGTCCAGATCATACTGATCAAACCAGTACAATAAAGTTGTATTCCATTGTATAAAGCGAAAGGTATTCAAAATTTCTTTTCTCCTCTACAAATCCGTTTCCAACGCTCATGAACTCCGTCGTTATTCACTAAAAGTTAGCAAACTTTCCCCTGACCTATATCAATCGGCATCATTCAAAAGATGTCAAACAACAAACAGTGGGAGTCAAATATAAATAGACCAGAACAAATACAGAACAAACAACGATTTGGAGCCTCGGACGCGTGACTGGGACGGGGTGTGCGAGCAAAGCGGGTTGCGTTTGGGCAAACTTGTAATGATATTTATGAAACTAAATTACATTTGCCAACTTGTTCCCTAGTCGCGGATATTACCGCCCATTGTCCTGCAATTGTGGCCTTAATTTAAGTACTAACGTGTACCTTTTTATCTTGGCCTTCATCACATTTGATGTTAAGTGACGATAAATCCGATGATGGTAGCAAGCTGCACATGGAACCCTCATTTATTTATAGACTGGTTATCTTATTCTTCTACCAAGCAATTCAAGTACAATTTGCGCTCCCTGGGGATCACACCCGGACCTTTGGATCTAATTCCAGTGGGTAAACCACTATACCAGCAGTAAGATACGATAAGCATGTTCTATCTGATGGAGTAAGGTACTTTTCCATACACAGAATACAATCAAAACCATTACTCCCTAAATTCAACCAACCTAATTAATTTTCATGATTTGTTTTTTTTTCTCCCCTAAAAGCTGCTTTCCTTTTCCTTCCCCCACGGGGAGGAGCAAAAGACAGAGCAGTGCAAAAGAGTCAGAAAAACTTTTCGGACAAACGAGGGAAGGAGGAGGTGAATCCTATGGATGGATCTGTTAAATAACGTTTATAGCAAATATAATTTAAAATATGAATGCAACTTCTATGTTGTAGCTACTCTAAAATTTATGGGCAGAAACATTTAAATAACAACCATTTCTAAAGTCATAATGTGCCTGCCATATCGATAAAACTAAAAGGGGCTAGGAATTATAGATTTCACTTACACCTTCGCAGCTTCGCCTTTAGCGTTACTAAAATACTAATAGCAATGAATTCCAAGAGACCAAGAACATAATTAAAATTAATTGTTTTTATATATTTACAATGTTACGTCCTTACAGGTTTCTGTGTTATCATAAGCCGTTATGAATCGCTCTTCCGATAATGTAACTGAACACCCCACTATCCATCATTCGATTATTCGGCGTCAATTACAAGACGTCAAACATCAAATAGACTGAGTGAAACATAAACAAACCGAAACAAACATTCAACAAACAAGCGTGACGCGCACCCAACGCTTCCAGCAGAATTCTATTTAGAAAGGGCGGGTCGTGACATACTACGAAGCTACGACGTAGCATTGAATCGTAGCAAGACTACCGTAGCAAGTACTGTAAATGCTACGGCCGCACCTGCGCCTATCGTCCCGGATACACGGAAGTGCGGCCCTAGCAAAGTTATCGCGATAAAACATGTGGCATTTCTTTATTTGCACGAACTATCGTGCAATAATCCAAGATGGCTGGAATCATTTCCAGACGTCTAACTCGCATAGTAGGTATCCTCTTTTTCGTTTAACTATGGACGATTACTTTTTTTACTTCTACATGTGTGCTAATAATTACGTAATGCATTTATTAAAATCTAAAAAGAAGAAACCTAAACAGAGATGATGGTGGATGATTATTTATTTCGCTAAAATATGATTGTATTTGAATTACTGAAAATGCAATAATATATTTTTATTTTTTGCTTTCGTCTGTTTTGATTGCGTCCCAGTTACAGTCTACTGACGTATCTATCTGTCAAAACGGGCCTATTAAATTGCGCGGACTATAATGGAAAACAACCTCCAAAATGAACAACGCATGTCTGACCAAGCAGCGCGATAGGTTAGCGCGCTAAAACCCTGACGTACCGCCTCCCGGCCGATAACGCACACGCAACACGAATATTCGCGACGATAGCCGATAACGGCCGGTGACATCTGCGCGTATCGTGTCCTAGCACGAAGCTTCGTGGCGATAGGCGCAGGTGCGGCCCTAGCATAATTGTGTTTTATCGTGTTCACTTCATTGCTACGAGAGTGACGATGATTTTTACACTAGATATAAAAGATAGTTAGTAAATAATACTGCACACAAATTAGGCTTCCATTAACTATCGAAATACAACAATTGTATTAATACTATTGCTGTAGCGACAGACTTTGATAAGATGATGGTAGCAAGCCAGTTGGTCTTACAACAAGTCCTACTAAAACCACACTAAGTTAACTATTAACGCCGCCTTCTTTGTTGCGTTCTTCTTCTGCGAAATCTGTTAGAAGCTGGTCCTCACGCACTCGTTCTGCGATCCTCAGTATGTTACTGCATGAAGACCTCCGCAGAATTTGCCCACTGCTTCTCAGTTCCACTCGCTGTGTATCATGGCTTTTGCGCCTATCAGCATCGAAAGGATGCCCCCAATTGCTAAGAGAACACCGCGCTACCTCGCCCACGCTGGACTAGATTCCAGTATAAGTTGGGTAGTATCTTCATCGTGGCTACATAATGGCAGCGGGCTCACTTCAGGATGGCGTGCGCTTTGAAATAGAACCTTGATGATTTGACGAATGCTTTGTGGCAATCCAAAAATTTACGGGAATAAGATTAGCGAAAAATATAGTAGCTTTAATTTATTTCTGGGCACCAATAAATATTGGACCAGCGTATTTGGAAGGTCTGTTGGTGACGATTAGGCTTTACGGACTAGGGGTAGGTTGAATACAGATACGGACGCTTACTGAAGATTAATTTACTTAGAGCAAATTGATTATAATTCAACAGCACGTCCATCGCGTTCAGTTATTGAGCGAAAACCTCATTTCGTTGGGGTCTTAGCATATTAGGCACTTTTCTGAGAAAAAAACACAAAGCACTTTCAGTGAAATTACTGGGAATCATTAATTCTTATAAATCGTTTTCTCTTATTTTGGACTATTATTCCATGAAAACCTAAAATGAAATTATATTTATTTGTTCAATATATCTATTTTTATACAACATACAAGCACATATAATCGTAAAGGTACCTACTACATACTTACCACCATACCATACCATGACCGTGACCGTACCGGCACGCGCAAAATATATTCTTTAACATGCAATTTTCGAAAGACGATATAATATTAAATTTCGAAGTATATACAACTTTTCCGCGAATATACAACATTTTCAATATCATTGTTAACCTATCTGTCTATCAGCACGCCCTACTAAAGATATTTTTGCGTACTAAACTCTTTCCGAAAACCAAACCTTTAACAAAATTAACCAAATTTAACAGGTTCATTTATCTATAATCCTATTACTTTTTCCAAGTACATTTAATTTGCCGCAAATAAAGACAAAAATTATTGCCGACTGCCGCGATAGTAGTATAAAATTATTCTCAATGCGCCCATGAATGTTTATATAAATTAGTATGGAAAACGAACCACAAAGTTAAAAAATAAGAGTGGTAATGTTAATATTTGGATTATTACTTTTAACTTTATTTCTCTTACTGGCCATGAGAGCTTACATATTCAGCCGTAACCTTGAAATTTCAACCCTATCTATTTGTAAACATTTTAGGGTTATGATTTTAGCCATAGATAATAGGACTGTAGATCGGCAATGTTAAAAAATAGATCTACATTACATGAGAGGTTCCCAGACTTATTTTTCTCATAGACCACTTTCAAAATGTATCCGGTTCCGGTGGACCCCCTGCAGCTACAATTCTATCATATTCCCGAAACTCTACAAAAATGTGAAGATTATATTTATCTAACTACACAAATTAGCATTGACTGAGTTCCAACAACGAATTAGTTTTCGAAAAAAGTGTAATTTAAACAGAAGTAGGTTCTGTATTCGCCTGTATGTATTTTTTTTATCTATGTACACCAAACCATTTCTGGACCGATTTTCAAAATTCTTTTTTTATTCGATAGTGTTTACTCCTGAGGTGGTCCCATTGTCACCAAGTCAGGATCTGATGATGGGAAGCCAGGGAAATCGAGGGCAACCCTCAAATTGTATAGGCATGTACGGTCACCATCAAAAGTAGATGATCATTTTAGTACCTTGTCATAATAATAATTCATACATAATTGTCGCAACTATTACTGCACAAACGCTGGCGTTGCTATGACATGGTACTAAAGTGATCATCTACTTCTGATGCTGACTGTACAACGATTTTCATATTTTTTATAAAGCTATACTAGCATTTGCGTCTGGTAGTCACCATCTCATGTTGATGAGCTGATGATGGAAGGTAAATGTATGTTCACCTATATCTATGTCATTTGTGGACCGATTTTCAAAATTCTTTTTTATTCGATAGTGTATACTTCTGAGGTGGTCCCATTGTTACCAAGTCAGGATCTGATGATGGGAAGCTAGGGAAATTGAGGGCAACCCTCGGAAAACAACGGAAATGGAGGGTTATTCATATTTTTATAAAGCTATTCTAGTATGATTGCGTCTGGTAGTCATCTCATATTGATGAGCTGATGATGGATGGTAAAACTCCTTAACTGTTAGGATTTGTTTGATGATTATTAAATATTAAAGGTACCTAAAGACCGCTAGTTGTGTTCTTTTAGGTAATTTAGGTGAGCTGATGATGAAACGAAAATCTCCTTAATGGTTAGTTGGATGATAATTTTTTGAATGTTAAAGGTACCCAAAGAGCGATAGTTGTGTTCTATCAAGTTTTTCAGGTGAGCTGATGATGGAAGGAAATATTCCTTAACGGTTAGGAGTTGGATAATAATTCGTTGACCGATAGTTGTATTTTTTCAAGTTAATCAGGTGAGCTGATAATGGAAGGAATAACTCCTTAACTGTTAGGAGTTGGTTGATGATTATTTAAGTATAAAAGGTACTTCAAGAACGATAATTGTATTCTTTCAGGTGAGCAAATGATGGAAGGAAAAACCTCCTTAATGGTTAGGAGTTGGACGATAATTCTTTAAATATTAAAGGTATCTAAAGAGCGATAGTTGTATTCTTTCAGGTGAGCTAATGATGGAAGGACAAACTCCTTAATAGTTAAAAGCGCGAGATTCAGAGGAGTTCAGCGCCATCTATTGGACACAATGTGAAACAAAAAAACGTGTGTAAATAAAGAATAAAATAGAATACTTATTTATTTTCTCTCACACATGTTACAATTTTCATTACATGGTACATTTATTTTAGGGCATGAACCTGTGTGTGAGAGACTGGAGCCTGAGATAGGTTTCCAAAAGAAACCCGTAGTACAGGTCTCCAGGCACCACCCCTAAGTCATTCGGATGTTGGATGCATATAAAGCCGTATAACCAAGGTGTCGGTGCGCTGCTAACGCTAATACTTTCCCCTGTCCCATAGAGTGTAAGAAACTTTACTCATCAATAAAACACAACACTACATAGAGGTAGTTTTATCCGACTATGGTCTTATAAGGTAGAAACCCTTCATCAGAGCGGGCTCTCCAATTTAGAGCAGATAAAAGACAGACGGTGATAACTAGCTAGGTGGAAAAAACGCAAAAATAAAATTATTCCATAGCTAGGCGGACTTATAATAATAAGTACTAAGTTCTATCACCAACCAAACGAGCAAACAATTGTATGTAGATCTGCAACTGAATATTGAATAGTCTGTTTCATTTCACATCTGTAAATCTTGCAATTATATTATTGCATGTTTCCCGAATAACACAAAAATAGAATTCTTCTTCGCGTGCTTTTAAAAATTAATAGGTTATTTATTTCGCTGTTATTTATTTTAAGCACGATTTCAAGTGAAATGTACCTAGTACAGGAACCGTTACTGGGAATGCTTAAAAAGAATTCTATTTCCCCGATCAAAAAAGCGACTCGGAGTATCCGTTGCAAAAGTATCAGTTTCTCGGGTAACTACGTTTTGGTCGGAAAATAAAATTATAGAGTACCTTTTCGCAGAAGGAAAGCGTAACAGAGTTGGATCGTGTGCCGCATACTAAAGGGGAGTATAGTATCGATTTCTAGAAAAATACCGCACATACACCTGTGTGGATACGTGAAATGTGTTTATGTCGCCCCAATAGTGCTGGCTTCGTGACGTGACGACTGCTCGATATGAATAAGTGACCCTTTTTCGATATTTATTTCAGCTGACGTGACGGTATTTCAGCCGTCTCTTAGGCGCAACGCAAACAGAAGGCGGCAAGGCGAAGGTACGGCGCGGACATCATTTATTTTCATTCAAATAGCGTCCCAAACACACAGCAATAAGGTAATTAATTGAATTTAAACAACAAATTCAACGCCGAAATGTGCGCGTCCGAGGAGGGCCGTTGAATTTGTTCAACGAATGACCTTATTGCCGTGTGTTTGGGACGCTATTTGAATTTAAATAAATGATGTCCGCGCCGTACCTTCGCCTTGCCGCCTTCTGTTTGCGTTGCGCCTTAGAGGTACGTAGCTTAGTAAGATGCACGTATTTTAGTCTACTGTGTTACATTAGAAATGCATGTTTGCTGCGAGACTGTTAAAATGAGGTAAGTAAATGACGAATACTGCAATTATAATGGGTTCTATTATTTTTATAAGCGAGCGAACACGACACAAATGAAGTCACACTACATAGTTCATCTTGGTGTTTAGTCTGCCTTACAAGAACAGTAATACGTCTTCATACAAACTGGCCGCTATCCATTAGAATGTGTGCGTGCGTACTCGGCGCCGTGTACGCACGCACTGTGACGCACACATTGACATAAAATATGGGGCCATAAGGTGGTCTCGCCGTCTCTGTGTGATCGCGCGTTTCTATGTCATTGCACATTCGCTAGCCGCTCGTTCCCGTCCGACACATTTACGATAGCCAACGCAGAGTAGGCTAATAACTCGCCGACAGCCCGCAGATAACCTACTGTTCTTGGTATACTGTGGCCTTACGTAGGTACTGCCTTATTTAAGTTAACACATACTTTATCTTTCAGCTTGTCCTGTATTTTTTTAAATATTATTTCTACTTATGAATATTATCTTGCAATACGTTGGGATATATCTTGCAATACCTTACGGACTATTCTGCTGGAATATACGTTTTCTACCTTAGCTTACAAATGAATGTTAAATTATTTAGCACCTCTCAAAGAAAGTTAAATAAAATCAGTCAAGTGCGAATCGCATTCCCGTAGCGAAGGTCCCGAACAAACTAAATACAGTCACGCTGTCAGTTCTTTGATTTTAGAAAAATTTGACGGCCAATCGAGTAAAACTGGACAAAAATGCGTAGAATGCTACAAGTTGTATGTCCAAAACACGCAAATAGACAAAATGTGAACACTTTTGTATTGAAATGAAATTAAAATGAAATGAAAAATCTCTTTATTTAAATGGACTTTGCTAAGTACTTTTAAATCGTCAAAAGCCCTACCACCATTTCGGGACGAATATTTATATGAGAAGAAATGGCGAAAGAAACTCCACAGTTTACAATTTCGTAATGATTTCAAAACATCATTACAGGTCAGTAGATATATCAATACAAATAAATTACAATTTTGAATGCATTTTTGGGCAGATTTCACTCCCACGCATTTGTATCATATAAATAATCATTTATCTTGTAATAAGCTTTTTATATAGTTTAGCTTTTACAGTTTTTTTTAAATTCTCTAATATTGTTCACGAAAAGTGCTCCATACAAAATACGTTTACATACTTACCTTTATGATTTTTGGAAAAAGTTTGACAAAAGGCTTATACATTCTACGAGTAATTTTTTTGTCAATTGGCCAGATTTTACTGTGGGGCCGCGCGACTCACTTGCCTTAGTAAAAACAGTTGAAAAGTAGTCCGTCGGCCGCCTAGGTTTCAGAAGTGATCTAGGTTGGGCTAAACATGGTTTTTGGTCGTGGGTCGTGTCCGCCGCGGCCCACTGGGCTAAACATGGTTTTTGGTCTGGCATTCAACGCATTTCCAGACTAACAGACGAATAACGAAGTGTTTTGTAGCGGTTCTTTTTCCCCTTTTAAGATACAGAACTCTAAAAAAACCCCTATATCGCGTAAAAAGCTCTTTGAACGTCTAGGCCTGCACGGAAAAAATAAAAGGGATAAAGTGAAGTCTCATGTCCAGGATACGTGCTGCGTGCACCTTGCTGAATACAAACGGCACATAATAAAATTGCTGCGGTCGTCCCGGCCTCGGGGACCAACCCTTTGCATTAACTCTGGTGCCATTTATAAGCCGATAAACGCCTACTTGAATATTTTTATCGGTATTCGAAAATAAAATCAATTAGATCGTGAAATATAATGCAGAAAAGGATATTACGCCGACAAATGTTTGATGCCGCAAGGTCACGTCTAGTTTAATCCTAAATATGCTTCCAAAATAATCTAAGGAATTATGGTTTCTTATTGTTTATTAAATTTTTTTATATCAAAGCAATATGTTGTTAAATAGTTAATTTTAATTTTAATTCTGCACTGACTGACTTCCTTCTACTTATTAATTACCCTTTGCTTGGAAGGCAAAAGAATTTATACAGCCGCATCTATACTAACAATAAAGCTGAAGAGTTTATTTGTTTGTTAGAGACCCTAAGATCTCAGCAACTACTGATTCGAATCGATAAAATCTTTTTGTGTTAGATAGTCCATTTATCGAGAAAGGCTATAGGCTATATAACATCACGCTACGACCAATAAGAGCTGAGCATCAATGAAAAATGTTAAAAAACGGGAGAAAATAATCCCTTTTCAAAGTTTTCGCTGCGTGCGCTGCTTATACGGTTAAGTTACGGAAAAATAATGTATGACGGAATAGTTCTCCTATAAAAGTTTTAATAAAATCCGCGACAGCATAATTATCTTTTAGGTTGGCTCACTATAACCTTTTTTTGTAATCAAATATGTTCTAAAATAATGCATTATCTGCGATAGTATTTTTGTAAACATGATATTATTCCTTATAAAAAAAAATGTGTGCGTGTACTAGTGTACACACGTAAGAAGTGAAACTTCTTTATGGCCTTACATAGACATGAATACATACGCGCCATCTTGTAATGTGACGGTAAATTTGATTCCAACGCCGATAAAGAAGTTTCACTTCAAAAAACATTACACATCACTAGTATTTAATTTTGAACAAAATTGTTCGTGACATCATTAGATTTCAATGAATATACTTGGAGATATCATTGTTTAAATAAACAGGAAATAATAAATTTTCATTTTTAGCGTTATCGTTGCGTGCGCTGCGTAAACGGTTAAAGTTACGCAAAAACAATGTACGACTGAATTATTTTCCTTTAAAAGTTCTAAAAAAAAGTCCCAAACAGCATATATCTGTCTTTTAAGGTTGACTCACTATAACCTTTTTTTGGTAATCAAATTTGTTTTAAAATAGGGCATTACCTTTATGCAAAGGTGTTTCGTAAGCATTTACATTATAGGTACCTTACCAAAATTAATAGATTATTCATAACAAATATTTAATTTTGTACAAAATTGTTCTTGACATCATTATATTTCATCATAGCTAGACAGCCACTGTTTCACTTCAGACTGCGGACAAAAGCTAATAACATTTTGTATTTTTTTATTATAATAAACCGTACATAATAATAATAAATTACTCATCGAATTATAAATACAGGAATACAATAGTAGGAATATTTTTAATTCGATTGAAGTACATGAAAAGCTTAACTAAACTCAAAATCCAAAATTATTTCACGTGAAACAACACGAATTTCATTCAACCATTCGCCCTTTTAAAACAACGTAGATACCATACGCTTTGAAGCAGGAATTCCGCTAAATTGATGGTACTTTAAATCAACAGCTTTAGAACAAAACTGTTGGACCCAGCCTTTAAACGACAAAAAAATTACAAAGCGCTTTACCGCTGCAGATTCAAGCTGATTGAGTGAGATAAGGGTCACATCGAAAAGAGCAGAGGTAATCCCTACTGACCAAATAGCACTTAAGAATGTTCACTTAACGCTGGATGGAACGAGAGCGGCCAAAGGCCTTATAGCCAAAGCTCGATAAAATAAATAGCTGGAACTTCTTTTGGTGTGAAGCGGATTGTTTTGATAGTCTCGTCTTGAGCGAATCGTTAGCTTTAGAATGTCCGGTTGGGATAAAAATAATAGATTTATCCTAATTGAATAATCAATCTTTAGATTCTCAGTTATTATAGTACACATTAATATTTTAGGTATTATGTAAACAAAACGTAAAGAAAATAGAATTATATTAAACAAAGCCAGATTATTTTTTAGAAATAATTTTACTCTTATTACTAGGGTTCCCAACTATACTGTTAAAAACAGTATTATTCCTACTATTTTTCACTTCATAATAGTTTTTCTGTGGTGCACAAAAATAAACCATACAAAATACTGTTTTCAGAATTTATACTTGCGAGGCCTACGAGGCTTTTAACCTAAGTACTAAAAATACATCTTTAAAAATATACATTGTTCGTGTTTCTTAAACTGTACATTTTCCTTTCCAGATCTTAATATACTTAATTTCTTGTAAAAAAAGTTTGCTTCCCACTTATTGCTTATAGTATAACAATACCTAAAAATTATTACCTTTCAGTTCTTGTACACCACCAATCAAAGAATAACTTATGTCCTTATTTGTAGTGAGCTTTCTAGACATAAATATAAATTCTTTTCGTTCGTCTTTGGATTTAAATGTATTTATATCTAGTTTTTTTTTTTAAATCGGCGGTGTTCGTTTATGCATTTTATTTTATAACAGTAAAATTCCAGTATCTTTTCAAAACTAATTGACAGCTCCAAATTTTGTTGACCGATTTTCTGATGCACGTTATTTTACTTTGTTAAGAATATTACAGAGTCCAAACAATGTTCACAACATTAGCAGATGGAGATATTAAGAAAAAACAAATGGTCATTTTATAAGTTACATTTCCTTCCAAAACTTTTCTACGAAACGGAAATTTCATATGGTTAATTTCTTACTTAATAGAAATTAGTACACATTGAAAAACACTTTTTAAATACAGCACAGTCCCCGCGGTTCACTTTATATATTAGCTACAGTATCGTAGTTGGTATATCGACAAAGCAAGCGTTGAAAGCTAATCTGCTCTTGCAGCCGACATTCGAAGACATCTAATGGAATTAGACCTTGCAATTCCTTCAGACAGTCAACGTTGCGTATCGTATAAAATACCGATAGACTAGCATCTCTACGATGCTTGGGATCTTGTAAGGGAAGTTACTTTGAGGTTTAGTATAAGTAGCAGAAAATAATCCAAACGAAAATTTGTTTTTAGAAAACATAATATAGAAAATATAAAGTACCCGCTGCTTCTTACATTTGTTTTCATACTACTTTTACTCTGGTGTTGCAGAGTCAAATACGGAATGTCGACGCACAAAATACCGATGAATGCTACAAGACTGCGATGCACATTAGTTCGAAAGAACTTTACTGCGATACTACTGTACCCCTAGTATGAGTTTGTTAGTTTTCGAGTTCGATCAAACGTATCGTCTCTTTTCATACATTGCCCACCAGCGCCTCTAGCGTAAACTATCAGAAACAGTGGTAGTACGAGAGCCCACGACCAAAACCATGTCTCATAGCAATACGGCAAAAACCCTATAAAATCGTTAGATTGTATGATTCTGAACCCAACTAGGTGTGTAGTAACGGTCAAAAGTGTAGCAACTGCGTGGGAGGCCATTTCTGCTGTGTCAAAAAAAAAAGACAGTCGGTATTATAGCAATACGTCTGATAGTGAAAATGTACATAGATTTTATAATTGTATTATGAAAAAGTTTGTTTTCAGACATTTTGCGCGTAGCATATAGCCTGAGCGCATTTTTGAAAATGTCAACAAATTTAGCCGACCTGTATCATAGCAATACGGATAATTTTTTTTTTCAACTTTTTGTATTGCTGCCGTGATTACCAAAAACCTGTTTTCAGACACTTTAAGTGTAGCATATACTCCCAAAACCCTACTTCATCCCAGTTTCCTTTTGTGCGATTTATTTTAGTCCTTCAACTTCAATGTTACGGTTTCGGGTAAATTCTTTGTTAATTATCATCTAATAAATTCAGGGTCGCAACGTATTCATTGGTTTGTAACAGAAAATGCGAGATGCCTCAATACGATTTTTAAATGATATCCGAGTATCGAAAAATTGTCTGATAGAGAAGGTGCTACCCTTAATTTGTCTGATATAAATGTTTTGCACATGTGGACAACTTATTTTATCATGTCCAACAATTTTCAGACATATTGCTATGATACCGATCGGTAAAATTTGTTAACATTTTCAAAACGGTCTCAAAATTTAATGCGTTCACATTTCCGTCTGAAAATTGTTTTGTTCGCATCAAATAACCAAAATTTACTAATAAAAAAGATTTTCAGACGTATTGCTATGAGACATTTTTTTTGTCTCATTTTTAATTTTTTTAAGTGATTTTACGGGTTTGCGCTACACCACTAACGTCTGAAAAATATGTTTCCGGTATCTCAGAACTATCATTCAACTACAGTCTGCAAATCAGACATATTGCTATGATGCAGTTCGGTAAAATTCTTTGACAATTTTGAAAATTCGGTCAGATCAAACGCTACGCGGAAAATGTCTGATATTAGTATTTTCGAGTTCAGGATAATCGTATCTATCGATTTGATGCGGTTTTGGCCGTATTGCTATGAGACAAAAATTTTGGTCGTGGGCTCTCGTACTATGGGCAATGTAATGAAAAGACACGATACGTTTGATCGAGCTAGAAAACTATCAAAATTCATACTAAGGGTACAGTTAAATCTATAAATAATATGTAGTAGGTAGTCAGTGCAGAGTTAAAATTGAAAGATAATAAACACCTTCGACCTTTGGAAGCTGGTGCTTGTCATGTGGTCCCATTTAAATTTGATCGACATCTGACGCGCAGTTTTCGAGTTAACCCTAATAATGCCTATTTAATTGACATCGATGATATCGTAATCTTATCACTTGTGTGTCTAAAAGAGATCTCGAGATTGCTTCCTGAAAATGTTTATACTTACTTACTTAAAAAACTAAAAAGCACAAAATAAATTATTTTTAAATAAAAAAACGGCCTTCAAAGCTAAAAACGGAAATTAAAAATTTTGTTTATAAAAATCTAAATGTTTTTATGAGGTCGATGTCAACCTCAATATTTGAATTAAACGTTGTCACCTGTATTTGGGACAAACCTCAAAAAAATATTATATTTTTATAAACAACATTTTTATTTCTCCGTTTTTAGTTTTGAATGCGGTTTTTTTTATTTAAATATATATATTTTTTGTACTAGATAATTGGTATTAACGTAAAAATATATTACCTATTATATCCTGGACGAAAAAAATCTCGAATTACTAAGCTCTGTCCTTTTATCTCATACAGCTAACCAGTACTTCCGTCACGTCCAACCTGCAAGTTTACGTTTAACGAGCCCCATTCTCTGTTCACTCAACGAAATCTTTTGGGAAGCAAACAACTACAAACGAGAACTTTAAAAAACAGACACGGGAACGGAATACGTAAGATTTCATTTCTTTGTGTTGCTACAGGAAATTATTGTGTAGGGAAGCTAGCATTACACACAGGTTCACGATTAGGTACTCACTTACATAAGTAAACATTTAATCTCGGACCAACAAATTATTGGTCGAAAATGTCTACTAAAATTCTACCAAATTAGGTAAATAGAAAACAAAAGAAGAACAAATATTTCAATGATTTTTTCTTGTTTTCGTTTTCTACATAAGGAAAGTAAAAATAAAGTGATGACTTTCTAAGCGTTTTTTTTTAATATTAGTTTTAAGTTACTAAGTATTAACTTATACTTAGTAATGGAATAATTTTATTTTATTAAAATTAACACACTGCCTACGTTGTCAAGAAGACCGGTAGGCCTATTAATCACCGATTGAATTACATATCCATTGTTGTTTTACACGACAGGCTATTATGGCACTTGTAGTGATAAAACATTAATGGGCATGTCCATTTACTCGATGATTATCACTTTCATCTGTCAAAAAAAGTTAGCGAAAAGGCCGGTCCGAATCGTAGTAGGTTCATATTCGTTCATGAGTTCATGAGTAGGTAACATGTTCGTTCATGAGTCATGGTTGTTTATGTATAAAAAGTTTATTTATAAAATATCTGATTTATTATGCTCCCCTCAACTGTCGAAACGCCAGCTACTAGCCGATTTTGAATCATGCGCGTCTGTCGGACGCCAGCTACTGGCGGATTTTTGCCAGATTCTTGCCACCGTATTGAACGGTTGAATTACCCCTTGAAACCTATAACTATCCTGTTCTAATTGAAATAACTTGTAATAAATAGGATAAGGATCGCATATTTCCCGGTGTGCCATAAACAACGTGCCGGTAAGTTTAAATATAACGGTTTTTGTGGGTAGCTTTAGGGCCGCCTAAACGAAGCAAGTCATTTAAATGCTTGTGGTGTAAAAACTATGGAAATGTATCATTTTATAAAGGTTTTTTGTTAAACTATATATCCTTTTATAAATTAAAGGGAAGACATTTAAAAGACTTACATAATGTTTATTTTTTCAAAGAATATAACGCGCAATATTAATTTTTTCTTACATTTCGAACTTTGATCTTAAAATAAACAATAAATTGTAAGGTTAAAGTATACTAAATTATATAAATTCTGATAGCTTATATTATACAGATTTCAACAATATAAGTTTTATATATATCTTTCATACAAATTTTCGGAGGAATCGTCATTTTAATAGGACGCGGCGTTATAGAGCGAGACCACCCACGTCGATTTGACAGATGTCCTTAATTACGTCATAAGGCTATCGACAGTTTGTCCGTTATCTACCTAGTATCTATAACATGCCTGGAAAATTTACAATTACAACTATAAACGAAAAATATAACGAATACAATATGACCAATCAGCCCCGACGATAAGCGTGCAGTAAAACCAAGAATTTTATAGATAAAACTACCAATACTACAAATACCAATGAAAAAGTGAAGACTAAAAATTTGACCTTGAAACTTATTTTTTCCTATTTGTCTGTTTCTTAACACTAGAGCATGACTATGTCCGTCTATATACGTCATACGTACCTACGTACTTCATCATATTACTTGTGGCCTCAGAGGAAGGTGCTTTAGTCCTTCCTCTGAGACTTGTGGCGAGAGTTATAAAGAGACAGGTAGGAAACGGAATCATTCAAAGGTTACTTGGGGTCAAAAACGTTATCTTCACTTTTTCATTGGTAATATGGCTTCCAGATTTACTTATAAATTTCTTGAGTAAAACCAACCTGTAAGGCAGTCTTTCTCAAAGTGGGCGATAACGCCCCCCTGTGGGCGTTGGAGGCCTAGAGGGGGGCGTTAAGGGACCCAGAAAAAAAAGGGGGGCGTTGGCGTGGTTCAGGGGGGCGATGGTGGATTTGTAATTTTATTTACTTAACATTTTAAATTTCACTAAACTTAAAACCTACCTATTACTCAATATCAGGCGTGGTTTAGGGTTATCAGATGATTAATTTGTAATTTCATTTACTTTATAATTCACTAAAATTAAAACCTACCTACTACTCAATATCAAATAATTAGTTTATATATTTGCCTTGTATGATGGTATAAAAACTAAAAAATATTTATTATAGATTTCGTAGAATAGCCCGTATGCCGTACGCAATCAAGTTGTAACAAGTTTTTGTTAAATAACGCTATTGGTGCAATCCGGTAGTAATCGTCTGGTGCATCGATACTTGTCCTAACTTGCTCAGTACTATTCAGCGTGGAAAGAGATAAACGAGTTTGTGCGCGTTTGTTTTATTCCTGTCGGTGCGTGCCGTATTTAAATCCTATATAAAAGCTCGGAATATCTCTTAAATTTTCATTAGTAGTTTCGTGCGCAATCTTTAATCGATCTTCTGAAACAGAGTACCTCGTCGAGTGCACGGAGCTCCGAGTGGATCGCAATAAAGAAAGACTGTGGTAATCTTCAACCTACACTTCCTAAAAAGGTCAACACTTTATTTACATATTTGTAAAAACAAAGTCATGTCGGAAGCAAAAAAGAAGAAACGGCAATACAGTGCAGAATATATTAAATATGGATTCATAGAAAATCCGACAAATTCATCTTTGCCTATGTGCCTTCTTTGTTCAAAAACATTTTCAAACGAAGCGATGAAGCCTTCAAGACTTCAAGATCATTTGAATAAAATGCATCCAGATAAGAAGGACAAAAATGTAGCCTATTTTCAAGACCTGGAAAAGAAGCATAATGCTCAGCCAAGTGTATCGAAACTTTTTTCGGTGGCTACTAAGCAAGACGATGACGGACTTCGAGCTTCATACAATATCTCTTTGTTAATTGCTCAAACAGGTAAACCACACACCATAGGAGAAACGTTAATTTTGCCGGCAATAAAAGAAGTTATAACTACTGTGCTTCATAAACCTGCTGCAGATATAATTCGAAAAATTCCTTTGAGCAATAGTTCTGTGCAAAGACGAATTGATGAAATGGCTGATAACATTGAAGAGTCATTGTGCAATCATCTGAAGACTAGTCAATTTTCAATTCAGTTGGATGAGTCCACTTTACCAACTAATGAAGCTTTGTTGCTGTCTTACGTGAGGTTTATTAAAGATGAAAAAATATGTCAAGAACTATTATTTGCTAGAAATTTAGAGACAGACACAAAAGGAGAAACCATATTTAAAACACTGGAAAAGTTTTGTGATGAAAAAGGAATTCCCTTGAAGAATATTATATCAGCTGCTACAGATGGTGCTCCAGCTATGACGGGGAGTCAAAAAGGTTTCATAGCGTACTTAAAAAACGAAATTCCAGATGTGCTTGCTGTACATTGCGTTATACATCGACAACATTTAGTTGCTAGAAATTTAAGTGAACGACTGTTTCAATCATTGCAATATGTCATCAGAGCAGTCAATAAAATCCGAAACAATTCTTTAAATGACAGATTATTTAATCAGCTTTGTGTTGCTAATGATGAAGATTTCAACAGATTGATTTTTCACACAGAAGTGCGTTGGCTATCAAAAGGAAATTGTCTGACTCGATTTTACAATCTGTTTGACTCTGTCATTGAGTTTTTGGAAAACAAAGACACAGAATTGCGCGACAAACTCATCACATCAAAGAATGATATCGCATACCTGACAGACCTTTATAAATTGCTTAATGATATGAATCTCCAACTTCAAGGCGATGACTTGAACTTAATAAAAACAAAAAATGTCGTCGCTGCTTTCGTAGCCAAGTTGCTCTTACACAAGAAGAATATCGGCAGACGTGAGTTCCATAATTTTCCCAATTTATCAGTATCCTGCAACAGCGACGACTTGCTTGTCTACTGCCAACATTTGGAAAATCTTCACAGCGATTTCATTGAAAGATTCCAGGATATTTTGAAATTGGAAATACCAGACTGGGTGTTAGATCCTTTTTCAAATGTCAACATAGGTATATCACCCCAACTGGAAGAAGAACTTATAGAACTGACAACGAATGATGAATTAAAAATCAAATTCAAAAGTGGTTACCACGAATTTTGGCTACAAAAATCAATCTCGCAGTTATATCCTGGATTGTGGTCGATCGTTCAACGATTTTTAATAGCATTCCCATCGTCATATTTGTGTGAACGTGGATTTAGCGCTGTGACAACGCTGCTTACTAAAAAGAGAAATCGTTTGCATGTTACCGAACGCGGCGACTTAAGACTGTTTTTGAGTAAAATCGAACCTGATATCAACAAACTTGTTAAAAATCATCAAATTCATCCATCTCATTAGATTCGTTATAAAATTAAAATTGATTACCTATCTACATTGTTTCTTTTAATTTGATTTTTAAATATATTCTTAATATTATAAAGTTGCGTTTTAATTGTTCTCACTGGTAAAAATGTCTAATTTAGAATTTAAACATCAGGACTGAATAATATAACACTATAACTAAATTAATTAAAGTAATGAAATGGTGGTTTTTAAGTTTTAGGAGTGTATAAAAACTAGGGGGCGCTGAAAAATTATTTATTTTCAAAGGGGGCGGTAAAAGAAATAAGTTTGATAATCTCTGCTGTAAGGTATCTACAATTGTGGCATTTATGGGTACGATGAACCCTGACCTTCAGACGGACCGTAATCTTCATAGGCTAAAGAAAATATCTCTTTCCCTTTCAATTTTCCAAACCAATTCACAAACCAAGTCTTTACAAACAAAGTTAGGTACAAAAAAGCATTCACAATCTTCATATTTATAGTTCAAAGTCCAAAGTGCTTATTTCAACTCAGTTTGTTTTTAGCAGATAAACTGTCTGACATTGAACGAGCTTCTGCTAATCGCTCGCCAGTCTGCTGGTTAAGTGAAATTCTTTTAACTTTTTAGCAATGGCGGTCAAACGGTTAAACGGTTAAAAAGAGGAAACATTTCGCTACACTCTGTAAAGGTCGGGTGAAATTAAAATCTGGAGGGGTAGATAATTTTGTTGGTAGCAACTGTTATTAGTGCTGTATTTTATAAACATAAACAAAATCCCAAAAGGAGTTTAGCAGAGCTTTAGATAACATTTGGTTATATTAAAGCCGAACCTGGCAGCATGGGCCACGTAATGTAGTGCCTCAAAATTGTGAAAAGTAGTCAGGGATGGAATAAACTAAAAAGGCAATCTATTATATACCTATAATTCCCGTATCACAATCGTTGTCCGGGATGAACTCCGAAACTAACAATCCCATTTTAACTTCTTTTTTTTAAATGTATGTTTTGTTCCATATTGAGAGACAGAATAGTTTTTATCTTGATAAGTAGTCCTCATTTTTACTGCAAATTCAATGTTATATCATAGTGAAAAGACGCGATGCGCTACGTTCCGTAGCGTTCATAGTAAAAAGAGGCGATGTGCTACGTTCCGTAGCGTTCATAGTAAAAAGAGGCGATGCGCTACGTTCCGTAGCGTTCATAGTAAAAAGAGGCGATGCGCTACGTTCCGCAGCGTTCATAGTAAAAAGAGGCGATACAATACGTTCCGTAGCGTTCAAAGTAAAAAGAGACTAAATGGTTACTTACCTTTTCCGAGCTGATAAGTGTGCTCTTCCGACACGGACGCCCTAGGGACGCTAGGCGGTCGAGAGGCTCCCTACGGGGGAGACGCTCGGTCGCCAAGTAATCCCCTAGGAACATCCGACCTACAGGCTTAAGGACCCTCCAAGGTCTTCGCCTTCTTAAAAACTCGGTGGCGCAGAAAAGTGTGCTATGACCTTTAATCTGCAATGATAAATTAAGTACACTATATTATTATATGCTTAGGGCATAACCACAGATATCGGAAATTCTGTTCTCTGTGGGCACAACTATTGTAGTCAATTGCAAATTCAGCTATAATCTCTGTATTGTTCTTTATACACATTCAATATGATTTACAATTAGATAGCAATGAAAAGCTTCTTCTTCGTTAACAATAAAGACTATTCCTTTTTATTTTCCTGTTTCAAATTCTACTCACCACTAAATTCGTCTACGTAAACTTACTATACGCATATTAGTCACCCAAATATCCGAGAAAAATCCTCAGGAAAGTTGACCCAAGATTTTAGCTACACATATTTCACAGACACATAAACTGAATAACCTTCAACGTCGTTACCATTCCCCGAGAATTCAGTTAAACCAGTTCAGTATAATAATTCGTTTAACTATTGCGCAGCCCAAAATTATGTTCTTCATATTCCGAATCGTAAACATGAATCACCGCCACTCCGCTCCGTAATTTTACGTAATGCTCTCATACATAGGCGGTTGCTTGTGTAATTATTGCCTAAATATTTAGAAGAGGCATGCCCTCGTAAAGTTTACTAAGTTATGCCCAAGGCTGTTACGGCGGAGCTGAAAAAGGCAGGACGTACTAGTTTATGTTAGAGCCTTTTTCGTACAATCGTCGGTATGTTGATACTTTTTTTATATATTTCTAGTTGATTTCATATGTTTATGGCAGAGACTGTAGGCGGCAGGGTGGCAACCTGACACTGTTTTGAGACACAGCCGTGTTTGGCGCGCTGTCACGGTAGCGTCAAGAAAATATTTGTTTCAATAGCCCCCCATCCACTAGCAATATATTCTTGCCGGAATGTCCAATCTAAAAGGAATGAATTCTCGTGGATCGGCAAAGCGCGAAAGATAAAATGATAAAATCTTTTTCTCTATTCTATTCTATTCTTAATTAATGGCATCGCGTCGCATTAAGCGTACGCATTTTGCCAATGTCAAGTGAAAATGTAACTAAAGTAATAAAAACTGTACGGTTGAATGGAGTCTCTCATCACGTGTTTTTACAACAAGAACTCGGGAGAAACTCCAATCCTTTTCTCCATTCCGTCATGCCTGCATGACAGGACAACCTTGATTTAGTTACATAGAAAGTCGCAGGAAAGAATGTAGAGATGACATTTAGTTAGTTGCCTCAACGGTTTTATTTATCCATACGATGATTCTCTACAGTTTAACCATAAGGACAAGTCATACGGAATAAACATTTGTGGATGGGGGGCTAAATAATTCAAAAATAATGTTTCTGAGTGGATTCTGTGCAGTGAAAGTGGACGTTATTTTGATACACAAGTATCCTTGTTGACAATCAACTATGAGGAATCATTGAAAGAAAGGGTCAGTGGTGTGTATGACGCTATGGATCTTCCTGCCTTGCATCCCGTTAAACATTATAACTAAATATTATGATGCAAACGTAAAGAAATTAGAAAAATAATGTAGTCTCCCTTTAGCTTCCCAAGGGAGAGGAACGACATTTAATTTTATGCTGTATGTTATTTAATGAATATGAAACAATATGAATTTTTACGATAGGTATTCATTAATTTGATTACAGCATTCATTTAGAAAAATATAATAATTATAATTATTTATAAACATGAAATGGGAAGCTATTATTTTTAACTATCTTAAATTTTTGCTAAGGTAAGGAAATTAAAAAAAGCTACCCATTTGATCAAATTGTTGGTTGCGCTATTAAAAATATCGCATTCTTCAATTCAATTTATATACCAAAATCACCGCCATATTATCATGAAGTGTAAGCAAAAATATTAGCTTTGTTGGATCATCATTACAGCCTTTCTTACTCGACCAACTGCTGGGACACAAGGCCTCTTCTTGTCATCGAAGGAGGTTTAGGTAGTAGTCCACCACGCTTGCCCAATGCGGATTGGTGGACGGAGTATAAGGTGATCAATATAGTCCAGTCAACAAGTTCAAAAACGTGAAAAATAGAGATAAAGCTCCTAAAAATATGAGCAATAGCTCATTGGATTCGGAACGACCTCTAGAAAAATGAGTTTTGAGGATTTTACTGCACGTAAAAAATTGCAATTGTTATTAACAAAATAAGATGAAAAAAAAGAGGTATTTACGTTTTTGTTAATAACTCATAAACTATTAATATTTAAGATATTTGGAAAAAAGGTCCTTAAAGAGGAGGAAATTTCCGAAAAAAAAGTCCCAGCTCCCGGAACTCTACCTCTATTATTTATAATTTTAATTTAACGCTGAAAATAGGGCTCCGCGCAGCCATTACGGCATGGGCGCACTGCCGTTAAAGACAGTTTCTTACATAAAATTATTTTTTTATAGTAACAAATATGAATTTAAAAATTTAAATAAATTATGGTGTCATCCAGATACTTGAAAGAATATATTCCCGTTGGAAAAAAAATTTTAAATTAATTTTTCAAAAAGTTATGCAATTGTTAATTAACGAATTTTTTTCCTATCTCCGTTTTCATAAATGACGACATAAAAATTTAAATAATAAACCTATAAATTTTTGGCTCTGTGGAGCTCTTCTTATATATATACTTAACAAGATCCCGCGATAAAAGTTTATTAAAGTTAATTATTTTGTTTATTACAATTTTTTAAAGTTAACAAAAAATGCAAAGTCTAAGAAATGTTATTAAAAAATTTTTTTTTAACAAATGTTATATTATTGCTGCTTTCTTATCCAACAATGGCATTAAGTAACATCGGAAAAAAAATGTTTACATCATTTGTTAAGAAATTGTTTATAAACAAATAGACAAGTTTAATATTTAAAGAAATTTTTTTTTTACCATTATGTTGTCTTGGCAAAAAAATGATTTTTAAAAAAAAAATTTTTCTTAAATAAATTTTTTTGTTGTTTATAATCGTTTTTTTTATATTTCGATTGTTTAAATAATTAGTTAAGGAATGATTTTCTCCTTAAAAATCATAATTGGCATTTCTTCATAGGTAAATAGAAAAAAAAAAAATTTTATCAATAATTTCATTGTTTGTTAACTTAACAATTTGTTATAAACAAATTCTAACTACCGTTATATTTTTTTTCTAGAGCTAAAAAAAATAACAAAAACAGCCATATATATCAAAATACTAAAAAAAAATTTTTTCTTTTTTTTATAACTTTTTTAAATATTACACGATTTTTAGTGAGCTGTGGCGACCTTACCAACAGAAATGTTATGTTATTTGACTGTGGTCTTCTGTAAAGTGGAGGTACTACCCCTTCGGGCTGCTCCAAAATCGAGCGGTTATTACGAGCGGTTTGCAACGGCGCATGTCGATGGCTTTCACGCTCTAATTAGAAAACGATGCACGGCGCTGCTAAACAGAGTAACGTAGTAGCACCAACAGCATCCTGTTAGCATTGGTAGACCGGTGGGATTCTCCATTGTTGCAACACTGGTTGCACCTGCATAGAACCTACCAACGACCATGTAAGATGTAGCTCGTGTTGCGATAAGGAACTCTTATACTTAATAAAATAAAAATACTAATATCGACGGTTAAAAGGTAATAGGGGATAAGCGACAAAAACCAAATTGTTCAGGAGATCAGTTTAAAGTTTCAAATTTCTGAAAAATGAACATAACTTTTTTGTTTATAGTCATAGGGTGAAAATTCAAACAGCTCTAGAATAAAAAAAATTAAAAGCATCATTTGACATTTATATTTATTTGATTCGACTTTGTTATTTTGCGTTTTAATGTCGCTTAGATCAATTTACCTTATTTTGCAACAGAGGTAATTGGGCATAAGTTACATCTACACGGAAGGAAACTAAGAGTAAAGAAGACTAAGCTACATTCGATATTCTCACGCAAAAAGGTAATAGGGCATAAGCGACATGACTGTAGAGTAAGTTAAATCGGTAAAATGGGACAAACGACAATTCATATCATTAAGCTAAATGGTAATGGAGCTTAAGAAGCAGTGATTAGCAAAAACATCGTGAGGATGTAAGACATAAACAACAGCTTAAGTTGGTGGAAAAAATGGTAATGTGGTACAACACACATCAAGATTCATAATACCAAGGAGAAAACAAGGATATCCAACATACGGCATTATCTAAGTAAATGGTAACATGGATTAAACGTCACTTCTTATAATACTAGATACACAACCGACATGATTCTCCTTTAAAATAAGACCTAAGTAATTTCATTATTATGTTACCTATACAAAATCAAATTGAAATTTTTTTTATGTAACGTATTATTTCAGCTTAATAGAATCGAAAAGGGTTGTAGGGGGTTTCGAACAACATTTTTCGGAACTCAAGTCAACCTCCCTGCGCTCGGTACTCCCTGCCGAATAACAGACGAGGTTCTAACGCCACCCACCTTCCTTCCCCACCACGCTGGGCCAGCGTGGTGGGGAAGGAATAGGGTGGCGTACCTTCTACTCAGAATCACCAAACAGTATTCGTTGAAAGTCATGCAGGTATACGCCCGACCTCGACGCACCCCGACGAGGAAGTGGAAGTAATGTATAAGGATATTTCTCGTGCAATACATGCTTCCAGGACACACTAAACTGTTGTCATAGGTAACCTTAACGCAAGGATAGGCAAACGTGGCGATGATGAGTCGGAGTTACAGCGGAGCTTCTGAAAGCAGGTGGACGAAAGGTCCAGAAAGCTCTTCAGAGGCTATTTAACGCTGTTATACTCGAGGGTAAAACAACAACGGCATGGCACAGAGACATGGTGGGACTTTTCTGGGAGGGCAAAAATCTGTCCAAAGGTGGTGTCGGATTTATTGTTCACAACTCTCTCGTGAACACATTGTACAGATTGGAAGTGTATCGATGTCGTCTTTCTGGGACGATAGGATCCATTTGAAGAACTATAGACCCATCACGCTCCTGAGTCTTGTTTATAAGCTGTTTTCAAGAGTTATGACGAATCGTTTCGCAGGTTTGACGACTTCCAGCCTCAAGAACAAACCGAATTCCGAAAAGACTTTAGTACCACAGACCACATAGGTGCATACGCTGCGGCATGTATAACCGAAGACCGAAGAGTATAATCTGCCATTACGCTTATCGTTTGCGGACAATGAGTGAGCCTTCGATTCTGTCGTGACCTAGGCCGTGCTCCAGTCACTCCAGATATGCCAAATAGACTATCGATACATCCAAGTGTTACGGTCACTGTACGAAAACGCCACTATGTCAGTCCGCCTTCAGGACCAGAACTCAAAACCCATACAGCTCCAGCGTGTTGTGAGACAGGGCGACGTTATATCGCCGAAACTGTACACAGCTACGTTGGAGGACGCGCTTAAGCGTCTGGACTGGAGAGGACTTGGCATCAACATAAATGGCGAGTATATAACCCACCTTCGCTTTTCAGATGATATCGTTGTCATTCCTGAGATCTTGAAAGACTTGGGGACAATGCTCGACCGTCAATCTCTGTAGAGTTTCCCAGCAAGTGGGTCTTTAAATGAAATGGACAAGACGAAAATCATGTCGAATTCCCATGGCATACCCACTCCTGTACAGGTTGGAAGCTCTACATTGGAAGTTGTCGACCATTGTGTTTACCTGGGACAAACATTCCAACTTGGTTAGTCCAACTTTCAGAACGAGGTCAATCGACGAATCTAACTCGGCTGGGCAGCGTTCGGGAAGCTACGCGGCATATCTCGGCCCATCTACCGCAGTGTCTTAAGACGAAAGTCTTCAGTACATGTGTGTTGCCAGTGATGACATACGGAACCGAAACGTGGCTGCTTACAATGGGCCTCATAAGAAGGCTCAAGGTCGCTCAAAGAACAATAGAGAGGGCTATGCTCGGAGTTTTTCCGCGTGATCATGAAATTATGAGATCCGCAGGAGAACCAAAGTCACCGATATAGACCAAAGAATTGCAAATCGTAAGTGGCAGTGGGCAGGGCATATTGCGAGGAGAACTGACGGCTGTTGGGCCGGAAAGGTCCTCGGGGAGCGACTGCGTACCGGAAGACGCAGCGTTGGTAGGCCCCCCACAAGGTGGCGTCCACGTCCGGAAGCCTCCCCCTGGCGGACCCTAGTAACATGGTGGGGAAACTTTCTCGGCGGGTTTGTGGCTTTTGATGTCAAGTGTGTCCCCTTGACATTCGAAGTCATGTCATCGGTGAGTTGTTTTTGTTTTCCCATCACGGCTAGTTCCGGACGGCCCTTTTCAGGGCCACGACCGCGCCCGAAGTCCCCCGGGTGCGGGCCGATGGCTGCTCCAGGTGTCCTCAGCAGGAGGACGCGCCAGGTCGAGCAGCTGTCCGTGGAGGAGTGGCTGATGGCCACTAATTGCTGCAAGGTGTGCCTAGACGGGCACCGTTGGGATGGTCTCGGTTTAGTTCTCGCTCACGTGCGCAGATCCCGAGCCGTCCGATAATAGCGCACTGAAGGTCAGGCCGGGAAGGATGTTTAGTGGGTATGGAGGAACACCTTTACCTCGAGTCGGCATGGCACCTCCCCGCACGGTTGGCACCACCCCGCAGGGACGATACGTAAATGCATTTGACCTCCCTGTCAACAAAAAAAGGCCTCCCACAAGGTGGAATGACGATTTGATAAAGGTCGCGAGAAGCCGCTGGATGCGGACAGCGCAGAACCGATCAGGTTGGAGAACCTTGGGGGAGGCCTATGTCCAACAATGGATGTCTTTCGGCTGAAATAATGATGATGATGATAAAATCGTCAGAGAAAGGTAAGCATCCATTTGGTAACTAAGCTAGGTAGGCTTCAGATATTAGGAAGGTACTTTTCAGTAGATATATTACTATTGTGTATCATGCTCACAATCACATCAACAATTAGGGCTTAGGTACTTGATGTAATTTAATAAAACTAAAATAGGTTTTTCACTATTTATTGAAAAATATTACAGTTACCTAAAGGCAAAACAAGTTTTTACTTAGTTTGTCACTTAGGTTACCTATTTGTATCAGCTTAGTGTAACAAACATAAAGTAGGAACTTAATGAAGTAACACAATGGGTACTTTCTTAGTATTAACTTTCGTATGAAGTAATTAGGTATCATTGTTACAAATATGTTATATTTTTAACAATGATACCTAATAATTTTATACGACACTTCACTGTCCGCGGCTGAATAATTTTGGAACAAGCGACTCGTGCGATGCCTACTTGAGTACAACGAAGTGATAAATATTGGCATAAGCATCAAATAACAAATGATGATTGTAGAGTAATATTGTATAAGCGACGGAGTCTTATTAAAATTATAAATGGTAGTAGGATATAACCGACATTTCAATATCAGATTTGATTTTAGTAATTGCGTATAACCGACAAAGTTGTATAAAAATAATAAACAGTAATAAGGTATAAGCGACAGTTCACTATAAAATAAGATTTTGGTAATTGGGCATAAGCGCCAACTATATTGTATACTTGTAAAGTGTAGTATGGTTTAACCGACGCTCGATGATTTCAACAACAAAGGTAAAGAGGCATTAGCTCCAGTTTTCATAACAGGAGCTAAAGGTAAAGAGCTATAAGCGTCTAAAATCTTTACTCTAATAAGAAGTAAAAAGACATTACCGACTATAAACAAAAACTATATCATTTTTACAGAAGTACAAACGCCTTTAGGGTAAAGAAGACCTAAAATTCAGTCGGGTATCCAAAATGACACTTCAAAAACGCATTTTTTTACTTGGGCATAAGCGACAAAAAAGTCATCGTAGAGCCATGGGAGTAAGCGCATTCGAAAGAGCGGAAAATTTTAAGTTGGATGGCATTCATAACTCATTTTCGACAAAAGTGTCGCTTATGCCCTATTACCTTTTAACCGTCGATATAGTTTTAAGGCCCATTGTTACTAACACTGTCTTAAAGTAAATTAATGTTAATGTTTTTGTATTGCCATATCTCTGTACTAACATAGTTTTAAGTCCTATTGTTACTAACATTATATGAACTACCTTTTTTGTCTGAAAATATATTATTATTATTACTCTGTGCCCTGCCTCGACTATTCTACTACCGATTGAATAATGACTGTTCATAGAAAAATGTTTTTTTAGTGAAGCACTTAATTCAATAGGCGACAGTCTTTGACAGTGAGATATTATTATGGCTTTGTTATCGTGTCTACTAGCTATCTAACCTTTGAGAAATTGCTTTTGACTTTAAGTAGTACACTAGTGACATTAATACAATGCCTGCCTACTTTGCTATTTCAGAGCGTGTAGGTAGGTAACAAAATGGGTCTCATAAGAAAGCGGAAGATCACTCAAAGGCAAGGTTACCACAGAAATTTGTAAAGTCCTGACAAAATTCCTGACAGTTCTAAAAAGTCCGGACATTTTAATCACAAAATGCACAATCAGGTACGCACTTCTTAAAAGTAGTATAGACATGGATGGTAGCTAGCAGACGCTTTTATATTAATAAAGATTAAATAACTTACTTCTGTAAGTTTTATTACTCGTATACCATCTAAAACAAAAAAATCTGGACAAACTAGAGTGCCGGACAAAGTCCGGACAGGATTCTAGAAGTCCGGATATGTCCGGACTAATCCGGACGGATGGTAACCCTACTCAAAGGGCAATGGAGAGGGCTCGAAGTTACTCTTCGTAATCATATCAGAAATGAATGATGAGATCCGTCAGAGAACTAAGGTCACCGACACAAAAAAAAAGACATACCCTTAAGAATATGCGAACCTTAACAATTATTCGTCTCGTCCCGAAATGGTGGTAGGGCTTTTGACGATTTAAAAGTACTAAGCAATCCATTTAAATAAAGACATTTGTCATTTACGTTGGGGCGGAAAGGACCTCGAATGGAGGCCGCGTACCTTGCCGGCGCGACGATCTGGTAAAGGTCGCGGGAAGCAGCTGGAAGCGGACAGCGCCAGAACGACCGATCCTTGGGGGAGGCCTATGTCCAATAGTGGAAATGGAGTGACTCTCGGCTGAAATGATGATGATGGTGAGGTACAAAAATATGGCCAAACCGACGTCTCTTCCTGCTCCTAGCCGCTCTCCTAGTGGTAGACGCATGAAGACCACTCATTCCTCACATGAAATTTTTCAGTAGAAGCACAAGAAACTTCAATTTTATGTCCTGGAGACAGCTGCTGTTACAAGCTAAAAGTAAACATAAACAAGACGCGTTAAAATGAAAAAGTAATCTTATGTTATAGTCGCATAATGTTGTTTATTGTGTGGTTACACGCAGGACGAAGGCATGCAAAAACTGTTTACCGCACCGGGGTCGTAAGTCGTAACCCATGTTGTTTCTCCAGTCAAAAAGGCGTATTCCCAACCTCCACTTATTATAATTTCTAATACCTCACTCAGCCGAATTACAATTTGGCTATGATAAACTACTCCGTATTGTAGGAACCTTGTAGGAACACTTCGCGTTCGTCAAAGTGGCGTGCAAAGGTGGCGCCCGAATACAATTTGAAATTTTGCATTTCTGCATGATCATCAACACAAGTCGCGTTAATGGCGCGGCAATTCGGGTGACAATGATTCCACTCCGCTTGGTCGTAAAAAGATAACCCGAGCCTACCAGTAATAAGGGGTGATCTCCGTTCGATTATACAAACTAATATTAATTAAAACGTCCGTAGTGGATTCTATCAATATTAGTCTGTATATTCGAATAGAAATCGCTTATTATTGGTATAGGTCCAGGTAATTTTTATGACCAAGCGGAGTAGAATTGTCACACCACTCACACACTACAATACAGCGCGCAATTTTATAATACGGCGTTTTATACGATATGGCTGCGGCCTGTGACGTTAATTTAAAGTCACCGTACATAGTTTCTTGCAGACATTATGACTACACATTGGACGCCGCATTGTAGAACGCATCGCTATTACAATCCGGCTGAACGTGAGTTAGCTGCAATACATAACGGTGACGTTTTACAATCCGGCGCGCCTTTTTGTAAATGGCGTGTTATAAGATATGGCTTTACTATACAACATGTAACATAAATTTGACAGTGTTTACCATAAAAAACATAAGCACCAAGCACTGACAAATTGCAACAGCGAAAGCCGAGCCTCGGTGGCGTAGTGGTTAACGCAGCCGCCCAGATTGCGGAAGATGCTGGGTTCGATTCCCGCCTGAGGTAGGTCGATTTTTTTCAGTGTATTTTTTCTAGTACTTATTACTTTCAAGATTTTTTAAATATACAAGATGTACAAATTTCAAAACGTTTTCAAACTGATTCGTTGTGTACATTATTTATTGGTCTAGTTTCACACGTAATATTTTTTCAAACTTTACGTTAACGCATGATGAGCGTTCGAGAATCGGTAAAAATTTCATGTTAGGTACTACTTAATTATTGTTCCCTTAACTCCATAATCTTGGTTCGGCATAGTCCTTCGGAGCCGCTACATATTAGACAAGTGGCCGGCAGCGGTCGGACAGGCACACAATAAACCGCCGATGTAGCGGGCTCACTTTGTGTCCCCCTAACTTGCAACACTTTACGATTTGCGGCATCGCGTACGCGGATTACACAAATTAGACGATGTTTTGTTGTGGAATTGTGTAGAATAACCGCTGTTCTAGGTGTCAGTAATACAGGTGGTGTGACGGTGTTTGATATTTATGTAGAATCTCTGCAGTACATTTTGAATAAAGTTATTGAATTACAGTCGTAGTTCAGCCCTGTCCATGCAAAGTTTGTCATTTAAAGAAAAGAGAGAGTTCTTAGCGACAAGACCAACTATTACAGGTTTGTTTAAGGCCACGGACTTAGCGATGAGCGGGGCGAACGGCGGTGGCGACGCGAGAGCGGCGCGTTTCAATGTACAGATTTAAATTGAATCTGCCTCAAAGGCGGCGCGATTCAATGCTTGCATAGCCGCACCGCCCCGCTTCGCTGACTTCGAGTCCGTAAACATAGGAAGGTATCTTTCACAGACCGGACAAGGGAGCCATAAGCCGAATGTGATCACAACGTAATGGGCTTCTTCCTTTTAAGAAATCTTTAAATATTTTAGATACCCTTACGTGCCCTTACTTTGATGACTGATTGACGTCAACTCACTAAGGATTTTTTAAATATATTTTTAATCACTAATGTATGTTTTAAATACGTAGATAAGTATAGCCAATCTATACCTATAGGTAGGTACGAATAATCTGAACCCCTGAGGTGGTTTCGATTAGAGCGTAATTTTTGAAAGAAAGAAGAAATATTTATTTGATACATAGGTACACTACAAAATTTATTGCCCTTTTTATGTACCTACGTGAAAGGCTGGTAATCGGTCACTATTATGAAGCACTACATTATAAGACTGCTCAAATCCTTTTAGGCTTGTGGGCGGAATCAAAAACAAAACAAACAAAGAATTACAGGATTTCCTCCAAAGGCGATCGTCACGTAAACACAGAAATTAGCTAAGGACTCGTTGCAAAACTTCACAGAATCCATTTTATTGCGGCGCAAATACAAGTTTGTTACTACTAGTTTAGTGTGTGAAAGCGGTTGGGGGCAGGATGCCAAAATGTCGCGAGTCTCATTTAAATGCAAACACAAACACCGAGTTTGGAATAGGGCAGCAGTGTGAGTTGACTTACATAAAGGTGATAAAGTCGCTTCCTTGCTGCTATTAAGGGTACTATTAGATGATAATAATATTAGATTTTGTTTCCACGGCAAATATTAAAGAATAGTTATTTGGCTGGCAGACAATAGCATACGGTCTGCCTGGTAGTAAACAGTCACCGAAGCCTATAGACGCTTGCAGACTAGTGCAGATGTGACACTTACGCGATGCCGACCCTTTCCCTACCCCGTGGTATTTCATAATATTCATTTTGAATATTATTATTGAATTACCTATAAATAAATAGAGTACCTACAGAGAGTGTGTTTATTAAAGTATAACCTTCAATTTTCTTAGGTATGTACCTAGCTAATTATTTCCAGATTGTAGGTTGTAAAAACGTGGTATAAACCAGTAGGCCTATTCGATAACTTTTTTTAATAATAATAATAATAATAATAATAATTTATTTTCTTTAAATGTTATTAATTTACATTTTATGCAATGTGATCGAAGTCACCTAGTAAGCAAAAAATGCCTGTGACAGGTGACTTCGCTCTTCCATAGCTAAAAATTACATTGACTTAAATATAAGTAGGAAATACTTAGTTTTGGTTTTAGGAAATACTATGTTATATAATAAGTATACTAAGATCTCAAAGAAAGACTTAAATTATGTTAGATAAAACAATCAACTGTTTCAAACAAACATCATACACAAAATTCTCCTATATATACTAGATTTTAAGTAGGTTATAACAATAAATTACATTTTTTGACAGTTGAAAGTGATGATCACTGAGTGAATTACACATCCATTGCTGTTTTACACGACACGCTATTATGGCACTTGTCGCGTAATACAGCAATGGATACGTAATTCACTCAGTGATCATCACTTTCAACTGTCAAAAAAAGATAGCGAATAGCCCCCCAGGATATAGTAGATGATAATTATTTTAAAAAAAATATTTTTATTTTTGGCTAAGTCAAAGATTTGTTTACCTACCATCATATTTATTTACCATCAAAAAAACGAACAAAGCCCTATTAATATCTTGTGAAAAACCTAAATCGTCTTAAAAAAATACCACCCTTTCATCTACTTGAGTGACACCAGTGACACGGTGTTTTTAGAGACACCAAAGCATTCAAAAAACTGAAGAAAAAAAACTAGAAAGTTTACAAATATTCGAAAAATCATACGTGTCTTGTGCTGATCAGGTTCGAAAGAATAATTCAAATAGTAACTCCATCATCATCATTGCAGCCAAGAGACGCCCTCTGTTAGGCATAGGCCTCCGCCAATGATCTCAAACCGGTCGGTTTTTAAGATAACTTAATTTACTACACAAAAATATACGCATTTCAAAATGGCGCCACATTTTCAGCGACTTCACGCTGCGCCTCGCGAAGTCGCGATGCGTCTCGCGGCGGCACTCTGCGCAGTGCAGCGCAGTGCAACATCACCGGCTTCTTCAAACATCGTCGTATGGCGTCGCGTCTCAATGTAAACTGGCCCTAACCGTTAGTTTTTAAAATATAAGTACCTGTACCTGCTTATGCCACTTTTGCACTAACTAACGTATTCAACTTTATCGTTCTAAAATAACGAAAAAATTAACCATCTCCAGAATGGAGTCAACATTTCCTTTTACGAGCGGTAGTAACCTTTTGCAAAGTTTGTTTAAGAATATTCAAATTACCTTCCGTATTCGGTCCTCTGTCCGCTTTGCTTAGATGCGATTTGGCTATAACCACGCTATAAAAGAGATTTTCACCTTTGTTAAACATTATATGGTTTCCTTTTTCCCTTGCTGTTTTTTGTAACATTATATGCTTTTAAAGGGTGTGGGAAAACTAGAACACAGATTTAGACAGCCGAGAATAACACGCCAAACAATATCCGTATGATAATTACTACATTGATTTTATAATATTAAAATAATTATATACTTAAATACGTTGCAAATTCGTGTCCATAATTGAAGTGTCTTTTATGTACTCCGTCTAATTACAGCTGTCATCTAATATCTACAAAGCAATAATTAGTAAAGTTTCTCTTTAATCTTATAAGGCTTTGGTTGCATTCTTCGCGAGAGCGGGTACGATTATAGTGAATCGAATAATCTTGTTTATTTTAAATTATTATCACGGACAAAAGGTAGGTGCACATTTTATGATACTATGATTTAATCACTATAATTCCATTGTGTACCTTAACTTTTTGACGTGACAACGTCTTTTAATTCGATAGAGCCGGCTGCACGCACGAAAAAACATGACGCATGCGGCGTTACCTCGCTCTGAGGCGTTCCATGTAAGGCTTGAAGTGCAAGCAAAAATCTATTAAACAAATGAAATTAAATTTTTCTTTTGAAAAATGCTACCATTCCATCAGTATTTTCTTAAGACGTTGTCACGTTCAACTATCGTCAGTAAACCGACTTTACAGACAACCAATTTTTACCTTTAAAGGTGCTGATAGACTTGAGCATTCACTTGTAACAGAACATCGAGCGTTCGCCGTTTTTATATTTGTCGAACTGAACAACGAGCCAAGCCAAGCATAGAGCCAAACATTGCTATGAACATTTTCATGAGCATGCTCGTGAATGCTCACAACACTACACTAAACGCACTAAACACACAACACGAAACGCACAACCAGCCAATACTAATAATGACTTTACACTTTCACACTGGAGAGCAACAGGGGTGCGAGAAGAGACGTCGCAGACAACGAATCGCAGAGCGGCGGGGTGCGGAATGATCACTGAAGCTTGGCTCGGCAAAAAGCTCGTAGCTCGATAGAATGCTCGCTAAAATGTTCACGTATTTTTTGTGATGTAACATCCGCACAAATGCTCATTACAAGTAAATGCTCAAGTTTAAGTTTATCAGCACCTTAACCACAGAACATAGATACCTCTTATATCTATGTTCTGTGACCTTAACGCTCTAAGTTCAAATATTAAACAGCCCGGACTGCTGTGATGGTTTAAAGTGAAATGTCTTTACGACATAGCTCAAAGAATTGCGAACTATAAATGGTAGTGGTTAGGGCATATTGCGAGGAAGACTGACGGCCGTTGGGCCGAAAGGTCCTCGATTGGCAGCCGCGTAGCGGGAGATGCAAAGTACGACGATCTGGTAAAAGTCACGGTAAGCCGCTGGATGCGGGCAGCGGAGGACGGTTCGGGTTGAAAATGGGGGAGGCAAAACGTCCAAAAGTGTCTCTCGGCTGATATGATTATGATTTTTTTCAGTGCATTTTTCTAGTATTCTTTCACTTTGTTACTTTTATGGAATTGATGCCGCCTTTGTGTATGTTTTTAAAGATCTCACAATTTCGAGGCTATATAAAGCCCATTCAGCTACCGGCAGCTTCCTTTGCGGCTTAATGTGTAAGCAAATGTTACCTATGGCTCCACTCAACCCATTTTGAAATTATAAGCGTAATTGTATGTATGTATGTATTAAAGAGTTGTCAGTAATTACTAGGTGGTAGACCCATATGTAGGGTCGCCTGGGTACCAGCGCCTTTCTTATTTCTGCCGTGAAGCAGTTCGCTGTGTTTCGGATTGAAGGGAAAGGTAGCCAGTGTAATTACTGGGCATGGAAGGCATATCATCGTAGTCCCCAGGATGGCAACGCACTTGCAGTGATAGGTGATTTACCCTTAATATTGCAAGTGTCTATATGCGACGGTCCCACTTAACACCAGGTGGGCCGCAAGCTTGCAAGCATCTTTTCAAATAAAAATAATAATAATAATTCGAAAAGTTCAGTTCAACGCTTTCGCTTATGCAATGTGCCTCCTCGCTGAGGGACAAGCTATCATCTACAAACTTAGCGTCACGCTAAGTTTCGTGCCAATTATACTTAAACAGTCAAATTGAAATAAGGGACAGTGACATTTCGATTAGGTGCTTAATTGAATTAGTTTACTGTTACTAAATTCGCGAAGGAAATATCTTGGACGACAGAAATTGACAAGATTAAAAGTATGTAATCTTGTCAATTTCTGTCGTCCAAGATATTTCCTTCGAATTGAATAAAGTAATATTTGATCAAGATAAGTGTATCTTGATCAATTATTACTTTATTCAATTCGCTTATCGATATTCCCAAGATTTTACTCGATTTTTTTCAAAGACAATAGACAGTTTTTTTCTCGAAACAAAATTACCGAGTACTTACGTTCGTTGTTAATTTTTAACTGAATATTATTATAAGCACAAAAATGCCAGAAAAATAAACTGTCCTGACGTGATGTTCGAGGTCACGATAATTCGCAGTAACAGTCAAATGTGAAAATTAAATATTGTTGATACAGGCACTTCAATATAAAGAAAAAGATAGGAAGAATAGGCAATTTTATAAGAAATGGTCATTTTTATAAGACTTTGATAACATTCCAACATACAGCCTGCCTGATGATAAACGGTAACCGCAGCCTTTAGACATTTGCAATGCCAGGGGTAACACCTGTAGATTTTTTTTTCTTCAAATTTACACCTTTGTATTATATGAAGCATGAAGTTCCGTGCGTCCGAATCCACCGGTTAATCATTAACGAATATTTCACACAAAAAGTATTTTTAATTAAGACTAATTTTCAAAAAACATCAATTCATAGCGAACATTGTTTCCAAATCAATAAGAATCGAAGTGAGCATTTTAAAACGTTCAGTGGAATAATTTTTCCTAAAAAAAAATGAAATCATGATAAATTTTCTTTTTTTTTAAATTAAATTTTTTAGGCACCTTATGGTTTTTTAATGATATTGTTTCATTCTAGAAGTTCGGCTACAAAGAAATCTAATCAGGCTCCAAAAACAATTAAAAGTACCTAAAAAGCGTACCACTTGAGGCAGGAGAACATGAAAAGGTTAATTAATTGAAAAGAAACTCTAAATATTTTGTTTGAGGAGCACAATTCACGCACATAAAACGGCGACCTTGTCAAAGGCAACTTAAAAAGCAAACTCATCCCAGACATCATTAAAGAAAGTCGAAATTGCCGTGGCACTCAGGCTAATGGAAGAGAACACTCGGTAGGCAACTTTTCTCTACTCGTAAAACAGATACGTTGGGGATGCGGTTCACTGGTTTTGTCTAAAGTGCGCGATACACTGACACGTGAATCATATTAATTAAACATACATACGATCACGCTCCTACGAGCGTGATCGTATGTAGTCCCATGAGGGGTTGAGCAGAGCCTTAGGTAACATTTTGTCGGTTATTCCCAGCCGTCACCACTGGCTACGTTCCCACAGGCGAAAAACGAGAAAAAAATCCCATTTATTGCCAGTGGTGACGACAGTGATACCGAAAGGGAAATTAAAATCCCAGATATCACCAGTGGTGACAATTAGATAGAGAAACTTCCCAATTGTTGCTAGTGGTGACGTTTGAGATTAAAAATTCCCGATTATCATCAGAGGAAAATTCCTAATTGCATCATAAAAACCCAAAAGACATGTAATAGTCCTTTAGTAAAAAAGTCGTTTCTGGCGCTTCGCCGCCCGCTACCGCGGCACGCTCGCTCCGCTCACTCGGCACGCGCATATAGGTCGCAAGTCTAACCTAACCTAAACCAATGTTATACCTACCTAATTATTGGTTGGTTGTGGGTGGATTTTTGAAAAGTCAATCTCTAAGGGGGTAAAATAAGGGATGGAAGTTTGCATGGAAATCCGTCATTTTTTAAAGTAAAAACCATGAAAATCGGTTTATGGCGATTGGGTTAGAAGAAATAATAAGAAAATTAAAATGCTGCCCGAGTAACTATTCTACGCGGACAAAGTCGCGGGCAAAAGCTAGTTATACATATAAGTGAGAAGTAAATCGACGCCTTTCTTCCATAACTTATCTTATAACGGGGCTGTGAATTTCTTCACGGTGCATCTGGACCCATCGGGATCCTTTGTGTTTTACCTATCTTTCTTTTTAATCTTGTCGCTCCTTGAATGTAGGGCACCAGCCTAAGCATGGAGATTTTTCCGAAACCCACAGAGAGCTGTGAGGCTACCGATGGTTTTAGTGGGTATTTCAGGGGTACCTCAACTTTAATAATTGAACTCAAATAATGGAACACCGACCAAATACCTAGTCAGAACAGTGTGGGTACTGGGACATGTAGGGATTGAAGGTAATGAAAATGCTGACAGACTAGCAAGAAAAGGATCGGCTCAAGACCTCAATGCGCCCGAGCCTTTTGTAGGATTATTTAGAAGTACCATTAAAATGGCACTAAAGGAGTATTGTCAAAAGAGGCACCTCAGGGAATGGTTGTCCACTACCCGACTGACACACTCAAAGAATTTTTTAGGATCCTCACACACAGGCTACCTTAAAAGAATTGGAGGAATCAACAGGACCCAAATCCGCTGCCTCACAGGTGCACTTTGCCACTAAACGACACTTGTGTACAATAGGCAAAGCTGAAGACCCTATCTGTAGAATGTAAGGTGAGGAGGAAGAAAGCATAGAGCACGTACTATGTGACTGCGATGCATTAGCCAATAGGCGACTAAAGGTCCTGGGTCTAGGTTATCCTAAACCAGAGGACTTTATAGACCTTATTCCCGCCAACATCGTAAAACTCATACAAAATGTTTTAGATGTTGGCGGGGATGGGTGATAAGGAAAGGGGAAGCACAAAAGATCCCATAGGGTCGAAGTCCTCTGAGACATAGCCTCAGCCCCTTACATAAGAATAATAATAAAAATACCTTTTATTTTATGGAACCACATATCAAATGATTATAAATCAACAGTGAAGGTTTAAGAACATTTTTTTTAAAGTAATGTGTAATGCACATAATTGAAACACATTATTCTTAACATAAGTTTTTAATGAAAAATAATGAATTTGTTTTACTGTTTTATGAATAATTGTTTTGTAGTTTGGATTTTGGCAGATGACTATACTACGGAACCCCTAGGTTCCGCGGAACCCAGTTTGGGAATTAATCCACAGTGCGGTACGATCCGTAAAGGATTTTCCATCGAAGAAAAAAAGGCCACCAGGCTAACTATATCCATGGGCTTGAAGAGTCTGTAGTGCCCTGGACTTGAATATGATACTCCCAGCATATTCATTCTACCCTGGCTATAGAATCGCAGTCACACAGCAGGTGTTCCATTGATTCCCGTTAATATCCACATGCTCTGCATCTGTAGGTGTTATTGAAAGTTGCATTTTGTGGAGCATATGGTCTAAGCCCACCCAAATACCGCCTATATTTCTCCCATCGGTAAGGGGTCGTTCATTAATTACGTGAGGCTCCGAAAGGGTAGTAGGGTTACCATTCGGCCGGATTAGTCCGGACATGTCCGGACTTCTGTCAGTCTTTGTCCGGCCCTCTAGTTTGTCCGGATTTTTTTGTTTTAGATGGAATACAGGTAATAAAGCTTTTACGACTTTTCAAATTTCTAAATAGTAAGCCACCTCCACCTGGGGGGAGGAATTTGACAAAAATCACGAAATATCACAAGCGGGGTGTAAGACATCACGAGTATTTATTTATTCGTCTAACACGCGATTTTTAAACTGAAAAGCTCCTTGCTAATCCGTGGTCCGAGGACAATGTGCATTAAATATATTCATGTATGTTACGCATATGTTTATCGCACGATTACACCATTCCTTTAATATTCTTTTTATGCCATTAGAAAACAACCTTAATTTTCTAGAAATAAAATTAGGTGTTACTTTTTACCTGTATTTACAGATAATATTTTAAAAAAATTAAGATACTTTGTAGGTACTAAAAATACACGTGATTTTAGGGATGGGGGTAGTCTTATACTGACCACGTATCACCAAGGGGGAGGGAGGGGGTTAAAAATGCAAAAAAATCACATGATTAATGGACGGCCCCTTAGTATTTCTTCTTTCCATCTGCTAAGATTCTTACATATTTTGTTTTGCTTCAACTACACAGTAGTAGTTTATCACAGTCCATTATTTCAGAAAACGTCATTCTTCGCCTCCGTAACGGCAAAGCATAACGCGTCCGTAACTCTATAAACGTGTATTTCAAAATGAGGTTACCCTCCTTTCGGAGTTTATAAACAAAATTCGGGGATTTTCACATGAAAATTTTGTAAAGTTTAATTTAATTCGTTTTATCAGTATACCGTTACCGATTCTTATCTGAGTAACAGGTTGAAAGTAAACTTAATTAAATAACTTAATTAATATGTAACATTAAATAGATTTCGCCTTTTTTTAAATTCTAATTTCACTAGTTCTTTTTAAGTGTTCGCGGGAACGGCAAAATCCTCAAGAAAACACACCTACAAGCGTAGTCAATGCCATGTTTTCTGACGTAAGTCCATATAGTATTTTCGGTTCGCCTTTGGTTGATCAACAGTTATTAAACAAATTTACAGGTAACAAGCAACGAAATTCAAAGTTATCATTTGGCAAATCAAAGTTTCATTTATTTATGTATCACAAACTTTACATCTCATAAAGTAAAATTTGCTTCATATATTGTCATTTTGCAAAAGAACATAGCAAATTTTTCCTAAAACAAATACTCTTTAATGATATGGTTACTTAGTCTAAAGACATTAGGCAATTTATGGTATGGCACCGTATCATTTCTTAAATTTTCATACTAAAAACATGAGAATTATAAAACACGAAAAAATTGTTCTTAGAGCGAGGTGCGAAGCGACGAGCGGGTTAGGTCCTAAAACATCTGCAAAAAATTAGGTTTTAGCGACAAACGAATCGCTGTGAATCCGATTCGACTCAGTCTTGTCTGCCCTATCCCTAGAGTGTTATTAAAATCGCAACCGAAGCTAACGGCGATTGCTTTTTGTATTCTTGCTTGCTACATGGATACTTGCATTGCATGAGGTATGCTTATGCTTGCTTGCATTGCATGATGTATGCATTCTTGCATTACATGCTGTATGCATGCTTGCATTGCATGCTGTATGCCTGCCTGCGAGATGCTTGCCGGGGGGTGCAGGGGGGCTGGGCCCCCTGCTCGGGGGCGGTCGGGGGGTTGAGGCCCCCCGCTATAAAGAGTACGAAAATAAACCTAGCTAGATAAGTACGAAAATAAACCTAGATTAGGTTAGGTTAGACTTGTGACCACGCATAGCGGAGCGAGTGAAGCGAGCGGAGCATTGTATTGCTTGCTGCATGCTTGCATTGCTGCATGAACTGCTTGCATGCTGCATGCTTGCTTGCAAGCTGCATGCTGCATACTTGCTTACAAGAAAAATAGATATTAACAATTATATTTTAATGGTAATTTATAAATTAATAATATTTAAATTGAAAAATAACTAATTGAATTTTTAGTAAACAAAAAGTTTGTAATTGAAATTTAGTCAAACAAATTATTTGTAAAATAGCATTTTTGGTTTTTGTAACTTGTTGATAATATGTCAGTATGTCTTTTAAAAGTTTAAATAATAATGTATTTTTTAAATGTTTGCTTGTCATATGCATGTTTGCGTTTTGATGTCCTTATGTTAAAACATTAGTTTGCGTAATGAAACATTGACAAATATTGCTTGTGAAATGGTAACTTACTAATGAATTGTGTGCGAAACATTAGAGAACCATATAATCCAAATCAGACAGTGTACGCATATAGACCGTTGGACTTAGGCCAACCTCAAGGAACCTCCAACCCAACTTTTTTTCCAAAGATTTTTGCCAGGCGGAAGAGGTTAGCCAGTACCTTGCCCACGTACCTTGCCCACCTACCTAGTGCCATGTACCTTGCCTACGTCAAATTTAGATCTAGCTCCGCCACTACGACAGGGTTGCAACCTGTCATTATTTTGAGGCACTGCATGGCCCTTACAGTCAAGTGTGGCTATCTATAACCAAATAACGCATCGACATAACATTTTTATATTTATTTACTTATATTTTATATACTAAATAGTACATCCACAGAAATAAATAAAGATTTATTTCTGTGGTAACATCACCAAAAAGAGCCTTACTGTTTGCGCATTGCCTAACGCTATTTTGTAAAAACTTTTCGTGTATTTTTTTGTTACTTTTATAATTGTATTTTTTGTGCCAAATAAACGTTCATTCATTCATTTATTCATTCAAATGTTACCTAAAACTCGGCTCAACTGTTTTGTTATTGTGAGCGTGATAATATATTATTTAGACATATATGTTTTCTACCACGAATTCCCAGCGCGGGAATATGATCTTCAATGAATAATCTAATAACAACTGCTATAAGTGAAAGACACAGCGGTTGCTAGGGCAATATCATTTATAAATAACCCTAAATCAATAGCTAAAAAAATTATATAAAATCAATTAAATTCTAAATCCAAGTACTTAGATAATTATAAAAACATACAAAGGAAATATAAAAATCAGTCAGTCGGCAGCAATAACTGTCTGAAAATAAGGCATTTTAATTTGTATATAACTAAGCACAAGGCATACTTAAATAAATAAAAAATACTATCCTGTTTTAAAAAAACAATTCAAGTTATAAAAATAAAATGGCGTAATCAAATTATCCAGCACCACGTCCAGTTTCAAGAGCAAATAATCGAAATCCTCATTAAAAAAACAATACTTTACATACTGCCCATAAATATTTCATCCCGCCCCAAGGCAATATAAAATGACCCTACTCTCGCCACGTTGCAGCATTTTTTCTACAGACTGTTGCATATTTGAACGTGTTCAACAAATTGGATTCTGTAATTTGCATTTTTTATGCTGAACAAATGACTGCCGAAAGAGCGGGGAGGTGAATCAAGATCGGCTTTAAAATAGGACTCGCTGATTTAATTTGAGGCTTTTGTGGAGCGGCATCGTCCGTACAGATTTATATGACTTAATGTAAAATATAAAGTACATTCTAGAATATCGCATAACGCTATACGCGTAATGCTCATAATTGCATAATGTGAGGCATTATTCAGGCTATATTTTGAAATAATGTTCTCGCAACAATTTCATGTTGACTACAATATTTCGTTAGAGGAAAGTTTGCTGCATATGTAGGTACTGGCAAACAGCTGTAATAACAGATTTCTTTTCTATTTTCTTTCGTCCCTATCACGTTGACTACATATTAGCTGCCACGAATGCGTAAAAACCCTATACATTGATACTTAATACTTTACTTTTCTTTTCTGTTCTAAGTAAAGTCATCAATGTAGATCGGTTTGGCGTCTATGTATGTAGAACATGAATTTAAGATTACAGATAAGGTCAAGGTGGCTAAATCCGTCTAGGGGGCGTCACCGTCTGCTTCGATTTACTTTTGACGGAATAATCCTATGCTTTTTTTATATAACGTTGGTAAAACAGGATAACATCGTCGTTCAAATTATGCCAGACAGATGGCGAAAGTTGACATAGACATGAATCAAACGTCGTTAGAAGTTCAGTTGAGTTTCGAAAGTGCCAAGTGAGTAAGACGTGTCACCTTTTATCGAAGGTAAATATAATATTATGACATTTTTAGTAATAAAAAAGTAATACATTTATAGTTCAAAGCCTGCTCAAACGATTATGTGTTATTGCTTTACAATAAAACGTTTAATAAGTTACTAATCGTATCTGAAATATTTCTAACCACAAAATCGTGAAGTGGCGAATCCCGTCTATATTTAACGGGGCAATTTCGTCATGTGCCGGAATTTCCCTATTTCAGATATTGTAAACCTTTTTTTACTAATCGTAATCTTTTGAGATTTATTGGTTATACCTACACCACATTTGATTAAATTAGTACAAACATTTAATGGGATGATAAACTTTTTATAATACATACGTACTCAAAATGTATGCAACATTTGTTTTATTTTTTTAGATTTTGAAGTGTTCGTAGAAAAAGTTGGTAGATTTTATGAGTACTACTATACCTTATTGTTTTTGTATGTACTAATCAAAAAATATAAGATGGTGTATTATTACAATTTACATTATTATCATTTGTTTCAGAACGGTTTACCTATATCACCATTATAATGCGAAACTACAAAAGGAAAACCAGTAAAGGTTCTTACGACAAAAATGATTTGCATGAAGCTCATCTAACTAATGATAAAAGTTTGCTAGTTCAGTTCCTACTTTAATAAGTCTATAGTTTGTTATTTGTTGTAAAATAGTTATTCCTCATAATATTATTATGTTTAGGAAGCTATCTCGTGATTTGTTTTAAATTCATAAATAATGTGTTTTTATTTTATTTGTTGTGTCTTAAATTTTATAAGTAAGTCCGGACTAATGTAGATTCAACCAGGCGCTTGAAATCTCATTGATATATAATAAATGACTTAAAATTAAAATGTAAAGTTCATTTATTCCACTTCGTACATCGCATAAACTAGGTTTACTACCCCTGGCTTTGTAAGTATGCCGGAATAGCCCCCAAAAAATGTTTATGCGTTTAAAATGATATCTAGACTCTATTTTGACCTGTGTAGGACACATTATAGACTGTCGTTCACCAACAAATAATCAACTTGGTGTAATATTAAAATTGCTTGGAATTTCATAGAAATATCGCTACATGACGGACTTGCCCCCGAGATGAGGGAAAATCCGTCTAGTGAGAAGGTTTTTAAAAAATGGAATTTATTTCAAAATCTTAATAGAGATTCAGATAAATTATACTTTGATAAAAAGTCACTTAAAATCCAATCTTGATAGCCACATAATATTTGACATCTATTTTAAGGTTTCTTTATTATGCTTGATCAACTTCAGATTTAAATAAAGTATGCCGGAATTAGCCACCTCGACCTTACATAACTAAGCGATAGAGACGTAAGATTGTTAGGACATAGATAGCACAGATATCATGCGTTTTTCGTGCACGTTCGCAAAAAATAAGCAACTAAGGGCGAGGTACCTACTAGCAGGGTTGCCAAGTCTTTTCCGAAAAAATACCGCACAGTGAGCAGAGAGCTCCTCACTTGCCGTATTGCCGATCATTGGACTCTCGCGCACAAAAAACTGACAAAATAGGGTTTATGAAAATAGCTTCACTATGTCGAATCTCCGAATTTTATTACCAGGGGGGGGGCTTTTGCCCAGAGAGCGTTGAAATGGCTAGATGGGCTCTGATGACGAGCCTGATAACGATTCTTATTAGGGAGAAAAAATAGTCAGAAAAAAAATACCGAACCTCCCATACTTCGGTATTTTTGTCATACCGAACACCCAACACAGTGCTTAAATACCGAACGGTTCGGTAAAACACCTGTCAACCCTGGGTACGAGGCTTGCTCAAATCATCATCATCATCATAACAGCCTTTATAATTTGACCCACTGCTGGGACACAAGGCCTCTCTTTGTCATGGAATGGAGTATAAGGTAATCAATACCCCATTGCTGATCCATTAGTAGCCTTCTACGACACCCATTGGAGGATATGCGGTGATGCTATTCTACTCTGCCGGCATTACATGGCTATGGCTAAGGATGTTACTCGAATGGATGATCAAAAAAAATATATTCGATATACCTCTATGTTTCAGAATGCACGTTGAGCTCACCAGCTTCTTCTGCGATTATCTTCAGTCAGAAGAACAAGTAACGTCAGGAGCCAAAAATGATGCCTTGTAAAAATTCTAACACCAGGTTACCAGATTAAGCTGTTCCTGGTTACTCAATAAGAAGAAGCTAAAACATTGCCTTCGAAGTCCGAAGACAGGGCGAGGACACGGTGATTCTTAAATCCGGCAACCTACTCTATTTCCGGGAGGGCGAAGATCTGTCCCAAGGTGGTGTCGGGTTTATTGTCCACAAGTCTCTCGTGAACAACATTGTACAGATCGAAAGTGTGTCGAATAGGGTGGCGTACCTTATACTCAGAATCACCAAACGGTATTCGTTGAAGGTCATACAGGTATACGCCCCGACCTCGACACACCCCGACGAGGAAGTGGAAGTAATGTATGAGGACATTTCTCGGGCAATACATGCTTCCAGGACCCACTACACTGTTGTAATGGGAGACTTCAACGCAAGGCTAGGCAAACGTGGCGATGATGAGTTGAAAGTGGGGCAATTTGGAACTGGAATCCGGAACTACCGTGGACAAATGCTAGCCGAATATATGGAGAGAGAGGGACTCTATATGATGAACTCTTTCTTCAAGAAACGGCTGCATCGGAAATGGACCTGGGAAAGTCCGGATGGTACAACAAAAAATGAGATTGACTTCATCATGTCGACTAAGACTCGGATATTCAATGATGTCTCTGTGATCAATTCGTTTAACACGGGAAGCGATCACCGAATGGTAAGAGGCACATTGAATCTCAACGTCAAATCCGAACGGTATCGACTGATGAAGTCTACGCTCCGCCCTGAAGCCATCCAGATCCAAAACCCCGAGCGCTTTCAACTCGAACTGCAAAATCGCTTCGAATGCCTGGAGGACTGCATAGATGTGGACACTTACAATGACAGGTTCGTGGAAGCTGTTATTACGGTGGGTTCAAAACTTTTCAAACCCAGCCGTACAAAAAAAGCGAAGAAAATCTTAGAGCCCACATTAAAGCTGATGAAGGAAAGACGAGGGATGGTTCTGCAGTCTTCTGAAGATGCTCGTAGGCGTCGGCAGCTCAACAAACATATCTCCAAGTGCTTAACTCGCGACATACGCCAATTTAATACAGAACGTATTAAAGAGGCCATCGAGCGGAACAAAGGCTCCAAAGTGTTCGCTAGAGATTTGTCGCTTGGAGAGAGCTTGCTGACGAAGCTGAAGACAGAGGACGGCAGAACCATCACATCACGACCTGAGCTTTTGGCCGAGATTGAAAACAAGAGCCAAATTAACCCGACACTATACCGAAGATATCCCGGACGTCAGCCTGTACGAGATTAGTGTAGCTCTTAAACAGCTTAAGAACAACAAGGCGCCGGGTGATGACGGAGTGACAGCGGAGCTTCTGAAAGCAGGTGGACGACCGGTCCTGAAAGCTCTTCAGAGGCTATTTAACTCCGTTATACTCGAGGGCAAAACGCCAGAGGCATGGCATGGCGGCGTGGTGAGACTCTTCTTCAAAAAGGGCGACAGGGCCCAATTGAAGAACTATAGACCCATCACGCTGCTGAGTCATGTTTACAAGCTGTTTTCAAGAGTTATAACGAATCGTCTCGCGCGCAGGTTTGACGACTTCCAGCCTCCCGAACAAGCCGGATTCCGAAAAGGCTTCAGTACCATAGATCACATACATACGCTGCGGCAGGTTATACAGAAGACCGAAGAGTATAACCTGCCATTATGCTTAGCGTTCGTAGACTATGAGAAAGCCTTCGATTCTGTCGAGACCTGGGCAGTGCTCCAGTCACTCCAGAGGTGCCACATAGACTACCGATACATCCAAGTGTTGCGGTCACTGTACGAAAACGCCACTATGTCAGTTCGCCTTCAGGACCAGAATTCAAAACCCATACAGCTCCAGCGAGGCGTGAGACAGGGTGATGTTATATCGCCGAAACTGTTCACAGCTGCGTTGGAGGACGCGTTTAAGCTTCTGGACTGGAGAGGGCTTGGCATCAACATAAATGGCGAGTACATGACTCACCTTCGCTTTGCAGATGATATCGTGGTTATGGCTGAGACCTTGGAAGACCTGGGCGCAATGCTCGACGATCTCTGTAGAGTCTCCCAACAAGTGGGTCTTAAAATGAACATGGATAAGACGAAAATCATGTCTAATATCCATGTTGCACCCACTCCTGTAAAGGTTGGAAGCTCTACACTGGAAGTTGTCGACGATTATGTTTACCTGGGACAAACAGTCCAACTGGGTAAGTCCAACTTCCAGAAAGAGGTCAATCGACGAATCCAACTCGGCTGGGCAGCGTTCGGGAAGCTACGCGGCATATTCTCGGCCCATCTACCGCAGTGTCTCAAGACGAAAGTCTTTAATTCGTGTGTGTTGCCAGTGATGACTTACGGAACCGAAACGTGGCCGCTTACAATGGGCCTCATAAGAAGGCTCAAGGTCACCCAAAGGGCAATGGAGAGGGCTATGCTCGGAGTTTCTCTGCGTGATCATATCAGAAATGATGAGATCCGCAGGAGAACCAAGGTCACCGACATAGGCCAAAGAATTGCGAACCTCAAGTGGCAGTGGGCAGGGCACATTGCGAGAAGGACTGACGGCCGTTGGGGCGGAAAGGTCCTCGAGTGGCGACCACGTACCGGGAAACGCAGCGTTGGTAGGCCCCCCACAAGGTGGACTGACGATCTAGTTAAGGTCGCGGGAAGCCGCTGGATGCGGGCAGCGCAGGACCGACCGGTTTGGAGATCCTTGGGGGAGGCCTATGTCCAACAGTGGGCGTCTCTCGGCTGAAATGATGATGATGATGATGATGAAAACATTGCCAAATTTTGAGAAGTGAATTTTCCATGCGAAATTGAATAGCCCCAAGCAAATCTTACATGCTTGACCATAACATCGTTTTCCTACAATAAACAGCAGTGTATCTTTCACTCAGGAATAAGGAGCTTAGAGAACGGTGGTAAGCCTCATTTTGGCTTGCACACATCCCAATATAAATAGCTAACTAGCAACAAGACGTACAAGGTACAAACACAGTACATATACTAGCTGAAACAGTATGGAAACTAGGAAGTAACGTCCAAGTGCACACTCATACAGACGCTCGGCGCTACCCAGCCTGAAGTGAATTTCAATTCTACAGATAGCAGCGAGTGTCGCGTCGAGAAAAGGTGATGTTTGTTATGCGCTGTCTCGAGTATCTGTGTTCCGTAGTAAACTTTTGTTTTAACCTTGTTTTGACCTTAAAATAAATCTATTACAAATCGTATTTTTAAAGTATTGACGACAGTAGATCATTCAACCCAAAACTGTCGAATTTCTCTAATTGATTTTCAACCTTAAACCTTAAACGTGTGTATTTTAAAGCGCAAAATCCATTGGGAAAATTTGGCATTTTGTGGTAGCCTGATGTGCTATTCTATGGTATTTATGTCAATAAATAGACCTATAGTTTCCATGAAAAGGAAATAATTTTCAATAGGCCCATCGCAGATGACGGACTTCTTGTCTGCCCCAGTCCGTGACATGATCTTTATCAGTAAGAGAATAATGTCGTGTCATTTTTTTATGCGGACAAGTTCAACTTAACGCTTAGTATTATAGATCATGTCGCGAACTAGACCGCACCGAAAGTCCGCGGTCTGCTATGTAATGCCCATCAAAGCAATGATCCTATAGCTTTTCATGAAGAGTGCCTAATAACAACGATGAATGAAGATATGTTATTTTTATATTACAGTTATCTTTCTAAAAGTGCAACTCAATTAATTGTTATAAAGAATCGTAAAAAGATATAAGTAGAACTCAAAATAAGCCTAGTTATTCTATACTGCTTTTGCCAACTGTACTATGGTACAAGTCTCTGGAGATCCAATTCCCCCGACACTCCGACCTCTGTACGTCATGGAAATAGGGTAACGAGTCCGTTGACCTCTCATATTATGTATGTCATACTTGTGTTATGATTTGTAGCGGCACACGTCGATAGTTGTGAAGGATAACGAGTATAATCTACCTACTGTGAGTATAAGGAAAATGTCACAATGGAATTTTATTTTCAAAAGGCTTCTGAATTCAGATTGTTTGATCGATCAAAAGGTTTCCCTCCTAGATTTTTCATATACGACTTCTTAAGTAGCATTAAAGGAGCTGGCATAGGGCACAGAGGATTTGTCGCACGTGTCCGGGGGAACATTTAATGACGAACCTTCTCCTACTGACCGTTGTCAAATGCCACTACTTTTCGTGGTTCGTTTCTGTCAGACAACTATTATCTATTCCAAATTCTAATTCCAATACTCCACCAAGTACGAGATGGTAAGATTGGCCTTAGATATAGAAGAAGTCTGTGATTCCACTTGAGTGAAACTAAGCTACGTTATAAAGACGTGTCTGATTTTCCTACATTGCTGCTCTGAGTGAAGCTATGAAAATAAAGCAATACGATTGGACATTATCCTTAACAATGTAGCATCAAGTGAGATTTGTTAGGAGTGTGACCTGACAAAACTCAATAGACAAAAATATCTTTCGTCTAGTAATTTAATAAATGGTGTCTCTTAGTGAGAAATCGGTACAAATGTATTTATTTGTAAAACACTCTTATAATGAGCGTGAATAGGAATCAAGTAATTGCTACGATCTATCGAATTGCCCCGTGAGGCTGACATAGTCACCTAGTGTACTAAAGCCTCGTTAAAAAAGAGATAAAAAAACAATTGAGATTAAGGCCTTCACCTTCAAAAATATAAAAACAAAACGTTCGTATTCATCACACAATGATTTATCCTTATACCTGACCACTCCATCATCATCATCATCAACAGCTCATATAATGTCCCCACCGGGGGGCTCGAGCCTACCCCACATTAGGGGCGATTAGGCCCTAGTCAACCACGCTGGCCAAGTGCGGGTTGGTCGACTTCACACACAACCTAAGAATTTCACCAACATAAAAATTAATTATTATTCAGATACTTAGATATGTCAGTGATCCGGAAGAAGTCCATAGCGCCGTGGTAGTGCACTACTCAGTACGCGATCAGTACTAAAAAAAAACCGGCCAAGTGCGAGTCGGACCCGCACACCGAGGGTTCCTCGGTATAAACTACTGTATCTTTTAATTGCGTTAACTTAGAAGTTTGATTTTTTCACTGCTTAAAGGGACAATAGACCGAGGTATTTGGTATAAATTTCAATATGATACCTTTATTCGTTCCTGAGAAATAAGGTAGTAAGTTTAATTTTATTAAAATATTTTTATTATATTATATAACTAAAAAAAATGTGATTTTCGCAATTTTTCCTATATTTGCATTATATTACAATGCTTCATGCCAAATTTCAAGATTCTGAGTTTACGGGAAGTAGCCTGTAGGTTTTGATTCCTTTGCGAGTGTCGGAAATTTGTTGAAAATATCGACATAATCGGCTGTATCTTTTGATTGGCTTGGCTTAGAAGTTTGATATTTTCACAGCTTAAAGGGACAATAGACTTGCGTATTTCATGTGAATTTCAGCTTGATACGTCCACGCGTTCTTGAGATAAAGGGTCTTGACAGACAGACAGACAGACGGACAACAAAGTGATCCTATAAGGGTTCCGTTTTTTCCTTTTGAGGTACGGAACCCTAAAAATTAAGGCGGTTTTCCTTCGTGCTTCGGAAAGGACGTTAAGCTTGTGGTCCCGACTGTTGTCGAAAGATAGCAGTCCTCCCCAAGGAGGGTTGGTGTCAGGTAACCGGCCGTAAAAATCTAATGCCATAACCTTTATCAAGCCATACTTCACTGAGCCCAAATAAATTGTGAACAGACTAGGAAAAATGCAAAGGAATATGTCTGTAATTATTTCTTACCTATGTGAGATAATTTCGCTAACATTTAAAAGCGCTATTGAATTTAAAAAGATAAACTTGAATTAATACAGCTACAATTCGCGCGAGAAAATCTGCAAGTTCCCATACGATACAATATTCACGAGTACACCAATATACTTCGGCAACAATATTCTGATTCAAACAAAACAAAAGCTGTCCACAGCCACAAATATTTCCGAAAACGCGGGAATCCATAACCAGAGATAACAAATGGATCACAGATACGATGTTGAAACGTTATGCCCAAGTGAAAGGTAAAGAGAAATAGGTTTATTGTCCTTGCGAGATCGAAAGTAAGGAATCCTTTTAAGGGCTGGGTTCAGAAACGACACCGTTTTGTCAAACCTTGCCCGTTTTCTGCTGAAAGTTTGATGTGGACGATGTTACCATTTACGCTTAGATGAGCCTGGCAACACTCGCTCCAGCCTTTTGGGACGCACCTTTTCGCGTTCCTAATAAATAAATACACAGTACATGTTTCCATTTTCCCGGGTGGAGAACATTTTTTGTTCCTTTAAAATATTTTTGTAGCTTCTGATGGCTGAAGGTAAAGTAATTGTAAGTAGGCTTTTAGGATAGATATATAATTCACCGACTGTGGCGTGTTATCAATGCCGCTATTTTTTCTTTAGAACATATAGCCTTTTCGTATAATCTTTTTTAACCGATTTCAAAAAAGGAAGAGGTTCTTTATTTTTTTATGTTTGTTACCTCATAACTCTTTACCGAGTGTACAGATTTTAAAGATTCTTTCAACCTTTAGAAACTGATGGTTGTCAGAGGTCCCATTTAAATTTCATCGACATCTGAAGAGAAGTTTTTGAGTTGCCTATGTCGATGTTATCGTAATAATTCTATTCCTTGTTTATCTAAAAAATCACGAGATAGTTTCCTTAAAATTTCTATAGATACTTAAAATACTAAAATGCAAAAAATCTATTATTTTTAAATAAAAAAATCCATCTTAAAAACTTAACGGCGAAAAAAAAAACGGCGAAATAAAAAAAAAATGTTTATAAAAATCCAAATGTGTGAGGTCCTGGTCCTGGTTGCCCAATGCGGATTGGTGGACGGAGTTTAAAATGATCAATACCCCTTTGCTGACCCATAAGTTGCCTTCTACGACACCCATTGGAGGATATGTGGTGATGCTATGATTCTCTGCCGGCATCATATGATATCCTCTTTGAATGACCCAGAATTTTAAGAAGAAGAGGCCGGGGAGATGTTTTTCGGGTATAGAGGGAACGCCGTCAACCCTTATAAACTGGAAAAAATAAATCTTGTGTATCGTCGATACTTATCCCACCCAACATTCCTAATCTTCGTTAAATTTTAATTAATTTTAATTTTAACTAAAATTAAATCAATGATGTAGTTACAAGTGTTCGCTTACGTTATAATATAAACAAACCCTAAAACAATTTGTAATTCGAGACAACTTTAAGTTAAGGATTAAAACGGTTTAATATGCTCAGTTATGAACAAACTGCAACCCTTCTAATTTCATAGGCATTTGATCGCGACCCTAGGCAATTAGATCGGACAAACAAATCTCGATTAGGGCACCCGCCTAACTCTCATCTCATTAATGTCGTGCTCACGTTTAATTAAAATTCGCCCTTTAAACTAGAGACGGGCTGTATTTTGTGGGGCACTATCGATAAAATGAAATTTTATAGTAGTTATGTCGATAAAGTATCGCACAATCCTCGATGAATATAAAACAAATCTAGTTATATTACAATAACTAGATTTGGTAATTACTAGACATGATTATTTTTTTAATGTAATATTAAATGACACGAGCAAAATAAAAATTTGGAAATATGTTAAAACTTCTACATTGAAGATTTATTTTCTGGTAGGGATGCCTGCTTTCTTGTAGAAATAAAATAATTGATGAATGTGATAAACAATGCTAATAATTTAATAATTTATCTAATATATTGTCTGTATAAAGTAGCCTTTACGTCGCTACTTGAACAAAAGAGTCGCAAAACAAAATGATCATTATGGAAAGTTAAAGAGTAACAACACAAAAAATATTCTTACCTTTTATCAATTTATAATTATAGCTACATTTTATTTGTGCACGACACGATGTACGATATTGAAAACATATAGATCTTGGTTGTATATGAAAATACAAAATAAAGCTTAAAACATCGACTACACTTTCTCATCCCTAATACAGATTTACTCTATGGTTGAAGAGCTTGTCGATTCATTATTAGCACATTCTTAAGGAGATAACGCCTGTCCCCTAACGACCGTAAAAGATAGAGTTGAAATATGACGTTTCGGAGTCGTTACTTTAATTAAATTCTTTTATGCGAGTTCATCTTTTGATACCCCATCTCGGAGTGAATAGGCCTTTTTGTCTGACGACATTTTGACGTAGATGAAAGAGGATCTCGGTTTATTTCTTTGGATTTTATTATCAGAAGCACCTTAATCAAATTACCAAAGATCTCGTCCTGTTTTATACCCGGAATACCTACAGTATTATAGATGCTTCCTTTCCTTCTTCTCGCATCTTCTTCTTCAGTAGTGAGGTCTTCCCCATGGTAGAATCTTTTTTGCAATGAACCACTTTGACTTTGACCTATTTTCAGCAGTGTTCATTGTATAGGGCAATGTCACGAGCGGAGCTAATCTCGTCTGTCCATCGTATCAGGCTACGACTCCGTTATTGACTCCTTGAGTTTTGCCAATAATAAAAGTTCATAAGGTGAAGAATACTTCTAAAGTCTATTTTTGTTGAGTGTTAATTAATTAAGGTGTCCAATAAATCAACAAAACATACGAACCAAATCTTTAACGTAATCGGACGTAAATTCGGACTCTATGAACGTTTCGTTGACATTTTTTCGTTTATTTTTATCTCTGTTTCGTCGTTCCAATCCTAGATAGCCTTGTTTGGAAGAATTATCTGACTACGACCACTAGCTCTCGGGTATTCTCTTACACAAAGCATATTCAACAAACTGAAAGTAATGATGCGTGCACACCACGCAAAAGACATAATGCAGCTTAAAAATTGAGGTCAACATAATCCTACGTTTCGTTTTCTGTGATTATACGGGTCTGAGCAAGATTGATGACGACTTGCAGGCTGGCTGCCGGGCTTAAACGCTTAATCCAGCAGATTATGAGGCATAAATAGCAATTCATGGTCGTCCTCCCGCACTCACTTATGTAGATCCGCTCATGTAAATACTGGCTACTATAAACACTCAAAAGCTTGATATAAATCTCAAGCATTGATCGACACTTGTATTTGCAAGAATCTTATTCATAAAATTCCCAAACTTACACTTTATTTTCTTGAACGTTTAAACTCATAGCACTTTATATTGAAGTAATGTAAAACAGACTAAATTTTACGATGACAGAGGTATCTTTTCGCTTATCTATTCCAACAAGTTAAATCTCAGTAGGTACATTTATCTACAGCATAATTTAAAAGTTCTCAGCCGAGGCTTAACTCGTTCTTTGTCGAATTACACTCGAAAGCGGTGAATCTGACGCTCTCCAGAGGATCTTAGCAATCCAAAACAATGGCTTTGAGATTCGTCTCATCTCTATCGAACGAAATGTTTTTCAATTATGCAGCGTGGGATCTGAATTCGAATGTTTTAGTTCAGTAGGTTCTGTGAGGATCATGATTTGGGATCTGAGCAGGCAATCTGGTACGAACTTAGAAAATTATAGTTACTATTTTTGGAAGGTACAAATTCTATAAAATGAAATAATATTATAAGCTTGCGTGTAAGATGAAAGCTTACGCAAAATACTTAGAAAACCTATTTCAATAGAAACTTACATTAAACCGGGCGCTATGTTATGTCAGATTTCTATTTTGATGTATCGTCTATTTGAGTTACATCGTTTGTTTAGGGTACCTAGTACCTTACTTATGTTTAATTTCTTAAATAAACACGTTCGTTTGACTGTATAAACAATTTAAATAGTACTCTTTAACCTCACCATTTTATACTCCCGACCCAGAATTAGACCGCCCGTCACCTCCACTTTACCGAAGAATGGAGTCAAATAACGCTACCCTATGGTAGTCGGAATCTTACCAAATTTGACTGGGCAAAGAGAAAAAGAGGTTAGTGGAGATGAATGTTGTTACATCATTAGCTACTCTTGGTTCACAAGTCCCAGGCACTTCTAGTTCCCCCTCTCTCTATGAACCCGGCACCTACATGATGAATGCATATAATACTAAGATATTTAAGTGGCTGTCGTTTTTTGTAGAAAGACATTCAATTTTGTGTCGTTTTTCAAACCATGCCAGAAAAATATTGCGAATGTTTGTTTTGAGATAAATATAAAGAAAATAACCCAGCCAATATGATAATTACCACATTTGATGAAGAATAAATTGTCAAAGTCATCCAAAATATTATTCGGAGTACTTTAACGCTAGTTCCGACGTAATAGGTCAATAAACCCCCACGATCCAACCCTGCGTAGGGCTGCTCTTAACACGCCTAAGCTTTACAAACGTTATACTAAATCGGCGTTATTTAGCAACGCCCGCTCTAATTAAGGAGCGCCCTAACTTTTCTTGACGTCGATCCTGCCGTCCGTATGTTGGCCCGTTGAATAGATTGTTTGGACACTCGATAGGCAGAAACGGATTTAGGGGATTTACGTAAACTTTGTTTGGGGAATCCGGTGTTAGCTCTAGCACTGATTAATTGTTATTAACTTTTCAAAAATGTGATTAGGAAGATTGGGAAGAACTAAAATTGCATGTTCTCTATGAGTGAGTTTTCTGTGGAGCTGTTTTCTGTAAAGGTCGTCGCACACTTAGCAGCTTGGAACCGTAGCGAAAAAGAGGCGGTACGCTACGGTCCGTAGCCGTTTCGTAGCTGCATTTCTGTAGCGGTCATAGTAAAAAAAACTTCTAAAACACCCTTAATGATAAATCGGAGTGAAAAATATTTTTAGTTTAGAAAAAAAATGATGAACGAATAGTACCTACCGGAATCGATAGGTAGGTATACCTATCGATTCCAGAGCATGTAGTAGGTACTTACGACTGTAGTGCTTCAATATCATAATTATTGATTTTGAAATACAGACACTCAATTTGAAGATATTATATTTACCTACATTATCTACATTAAAATTTATATATATATAACGAGCGGTAGCCTGCGGCTTCACTCGCGTCAATATCGGTAATCGGTCAATATCGCGTTTATATGTTTTTCTGATGTATGAACTATATTATCGTAGTTTCATTAAAGCTTTAGTAGCTTTTACTTTAAAGGGTAACAAACACACATCCATCCAAACTTTCAATTTGATAATATTAGTAGGATTGTTTTGGCACCATCATGAAATGTATCGCCATTGCCCTAACTTTTTAGGTACCTCCTTTACATTGCTCCTTCCTAATCATGTTTACCTTTTGTGAAATAATCCAAACAGTCGAGCTACAGTGCCTTTATGTCATTTTACAGTTTCTTGGTTATTAATCTTGAGATAACTAGATAATTTAGTAAAGATACTAATAGACATAACTAGATAATTTAGTAAAGATTTGTCCCGGATTTGCATGGGTATTGCAATCTGTTGAGTTGACTCTGTCTTGGTGGAGTAGTCAGTATAGCATACATACACATCGAGCGGTCCGGGTTCGAGTCCTGATAGCGGCAAATGTTCGTGTTATGAACACGAATATTTGTTGACGACTCTTGGTTGTTTATGTAGAGACCTTCTTGGCGTTACATTTAATAGGTTGGGGAAAAAGTTTCTTCGCATTTTTTAAGAAAATTCAAAAATTTTTTAATATAGTTTATTTATATTTAACTAAAGTATGTAGGTACCATTTTGTTCGATAACTTTTTGCCATCTTGTAGGTAGGGACATGATCCCATTGCTATAGAAATTTTGGGACTTCTGGTCAAAATACCGCGACAAGTGGTTTTGGCAGTCCTCTCGTGATGTTAACCTGACACTGCCTAAAGAATTCTGGAGAGACCGAAACAGGTGGAAATCTGAAGGTGCAAGGTCAGGACTATACGGCGGATGCATTAACACCTCCCAGCCAAACTCTCTTAATTTTTGCTGAGTGGATAAAGATGTGTGAGGTCTAGCGTTATCATGATGAAAAACCACACCCCTTCTGTTGATTAATTCCGGCCGCTTTCTCTCAACTTCTTGCTTTAATCTCATCAGTTGTTCGCAGTAGAGTTCAGAATCGATGGTCCTGCCTGGTGGTAACAGCTCATAATGAATGATGCCCTTCCAATCCCACCACACACACAGCATCACCTTGTTGCGAGTTAACCCGGGTTTCGCCACAGTCTGTGAAGCCTGACCGGCCTTTGACCACGACCTTTTTCGCACGTTCTTGTCGTACGTGATCCACTTTCCATCACCAGTTATCAGCTTCTTCAAAAATGGTTCGGTTTCATTACGTCGTAATAAAGAATCACAAATGAGTACACGGTTCATTAGGTTTCTTTCAGTGAGCTCGTGAGGTACCCAAATGTCGAGCTTTTCTTGTGTACCCAGTTTTTTTCAAATGCGCCAAAACTGTTTTGTGGTCAATTCCCAGTTCTTCAGCTACGTCGTAACTACTGACATGCCGATCTTGCTCCACTTTTTCAAAAATGGCATCCATTTTATCTGTAATAGGGCGACCAGAGCGACGTGCATCTTTGACATCAAAATTTCCGGATTGAAAACGCTTAAACCAAATTTGTGCTACTCTCACAGACACTGTACTAGGTCCATAAACATCGCAAATTTTTTTCGCGGCTTGCGTTGCATTTTTACCTTTTTTGTAGTAAACTTTTAAAATGTATCGAATTTCTTCATTAGATTCACTCATCTTGGCGGTACGAAAAACAAATGAAAATCACACATTTTCCTAATTTGAATTTGGAATTATGTTCTTTAAAATTTAAACTTTCAATGATACCAAAACCAGCCAGATACAAATAGTATAGCCAAAGAGATTTTATTACAAGTTTATACATACTATAATGCGAAAACACTTTTTCCCCAACCTAATATGTTTATTTACTTATAAAAATATCTAACAATTATTATGTGTATAAAAAAATCCATTAGGTATCATCTAGTATCCATAACACAAGTTCATAATGATATATGTATACTTAATTTGGGCTAGATAATTGGTGTTAGCGTAGAAATGTAAAAAAACTAATAAAATAAATTATTAACTACAAATCAATGACGTATTTTCACATTGTATAATAGATACAATCCAAAAAAAAATCTATAAGACAAAAAATGACACTCTGAAGAACGTGAAACAAAGTTCAATCGAACGACTGGATTCATAGTAGGAAATAAGCAAAAATGCTGCCGAAACTTTGATATTCGTTATTTCGCCGTAAACAGCCTATACTTATTACGGCAAATAATTCGCCTTTGTTTATGTTGTTCAGTCTATCTAGCTGGCTAGAGTAAGCTACAAGTTTCTAATGCCTCTTTCAAGTTCCGTTTCACTGTGTCCTTTATCCTTGGAGTTTGTAAACGTTGTAACGTCGTCCACATTTTCAACAACAACCTACCTACAAGCTTATACATGTGAAAGTCCACAAAGGCAGTAATAGATATCACCCCTCTACAAGGGAATAAAACAGTATCCCAGTAAGAATAGGTTAACTTTACCCGAGGGACCGTCGGCCGATGGGTTTTTGTATCTGACAAGGGCACTAGTTTGTTCCTCGGTCCCCTAATAAAAATTTAGCAGCGAACAGAATCGAAAGTAGGGACCTTCTTGGCGTTACAGTCCTGGCTTTATTGGGTCAACGAATAAACAGAACTGTTTTGGGAATGTTAGGAATTTGGTGACGAAGTTTCTAGATTAACAGCTTTATACTAACGCCCCCTGTGTTAGTTTTATACGATTATTATACGAATTCACAAGTTTAGAGTCAAAACCTCGAGACCTGGACAAATGCTTCCAGTTTAGCTTACCAACATGGCAGAATCCAAAGGCTATGTTAGGTAACATTTTCATATTTCTATAAAAAATCGGGACTTTCTCGTATACCGGAAACGACTCAAAAGTTGAAAGAAACCTTATATTTTGATGTCATACATGCGTGTAAAATTTTGGTCACCCATCCAAGTACCGGCCGCGCACTTGGTTGCTTAACTTTCGTGATCGACGACAGAATTTGATAGAAACCTTATATTTTGATGTCATACATGCATATTAAATTTGGTTGCAATAAGTTAAATACTACGAGATATTGTGCTAACGCACAGGCACCCACACAGACATAATTCCAAAAACGATATTTTTGTCGAATTTTTTGACGATTATAAGACTTTCTCTATACTATGTATACGAGAAAGTAAAAAAGGGTCGCCATTGACTCCCTCCCACCTGATATTAAGAAGAAAAGTCCAAATGCAGCGAGGGTGGCTAGCGCAACGGTTTATCTCTCGCACTAACTATCGTTGGATTAGGATTCCACTTCACCACCATCATCAGGCGGAATGGAGTCATTTCCTTGACCTTTTATAAAAATAAAAAATATATAAAGATAGCGAAGACGTCGACCGACCGTCCTGCAAGGTGCTCCACACATTTCACAAAACCTTCCTCCCTAGTCCTAAGTTATTTGGTGTTAGTGTAGTATGTATTTTCCTTCCATTGTTTGCTGTATATAGGTACCTAATTATTCTTTATTTATCTATGATTGTCACTTTATTACACCCTTCTCATTATTCTCGTGCTCTTTGTTTCATGTCCATAAGTAACAATATTTGTCAGAGTACAATAAATTATGAATTGCCCCAATTTTTTAACAAAACTCAACTACCGAATGTTTAAAATATGTATACCAAGTTAGAGAATGGAAGTAATTCGTTTCCCCTTCCCTCTATCACGTATTAATGAATGGTCAACAGGGTGCATTCTGTAGTACCTATGCAATTATTAATTTAAACACTGAGTTCCTTTGATAGTGTCAATTAACTAGTTTTCGTGTTTGCCAATGTTCCAACGGAGCACACTCAATTGTATCGCAAACACGGCTTTGATAACACAACTGATAGGACTGAGGCTGCAAGCGTATCTAAGCCCAAACTAAAGGTCCCGCAGACCGGACGAACCAATCACCAAAACCAACAGCAATACTAATGCAAATTGGGATTACCTACCTCCGGACACCTATTATCCGGTGTAAACAGTGCCGTGTTCTATGACACTTCAGCTGCACAATTTTAAACCTTGTATCGTAGGTGTTATGGTTATAAGATCATAAACGTCAACACGTTACTGTATTGCGGTTGTAGCCTGAATAGTTTGTCGAATGGCTGTCTATAACATTATTCTTAGTGGCATTTCGTTGGGCTTAGCGCGTTGGATAACTAACTACCTGCGAATAGGTGTAGGAATTGGAAAAGATTAATAACTTTAAATTATGAATTTCTTATGTATTTTTACTTGGCAGACAAGCATATTATTATGGCCTGTCTGTTGGTATGCAGTCTGACAAACAAACGCCAAGTTTAGTGTATTTCCCTACTCCATGGAGCTCTGGCTACCTTACCTACTCACCAACAGAAACTAGAGTCCTATAGGTATACTGCCAACCTATTTAAAAAAAACGCTCTCAGAACTAAAATCGCCGAGAAATAATTAAAAAAATATATATAAATGTTTTTTAGGGTCGGTGCCAACCTCAATATTTGGGATAAACCTAGTCACTTGTATTTGGAACCTAATAGTAAAATGATAACGATATCATCGATGTCAATGAAATAGGCATTATTTAGGATAACTCAAAAACCTGCTCGTCATACGAGAAAGTAAAAATAGTAGGTAGGTAGGTACCTAGGTGGTACTGTTAATTTTTTGTATAGGTACGTGACTTCCGTGAAAAACGAGTTTTCTTTGACCCGTAAACTGATTTACTACATTATTACTATGTACAACAAAATATTATAGGTACATACACCTACCTATTTCCAAACATATTTCCAAACTTGCAAATTCTGAACAAAAACTTCCATTCCTAAAAAATGCGTAGCATAAAGTTACAAGACCCAATTAGTCTCTTTCCTGATAAAGGAAATATTAGGTATTTACCTAATTTATTCCGATAGAGACTTAATTGGACCGATCGAGGATGGAAATTCTCCGGCATCTCAGACGTAGGTGTGCAAGATCGTGTGTAAGAGACAAATCCTTTTATTTTTAAAATATTTATTGCACGTAGGTAGTGTTGAACTAAATATCAGCTTCAATTTTCTTGCGAGTACCCATAGAAAGTCAGCTTCATACACTACGCCCGGTCAACGGACACATTGTCACCTTGTCCGCATATTTTATATGTTTAGCGACTGAATACCTACATGAGCGACACATATTACAGACAGTATCACTAATGGTATGATTATGCAATAAAATAATAAAAGTTTCCACTAAGTTTTAATTTACTTAGGTATAATGAAACTGTGTATAATTGGCTTAAGTAATGGTTTAGTTAACCTGCAAATTCTAAAATAGTTCTTGAGTTTTTGTACATTAAATAAAAATTAAGATTGTCTAATATTTGAAAAAAAATATTTTCATAAAATTGTTAAAAACACTTCAGTAAATTCACCAAGAAAGTACTCGACATAATTACGACGGAACTTCATCATCGATTTTCAATTTCGTCCCAAAAAACACCTGATAATTTTTCCGTTCATAAACCCTTGAAATTACAGGAAATGAATTAATTCTTTTTCATTCAAAGCCCCAAATTGGATCCTTTGTTGGTAGTGTTCTTTTCATTTGAAAGATATCGCCTTGACACAAATTTTTCATCTCTGGAAGCAATATTCCTTTCAGAGGCACCCAGTAACTCGATAACTCAGGACAAAAAGCATTTAAGTATGAAATTCGCCAATTATACGAGGCGGAACGATGTGCCGAACCGATCACAATTAAATACCCTTTCTTCAAAGGGAACCATTTTAATTTAAATCCCAACCCTCTTAAAGCGATGTACACATACGGATTAATATTAAGCGGGATGGATTGGCCGTTTCAAAGTATTTCGTGTAATTGATAATCAAACAAGTTTTGACTATGGACTAAACGCAATAGGTAGAGGTAGTTCTGGGACCGGGAAAATTATATCTTCGAATCGAACTGCTTTTTATCTTTATAATCTTAATTATGGCTTAAAGAATTCACAAAGCCATATCCTGGGGTCAGGAGTCGGGACAAGGGGTGCTATGTTCTGAGACCTCCCCGCGGTGCACCCTGGGCAACGTCTGGTGCCTCCACAGACGGCTGACATCGGACAGCTGACAACTGACATTCGGAACGGAAGGGCCTTTTTCAGGGCCAGCGGACCTTTGGGTCGTGGGCCAGCCGATAGGCTGGTGGGCCGCCTTGAGCGGCACTGGGAAGTCGGTCGCTACTGACACGTCTCTGCTCTCAGAGGTGGCAATTGGATGCGACCTCTGGTTTGGTTTTCCGCGGTGGTGTCATGGGAGGCAACGCCGCCCTGTCGAAGCCAGCGCCTGGTGCCTACACGACACAGCCGGACCCAATCGAGTCGCTTCCTCGTGAGGGACCGGTAGGACGGATGGCTACGGCCCTAGGTAGGGGGACAGATGCGTAGACATCGGGCTTAAACTGCGCTGAGTTTCACCCATAGATTAGTAATCTATGGTTTCACCCAAGCCACCCTTGGCACCACTATGAGGGACGCCGGAAAAGGCCCTTTTCAGGGCCGGTGGAGCCTTGTGCTCGGTGGCGGCCGGTCTGCAAGACTGGCGGTCTGTTGTCCGGCCGGACAGCGGACAAGAATGACCGGTGCACCGGTTGGGCCCGAAAGGGCGGCCCGGAGAGGACGTTTAGTGGGTAGGGGGGAACGCCTGTACCTCGAGTCCCACATACCCCTGCAGTTGCATCGTACTGCAGGGATGATGCGTAAATGCATTAGACCTCTCCGATAAAAAAAAAAGAGTCGGGACAAAATATCTTGACTCCCGATTTTTATAAGTAGATACGTCACATATTGTCGCAAATCCTGTTTAAATAAATAGAAATATTTACTGCAAGCAAATTGTTTTGTAATTTGATCGCTTGCTTCTTATGCCATTCAAGAAAATTTAATAAATATTGTTCGATTTACAAAATTAAAAATTCAGTGGTAGGTATATAAACTCAGGACAAAGAGGACTAGAATGGGATGGAAAAGCTTTTGTCCGAAATTGGGATGAATAGTCATTAAAATAAATAACTAAGAATATTATAATTATCTTATTTTACTACCTAATTGCAATTTTTTTAATAATGTAAGTTTGTTATCCAATTATACCAGAACCGCTGAACGGATCAGGATGAAATAAACAGAGGCACAAATATAGATTTTATACTCTGGAGAATTCATATATTGTTTTATAGGCGGCATCCACGCAAGCAGAAGCTATGCTGCATCAAGTTATGATATGATTGTGGGACTTGAATCCAAAATCGTAGCTAATAGGTATACCTACCTGTTTAAAAACCAAAATCAGCTGTGAGTTTGGATTAAATTAAAATAATAACTATAAATACAAAACCCAACCTTTACTGCTTCATGGCCAACATCCCTTCTAGAAACTTCGAATTACTGAGGAGTTGTTTTGATTGAGAAGGCTTTATTAGTTTTGGTGAAATTTTGATCCGCCTCAATTATTATATTGGAGGTACGGCTGAGGTTAGCAGAAGACGGTCAAAGGATCCTACTCAAGATGATTATTATCATAAGTACTTAAGGAGTTAACCCGATTTTGCGGTTATAACTTGTACAATCGTGTATTAAAAAGGTTTTGAAAAATTTAACATACTTAAATAATATGATAATCGGAATTTTGCGTGAACCAGCTCGCGACATAATCTTTATTGGGTTGGTTAGGTACTACAACAACGACAACATGTGGGAGAAAGCTAAATTGTATGAAAACTCAGACCAATAAATTGGTCTGAGTATGAAAATTAATAGTTTGATTCACATGCAGTGGCGAATTTAGAAATTTGCCACCAGTAGGCTCAGACCAATAAAAAAGTCCAGTAGGCTAATAATTTTTTGGCGCCAGTAGGCTAATCAATTTTTACCGCCCCTACTTAGTTCTGAAATTCGACGTTCCCTAGTTCATTCGAGCATATGCCTAGTTCACAATCATATCTATTAATTAATTTGCAACTGTATTGGCACTATCTTCCTCATTTTTCTATCAGCCTTTTTCCCTTGATTTAAAAATTTAATTTTTCGGGGCTCTTTCCAAAATTTGGCCAAATTTGCCGTCCCTAGAATCTGCCGCCCTAGGCTCCAGCTGTTATTAAATCCGCCACTGTTCACACGGACCACATTTTGTCGTCAAACGTAACCGTCAATACCAACAACGTCGCAATCGCAACATATTGACGCAATCACCAGCGAACCTGCCTAGCAGCTGCTAGCCTCCTGGCAAAGAACAAATGACAACGCAACCACATCGACATTTTGTAGTTGCCACAACATAACTGAATAATGCTGTTGTGACGCTATTCTCAGAGCACAGCTTTGCCTACATCTGTCGCTACGGTGTGGTGTTAAATATTCCCTAAGACTAGTGGCCCCACCGCCGCTGACCGAGAATTAAGCGAGTACAAAATAAAACTCAATTCCCAATGACACACAAAAAGCAAGGACCACCCGAAGAAATGTCCTCTTATGGATAAATAAGAACAAAAAATGTCAATACAATATTTTACATCTTTGTGCACTTGAGCTCAGTGACTGAAGACGTGGTCACATGAAGTAGATAAGAAATGCTATCGGTGTTTTCCACATCGGGGCGCATGGATTTTGTGACGGATACTGCTGCGCGTTTTGATCAAATTACACACTAACTAAGGTTACATCAGCTTATTTTAACCGTAGATGATCGATTAGGTGAAAATTGTGTTTGGTAGGTACACCAACTGATTATAGTCAAAGTATTATAACATCGTCAAAATTGGCTTTACTTAACCAAACTACTAGTTATTTCATCATCATCAACAGCTCATATAATGTCCCCACCGAGGGGCTCGAGCCTATCCCACATTAGGGGCGTTAGGCCTTAGTCAACCACGCTGGCCAAGTGCGGGTTGGTCGACTTCACACACAACCTAAGAATTTCTTCATAGATGTGTGCAGGTTTCCTCACGATGTTTTCCTTCACCGTAAAAGCGTCTATTAAACGTACATATGAATTCAAAATTTGAAAACACATTGGTACGTGGCGGGGATCGAGCCAATGCCTCCCGGGTGGGAGACGACGCTCTTACGCGCTACGCCACCGACGACGCTACCAGTCTAGTTATTTGAGTGCAACTAAGTGTGTGACGTTTGTCTAAAATTCACTACCTCTCATTCTCTCATGTAGAACTAAAGGCTATATAATGGAGAACCAATGTCATGTTTTACCTACAACCCGAATTTATACGTAAGACCTTAGACAAAGCGTAAGACCCTCCCACGAGTCGCAAAATAATAGGGCTATTTTGATTCCGATAATTTTTTGATTCCCCTTAGCTATTACAATCCCAATTGAACACCCGCATAGATAGTAGTCGATAAGACTGTGACAGCCATTTATTAGGTACCTAACCTAACCTAGGTGTAGGATGAGAATAATTGCTACGTAATGAAGGTAAGTTTATAATAATGATAATAAGTATAAAAATATTTTTGGTCAATGTTTTCTGTTATGACGGAATAAAGTTAAATTCTGATCGTGATGACAATGAGTGTATAAATTAACAATATTCGTGGGGTCAGTTCTTAAATAAAAACTAGGATAACAAAAGACTAAGAAAACAAGCACAAATAATAATGTTCTCTTAGATTTGCGCGAGCACTCCCAGACCAAATAAAAAGTACCTACCTACTAAACAAACATAGTCTACATTTTAGCCGACATTAACAATAGGAGGAGTTGATATTACATTGTGAGCCCCAATTTTACCCGATTTGATTCAATTCTGTCCTTTTCCGTTGTAGGGTTACCTACAGTTTTTTAAACTATTTGTTTGTTTTGTAAATAAAACAACTTTTACGAATTTAACTCGCGTGTAATTAGATTTTACATTTTGTTATTTATTATTTTTCAGCGTTTTCAGCGTTCATCCCGTGACCACGAACTCTGTACACGCGAGTTAAATCCGTAAAAGTTGTTTTATTTACAAAAAAAACCGGCCAAGTGCGAGTCGGACTCGCACACCGAGGGTTCCGCCGTACAAACGTAGCGGTTTACAATTTATAAACTGCTGTATCTTTTGATCGCGTTAACTTAGAAGTTTGATTTTTTTCACTGCTTAAAGGGACAATAGACCTAGGTATTTGGTATAAATTTCAATTTGATATCTTTATTCGTTTGTGAGAAATAAGGTAGTAAGTTTCATTTTATTAAAATATTTTTATTATATTATATAACTAAAAAAATGTGATTTTCGCAATTTTTCCTATATTTGCATTATATGACAATGCTTCATGCCAAATTTCAAGAATGTGAGTTTACGGGAAGTATCCTGTAGGTTTTGATTCCTTTGTGAGTGTCGGAAATTTGTTGAAAATATCGACATAATCGGCTGTATCCTTTGATTGGCTTGGCTTAGAAGTTTGATATTTTCACAGCTTAAAGGGACAATAGACCTGAGTATTTCATGTGAATTTCAGCTTGATACGTCCACGCGTTCTTGAGATAAAGGGTCTTGGCAGACAGACAGACAGACAGACGGACAACAAAGTGATCCTATAAGGGTTCCGTTTTTTCCTTTTGAGGTACGGAACCCTAACAAGCAAAAAGTTAAAAAACTGTATAACCCTCCAACGTAAAAGACAGAATTTAACGAAATCGGGTAAAATTGGGGCTTCAATGTAATATCAACTCCTCCTATTATTATAAAGTCGGTTAAAATGTAAACTATGTTACCCGGACCGTAATAACAAATCGATTGACACCTATTGACACCTTATTCATGAAAATCTTATGATTAGTTTAGGCACTACGGAGAAACATGCATAAATACATACATAAATTACATAGACTGCTAAATTCATAACCCTTACTTTTGGCTTCGCCGTAATCGGGTAAAAATGAACATTTTTTCTCTTCAACAAAATTTCCCTAGTATATGTTCACACTTTGCCTCCAGCTATCGAATTTTCTACATAGCATGCAGACTACTTCACCGAGACGGCCGTCAATATACTATGCTTGCATTTATTCCAAAAAACGTATATATAAACGGTCTCCCGGAGACTGGGCCTGTCCCAAAGCAAACATCTGTCTGTTCCACTTCAAACGACTACCTACTATCTCGGAGGGAGGAGAAAATTATCTCGTGAATAAATTATATTTCTTCCCCCTTTATGAAGACGCTTCAACTGCATTTTCGTCCATGTTTTTTTTTGTTTGGCGTAGATCAAAGCATTGCAGGAGTTCCGGACGCGGCCCGTGACCCCGCAAAAATAAAACGAATAAAAATTTTAATGTGACTTGATGTCTTTGGATAATAAACGTTAAAGTACCTAAGAATGTTTCCTTGCTAAAGGTTGTTTGTTGAATTGAGTTTGTTTAGTTAGATTTGCGCGGTTCTTTTTGAGTTTTTGTTTGCTTTTACAATTTCTTTTAGGCCCCTCACACAATTTTGCGTTTATGAAAACGATGCTAAATTATTTTCGATTGCTGTGTTAATTTTTTACGGTCTTGAAATGGAAGAGGTAGGTACTTTAAATTAATGAGTTGGGATTGGGAACGCAAACCTTGAGATGGTCGAAAGTAAAGTTGAGCAAAAAGAATATTTTTTCTAGTATTTATAAATATAGTAGGTTAGATAGGTAGATACTAGTTTAAAAGTCAAAAGTCGACATTTATTTATTCATTTACGTACTCACCTGGAATCGAACCCGGGACCGCTGTATCTAATTCCGGCAGACCAACCACTACACCAAGAATGCGGTTACATTTGTACCTACCTACCATAGATATAGGAAACTATAGATTGGCAATGTGAAAGAGAAAGAGCATACTAATGCGTATATTAAAGCGAGATAGATAGACGAGACCATTTCACATACACGCAGGCGGCCTAAGTCGGCCTTTTTGAGCCCCTATATTTTTACAAAATCGGTCATAAATAAATAAATTTATTAATATCAAAATCATAAACTATCATAACAGTATATCCATTAAGCATGAAATATTTATCTCATGTTGAATTTATCCCAGCACTATTAAAAGTAATATAAAAGCGTTTTTTAAATGTGAAAGAGACACAAATAGTTTTCGCGGCTCCATAGTAGGTTCGTTCTGTTAGTATTCTGACTCTTTCTGTCTAGAGCATGATGTAGGCGCGTTGTTTTTGTGCCCATACCTATATAATAAATTCTCGAAATCATTAAATTTTGAGTTGTGTCCCTATATTAGGAAAGCTGCGATAGGTACTACTTACATTATCATAGTTCCCGTTTTTATTTATATTTGTTTGATAAATCTGACAGATATTTAACAGACAATTTTGTCTACACTTCAATCGATCTCTGTAAAATATTGACTACAAGGAAATATTCATAGCTAGAAACTTAACTACCTAGGTACTTACTGTATCTAGCTATAAATGTTTAATAACGCCACCCATATATTAATTTCCTAATTTGCGTCCACTCAATCCGGTCTTCCATTTTGTAAACCCGTTAAATCTCCCCACTAAATGCGATTCCGTTTAATTTAATTTCTTATAATACGAGCGGGTCCAACCGAATTCCTGTAACCTGGGTTACCGTGCCGAATCTACCCTCTTTGATCTTCGCTGTAGTATTGGAACCCTTTAATAAAATCCTTGTAAAATATAGGCACAGCAATCTGTTTGAGCGTCGTCGTGTAACCGGTCCTTAGAAAGTATTCACACGTACGGTCAGCAACAGAAGTATTGTTCTAGGTTATAGATATTATTAGTACCGTTAGTACCATGCACAGAAATGATTATTAAGTAAGTAATATTTCTGTGGTACCATGTCATATCAACGCCAGCGCTTTTGCAATAATAATTGCCATCATTATTCGAATGACTATTATGACAAGGTAGATACTAAAGTGTTAATCTACTTCTGAAGCTGGCTGAGACGCTGCAGAATTTTGCAGTTTCGTTACCTAGGGTTGCCATGCATGCAGCGCGGTGTCGCTGGTTACTTTGAGTTGGTTGCCATGTGGTCCCTACCGTTATACAAATTAGCTCCCCGCCCACCCTTACGTGTTAATTTTGGTGTAGAGTAGTTGGATTTGGCAAAATGACGGAAAGAGCACACTGGCACACACCGTAGTTGGAAGTTTTTCACGACCAAAATCTGTGAGATGTTTACCATTTTCAACCCTATAGTTTTCATAAAAGTTGCAATAACATGATCATTACAACAAGATCTTTAAAGCCTAGATTAAGTTTTAACCTAAGTTTAAAATCTATAAACTATGTACCTAGGTACGTAGGTACCTACCTAGTTCGGAACTTTAATAGAAACGTTCGTATTGTTCAGGCGAAACGTCTTTGACTATTCTTTTGAAATATAGAAGGGATTTAGCAAATTCGGCATTTCATGGGTCATTGCCCGATCGGGATTCCATTTTTCGACCGTAACCGCAATCGCTTGATTGCGGAAATATATTCATTTCTTATTTCCTTTGACATGAAGAAGGGTATGTATCTATACCAATAATTCGTTGATCTATACCTACCTAATTTCCAAAACCTGGTACTAATATAATAAAGAGGACAGAATCGCTTGTTTGTAACGAAACCTAAACTCAAAAACTACTAGACCGATTAAGATGTTTGCTACGAATATAGAAACCATACCTAAAGGCTACCACTCATCCCCTAGTCTAAGATCCGAACCTATATCGACCTTCACCGAGCTGATAATAGAATGAAACATATTTTATTATTAATTTAGTATATTAGAAAATATATTAAAAATGGGTTGTCTAAAAAAATACTGGACAGACTATTTTTAATTATTTTTTGAAAAATTATTTTTATAAAAATATTGCAACATCAAGATAATAAGAAAATTTTGTCGTGCGCTTATGATGATATAAAATTTTTTCTATTATCCAATCGAGTGAAAGTAACTGATATCGACATACCTGTTCATACCTGACAACCCAGTAGTTCGCGCAGGTAAATTATAGACAACCCAATGCCTGCACATTCTATACGGTTTCTACTATCAGTCAGGACAAAATTTTCTTATTATCTTGATGTTGCAATATTTTATTCATTTTTTTTTAAAAATCATTTTTCAAAAATAATTAAAAATAGTCTGTCCAGGATTTTTTTAGACAACCCATTTTTAATATATTTTCTAATATACTAAATTAATAATAAAATATGTTTCATTCTATTATCAGCTCGGTGAAGGTCGATATAGGTTCGGATCTTCTACTACCCTATTTCACCGCCACGCAGAACAAATTTTCAAAAAATAATCTTTATACAACATGTAAACTAAATAACCAACACCCTGAATACAGGTGGTTTGGGATCGGCTTCCGAGTTGACTTCAGTATTTTTTTTAAAAAAAAACGATTTAAAAAAAAAACTTTTTTCAAAAAAAAAATTATTGAAATCAACTCGGAAGCCGATCCCAAACCACCTGTATTCAGGGTGTTGGTTATTTAGTTTACATGTTGTACCTATATAAAATTTCCATGTCACAATGTTAGTTACCGTACTCCTCCGAAACGGCTTGACCGATTTTCATGAAACTTTGTATGCGTATTCAGTAGGTCTGCGAATCAGCTACTATCTATTTTCCATACCCCTAAGTGATAAGGGTTGTTAACCCTTAATTTTTTATTTTTATTTATGGACAAAATTTTTTGTTTTTATTTTTTTATTATGTGGCATTAAAAAATACATACAACCCTAAATTTTTACTTTTTTATCACAAACTCCTATTTTTTTATAGCCATTTTAGTAATTTCATCATTTTTGTAAGGCAAAATAACGTTTGCCGGGTCAGCTATAGTTTAAAAAAATCGGGAGTGGTCTCCCCTTGACTTTCTCGTATACCGGAAACGACTCAAAAGTTGAATTACTATTTTAGAGAAAAGCGTGGGGTGCTCAATTACATCAGTTCTTGAAAATATTCGATCGGTGAGATCGGTACAATTAAGAGTGCGTTCCAAAACCAAGTGAAGCCAAGTAGACAGCGTAAGAAAGCTTTCTAATTGGTGTAAAAGAACTATAGTTTAACAAAACTAACCAATGGTGAAAACGCTTCTTAATAACGACCAATAGTGAGCTACCATTTACTCTACCCCGAGTAAATTGAGATCGTTTTGGAACGCACCCTTAATTGAGCACCCCACGCCAAGACAGCAGCTGTCAGACTGCAGTACTATTTTTCATGCACACATGCGCATTACGCACACATCGGTGTTTTTTTTTTGGGTCTCACCCTAGTCGATTCATTGCCAATCTATAAACGTCAGTAATAATAAATCTATGTAAATATATGATAAATATGACTTACGGTTGCCTCAGTCTACCTACAACTCTGATGTATGTGTGCGTGCACTGAGAGCTCACATCGCAACTTTGTGAATAGTAGGTATATTGCAGGATGCAGTAAAATATGGGAAAGAATTGTAGAATAGCGTCCGAAAAATTGTAAAGAAATATTTAAAAAGATACAGCCGAAATAAGTGATCTCTAAGTTCTCACATAGCACTTTCTACATCTGGGAAAATATTAAGTTTAAACAAGATTTTTGCTTATGGATTTTTAGTAGAACTTTATTTACGACGAATCTGCTATATAACACGTTAAACAGCGTCGTTTACAAAATATAAAATTACTTTTTCAGTGATCTCTCAGTTCACATAAATGAGATTAGTATTTTTGGTGGTTTACTATAATATTATAAATGAATTCGTATTATTTTCATCGCAACTTTTAGTAAAAACTAAGAAATATTGTAAAAGTCGTAGAGAGAGGGGTTCCCCGCGCGACAAATATAAACTTGTGTGTATGCGTTGACACTGAACTGTACCCGTAGTGTAAGTTTTTTAGTATACAAAACGCACCGATTGTAGTTGCGTTACGAGCAGGGTTGCCAGGTCTTTTCCAAAAAAATACCGAACAGTGAGCAAAAAAAAAAAAGTCCTCACTTGGCCTATCCTAGGGTGTATGAAAATAGCTTCACTTTGTCGAATCTCCGGATTTTATTACTAACTAGGGTTGGGGGGGTGCTTTTGCCCAGAGAGCGGTGAAATGGCTAGATGAGCCCTGATAATGAGGCCACAATTCGTTTATCAAGGAGAAAAGTTAATCAGAAAAAAAATACCGAACCTCCCATACTTCGGTATTTTTGTCATACCGAACACCGAACACAGTGCTAAAATACCGAACGGTTCGGTAAAATACCGAACACCTGGCAACCCTGGTTACGAGCTCAATTTGTATGAGAAACATGATCTGCGCTTCTCTCCGCTAGGGGCGCTGTTCACGTTTCCTATACAAATTGAGCTCTTAACGCAACTAAAGTAGTTGCGTTTATTACACTATAAAACTTACACTACGGGTACTGAATCGCTGTCGAAAGTAGTGTCCAAGCTGAGTAGTGTAGATAGTCATAGCATGAATTAACGATCCTATTCAGTTTAACTCTTAAATTGGATCGCGATAAAAGATGGTGGTAAGATAGCTGGCCTAAGGAGCGGCTGTCCTTCAGTGGATGAGAATTCCGAGTGAAGTTCGCTTCCAACTTCGCCTTATCATCACTTAACATCAGGCAGTGTTGGGCTTTAATCAATTATTTTTTTAATCAACTATTAATTGATTAATAAAGTAATTTGAATTTAATTCATCTTAATTAAATTAATCGCAATTAAACTTTTAGTTGCACTTTGCAATTAAATTATTTGAATTAATGTAAGTTAATCGTTACTCGCAATTATAATAATTGCAATTAGGTAACTTTTTTTATTGATTTAATAAAACAATTAACTTTATGTATCAATACGGAATAATTGTAGTCATTGTCTGTCTGTCTAATCATGTTCAATTTAAGTTATTAATAATTATTAGACTAAAATAAAAGGTTAGATATAGGCCATGAGTTTCCTCATACAACATAAAAAAAAACAACTTATCACACCAATGAATTTCAATGCATAAACATAGGAGTTAGGTACAAATTATACAACATTTCGCTTGAGATAAACATTTATTTTTTAATAACACAAATAACATATCTAAATATTAACAAAATCTGCCCATCAAACCATCAAACCACAAACAAGTAGTGTAAAAAAGTTAGTACTAACTTTTTAAGTAAATACTAACAATTAAAGACGGGTCTGTCGGCATATTATAGGGTTTCTACTACAACTTCGAGCCAATTTAAGCTTTAAATAGTAGCAGTATAGTTAAAATTTTATATTGTAGCTGTCTATCCTGCATTTGCAAGTATCAGCGATAATTTCATATAGAAATTGTTTGTTTTTTAAGTGAAACACGCTCAGTCGGGAGATGGAAAGTATCGTAGACTCTTATCAAAAGGAGTATATAGAACATATCGGTAGTTTTTTCCTGCTCTTAACTGAAGCTTCATTACATAATTTATATTTAGAGCCTAAATTGCATAACAATATGTAAACCTATAATAATATGTAAACCTAGGTACAGTCGACAAAGTTCTCGGTGTTAGCAAACAGAATCCTCCCCTTCGGACCTGGTGTCCATTTCAATGAACATAGTTTAAAAATACTCTTAATATGAAGGGCTCTTACCATAGTTCAAAATATAAACTTTTTATGACATTCGGTACATTATTAAGATATATTTCTATTTATAATCGCTATTGTTTGATATATTTATATCAAACAATAGCAAAGAAAGATGTGTAGGTATGAAATTGACAAAAATAAAAATAAAAAATCATCAAAAACGATATAAATAACCTCCCCCTATTCAAAAATTCTATTCTTAATAAAAAATAAAAAAATATCAATCAAATATGTTTTTAAGGCGAACACTAATTCAGGTCTGAAGGGGTTAAACGGCTGCCCTTCACTTAGCTCCGCCTACTTTTAACTCCGGCCAATAGAGTATTAACATAATATGGCGCAGCCAATGAGATAGAGAGCCTCCCCTCCGATCATATTTTTAAACTTTAAATATTGTATAAACGCCGAATCTCAGAATGCAAGGGTCCGGGAGTAGTAAAATCATATGAAAACATTAAATAACTGGAAAAATCATTGTAGACAAATTTTTCGGTCCTTTTCTGTCATTTCTATTCGGTAATATAATGTTTTTATCTTTGATAGCATAGTTCCATCTATATTTCATAATATAAGTACGTGTAACTTTTAAGAAATTGCAATCATTCTGGTACTATAATATTAATTGACCCATTATTTCACAGCTGTAATAAGCATAAATGTTTACCGAAATCTACAATTTTGGCACAAAACAGTACCCTGTAGACTACCTAATTTCTAATTCTAAACATCAACATTTATTAACAATTACTTTACAATGAGGGAATGACGGACCTACCGTTAAATTAGGTGGTAGACTCTAGTGGGTAGGTACCACCGCCTTTCCTGTGAAGCAGTTCGCTGTGTTTCGTATTGAAGGGAAAGGTAGCCAGTGTAATTACTGGGCATTGAAGGCATATCATCATATCATATCACCAAAGATGGCAACGCACTTGCAGTGTTAAGTGATTTATCCTCTATAGGCGACAGTAACCACTTAACACCAAGTTAAAGTAAAAAATATATATAATAGAACAACAGAAATATTTATTATAGGTAGGTATAATGTACAACTGTATAATTGGAAATAGCTGTATTGAAGAAAAAACAGTACCTATATAATGCTATGACGTCATGGTAAACTGTTAATAGATTTGCTTTAAAATATTTTTTTTATTTTAATGTAAGTAAAGGTATTTTTAAAACCACGCGACCAAGAAATAGGAATATACCTAACTGCTTTTTGGCCCACGCTTCTTATAATTTTGGTAAATTCCGTAATTATGCAAAATAGTTATCTAGCTGCTAAATTCTATTTTTTTGCATCTAGACATAATGAGAGTACCTACAAAGATCTCGAAAATATTTTATTTTAAAATTTATTTTTATAAAACGTTTTAATGCAATAATTTGACGTGTCGATTTCTCTTACGCGTCTATTTCTAGCTTACGCTAAGCATCCGAATATATCTAAGCAATGTTGGTGGTTATTCCCCTAGGCCAAATTGGTGTAGCGTCGTTGCAAAAATTCGTTTTCCTTTAAATTTAGAAATTTCGCCATAGATTGGACCTTTCACTTCCTCACTAAAAGAATGACAATCGTCATTTCATCACAGTTCGTTGAAATTCATTCACTTTCGTTCGTTGATTTTACCGCGCTTTTTTTCCGTTAGTTATTATTTCTTTAGTGTAGCAAACGCATCTAGCCCACACGGCCATATCCGATACTTATAGATTATTTTTATGTTTCATTTATAAATCTAGCATTCAAACATGAGGATGTTTTAATTAATATTTTAACATGTATACAGCTAGAGTGTCGTTGAGTATTTATTTTACTTTTATAAGAATTTCTATTAGGTATTGTCAAAGATTTTTAAATCAATCTATTTTTTTTTTGTCACCTAAATATGCATATATTTTTTTGAACTGGATGATTGCTTTAACTCGTAGTAGTTATTATAAACATTTAAAGGTTGCTAAATTTATTAAACTTGGTCCTATGTCATATTACCCCTCTTCATAATATTTCGAGAAAACTAAGTTTTTGTTTATAAAAATAAGTTACCTACTAGGCGCAATACTTTACAATAAGAATATTTTAAATTCTATTCTATGCCTAAAATGCTTTAATATCTATATAATCAGCGGATGAAACACAAAATACTATTACTAGTCAACATAAATTAATATAGTTGTTAACATAAAGTAATAAGTAAGTAAAGTACAGTCAGCATTAGAAGTAGATTAACACTTTAGTACTTGTCATATCAACGACAGCGTATGTGCAGTAATAGTTGCCACCAGTGGGTATAAATATTATATGACAAGGTACTAAATTGTTGATGAAAACCTTATTCGTTTTAATTTATAATTAGGTGTCAATCAATTTACTTCCTTCTAGTGTATGGCAGGACTCTCTATTAAAATTTATTATTCTTATAATAAAATTTCTAAAGCATACAGTATTTAATTTATATTCGCAATTTCCAACCTCTACATCAAAATTGTTAATCTGCGTCTAATGCTGACCATATACATAAAGTGTACAGTTCACTGCACAGCGAATTTGGTTCTCATAAATTAAAAAATCAATATTGCATATATTACTTACTTTTCATATCACTTTAGTATGATAAATATCATGTCGTAACATGTACTAATGTGTTCGTACCACACGTATCTCATAAAAATAGCATGCAATTACTATATTAGAAGTATTTACATTTTAGCTTGGTCTATGATGAAATATTTAATAAATACCTATTGAACTATAGCAGATTTAATAAGCTACATTACTATTAAGCAATAAAGACACAAACTACCCAAACTGTCAGTTTAAGCAATTTTTAACCTTGTATCATACAAGACTTCAAACTTTGTTAAGGTTTGGTTTTCTGTAATTACATTGCTGCAAGAGCTACCTTTCTCGTTATTTCGTGACCAATTTTATTATTCTTATTTATTTAATAAGTAAACTTTAGTACCATAACTCACTATTAAAACTCACTATTTTTATTTTTTACTTTCCTTAATATTATTTTACATTTCAAAGCAGATCAAAAATATTTATTTTATAAATAATGGTCATTAGTACGCCGATCCTGTGTGACAATATTCTTCAAAGCTACATATTAAATTTAATGTATCTTTCTCACTCTAATAGTCAGAAAAAGATAAAAGACTAACCATCTCTTTCTTTGAGAATAAAAAAACTCAAAGTACCTTGGAATCAGCACTAAAAGCTATTTTTTATAACAGTAGTACTTTACTAAAAATTAACACAACAATAATTAATATTTATATGGTCCAGCTAAATAATACTATGCTGTTGTATAATTACAGCTTACGAAAATATCACAAACCTATAATAAATTGCTTGTCAAACGTTTTCTACACCTAACAATTTAGTTGTAATAATACAAAACTTTTTCTTCCAAACAAAATGATGCATATTATTATGGTCTGTGGACAATGAACCTGTTAAAAGGTATTCTGTCAAACTGTAAAATTATCTTAGAGCCTATGCACACTGCGTTTTAAAACTCGCGTTGTTAGCACGTTTTTATTACGTAACTACGTAAATTCAGATGTGCAAAGGTCTATAAGATGCGTTTGACTCGCGTGCGTATCGCGTTTGTATCCATACAAAAGCGTGTCGACAACGCCTTTAAAATCGTGGTGTACAAAGGTCCTTAACACATCAACCTAACTTTGTGAAGCAAAGATCACTACAAAAGAATAAGTCACAAGAAAAATACTCCTGTCATCTGATCCTCCTTAACACTAACTCACAGTTTCAGTCACATTTTTAGTTTCGTTTTAGCTATAGAATACAAATAATTGGCACATCAGTCACATCCGTTCCTAGCTCACTTTTCTGCTTCGTAACTCACTTATCTGCTTCACTAACTCACTTATATGCTTCACTAACTCACTAATCTGCTTTATTAACTCACTGCACTCACAGTTCGGTCCTGCTTGTATTATATGCCCAGCAGACAGAAGGCAAGCAGGTTGGAACATCAGTCATCCGCGTCAATCTCGTCTTCACTCATCTCCTCCTCACTGGTGCAATCCGGCTGAGTTGCCTGAGTGCTGCATCGTTCACACCAGCATACAAACAGGTAGTTTTGTGCCAGTTCCTTTAAAATAATACATGTTAATTAAAATTGAGCTCTTTTATGCTTGCCGCAAGAGGGGTTTCACATTGTCAGATGGGACGCCTAACCTAATCAAAGAAAATTGGGAGTAATATTTCGTGCAGATCCTGGTCTACAGTTTTGGTCGCATTAATCTATCTCAAGATGCCGCTTTTCAGTAGATAAGGCTTTAGAGCATAAGCTCACAATATGGCAAAAACGTATAGCAATTTTTTATTAAAGCCCCAGATGATATATATTTAGCGACAAAGGTAAAGTATGTTTTATTTCCGTGCATTCTTTTGAGAAAAGCACTATATATATATGCCTCGGCTGGAATAGCAATTGCCTGTCTTGTATTAGTGAAGTTCTCGCCTGTACTCGACCTTCAATTGCCTATTTCGCAGCCTTTGCAATAATGTAATATTGCAAGGAAAACAGAGATTGACGACAAAAACAAAAATGTACTTACTTTTTGCCTCGAATGTCTTGACCTCTGCAAGGAACATTCATCCAAATAGCTAATGTAGATTTCTTCACCTGGCATGATAGGTTTTAGTGCTTTCAATTGTAGCCTATGGTTACCATATGGGTATGATGACTCGGCATTTGGTGCACAACTGTGGTTACATGCACTTTGTAACTGGAACAACCCTGAGCCTTCAGTGTTGAGGAATGTGCCAGACTCTATTGAATAATGAAAAAAATGTTAACACTTAATTACGTTTTTGAAACAATATTTTTGTGTGTTAAGTTAAAATATTACAAAAAGGTATAAATGTAATGTAACTTAATCCAGAGTGCATCGTATATGAAAGTGTGTAGTAGGTATGTTTTGAAAATAAAGTTTATGAAAGAGACAAAAAATTATTCCATCACCAATGTGCATTAAATTTTTTTAAAAAGGCTTATTAGTATGAGTATAAAAATAGTCATAATGTAAATCAAATTGATAGAGGATAGTTTTTACTTCAATCATCAATAAACTAAATCCAATCTTTTTACTTCATCATACACGAAGCACGATGATGACATTTTTACTTTCTGCTTTCATGAGATCTAACTTTACATTTAGCAAGAACATCTAACTTTATTGAAGTTAGATGTTAGGCATGTAGCTACAAGAAATCATTTATATCCGATAGAATTCTTTCTATGTATTATATTAGATTGTATTATAATCAAAATAATTATACATTTATAAATAACATTTGCATGTTTCCATTTAAGTAGATGCTGTTTTTTATATTTAAAATCAATATAATATGGCCAATATGGATGATGAATTGATGAGTGAAAAATCCAAATATTATTTAATCTATCACATAAAAAAATAATTATGTTAAAATAATGATATGGTGCATTGAAATGTCATGTGACATCACGCTATGCTATATCTTTTTAAATATTTACTCACTTGATTAAGTAAAAAATATGTGTGTCTATGTTGTTTGGTAATCTATCTGACGAACTTAATAGAATTATTATTAAATTTTCACCCAGCCATCATCCCTATTGACACAATACACAATAATTATAACACTCACCTTCCTCTACATATTGGTACAACTTGTCTATGAACAAGTCAATTTGCTGCCTCTCATCATCAGACATGGAGATTTCCAACACTGCATTGACCCACATAGCCAGTGGACTGGTGCCTATTCCTTGGCCATTGGTACCAACTAAGGCCATGAGTGAACAGAAGCCATCGGGTGTCAGAAACTAGAATGAACAATACATTATTTATATCATTAAAGGAATTTTATTATAATAAGCTTTTGTCTGCATTGCTAGCTGAGATAAAATCAACTAATAGAACACACAAGTGTAGCGATTTTTTAGGAAAGAGCTTAAAATAGTGATCCTGTAAAAGAGATCAAAGATATTATAAATAAACCATGCACAAAAAAAACAACTTATTTACAGAGCTGGTGAATGCGTGACCAGAGCATTACGAAAAGTGTGATCGGGCGAGGCGAACGGAAGTTGAGAGGGATATATAAGTTTGTGAAAATAGAACGAGAGAGAGAGAGTTACGTTTCTTTATACTATTATGTATATTACCTATGTTTTTTAAATAAAAGTTTCACGGGTGTTATCCTGGTAGATTAATAAAGATATAATAATATCAATTTAAAATATCTTTAAGTTTGGATGGTTACGTTGGAGTTAGAATCATTATCAGCTTCTAATTGTAGAATTTTGCATAACTGCATAGAAAGAGCTCTATTTTTTGTGAAGAGGGGAGGGGCGCTACCAACAGATTTCGCACCACCTAAAAATTTAACTAGGGCCGCCCCTGATCATAATCATAATGTCATTTCTAAACCTCACCTCTTCGACATATTCTCCAGTCACAACATTACTGGTCAAATCTCTGAGTGTGTTCAGCTGATCTGCAAACTGCTCCCCAAGTAACTTATGCATCAATTCTGCATCTTCATTGACAGTACGATGACAGAACTGTTTAATCTTAGCTGCAGCTGCCGAAGGGTCTGAACTCTGCTTAATGTAAGCTAATATTCTCACAAGCAGCATAATGTTTGTTGTTTCTGGAGGATAGTGCATTTGCCTGCAAAGGACAAAATATTGTGTTATAAAAAAAGGTGTTTTTTTTATACCTATTACGAGATGGCAAACAATCTGGCCCACCTGGTGTTAAGTGGTTACGGTTACCTGACACAAAGTTTTATATAAATGATTTCTGTCGACGAGTCAATGGTAAATCAAATGGTTAAGAAATATGGTCTGAGATTGAAATGGAACTGGGCAGGCCATATATCCAGATACCCTGACGATCGATGGACACTGAAGTGTACCAAATGGCTAGGTCCACATGGCAAAAGACGTATAGGAAGACCCAGAAAACGGTGGTCGGATGATATAGTACAGTTTGGAGGAAAAAGTTGGATGAAGCTAGCCAAAAATAGGGAAAAATGGAAGTCCATGGAGGAGGCTTTTACCCTAGTGGGATCCACTGAATAAATAATTAACTAACTCTTAGCATAAGTAATATGTATTTAACTAACTCTTTGCATAAATAATGTGTATCTACTTGTGTATTAATAAAGCTTTTTTATTTTTATTTATTTTATTTTATTTTTATTTTTTATTATCCTACTTTCATAACATTAAAAGTTTAACTTACTTCCAAGCCTCCAGCAACACAGTGATGGGATGTTGTGCATCACTTGTATCATAGCACAAAGTTTGATGATAGGTGACAAAGGCTCTCTCTCTACATTGCTCCGAACAGTATAACACAGAACAGTGATTACAAGTAGTAATACACTCAAAATTTGTTTCAAAACAGTTGGAATGTGGTAAAACTATGTCAGGTTTGCATGAAAGGCGTCTTACATTCTGTTCTGGTGTCTCCAACGGCCTGAAAAATTGAATAAGAATCATGAAAACTTTTTGTTGAGTAAATAGACACTTTAAAAATTACACACATAAGAAATTCATTCTTTATTTACTTTGAACATCTTACTAACCTCATACAATAATCACATGCTAAATATCTATATGCTGCATTCCATGCAAATTGGCATGATACTAAAGGATCTTCTTCTAAAATAACTTCGCCTTGGTTAAACTTTTTCGTAGCAAACAATCCTTTTCCCTAAAACAAATTTGAAGTAGAATTTAAACGTATAAAAAGACAACTTGGTTTATCAAACAGAAAATACAAAATAACTTCGTGATACAAACCTTTGCACTATTGGACGTCCGTATCTCGAAACCTGCCATTGTTAATATTTCACGTCTTTTTTTACCTATTGAAAATTCTAAATACAATGTGTAATGACATCAAATCAGAGAGAAATAATAATTATATTGGATTAAAACATTAAATAAAACTGATTTCGACCAATTTATTTTTAGGTTATTTTCTTTCTAATCTGTGGGTTATTTTTCTAATTTTCCCTGTTACGGGGCGGCAAAGGGATCTAGCCCATACAGCCAAGTTCTTTTTTGATGTTTGCATTAAAATATGGGCGTCCCGCGTCACACATTTTAATGCATCTAGGGAATGCTTGGAAAGAAATGTATGGCAACAGACCTCTTGATTGTGACTGATGAGAACTGATTTTCAACCACTGTACATACAATTCTCAACGCCACATACACAAAACCTTTAATTCAATGATCCCTCATAACTAATCGTCAACACGGATGCTTATACAACGAAACGGCACCACTTTGACTGCACAAAATTCACTTCGAAGCAATTATGAATTATTGAAACAAAGATCTTTTTTTATAAGTAAATGGCGTTCGCGATATGTAACGTATTTCGCCAATGTCAAGTGAAAAAACAAAGATCGTGCTTTCCTAATGCTTTCCCGCCAAACAATCTTGACACGAAAACATTCAAAGGTTAGTTTAGGTCAAAAAAAAGTTGTCTTCACTTTTTATTGGTGTGTGGCTTCCAGTTTTTCATTAAATTGTCTAAGAGTTTTACATATAATTTTCTTGATCTGAGGCAAGAAATTCATAGTACTATTTTACTATAAGCCCTATAATAATAATAATAATAATAATAATAATAAATAGCACCTCATAATGTATGTTCGGTAATATCACACAATACACAACACTAACCAATATAAAAAACAGAATATTCCATAAAATTACAATGTTACTTACTTGGCACCCGCCCGTAAATAACATTTCAACCGGCTAAAAAGCTGAGATTTTAAAAAACATATACTTAAATAATAATAAAGCTATAAACACTTTCGCAATACCAGTACTAACCTATTCCTTCGGAGTCATTAAATGGACTGCTACAGATATCTCTAATTTAGAAATAAAAACGCGAACTACATTAACAAGACACAACTTTTTGCATCCTAAATCTGCAGTTGAGAGAATATCTGTTAAGCGAAAACAAGGTGGTAGAGGTTTGATTGACATCAAATGTTTATGCAGTAACCAGGTTGAAAATATCAGAAAATTCTTTTACGCTAAATCTAACGATAGTCCATTACACTTAGCCATAGTTACAGAAGACAATAATTATACACCCTTAAATCTCAAATCCATTGACAGAATATTTAAATCTAAACGAGACTTTGAAGAAGAAAAATTTGATTCATGGCGGAAGAAACAACTTCACGGTAGACACTTAAACGATATAGAAAAACCACATATCAATTTAGAAGCATCCAACAAATGGCTCCAGATAGGTTACTTATTCCCTGAAACAGAAGGCTTCCTAATTGCGATACAGGACCAGATTATTAACACTAAAAATTATAAAAAATTCATTCTTAAGATAGTTGGTTCCGAAGATGATAAATGCAGGAAATGTAACAGACAGCCGGAAACTATACAATACATTATAAACGGATGTTCTATGCTCACGCAAAACGACTATACCCATCGTCATAATCAGGTTGCTCATTACATACACCTAAAACTAGCCATCAAACACAAATTGCTCCCAGACAAATTAACACCGTACTATGAATACAAACCAAAACCAGTGCTAGAGAACTCCAGTTACAAAATGTATTTCGATAGAGCCATATTAACAGATAAAACCATATATTGCAATAGACCTGACATAACATTAGTAGATAAAGAAAAGAAATTAGCATATATAGTTGATGTAGCCATTCCCGGAACTCATAACCTTCAAAAAACTATTTCAGAAAAAATCCATAAGTATTCAGAACTTAAAGACGAAATTACGAGAATATGGAAGCTAAATAAAGTATACATTGTTCCACTGGTGCTCTCTAGTACAGGAGTAATTCCTCAACATTTACTTCACAGTCTTAATACATTAGATTTACCTGAAAATTGTTTTGTCACTATGCAGAAAGCAGCAATATTAAACAGCTGTAGAATAGTCCGTCGGTTTTTGCAAGACGATAACGTTACAATACCATCATAAAAACTAAATGGGTTACTTGGCGCAGCCCGTAGCCCATTTAATGTTAACTACCAGCTTAAGCTGAGAAAACAAAGAACAAATATAATAATAATATATTTTCACGCTCACACCAATTATCTAGCCCGAAGTAAGTATCATTAAGAACTTGTGTTACGGATACTAGATAACGGACATTTTTTTTTTTTTAATATACATAATAATTTTAGATATTTTTATAAATAAACTTAAATAAATGTATAAACAACCATGACTCGCAAACAAACATTCGTGTTCGTCACACAAACATTTGCCGCTACCAGGACTCGAACCCGGACCGCTTGATGTGAAGCCAGCTATACTGACCACTCCACCACGACGGCGTAATGTATCACAATAATACGCTATTGTGATTCTGGTCCACAGCAATGGATAGGTATTTAATTTGCGCGCTAGTTTTACACTCTATTGTCGAAAACTTAGCGAAAATCGGCTGCTGGTGTGAATCTAGCTGCGCGGTAGTCAAGCAAGGCTAATTTACATTTGGTGGCGTTCGACCGTTCGTGTGTCTGTGCTATGTCCAAAATGGAACGAATATCCAGAGGCTTTAGACAACATGCATTTCGACAATCGCTCTCGCTATCGCTAAGTAAAAAAATGTATGGGATTGACATAAGCAATCGATCACTTTTCGATTGCTTATGTCAATCCCATACATTTGAGACACTGTCCAGTTTGGCGGTAGCAAATATTTTACAAAATGGAATTACTCCAAATCAAAATTTGAAGTCATTCCATTTTATAAAATATTTACAAACAGTATAACAAACACTGAAATCCTCATGATCTTTAGAATAATTCATAATGTAATTGGCTGTACATGTTTCTTCACATGTGATCTATAAACTTAATTTTTATGACAAAAACACGTGTTTGACATTTGCCTTTGACAGCTCGAAATGGCGGTCATCGTTTTCCATGCCTAATTTTTAATGATTTAGTGATATAAAACATCGAAAATGCACATAAAACAGGTAATTCTAAAGAGATTATATTCTTACACGTCTATATTGCTAAATTCTCGGTGTGTAAACTCACGAGCATATGTAACCACGTCATATTTTCCAAACAATTTACAAGCAATGTTATTGTTTATAGGTAATTATTCAAGGGTTTAAGAGTTATCGTGAGCAAATTGTTGTAGAACCATTTGATAAACGACATAATGTAGTTGTCGGACGCAATGGTTCAGGAAAAAGTAACTTCTTCCACGGTAAGTACTAATTTAAAACGTTAATGTTTTGGTATACATATACTATAATTTTTTAACCGTCTTAAATAATTCAAGGTGTGAAAGTGCCAGTCAGTACAAGCAACCCTTTGCTAAGGGACCATCATCGAAATCGCGAAAAAAAAATCAACTGTTTCTTATGAAAGTGCAACACCTATGCAACTAAAATGTATGAAAGAGCTGATTTTTTCTTCGCAATTTCGATACTGCCCATAGCAAGAGTTGTTTGTACTGGCACTTTCACACCTTGAATTATTTAAGACAATCAAGAAAGCAATTTATGTATATAATATATTTCCACACTCGCACCAATTATCTATCCCGAAGTAAGTATTGTTAAGAACTTGTGTTATGGTTACTAGATAATGGAAATTTTTAATATACATAATAATTTTAGATATTTTAATAATAAATAAATTTAAATAAATATATAAACAACCATGACTCTCAAACAAATATTTGTGTTTGTCATACATACACATTTTTGTGGCTATCAGGATTTGAACCTGGTCCGCTTGGATGTATCAGCAGCTATACTGACCACTCTACCATGGATTCAATATTTTTAATTTGTTGATAATTCTTATTATCAACATAGTGGACCTCTATCACTTATCATCTTATCAATTATTTGTTGCTGTGGTGGTAAGAAGATTAAAATGAATGCAACACACAAAATTTAATGTAATTTTGACTTATCTCTTTATTTTTATTGATAAATTATTCAGAAATTTATTTATAAAAAAATGGAGAATTTGATTTAAACAAGTTTTAAGTAAATTAAGAAATAGCCATGCTAAAAAAGTGTCTGAAATTAATACTAATTTAAAAAGTAATACTATTTATTTATTTTATCTTAGTAAGACTAACAGTTTATAGATTAAAGACATGTTACGTTACTAACAACTGAGACCAATTAGAGGTCCCCACTAGTAACTATACTACTTATGATGTGCATATTATTACAGCTATTCAATTTGTGTTGAGCGATGAATTCTCCCATCTGCGCCCTGAACAAAGATTGGCCTTGCTTCACGAGGGTACAGGGCCAAGGGTCATATCAGCCTTTGTTGAGATCATATTTGATAACTCTGACAACAGAATACCAGTAAGTATAATAAATGCCTACTAAACCTTGAAAATGTTATAATTTGTCGTTGTGGAATAATACACATTTAAATCCACATTTGTGAAAATGTACAAAGGTTTTTATAAATCTGGTAGAAACTGGCTGAGCAGGTAGATATTTTTCTCTTTCAGGTGCTTTTTGATTAAACTAAACACTATAATTAGTAGATGATTACCTTTCAGATATAACAGAAATATTTCTATTGAATTAAATTATGTCTCTAACCTATTTTAGTGCTGTCGAAAGTACCACTTAACTTAGGGTGCGTCCAGATCTAGCGAATGCGCCGCTCTTGAACTGCCCACGAACTGCGCGCGTGCACACGCTGTCTACAATGCACACGCTGCATCTACTTCATACCGTCCTTGACGTGAATGACGCATTCACCCAGATCTGGACGCATACTTAATTAATTTTTATTTCCGTGCTTTCACTGCTGACTAGTATATTTAGGTATAAATATGATTGTTTGCAGATTGAAAAAGATGAAATCTTCCTTCGTCGCGTCATTGGATCCAAAAAGGATCAGTTCTTCCTCAACAAGAAGGTGGTGCCAAGGTCTGAAGTACTCAATCTACTCGAGAGTGCTGGCTTATCTAACTCCAATCCTTACTACATTGTAAAACAAGGCAAAGTAAGTGTATAGAAGAAGTTTTAAAACTGGTTCAGTAGTCTGTGAGCCTATTAATTGCATCTTTAATTTCTCATTATAATATTATGTAGATAAATTAAATATAGAATTTATATATTTGAGAAGATTGAGGGCGCCGCCCGTCGTGCGTTCTTTGTAACGATGACAAAAGCTAACCTATCAAGTGTGTGGTTGGTACTCAAATAATTGGTATTCGACAAAAAAATTCAACTCATTTTGCCTCCCTGCTTCAGAAGACAGGTTAAGCTTGTGGTTATTTTTTCACAGATTAATCAGATGGCCGTAGCTCCTGATTCACACAGATTGAAGCTGCTCAGAGAAGTGGCGGGCACAAGAGTCTATGACGAACGCAGAGAAGAATCTGTGACTATTCTCAAGGAGACTGTTGGAAAGGTTAGAAGTTTTCATTTTTGACACAGCTTAACAAAAAAGCTTTTCATCTATTTCAATAAAATTTATATGGGACCACCTCGATTTTTTTCATCCATCTGCTTTGACGATAACCAGAATATCAGCTACATTTTTACCATATATTGATAGTAGCTAAGATTTACAGCATTTCAGAATATGTCAGATTATCAAGATGAAATGTGATTGATTATTCGAAATACAAATTGGGAAATTTTGTTTCATTTTCTTTACAACGCCAGACACTATCAAGTTTATATTACAAGTCTGCAGTGCGCTTGAAGGGGCGTCAAGTTTGCAGCTCTTCCATATAGTCCACACACGAACAATTTGCCGCGCCATGAAGCCATGGCCAATTTTGCCCTTCCAATTATCCCTCAAAAATATTTTTCCTCATAACTACCCCAAACAACTGTAAAAAACCCGAACTTAGGAGGCATCATCCCAAATCTGGCATCAGACTTGATGACCGCCACACACTATCACATTTTGCGTGACACTAAATTGATCGTGTGTGTCATCCATTACTGTTACCACTTCAGCTGAAACTAAAAATTATTCATTATTTATCCACCCGGATTGTGGAAGGTGCGGGTTCGAGTCCCGCCTGAGGCAAGTCGATTTTTTTCAGTGCATTTTTCTAGTATTATATTTACGCGTTTGTAAACGCAAAAATAAAATTATTCCATAATGTAAGGTAGTTTCATCTTAGCTGGGCGTCAAATATTTGCAAAAATATTTCGTTCGGGTCTTGGAAGTGCAAATTTCAAAGATTTGATGAAACGATGTTTACCATAAAAACATAAGCACCAAGCACTGACAAATCTCGACAGCGAAAAGCAGTGCCTCGGTGGCGAAATTGGTCAACGCGTCCACCCGGATTGTGGAAGGTGCGGGTTCGAGTCCCGCCTGAGGCAAGTCGATTTTTTTTTTTCAGTGCATTTTTCTAGTATTATATTTACGCGTTTGTAAACGCAAAAATAAAATTATTCCAAAAAAATTATATTTATTGTAGGTGGAGAAAATCAATGAGTTTCTCCAAACTATTGAAGAACGTTTGAAAACTCTGGAGGAAGAGAAAGAAGAACTTAAGGAGTATCAGAAATGGGACAGATCAAGAAGAGTTTTGGAGTTCATTATTCATGATACTGAGCACAGAGAAAATAAGAGGAAACTGGAAGAGGTAATACAAGTCAAAGTCAAAATTTCTTTATTCATTTATGTACAATTTGTACACTAATGAAAGTCAATTTTGATGCCATCCGCTCAAGAGTCTACCATACGAAAACAATTGAATATACACTTCTAATAATATCATACACATATTATCTCTAGCTATAAATAGTAATTTAATGCTTCTTTAAGTAGTTTATTTCAGAAAAGTTATTTGAATTAAAATAAGACGAGATATCGTTTTTTTATGAATAATTATTTAAATATTATGGTTTGTGGAAAGTAAAAATACATAGTCTTGAAATACAACACTTATTAATTGATGTTTTAATGAGTACTAATCACTTTACCCTCTTTTTAAATTCAATTCTCTTTTCAGCTCGAAAAAATGCGTACCAACAGTGGAAAAGAGCAACAACATTACGCTGACATGGTGAGAGAAGCACAAGAGCATGTCAGAGAAGCAAATAGGTATTTTTTTTAACGTGGACAATAAACATAATAGTCTGTTTGGCGGTAAGCAGTTACCGAAGCCTATAGATGCTTGCAATGCTTATTAAAATTTCCCTATATAAAAACAATTCTACCTAAGAAAAATAAAATAATTACGTATTTTCATATTATATAAGAAAACTTTCTCCCCTTATTATAAAACATGCACTAAAGTTAGTCATAGTTTTAACTGATGCTGTCACTTGTATTTGCTGAATAAAACACAGAGTCGTAATATGGGGGTCTAAATTTTATAAAAAAAAAAGTATTGGTGATTAATAGAGTCAACAACCGAAGAGTCCTAAATAAATCATAAGAAAAGTTACAGAAATGGTTACTTGTGCAATAATTTGTGCATTGGCGCTATTACATTTTTTATATTACAGATATTTTTTAATACATTAAATTGTAAAAATTTTAACACCTTTACGTTAGCTTTGGACTTTCTTAGATTTTAAACCAAATATTTGTGTACCGACTCAGTGTCGTATTTTTCCGACAAATATACAGGGCTCAAAAAGCCCTAAGACGAAGCCGAAGTCTACGCATTCGATATATCAAAACAAGAAACATAAATAAAATATTGCTGGGAAACCATTTTTACTATATACTAGCTTTTGCCCGCGACTTCGTCCACGTAGAATAGTTACTTAAACCAAGCGCCATATACCGATTTTCAAGGTTTTTACTTTAAAAAATGACGGATTTCCATACAAAGTTCCATCCCTTATTTTACCCCCTTAGGAATTTTCAAAAATCTTGAAATACGTCGTTCTTAATTTCTAACTAAGTAGCTATACACCAATTTTTATCGATTTAGCTTCAAAATTGACGGATTTCCATACAAACTTTTCACCCCCTTTTCACCACCATAGAGGGTGAATTTCCAAAAATCCTTTCTTAGTGCACCCCTAGACCTCATAAGGAACCTACGTGCCAAATTTGGAATCTCTAGACCCGGTGGTTTGGGCAAAAATGAAATACTAAAAAAAATGATAATGTTTCTTTGGACAATAATTAAGAAATAACGTATAGAATACGTTTTCATAAAAAAATGAAAAAAAAAATTATGACTTTGACCTTCAATAAAATCGTAACTATCAATTTCCCAGGTATAGTCTAAAGGAAGAAAAATGTTATGATGGTGAGCAGAATACATGGTTCTCGTTTGATTGTTCATGTCTTTTACACCCTGTATATAGATGGATAGATTGAAAATGTTATATATTTTAAATAATATTTTCAATATATTTCCATAAAAAACTTGAAAAAAAAATTCTAACTTTGACCTTCAATTACTTCATAACTATTAATTTCCCAGGTATAGTTCAGAAGAAAAAAATTGTCCCAATGATGAGCGGAATACGTAGTTCTCGGCTTGGTCATAGGTCTTTTTACACCCGTTATAAAAAATCCTTTATCTTATTCTAATTTACTTTATCAGGAAATTGAAAGAAGCTCGTAAAGACGTAGCTGCCGCTCGAGAGGAGAAAGACATCTTGTCTACGGAACAACAGCAGCTGTTGCGGGAGAAGACCAAACTAGAGCTCGCTATCAAGGATTTGACTGACGACGTCGATGGGGATAACAAGTCTAAGGTGTTTATGTCTTCCTTTTAACCGACTTCAAAAAAGGAGGAGGTTCTCAATTCGACTGTTTTTTTTTAATGTTTGTTACCTCTTTGATTATTTCAACCTTTGGAAGCTGTTACTTGTACTTTAAGTTTGAACGACATCTGACGAGCAGTTTTAGAGTTATCCCTAATAATGCCTATTTAAGTGACGTCGTTGATATCGCAATAGCTCTATTCCTTGTTTGTCTAAAAGATTTCGAGATAGTTTCCTGAAAATTTCTATATTTGAAATAATAAGCAAAAAATAAATTATTTTTAAATAAAAAAACCGCCTTCAAAATTAAAAAAGGGGGAAATAAAAAATTTGTTTACAAAAATATATTAAATGTTTCTTTTTTGAGCTCGTTGCCAACCTCAATATTTGGAATAAAAGTTGTCACTTCTATTTTGGGCCAACCTCAAAAAACATTCAGATTTTTATTAACAAAATTTTTATTTCTCCGTTTTTAGTTTTGAAGACGGTTTTTTATGATTAAAAAAATAACGTATTAGTTAAGGGCTTGTTTGATACGTTCCAGATATGTTCCCATTAGGGTTTATTTGACAGATAGTCTATATAAAAATATCAATTTAATGGCAGATATCTCCTAATCTGTGAGGCTAGAGCTAAATGAGAATGTGATCTTAAGATCCGAATTAGAAGCCACCTTCAGCCATCTGTTTAATGGATGAAAAGTATTTCAAATATCAAAGGACAATGTCCATTTCTGGCCATTTGTGAACACAGTTATACACAAAAAGTAATTTTACCAATAACTTAATTCTAATTTTCGAGAGTGTATCGTAACGTAAGTTAGTGTAAATGTAAACTTCTACACTATGTTTTTTAAAAAGAATTATATTTGGATTACATTTTCTCCGCCATTTAATTTCCTACTAGTGCTGTAAACATAATTGTAAAATCAGAACAATCCATTGATTCAGCAAATTCACAGTATTTTTTAATAGTTTTCGAAGTATTATGAATTTACTTTTGAAGATTTACGATCATTTAGAACATGATATTAATTAATTTACACTTTCAACATTATTTGCAATATCAAATTAATATTTAAAAACATAATCGATTTCCAAAAGAATGGATTACGATTTTTATTTATTGACAAAACACAACACTAAGCCGAGTCTGACTAAATGTCAAAAAACGTCATTCGCTTTGTTTGGTGGAAAGCAAAGGGATCTAGCACATACAGCCATGTCTTCGTTAATTTTCTTCTTTCAATTTTGTATTCAAAGAATTATTATGGGTGTCACACATTTTAATGCATCTAGGAAGTGCTTGTTGGATAGTGTACTTTGTGGAGTTGCACGGAAATCTTATTAAAATATTGTTTTATTTCATTCATAACCTATATTACTCAATTAACAAATTATACTGAAATATACATTTTGATACTATTATATGCTTAAATTCTTTCTTTTTATGATATAAACTGATTATCTTATTAGTTTTTATTACTGGAAAAGTCTGTTCATGAGTGGCCAAAGTCTCTATAGAAAGTGGACATTCTCCTTTGGTATGTTTATTTATTTATTGAGATCAACAAGTTTACATTAAATGTATATATCGCGAGTGGATTGGCTAAAAAAATCCTGGCCAAACTATTATTGGCTCAGCTTTATAATACAGTACACCCGGCAGCGGCCGACGAAACGACTTTTTTGTATTTTACTGAAACTGTATTAAAAACTATATAAATATTTTGGGTGATGTCTTTTGGAATGTTTAACTCATTTTTTGCATTTTTGACAATTTTGCGGTAGTTACGAGGTAATAATAATATCAGTTTTGTGTTTCTTAATGATTTTATAATATTTTTCCATGCTACTTTCTCGTTTCTTCTCTCCTCGCTTCGCCAGTGGAGAAGTAGCTGTATACTATGCCGACTTTAACTGAGTCGTTTTGGTATAGAATATTTTCTTTTCCTAGGAACGAGCCGAAGCTGAATTAGAACGGCTCAGACAACAGATTTCTGAAAAAGAACGAGAATTGGAAGAACTGAAGCCTAAGTATGAGGAGATGAAAGCTCGCGAGGAGGAATGTACCAGATCTTTGGCTTTGAACCAGCAGAAGAGACAAGAGCTGTATGCTAAGCAGGGGAGAGGCACACAGTTCACCTCCAAGCAAGACAGAGACAGATGGATCGAAAAGGAATTGAAGTAAATATTACATTTTGAAATGTTATTTTTTTAGCTTAACTCGCTTAAGTGTGAAAAGTATCGATTTCTTTTTTATAAACTCTTCAAACGAATAAAATTAAAGAAGTATATGTACTGTCATTATCCACGTCTCAGTACTTGATCACGATAAATGTTTGTAACCGACTTTAAAAAAAGGAGGAGACTCTCAATTCGACTATTTTTTAAATGTGTGTTTACTCATAACTCTTTACTGGGTGTAACGATTTTGAATATTTTTTTAACGTTTGGAAGCTGGTGCTTGTCATGTGGTCCCGTTTAAATTTGATCGACATCTGAAGAGTAATTTTTGAGTTATCCCTAATAATGCCTATTTAACTGACATCGATGATATCGTAATCTTATTACTTGTTTGTCTAAAAGATCTCGAAATAGTTTCCTGAAAATTTCTATACTTAAAACACTGAAAAGCAAAAAAAATTTTTATAAATAAAACGCCTTCAAAACTAAAAAAGGACAAAAAATTATCTAAATGTTTTTTTGAGGACGGTGCCAACCTCAATATTTAGAATAAACTTTGACACTCTTGTATTTAGGACAGAGCGCAAACAAATAGATTTTTAAAACAAGATTTTTATTTCTCGGTTTTTAGTTTTGAAGGCAGTTTTTTTTTTGGTTTATTTTCGTTTAAAAATTTGATAAAAAAAAATATTTGGTACTTTTTTACAAGTTTTTTTATTTATGTACTTGCAATATTTGTATGTTATCTATAACTTCTTTCCTACTTTCAGATCTCTAAGCAAACAAATAAAGGACAAAAAGGACCACGAGACCAAATTACGCGACGACCTACGCCGTGATGCAACCAAGTTGACAGAACTGGAGAAGAGAATAGAGGAAATGACGAAAGAGATGGAGAGACAGCGAGTCGCTATCGACGAGCATAACAAACAGTATTACGAGTGCAAGAAGAGAAAGGACCAGGAACAGAGCACTAGGAAGTGAGTTATATTTTTATTATCAAAAAAAATATTTACTGTAGATTCAATTCGGATCCCGGATTTATTTCAGTCTCGCAATGTCAAAATGTTGTGGTTATATCACAGAAATATCAATCTAAGGAGATCGGTCGAATCGTCGAGTTCATATGAAGACAGAGTGTCGCGATCGGCCTCCGTACTACATAACATGGTTCTAGTTGAGCATACCGTAATATATTAGGTGTTTAAGTATGAAATTGCCGTTTTGTATGGAGAATTTAACGAAAATATTTTTTTCATACAAATATATTTGCGATTTTTTAAGGAACCACAAATCTAAATTTTGTGTAATTTTGTGGATATGTTTAGACAACATTAAGCTATAGGTTACTTAGAGAAAAAAAATGAGAATTGATAAAGCACGGTCGCCGAGCAGGAAGAATTTCGTACATTGACCTGGTTCTACCTGTCTCCCTCTCTCACGCGTGAATAAGTTGCATCCCGCTCACACGGTAGCGTCGACCGCGGGCATCAGGAGTTACAAACCTTTTGTGTGCTTACGTAAGGTTTATATTTGTATGCTAGCATTTTTTTGAAATCCTATATTTTTAACTAGTACACGACAAAAAATGTTTGTGACCACTGTCAGTAGGTAAATAGGTCAATGTACGAAATTCTTCCTGCTCGGCGACCGTGCTTTACCTTTAAAAAAATATTCATATTTTTATAACGGATACGGACACGTCTTACGACGAGCTGTTTTTGAAGATTTATTTCTAGTGAAAAAAATAAAATGAGTATAAAATTTTATACATAAATATAAGTCCTTGTAATGAAGTTTTTAATAAAAAAAAAAGAATAATGGCCATAGCTATATTATTAAAGGAATTATACACTAATGAATAATGAGGAAAAAATCGGCAATTTCATACTTTAACCCCTATTATATACACTATTCATTGCGCGCGTCTTAAGGACTGCGAAGCGATGAAAGTTACGCACAGCCGCAATATAATACAATTTGTAAGATAGTAACGCATAATTTAAAGCGATTGTGTTTTTATGAATACAAGACTGTTTGTTTAAGTATTGTTTTTTAAATATAAATCTAAGTTTTTCGGTTCTTACGTGTGAAAAGTTATTCCATTACTTGATCAATAACTGATTCACTGCAATGATTGCATGTTACAGTGGAACGACGGCATTTTGAAATAAAAACGGATATTTCTTTCTGACATACGTACGTATTCACTCGACATTATCGGACGGCGAACTGGCGGCAATGTATGCGCACTGGACATACACTTGTCACAAGTTAAACGCCGGCTCGGCCTATCTCCTTGTATTATTAAATCTGTGGGTTATATCTTGTTTAATAATTTTTTCCTAAACTACTCGAAAAAATCAAAATTTTACCTTTTTGTTCGATGTTTTTGACTGAGTCTGGAACTTATACGACCATTCTTTATTTATTTATTTTAAAGGATACTCTACAGGTAACAACTATGAATAGGTATAAGTCTTATCATTATTCATACAACTTAAAAACTAAACTATTTATTACCTAAGGACATGTTAAAATAGTGAAATGTTATGTTATGTCGGACTTTCGGACTTATGCATACTTAGTTAAATATTATATTAGTATTTGTAATCATTTTTGCAACGTCTCTCTGCAAACCAAAACTACAATTATTCTGGGATAATGGTATTGTCTGCTTGTCATCAAAAAATAATAAGCGGAATCAAATGTTCTGTCAAGATTACGTGTAATTTGCATCGACCGTGAGGACTGCTTTACGCAGAACTTTGTTTGTAATAGCTTACAATTTTTTCGCTACCAAAAATATCGTTGGTAAATTCTCAACCTAATTCAATACACATACCACCTTATCATAAAACATGGACTAAAGTTAGTCATGGTAAAAAATTGATGCTAACTCTGTCTTTCATGCAGCAAACAAATGTGACAGCATCAGTTTTAAGCTATGACTAACTTTAGTACATGTTTTATAATAAGGGGGATACAGTTCAGAAATAATTAAACTTATTACATTATTTTTTATCTCGAAGAGAAATTTCTCGAGCTTAAGGCTTGGTAATTCTGCGCCCCCGCCTGAGACCCTCAGGGAAAAGTTGGCCCAGATGCCCCAATAACAAAAACGGTGACCCCTAAAACTTTACTGATAATAATATACTTTATATTTTTTTTATATTGTAAAAAGTATGTTTGTTCACATGACAGTGAACTTTGGCGGAAGGAGACTAGCTTGACTCAGAACTTATCATCTTTGAAAGAAGACTTAGCGAAAGCTGACCAGGCACTCCGGTCTATGGCGGGCAAGGTAATAGTTGATACATATTATTTAAATCTTTATTTTTTTTAGATTATTTAACAGAGGGGTGATACCCATTTTAATAATTGTGTACTTTAATGGCTTTTCTAGTTTTCATTCACAAAGGTTTGCAATCGCAATACTAGGATGTCATTATGCTTAAGTACTGGCTTCGAAAAACGTCAAGTTGGAAAATTTTTAAATGGACTCTTTATAAAGGGATTATTTAACTCCCTTTCCGCTTACGGCTATTTTTGTAACACCGTGTATACCAGAAGTTGTGGTCGTCAATGTAGTTTTTTGAAATTTTATTCGTAGACATTTATTTTAAAAAATAAATTTAATAGGTTATTAATTTAGAATCTTTCTGTTACCTATGTTGTCAGCCCATTCTGAACGGAAGGGACAGTGTAAGAAAAGTATTAGAGACATTCCAAGAAAGAGGAGGTGAATGGGCAAAAATAGCCACACAGTACTACGGGCCAGTTATAGAGAACTTCACGTGTGACAAGACTATCTACACAGCAGTCGAGGTAAGTAACATTGATAAGTGCAATTAACGGACTTCCTCCCGAGTTCTTGTTGTAAAAACACGTATTGAGAGACTACATTTTTAACTCAATCTACCGTACAATTGTCTTGTAAGGTTACCAGTCCCTCGCTCGAGGTATATTGGAACCTGATCAGACTCTCCAGAAGGTGCGTTTGAATGAAAGTCAAAGATAGTCATCAACAGGAGTATATTGTGTTGTTACACAAAAATGTACACGGAAATGTTACAAAGATGTTTAGAGCTAGCAGAGCGATTACACGGCGCGAGTGAGCTTATGGGCTCCTAAGTGACGGCTGGGGAGACGGTCTTACGACTGCTGCAGTAAATATACAAGGTGTTTGGTACGTGGGGTATGAAGCCGGCACCTACCCATGCTAACATAGTCATATAAATACTATGGTTATATTAAAATTCGAAATTGTAAAAATATCTTTTTAATTTTCCATACATTTTGTTTTTTCGATCGAACTAGTTGTATGGAGATTTCATTTTTTTTTACAATTTAAAGTTTTAGATATCACCGTAGTATTTATATGACTAAGTATGTTAGCATGGGTAGGTGCCGGCTTCATACCCCATGTACCAAACACCTTGTATATTTACTTAAATATTTCATGTTTAACTATATTAGTACTAGAACTACTCAAAAATATGTAGTAGGAATATACAACATGTAAATTAAATAACCAACATCCTGAATACAGGTGGTTTGGGATCGGCTTCTGAGTTGATTTCAATAATTAAAATAAAAAGGATTTTATTTTTGAAAAAAAAAAACAAAAGTACCCTGAAAATGTTGTATTAAAATAATTATTGAAATCAACTCAGAAGCCGATCCCAAACCACCTGTATTCAGGATGTTGGTTATTTAATTTACATGTTGTATATGCTTAGATACATAATATATAAATATAAATAAATACAGTCATCATTGTCGTGAAATTTTTTTACTGTCTGCTCTTATAAGCTCAAACCGGTTGCCAGGTGACCCCCTCTAATAGGAGAGCGGGTAACTGCTAATTAGACACGTCAATACCACGCGATTATCGCCTTACAAGTGGTACACCGGAAACTTTGTCGAGATTTTCAATGTGAAAGAGAAAGAGCATACTATTTCGTATATTAGAGCGAGATATATAGACGGGATTTCACGTACACGCAGGCGGCCAAATAACTACAGTAACTCTCAGTCTTCAGTACTATTTTTTACTCACACTTGCGCATTACTTATAAATCTATGATTGTACATTCCATTTCTTAAGGTGACAGCTGGTAATCGCCTTTTCCATCACATCGTGGAGTCTGATACAGTGGGTACGAAGATCCTTAAGGAGATGAACCGACAGAGCTTGCCCGGAGAAGTAACATTCATGCCCCTGAACCGTCTACAAGTTAGGGACATGGTTTATCCCAACGACAATGTAAGTAGTTGATAGTATAAATAAATACACTGATGTACTCTACTTATTAGATTAATCATTTTCTCTGTAGTATATTTGATATAACAATTAGTTATGGTGTTCGATATTAATTTAAGTGTAACAGTAATAACGCACACCCTGAAAAATAAATTAAAATATTATCGTAAATTATTTTCCAAATAAAATTAAGTTTTATCTTATGGTAATAAAGATTACTTTACAAAAAAGGTACGATGTGAACAAAAATCTATAACGACGTCATACGATGATCTGTCTACATCTATACACAGTATGAAACAAAGTCTCTCTTTCTGTATGTATGCTTAGAACTTTTAAACTACGCAATGGATTTCAATGCGGTTTTCATCAATAGATAGTGATTCAAGGTGAAGGTTGGAAGTATAATTCTTTAAGGTTGAAGTGAGTACTCTAAATACTATTAGTCGGGGCAGGTCGCTAGTTTTAAAATAAAAATGACTAAAATTGATTATTTTGCGTATTAATAACACTACCTTCAGGCTGTGCATTATTTCTGTTACGTGTTGCATATTATATAATCCGTTATTATACACATAAAGTAGTTATAAAAGGTAATTCAGAAAGATATGCACAAAGGTGCGCTTCTCTCTAACAGCCCTCTTCCAGCCAACTCTAGTTTTCTTTGAGTATATGATTCCTCCCAATTCCTTTTCCAGAACGCAATTGCCATGGTACAGAAGTTAAAATACGACACGAAATATGCAAAAGCGATGAAGTACATCTTCGGCAAGACACTAATCTGCAGAAATCTCGAGTGCGCGACTGAACTCGGCAAGCAGTTCCATCTGGATTGTGTTACGCTTGAAGGAGATCAGGCAAGTTAGCGATCACCCAGTTATCATGTCTAACCCTATTATCCATCTTTTCTAAACTCCCAAATCTTCTCTTCAGGTATCATCAAAGGGCTCCCTGACCGGTGGTTACTTCAACCAATCGCGGTCAAGATTAGAGATGCAGAAAACCCGCTCAGAGCTGATGGAACAGATAACGACTCTGGAACAAGAGCTGAGCACCTTGAGACAAGAGTTGAACAAGACTGAGACCAATATCAACTCCATCGTGTCCGAGATGCAGAGGACGGAGACCAAACAAGGAAAAGCTAAGTGAGTATTACCACAGACTATAGAAGCCATGTGACGCTGGCAGAGTAGAATAGCATCACCCGCCGTAGAAGGCGACTAATGGATCAGCAAAGGGGTATTGATCACCTTATTACTCCGTCCACCAATCCGCATTGGGCAAGCGTGGTGTAATACTGCATAAACCTTCGATGACAAGGAGAGGCCTTGTGTCCCAGCAGTGGGTTGAAGGCTGATAGGATAGAAGTTCTTACAGTCAGCCAACGGGCACGTCTAGACAGGGCAATCTTGAGAGGGACGCGGTAGCCCGAACTGCATACACTCGTTCGGTACACGCTACTGTACAGACAAAAACGGCATTTTCTTCAACTTCAAAGGTGTTGAGCGACTATGTTTTTACGCTGTTGTATTACTGTGGATGTGACTTGTCATATTCATTGATTGCTGAAAGTTGTGTCCTTGAAATCCCTTTACCAGGCTATTATAACTATACCTACATGAGTCAAATCCGATAAAGAGTTAATTTAAACCAACCCCTGTTATTTATGTATGAGTTATGAGCAAATTACCTAAGCAGGCTCCATTAATAATGCTGATACTGCAGTGTCCTCATTAGTTAGTAGAACATTATAATTATAATAGAAAATAACAATTTCGCAAGATGACAGAATCATTACCGCCGCGGATCGTGCCTACGCGACATCTTAGCTGACGGACATCGCTTGCACATCACAGCTTGATGTTTAGGGCTTTATCTCAAAAATGTATAGAGGTATAATGGTGGATACTTCACCTGCTGTCTCTTGGTTGCGTAACCAACGAATCCTTTTGTTCGTGGCAGCGATTGGTACCATGGTATCCTAATGAGATGGTCCACGTCGGGAAGCCTCGTGGTGGACCCTGGTAACGTGGTGGGGAGACTTTCGCGGATGTGTGGCTTTTGATGTCAAGTGTGTCCCCTTGGCATTCGAAGTCACATGCCATGCCATCGTCGAGTTGTTTTTGTTTTCCCACCACGGCTAGTTCCGGACGGCCCTTTTCAGGGCCACGACCGCGCCCGAAGTCCCCCGGCAGCGGTCCGATGGGTGCTCCCGGTGTCCTCGTCAGGAGGACGCGTCAGGTCGAGCAGCCGTCGGTGGAGGAGTGGCTGCTGGCCACCAATTCGTGCAAGGAGTGCCTAGACGGGCAGCATTGGGACGGTCTCGGTGTAGTTGTGCTCACGTGCGCAGATCCCGAGCCGTCCCGCAATAGCGCACTATAGGTCAGGCCGCGGAGGATGTTTAGTGGGTATGTAGGGAACGCACGAACCTTGAGTCCCACATATCCCCTACGGTTGGTACCACCCCGCAGGAACGATGCGTAAATGCATTTGACCTCCCCGTCAACAAAAACAATTGGTATCCTAATAAGATAGACCACTACACCATGACGTCGTCGATATATGTATATTGTGATTATGAACCTTATAATCTTTCTGTTCCTAGAGATATATTCGACAAAGTCAAAGCAGATATTCGTCTGATGAAGGAGGAGTTAGCGTCAATAGAACGATTCCGTGGTCCCAAAGAACGTTCTTTAGCTCAATGCCGGTCGAGCTTAGAAGCTATGCAGGCTACTAAAGAAGGCTTGGAGTCGGAGTTACACCAAGTAATTATTTTATTATTTATTCCTTGTTACAATTTCCATAGCGAAAGTAGCTCTTATTACAATTCAATAAGATATAGAATATGAAAGTTGCACATATTTTTTTATATTTTTTTTGTGTTAGTTCTATAACTTACTACATGAATTTAAATTATTTTCGAATTTTGATTTTAAGGTCAATTTTTTTCCCATTTTGTAAGATTAAATAAAGGTTGAACCTTTTTCGAACCTGTAGTTCTTTTGTTCATTCATTACATAGCTAAATACATATCTTGTATCTGGCTCGAAGGACCAAGTGTAACATGTAAAAAACTTTTTTTCGTTAATCCGTGTATGTAGCTATATGGAATAAAGAAATCTGTTTTTGTAAAATATATCTTTTGTGCACAACTAAAGGCCTTTGAACGTTCGCTGTATTATAGAAATTTTATGCGTGATTATCGTATCGTGAATTTTTCAATGACTTTTACCCTTTTTAACAGGAACTAATGGAACAACTATCAACCGCCGACCAAGGGAAAGTGGATGAACTGAATGATGCCATCCGGCGATTGACGCAGGAGAACAAAGAAGCTTTCAGTGCGAGAATGAACCTTGAGGCTACTAAGAATAAGCTTGAAAACTTGCTCACCAATAACCTCATAAGGTAAAATTAATCAGACAGCGTGTTCAGTGTTTATGTTAACATCCTAACTAATATTGAAAATAAATGTCAATGTTTATGTTGGTTTGTTACGCTTTCACGACTAAACTACTCAACTGATCGTTATGGAATTTTTTACACACAAAGTCAGGTGTACAAAAAGGATAAAGAAATATCTTTTCCACAAAATCTACATTAACGCGAGTGAAGCCTCGGGGAAATTAGCTTAAAAAAAACAAAATGTACCTAGAAAATGTTGTAATATATTGAAATCAACTCGGAAGCCGATCCCAAACCACCTGTATTCAGGGTGTTGGTTATTTAATTTACATGTTGTAGTATCTCCAATAGTATCTCCTTTTTAAGTAAAAAAATACTTGTGACAGGAGATCTCCAATACATTACAAAAATGGAAATAAAAAAACTTATATTAAACTTTTAAAACTAACATTTAAAACATAGGTGACAACATAAACAAAGATTTGAAATAGAAATAATATGATTCCAGACTTTGAAACATTTTTAATTTTTGAAAAATACAATACTTATCAAATTTGTGTGTGTGTGTAAATTGTTTGGAGAAATTTCTCATATTTTGTCACCTAACCCGCTGTTTGCACTCAAGCAAGATTTAAAGCATTTGAAATAAAAACTAAAAAAACCGGGAGTGGCCTCCCCTTGAATTTCTCGTATACCGGAAACGACTCCAATTTGATAGAAACCTTATACTTTGATGTCAGACATGCATGTAAAATTTTGTCACCCATCCAAGTATCGACCGCGCACTTGGTTGCTTAACTTTCGTGATCTACGTCTGAAAAGTTGATAGAAACTTTATATTTTGATGTCATACATGAATGCTAAATTTGGTTGCAATAAGTTAAAGCATTCTCCAGTTATCCGTGCTAACGCACACACACACACAGACATAATTCCAAAAATGGTATTTTTGGCTCAGGGAGGTCCAAAACGTGTAAATCCGTCAATATCTCGAGGTCGAATTTTTTGACGATTACAAGACTTCCTCTATACTACGTATACGAGAAAGTAAGAAGTCTACATCCTTATTGAGACTAGTGTAAATAAGTTGCTATTATCATAACAGACGTAAAGACGAGTTAGTGCAAGCCCTCCAAGAAATATCGGTGGAAGATCGCAAACGTCGCCTAGCGAACAGCAAGGGCGACTTAACTGGAGCGGAGAAACGAATTAAACAGATCAACAAAGAACTTGAAGAGGTTGAGCGAAAGGTCCAAGCGGCTGTTAAGAATGAGAAGGCTCTCAAACTGGAATTGGACAAGTGGAGGAATAAGGTAAGTAAATATAGTTTATTAAAAATCCTTACTACCTACCTACTTAAAAACAGACCATTGCCAAAAAAGTTTCTAAGTCTCAAATAAGTAGGGGTTTTGACGATTTAAAAGTAGTTACAGTTGACAAAGTTTCTAATGTGACATTTATGAAATAGAATATTTAAAATGGCTGCACTTTGCCAAGCCCCGCCTACTTTTTACTCCGGCCAATAGAATATAAACATAATATGGCACAGCCAATGAGACGCAGCGTCTTTACTCCGCTTCCATAGGTCACCTCCCCTTTGCGCAGTCGCTCTAGCATTGCCGACGACCTTGTGCGTTTATTGGCTGGAACACCGGCAACTTTGTCGATTGAAATTTTTGATTTTAAATTTTCAGAAGGTTAACAGGCGGTTTGATATTCTATCCCCAGATAAAAGTAAGCTAAGTAAGCCTAGCAATTATTGCAAAATTACTAAAAATATCAAAGTCGAAATTTCTTTATTCCTTTAGGTACAATTTGTACATTTATTAACAGCAGCGGTCACTTGGTTAAGATACCTACTCGTTTTTTTAGTTACTCATAATTTTTATGCGTCAAATGTTATACAACATGTAAATTAAATAGCCAACACCCTGAATACAGGTGGTTTGGGATCGGCTGGTGAGTTGATTACAATATTTTTTTTTTTAAAAAAACGATAAAAAAAAGTACCTAGAAAATATTGTACAACATTTTTTGGGTACTTTTGTTTTTTTGGTTTTGTTTTGAAAAAAAATCGTTTTTTTTTTTAAATTTTTTAAATCAACACGGAAGCCGATCCCAAACTACCTGTATTCAGGATGTTGGTTATTTAATTTACATGTTGTATATATGATATAGATAATAATCATCAACTGAACGAAATATTATAAAAAGATTACTTAACAAAAGAAGAGAAATTTAAGAAGAGCTGGATATGTAAATCATAATATATCATTAAAAACCCAGTGAAGTTAATAATTTCATTGTAAATGTTGTGTCAAATAAATTGCATGCAATTTAGACCTCTATTACTTAAGCTTATATCATTGTGTAGGTACTTTTCTTTATATAGCACGGAGTAGTGAGTAGTCATAGTGTCGCATTTTTAATAATATCAAATTAAATATTCTATAAATAATTTTAACGTAATCAATTTTCGTTTAGGAAAAAGAAGCACAAGACAAAATGGAGGAGGACGCTAAAGGCCTGGAGAAAATGGCGTCCAAAGAAGTCTTGCTTCAGGAGAAGATACAAGAGTCGTTGGACAAAATTGCAGCGTTAGGCACGTTGCCCAATGCACCAGAATTACACTCGAAATACCAGAAATTGTCCCTGAAACAGGTAAAAAAAAAATCCATATTTTTCATAATTATAGTGTTATACCTACTACAAATTCACAAAGAACATTGGCAAAAAATGATGTCGAATTTTTTAGGATCCCTAGACCGTATTTTAGCTAATGGCAATAAACATTGTAATGACTAAAATCTAACGTCGAGGTTGAGAGCCGTTCAAAATCTACACAACTATTTCACTATAATCATTATTAAGTCTCAGATTATGACGTTTTTACTGTCACAACCAAAAAAACCATCAAAGTGGATGGTGAATAAATACTCCAGCTTATTTCGAAAACTAATTTTAATAATACTTTAAAGATAATTTTCTAAAAACAATATTATTAACCAAAGAAAACTTGGATATGCCTAGGCGTTATCTGTGTGCATTCATCGCGTTGGGCCGACTGTCATGCCATAGTAATTACTTTTTACTATGGCATGACAGCACTGTCCGTATATTCTGTGTCTATAAATTTATATTGCATAATTGGTATGTAAAAATTTCAGCTGTTCAAAGAATTGGAAAAAGCTAATCAACATCTCAAAAAGTACAATCACGTGAACAAGAAAGCTCTTGACCAGTTCATAAGCTTCTCGGAACAGAAAGAAAAACTGTACAAACGGAAAGAGGAACTCGATATTGGGTGAGTCACTTAACATTTGATGTAATATATAATTAACGTAAGTCTAACTATTTGTAGTTCATGTTTCTTCCTTTATTAACAGAGGCGAAAAAATCCGTGAACTTATAGAAACGCTCGAGCATCGTAAGCTAGAAGCGATCCAATTCACTTTCCGACAAGTGAGCAAGAATTTCACTGAAGTGTTCAAGAAGTTGGTGCCTCAAGGTCGCGGCAGCCTCATTATGAGAACCGGTATCGATGATTCCTTAGACGTGAACCCAGAGGTATGTTTAATGTAGTCATAGATATAGTATAGGAAACTGCAAATCGGCAATGTGAAAGAGAAAGAGCATACAAACGCGTATATTAGAGCGAGATAGATAGACGAGACCATTTACGTACACGCAGGCGGCCTAGGTAGGCCTGTCAGTCACGTAGAAAAGACAGCAACTGTCAGACTGTAGTACTATTTTTCACGCACATATGTGCATTACTCACACATTGGTGCTTTTTTTTCGGTCTCGCCCTAGTAGATTCATTGCAAATCTATAAACGTCAGTAAATATAAATCTATGATTGTTGTATACTCAAAAAGTAGCTTTGAGACACTGTATGGTCCTTACTACGGCTTTTATATGTAACCTAAGGTTCTGCTTAACCCCTTTTGGGGTGATGAGCATGATTGTATGTATATATGTATGTACTTTACACTTGTGACAATAAATAGCTTTGAGGCACTGCATGGACCATACTGCTAGATGTGGCTTACGTCTCTATTTCGGATCCTTTGCTGCAAAAAGTAGTAGGTGCTGCTGATTTTTATTCGCCAATTGCAAAAATTCCTCTATTAAATATTAGTTTATATTAATATTTTTATGGTCATGTCTTGTCTATTGTTTTTTCACTATTCTGTTGAACGTGTTGAAGTGATATATCCTTTCTTAGTGACAGAAAACCTTTTTAGTTTTCATAGGGAAAGGGAAAAATAAATGTATTGTTTGTTCTATTTTATATTGAGTGATATGTACGCCGTTAATGTGATATGTATCAGAACTGTTTTTTTTTCCATAATGTTTGTGGAATATTTATTATGTGGCAGTACTAAATAAATGAATAAGAATATTTTTCAGTGCATTTTTTCTAGTATTATATTTACGCGTTTGTAAACGCAAAAATAAAACTATTCCATAATGTAAGGTAGTTTCATCTTAGCTGGGCGTCAAATATTTGCAAAAATATTTCGTTTCGGGTCTTGGAAGTGCAAATTTCAAAGATTTGATGAAACGATGTTTACCACAAAAACATAAGCACCAAGCACTGACAAATTTCGACAGCGAAAAGCAGTGCCTCGGTGGCGAAATTGGTCAACGCGTCCACCCGGATTGTGGAACGTGCGGGTTCGAGTCCCGCCTGAGGCAAGTCGATTTTTCAGTGCATTTTTCTTTCAAGAATATAGCACACAATAATTTCTTCAGTATAATCATTGTTCCAATTACCCATAATTTCCTATAGGTGCTATACATAATAATGTTGATTTGTGTTTTGTAGCGGGCTACAGGGGACCAATTCGCGGGTGTAGGCATCAAAGTGTCATTTACTGGTGGGGAGGGTGACATGCGAGAGATGAACCAGCTGTCAGGAGGGCAGAAGTCTTTAGTAGCGCTCGCTCTCATATTCGCCATACAGAAATGCGACCCAGCGCCCTTCTACTTGTTTGACGAAATTGATCAGGTTTGTGTCATTTAATTTATTTAGGTAATTTCGACAATAATTTTTTTTTTACATTAAATTTTTTATTTATTTTACGAGATGGCAAACAAGCTTGCTGCCCACCTGATGTTAAGTAGTCACCGCCGCCTATAGACACTTGCAATATTAAGTGTAAATCGCTTAACACCGCAAGTGCGTTTGCCATCCTGGGGACTAAGATGATATGCCCTCCATACCCAGTAATTACACTGGCTACCTTTCCCTTCAATCCGAAACACAGCGAACTGCTTCACGGCAGAAATAAGAAATGCGGTGGTACCTACCCAGACGACCCTACATATGGGTCTACCACCTAGTAAACAATTTATGAATTTATACAAAAAAATGTAATTTGAGTAGTTATTTAAAATAGTTAAGTAATTAAGACATACATGTCGGCTGAGTTGAATGGGCCCGATATCGAGTGGTTACATTGAGTGTTGACGTTTTAAAACCATTTTTTGGTATAAAATACTTAAAATGTTGATAATGTTTCTTAGGACAAAAATTAAGAAATAATGTTTTCAATTTGTTTTCACAAAAATCTTAAAAAAAGATTCTAAATGTAATTTTTAAATCTAGAAAAAATACACTGAAAAAAAATTTACCTGCCCCAGGCGGGAATGAACCCAGCATTCTCCGCAATCCGGGCGGCTGCGATAACTATTACGCTACCGGGGCACTGCTTGTAATTGCTCTTAATGTAATTTTTTGTTCATAGTCACACAATACTATTTATCATGTCATGAGTAACGTCCTATTTTAAAAGCATACCAATGTCTTCCCAATCATTCTGTATATGTACAAACGACAGCAGATCAAACTACCGAAAACTGTCAAATTCCTTCAACTATAAGTTTACTTCACGTTTCAATGTCACCAGGCCCTGGACGCGCAGCATCGTAAAGCCATCGCCAACATGATCCACGAGTTATCAACCTCAGCCCAGTTCATTACAACCACCTTCAGACCGGAGTTACTGGAACACGCCCACAAGTTCTACGGAGTCAAGTTCAGGAACAAAGTGTCCCACGTCGAGTGTGTCACCCAAGAAGAAGCGAGAGACTTCGTCGAAGACAGCGCCACACATGCATAACAACCGATTACTGGTAATAAAATACTACATTCTGTTTCAAATTTTTCTAGATTTTTCGATGAACAAAACTTATCTTAGTTCATAGTCCGAGAGCTGACAGACATATTTGAGTAGGTACTTGAGTCAAACTGAAAACCTGTCATATAACTCTCTTATAATAGCTTAACACAGAACTGCAGACCTGGCTGCGAAGTAGTGGGGCTAATTCAGCTTTTATATCCGAAGTATTTGCAATAAATGTCCTTGAGGCTAATCTGAAATTTTTATACCTTTAAATTGAATATTTAAAGAGAACAAATTTAGTGCCCACCAATAAAATAGTACAGTGCTCACCAAAATGGATATTTTTGCCACCAAAATTAACTTTTGGTGAAAATTTACACTTTTTGGCGAACATTTATCCTTTTTTCTAGGTTAGGTTGGGTTAGTATAGTGTTAATTTAAATACAAACCATATTTAAAGAGTAAAAAAACAAACAAGCCAGTTCATCTAGCTAGGCGATATTTTAACTTTTCTAAATGCTTGAAAAACTCCTTATTGCAACGCCTACTATAAATGCTACAGCAATGTTGATCTAGCAGGATTACGTATGTAATGGTGCAAGATTGCAAGAATTTATAGTAGGCGTGGCAAGAAACAGTTTTACAAGCATCTGGCAAAGTTATAAGCTTATTTATTTTTTTACTTTTTAAATATTCAATTGTAGACATTTGTTGCCAAAAAAATGCAATATTGAAGACATAAGGGCTGCTTTGTGTTAGGGTATTATAGTAGTTATATTACAGGTTTTCAGCTTGCCTCAAGTACCTACTCAAATATGTCTGCCAGCTCTCGGAGTATCACTTGTGCCGGGTTATTTATTAGCAGTACGGTTTTGTTTTTATGGAATATTTACTTTTCCAGAATGAATCAAATCCTCAATACAATACATTATTCTGTTCAAAACCAGTTTTGTACCTAATGTAATAAAATAGTCTTATTTTTGACATATTTAGACTGAAAATCTCACAAATTCTTGCGCCTAATAGAGAAAATCTATCAACAAATGGATATAGATTCTGGTCATAAGCTTACAGTGAGCTATATTGTTATTCCGCTTCAGGAAAACAAACCCGGTTTCTTTCATTGAAATTAAATGCAATTTTTAACTTAATGAAGCAATTGACAATTTATCGCAAAATGACGCTGGACGTAAGAAAGTAACATTGTTAGTAATAATTGACACCAAAACTGTTAAAATATTGTGTTAATATTTAATTACATTATTTGACATTTTCCATTTGTTTAATTTGACGAGGGACGTTTTTAGAGTATTTACTTTTAATTAGTTTAGTTATATCTTTACTTTTTGTTTCATCTCGGACATGATAACAGACAGTAAGGTGACTGGAAATGTATATGAAGCTAAAATACTGGTGTACTCGTACATATAATATTTTTTATTTTTGATACAAAATGTACATTTCAGAATGAAATCGCTCCATTTTGAAAGATATTTTTTGAAATGAACATATTTACTTAATGAAAAGCTTTTACTAAATGAAAATCTTACCATTATTGAGAACAGAAGTCTGTTCTTAGTAATGGTAAGATTTACATTTATTTTGTTGTTATAAGGCGATATTTATTAGTTTATTACGTCTATCATAAATGAACTTTGTATTTTTTTCAGTCACCTTGCAGTACAATAAATTTGTAGTTCTTGCTATTACAGATATCAATATTTAAATAATTTTAATTAGGTTTTCAATTTAAAAACTTTCTGTATTCGGATACGATATTTAAGAATAGTTTTGATATAGTTGATGTTACGATAATTATAGAAAATGTGATTCATCACGATCGTTTTTGACTTGTTATTAACTTCAAGTACAAAGTGATGTAATGATTTAATATGATAAAATAAATATTTTCCATTTTGTAAAATGGTTTTTATTCAACCACTTATATGCTGGGTGTAAAAGACATGAACAGGCAAACGAAAACCATGTATTCTATACATCAAAATAAGACATATTTAAAAAAAAATATTGCTGGGAAATGATTTTTATTTTTTGGTGTTAAAAAAAATTGCAAATTGTACTGCGCAATGTAAAGGGTTCAACTCGCACGCAACTCGCAAAACCGCTATAATTTTGCCAGACGGCGGCCCCGTTCGTTAGTGTCCGTGTGCATCGAGTGAGCTACATTGAACGCTAACGTTTTGAAGCCACTTTTTGTTATGAAATACTAAAAAAAATTATAATGTTTCTTTGGACAATAATTAAGAAATAACGTATAGAATACATTTTCATAAAAAATTATGACTTTGACCTTCAATAAAATCGTAACTATCAATTTCCCAGGTATAGTCTAAAGGAAAAAAAATGTTATGATGGTGAGTAGAATACATGGTTCTCGTTTGACTGTTCATGTCTTTTACACCCTGTATTTACTATAAATTAAAAAAAAAGAACGAAAATGTGTAGCAGTTTTTATTCATTATAAAATCAATATTTATTGACAAAATATATTTTGCTACAGAGCACAAAACTCCGTAGGAATAAAATTGAAACTACATTAAGTAGAAAATTATAAAAATCAAAAAGTACATTTCCACAGATGTCATTAATTATTAAAATACAAAGTAATATGGGCATAATGCAAAGAAATTATTATAAAGAACCAAATATTTCATCAAATACACTTAATTTATATTTTGAAATATTTATGTACTCCGATAATTAATACTTATTTACAGTATTGTATACTTAATGCATATATTCATAATTTTTGCTTTTATACATCACTATGTAATAGAATTATGAATCCCACACAATCACATCTTACGAAATACACACTCGTATTTACAATAGAATCACATGTGTTAGAGATATAAAAATCTATAGTATTTAGATTTCTTTATATAATACCACTCATATCACACGAAGTCGAAGGCACACTGTCACACGAAGGATATAATTATCATAATTATGACAATAGTAAGTTTGAGTAAGACATTGCACATAATTAGTTTCATAAAATATGTACACCTAGTACAATAATTATGTCCTTACCTATGAAATTGCAGATTTATCCATAACCACTATTAAATCAGCATCTTCTATGAATAGTGCAATCTTAAATGACTAAATTCTTTGCACTTAAAAAGGAAGGTATACAAAACTATGTATTTGGATTATACAAACTATTTTTAATTTGACTCCTTTTTGGTTAATTGTAATTTTATACATATAAGTGGTAATTTGCAGACCTCTTTTGTTTGCTAATTTCTGTTGCTTAACATGGCCAAAAATATAGTACTTTTTTAAATTATACAGGATGTTTGGTACATGGGGTATGAAGCCGGCACCTACCCATGCTAACATAGTCATATAATTTTATTTTTTTTCATTTTCCATACATTTTGTTTTTTGATCGAATTATGGAGAATTGATTTTTTTTTTACAATTTAATGTTTTTGATATCACCATAGTATTTATATAACTATGTTAGCATGGATAGGTGCCAGCTTCATACCCCATATATCAAACACATTGGTAAAAAAACTTAGTACGAAAATGCGTTTTCTTCGTCGTCAAAAATAAACTACAATTTCATAAGTAAGGATCGTATATTAATTTTACCTACATATTGATTTTTTGTGCAATAATAATATGATCGAAACCAATTAAACTGGACAATTGCGATATAAAAATATTCTTAAAATGTATGATATAAACATGAGCATGTCCTTACTAAAAAGAGATCTAAGCCTACTAATACTTGATCATCGTAATATACAGTATATAGTGATTATTATACAAGGTGCAATGTCAACGTCTCAAATTAAATTTCTATCGATCAGATATGCGTCGTGTAATTATACATTATAAAAAAACACAATAAAATGGAAATTTCAAATAAATAAATCGAGTGTTTCGAAATCTAGGTATGTACTATGTACTCTAATTTCTGGTTAGTTTAATTTTATTTTTTGCCGCATTATGAACTCTATGACCTTAATAATAGATCTCCATATAACTTTAAAAAGGAGGTCATTCGTTTATGTCACAAGTCATCATTTATATTTTCTCCTATAGATATTCCTACTTTTATTGTGGGAAAATATTTAGCTAGTGTTTGACATATGAATTCTATACGAAATATATTGCATAAGGGTGGTACACAGATTTACTCCGGCGTGTACGCGCATACGGATTTACTCCTGTGTGTTAGTAGTGAGTCAGCATCAACATAGATTATACGAGCATATCAGCTTGCGCTTGCACGTCAACGCTCATACGATTTGCGAGTATCCACGGGCTTCCAAAAAGGTCTGAGACCGTTATTCAACTTGAGTGAACATTCCTTGCACGAGTGTTCGGAATGCCCTGCTTTTACTATACTGGGTGTAAAAGACATGAACAGTCAAACGAGAACCATGTATTCTATACATCAAAATAAGACATATTTCAAAAAAATTATTGCTGGGAAATGATTTTTATTTTTTGGTGTTACAAAAAATTGCATTTGTACCGCGCAATGTAAAGGGCTCAACTCGCACGCAACTCGCAGAACCGTGATAATTTTGCCAGACGGCGGCCCCGTTCGTTAGTGTCCGTGCACATCGAGTGAGCTCCATTGAACGCTAACGTTTTGAAGCCATTTTTGTTATAAAATACTAAAAAAAATTATAATGTTTCTTTGGACAATAATTAAGAAATAACGCATAGAATACGTTTTTATAAAAAAATGAAAATAAAATTATGACTTTGACCTTCAATAAAATCGTAACTATCAATTTCCCAGGTATAGTCTATAGGAAGAAAAATGTTATGATGGTGAGCAGAATATATGGTTCTCGTTTGACTGTTCATGTCTTTTACACTCTGTAGAGGAGTTTATATTGTTGTCCATTTTTTTAAAATACAAATATAAATTACATTTAATATATGAAAAACAGGAATTATGTAGTCGTTTATAAACTGTAAGAGACTGATGCCTACACTAAGCTAGAATCTCTCTAAAATAGGCATTTTGAGTACCAGTTAATAACTTTCAATTATTTACAATTATCCTATGCCTAATTTTACTATAAATATATTTTTTGATAAGGACAATATAGTTAATGCTGTAGCAAAAATAATACAAGGTAAAGAGTTCATAATACGGAGCTTGACTTCCTTATAATACGGTAGTTTTACCTGTTGATATAACTGGCGTATTTTCGTAAACCTACAAAGTTATACTTTTTATGCATATAAACTAATAATATAATTACAATGAGTATCAGAAATTTTATATTTATTTTTCAATACCAATATTGGTTACATTAGAATCATTGATAACACTGGTTTTAAATGCATTTATAAAGGACAAGGAACATTTAATAAAAAATCTATAACTTCATTGACTAACTATTTATAGAATAGTTGACTACTTATATAGTATAATAAACTCTTTATAGTTGTCTTCTTCAAGACCAGAAATAGGAAGATGTTACCTATGTTATTAGGTATTAAATAGCCTGTGTTCCTTAGTGAAATAATTTCATCTTTATTTAGGTTATAACTCTTAATACTTTAGTTGTCTGTTAAAATTTATCAAAACACTGTACTTGTCTTATTAATAAACATCGTGAACGTCAATCTAAATCTACAGTCGAATAGTATGCCTTATTACAAACGAACAAGAACCAAATTTTAATACATCATTGGCACATTTTAATCAAAATAAAAATTTTCTCCTTCGCTTTCGACGATTTATCATACATCTAACACATAACATTCATAATTATAAGGAAAAGAAGTTTAAAGTTTACAAGTCTAATTAAAACAATCTTATTCTACTTGAGCAGGTATATTCGACTATAGATACCGACAAACCTTTTTAACCAATCGTTCGCTATAACAACTTCAGGGGTACAGCGTATGGGGATGTCCAATCCCTTTCAAACACCTCTTGTAGTTCTTTCCTTATATCTTGAGTGAAGTTCTGGGACATTCCATGGGAGCTGTCTTGGAGAACGAACGCCACGCCTGCCGTATCTACAAAATAGTCTCCGGACCAATTCGAGGTACCAATGTACGCGGTTCTGTCAGTTACCATGTACTTGTTGTGGTTGACTCGCGCGTGAGGTATCTTGTCTTGCTCGGGCGTCGATGGTACTATGAAGCGTTTCTGTGAAAAGTTTCTAAACTATAACAGATATTTATGTTCAAACGCATTATAGTTTATATTACATATTTATAGCTTTATTAAGAATTCATAATTATTTTTGAAAAGTTCAAGCGTCTCAAAAGTATCCCCATATGCAATGAATAGATAATCCTAATCCAGGAAACCACATTACTTTGAATTCTACGATCCGGCTCAAAGGACCATATTAATTAAAAATCTAAAATGTCACTATTCTTATAAAATACCTAATCCAAAAAGATCATTCATTACTATGCTATGAATATTAGTATTGGACTACAACAGAACTTTGAAACAAGTAAAACCTACAATCTGGCTCGAAGGATCATAATTTACATATGAGATATTATAATATTACAAAAAACTTACAATCTGTATATCGACGCGCGGGTAAGACTGCGATAGCGCAATCAACGAACGCAAGAAGTACACCTCCGACGTATGGGAGTATTTCCACCAGCTTATTAGCATTTTGATTTTCACTTTGTGCTCTAAAGCAGCCCTGCGAATAGCGTCGTCTATCTTTGGCCAGAACCTGGAAAAATAATAACGAATAAATTTATTGTTTACCAAAAATAATAGATAATTCAAAATATTTATTATATTGCTCACCAAATACCTACAACTTTTGGTGAGAGTTTATTTAACATAGTGTGTAAGAAAAAATCTACACGTTTGTAGATAAGGAACTACTTAATAATATGATTTTGAGCATTACTAATACCTAAGTACTATTGTGTAACTCACTTCAATTTGGGAGAGAACTCCAGCGCTGGCGCATAGTCCATCACAGATATGTATATGAATTCCTCAGCTTGCTCCATTATGGAGACTATGGCATCGTCGTCATTCGTGCGCCCAGTTGGACTGAACGGAGGCGGCGAACTCTGTAACAATAAAGTTTGATATTATTTACATATACTATACATATTAACACAATCATAAGCTCAAACACTTGAGCAAAGCTTACGTAACATTTCGATACACATAAAGTCACATCTGACAAATGTACCAGTCTGTCGCTTTGAACATAATAGGGCATCAAACCCATAAAGTAATTAAACCTTGAGATAACCTAACCAACAAACAAAAGCCAACGAACAGGACAGATGCTACACTCTCTAAAATATCTGTATATTCTGGGTTATAATTATTTATGAATATTAGTATTACTCATTGTTATTAAGAAAAGGAGTAGGATATTAAGAGGTGTTGGCTTCGGACCCCAACATCGAGCTGCCCGCATCATCATCATTTCAGCCGGAAGACCGTAGACCTCCCCCAAGGATCTCTAAACCAATCGGTCCTGCCTGCATCCAGTCGCTTCCCGCTATTACCAGCTACCCGCATAAGATAAGGTAATGTGATTTCTCTCGGTTACAGATCGAGATAATATTGATACGAGAATGGCATCTTCGACAAAGAATTAATACTTGAAATAACGTCAAAAGTCACAAATATTGCACGACGAAAGATTTTCTCTACGTTTAAGACTGGCATGTTTCTCTACTACCCGAGCGGCCAAGAAAATTACTTTCCTTTCTCGACCTCCGGAAAACCCACAGTCCTAGGGAGAACGAGTGAAGATCTCAAATTGTTCTTGTATATTACGGCATTAGACAAAGAGAGGTTTCGATCGACATCCTATTTGCCTTATTTCAACGGTCCAGAGAATTTAGAAGACAGAACTCCATCGCAGGAGACTCTTTGACTAAAATTCTTCTTATAGGCTGGATTGAGGCCACAACAAATACTTCGTCGTCACAATAACTCGGTGACATTGTGAAACTATCTGTGGCCAACAGCATAAATAAAAAAAAAAGTCTGCCTTTACGATTAAGTAATAGACACACGCAAACGTAACAAAATCAAGAAGAGCCTTCATATGGAACATTAAGCTCTATAATGGCACACACTTTAATCGTACTGTAATAAAAATAATGGCCAATATGTTGGACGGCAAAGGTCAGGTGTTGCTCGGGACATGCAAACTATGCTTTTCCATAAGAATATCAGTCTAGATGGGTCGACATGGCCATATAGGGTTGCCAAACTATGTAAAAAATAATTGTTTATTCCATCACCTTTATGAAGAACTTTATTGCGCAACATTTAAAAACTAATAACATCATGTAATACTATAGCCCCGCCTGCGAATTAGTCCGTGAAAAATAACTAAAACAATTCAATAGAAATTATAATTTATAACAACTCATTATCCCTTATCACAAGATGGTGGGAGGTACTTACACCTTTTTTTTCGAAAGAAAATCCTGTACGTACCGGACTGTGGGCTAGACAGTGCGGCGTGTGTGGGGGTCTCCCGGGGATTCCCGGGAATACCCACTAAAAACCATCAGCACCCTCACAGCTTTGTAGGGAACCCAGGCTTACACCTAGTCCTAGCATCATCCAAGCCATTGTACTTCTAATTTTGTAATCTTGGATATCATACCGGGGGGCAAACACTAGACTATGGATACTGTTAGATTATAGGTAGAGACCCATGCCATGGTAAATCTCATTTATCAAACTTCGAGATTTAGGTATTAAACAGCGTACCTATAGCATACGAGGAAGAATAGTCCATTTCAAAAGCACTACGTGAAGGAAAAATGGCAAATGTATAATGTCGATAGCGAGACGAGTGCTATGGCGACGTCGACTCGAGGATACAGTAGAGAGTAGGTAGTGGGCATTATGTAAAAAGTTATAAGGACGTATTTATTTAAGGTACGGGTCTCAGTCTCAGTATACTGTGAACAGTTTATAATTCTCAATTCACAATTTTGGCAGGAGTCTCTTTGAATAAGCTGAGTAAAGTTATCAACCCTAGTCCCACGTGACCTTGCCCTACGAATGTTCCTCGTAACTCGTAGTAGGCGAGTCCATCGTGTGTTATATTGTTTGTATATCTTGCAGCAAGCATGCTTACTTCGAGACGTATCGATCCAAGGGACGTGTTTAAAACTTTGTAGACAAGCCTAAAATCTATATGTAAGTAGATAAGCATAATTGAAAAGTCACAATAGGATACCTTTCCTTACTAGGTACCAGTCTATACTTATATGTTGTGATTAAAGCCGTAAGCTACGTTAACAGCTAAAATTTTTTGTGGATAGGAATTTGCGTAGCAAAACAACATACGGTTCTATAGAATTCAATCGGCTTAAAAGTATTTGCGTGATTACTAGAGTACTTATATGATGTTTAATAGAGTTGAAAGGGTGGCGTTATGAAAACACACAACCACGACTCGGGATACAATTTATGTACGTCATTAAAATTTGATGCTTTGCTAAGATACGTATTTCCACTTTACAATCTGAGATCTTGATCTGAGAGAAGAAAAGCGTGAAGAAGCACCTTGTAGGCCGGCAAGTAAGGGTGGCCAGAACCGCTAGTATGTTTTGTTAGTTTTCGAGCTCGATAAAACTTAGCGTATCTTTCATACATTGCCCACTAGCGCCTCTAGCGTAAACTATCAGAAACAGTGGGCAATGTATGAAAAGAGACGATACGTTTGATCGACCTAGAAAACTAACAAAACTCACACTAAGGGTATAGTATTGTGTGAATCAGCTACACATTTGTCTGTGCATTTTTAATCGCCTAAAAATTAGATAATAATTAGACAAACTTATACTCTTGCTATACTACTTGTTAGGTGACAGAATAATATGTTTAAAGTCTTTAAGTATGCCTTTAGGCCAAGCGCGCACTACGATTTTACTTCTTGCGATACGATTTTAGAATCGCGCTGCAAATTATAGTGCACGCACTGCGATAAAAAATATAAAGTCATTGCTCAGTCTATGATGGATTCAGTACAAGTTGCTTGTCTCTATTTACTACTTCGGAGAGAAAGAAAAAATAATTTTCAATACTGGACTCATTCTTTTACAGCGAATAGATTTATTAAAGGTTTCTTTTATCAGAAACACAACACAAAAGTTCAATGGCTATTATAGAATGAAAATACAATCAGTTTATTCCACCAAGGTGGTCTTTCTTGTATTGCGATTATTAAATGTTCCACATCTAGCCTCGTTTCGTATTGGGACTCCAGTGGAGATGGAAGCGCCGACATGTTTATTCTCGAAAGAACGGAACACGAATGGGCGCCGGCCGGTCCGAGTGTGCGATTTTTCTGTCGCAGTGCGCGCGGGACCATACAAATCCATACGCTGCAGTTTACTTCCGCGATAATCGAATCGCGAGCAATCGCAGCAAATTGCGACAAATCACAATTTTAAAATCGCTACGATTTATTACTCGCATGTGCGCGCACTGCTCTACTAACTCATACGTTTCATTCCTGCGTCAAAATTATCGCACTACAAAAAATCGTAGTGCGCGCTTGGCCCTAAGGCCAAGCGCACTACGATTTTTTGTACTTTATACGCGCGCACTGCGACAGAAAAATCGCACACTCGGACCGGCCGGCGGCCATTCGTGTTCCGTTCTTTCGAGAATAAACATGTCGGAGCCCGCATCTCCACTGTAGTCCCAATACGAAACGAGGCTAGATGTGGAACATTTAATAATCGCAATACAAGAAAGACCACTTTTGTGGAATAAACTGATTGCATTTTCTTTCTATAATAGCCATATACTTTTTGGGATATAGCCGAAGATCATTGTGTTTCTGATAAAAGAAACCTTTAATAAATCTATCCGCTATAAAAGGATGAGTCCAGTATTGACAATTATGTTTCTTTTTTCTTCTTTCTCTCCGAAGTAGTAAATAGAGACAAGCAACTTGTACTGAATCCATCATGAGACTGAGCAATGACTATATATTTTTTTATCGCAGTGCGTGCACTGTACTTTCTGCGATAATTTACAGCGCGATTCTAAAATCGTATCGCAAGAAGTAAAATCGTAGTGCGCGCTTGGCCTAAGTACGCTCTTTAAGTAGCTTAGTTTGAAAGAAGATATAGTGACAAGAATTATTGAGAAAGGGATCGTTCGGTCATATAGAAAGGATGTGTGGAAGTAGTTTGCCGCAAAGAATATGAAGAAGATGCTGGGTTCGATTCCCGATCTGGGCAGTAATTTTTTCAGTGTATTTTCTAATTTGAAAAATATTTTAGCGTTTGTTAACGCTAAAATAATTCCATAATGATTATTATGACAAGTTATCTACTAAAGTGTAAATTTACTTTTGATGCTAACTGTACCTCCTGACTCGATCCTTGCTGATAATAAATGGAAGCAGAGTCTACCTATTTTATTTTTATTTTTGAGGAGGTCGAGGCACCGCTACCTACCTAGGTACCTACTTGGTTGAGTAACATTTTTCAACTCGATTCTCCGTGCTTCGGAAGACACTGGTGGTCCCGGGTGCTGTCGAAAGATGGATAGAAGTCGTAAGCAAGTCACGTCAGAGGCCTGAAATGGCGACTTGTGAAACTCTGACACCAGGCTAACTATTATCCACTCGAAGAAGAAGACCAATCTTTTACAATTGAGTTGAGACGCTTGTACTATCACGGACACACGTGCTTGAGCACTTATTATAAGATCTAAATCGCTTGCGCTACGAGTAGCAAAACAAAACACTATAGTAAAACAGTTTACGCGTCAAAGGAAACTCGTGAAGTCTCACCCTTCCTAGCTTGGTCCCAATTTATATGGGGTCGGTCGGTACAGCTACAGACCCCTTGGGGAGATTGTCTGCACGGAGTTCTGAATATAAGTCTGCTTTTAATACATCCATAGGTACATCCAAGTGATAAGAAAGGATAGAGTTCTAACGTGACCGGGAACACTACTGGCTTGACCAGAATAAAACGAAACAGTAATTTTCCAACTCCAAGATTTATAACATCGCCGCGAAAAGTTTGGCATTTTCCAACAACATCATATCCTAATTGAGTCAGACTATCTTTTATAGCCAGTCGTATAATGTCAGCACAGATCACATGACCCGATAACCACTTCGATGAAGGTAATGAAATACTCGGAAACGACTGTTTACATTTCTCTGAAACTACGCGCCATAGTCGTAGTAGGTACATAGTGCATACTTTATAGCTATGAAGCCAGTCATCAAAGTTTTCAATTTAAGCTTCAATTAAGCAACTTTCATTTTACGAAATACAACGTAAACATGGGGTAGAGAAGAGATGTCTAACGTTTGTGTTATTTGGAGTATCGATCGATAAATAACTTTTACATTAGTCAGACTTAAAAAAGGAGATTAATATTATTGAATTCTGTTTATGTCAACGAATTATTAGCTATATTCGAACGAGTCATTTTATGCGTCTCGAAAATGGATTTTCATCCAATGGAATTTTCCTAGACATCGCGGCTATATCCCCGTAAAAATTCTGGGTTTCAATTGTCGCGCCTTTATTTAAAGGCGGTGTCTGGCGAAACGCGGCATTGTCTACATACAACATTTCAAATTCATGCTCCCAAAAGGGGTTGAGCAGAACTTTACAAACGCCACGAAAAATATTGCTTTCAGGGCTCTACTTCCATTGTCCGTGTCAGACTAAGATATATTTAGAGCCTTTTAAGTCAAAAGTGTATATGTCACAGCCATATCGTATAACACGTCGTATTACAAAACGGCGCGGCGGATTGTAGTGTGTGAGAATTTTTAACCAAATAAAACCATTTGTTGATAAATCCTGTTGACTATGCTAAGCTGGCAACATACATTATAAACTCTTTTATATTGTCTATTGTTTTTCTATGTTTTTATTGATTGTATTTTGTTACCTTTTTTTCATATTACATTGTCACTGAGAGCAAACAAGAAGAAAGTTTCATTTTTCAGCTTTTCACAATTTCCAACAAAGTGGTGTCAGAAGCGGGATACAAGATGCTCACGAGATCGAAAAAAGCTATGGAGGCTCAGAATGCCGGTTTAAGCAAAAATAGTGGTAAGTCTTCAAGTAAACTTTCATCTTCTTTGGTACGGCTCCAAATAGAAGCAGCGTATGCCAAACGCATGGCTATAGCGGAGCGGGAGCTAGCTGCCGCTGAGGTCGCCGCTGCTGTGGCTGAGGCCGACCGCGCTGCTCGCGTGGCTGAAGCCCAGCTCGCCGCTGCTGCCCGGGTGGCCGCAGCGGAGCACGCCGCCGCTGAGGCGGAACGCCTCGCCCAGCTGGCTAGGCTAAGATCTGGTAGCCGTACCGCCTCTCAGTCTTCCAGCAACGACAGCCGCCCACAGACGCGGGCTAATTCTCGCAGCAGCTCGCAGTCGGGTGCCTCTGCGCATGAAGCGCTACTAGAGGGCCCGTCCGCGGAACTCTCTGTGCACGCAGTGCCTATCGAGGGTCTTGTCGCGGAGCCCCTAGCGCACAAAGCGCTCATTGAGGGGCCCGTGTTCACCGCGTCGACTGCTGCGCAATCACCTTGCGCGTCATTTGCTACCGGCCATATGTTGGAAGCCTCACGCCACCATCTTGTGGCCTCATGCCACCTACTTGTGGCCTCTTACAGTTTCGCGGAGCCCCTGTCGCATCCAGCGCTTTTCTGGGGGCCCGTGATAACCCCGCTGGTCTCACGCTTTTCCGCTGTGGTGCAGCGCGGTGTGCCAGCGGACTGTAGTCCCATGACTACTTCGTTTCATCGCATTGCAATTCATTCACACTATACATTAGGTACACTCAGTCAAACTTGTAACATTAATAAAAATAGTCTTTATTCAAACACTTCACACATTAACATTTCTAAGTTAACCGCTAGCGTGGCCGATACCGCCACTACTGCTACGGCTGTGAAGGTAAGACTTATTTCTCTACCTATTTTCGGTGGGCATACAACTGATCGGTTCGTTTTTATGAGACCCTACAACGTCACGAGCCTATCTTTCTGGCCCCCTGAAGGTATGTTAAGGGTTAGTGCTGCATTTCACGGGGTTGCTTGCGACGCCGCTGGGGTCATTCAAGCTCGCAAGGTTCCGTTTGCCCGTCCAGACCAAATGGTTTGGAAGGAGCGTTTGCTAGTACGCGGTTTATACAGGTTTTGTAACGTTGAGAGCTTGAAGGACTACACCAGTATCCCTTGTACTATGTGTAGTGTAAAGGTAGTTCGTCCGTTGAAGCAGTCGGAGTACTTAGTGACTTTGGTGTTGCGTCACGAGTTCTTAGGCGAGCTTACTCCGCTGCTACGAACTGGTTCAGCGGGCTTTAAGATTACATTTTATTATCGTTTTTATTTACTATTCTTGGTTCATGAGAGATATCATCGCTTCATTTTCACATACATCGTGCCATCAGAATATTGTCATTTCATTATCAATTTATTTGACAAGAGTAAGTCACTCAAATACGTGACATATTTCTTTGTGGCTTGTAGTGCAGCAAAAAAGTTCATATCATTTTTATTTTGGAAAAATTCGTTTATCATATTTTGTGTAGAACTCATCTCTCACTACATTACAGTTCTCTGTGTACAGTCACTACCAGAGTTTTCGGTTCACACCGACAACAACTCTCTGGTTACCATGGCAACTGGTATCACTTAGTTACTTAGTTTATTTTTCTCTTTCATACTTTTTCAAAGACATCTTCACAGTTAGTTTGAATGATTTTATTTAGGTTTTTTTTAACGATTTAGCTAGTTTCAGTTCATTTCGTTCATTTCATTTTTGTAGTTAGTTTTCAAAAGTGCATTAACTGGGACCAACAGCTGTTTTTTCCTTTTTTAACGTTCACTTTTTTTTGTTGGGTGTTATTTTAGATACATGAGCGTCATGCTTTGGCTTTCATCTTACTTGCTCATTAGATTATTGCCCTAACCAAAGTATGATGCTCTCGCTTATGCCCTACCGGTGAGCCTCACAACTCGCGCTGCTTTCCTTTCGCTTTACCGCGGTTATCGCTAAATATTTTTGCAATATACGTTACTTTCTATTGTCTTCTCGACTGTTCTTTGGTACAGCGTAGCGACGTCTTTTAAACTTTTTTTTTGTGATTGTATGTCCTTTAACTGTTGTGGGCGACGACGCTATGCGTAGGTAGGTAATTATCAAAATTTTTCTTGGCGATTTTTGTGGTTCCTACTGCTTTCGCTTTAACCTTTTTACAAACGGTCACAAGAGTTGTCAAGCCTTCTACCTACTACTTTTAAACTCAAGTTCAGTTGTAAATGTTATTTTTTAGGTAGACAGATTGTTTCGTTTGCATAATTAAAATTGTTGTTTTTTTATATAATTTTGGTTTTTATTACTTTAGACAAGATTGTTAAGTTTGTAACTGGGCTCCTATGGGGACGAGTACGATTACCCAGCTTTACTAGATACACGCGGGAGAATTACTTTCAAGAACTCATCGTATTTGAAGATGGCTACCTGCGAGGCTGCTTGATGATACGTGATGGACCGAGGGGCTGTTGTGCGGTTGCTCTTTCTTCGGTGCGCAAGACGACGCCTACTTTACCCACGACGAGGTCATCGGCTACATTTTTCTTCGGGGGTTTCCACTACGTTGGTCTTCGTCCGGCTATGAAGAAATGTCACTGTTCGCCACCGCCAGGCATAATTAAGACGTCTGGCTTTCTACAAATAAACTGGGACGGGACTCCTTCTAGTCGTTCTTACTTTACGAATGACTGACGTCAGCCCATTAACACTGGACGTGGAGGACCTGCCGATGCCTGATGACTTACATTTGGACTTTCCATTAGTGGGTACGGCCTACCTGAGTCTGCGCGTCGAAGTTTTTCTACGAGTTTCGATATTTACCGCACAACCCGAAGCACATGTTTTCTTCTACAAGCACTGGCGCACGCACGATTTTGGATATCTGAGGTCAAGCTACGATCATGCACGTACAAATTTGGAAATCTTCAGCCAAGCTACGACTCTACAAGGACTACTACTGCCATCCTCCGGGTTCTATGCTACTCCCGCCATCCTCACTCTGGGCTCTTTTTTCTCTTCTTTATACTCCCCATCAACTCAAATTAAGGAGTCCAGTTACACAGCCTTGTTACGTTTATTTTACCTATCTTAGGTAGGAATAGGCAGTTGCACAGCCATATTACGTTTAGTTTTCCCTACCAACTTAGCATAGTCACTCCTAAGTTTTTGTGTTGCCACACCGGGGGGACCATGTTGACTATGCTAAGCTGGCAACATACATTATAAACTCTTTTATATTGTCTATTGTTTTTCTATGTTTTTATTGATTGTATTTTGTTACCTTTTTTTCATATTACATTGTCACTGAGAGCAAACAAGAAGAAAGTTTTATTTTCAGCTTTTCACAATTTCCAACAAATCCGTTGTAGATTCCATCAATATCAGTCCGTATAATCGAATGGAGATCGCTTACTATTAGAAGGTTTAAGGTTATTTTTTATGACCAAGCGGAGTGGAATTATTGTCAGTCATTACTCTCACACTAAAATCCGCCGCGCCGTATTAGGACCGAAAAATATATCGATGTTTCCGCATTTGACAATAGCATCTCTAAATCCAGTGTTTGTGTGTAATTGTCACTGTACAGTAAAATACATTCAACGCTAACCTACCCCCAGACATTAGTTCCACGAACACATAATATACCCACCCACTTAGATGTTATGTACTATCTACTCAGACGTGCACTATCACTCGTTCCTCGTAACTTTGACCTTCATACGTTCGTGGTGTTTACGTGTGGGTATTTAGTGGGGAATCCATTATGAAACGATTATTATGATTTATTGTCACTCGAGCCGCGTAGGCTTTATACAGAAGACACCAAAAAATCAGGGGCGTGATAAATGTAGGTATTCATTCTACATGGCTCGCTACTTATTGTTATTAGAAATACAATACAATTATTTCCATCAAATGCAATCGATAAAGTTTTTACAAAATTTATCCGCCTCCTTTGTCCAGCTAGTGGTTCGCCCACCGGAATCTGACCCAGAGATCCCGAATTAGATCCCAGGGGAGTACAAATTTGTGCTTGATTAGGATGGTGGCAGGCATGGATATATCAATCTAAGGAGATCGGTCGAATCGCCGAGTTCATAGGAAGACCGAGTGTCGCGATCAGCGGCCGTACTACATAACATGGTTCTAGTTGAGCATGCCGTAATATACACTATTCATTGCGCGCGTCTTAAGGACTGCGAACCGATGAAAGTTACGCACAGCCGCAAAGGAGATCGGTCAAATCGCTGAGTTACGTATTCACTTGACTTTATCCGAAGTGGCGGCAATGTATGCCCACAGGGCATACACTTGTCACAAGTTAACCGCCGGCTTGGCCTATCTCTTTGTATAATTAAATCTGTGGCGGCAGGCCTTGGTTTTAAGTCCGTCTAACTAGCCATCACCATCTTAACAAAGCCTGTTACTATAAACAAAGTGTTAACTTTCTTATTTGACAATATTTAAAAAAAACAAGTTATGATAAAATTAGTACAAATCCTATCGGATCTTTGGTCACCTAGCTAAAACACATTTTTTACATAATTTATTACTAGCCAAATTGTGAGATGTTAAAAAAAAACTAAATGTTAAAATTAATGACAGAAAATGTCTGTTCAAAGATTTGACCAGATTGGACAGTTGTGCCATCTTTTTATTTTATTTTGGGGAGGCCATGAACCCACAAACTCCTACAGTTGCACTTAAGTCGTTTTAGAATGAGTAAGTTTTGAATTTTTAAATTAAAATACTTAGAATCAAAATTAAAGAAAATAAAAATATACGTGTTGAGTCTTTTAATTCAATCCATATAATAAAAAAATATTATATCAAAAAAATTAAATCTTATAAATTCTAATTTCTTCAGATTAGTTTAAAATTATGGGAAGTCTTTGTAATAAGTACTAAGTATCTACTAAACAGCTTATTATATATAAAGATTTCAGCTTTACAACACGACTATACGAAACATATAAGCACAATACGCTTTTAATATACCTAGATGTTCAGATAAGCACTTTAAATCGACAGCATTATAGAGGACGAGTTTCCTGCGACTCATTGCCGTTGAGTCAGCGTATACGGCCAAGGTTAGCGAATGGAGTGCTTATAAAAGCATTTTACTCTACATAGGGTTACAAGCTCTATTACGTTGTGTCAACTTATACAAAATGTTTGTCGTCAGATGAAAGTACAATCATGAAGAAAGATGATTTTGTTCTAATTTAATATAATAATATACCTTAAAGAGTTAGGGTACATCAGATTAACCTCGATTAAAACTGGCCCTCACGAGAAATATATGTTATCGACAGAAAACGGTAGATAAATAAAGTTTTCATTGTTTTTTGTTCCTCGGAGAGGGTAAACTGTTCAGAGCTCTATGGCGTAGGCATTAAGTCAGCTTCGCTAGCTATTGCCATAGCGTTAACAGAATTGTTGTGTGTCGACAGTAAGGGAAGTTCGATTCCATTTTAGGTCTTATCATTACTTACCGCCAGGTAAGATATTCATGTCACCAATTGGTACCTAAGTCATGAAATCCTCGGTGAAAGCCAATTATCCATCCCGTTAAGTTAAAAAAGGTATAATGATAAAATGTTCAGGTTCAAACATCCTGCGGACACTTATCGACTTTTCACGGAAAGGCTCGCTGATAGAAATCCTTTCGGAAATTAGACCTACCAACTTCGTCGCCTTTCTTCTTAAAAACCCCTGACGCTATAAAGATCATCTAAAGTCAGTAAAGAAAGATAAAGGAACAGCTATAATTTTTTTAAAAGAATAATTTTAATGTGCTGCTGACACGAATTAATTAATATTAATCCTGTTAACCCCTCCAAGTAAGCTAATGGCGTTGTGCTAGGAGTGGGTTCACGTCAGTAGTCCAACGGCGGCCGGGGATCGATCTCCGTTTACACAGAAACCGTACCGAAAGCCGCCTGTCTGCGCGCTCGTCTACAGACGCTTAAAAGAAAGCTGGATAAATAAATTCTATTATTTTCCTTTATAGAATAATAGATTAAGTAGAATAGTAGTCAAAGTAGAACTTCAGCATTTAAGAGGAAAACATTTTCTCGAAAAACGTCGAATTTTTACATGCGTTCCCTTCGTAACTGTTGTCAACTGTACAAAGTTACATTTGAGCGTAATAGCAATGAAAAATGTTTATTTTTCGTGACTGTTAAAACGCTTGCTTTCAACAGGCGCTCTTTGAATAGGAACTTTTCTAATAACGTTGAAAGTTGTGTAAGTGAACGGTCGAAAAGGTCGGAGGTTAGCTAAAATTTCACATATTTTTATATTGCAAATTCCGTGTACAATGCCAAAGTTAGAATTCAAATTACCTCTGTCTAAACTAAAGTCCAATTGGTCAATTCATCGCTTGAAATCTATAGTATATTGTTTGCAAATAATTTCTGGAGTGATCGACGTACGAGTCTATACCGCGGTTTTAAAGAACGACGGTCGTGTCTTTGAAGAAACATGTTTTGTTGGGAGTCTAATCACACCGACTTTGACTGAAGTCCAAAATCATTCTTTTCATATAGGCCGTCGGGCTGACGGCCTATATGAAAAGAATCATGTAGTCTGGCAATAACGATTGGCATAAACTGAAGAACGTGGTCTAAAAACTTTACCTACTAATAGCTCTACGGATTAAGAGATAGCGTCAAAGTTTACAACGCCCTAGTCTTGCAAGCATGTTTAAGCTACGCTGACCGCGATAATACAAAAAAGCGTGAACAAATATTCATGTTCTTCACACAATCATTTGCGTTTATCAGGATTCCAACCCTAGCTTGGTGTAGGTAGCGTTCCTGATCACCTCGCCAAGATTGCGAATTGTATAGAACCATAGAAAAATGTCCATAAGCAGGCCAAAGGGTCATTAGGCATTTGCGTGTTCATGTAAAAGATAAAAAGCGTTGCCCAGACTTTAGAAGGTCAGCACTTATGAAAAACATAACATTTTGACTGCGGACGACATTGCCATAAAAAGTAACGTCTCGTACGTTATGTTATGTTATCAATACTGAAAAGCTACTTCCAGAACCCTTTAAAACTCTAGGACGGGGCTATTCGGTCACGAGTTAACGACCGCCAGCTATTATGACCACAGTTTAACTGGTACCATTTAGTGCCATAGCTATTACTATAAATTTTGATTAGTTTCATAAAAGAGACTATCTGGAACGAAAGTCTTTACAGCATCTCGCTTGATCTACCTATAAAGCGGAGTGTATAGGTCATTTTGTACCCAATTTTCTTGGAGATAATCTTCGCGCGTGGTTAACCTGACAAATAACCTAATATAATATTAATAGAGATAAGTGCCAATTCAGGATTGCCTGTAAAAGCCGTGGCCAGCGGTGCCTCCGTACGGCAGCACGCTGGGAGTGAGAGGAGAAAGAAGAATAAAGTAGATTTTTTTGGAAATCCATTTGCCACGATACTGTAGTGCTTTAGGGATGTTAGCCACAGCCGAAGTTGATAGCTTTTCTGCTATCATCAGAAAACGTATCGCATCCCTGATACAGCGAGTGCGGGGCAGCTCCAACAGCCTCCTGAGGACAGTCACGGGGAGGTTGGACGTGGACAGTGCTATAATGCAGCACTGGACTGGCGTCCACCTAACTAAAGACACTACTATCACGTATAATCGATATGCGTGATAGTAGTGTTTTGTTTCTTTCTTTGTTTTGTTTTGTTTTAATTTTAATTGATTGATTTGAATGATTTAATAATTGATTATAACATGTTATTTTGATAATTTTAATTAATTCGTTTTTTCATTATTTTAATTTATGTAATTGTTAAATATTATGCTGTTACTAACATAGTTTATAAGATTATTCTGTTACTAACACTATGGATTCCGGTCCGAAATAAATGATTTTTATTTTTTATTTTATTTTATTTTATTTATTTGGAGTTTTTTAACTTTTTTATATAAAAAGGAGTAGCAAATGACTTCATTCCACCTGAGGGTAAGTAGAAAAGGAGTTACAATGCATAGCTAGACAGCTATTGTGCGAGAGATAAAACACCGCACTAGTCACAGTCGCATTATTATTTTGACAAGCGAGACGTAGCTAACAAAGACATACATTTTCAAAAGAAATATAAATCGATTGTAAAGTATATTTCTTTATAAAATGCTAAATTACAGTTCCACAAAGCCGATCGCATGCATATTAACCTTTGATGAATCACGCTGATGTTTCTTGCTACAGAAAGGTCGAGTCAGCGTTCAATTACTGAATTATTTAAATTAGGGCACCGATTCTGTAGAATTTGCTTCAGTAACTGTCACCGGATTAGATTGCGACACGACAAATTAAATCCAAAATACACTTACCGTAATAGTACCTACTAAGGTGCTATGAGCTCATACGAGTAATATTATTTATTGAATTTTACGTTTACTTAGAATCCGAAAAATGTGCATTGCATGGGTGTTTTTTTTATAGTACGAGATGTCAAACACGCTTGCGGCCCACCTGTGGTTACCATCGCCTAAAGATATTTGGAATATTAAGGGTAAATCACCAATGCAAGTGCGTTGCCATCCTGGGGACAAAGATGGCCTTCCATGCTCAGTAATTACACTGGCTACCTTTCTACCTATTATTATTATAAAATACATAACTACTCACCGTGATGAACGCGCCGTATGAGCGCTGGGAGTCTGAGATGTTAACGGGATGTTCCTTATTAATCTCAGTGGCTAATTCTGCAGGCCAGCTGTCTGGAACTACCGCGTCTGGCGTGCCGAGACTCCAGTATACCTGGACAATATTGAAAATATAGTTGTACTACAGGAATCAGAACAACGAGATGTAGCCACAGCGGATTAGGCGTTCGAAATCAGAACGCAAGTCGTGGGGAAATACCCATAGCCAAACACCATAATGCCTCAGCCGAATTATGCTTCTCGCAGTGCTCCTCGTGTTGCCGGGAATATTTGCCTAGTAGCCCCAAACTCCCCTATTCGGGACGTTATTATTGCCGCAGAATTGACTCACGATAAAAAACCGACTGAAATCACTGAGCGGCAAGACCAGTAACGCAGTCTCACTACGTTTCTGCCCACTTCTCTCGATATTTCTCTTACTCGTAGAGTGTGTGGCCGCATGTATAAAGTGCAGGCCATAGCATGAGCTTACGGGAGGGCGACCTAGGGCTGGGATCGTCAGACATTTAATTCACATTTTAGGTAGCTTAGGTAGGTCTGTAGTTCAGCGTATGAAACGTCGCTAGCTTGGAATAATACGAGTTAGGATGGACAGTGCGCAAGTGAGACATCGTTGTTGCAAGCGTCTATAAGTTACGGAGTTGGGAGGATTGTGTACTTATTTACAATCAATTTCCTCCCAGTAGTCGACTATTTTTAACGGCTAGTAGAGTGGCCAGAAAAGTAAAGCAGATTGAATTGCTTCGTAACGCAGCACGGCGAACGTTTGTGCGAAAAATATGAACCCTCCTCGTTATTGCTATGTTCCCTAGTATCTACTTTTGATTTTACTGATCATTAAAACGGTCATAAGAATGCCGCTACACTAACACAGGCAAAAGTTAAGCGACTTAATGCACTGTTAGTAATCTGATCAAAAGTGGAGACACATTGTATTGGCGGTCCCGACGGCTATCATAAATAGTCAGTCATAAAGTCACATCAAAGCCCCGATATTACTTGTAAAACTCTGAAACCAAACTTAGTTTCTAATAGATCAACTTCATAATACGAAAAACAATTTAAATTAAACTTTGTGACACGACAAAAGAAAGAAAAAGAGAAAAAAATATATAGGTGTTCAAAACGCCAATATTTCGGATGCCAATTTAATAAGCCTTTAATAAACGTCTATTTTTACATGTTCTAAGAATCTGCTTAGATTTTATCTATGTAATCAAAATATGGATTTGATTACACAATACACATTGATAACAAAGAGTTCCATGAGGCTATGTTCATATTTCATTATGTATGTCATAGGTATAAACATCTAAAGTTTCAGCTAGACTAAAGTGTCGTTTAGATTCAGATTTCATCTAGTTTAATAATTAACTACCTTTTATTTTCATATAAGGCAACGAACCAAAGAAAGTCCAAGATCTATCTACTAAGACAAAATTTATGTTATGACTTCCCTAGTAACTATGGTTGAATAAGTTTGTCCAATAAGAGTTTTGCTTCGACGCGAACAAAGCAGAACCTAGATAGGTATATAGGTTACGCGTCGCTTAACTTTAATCAAATCCAGAACAAACTATTCGTATGAAACCGTTAACAATGAAATCCGCTAGGTATAAACTCAAACTGCAAACTGTTCCGAAGACCCAGTTTGAACTGCCTTTGTGCAACTGGCACAGACTTGCACGTAACTTGCTAAGTTTAATAGTTCACGCCGCTGTTACTTTAATTCCCAACATGTTAAATCGATAGACAGTGTACGAGTACCTATATTCCAGCATGTTACAAGCCTTTGATGTGCAACTAATGGTCACATCATCAAAACCCACATAGCTACACCGGTCCAACACGGATGGCTGGTCCAACGGTTGAGTTCAGCGTGCCCCTTGGTTGGATTGGTTACATTTCGGAGAGCGTGCAGAAGTTTTACATGCCCCTTTCCACTACAGGACGACCAGGCGCGGCGTGGGCTTTCACCTTTATGTTGTAGACATTCCTTCCATTCGCACGAAGCGATTAGTCTCCGTTTTCATTATGCGAAAAGCTTAGGAGTGGATCTCTTTGCCGACGTCTGTTTTCCCGGATCACTAATAATCTGGACATATTTAAGGCCAGAGTGAACAAGGACACTTTATACATGTTTTTATCGTTTCCATCCATACTCACAAACATTATCAATTACCAAACAAGTATTGAAAAAAGCGTATGCCTAATACATACTTATGTCGAGCAAGTTTTCCTGACCTTATCGCCTCCAATATTATAGAAAGTATTCGCATATAAAAAAAATAGAAGAGAAACCTCATTCCTCCTTTTCAGACATACATTCATATTCGTACATAACACAGTTGATAGGCAGAAAGAGATACGGGCGTTTATAAATAAACTTAAAATTGAAATATCAGATGTCAGTCTATTTCGTAGTATTTTGGCACCACTGTCCTCATAGGAGGAAGTCAAACTCTCACTTTATTCGCCACCTACGATATTCTCTCGACAATATTAACAATGTTTATGTTTGGTATCAAAACTTTTAAAATAAGTTCACGAATATAGCACAATTTCAAGATAGAAATGACACTTTTTTGTAGGTGTATTTATATTGCGGAACAATATGAACCTACCGGAATTCAAACTTGCAATCGCTCGTTGGTATGATAGACAGTTTGGAACAACTAACCAGTCATATTCAGTCAAGATGTACCTGATCGAGACCTCTACGATAATTACATTTTAATAATCCTTTCTTTATCGATTAAATCACTATAGAATTCGTTAGGTTTTAATATTTACAAAGGTCGAATAATATCGGCTACTACACCCACCACTGAGCACACGATAGACATAATTATTCATTATTTATAGTATCAGTAGCTTAAAGAGTGAAACTCATTCTTTTCGTCATTAGCCGACTTCAAAAAGGAGGAATCAATTCTAATACATACTCGTAGTTTATAAATTTATTAATACCAGCCGCGTAATGCCGGCAAAGTAGAATAGCATCACCCCATATCCTCCACTGGGTGTCGTAGAAAGCGACTAATGGATCAGCAAAGGGGTATTGATTACCTTATACTCTGTCCGCCAATCCGCATTGGGCAAGCGTGGTGGACTACTACCTCCTTCGATAGCAAGGAGAAGCCTTGAGTCCCAGCAGTGGGTCGAATTATAAAGGCCGTTGTGATGATGTGTGATGGATGACATAGTTTATAGGTTTCAATGCTGGACGAGTAGTTAAATTATTACGGATATGACGTAAAGTTAATGGCATGTTGGGAAGTGCTAGTCAAGCGCACGACGACATTAATGTTGAGATCAACTATCTTGATCAATTATTGTTGTATGAAAACTTACCATGAAATCGGGGTTAAGCCCCGTAGTTAACCCTCGCCACGAGAAGAATTTATCATTATTATTAAGACGCTATTTTGTCTAGTCTGACTTTCGGCAGATCTTCTGAAAGTGGCAAATCACGGTAACCATCGGATTTTACATCTTAAGTTTTCAGCTAGGTATAAATTATTGTAAAAAGGTTCTATGTTTATTATTTCCTATTTTTATCATTCAATCCAGGTCAGTGGCGGCGTAGGATAGGTTGGCACCCGGAGCGACTTTCTATTGAGCACCCTCAAAATAAAACGACAAATATTAAACGTGTTTACGTGACTTTATTTTGCTAAAATACTCAATGACATTATCAAAATTTACTTTTCTGTCTTTTTCAATGGACAATATGGATAGACTAGCAAGTCGTGTTTGGCTCATTGTAGATCTTAAGTAAGATTTTATTAACTTTAATTTTGAGAAACTTCTTTCACAAGAAGCCACCGAAACACAAATAGTAAAAAAAAAAATCTTAGACATAGAACTAGACTTGGAACAGACTCAGAATAGTCCCATTTTACAATAAATTTCAAAAGCTCCAGGGTAGTCCATTGGATCGCTTCTTGAAGAGAAATGCTGGCGGCTTCCAAGTGGCGCCTCAGTCGTAAAATCTCCAAAATAATGTCCTCTGCAGAAAATTCATCATAGATTTTTGTAAGATTTGGAACTATATCACGAAGGTCTTCTTCTGTTGACGTAAGTAGAGTTTCAGACTGAACAACACCAAATGTTATGAGAATGTCATCCATTGCTTTGTAGCGATGCTCTAGTTCTTCGTAAAATCTATCAAGACATTCTAACATAGCTCTATGCAACTCTTCTGGCAATGTTAGTCCAACGTCTTGGGACATTTCTCCTGGCATTCGTCGTCGGAATCTCCTCCTCCCTCTTCTTTCAACGGAAATATCCAAGTCCTCACATTTTTCAGTTGCGTAGGAAATAGCTCTTTCCACTATTTGGATACGTTGAGTTTGAAGAAAAAATTTTAGGGCTTTGATTTTTATAACACACTTTTCCAGCGATAGCCCACTTTTGTGTCTGATTAACTTCTTCTAGGATTTCACACCAAAAGGAAAGGTAGCATAAAAAACTGAAGTCACACAAAGCTGGTAAGAGTGTGGATGCTGCTTCTCTTGTATCGATGTTTTCTCTGCTGCTTCTGGGATCACATATGTCTTCGAGTGTTGATACAAGTTTCTCAAAATTATTCTTCAGTGACTTAACAGCATCGTGATGAGCACTCTGACTGAGACTGACCAACTGTCAACTTGTTTCACGAGCGGCAACGACACGGGCGGGGAGGGACCCCCTTCCGCCCGCGCCATTCTTGTCCTGCAGATGCGCCAGCGGCTACTATCTGCGCGACAGAGTTGGCATTTCTTTGTCACCGTGTTGTCACCCCTGGATGCTTGGCACCCGGGGCGGACCGCCCCCACCGCCCTCCCTTTACGCCGCCACTGATCCAGGTTATGATCTACCAGTGTAAACAAATCATCAAAATCCATTGAACCCCTGTCGCGTCACTGACGGACAAACGTCTAAAAACTTTAGAATAACCTTATTATATTGATATTTTCATGGTCCAAACGGAAATATCTACTAAGAATTTCACGAATCGTTCAACGTTTCACTACATTTAAGTGAATAATGGTGAGATATTAGACTGCCATCTGTATACTTGTTTTTTGAACAATGGCCATTCGAACCCTCATTTCTAGCGCCATTGACAACAATAAATGTCGTAAAAATGCAGTCAAACAGTTGCCTGTCTCAAATAACAACGAACGCACACATTTGTCGCTGCCACACACAGCTGAGGAGTAATTTAATTACGCTTATGGCAATAATAATAAAGTTTTGATGCGGGTACTAAAGTAACTTTTGTGTGCCGAACTTTGATAAGACTTCCTACGGGTAATTTGTACCTGACCTTGCTCAATATAGCGTCAATTTCACATATTATTTTGGATTGTAGACATATTAGTATTTTCTTTAAAATTAAAGGAAATACTAAAATATGTGTACGTAAAATTAAGTAGTTGCCAGTCAATTACTAAGTACTACTGCTGTATTACGGTGACAATAATATAAAATTTTATTTAGCCTCATTGCCAACAACAAGGGCGAACCTTGCAAAGCGCCATGGACGGGACATCTATTTTTAAACTCAGAATAATTGTTGCATGCAATTCAATGACGTCTCATGAAATGCATATTTTGTGTTCGTTGTTTAGGTAATGTTGTTAATGGAATAATCGATACCAAATTTCCATTGTCAAAAGCTCTTGCAGCTTGCGGTCTGCATTTCGAACTCTACATTTGTAGTTTCGAGATTCCGCGTGGTGGAACGTGAAAGTTGGTGAGAAACAAGATGGTGGTCGCCAGAGCTCCATGGGGTAGGGAAGGAGATTAGGGTTGGCAGCGCGCGAGTATCTGTTGCAGTGGCAGTAAAATTAGAGTAACGGTTTGAGGATAAGATATTTAATACTTTAGATAACTATACAGTAAGACGTTTTTTAGTAGAGTGACATTGGCACAGACAGACATATATCATATTCTTAAATTTGAATTCAGGTGTGCCCACATTGACAGCAAGTAGTTTCAACAGTATCACGTCAGTGTTGCAAGCGTCTATATGCTACGGTGACTGCTTACAATCAAGCAGGCCGTACGCTTCTCTCCTAACCATCTAAATATATATAACTCAAAGGTGACTGACTGACTGACATAGTGATCTATCAACGCACAGCCCAAACCACTGGACGGATCGGGCTGAAATTTGACATGCAGGTAGATGTTATGACGTAGGCATCCGCTAGGAAAGGATTTTTGGAAATTCCACCCCTAAGGGGGTGAAATGTCCACGCGGACGAACTCTCGGGCGGAAGCTAGTTTAACATGAAAAAGAAGGGAAACGAATGTGCAACCTCTTAAATTTTTAGTACCTACGAAATTCTGAAACGTGGCGGAGGTGGTGGCGCCCTATTTGCGTAAACCAAATACTTATAAACAGTATGCAATTCGTTTGTATATTTAGTCATTACTCAGATATTGGGTATTATCAACCCAATATCTGATTTTCTTTTAATTTCTTATTAGTAAAGGAAATAACATAATTGACCTATCCTTGCCTGAATCTGTGGAAAATTTACTTATGTAATTAGGTGTTTGTGTGGCAGGCAAGACTATTTATTCACCGAGAATAAAAGAAAATATGCCTTAAATGTTTTTTATTATGATCTGAATCTTTGGGATAATAAGGCTGTCTCTCCTTTTATATAGAATAAGCCCTAACAGTGTTACCATAACACAAAAAGCAAACAAAAAAAAGTACCTATACTAAGCTTAGTTTAAAGTTTAAAGACCGAAAATGAACTTATCAATTTCGAGCAATTTATTATGTGAATTTCTCCTATTCGTGTCCACCATTTTTCTGATGTATTCAGTCAGTAAAATTAATTACCGAGCGCGTCTAATTAACTGATAGGAGTTCGTTTTTATAGCAGGCAATGAAACAGCAGACCGGTTAAGTACCGCTAGACATAGTGGAAGAATAATGCTTTGGATTCACGATCATACCATCAATTTCTTCTTGAACAAAATATTTTCTTGGAAATTTTTATCACATATTGCGGTTTGGTCGACTAATGACCGATTACTTATCGAATAATGACCGAATCGACCGATAGAGTTGTAAATTTTACGAATGTAGGGGTAGGGCTTTTGACGATTTAAAAGTACTTGAAGGCAAAGTCCATTTTTAATAAAGAGCTTTTTCATTTCAATTCATAATCTATTATACAGAATAAATTTTTCAAGAGGGCCTTCAGGGCCAAATCCTAAACTATAAGAAATTTCGAGCGGGCCCGATTTTGATTTTTAAAAAAATCAATAATCCTAGCCAAGAATCGAACCCAATGATTTTGAAAACACAGCCTGTATTATTATACCATTTGATAGTGTTGTTAATAAGGATCGACTGGGAAGTAATGATATACGGGAAACTAATGGAAAATGTTAAATTTTAATAAAATATTTCTTGTTCCACCTTGGTTGAAGCGATAATCAAAGCGATGATCATTATTTTATCAATCAACAATGATGCAGTTTTTGTTTTCATCAAAATTGGGCTTGCGCCTCCTTTCAGCATTTTTCGATATTCCTTATAGTTTAGGATTTGGCCCTGAAGGCCCTCTTGGAAAATTCATCCTATATATAATTCCCGTCTTACGATGTTTGTCCTGGATGAACTCCGAAACTAACAATCCGATTTAAACTTTTTTTATGTGTGTTTTATTCCAACTTGAGAGATAGGATAGTTTTTAACTTGATAAGTAGTACAAATTCAATGATATAGGACAAGAGTATGAAATTACCACAGCAACGCGTGGCCGGGACAGCTAATATTATATAAAAATTTCGTATCACGGTGTTTGAGGTATTTAGTTATTACTTTCTCGTATACGTAGTATATAGGAAGTCTTGTAATCGTAAAAGAATTCTAACTCGAGATTTTGACGGATTTACACGTTTTGGACCTCCCTGAGACAAAAATATTTTTTTGGAATTATGTCTGTGTGTGTCTGTGCGTTAGCACGATAACTCGAGTATGCTTTAACTTATTGCAACCAAATTTAATAGGCATGTATGACATCAAAATATAGGGTTTCTATCAACTTTTGAGTCGTTTCAGAAAGTCAAGGGGAAACCTCTCCCGATTTTTGTGTAGTGTAATAGGTTACTCATCCGAGTGTCCGTAAGGAATGCGGCTTAACTTTAGTGTTCACTGCGATTATTCATGAAATGATTTTCCTAGAAACATATGTAAATCGTTACAACCAGTATCCAATAATTTTGTTAGGCGCGCTGTCTACGGCGGCGTCATTTGACGAATGCATGCAAGCTACAAATGACGGCAGGAGTATTATGTATATTTTTTATGTCCACGTAATTGTTATGCAACCGTCAATCACCCTACAAAACGTTCCAGTTTTGTACAAAAGACAAGTTTTTGGGTCTTGCAAGTCCACTTCTTTCTAGCAAGACACACTATTGATGCAAACAATCGTCAATTGACAATAGCGTACGCATGAATTGTGATTTACGTGGACAGTTGGCTTTAATTACTATCTTATGTTACTTAAATTAAAAAAATATATACTCACATCAAATATCTTTCCTAAGTCTGTAGCAAGACAGGAACAATTGTAGGCGACTATACCCAGTTCTTTGACCTGTGGAAAAGGAAAGTTATTACTAAAACTTTAATGGCTTTGTCTTATCTGAGGATCAAAATGTAAATTTGCCCTTCCGAAAGAGCTATATTTACGTAATAGAATGGATGGTTAAGGTTTTATACAAGAAGAATGGGAAGTAAATACCGGCTCGTAACCTTAAGTATGCTAATTTAATTGTGTCAGAATGATTGATCATTGGATCGTAATTGTAAATTAGTTTTACATTATTTTAAGTTGCTTCCACCTTGCAAAAGATATGTAGTCAAATAAGTACCTTAACAAGTACCTTTTGTACTGTTCCCTTCTGTCAATCCATAAGATTTCCAAATGTTGACTAAGATAGGGTCATGGTTGGCATCGTGCAAAAACAACTTTGTGTTCAAGTGACTAAAGGCTATATTATCTGCTTACCATGACGACGGCTTTATGCTCTTTTGTTCCCACGTGGAAAAAACTACCAATGCAGAACATAATTTGTAATTGTCTTAGTGTGGTTCATTAATGGTCAAATAAATAATTAGATTTGTGCATACCTACCACTGATACACAAATTCCAATGGAACCAATTATTATTAGAATAAGTGCAATAATTGAATTACTAAAAGCATTAAGAACGTAAACGTACCTGAGTTAAGGACCGCCAGTCCATATTGGCACTACCAATGTAAAAGTGTGTTCTATCTACGATCCAGAATTTCGTGTGCAACACACCTCCTCCGAGAAGCTTAGAAAAATTTAAGCTTCGTACCTGTGGGATATATTATCATCATCATTATCAGCATACGTTTCACTGTCTGCCAAGTCTTTCTATATGGTAGATAAGAGACACCTGAGAAATTTAGCAGAACCGACAACTCTTGTATTGGACGTGTTCTATAGTGTCTGTTGGGAATCGTAGTTGAGACCGAGTAGATGGAGCTACAATATACCTCAGGTACCCGAACCCAGTGGCGTGCCATGGGAGAGGGTATATCCAGCAGTAAACGAGAGTGGGCTAGCGATGAAGAGAAAGATTTTAGCACGTCAAAAGACACACTGATCGACAGTTTGTCCATACAAAACAGTACATATAATATGGGAAGCCATGCGCTCCCGCAGTCAAAGCAGCGACAAAGATACTTCGTTACCAATTCTTTCATCGTACTTCTGCTTCAATTGCTTGTAAAATAAATTTTATAAAGCACTGCTCTGACAACAGAAGTATCCATCGTGTTGGAAAGGCAACAACAAAATGAGTTTGTATGCTGTTTGTCAGGATTCGGCGGCGTACGGGTGCGAACACGTATGACTCCGTAAGCGGATCGGCAATGCGTAATAATGTGCTACTTTTCGGCAATATTGCGAAAGGTCGTCGATCAGTGTGTCTTGGCCCTAACACAACATCGCTGGCCAAATGTGGATTTGCGGGAACACCGAGAGGACTTAAAAGGTTGCAGTAACAACCAGGACCAACGGCTTTACGTGTCTACCGGAGGAAAAAGGAGCTAGAGGTTACAAAATTTCGGTGAAATACTAAAGTGGAAGTTCCTGTGCTTTCGAAATTAAAAGTAGAGTTTTCAACACTCAATGCTACAACTAAGCTATAACTTACCTGTGCAGCTTTCTTCTTAACTAAATATTCAGTATCTACATTAGGAAATAATTTTGTGGGCCAATTTTGAGCAATTCTCAACTTAATTTTTCGTTTTGACCCTGCAGCATATAATGCTTGGAACACTTGTTCACCCTGAAACAATAGTGCAGGTCTTAAAACATATTATAAAAAAGACAAAAAAATTACCTTTACTGTAACGAGACAATTAAGCACAGAATCCGGGTACAACCGGATCCAATATATGATAAAAGTACAAGCCTTTTAGTTAGGATATTGGCAGTGAGTGTTAAAAAATACAGTTGTTAATTGGTTATATAATTTAAAAATCAGTGTAGTGACTACTCTACACACATCCATTCATTGTCCTTCCCTGCTCCCAATTTTATTTGGGTTCGGTGTAATATGTTTTTCTCTTCCATACATCTCGATCAGCATGAACTCCTATCTTTGTCATATCATCTCTCACACAATATCCATCTTTTCTTGGGCCTTCCTCTATCTATATCCGTCCAAATTCATGTTCATCACCTTCTTTATTATGTGATTATCATCGCTTCTCATTACATTTTATACTCCCTCTACACACATCACTCATATAAAAAAATCTTAACAAGCGACTATGAGCAGTTGAGCAGAGATCTTTAATAAAACATACCATAAAAATAAATTAAGCGTGACTCACCTCTATTGAGGAATTATATGGATATTCTTCATTAAACCTAAGACTCCAGTAAAAGGATGCTATTTCTATAGATGCTTGAGCTTCGTCTATCAAATCTAACCACACATTCTTTGTGGGCAAATGTGTCACATTAGGAGGATACATGTGCCCCTCTGGTATACTTTCAACTAAAGATAATCTGAAACAATAGATAGGTATTGAATGAAAGGTGCACAAAATAGCAATTTTTCTTACATTAACAGTACAGATATTCTCGAGAGAGAGAAGTCTTCCAGCTCTACACAGCAAGTTGTCGACGATTATGTTACCTGGGACAAAAGTCTAACTGGGTATGTTTAACTTCCAGAAAGAGGTCAATCGAATCCAACTCGGCTGGGCAGCGTTCGGGAAGCTACGCGGCATATTCTCGGCCTATCTACCGCAGTGTCTCAAGACGAAAGTCTTTAATTCGTATGTGTTGCCAGTGACCTATGGAACCGAAACGTGGCCGCGAAATGGGCCTTGTAAGAAGGCTCAAGGTCACCCAAAGGGCAACAGAGAGGGCTATGCACGGAGTTTCTCTCAAACTCAAATTTCTTTATTCATTTAGGTAAAATTTGTACACTTATGAAACTCAAGTTTGATGCCATCGGTTCAAGAGTCTACCGGGAGGCTTTGTTCAGAAAAGAACCGGCAAAAACTCCACAAGTTTTATCCTCCCTTTACAGTATTCTCTGCGAGATCATATCAGAAATGATGAGATCCGCAGGAGAATCAGGGGCACCGACATAGTCCAAAGAATTGCAAGCCTTAAGTGGCCGTTGGCAGGGCACATTGCGAAGAGGACTGACGACCGTTGGAACGGAAAGGTCCTCGAGTGGGGACCACGACCACGTACCGGGAAACGCAGCGTTGGTAACCCCCCCCCCCCCCCCTCTACCCCACAAGTTGGACTGACTCTGGTAAGGGTCGAGGGGAGCCGCTGGATGCGGGCAGTTTGGAGATCCTTGGGGGCCAATGTCCAACAGTGCCTCTTTTGGCTGAAATAATGATGATGAATAGCGTTCTCAAGCATGCGGGAGCAGCGGGAACCAGGTTAGCCCTAATCCCTCTTTATTTTCGTCCTTTACTCACCATGCTGAGTGAGCGAAAAACATGCTCATAGCGCGTAGTGGTCACAGTCAAACATCCAAATCGCGATTTTTTTGTAGAGACGTACAGCATGATAGCCACGTCACGAATTTCAGTATGTGATTGCCGCAACTCGTCGTGAGCGTTTTCATAATAGCCGCAACTTAGTGATGTGGATGTTTGATGTGACTACATTGCGTTGTGAGCTGTTTTTTCTCTCAATGAGCATTTTCGGTCTTTGGACTTAACGAGTTTGAGTCGAGGTAGGGCACATCGTACTAGCCGCTCGAATTTGGAACAGCCGGAACGGCCGGGTAGTACGTCCACCTTACAGAAGATCACAGTCAAATATCACTACATTATTGTGGTGTTGTGTTTCAATTGCTGAGTGAGTTTGCCAGAGCTTCCCAGTGATGCAAGCGTCTAACTGCTAGTGATTGCTTACCACCAGGCAGGTCATAGGTCTACCAACCAAATAACAACATAATATAATTATCCTCATGGTGAACAGCAACAGCTGACATTATCCTCGATGCTCCAGAGAATTAGAGAAACCAAATTTTGACTTAGATTTTTAAAATTTTAGGTTTTTTATACTAGAAAAAATACACTGAAATAATTCGACCTGCCTCAGGCGGGAATTTTTCTAGTATTAAAAATATTTACGCGTTTGTAAACGCAAAAATTATTCCATAATGTAAGGTAGTTTCATCTTAACTCGGCGTCAAATATTTTGTGTTTTTAGTGCAAATTTCAAAGATTTGATGAAACAATGTCTAATGACTAATTTGACTGTTATACTTAATACCAATAATTAAAACCCCGAATCACTATACCTCTAAAGAACATTATTCCTAATATTTGTAGCCCGAATGCACGCTATCCCTAATAACTTTAGACCTATAGCACTGTATTCCTAATATTTCTAGCCCGAATGCACGCTATCGCTAATAACTTTAGACCTAAAGCACTGCAATCCTAATATTTATAGCCCTACTTAACCACTGTAAGCTGAAGATTTTTATGTAAATTATCATTTCTTTAAAGAAATTATTTTCTTTGGCATAATACAGTTAGTTTTCAGGAAAAAAGGCATTTTTTTTGCTGTAATTATATTTATTAATCTAGCATAATGTTTATTGTATTTCTAGTATAATGGGTAAGGAACGGTAAACTCATAACTTTTTTTATAATTTTTTGAAGCTTGTTCCATATAATTTTAACATAACATAAATTACAGTAATAATATTATGTAAGCAAAAAAAAACAATGTAATATAGTTATTAATAGTTCTGATAAATATTGTTTTTTTTTTCGAAAAATTCTATAAATGTTATGCTAGATTAATAAATACGTGTTTTTTTGGAAAAAAAAGGCATTTTTTGCTTTAATTATATAATTAAAGCAAAAAATGCCTTTTTTTCCAAAAAAATATGTAACTGTATTATGCCAAACAAAATAATTTCTTTAAAGAAATGATAATTTACATAAAACTTTTCAGCTTACAGTGGTTAGGTAGGGTTACAAATATTAGGATTGCAGTGCTTTTTAGGTTTAAAGTTATTAGTGATAGCGTGCATTCGGGCTAGAAATATTAGGAATACAGTGCTATAGGTCTAAATTTATTAGGGATAGCGTGCATTCGGGCTACAAATATTAGGAATAATGTTCTTTAGAGGTATAGTGATTCGGGGTTTCAATTATTGGTATTAAGTATTACAGTCGACTAATTTCGACAGCGAAGCCTCGGTGCGTAGTGGTTAACACAGCCGCCCGGATTGCGAAAGATGCTGGGTGCGATTCCCGCCTGGGTCAGGTCGATTTTTTGAGTGTATTTTTCCTAGTATTAAAAATATTACGCGGTTGTAAACGTAAAAATTATCCCATAAATTTTAGGTTCCTTACCTACACTCATCTGAGCAATGCAAAGTAACTGGAGTGCTGGGCGTGGTCATTTGCGCCACATTGGGCTGGTCCAACAGGGGGACCAGTACCACCAAAACAATTAGAACAATTACTATTGAAACTGGGATGCAGGAAGGGCGACACCAGATGCTGCGCTTCTTCCGTCTGAAAACAAAAAGACTATTAAGAGAGCTACAGTACATTACCATTTTCCAATTTATTTTTAGCAATCTCTTTGTGGAGTTCTATTACCTAGGAGTAGCAGTCAAATAACTCTTTTAATGGTTTCCAATAAAAGAAAAACAATAAGTTTTTAATTGTGTATACCTCTAAATGTTAGTTTCTATTGATTGTAGTAAATTTCTACATTAATAACGATTACACTTTAAAGTAATCGTTATTTATACGTTATACTTTATTAAGTAATACGCCTTTATTTTTAAATCCTATCCCTTCTAAGGTTACTTAAAAGATCGCTCTTAGCGATAAGGCCGCCCTTTATATAATTTATTTTTCAATTACGTACTTTGTATTTGTCTTTGAATTTGTTGATGTACAATAAAGATATATTCTATTATATTAAAGAAAGTTTTTTCATTTCCTTTCTTAAAACCTTGTCTTATTAGAATACTACAGTCAGTAAGATTTTATAATTTCGAAAAATAATTTCATTCACGATAAACTTCAAAATAAAATAAAAATGAACACTTAATTTAATATCTTTACTATTGCTGTGATGGCAAATCAGTCAATTAGGTCGTTGCCTTTTATAGACACCTTCAATAGCAGAGTATAAAATAACAAATACAAACAACCACAATTATGTCAAGTCAGTGCAGAGCTTGAGTCATAAAAAGTACTAAGAATTACTCAAAACTTTGAACAAAGAAAGGAAGACACATGTGTTATCAGGACATTCACACTTTAAAGTACAGTTCAATGTGACTATAATGTAAATAACTTATTATGAAGTCTATTGAATCCTAATTGCTTTGCAATAATGGTCACACCAACGTTTTTTGTTATCAGCATATCTAAAAAGTGGGTAACTCGAGAAAAAAGAGTGTTTTTATTTTTTTCCTATCTTCAAAACTGACTGAGATATTAAACGTTAAAGTACGGCTTCCGCGGCAAACTCCGACTAAGCGTCCGCGCCAGCGCGTGACGTCACGGCGCAACGAAAAAGTGAAAAAATATATTTTTCTTGGTCTTTCTTTAATTTAGGATACTATGTTGTTTTGAAGAAATTGATTCTTATGAATGACTCTTACGGTTGGCATCATAAAATACAGAATGTTTTTTTTAATCGCATTCCCAGCTCCAGCAGGTTAGGCAGCAGTTTTAATTATTTTTGAAAATAAAGGTATGTTTCCTTTCAGTAAAATTTACTGAATTTGAGATGAAAGAAAAAATTTGAGATGCCCGCGTCGCAGGTGCCGGGTGACGCAGCGCTGCTCTATGGAGATGGCATGAACAAGCCCGCCGCGGGTGCTCGCGCCGTGCACCCGCTTAAGGCAGCGCACGGCCTAAGGGTACTTTTCCTCCAACCATGGTCTTTTTTTCCATCCTGTATATATTAATTTAATAACAATAATATTTAAAGTAACTGCTAACACAAACACTTAAAATAATAAGTGCAAAACACTTTACAAAACAAATTTAAAGAGTATAAACACTCTGCACTGCATCACCCACAATCGGACATGACAGTCGCACCGTGACGTCATCTTACGAGCGCGCGAAGGAAGGCAAATTTAATAAACCGGTGAAACTTTACAACGCTGTAACTGGAAATCCTGGCCCAATATCGATGAAACAAAAACTATTATTATTGGCACGAGTTCGCGCATTAAATGCAGTAACATTTATAGTAAACTTTTGATGTGTTGGTATGACTCATTGCCCATATAGCTTGATGAAGCTTGATTGAGGCAAGGAGTTTGACTATTTATGTGCTTGATGGAAGCTGAACTAAGAAAGTGCCCAACATTGTCACATGGTGCATAATGTTCCTTAGACTAATAATACTAGTCTGTAACCCCAAGCCGTGTGATGCCGGCAGAGTAGAATAGCATCACCCCATATCCTCCAATGGGTGTCATAGAAGGCGACTAACGGATCAGCAAAGGGGTATTGATCACCTTATACTCTGACCACCAATCCGCTTGGGCAAGTATGGTGGACTACTGCCTAAACCTCCTTCGAAGACAAGGAGAGGCCTTATGTCCCAGCAGTGGGTCGAATTATAAAGGCTGTTAAGATAAGACCCAAAACACTTAAAAATCTTTATTTTTTTGGATTTGAGTATTTAGAAAAAAAAATGTAGGGGTTTCTACAGACCCAAAATCATAATTAAATATTTATTTTTTACTAAAATTACATATTTTCTGAAAACAGGTCAATCCAAAATAGGTCCAAAATAGGTCATCAAACCTAAAAATAAGACTTCTAACTACTTAGTAACTCTGAGAGCATAAACATTTTTTTTGTATGTATTACTTTAAAGAAAAAAAATTTAAATATTCCCATGTTTGGGCAACATACGGTCCCGACCCGGTCAATCTTCTATGATGGAAATTGATATGATATTTTATATTATACTACAAAATGATTTCAAAGAAAATATATGAAGCAGAGAAATCAACTGTAAAATATTGATTTTATTTCTAATGTTCATTTGGTATGTTTAGTTATGATTAAATTGATACCAAATTTAATAGAAAACGAAAAACATGGAAAAAAAATGCTGTAATAGATAAGTGCCAGGACAGGACTTGAACCCGCAACCTTTCTAGTAATCCGGGCGACTGCTCTTAACTGAGCTGTTGACCGACACAGGACTGTTCAACCATAACGAATTTAGCAATGTCTTTTGTTTCTGATTACGACATCAAGTTGACATATGACTAACAATGTTGCAGATGTACATTTTTTTCCATGTTTTTTGTTTTCTATTTATTTTGTTATCAATTAGTCACAACTTAACTTGCCATATAAAAATTAGAAACAAAATCAATGTTTCAAAAAGCATAATGTCTAACTTAATTGATCGACAGTACTTGAAAAAATAAAGATGTAAATCTGCAACATTTTTAGGAATACATCAGCTTGATGATATAATCAGAAACAAAAGACATAAATTCATTGTGGTTAAATAGTCCTGTGTAGCTCAGTTCGAAGAGCAGACGCCCGGATAGTGTAAGGTTGTGGGTTCAAGTCCCATCTCAGCAGTTACCCATGACAGCACTGTTTTCCATGTTTTTTGTTTTCTATTTAATTTGGTATCAATTACAATGATAACTGTAAAACAGTTTAAAATTAAATTATCATTTTAAAACACTAGCTTACATGCAATCCTTAATTTAACACATTGAAATAAAAATATGACAAGGTTACTAAAAATTTTGATGTTTTATTTAAAATACTAAAAAAGAAAAGATCTTTTTCTGATGTTCATAATTTTAGCTTTAGTTTGCATAACATTGGTTTTTAAGTGTTAGTTTCAAACTCATCAAACAAGCAATGCAATTAATATTCATTTTACCATCAGCATACATTAAAACTTTTTGCATACTATGATACCTTTGTAAAGAAACTTTGTTGTAGAAAGTATAATTTACTTGAATAAAGTTTCATAGTAATTTTTGTTTACACAAAAGTTTTTAAATCCACTACACAGAAAGTAAAATAAAATAGAAAAAGATAAGACAATATAAATATTACAAAGTTATTAATTGAAAAAAACAAAGGCTTCTCCAATACAATCCTGCAGTATACCTTCATAATGACACACCAAACTTTAGCATTTTGAAAGTAAGTATTACTAGGAAATTCCTCAATCACACTTATATAAAAATATGTGTAAGTACATAATTAATTAATTATACCTATTGGACTAATAAAATTATGCATGAAACTCACTTGTCATTGTAGCTATTTCCATTCTCATCTCTCATCATGAATATCTGTTCCCACTGCTCCAACTCCTCATCAGACGATGACGCGTTCCCCACACTCCCTGACTCTAGCACAGTCTGTAACAAGAAAGTAAATAATATAAATAATAAATATTTCTGTTACAAATTTACGATATAAATTTTTTACATCTACAATAAGAAAGTTAATATTATTTCTTAAAATACATTAATACATATTTATTTATTTAACGACTAAAATTATTATAATGCTCACTTTAAATGTTTTCGCCGTGTTTTTAACAAATTCTGCAAGGAAATTCATTGTTTTTGTTTGTTTACTATCAAGTTTGTTTACGATTTTATTTCACACAAGCGAGATACATTTACTATAATTACAACTGTGAGTAATGATGACTCATATAGTTTAAATGAAACAACATAACTTATTCCATATTGAAACGAAAAAATTAAATGTAAATAGAAAGTTGGAAACACGTCTACTTTAAATCAATAGTGAAATGAAAAATAAATTTGAAGTGAGAAATGTCAATGTCATCGTGACGTATACATTTTTAATTTTTTATTATGCAAAGGATTTATAAAAATAGATATAAAAGGTATGTGGAAAATCAGAATATTTAGTAATCATTGTAGAATGTTACTGTCGGTCATAAGAAATATCTTTTTTATTACATATCACAATTTACTCATTGCTGAATCTCACTACGAGCATATTTATCATAAAATCCTTTAACAAATAGAAAAATAAAAATACCTATATTATTATTTTATTTTTTTCGATTGGACTACTACATTAATTGCAGTTTATTAATAAAGCTAGTAGAATTAAACTTAAAACTTTACCTACATTGCAAAACCTACTCTAACTTTTAAATTATCAATAGGTACTAATATTATGAAGCTGAAGAGTTTGTTTGTTTGTTTGAACGCGCTAATGTCAGGAACTACTGATTCAAATTGAAAACATCTTTTTTTGTTGAATAGTCCATTTATCGAGGAAGGCTTTAGGGTAAAAAAACCGACGATAATGCGAACAAAGCCGCGGGCGTCCACTAGTTAATAATATTTACATTATATTAAAAGTTCTTATTGAAGTTTTGTCCATTCTATTCAACACAACGAGAGATAAACAAACCATCAGTGTAGCCACTCGTTGCACTAAGTAATCACAAAATGAAAGTCTATAATTAAATAAACAACGTCACTAAAACAACTAAATAAAACACAATCACAGTTACAACACATAAAGGACTGCATTTTCGTGTATCCTGTCGTTCCTTTACAGAGCACCGTGCAGGCGCATTAGTAGCTAAAATATTACTGCAAAGTAGATGACGTCGGCAACCACCGCATTGTGCATGTGCATTTTAAATACTAGGTTAGTAGAGACTATTAAACTATTCAGGGCAAACTTTTTCAACTGGATTCTGCTGCAATTTACATAACTGTCGGTACAAATTGACGGTTTGAAAGTTCTGATGGGAACTAAAAAACAACAATTTCCGGATTCGAGTTGGGTTTCGATCATTAAATTTATTATTATCGTTATAATATTTTACTAGTGAACTTTATAAGCCTACCTCGAGATTAAAGATAACGGATTTCTCTAGCTCCTTATTTACCAAAAGATAAATTATTATCCTAGATAAAATAAAACACAGGTACCTAGAATAGGTAGGTATATATACATACCTACACGATTATAATATAGAAACCACCAAAATTGAAAGCATTAATTTTAAGATGAGATAAGAAGTGGCAAGCGTGGGGATATTTTCAAGAACTAATGTAGGTAATAAATACTAAGAACTAATTGAGCACCCCATGCTTTTCTCTAAATAGTAATTAATTATACTTTTCGTTCGTCATTTAGTTTTAATACTAAAAAGTTATTTTTCACTTTTTAGTTTTTACTCAATAGGCATTGTAGTGTATGCGCATCCTATTCACCCTATCACTTCCACAGACAATAACTGTCTCGTTCGCACCACGTCAGTCAGTTATACGAGAGCCGTCGGCGAGAGCACAGTGCGAGAGCCATTCGGTGAGAGTAAGCGTGTTGGTTGTCTGTCCATTTAGTGCGTGTACGAGCCAGTGGAGACATTTATAAGACAGGTTCTACAGGCATGATGGTGGCAAGCAGTCACCGTAGCCTATAGACACTTGCAACACTGACATGACACTCGATGCGCGCTGCCCATGAAGCTATGCGCTGCCAACCCGACTCCCCTTCCCTACCCCGTGGAGTTCTGGCAATCTTACTCTTACTCACCAACAGAAACACAACAACACAAAAATGTAGGTAGTTATTATTTGACTGTAGTGTTTTGAAAAGTGGAGGTTCCCAGTTCGTACGCTCCTAATTCGAGTGACTCGTCCACGTGCTTTATCTCGATAGGCTATAATAAATACTTCACGGTGAAAAGTGTTAATAATAAACTTTAGGTTCGTAAGTAAATCTCAGATGCATGACAAATACTTCTTAGGTATACCAACCTTCCAGTTGGATTTAGTTGCCGAGAAGATGGTAGATTTATCGGGTGTAACAAGACCTTTAACAAAGTCGAGAAATACGTATTCCGCTCATCATTAGGACCATGTTTTCTTCTAATCTAGACTATGCCTGGGAAATTAATAAGAAGTTATTTATGTTCAAAGTTTGAATTTTTTTTTCAATTTTTTTATGAAAACGGATTGAAAACATTATTTCTTAATTTTTGTCTAAAGAAACATTATCAAAATTTTATGTATTTCGTACCAAAAACTGGCTTTAAAACGTTAGCGCTCAATGTAACCACTCCACTCAGCCACGGTAATAATAGAGGTTAAAGTATGAAATTGCCGATTTTTTTCCTCATTATTCATTAGTGTATAATTCCTTTAATACAATAGCTATGTCGATTATTCTTTTTTTATTTTAAACTTCATTACAAGGACATACATGATGTATAAAATTTTATTCTTATTTTTTATTTTTTTCACTAGAAATACATCTTCAAAAACAGCTCGTCCTAAAAGGTGCCCGTCTCCGTTATAAAAACATGAATATTTTTTACAGGTATCAATTCTCATTTTTTTTTCTCTAACTATCCTATAGCTTAATATTGTCTAAATATATCCACAAAACTACACAAAATTTAGATTTGAGGTTTCTTAAAAAATCGCAAATATATTTGTATGCAAAAATGAATTTTCGTTAAATTCTCCATACAAAACGGCAATTTCATACTTAAATCCCTAATATTATCTAATAACTCAGCCGACCGAACATCGCTCCAAGTTGCTAACACCCGTATTCACAAACATTACTATGAGATCTCTCGACTCTTGAATAAGAAACGAACCAATTACAGAGCTCTATTCAATGCCATTGCGTTGAATAGAGCTCTGTGATTGGTTCGTTTCTTATATTATATATTATATATTATTATATAATAAAGCTGAAGAGTTTGTTTGTTTGTTTGTTTGTTTGTTTGTTTGTTTGTTTGTTTGTTTGTTTGTTTGGTTGAACCCTAAGATCTCAGCAACTACTGACTCAAATTGAAAAATTCTTTTTCCGTTGGATAGTCCATTTATCTAGGAAGGTTATAGGCTATATAACATCACGGTACGTCCAATAGGAGCTGAGCATTAATGAAGAATGTTGCAAAAACGGGAGAAAAATATTTCATTTCAAAGCTTTCCCTGCGTGCGCTGCGTAAACGGTTAAAGTTACGGAAAAATTGTGTATGACAGAATTATTCTCCATTAAATTTTCTAAAAAAAAGTCCGCGATAGCATATGTTTATCTTTTATGGTTGGCTCACTATAACCTTTCTTATTGGTAATCAAATTTTTTTTTAATCAAAAGTTTATCTGCGATGGTGTTTTTGTATGCATGATATTATTCCTTATCAAAATAAATACATTATTTATCACAAGCATTTAATTTTGAACAAAATTGTTAATTACCTCATTTGATTCCAAAGAATATCTTAAGAGATATCATAGTTTGAAATAAACGGAAAATAATAAATATTGATTTTCAGAGCTTTTGTTGCGTGCGCTGGGTAAACGGTTAAAGTTACGCAAAAATCATGTATGACGGAATTGTTTTCCTTTAAAAGTTCTAAAAAAAAGTTCCAGACAGCATATATCTATCTCTTAAGGTTGACTCGCTATAACCTATTTTAGTTAATAAAATTTGTTCTAAAATAATGCGTTAGATGCGAAGGTATTTTTGTAAAAATCATATTATTCCTTATCAAAATTTATACTTTATTCATCACAAATATTTAATTTTGTACAAAATTGTTCTTTACATCATTAGATTTCAATGAATATCTTCAGAGATATTACAGTTTTAACATAACTCCGCAGCTAAATAATGATCAAGTACTACGCACGCATCTATACTGAGTTGTTTTTTTTTGTTTAGTTGATCGCGCTTATCTTAGGAACTACTGATCCCGTCAGATTCGGACGCATTAGAGACTAATAGGTTCAGAGACTCCTCCGAGGGAGATGCTCACCGGTCAGGAATCCTCTTTGGAGTGATTCGACCTTAAAGCTTGAGGACCCATCGAGGTCCTCTCCTTTACTAAAAGCCCTGGTGACTTCAAGAAGGTCATCAGAGATAGCCTGCAAAAAAAAACCACCTAGAAGGAGTCGAACGCGCGAACGAAGGGTTCCGTGCCATAGATTTTATCAAAAATTTCCAAAAATTATTTGAAATTTAAATTAAATATTATGTTAATATTTCAAGTTTCTACCTGTTATCGTTAATAAGACCGAGAAATAAAACACGTTTGTTGTTGAGCCCCCTTAAATATTAATTTCATTTTGATTTAATTACTTATTTTAAAAGTGAATAATATAATTTAGTTATATTATTCACTTTTAAAATGCCGTTATCAAAATCGAACAAAAAAAGTCACGCTTATTTTATGGGAGCCCCTTCAATATTTATTTTATTCTATTTATTAGTATTTGTTGTTACAGCGAGCGGCACCAGAACAGCCGGACAGCGGAGTCTTAGTAATAGGATCCCGTTTTACCCTTTGGGTACAGAATCCTACAAAGGGGAACTACTGATTCAAATTGAAAAATTCTATGATTGTCTATTTATCGAAGAACACTATAGGCCAGAGTTTCCCAAACTTATTTTCATAGTGACGCCCTTAGGAATTTTCCAATTTTTACGAGCCCTCCCCCTGTTATAGTAACAGCCAAGTTAAGTACATACCTACAAAAACAAAAACATAGCTTTTTTGGAATTATTTAGGCGTTAACAAATGCGCAAATATTTTAAAATTAGAAAGACTGAAAAAAAATTACCACGCACAGTTTAAGAAACCGTGATATAGGCTATAACATCACTCTACGACTAATAGGAGTTGAGCATCAATGAAAAATGTTGCAAAAACGGAAAATCCACGCGGACGAAGTCGCGCGGGCACAGCTAGTATTATATATTTGTGAATACGGGTGTAAGCGCATATGCGTTCACTGCTAAGCGCTGCGCGACTTAATTGCGCGCTGTATACAACATGTAAACTAAATAACCAACACCCTGAATACAGGTGGTTTGTGATCGGCTTCCGAGTTGATTTCAATAATTTAAAAAAAAAAAAAAAAGATTTTTTTTTGAAAAAATAAACAAAAAAAAGAACAAAAAGTACCCAGAAAATATTGTACCTACAACATTTTCTGGCTTTTTGTTTTTTTGTTGTTTATTTTTTTCAAAAAAATCGTTTTTTTAAAAAAAAAATGTTGAAATCAACTCTGAAACCGATCCCAAGCCATCTGTATTCAGGGTGTTGGTTATTTAGTTTACATGTTGTATATTGCGCGATGTTTTTCGGAGTTTTTTTTTAACACCGAAAAATAAAAATCGTTTCCCAGCAACATTTCTTTTTATATGTTTTTTCTTTTGCTGTATAGAATGCATAGACTTCGCCTTTTTCTTAGACATTTTTACGCCGTGCATAGTAAATAAGTATTTGTAAGTAGGTAGCATCTAGGAGTTAAGCCCAGTAGAAACATTATTTTTCTTTATCAGTTAAGGGCTAGACCACACCCCGAACAACAACTTTTGATCATTTCCGCAGTGCGTAAGCAAATTGCCAATGATTTTAATTGTAGGGCACACCTACTGAGGCGTTAGTACGAGTTTGTTAGTTTTCGAGCTCGATCAAACGTATCGTCTCTTTTCATACATTGCCCACTAGCGCCCCTAGCGTAAACTATCAGAAACAGTGGCCAATGTATGAAGAAAGACGATACGTTTGATCGAGCTCGAAAACTATCAAAACTCATACTAAGGCCTCTGAACACCATTTATCCACCTTACATTCTTAAGTAGCTGCTATAGAACTTCGGCATAATAACGAATGCCCGAAAGAGACCTACCTATCTAATAATCACATTACGGATAGGCCATTCCAATTTTAATAAAATAAATACCACCTACACATAATTTAGTGCCCTATTTCATGCTAAGCTTTCGAATTTCTAAAAAAAGGTGACTCAGTAAACTTTTAACTAAATTAGACTATATCTACTTACAGAAACTACAAAAGTATTGTTCACTTTAACTAGAGAGAAAGAAGATACCTACGTATTATAATTTGCGATTAAACAGGGTGTAAAAGACATGAACTGTCAAACGAGAACCAGTATTCTGCTACGAACGGGGCCGCCGTCTGGCAAAATTATCGCGGTTTTGCGAGTTGCGTGCGAGTTGAGCCCTTTACATTGTGCGGTACAATTTACAATTTTTTTTGACACAAAAAAATAAAAATCATTTCCCAGCAATATTTTTTTGAAATATGTCTTATTTTGATGTATAGAATACCTACATGGTTTTCGTTTGACTGTTCATGTCTTTTACACCCAGTATTTAACTGGTCAGCAGGTTAACCTAACCTAAAACTTAGTCGCTCATTCTGGAATTTTTAGTTGATCTGTTAATTTCCCTATAAATTATTGGCCAACAAAGCATACGCACGGTATGATGAAGTTCCTTTATTTCTCATCCGTAATGCAATTTGCATGGGATTTTCAAGATAATAATAAATAATAATAAGATAAAAAAAAACCGCATTCAAAACTGAAAACGGAGATATAAAAAAAATGTGTAAAATAATCTAAATGTGTTTTAAGGTCGATTGAGTAGTAGGTAGTCAAATTTAACATTTCGTTCGATTGAAACATTGCATCGTTTGCCGCTTGTCGAGGCCTTGATAGTAAAAAGAAAAATAAATTACACACTACACACTAGGGCTTTCAATACCGGTATTCCGGGATCCCGTAATACCGTAATCACGTTTTTTTCTTGGTATTCTTCAATACCGGTATTGATCAGTCGATACCGTGATTTTACGGTATTACAAATCAACAATTTATTCTTTATTAGAGTTATATGAACATATAAGACGAAATGTTAGGCATGAACCTTACCTCAAAATACATCTACAACTAGAGGCACTGATTTTGAATCAATAATAAGAGTAGAGATGTGAGTCTTCGAAATCGGTGGGGGTGGTCAGGAAATATTTTTATCTGCAGCTTACAAATATTTACTATCTGTAGTACCTACAAGTGTAGAAGCTGAGCGAGCTTTTTCTTCAGTCAGCTATTTATGCAACACATTGAGAAGTTCGCTATCTGATAAGTCATTAAACGCTCTGTCCTTTTTAAGGTCACACTTTCAGATACAAAAAAGTCCAAAATCTTAAGGTTTTATTGATTATCTTTATTTTCGTTTCATTTGAATATTGTTATTTAGGTTTTTTGATTAATAATTATATGAATGTTACAAGGTAAAAGAATAGATGATTGTTAAGTAATCTACCTTTAATAATTATTTTTAATTTGCCATGCGAAGTTTAATTAATGGGAGGGTATTTTTGTTGTATTTTTTTTTATTTTAATATTTATTAAACGAACTTAAATCTACCATTACAGGGTTTATATTATGTTTGATACAAAATTTTGGGTCTTAAATTTTTAGTTCCGCCGAATTATTGATAAAAGATTACCCGGGAAGGGTAGAAACAATATGTTAGTAATAGTGTTCCGGGGCCTATACGCTTTTAGGCCTAAAATTAAGCCTATTAGTTCGTTTTGTGGCCATGATAGAATAGTAGGCTTTTAAATGGCTACTCCGGCTTTAAAAAAAGCCTATAGACCTAAAAGGCCTTTTGGACTTTTTTGCGACTAGTCTTTTTCGAAGAGCAGGCTTATTATAAAGCTATAGCCCTTATTCAGATTATGATTTAGTATTGCATTATTTTAGTACCTATTGCATTTTTGCATTTGTATAAATGTCTGTCTCTATTTTTATTTTTTTATGCTATATAATATTCCTTTCGGATTTACGATTACATATTTCTTTTCGACTTAAAGGTTTACTGGTAGATAATGCCTCTTAGCGTTAAGTTTGCTTATTGTATCAAATTTTGTGTGGAAAAGGTATACTTTAAATAATAATAAAGTTACAGCACTCATGCAATTTCAAACAATATTTAAAATCGTATAGGTAATTAAGTTGACGATTATTATACTCGTACAATAAATAAAATAGACCTAGCCTAAAGGGCTAAAAATCGTTATAGGCTTTTCGCCTTTCAAGCCTTTTAAATATGCGCCTTGCCTACAAAAAGGCTAAAAGTCCATAGTCCTCGGGTAGACAAAATAAAGGCTATGAAAAAGGCCTAGCCTAAAGGCCTAAAAGCCTTTTTAGGCTTTTATCCCGCTGTAGCCCCTTAATTCGTAGGCTAGCCTTAAAAAAAAGCCTAAAAGCCTATAGGCCTCGGGAACACTAGTTAGTAAATAACAATGTATGTTCAATATTTTGTTAGCCTGTTTTTATGTACCTGTACTTTACTGTACCTATGTAACAGAAATAAAGACTGATTAGAAATAAAACGGGCGTTTTGTTTGAGTTCATATTTAATACCGTGATCCCGTGATCACGGTATTGAACATGCTAATACCGGTATTGATACCGGTATCGAAAAAATCCGGTATTTGAAAGCCCTACTACACACAGTTGGACCACAATATATAGAAATCTTATTTACACTGTGGTTGGTTGGACCGCGGTCACTGGGCGATTGGGCATACAACACATTGCCCGGCGGAACTAGGTACATCCCCAAAAAAACAAATTGATGTAGCTAACTAAATAAAAAAATTAAGCTGTACGTGTGAATATGTATATGTAAGTATCTACCTATGTGTGTACATACATAGGTGCATACACTGGTATTACACAATATTTGTTTAATTTAAAACAGACCAAAAGTACCTACCTATGTATTTTAATTAATATTTTTAAGTACCAGAGCATGCTGTATTTGCCTATAATGGTTTGTCTCACCTAGTTAAGTAATTATTATTGTTAGTGATTAATAAATTAAGTGTATTGGTGTGTACAGACGTTGGCTAATTAATAATAAATAAATAAATAAACATGTCTTGCATGACGTCGCGTACTGTTATTGAGAAATATCAACACTCGTCGGGTTCGGTTTAGCGCTCTTCGGAGTAACCCCCCTCAGTGTGGGTGGTTTACCATACATTATTCAGAAATAGACAATGTTTCTGTAGACAATTTTTGAAACACCGTGTCATCTGGTCAACAGAAACTATGTGGAGGCGAGCCAGGCGAGCTTACAATCCGCATCCGTTAGTAGCTTCGAATAAGTGCCGCCACCTACTAGTGTTGTGTCACACAATAATATTACCTCCATACCCGAATCCCGATATCTTAAATTCCTACTAATGTAATCATCCTCATCACCTTGAGTACCCCTTAGACCACTGTTAAATTACCGCAACGTGACGTCACTGATGCCATATTGCTTGGAATAGCGTAGCGGTACCCTTTGAATTGGATCTATACTTATATGATCTGAGAATTGCATACACCGACACATTTTCGAATTAATATTCTTAAGATTAAAAATAATCTCTTTTTGTAGGCTCAATACCTAAACATCCTACAAAACTAATCTGAGAGCTTTTCAGTCAAATAATAGCTATACTCTACTGGTGGTTTCGCACTATTACGCTGACAGTATACTACGCGACTGACGACGGACAATGCGCAAATGGACTTTCACTTGCTCCCCACCCGGTGCCGGGTTTAATGTAGGTATGCTGCAGGTTGTGCAGTGCAGCGTACATGAGCGCAGGATTTTGGAGGGCACCGAGAGTAGCTTATAACTTTCTCAAAGATCTTTCTCTATGTTATCGCGCCTACTGTAAAGCTTTAGGTTATTGTTTATTTGCACCCGGGTCCTGGGAACTTCATGAGCTAGAGATGAATCTGTCTCCACGGCCAGCAGCGGGGAACAATGGAATATGCTGTGCAACTCCTAAGATAAACAAGTACTTGGTAGGTATTACCGCAATCGATTTCAATATTTTAAAAATACCTACTTAAATGATAGATAGGTACCTAATTAATGTGGATGGATAATGGATAGACTGTGTGAAACATGATATTTGATGGTGAAGAAGGGTGTTAATATTTTAGAAAAATAACATACATATATCAAACTTAGAAAAAATACACTAAAAGAAAAGACTTAACTGTCGGGGGTGGGAATCGAACCCAGCATCTTCAGCAATCCGGGCGGCTGCGTCAACTACTACGCTAGCGGGACATAGCTTTAATATTTAATGTAGTAGGTACCTACTTAATGAGAATTTAGGAAGTCCAAAGGGAAGTACCTACCAACAATGGAGTAGAGTTTTTTTGGTGAGTCAAAGTAAATATCGAAATCGAACCGGTTGCTATATTCATTTATCAATTTGCATAGTCTAGAGATGGGGGGCATCGAGCCAAATGTTCTTCGAAGTGGCACGTGGAAAGGAGTTATTGTTTTCATTGGACATCGTTGCGGCACACGTAACTTAAATTTATTTAATAATTGGGAACAGTCAATATTGCCATTGAGTAGGTATTTTATGTGCAAAAGTTAAATAAAAGTAAATCTAGGTTACATTAAAATACTGTTCAAGTTATATGCGCTTAGCCCGTACATAATAGGTACTTGACTCAGGGAAAGCTCCTTACAATAGTAGGTAGCACAAAACCAACAATCTCTACCTACTAACCTCTTAATATTATTAAGTTATAAATCCAAAATCCTTACCTTCGACAAATTTGTTATTGCTAAAGTGCTTGTTGCGTGATACACGATCGTTACGATAAAATATCCTACAACAGGTGCGTAAATTGAGGTATTGTAAATTTACAACACAAAAATGAGTGAAACGCGTTCGCAGTCACCACAAACTTGTCGTGTGGACTCTACAGTTGTTTGTAACAAACTGCCTATTTTTTAGTCGACGCTTGCCCTAAATTTTGATAATTTACAAAAACGCATTACCTACCGAGACCAACCTTTCACGAAACGCTTTTATACTAGAAACATGAGAATGGCTGTAAGACTATTAATATAGGTATAAAAGGTTAGAATGTACTCAATAAGATTAAAAGCTTATCTATATCTAGTGCCCCGTGTAAAATTGATATTGGCCCTAACTACCCTGCCTATGATTTAAGTAGAATGTGATTGACTTATCTATGACTAGCACACCGCCCGCGACATTGCCCGCGATAATGTCGGTTAGCGCGCCAAAAAGTATCCTATATTCGCAGGGTCTCAAAATATCTTCATACTAAATTTCATAGTGTAGACTAATAATAGTAGATTATACACCGAGGGAATAAAGCACTGTTTTATGTCTCGGGCGCGATATTGAATCCTGAACGTAACGAAGGGCGCCCAAGACAAAAACAGCTTTATCCCCGAGGAGTGTACTTTACTTTTCTCACCTTTTGCAAGACAAAAAAGAGCAAGGCTTCTAAAAACCTTTTTTTTAAATTAAATTAATATTAAAAGTGATAATTGATGTTTGAGACATTAGTCCAGTTGTGGAAAGACAAAGTTATTTATGTATTGTTCTCAGCTTCACACTTCGCTTAATCTACAGGCTGGTGGATTTCTTTGTGGATGATAAATGCTGGAAATAAACCAGAAGCACTGACCTAAAGCCAGGGCTTTAATGACTTGCTTTACGTAAGGTTTGCATGATATGTTGGCATTGTCATGTCAGGCATTGTCGAGGAGGTGGTGTGCAAATTATATTACATTCTGCCTAAGATCCAATATTCTGCATGTTTCTATTACTATAAAAATAGTAGGTTGGCTTAAACATTAATATTATAAGCATTGATAGTGATCAAAGAAGATAAATGCAAGAACAAAAATGTAGATGTTTGCTATTGAGCACTCAAAGGTAAGCAATTGATTGAACAGTCGTCATATAATTAGAAAAAGACACTGATAAAATCGACTGTCCTGCATTTTCCGCAATCCTAAGCAAGTAAGCGTTGACGCAGCCGCACGGATTGCGGAGGGTGCTGGCTTCGATTTCCATCCTTACAGTCGATTATTTCAGTGTATTTAAAAATATTTGCGCGTTTGTTAACACAAAAATAATTCCATAGTCGTCTTACACATATAGTACAATTTGGTTCGTCACACAAATATTTGCCGCTACCAGGATTCGAACTTGGACCGCTTGACGTGTAGGCAGATATACTGACCACTCACCACCACCACGACGGCGTCGGCGGCTTATAGGTAACTACATACGCAATAACCAAATGGCTAAGTGCCGAAACAGTCCCTTTAAAATGTCCTTAATTGAGTTCAGAAAGTCAGGACCTGTCAAAAGCATTGAGTTCAAACCCACACCACGTCATAAGCAATTGGAAGTTTCCAAGGGTTGTTATGGTTTTGAAAAGGGGTATACAAAATCTTGTTAGAGACGCCGCGCGCGTTTAATATTTGCTAATAATTTGCGATAAAGATGCAATAAAATCTGAAAGAATAAGTAGGGATTTAATTATTAACTAAGCGTTCTGATCTAAATCAATGACTACAGTAGATAAACAATATAACATGGCGTCTAGGTGAGGACTGTTCATTTTAGCTTGACGATCATGATGATTCCCTTGAACTAACAATTAGAGTGGTTCCATACACCTTTCCATCGTCTGTGACTAAATACGTAACCTAGGCTCTTATATTATCTACCTCTTTCTCCTACCCTGCTCCTTATTTATTTGAGTCAGTGCCAGTATGTCTTGCTATCGATATAGTGCTACCTATAGGTTTTGGCATTAGATATTTACAGCCAGCCGCCTGCCTGATACATATAAAAACATATTTCTGAACCTCTCAGTGTATAGAAGATTACGTATCAATGATTTCTATTATTTCATTGTTTCGGGGCTATTTTCGTCACTGGGACCTATAAAGATCTATTGTGACTGGCCTCCACGTGCCCTATTGAGGCCTTACATGTATTTACTCCTTAAGATGGGCACTATCTAAAAATGATAAGAATTCCCAGCTTGGATTGTTTTGATATCAGCGGGGCACTGTCTAAAAATAAAGATGGATTGTTTTGATATCATCTGGGTCTAGAATATGTGTCCCCAATGTCGGTTTCTTTTTTTTATGAGCGGTTCACAAAAGCACACTAGTAATGATATGATTGTAGTTGACATCACAATCTTTAATGGTGTAGCTAATATCAAAATGGAAGTAAAATATTATTTATTCGTCCAATATCAAACCAAGGAAAAGTTCGCGGAGTAAAGACCTTATCTGTGACGGACATTAATTCAGTGCATCGTAAAATAGTTTACGAGCTATAAAAATGAACTTCAATTACGGGCAATGAAAATTTTAAAGTGGAAGTAACTTTATGGGGCTGACATGGTTTTATAATGTCGAAAATCAATATAGAAGTAAATTCTTATAGAAAATCGAACCCTTGAAAGTGTTTTTTAAGGTCTAACAAATGTCCTTTGGCGTGATGCCGGCAGAGTAGAATAGCATCACGCCATATCCTCCAATGGTGATCACCTTATACTCGTCCACCAATCCGCATCGGGCAAGCGTGGTAGACTACTGGTGGAGAGGATTTTGTGTTCCAGCAGTGGGTCGAATAATAAAGGCTGTGATGATGATGAACAAATGTCTCCAAGGGAACCTTGTTAGTAAGTAGAAGTGGAATCCAATTACAAAGGTAGCTAGAGCGAGAGATTATGAAGAAAGGTAGTTGTGCGTCGCAAGGCGTGGTTAGCTAGGGACTCGCCTTGCCGACGAGGGAGCACATGTGCTGTCAGAGAATTCTATTTCTTCATTGTGCCGTATAGAAATGAGTTGCTAAATTCCTAATTTTGCGTTGGAATGCAGTCACAGTTTGTCAGTGACAAGGTAAATATTTGGCAACACCTTATCTTCCGAACTTGGACATTGACTAAATCATAGTGGAAGCCATTAAAGAAAATCATTCATTCATTACTAATAATAAAAGAAGAATGTGGGATTAGAGAAAAAGCTCCTGGACTCTGAATACTTGCCGTGTTATAAACACAATGATGGTAAGTCACTTTTCACATTGCCGAAGATGCGGACCGTGTGACGCTGCAACCTATCCATCGGCGTATGGTATGCATGGTAAACTTTATAGAAAAGCGTTAAATTATGCAAACTAGTTATCTATCGTATTCAAATCGTTACAATCGGCTATCCAAGCATGGGTCATCAACTTCGCGTGCAACTAAGCGTATCAACATTGTATTAACAACAACTGCGATCGATTTAATGTCTCTCGATTTTTTACAACCGTGCGCGGAATAAAATTACATTTGCTAATCTAATAAATCTAATGGCTTAGTGATGCATCTTAGCATGATAGTGTTTACAAATGAGCAGTTGTACCTCCAAAATTAGTTTCTTTGCTTCTAAATAACAGTGTCAACTCTTTTGGAATGGTATCTCGTTCCTTCTAAACCAGTGTCGTGGTACACCTTGCCACGGCTTATACTGAGCGGAGACCCTTTTGGTACAACCTGTTTTATGCTAAGTTTTGTGTGTAATGTTGTTTTAATTTGTACCAAATAAAGATCTATTCTATTCTATTCCTTACGGACAAGTGAATAAGAATATTGAAGTAAAAGTTCTGCGCGACTTTATACGATCCGATATTCATCCAGAATTTGTTCTTAGTTGAGCTGATGCTCAACGTCGCAGTAAGCCTTAATTCAACTCAGCAGACCAATAAATCTGACGGAACTAATGTTTAATAGTCTGTGTTACATACGGCTGCAACAGGTCAACCCTCCCAATACTGTCAAATTTATTCAATATACTTTCAACGTTATTTAATTTTTTTGACAATTATTGCAACAATTCACATAAATACTGAACAAGGAAGACATATCATCTTAGTCCCCAGGATGGCAACCAATGACGGAATTGATGGCAACGCACTTGCAATTTAAGTGATTTACCTTTAATATTGCAAGTGTCAATAGTCGACGGTAACCACTTAACGCCAGGTGGGCAGCAAGCTCGTTTGCCATCTCGCTATATATAAAAAAATAGAAACAAAAATGTAAGGTTGTAAAAATATCTTTTTATCAAATTTCGCAGGAATATTTAGGTAATTATTTATTTTTTAATACATGTCACAAAAGTTTTACTTCAATCACAAGCAAACATTACACTTCTTTCTCCGCAGAAAATGATTAAAAAAATAAACGCTTCAATAACTTTGGAAGAAACATCTTTGTGAAATGAACATGAATTGGTGTGAGCGTGGAGATAAAACAAAAAAGAAACAAACAAAAACAAAAAAATCTCTAAATTGAAAAAACTGCGCCAACGGCAAGGAAACGGCAAGCAATAATAGACTTTTCAACAAGGCGGGTCGGTCTGGTAGAAGCTTAAAATATTCACAACGGCGACATTATCTCCGATCTCTAGTACGCCCTCTTTGTGTTGTTAACCTCCTGTGGTAGACTTGGTAGACGAAAACTAAAGGGTTTGGTTATAAAATGGAAAATTTTAAATATACATCATAACAGCCTTTATAATTCGACCCACTGCTGGTATGTACACGAGGCCTCTCCTTGTTATCGAAGGAGGTTTAGGCAGTTGTCTACCACGCTTGTCCAATGTGGATTGGTTGGTGGACAGAGTGATCAATACCCCTTTTTTCTGGTCGATTAGTCGCCTTCTACTATACGCGTCGTCTCACTCGCTCACGATAGTGGGCAGTGAGTGGTCACTACCAATGTTGTCGAGCATACAGCGCAGCAAATTCCACGCCGGGCAGTGCTCAAGCGTGTGTAGCGCCGTATCCTCCTCGCTGTCACACTCATGGCATCGCGGTGTCGGCTCTCTTCTGGCTATGTTATGCAGATACCTGCCAAAGCAGCCATGTCCACTCAAAATCTGCACCATCCGGAAAGTCAGAACTCCGTGGCGTCGATTTACCCACTCCCTCAAGTGGGGGCGAATTGCCTCTATGGTCCAGTGACCAGCAGTGGGCTATTACAGACGGAGTCGCCACCTCTGGCATAATACGTCGATAGCATTCTGCGCGGACGATCACGCAGCCCTGGTAAATCTCCGCCAGGACTTTGGCATCTATATCCCATGGCAGGGTACACCAGCACGCATGCTGCCTCAAATGAGACGGTGCCATATCCGCGAATTGCTCTGACGACCATAACCCGCTGCGGCCTTCGTGAGAGTTTTGTCGTGGGTCGACAGTGCGTGAGCCCAGACTGGAGCGCCATACAGCGCCATAGAGCGCACAATCCCTGTGAAGAGGCGGCATAAGTCGCTGGAGCCCGGCCAAATTTGGCAGTAGCCGACTTAGAGCTTCATATTAGTTTTTAAAGTCAAAAGTTTCATTGATAAATAAGTAGGTAAGTACGTCTGACAAAAGAAAATTTCAAACTAAACACAAAATTTCTTTAGTTAAACAACCCACCCACATAACGTCTTTAAAAACTGTTGATTAATATCGTGACTTGGAAAAATTAGCATAGCAAAATTAATCATTTCGTGGCTAATAAAAGCTGCTTCCTTTCTGACTGACTCTTTTCTTTGTGAGGCAGCCCTGGCAAGGTCAAACGTAAAATTAAAATATAGGTAAAGAAAGCACTGGTTCAAACCGGTAAATGCGTTGCTATAGTAACATGTGTAATAACAAAATTAGGCAAGTACGCGTTGTATGAATGAGACGTATGCAAATGAAGAATTCGGTGTTAAAATCGTTTCACGTATTGTGCGATAAGAAATATTTGCATATCGCTTAGCTTCGTGTTATATACATGTGCTATGGGAATAGGTAACAAGGAAATAACATAATATAACTACAAGTGAAACATATTTTATATACGAGTATCACTTAATTTTGCACTTGTTTTTATACAGGAATGGCCAAATAGTGAAAAGTCCAAAAACCAAAAACTAAGAGAAAGTTTTTGGAATTTTCACTATTTGGACCTTGGTTTTTATTTACTTCAGACCTAATAAAAAAGTACAGATGGAGCGCTGCGAAGAAAAAACTGAGGCCGGTACAATAAAATACGCCTAGCCCGTCGCCCGAATTTACGCCTTACTAAAAAAAGTGGCAAAATTACTCGCATAAAAAGATGGCAAATCCCTAAAGGCGAAAATAATAAAAATAAGTTTGGGAAGCCCTGGGCTTAATAACCGTCTCTAAAGCGACCGAAGCCGCGGGCGACCACTAGTCTATACTATAATAATATACGTAGACTTGAAAAGTTTGTTTCTTTGTTTGAACGCGCTAATCTCAGGAACTACTGAATCAAATTGATAAGTTCTTTTTATGTTGGATGGTCCAGTTATTGAGGAAGGGTATAGGCTATATTACATCATAACACGCGAACAAAGTCGCGGGCACAGCTAGTTTAATATATATAGAAAGTAAATGTACTACTTAACACATTTAGCCTGGCATCTCATTAGTAGGTATTTGGTAGCAAGTACTACGTGCTCCGCCAGTGGTACACGCCGGCCGGCTGAACATATCAATATTTACATGGGTAAGATCTAAGGCAACAGTTTTATACCGAAGGCGTAATGGGCATACAATTAACTTCTAATAGCATCCATTATCACTAGTATTTATTTAGGTAGGCTAGTCTTGAGACTAGGGCCTCTCAAGAATCTACTTTAGACTAGTGTATTCACTCAGTATCTCTACTAGGACATCCAAAGTATTTAAGGACACCAAAATAAACGATAAAATATTTTTCTGCCAGGTGGTTGATGAATACGCAGCACGCCTGATGGTAATCACTCACCGTAACCTATAGACGATTAAAGGTCGTAGAACACTTATCACCTCAGAAAGGGAACGCCTTTTTTTACTATGAACGCTACGGAACGGTGGCCACGAAACGGTTACGGGCCCGTAGCGTAGATCATCACCTCTTTTTCTTAGTGAAAAAACCGCATTCAAAACTAAAAACGGAAAAATAAAAAATTGTTTATAGAAGTCTAATGTTGGGGTATATTCCTCCATATAGTGACAGGTTGGCAGCTTGTCGCCTACATAAAAGGGACCAAATCCAAAAATTAACAATCCTTCAGTAAACACACCAACTAAAGCCAACGACCAGGACAGATGTTACACTCAAAATCATAAAATCAAAATATAATAAGAATATTTTAACGTTTGTAGCTAAAGGCCTTTATAGAACATGAACAAGACTTGTTGCGTAACATTCATACCCTAGGCGATGCCATTCTGTGTGGGAGGCAGTTACATGACACGAGAGGTACATTTAGCAGAAAAAGGTACTGCGAAAATAGGTTACGCTTTTTATTTACTTAAAACAGTTCGTGAATTACAAGATAAATAAATGTACCGCTATGTTTATTATATACCTAAGTGTATACGTGCGCCGAAAAATTGTGTTGCATGGTTTAACGGCCATAGTTGACATGGGGTCCTCGTACGAAAGCCTCCTCGTGGCGGACCCTGGTTACGTGGTGGGGAAACTTTCTCGGGGGGTGTGTGGCTTTTGATGTCAAGTCCCCTTGGCATTCGAAATCACATGCCATCGTCGAGTGGCTTTTGTTTTCCCACCACGGCTAGTTCCGGACGGCCCTTTTCAGGGTCACGACCGCGCCCGAAGTCCCTCGGGTGCGGTCCGATGGCTGCTCCCGGTGTCCTCGTCAGGAGGACGCGCCAGGTTGAGCAGCCGTCAGTGAGGAGGCGGCCTATAAGGCTGGCGTCGGCCAGCGGCCCACAGGGGCTGGCGTTAGGCGGTAGCCCCTGTGGGCTGCTGGCCACCAATTGGTGCACAAGGAGTGCCTAGACTGGCAGCGTTGGGACGGTCTCGGTGTAGTTGCGCTCACGTGCGCAGATCCCTAGCCGTCCCACAATAGCGCACTGGAGGTCAGGCCGGGGAAGGATGTTTAGTGGGTATGGAGGGAACGCCTTTACCTCGAGTCCCACATATCCCCTGCGGTTGGCACCACCCCGCAGGGACGATGCGTAAATGCATTTGACCTCCCTCTCCCTTACTTTTATCATCGGCGCTCGATGCAACAATCGAAAGCTACACTTCGCTCACTTTCCGATATCAGTCGCAGGAACTTCAGCTTTTGCGGAACGTTTTCATTATTTCCCTTATTTCCCTAATGTTTGTCCTTGTTTATAGAAATGTCAATGTTTCAGCATGTAGAAGTTTAACTAATAGTACATGATTCACAAACATGAGCTATAAATGATCATTTCTAACGAATTATCGTGACAGTTTTCGCCAGTAAAACTCAAACCAAACCCTAAATGTATAAAAAAGTTTAAAAAATCTGTAACCCGACTACTAAAAAAAGGAATTAAACGGTTAACACGGTTAAAATCGTGGTTAACTCGACTCGTCCAATTGTAAAAGTCAGTTATAATTTAGTCTATGTTACCCCAACCATAATACCCATATAAGATATAACGAATCGATTGACACCTTATTCATCAAAATGGGATGAATAGTTTAGGCGCTACGGAGGAACTTACGTAAATACAAACATACGTAGGTACTTAGACTGCTAAAATTATAACCCTTCCTGTCGGCTCCGCCATAGTCGGGTAAAAAAATATAATAAGCAAAAATATCATTAGCAATGAAATAGCAGTAGCAGAAATATTCCTTTAGTTTCTCCTTAGCTATGTTGTAACACAAATGGCCGTAGCTCATAAACCGTAGCACATGCTACGAGCGTAACGTAGCAATAATTAACCGCCGTTCTCTATACGCTAATCGCCTTATCATTTACATTAGTGAGTATTTTAATTAGGAAACCTATGTAATTATTACTGTATTAGTATATAAAATGGTTTAGTATATAAAAGGGTTTTGTAATACAAATATTAAAAGTTAAAACACATTTTTTTTCTCTGCCGATAAAATGTTCCGAATTGATTACCAGATAAGTAGGTACTTTGTGCATAGTTTGGTAGGTGGTAGGGTTAGTTATATGGTCTCCTTAACAATAGACATGAAGGTCCCGCTAGAGTCTCTAATTGGTGTAGAGCCCCCGTGGGCTAGAAATCTTCTCCAGAGAGGTTTAAATTACAGGCTACAGGACCTTCTAAAGTTCCCGCCTTCTTAAAACCCGGCAAAAACTGAAAAGGCCAGGAGTAGTCATGTAATAAAAATAAATTTAACTAACGTTGAGCATTACGTCAGGTGTAAATAATAAATGTACAGATAATATTATAGCTAATTGATTTCACTCAACACGCTCCTACTTTTTCCCATCATTGCCGTGTTGCGTCCCGTTTGTGTTCTATATTCTCACGGCCATCTCACGACCGAACTTACTACGGCACCGTAGCACAATCAGCTACGACACTGTAGCACAGCCAGCTACGACACTGTAGCCCAGCCAGCTATGACATGCCACTGTAGCACAGCCGGCTACGATACCTTAGCATAGCCGGCTACGAAACCGTAGCACAGCAAGCTATGTCGTAGCTGCTACTCGCCAAAATGTTGTAGTGTAGTATGCTGATGAAAAACTCACTTGTGAGGTGCTAGAATTCAACCAGAAAAAAATATGGTGCCATAGTGACACGGGGTGCGCGTGATACTGTAACAGGTGAAAGGTAGATTGTACATAAATTTTATTCAAAATCCTGTTACATGTAAAATTAGTTTTGTGTGTGGGTTTTAATGGTTTAATTAGTACGCAAGTCAGCGTAGTATGTGATTGTTGGTTATTTGTATATTGTCGTTTCAACGAAGCACCAAGGAGTGTGATGTGAAATTCGTGAAATATTACTTCAATTATGAACAAACGGTTGCACGTCAAGTTACCACAAATGTTCAAGTATTTGAAACTATAAATGGCAATGGAATAAGGTTGAAACTTTTAATATAGTTTGATCGTTTTGGATAGCCTGACCTATCACCGCCTGTACAAAAGCACAAAAACTGTATCATCTGGAGGTACGATAGTTCCCCGCCAAGACGAGCCAAGCGAAGCGCAAGGGACACTCATACGGCTGCGACACTTACATGGGGACGGATACAAAACACGCTTTCGAGAATAATGTTTGTATGTTTTCATTTCCTTAAAAGGGGGATTATAAATAAATTTTAAAATTCTTGAAATACCTATATCTTTAATCTCAAAAATTGTAATGTAATGCGTATTTAATTCTCTATAGGCATTTTTTGACGGAGCTTGTAGTCAATAATACAATGATTTCTTTTATGAATAGGTACCTTATATCTTCTAGCAATAATAAAATTAAGATTACTGTAATCTGTAATTCTAAGAATGGCAATAACACTGATACAGTTTGTGTTGATGGTAACATTGCGTGACTTCAGGCACTAAACGCTAAAAGAATGCGAGTAAATCGTCAAATTATTTACCTATATTGTGTATATTAGCATAGCTTCACGCAAGGCGCCCGAACTTTACTAATAATGCTAATTGGGTAAATAATCGACATTACAAATTGCGAGAAGTCAGAACATACTCATAGGTCGGTATGAGAGGCGTAAGCCGCAAATATCGAACGCCAACCGTATGTCATTAGACAGATGACGAAATATCGAATATTCAACATGTAGACGGCTGAATTTATATAGATAATTAATTATATCGAATTGTAGGTTTTCTAGCGCTTAGCCAGTCGCTACTGTGCACGATAAGGCGCTGGATATAAATAGATGAGGCAGACAGACTGTACGCTATATTAGCACTTAATGATTGCTTTAAGAAAAGTCTACTACATTAGACATAATTGTAAACCATTACGTCTCTGATTCCACTTCAAATACAAAAGAAGCGCTAATGGTAGACGATACTTGTGTACCTGCAATATTTATGTTAGACATCCGATATTCTTTCATCATTATAATATACAGATAAATTCGAAGTATCTATTTGTCGTGGATGTCGTCAGGATTTAGCCGAATCATGATCTCACATACGAATGCCGAGTCAATTTATCAACACACATCACAAAGAGGAGAACCAGAGTAGTGCCTGGGACTTGTGACCCAGTGTGTAGGTTTACCTAGGCACTCACCTTCACTTCTCTCTAACTATTATCACACAACCGTCGGACATAGCTTCCACAAGCATTCCTAATACAACCATAGACACGTCCGCACTCAGCGACGCCTCGAACTAGACTGAGCTCTGTCGAGCGCGCACCGCTGCAACTAAGGCACGCCCCACCACTATTACGTCGCATCGTACGATAGCTCGTGCGGCGCTGACGTCACTCGCAATACCACGTGGACTATTTCCAATGAAAATAACAAATTCCATTACGATTGAACCTAATAATGTCCTAGCGCCGTCACGGCCATCCTGCATCATCACACGTCCTCGTGTGTCTTACTTGTGGTTATAACCTGCAAAAGATAAGATTGCGTTCGATTGCTGTACTCGAGCTCGGCCAGTCTGACATCAAATAACACAAGACTAGATGAACTAAACGGCATACATAGTCACACAAACGGCTTCTCACACAGACGACCTTTCACACAGACGGTTTATCACACAGACGGCCTGTCACACAGACGGCTTGTCACACAGACGGCCTGTCACACAGACGGCCTGTCACACAGACGGCTTGTCACACAGACCACTAGTCACACAGACTACACTAGTCACACAGACTACACGTCACACAGACTATCCGTCACACAGACTATCCGTCACACAGACTATCCGTCACACAGACTATCCGTCACACAGACTATCCGTCACACAGACTATCCGTCACACAGACTACCAGTCAGACAGACTATTTGTCGCCCAGATGAATCGTCACACAAACCACTTTTCATACAGACTACCCTTCACATTGACTACTGACACACAGACTATTTGTTTACACACTCATTGGAGTATTAACACGCATAAATTTCCATTTTGTTTGAAATTTACTTACTTTTGCCGTCATCGGCACATCCTGCGGTACTTCTAAGATAGCACGATTGGAAGTTAACCAAAGGATCAATACAATTTGGCATAGCATGAACTGAACACGGTCATGATCGTATTTGTATGTTCTATTGTAATTGACATTGAAAAAAAAAAACAAGTTCAATCACGAAACCATTTGGAGTCTTTGTCATCCAGAATACTATTTTTCATTGGCAGATTTTTTTTACTGCAGATTGAAAAAATTGTTGATTGCGGTAGCGGAACTAACGACAACTAATAAAGTCGTTAAACATCACAAATCATTCAGTTCATTTGACTGTACTGTAAAACTACATGCCACGATGTATCCCAACTTCAACAATCCACTTCGCCGTTGGCTCGACTTGATCCTGTTGCTATCAACAAAAGTCTCTGAAACCTTTGCTAGAAAACGTCTATCCTGATCAGCCATGACGCGAGTTGAGGCACCAAACAACGAAGCTATGTATTGAAGAGTCCTTATAGCATTGATTGGGTCGATAAGTAAAGTGTGATACAAATATAGTGTATTTTCTAAACGCGTCAAACTAACGCAAAAAAAAATAATCTACATGCTCCATTCGATATCAAAACTTCCAATGTACACGAGGCGTTGGATTAATTTTATTCTTAGATGCTTTCTAGGCATTACAATCGAAAGTGGCTCTACACGCGACTAACATAGAGACTCTTCCCAAGACTTTACCTTAGACTCTACCCAAGACTCTACATAAAACTCTACCTAAGACTCTACCTAAGACTCTACGTAAGACTCTACCTTAAACTCTACCTTCGCAACCTTCTAACTCGCAGAAAAATACGTGTCACTATTCTGAAACAAGACCGATCGTCAAGTTCCCACTATCACCCGCTCTATCAACATGACAACACATCACCATCACACACAAGTCGCAAATATGTCTTCAGAATTTGTAAACCGGTCCTTCAGTTAGCTACTCTCATAGCTAGTCCTTTCGGCCCAATGGAAACACAGTTCTTTGTTTTCCAACAACACAGTATTTCGGCTGAACCAGAAACAGTATCAGTTGGTTTTTGATTCCATATCAAACGGTCAATGGTGACAAATAGTCACTAGGTAAAAAAATCCATGTCGTGAGTAGCCACTAAATTCCAATTAACATCTCACAATAAAACACGATATCAACTTCGTTAGGTACTTAGTGGCCTTACAGATTTGAGTACTGCTGCTACCAGTCACTTTACAGGTGACTATAGTCTATACACACACATGAGGTCTGATCCGTCACGTTTTTTTTTTCAGCAAAAGATGAAACAAGATCAAATTATTTTAGCTTGCTCTTTAGGGTGTCCCAAAAAAATCAAAGTAGTTATTTTTTAACGCATACCCTCTAATTTTGTTTCAATGATGACAAAACACTTATAAATAAAATTTCATTGACATAGGACCACGGGAACCCGTGCCGACTTGCATCGAAACATGTTAGTACTTATCTATAAAGACGTCAGTGAGCTAACGTGTTGAGACGCATATCATAACGTGCAAATGCAATTATTTCTCATTCAATCAAGAGGTCGTTAGTATCACGCAGTTATCGAAAGAGTATACTTGTAATAGGAGTCGTATAACACAAAAATATCGGGTTCTAAACAGTCCTTTAATGGAAGTTCTGGAAGTTATGTTCTACAATATCCTCGGTAAGTGAATTCAACAGTCAATTAAAGTGTAAATCTTACAATTTTGCGAGTATATTATTCCAATGGTATAAAGCGCATAAAAATACTAAATCTTCGCCTAATTCTGTGAAGTAACATGTAAATTTGTTGTAATACAGTTTTTTAAATTTCGCGCCTTCAGTATTTATGTTGCCTACTCTGTGGGGTATAGAAAAACGCTCTCTATGTCTGTGACATTTAAAAGTGGTGTTACGTTTAATTTAATAAATCGTTTAAAAGAACATTTTACAAGTTTAATTCATTAGGTTATGGGCCCAGAAAGGCCCAGTAAGTTTATGCAGTGAAAAGAAATATCGAAATAAACAATAGTTCAAATAAAATAAAAATAAGTGTTGAACATAACCTTACTTTGACAACGTGATTTTGCATCTTACAAAAGTATATTTGTGTCCAATATCTAAGTTCTGTGTTTGTGTCGAATTACAATAAATACGCTCAAGAACATGGCAGGAAATAATTCATTGGCACTTATTGAAAAACTAATCGGCCGTGAAAATTATGCAACCTGGCGGTTCGCAATGCAAACTTATTTGCAACACGAAGACCTGTGGGACTGTATTGAGACGTCTGATCCTGCGGTAACTGTCGACACAAAGCGTGATACAAAGGCAAAATCCAAGATAATTCTTTTAGTTGACCCGATCAACTATGTGCACATTCAAGAAGCACGTACTGCAAAAGAAGTATGGAACAAACTGTCATCTGCATTTGATGACTCTGGGCTGACACGCAGAGTTGGCTTGCTGCGAGACCTATGTAACACTTCACTCAGTGGATGTCAAAACGTAGAGGACTACGTGAGTAAAATAATATCAACAGCTCATAAGCTTCGGAACATTGGTTTTAAAGTGGACGATGAGTGGCTTGGGACACTGTTACTCTCTGGTCTCCCTGAATCATATCAACCAATGATAATAGCTATAGAAAGCTCGGGCATGAAAATAACATCAGACTCTATAAAAGCTAAATTGCTACAAGATGTGAGACAATCTGGAGCTGAATCAACTGTATTTGCAGTAAATAAAAATTTTAAGAAAAATTATAAGAAGGAGTCGAAAGGCCCAAGGTGTTATACATGTAATAAATATGGCCACAAGAGTCCAGAGTGCAAATCCAAACCTAAAAACGCAAGGCAGAATTATAATTTTTCACAAAAATCTGGTAATTCGTCCTATGCTGCTGTATTCATGGCTTCATCCCAACAGTATGATGATGCTTGGTATGTGGATTCCGGTGCCTCTGCACACATGACTAAGCACAGAAATTTGCTTCAATCAGAAAGTAGTCCTCCAATTCAAAATATAAGAACTGCCGACAACAAAGTACTTAGTGTGAAATGTGCAGGACAAGTAAGTTTGAATGTTTACAATGACAAATGGCAAGAAAACAAAGTCCTATTTACCAATACATTGTATGTCCCGAATCTGGCAACAAATTTGCTGTCTGTTAGTAAAATTGTACAAAGTGGTGGCAAAGTCAAGTTTGATAATACAGGTTGTGTTATTATGAACAACAAAAATCAGATAATAGCTACGGCAAGCATCATCAACAACATGTACCGTCTAAACATGCCTGGAGGTCATGCATGCATGTCAGATGTTGAACAGGATGCTTATTTATGGCACCAAAGAATGGGACACTTGAACTATCAAAGTTTGCAGAAAATGACAGACAATACTAAACATGTAATTCTCTCAGGAAAACCAGAAAATCTGACATGTTTAACATGCAAGGAAGGCAAACAAACTCGGCTTCCTTTTAAGCACGAAGGGACCAAAGCTAAGGGTCTTCTTGAGTTGGTCCACTCAGATATATGTGGCCCTATGGAAACTCAAAGTTTGGGTGGTGCTAAGTATTTTATCACATTTCTCGATGACTTTTCCAAGAAAATTTTTGTTTATTTTCTCCATAACAAGTCACAAGCTCTGGAAAAATTCAAAGAATTCAAGAATGAAGTTGAGAATCAGTTAGATATTCATATAAAAACTCTTAGAACAGACAATGGCCTGGAATATGTAAACAAGGACTTCTCTGACTTCCTGAAAAGTGCAGGTATCATACATCAGACTACCACACCATACACTCCTGAGCAGAACGGCACTGCGGAACGTATGAACCGAACACTAGTAGAAAGAGCAAGATGCATGCTAATCAATGCCAATTTGCCAAAAATGCATTGGGCTGATGCAATACATACCGCTACCTATGTCATAAATCGTTCTCCGACTAAGCAGTTATCTTTCAAAACTCCAGAAGAAATGTGGTCTGGTGAGAAACCAAGTGTAGATCACATGCGCATCTTTGGTTGTGAAGCCATGGTGCACCTGCCAAAAGAAAAAAGAAAGAAATGGGACCCGAAAGCTCACAGAATGATCTTCATTGGATATTGTAACAATACAAAAGGCTACAGATTTATTATACCTAATACTAGAAGAGTAATAAAAAGTCGGGATGCCACATTTCTTGAGTCTACAATAAAAAGAGACTATGTAACAATGGAGTTGTCACCGAATAAAACTGAAACAGAAAATGATGAGTTAAAAGTACATGTGTCGACAGAAGAAGACACTACTTCTGAAAGCTCATATGATACAGTTACAGGAAACAATTCTACTTCAGAAAGTGAATACTTACCGGATGTAAATGTTGACACCCCTCCAATCAGTAATGTTACTCTCAGACCTAGAAATAAAAAAGTACAAAAATTAATAAATGTAGATGAATCAGAAAACTCTTACCTGTGTAGACATGATGAGATCTCCGTAGACATGGCTGACATCCCTGAAACATACAAAGAAGCCATTACTTCAATAAATAAAGAAAAATGGATAAAAGCTATAAATGAGGAATTTAATGCTCACAAGAAAAACAAAACATGGACATTGGTAGAAAAGACACCAAATGCAAAAGTTATTGGATGCAGATGGGTTTTTAAAATAAAAGACGAACCAACAGGTCCACGATTCAAGGCAAGGCTTTGTGCAAAGGGTTACAAACAAACTTCTGGTATAGATTATAAAGAAACATTTGCACCTACTGTTAGATATGACTCAATCCGTTTACTGCTGTCTGTTGCGGCTCAATATAATCTTGAAATCATCCAACTTGATGTCAAGACAGCCTTCCTGTATGGTGAACTTGAAGAAACAATATTAATGACTCCACCTGAAGGTTTGTCCTGTGATGAAAATATGGTATGTAAACTTAACAAATCTTTATATGGATTAAAACAGTCACCAAGGTGCTGGAATAGAAAATTTGACTCTGTTTTAAAGAAATTTGGTTTTATGCAATGTAAAGCTGACCAGTGTGTTTACTTTGGTCAAATGAATAATAGTAAATGTTATTTATGTCTCTATGTAGACGATGGGTTACTGCTCTGCAGAGATAATGCAGTTTTAAAGGCAATAACAAATGATCTAAAAAGTATATTTGATATCAGTGTACTAAACAAACCAAGCAACTTTATAGGGATGCAAATTGAATTGTTTGATGATCACATATTTATCCACCAAACCAAGTATATAGAACAATTGTTGAACAAATTTCAAATGTGTAATGCCAATCCTAATAGTGTTCCAGTTGACCCTCACATAAGGCTGCAGAAGGAAGATGGTGAACCCGAAAAGAACATCCCTTATCGAGAAGCTGTGGGTTCCCTCATGCACCTGGCAATAGTGAGTCGACCAGATATAATGTTCGCTGTCAGCCTGGTGAGTAGATTTCTCAATTGTTTTAATAAGAGTCACTGGAATGCAGTCAAGAAAATAATGAAATATTTGAAAGACTCCAAAGAGTATGGACTATGTTACTTGCGGTCAGTAGAATGTTCAGAAGTCTCTGGCTATAGCGATGCAGACTATGCAAATGATGTAGAAACAAGACGGTCAGTGACTGGTTATGTTTTCATAAAGAATGCAGCAGCAGTGACTTGGTCTAGTCAAAAACAACAAACCGTTGCCCTGTCAACAACAGAGTCTGAGAGTATCAACAGACAAAGGAAGCGATGTGGATTAGACAACTTCTTTACGATATTGGTGAATACAAACAGGAATCATTGTGTCTTCATTTAGACAGTCAAAGTGCTATTAGTGTTATTAAAAATGTGAATTTCCATAAGCGTTGTAAGCATATAGATGTTAAATACTTTTTCATTAAGGAAAAATATCAAAATAAAATTATAACTTTACAATATGTAAACACTAATGACCAAATTGCAGATATATTAACAAAAGCTTTGTCAAAAGATAAGTTTCAATTCTTTAGATCTAAACTTGGAATGTCTTTATTACGTAAGAACTAGTTTTGTTACAGTTAAATTTTGATATTGTGTGATTTAATTATATTGTAGGTCAATGTAAACTTATAATAATTTTGATAAGTAAACATATCTCTAAACGAATAGATAGTTATTTTTTTTTAATTTGTATTTTAATTCAGAAGGCTTAAATGTAGTGGGAGTGTTGTAATACAGTTTTTTAAATTTCGCGCCTTCAGTATTTATGTTGCCTACTCTGTGGGGTATAGAAAAACGCTCTCTATGTCTGTGACATTTAAAAGTGGTGTTACGTTTAATTTAATAAATCGTTTAAAAGAACATTTTACAAGTTTAATTCATTAAAATTTATGACAAGTTTGGAGGGACTAGCAAAAAAATGCTCATAAAACACAAGATTTTAAAACGTCATCAAAAGATTGTCAAAAACTAAGATAATTAATTTGATATTGCTTATGCCATTGCCCTTGAATTAATAAATGAAGACCTAATCTTCTTTCAGTAGCAAAGAGAGCCAGGTCGTCGTGGCCTCTTAGCTGGGGTGGGAAAAAAACCTATTACTTCTCAAAAACGTATTTCTCTGTGCCACCTTCTTTGAGATTATCTTATAAACCATTACAAAACGACTGATTACAAATTTAGAAGATTTGCCAGAACCACTACGGAGTAGGTACTCAACCTGAAACCAGTCACCAGAAAACGTCGATGCGAAAAGACTTTAATACTCTTAAGTTAGTCGCTGCGACTACTAAAAGACAGGTGCCAGTCAAGTATGAGACGACTCAGTATTCATTCTTGAAGCTACTTTTGAGGCGCTGGGATGAAATATTGTTAAGTTTCCAATAAGTAAGGCTACGATTCCAAGAATTTGAAAGGAGAAACGGAAGAATCCCGCGAAAGTCATAAAAGTTTATTTTCAAAACGAGGTACCCGATGTTGTGAGTCTTCACTGGAACGGCAAACTGTTGCCTGCTTCAGATCCTCGGAAATCAAAAGAAGAATATCTTCCAATTTTCAATAGTTATATCTTATGGGAATAAAGAACAAATTATTGCGGGGCTATGAATGGAAAGCTCTTCAGGAAGACAACAAGTGGCTGCTTTATGAATATGATTGTAGACTGAAATCTAGAAGATAAATTATAAATTCTGTGTTGTGACAACCAACAGGTTCAAATATGGATTGTTTCAATGATAATTGTGTCATAATTTAGTGTTTTTTTTTTTCAGAGGGTAAAATTACGACTTCATTGCTGTCAACAGCAAGTCTCTGTTTGATCGTCTAAAAACTATGTCACTTTTCTTAACAAATGTCCTCTGAGTGGCCAAATACTGCCTATTTTCAAAAAGCTGGAAAGAAGACGTCGTCTCTGAGGGTAGTGGACGATACAACTGAAAGAGTAGTTAAGATAATGCATGATTTCCATCACAGTCGAGAAGGAACAATATACAAGTTTTGTCACAATGTGTTTACGAATACCGGAAGATTTTTCTGACTGTAAAAAATAAACTTTAAAGGGAAAATTTAATAAATGAACCGTTTTAAATATAAATAAGTGCATAATAGATTTTTTGGGTAGTTTCAATTTTATTTATCCAACAAATATCAAGGTCTTAAATATTTTCCTATTAAACTCCATACAAAAAAATTTTCGTATGTTTGACGACAAGTCGGCACGGATTGCCGGTGTCCAATCACAATAATATTTATTATATGATCTATTGGGATCAAATGGAAAAAAATAAGAGGGTATGCGTATTTAAATTCACGAAAAAAAAATTTCCCCTTATGTCTTGGGACACCCTATTGCTCTTATTATACCTACTTTATGTGGCATTACTCGTGGGCAAACCATTAATAAAATGTTAAGAATATAAATTCATTCATAATTTCATCTAATCTATTGGCACGTTGATACGACAGAGTAAAAAAAAACTTACAGACTGCACTACACGTATTTACAACCCTATTTCTCTCCAAGGAAAAATAAGCCGCAGTTACAGTGGCACAAAACCAGTTATTTTAAAATTAAACTGCCTTTCAAAATTTACTACGCAAATAGGCAACCTCATGCCTAAGCCTAGAATGGAATTTCAGACGTCCAATTGTTAATTTATTTATGTCGGGTAGACATAAAATCTATCCACAATTGAGTAATTTGAATTACAAACCAATGCAGTTAAAATTAACAATTACGATTCTATTGAACAACAATAATTTCAACTACCCTTCATCTAGTTCGAAATTAAATTCGAAATAAATCATTAACTACGCTCAACACTACGCAACACTTTCTTTTTAATAAGCAGCTCCAAACTTAAAATCAATATTTAAACACTCACCAAAGCTATCCAATGCAACAGACGGCGGCGGGCGGCGCAACCGTACTCGTCCAAAGTGGGCATGGTGGGAACGAATCCCGCTTCTGATGTCGTGGATGTCGTCAGGATTTAGCCGAATCACTATCTCACATACGAATGCCGAGTCAATTTATCAACACACATCACAAAGAGGAGAACCAGAGTAGTGCCTGGGACTTGTGACCCAGTGTGTAGGTTTACCTAGGCACTCACCTTCACTTCTCTCTAACTATTATCACACAACCGTCGGACATAGCTTCCACAAGCATTCCTAATACAACCATAGACACGTCCGCACTCAGCGACGCCTCGAACTAGACTGAGCTCTGTCGAGCGCGCACCGCTGCAACTAAGGCACGCCCCACCACTATTACGTCGCATCGTACGATAGCTCGTGCGGCGCTGACGTCACTCGCAATACCACGTGGACTATTTCCAATGAAAATAACAAATTCCATTACGATTGAACCTAATAATGTCCTAGCGCCGTCATATTAATAAAATTTGTGCCTAATTTACTAGAATTGTGTGTGGGATCTCGTAGCAAGTAATGTAAATAAATACATCACATTGATCAATTTGTTTGTTCTTCGTAAGTGTATGTGTACCCAGACATACACTTGTATTCGAATATTATGTTTGCGCATTAATTTCTAAGCTGAGCAGCCTATTTTCATTCTAATAACTTTTACTAATTAAAATGAGATTTTCATTGTCATTTTTTCACACAAAATTTAGTGTCGGTATATACAGTACTTACTGAGAAGTTAACAGCTAAGTATTAAAAATGATAATTCAATTATAAAGTCGAGATATTTAATATTGTAAGACTTCAGTTTCCGTATATTTGTGTCCACATTTCTAGGAAAGCAATTTTTGAGGAAACGGTTTTGGAGATTTTTTCGGGGAATAAAGAGCCACTGAACAGCAAGTCGTGCCTATGAGACAGTTAACAATTAAATTTAATCTTTTTTTCTCCATCCCTGACATAAAATAGTATAACTACAGTCTTCGATTTTAGATATATCTTGAATAGACACTTTCTGATGATTAACGCTTGTTAGAATACGAAGTTTTTAATTTTCCTATGCTATAAGGTTGAGAATTGTTCAGCACACAAACAATAACATTACTTTATGTTCGATTATTACCTGTAGCTCACGTAGCGTGCTCACAACGCTACGTGGTAGTTACTTGTCACGCCACATCGTCTGCGACACGTTTCGTCAACTCTATTGAAATATTGACTTCGATTGGAAAGTACTGATACTATGAGACTTTTATTTGTGTCGATAAACACATTCACTTTACGCAAACGTATTATTTACGGCTGAAGTAGTGTTTCGACAACGACGAGACTAAGGCGAGGCAAGAGACTAAGGTCTCATTACATCAATATACACGAGACATAATGCCCTATATGCTAAAAGGCAATTTTCTTTTATGGGATGCAATATATAATTTACGACCATTTTATGTTACAGTTTATGCCAGTAAACATATTTGATGGAACAGTGTTTACCATAAAAACAGAAGCACCAAGCATTGACAAATTTCGACAGCGAAAGCAGTCCCGCCTGGGGCAGGTCGATTTTTTTCAGTGTATTTTTTTCTATTTTTTTTTCTTTCTAGGAAATAAGAAGTTTCAAGGACAAATTTTATGTTTCCACTTGTTTATTGGTAGTGTGTCTTCCAGTGCCTTAAAACTTTTGTTAAAATATACACTTGCAAACTTGCAATGGCAAATACGAGAACAAAATATGCTAGCATACATTTCACTTAATATTTTTAATCATAATTATATATTGGCTTACTCAGGTATACAATTATCCCTATTTCAATTATGGGAATGTTAAGCTTTAGAAGACGATTTTATTTAATTACGTACCACAAGCAACTACACTTTTCCACCAATTAACTAATGGCATTCATTCCTCAGGGGCTTATTCATAAGAACATGCGTTGTTTGCTACATTATGTTACTTGTATAGTATTTATATTATGTGCTAACATTAACTACTACATAGATAAGATTTCGTTTTAAATGTAATTAAAGCACTTTTTTTTATAAAAAGGTCAAGCAAATGACTTCATTCCACCTGATGGTAAGCAGAAGTGGAGTCCAAATGCGAAGATTTATATTATAGAAATAATAAAGAAAAAAGATAGAATGTTCTTTTGTATGTAAATCATTTAGAATTTATAATTAACTAGCTTTTACTCGCGACTTCGTCCCCGTGGGGTTAAAATTGAAAAATCGTAACTTACATCATTCTTAATTTATACTCGATAAGCTATGTAGCAAGTGTTATGTATTTTACTATAAAAATGACGGATTTTCCATACAAACTTTCATCCCCTATTTCATCCCCTTGGGGTTGAATTTTGAGAAATCCTGAAATACTTCTTTTTTTTATTTAAACGGAAAAGCCATATACTAATTTTAATGGATTTCACTTTAAAAATGATGGATTTTCCACACTAACTTTCATCCCCTATTTCATCCCCTAAAGCATTCTATTTCGAGAAATCCTAAAATACGTCATTCTTAATTTTTAACCGAAAAGCTAACTAATTTGTATGGATTTTACTATAAAAATGACGGACTTCCCATACAAACTTTCATCCCCTTAGGGATTGAATTTCGAGAAATTCTAAAATAGCCCTTTCTTTTAATCGAAAGGCTACATACCAATTTTTATGAATTTAACTTTAAAAATGACGGATTTCCATACAAACTGCCATCCCCTAATTTACCCCCTTAGGGGTTAAATTTCGAAAAATCCGGCCTTATCCCTTGCCTAGGTCATAAAAGGAACCTCTGTGCAAAATTTCAGCTAATTAGGTCCAAGGGTATGAGCTGGGCGTTGATCAGTCAGACAGTGAGTCAGGACTTTGCCTTTTATATAATAGATAACATTGTGCAATACAATTGTACAATCGGCAGTCTTATTGCTAAGCTGTGACTACTCAAATTTTTGAAGTCGGTTAAAATGTAGTCTCGGACCATAATAACGAATCGATTGACACCTACTCATCAAAATCGGATGAGTAGTTTAGACGCTACGGAAGAAAATACGTAAAGACAAATATACGAACATACATAGACTGCTAAAATCATAACCCTTTGCGTAGTCAAATAATAAGATTTTGAGGTTTCCATAAGTCAGTGAACGTATTTAAAATATGTATTTTCCATAGATATAGGATAGTAATTATCTATGGTATTTTCTGAATCCAGACTTTCTCACTTTTTGCCCTCAGTTAACATATAGCCTTAATAATCAATTTATTTTAAGGTTTATTTATCCAGAATTATATTTATACACACATTACTTTTCATTCATCACAATGTAATATGTTTGAGTTAACCTCGTTTAAAGCTCTTGAGACGACGGGGATTTGATGATATTAATGTTGTTTGTCGAATATAGTTTGCTCTTAAGGTTACTTCATAGCAAGAAAACAATATTTGCAATAGAAACGAAAGACACCAAAGCATGCCCATATATTACAGCGATAACTAACGCTATTCATGGCTGGGTTAAATTGAATTTTATTGTGATTTCAACAAAGTTCGAATTTGATACTATCTAATTTACGCAAATTATTACAGCCCAAACACTGAGGCAATTAACAGACTCTTGTTTAGAAATGGTAACGAATGTATTCTTTTACAGTTTTTGTTAATTAAGAATATTATCTCCATTCAGAATAAAATGGATTGGGGCGAAACCTTCATTTAATTTTTTTTATTATATATTTAATTATTGTAATTGTTTTGCATGAGTTCTATTTTAATATTGTCATTTCAATTCATTATTTAAATGTCTTAAGTTAATATTGTAAATGCATTAAGGTAAAAATTAATTTTAAATTGATGATAGTTATAAATGCTTGATTATATGTCAATTGAGTTCCGTTGTTGGGGGCCTGGTGATTCTGACATACAGGTGCAAGCCTAGTATAGACACCAGATTCGATAACTGGGATCCAAGGAAAATAAATGGATTCCCACAAGGGTGCGACACAAATTATGAAAATAAACAAAAACAAAACAAACAAAAGCCTTCATTTTACGCAGTCATATAACTCAACATTTTTAAGCTTTGTGTTTCTCTCAGTGAGTGAAGGTTGCCAGAGCTTCACAGCGTAGAAGAGAAGTAGGGTTTTGCAGCGCGCGAGTTTTACGTCAGTGTTGCAAGCGTGTATAGGCTACGGTTACCTTAACGATGTATTTGATGTCGATATACAAATAGTATAATTAGTCTAAACACGTCCACGAACGATAGGAACTATACACCTACTTTTTAGACTGTTAAAGTGACATGTATCTATGATATGGGCCATGACTATCTTGATAACAAGTTAATTTATTTTAGTATAATTAGGTAACGCATACTGTGGATGGTAATCATACCTAGTATTTTATTGTAAATCCATTTGTCATATAGTTTACAGTACAACATTTCATGTAGGTACTAATATCCGTACTCAAATAACAAATGTGAAGTACTATCAATCGCATACAACAGATGACATAAACATATTGAAATTCTACTCTTCTGCCTTAGAATTAGGTTCAAGTGGGTACAACTTGTATTTACTTGATAGGTGTAGGGTATCAATAGTTACCGGACAACAAATACTTTAACTATTTGTGATTGACGTTATGATTTATTAGACGTCCATGGAATAAAACCAAAATGTAACAAATGTAAGGATTCTTTAATTACGTTATTTCAATGGTTATTTTCTAGAAAGTGACCTTGAGAAAAGTGTCAAGGTCACCGCATGAACGACCAGAAGTTGTAAAGCCAATCAAAATATTTATTTCAGACTAAAGCTATTGTATAATGATTAACAAACGTTGGTGCCAACTTTAGTGGTGTTTTTAAAAGTCCTGTGGCTGTGTGGTAAGATGTTTTCCAATACAATAAAATTATTAGTCATAAAATAAAATCTTTGATTGAACAATATATTTTATGAAGCTATAGTTTTTAATTTGTATCTGTTCTTCAGTAATGCGAATATAATATAAACAAAACAATTGCTAATCGGTGTCCGGCGCCTAATAATGATTTAGGTAACCGTCCTACAGTTGTGTAGGAATTGGTATTTCCATCGAATAAGAAATGCCTTGATTTTGAAACATTTTCTCAAAATTTTACTGTGTCATAGCGTAGTATAAAATGTATCCGATATACTTTATCGCGGACGGTAAAGTACATTGGATACACTTTATAACTCTCTGGAGAGAGTATTAGGATAAATAAGTTGTTACACAACGAAACAATATGAAGCAAAGCAATATCGGAAACAACATATGCCGCGCCAAAATACCGTGTGCTTACATAAAACAAAACTTGTATGAATAAGTTATTAGAACACTTTCGTGTTCGTAACGCTAGCAATTTCGCGGAGCGACTATCTGCGTTCTCTCTGAGGACACGTTCGAATGTTCGGGAAGCTCGAACCGAGTCGAGTTGTAAGGATATAACATTATGTTTCGCTGAAATATGAACGCCGAAACCAAGTAGCGAGACTCAAGAAATTGCTGAGAAATTACTTTTAAATGGGAGAAAAAAGTTATTGGACTTTGAAATGTGCCGACATCCCATTGTTAATTCTCCCCACGCGCCATTTAGCAGTCGTGTTTTTGCCATTTTTCAGTTTGTTATTCCTGGAAATGAAACAAAAGAATATTTTAACTAGTCTATGCTTCGTATTAGGAGTTGACTACCGCTGTAATTGGCTCTTACCTTGATCATAGCTCCGTAATAGTGAAATACGTCAATTTTTAATATCTACATGTATTTATAGAGCCAATTAATCCATTAACAAAGAGATTGAATAATGTGGGTACGGTAAACCACCATATCTCACATCCTATTTTAGAATCATCAGAGTACTCTCCTGACCATTTAACCGATTCAGTTTGATTAACATAGCAATATTTATATGTCTTTATTATTTCTAAGGTTAGTGTTACTATATAGTAGAGATAAAAGCTCAAAGAAGAAACATTCCAAAAAGACTGGGCAATTATAGAGTCGTAGAAAATATCAGTAGACGAACAGGCGGGGCTCACTTTAATGACTGATGCAGAACGAAACAATGTACAATTTCCACAACTAACGTAAGATAATTGTGCATAATTTTATTTAGTTTGAGAACATACAATCTAAAACATACAAGATGGGCGGACGGAATTGTTTTAAGAGTGTCGACGGTGATTAAGCGACCAGCGTGAGATCTTAGAATGATGATGAAAGATGTGTGTAGTAGAGCTTGCAAATGCAAACCACTCGTACAGTTCCCTACTAAATACGCTTATAATTTGTAGATTAAATTTTTGACATAATTAAGGGATATAATGGTTGTATACTTGTATCTCTAAACACCTTGATCTCGCTGGCGAGTAAAAGCGCGGTTTTACGACTCATCGGTAAAGCTCGCCGGTCTATCGTTTTAATACCGCAGTTTTATATAGGTATGTACCGATGAGTCGCGAGCCAGGCGACAAATCGTCGGTCTATGATTTCACAGTTTGTTATAGCGAGACAACCCAAAGCTTTAGACTCCGAACAAGACATGATACTTCAATTTTATCATTCAGACACGACTGTTTTGCTCGCTATTCCTAAGCCGTGAGTAAATCCGTCGTTCTTTAAAACCGCGGTATAGTCTCGTATGTCGATCACCCGATTGAAATTTAAGAAAATAGTAGGAAAAAGTCAACAAAATGAAATGGGGTTAATCGCTGAAACCGATTAGTGAATGGAATTCTAAACCCAACGGACACGCGATGGGGCGGCTCGTGAATATTTTAAATCGATTATAAGTGATTTATTAATCGCTATAAATGTGTATTTCAGAGATGATAGCAGATAGGTAGATACTTCAATATGGTGCTGACATGCTATCGTGAAATAAGGGTCACACACTCGTTAAATGAATTTATTGAGCTTGAGACACTCCTGTTGAAGACTTTTTAGGCATTTCGGGAAATTATTAGTCATGCCTACTCAGTTAACATTTGCTATTTAAAAGTTGAAAATTATTTTGATTTCTTTTTTTACTTGAGTGGGTGGTAGGTTTTATTTTTTTATGACTACACTGAAGTAAAGTTTTGGTCTTATCAATATAAAGACATATTGCACCGACTTCAAATAAAATGGGATCAGGGTAAAGAGATATGAAACTGACAAAAATCATAATATTCTCTAATTGTTAGTTCAATGAGCCGGTTTTAAGCCACTGGACTACTATCCACGTCAAGCCATCAAACTCAAACTCAAATTTCTTTATTCATTTAGGTACAATTTGTACATTTATGAAAGTCAAGTTTGATGTCATCGGTTCAAGTGTCTACCAGGAGGCCTTGTTCGGAGAAGAACCGGCAAGAAACTCAACAAGTTTTATCGTCCCTTTACAGTTTTCATAATAGTATTATATTATCTGTGGTATTGATTTGGAAAGAGTCTAAATTTAATTGTAAAGTCTTTAATAATTAATCATGATAGTATAATAGAATAAAGACTACAATAAAAATATGCATATAAAAATGTGATTTATGACGTCTTTCCCTTAGTCCAGTGACTAGTAACCTAGCTGCAAAAAAATAGTAAGTAACTAGTAACATTTATAACCTATAAGTTATAAATGTTACTAACAATTAATTTGGAGAATTATTTCTGAAATAAATGGTTATTATTTTTATTATTATTGTATCTTTATAAATAATAGTAATACACAGAGATAAAAATACAGTAACAATAGCTTTTGAGATAGATATTCAAGCTTATGTTGCATACATTATCTTACGCGAAGCATTAATAAGCGCATAGCATTGAGAAAATAATATAAGCGAGACAAACAATAGAACAACGGAAAAATGCCACGAAAAACCAGAAATTGTCCAAACTGCGAAGCATAATAGCAAGGTTGGATATCCGAAAGCGCAGCGCTTTTGTTAAAAATGCTTTCGGAAAACCCGAACATGGATTCAAACCGCTCTTTTATGCCATTCATTTTACGACAGCTATACAGCTTTTAGTAGAGCAAACTCCTCTATTTTCTGACACAGTAGCAAACACGGCGCAAACAAGGAAATTAAATGTATATTGACTTAGCAAATTTACTTTGGCTTCCACTGGTTTCACTAACCTCTTTAGCTACGGCTTGGCTTCCTAATGGGGAAAACGATCTAAAAATTTGGGACAGTCACTATTATTTATAATGTTGCTTTTAATAAGGTTTTATTGGATAATACTAAAACTAGCCAAAATCACTGATATTGAAGACATTAGAAATTTTTATTTTGTATAATCGCTAATCAATCCTATACACTGTGATTTAAATGAAAATTACTAGTTTTTGGTTCCAGCTTCGCCTTCGTGGATGTAATTTTCCCATAAAGCAGTGACATAATTCCATAGAAATATTACCGGTACAAAAAGTATCCTATGTTTCATTCCAGACCATAATCCTATTCGTATAGATACCTTCTTCCAAATCCGTTCAACCATTATCGCGTGATCGACGGAAAAATAGTAAAATATATTTATTTAACACTTTGATATTATACCACTTTATTTTCTGTTAGTTTTTCTATTTTGCATAGTTAGAAAAGTTTTGGAAATTGTACGTACCTCTAGTAAAATTGCAAAACTTTATTGTAAATGCTTAAATACTCATTTCTTCGACATTGGTAGATTCCTACGAATCAATTAGAGATTTTAAAAGAACCGATAGATATCTTCACGATTGCTTCCCAATACATATAAGACAACATTATGTATGTCTTTAAAAAATTACATACATTTTTGAAGAAAAATGATTATCACAATATAAACACAAGAGGTAGAAGTAAATTTGCTGTTCCAACTTTCAAACTTCATAAAACCCGTCACTCATTTATGGGGAAATGTATACAAATATGAGACAAATATAAGAATAATAAACTCCCACTGAATTTAAGCTTTACAGCCAAATTTTAATGAAGAAAGCGTATTATAAAGTTCAGGAATATATAGACGATAAAAATGTGTGGACACATCCAAATGTGTTGATTTTCCATTGTAATCAAGTGGAATATCAATAAACTTATGTACAACATATACGTATGTACAATTTCGAATTTCTAATTCACAGTATTGTAAGAGAAGACGTCTTAAATATTATTTATTATTAATATAAATTTATTTTATATATTTTTTATGATTATTGTAAATTGTAAGTTTAATTTTTAGTCTTTATTTCATTATACTATTATGATTAATTATTAAAGACTTGACAATGTGAATTATGACTCTTTCCAAATCAATACTATGAAAACCGTAAAGGGAGGATAAAACTTGCTAAGTTTCTTGTCGGTTCTTCTCAGAACAAGGCCTCCGGGTAGACTCGTAAACTGATGGCATCAAAATTGACTTTCATAAGTGTACTAATTGTACCTAAATGAATAAGGAACTTTGAGTTTTTACCTATAGTAGAAGGTTGGCTAAATTCAAGGTCGAAAGTTTCAATTCAGACGTAAATATAGAGAACTTATATATCTTCATAAAATTATTCATTCCAGTTCCAGTGATTTCCCTGAGTTACTCGAGATAATAAACTTTAACATTCTATGAAGAACTCGTCATCCACGCATTTTACTCTTCCTCTCTTCCTGTTCTTAAAAACAAGCTTGTGTAGCTGTACCTATATTAACCCCATCTTGTGTAATTATCGCTTCTAGCGGTGCAGTATGAAGCTCTTGATAGTTTGAATAACAATCCTAGGCATTTTATAAATTGTATAAGAAAAATAGTATTCGCGTCCAACTTGGGCTCATTTCAAAGTTTATAGAGGTTATTAGTTAAGGTTCATCAGGTTTATTCGTAAGTTTACTGTAGTAAATAATGTTATATGTAATATGCTAACTTTAAACTTATCTTATTCAAACTCTTTTCTTTTCAACCAGCTGTTTTAAAATTTCGCCTTCTTTTCAAACGACTGGGCAACAGTCGTAAAGAATAGCAAGCCTTTATTTCGGCGGTGTTAGAAAGCGCGCATCAACCATTTTAAATACGCAAGGCCTGTTCTAAAAGCGAACACCAAAGAACTAGGGCGCGCCCGTGATTTGAGACATCGTAGAGAGATAATTAATTGATCTGGATCAGTAAATTATGTCTACGAAACAACGTACCAAAATAAAGAGCAAAATTTAAGTATTTTACTTTATTATATGAAAGAATAGCCGACTGGACTGATAGAGTAATGGAGTAGGTAAATAATTTTGTCATACCGAAATTTTGATACGACGCGTTGTGATTGTATTTTTTTTTTACACAAAAAGGTCAAGCAAATGACTCTATTCCACCTGATGGGAAGCAGAAATGGAGTCCAAACGCGAAGATAGCTAGTGCGAGGTATAAAAAAAATATTTATTTTAAATCGTTATATTTTATTATGTCCTGACCCTGAGGCCTAAAAAGATGAATAGTAAAAGATGCAAGCAGGCTCATTTTCCACCAAAGCAGAGAATAGGAGAGAGAAGACAAGCCAGACGTGTATTTAGTAACCAATAGGTTTTTGTTATTTACACCAAGAGTCAAGTCACAGCAGACAGTTTTATATATTTTATTTTATGTTTTGCTGGCAACGTCTACGCTGGTCTCCACTTTTCACCGATGGCATCAAATTGACTTTCATTAGTGTAGGTACTTAAACGAATAAAGAAATTCTGACTTTGACTTTGACTTTCACACTACGCTCGTTTCTACCCTGCTCCTCTCGTCCCTCCGCTCGGCAAATAGGAACCTGAATAATTATATTTGTCATTCTGTAGCCCTATATTTGTTTAGTAAATCTCATAATATTACTGAAGCTGACGGAAATTGTCACTAATCCTATCGGAGACAAATGTCAAAGTTAGACTGCCTGTCGATAAAGTTTTGTCGGAGCTTAAATTGCGGTGAGATCAGCTTATGACGTTATGTTTTGATAGTGTAAGTAGTGTTTTAATAAAAATCTGTACACTTATAGAATCAAAATGGAAAGATTCTTCCAGATAACAGTAAAAAAAATACGCAACATTTTAATACGATTTAGTTTGAAAATTTACTTAAGTTTAGATTTCCCATTTGTGTAGGCGACAGGCTGGTAACCTTTCGCTTCTATACTGCCAAATGTAGTTTAATGTATAACTAAATCTTACATAAAGCTCTGCTGAACCCCTTTTGGCATTACGAGCATGGTTCTATGCAGGTATGAATCACAAATGTTCAATATAAGTTTTTTTGATTATTTTAAAGTCTGAATTTTCCCTTAAAAATTCTAGCATAGTGGCGACTGTAAAGCAGAAGAGGTACTCGTAAGATTAGTATACACATGCAAATTTTACCGATTTTCCATACCATCACGCGTTGTCAATAAGGGACTTTTGAGGTTTCTGTAGTTTCTGTACTCTCTTAACCATTGAGGTCTCAGATCATAGATATGATCTGATATTGAGGTAGTGGTTTCCAATTCCAGTGGAATGGAGTTGCTACACCTTTACCTATTTTAAAAACATGGCTGCAGAATTCGGATAGTCTCTATCTGGCCCTAGACGGAGAGTTTAATGGAATATATAAACTCAGAGCCATTGGTTAATCTTTAAGTTTGTGCTGTGAGTGAAGTTAGGTCCCTGAATATAAATTGACGATCTACGGCGCACTGAAACCGCAGTTGTAAATCTATTATGAATGGACTTGCTAGTTTTGTAGTCACAAGAAATGTTGTTTCGAAATTACGATAAAGATAGTATGAGAGAAACACTTAACTTATGGAAAATAAATGTTTGTCTAAGATATAGAAGAGGTCTCAAAAACGTATTCCGTTTGTGTAAGTTAAAGAAGAATCTTACACAAACGGAATAAATAATTATGCTTTACTGCTTTAATTTGCTAAGTCTTTAGCTCATAATATTGTCTAGTAGATACCTACTAGACATTCCTTTAGTCGTGAAATGAATACTCATTTCACGACTAAAGGAATACATAATGGGGTACTTAAAGTTTTTAATATTATTTTAAATTTATTTATTTATTTAGGCACATCAACAATATAAGCACGAAAATTAATACCGACTTTTACCTGATGGCAAATGCATATCTTAGTACTTAAATCTTCTATATCTTTTTCAAACGCGAAGAAATTATGCTTTAGGTTGATAAAATATTAGTATTACCTATATTTAAGCGGCACGTCCCGGGTTCGGGCGGGTGGACAATTTTATTTTTTAATCATTTTAGGATAAACGTAGAGTAAACGTTGTATCTTTATGCAGGACTTAAGTAGTTTGTGTTTTAAATTACTATTCGTATTTTTCTTAAAAAAAAAATATTTTATCCATCATCATACAAATCTTAAATTTTTGTAATTGGAAATATTTGTATGTTTGTTACAAAAAAAGAACTCACAAACTACTGGACTGATTTTGATAAAATTTGGTACAAATATTGATTAGACGTTGGGAAAGGACATGGCTATGCGATTACAGTTTCTTCTTCGTATTCCCACCTCGTGCATGTGTCTGATTTGCGTTGAAGGATAAGATCTCTCCAGCCAACCAAACTCTTCTAGGAAATCTCCCAGCGCCTTGGGCCTACACAACTATAGGTACGTCCATATTTTCGTACGGCTTCGTAAGTGTAATACGTAGTTGCGTGATACTTTACTATGAGCATTGCGCGAAAGAAAGTCGATCAATGCGTCTTGAACCTAATTCTTCATGATTGTACTAAATTGAAATTGAATTTCCGTAACCCCATATCCTCCAATAGGTGTCGAAGGCGATGGACCAGCAAAGGGGTATTGACCACCTATACTCCGTCCACCAATCCGCATTGGGCAAGCGTGGTGGACTACTGCCCAAACCTCCTTCGATGACAAGGAGAGGCCTTGTGTCCCAGCAGTAGGTCGAATTAGAAAGGTTGTTATGATGAAAGTTTACCGAACTCAAAGCTTCTAAAATATTCGTCGTAAATGGACACAAAATCTGAAGGTGAATCGATGATTAATGACTTCGAATAACAGCACGTTTACTTACTCTAATGGTGACAGGCTACCAGGCTACACTGAGTCACTGACTATTGTTAGCAATCACTCCACAAATTAAAATATTATGACAATTTTCAATTTTCAAACACGAATTTTCGTCAATCTCTGAGAATTGCGAGCCAAACACTGGTAGACTTTTTCCACTGAAACAAACAAAACTTCCGTGTGATTTTATTCGTGTGGCACACGCAGTACTCACGCACGATTGTAACAAATTGAATCAGTTTTCATTAAAGTCAGATTACAGGAAAAATTTTCAAGTATTACCAGTTCGATATCTACTGGAACGAATATCAAAAGTCGTACTAATGGCGCCGTAAGAAAGAGCACGGAAAAAAGGCAATGATGAAGGTTAATGCGTATTAAAAGGGCTTTTCGAGCCTTCACTTGGATCGCAATTCGCAAGCATTGATGGTGTTGCTCTCTTTGTTACACGATGGGACCGTCATTCGCACGGAGAAGCCATTAATAGCTAGGTCCCGTCTCAGGCACTTATGAGGAATTTTTCTAGTCTTTCGGTTTTTATTTAATGTGTTATACCTAACTTGTAACATTTAAAATCATACCAAATAAAGTTAGAAACAAATCATTGCTAAGTAGTTAATTTGTCATTTTATTATTTCTCAATTAGTATATTTTTGAGCTTCTCCCGAGTTCTTGTTGTAAAAACACGTGTTGAGAGACTCCATTTTTAACCTCAATCAGCCGTACGATTTTTGTTACTTTAGCTATTTTCACTTGACATTGGCAAAATGCGTACGTTTAATGCGACGCGACGCCATTAATTAAGAATAGAATAGCATATTTTTAAACCCCAACGCAAAAGAGGGGTGTTATAAGTTTGACCTATCTGTGTGTCTGTTTGTGGCATTGTAGCTCCTAAACGAATCGACCAATTTTGATGCGGATTTTTTGTTTGAAAGCTGACGTGATCGAGATAGTTCTTAGCTATAAATTTATGCCGGAAGTTACATAATTTTTTTTTCAATTTTGTAGTTTTTATATTTGCAAGAGAGCTGGAAAAACTTCTTAATAAAAACTACCCTCCTCCCAATTTATTTGAAGGCGGTGCAGTAAGTTGAGCTAGTCCATACATTTTTTTTTTACCAGTTTTTTACCTTTTCTATACAAGGTGACATGAGTCATGCATACTTTTCTCCCATTGGATGCGAAACAAAATTGTTATTTGTGACTGTCCTTAGGAAAGTTCAGTCGTGGACGTCATCTATGTCGACGTGTCTGAGAAATACTAAATGGAGAAGCAAGTACCAATCGAGGAGCAAGTACCTATAATATATTTCCACGCTCACACCAAATTATCCAGCCCAAATTAAGTATCATTATGAACTTGTGTTATGGATACTGGATAACGGACAAATATACATAATAATCTAGATATTTCATAAATAAACTTAAATAAATATATAAACAACCATGACTCGTGAACAAATATTCGTGTTCATCACACTAACATTTGCCACTACCAGGACTCGAACCCAGACCGCCCGATGTGTAGGCAGCGTTACTGACCACTCCACCACGGCGGCGTCAGACCTATGTTTCTATCATCTAACAATCGAATTCAATCAGCCTAGCATGCAAAAGTTATTTTGCAAAAAAGATGAGAAAATAGTAATTACTCGTCGACAAATACAATAGTAAAAACATGCATTCTAATTTTGTTGGGGTTTTGTCGCTGAACTTGAGATTTATTTTATTAAGGACATTGGTAAACATTGTAACGTGATTATTGCATTTGTAAAAGCTTTCTGTCCTTAGGACGAAGAAAAGTAAATTCAAAAGAATAATGCGCCCGAAAATTTTCTCGATGAATTACTGGCATGCATTATTTAAATATCATTAAAAAAAAACAAAATATTAAAATATAAAACGGATCGAAAGCCTATTGAGTTCTATAAATAGCCGCTTATTTCATCTAGAGACGTTTATGTTATGGATATCAAAGGTGAGGCCTTCGAAGCGCCATTTTCACAACTAGGCCATGGTTGATTTTATTTCCAAACTGAAAAAAGGCAAATTGCCGCTTTCCTTTTTTCAAATGCTATCATTATGTGTAATACGATATTGGGGAGCCTCGGGTGTTTAGCAAAAGTGTATTTTCTTTCATCAGCGTTGAGGTTCAGTTTTGATCGTGGCTGAAACATTTTGCGTGCTTTTTAAGTTCGCGTGTTGGGAGATATTAACTTGCACACCTAAGAAATTATCGTTATGCAAGCTTTAAACCGCGTCTCCGATCATGCGGTCTTGCTCGACTTGCATTAATTTTATATCTATTTTAGCATCATTGAAGTCTTGAAGCACTGTAATTGGTTCAAGGATCTTCCGTTACATGTACTGCTTGTGGTTTACAAGTAAATTCAAGACCACTAGGTCGGCTTGTGAATCACGTATTCTCATCGGACCACGACTTGTGAGTACCTAAATGTTCTTGTTTAAAATGTGTTCAAAGCCGGAGCGGTTGATCTGTAGGCAGCGTGATAGGTACCGCAATAGAGATATAATAATAATATATTTCCACGCTCACACCAATTATCTAGCCCAAATTAAGTGTCATTAAGAACTTGTGTTTGTGGATACTAGATATCGGACAAATTTAATATACATACAATTTAATATAGATATTTTTATAAATAAAGTTAAATAAATACATAAACAACCATGACTCGTGGTCAAATTTTCGTGTTTATCACACAAACATTTGCTCCTACAGGACTCGAACCCAGACCACTTGATGTGTAGACAGCGTTACTGACCACTCCACCACGACGGCGTCGCCCATATAGCCGATAGACGCTTTGGAATTTGTAATTCTTGTGCAAATCTAAGAGGGCATTAACCGACGCATGAACCTTCTCAGGGTCTCTGGCTGGAGTACTTTCAAAATAGCTTTTAATTTATCTTATGCCGAAAGCACGAAGATACTAAAATATAAGCTTCTTGCCCGAAAGTCATATCACAATATAATACTATACTAGTAGTCATATGAATGGAGACATACTCAAGTAGAAAAGAGTCTTTTATCCTCAATACCTTTGAAGTTACGAAAACTCAGTTTAAATAATAATATTATCCCTTGTTATTGTAACGGGCGGGATCCCTCTCGACAGAATTCACCAAATATAGAATTCTGGGTAAATGGCAATGTACATACACGTATTCAGGGCAGTACATGCATGCGCTATAGGTATTCTAATCTTTACTGATTCACAATGTTATGCGAAGAAACAATTCTTTAAAAACATAAATGAGATCACAGACTAGAGAGTACAATGACGTAGTAGTGACGTAGGTATTCCTACGTCATTGTGAGAGTATGATGCAATAGTCATGTCAACCTCATGTCATCATTGGACAAGTTCACATAATTTCATAATTTGACAATGGTGGCGTAAGGGGGGGAGGGATCGGAGGGGGCGGTCCGCCCCGAGTGCCAAGCACCAAGGGGTGACAACGACAGCACCAAAGGCATGACAACGTTACTGTTACAGAATGCTCCCGTTTAGTACCTAGTAACGGCGCCAACTTTGAAGCGTCAGCACCCAGCCCTCGCCGCCTCGGATCCCAATCTACCCTACGCCGCCACTGAAATTTGGACTACCATAATAACAATGTTTGGTCTTCCTAAGGGATGTCTTACTGAGTGGCAAACAGGACAAACGATACAATGTTTCTATCGAACGAATGACAATTTCTGACTAGGTACTTCTCATACATTTGACTCGCCACTAATAGGAATGTACGTTAGTTTGATACCTATAATTATTCTTTTCGTTGTTCGACGCAATCGATTGGCCACTTGGCTTGACCCTCCGTTATAATGTCTAAGCTGGGAGCATAAAATCGGAAAAGAGCAGGACTTTATTATCACTCTTGAGTTTGAAGCATCATCATCAACAGCTCATGTAATGTCCCACCGAGGGGCTCGAGCCTACCCCACATTAGGGGCAATTAGGCCTTAGTCAACCACGCTGGCCAAGTGCGGGTTGGTCGACTTCACACACAACCTACGAATTTCTTCATAGGTGTGTCCAGGTTTCCTCACGATGTTTTCCTTCACCGTAAAAGCGTCGATTAAACGTACATATGAATTCAAAATTTGAAAACACATTGGTACGTGGCGGGGATCGAATCGGTGCCTTCCGGGTCCGACAACGACGACTACGACGCTTCGAGGACGCCACGAGTTTGAAGCATAGTTTGCTTTTAATGTAAATATTTTATCATTTTCAATGGTTATTTATTAATGAATAGTAATTTATTTTTTTGAAAAGCTCATAATAGCGGAACACAAATATTTTAAATAATGATGAATTGCTTAATCAGTGGAGTGTTTAAGATTTTGTAGCATTTGTTGATGATATTGATAATTAATATTGCGTTTAAAGAATCAGCCGAATTCGGGATAAGAAAAGTACAAATCATTAAAGTTTTAGTAATTCTGAAAACATATACTTATGATATACAAATAAATACGTGCAATTTTATTGCACAAGATCATAAATTATGAAGAATTAAGTAGATAAGTACTCGTGTAATAATTTAAATATATACAGTGTTTTTAATTTCATTTCATTTTTAATCTCGTCTCATTGGTCCACTAATAGTTCACTCAGTACACAAAAAAAGCTCGAGTGAATATGTAGACCAACATACAATAATGATTAATTCCTTTAAATGTTTCAAGCTATATTTCAAACGTTAATGATAGCTGAATAATAAACACTTTATTTTTTTTATTTAAAAATTATTCAGTCATAAATTATTTAATAAATTATTCAACCTAAAAACCATATCTGAAATCAAATTTATAGAGCCTTTTTCGACACAACGCTTTTCATATCTTCATATCAGAAGTAAGTTCAGGAACAGCTGAGCAATTCCGCCAAGTTGTGTGTTACACACTTCAACTTAATTATGTAAATGACTTTCGATTCCCATCAGACATTAGTTCCACTGTGCCCACTATATTGTCTTCGAAATGAGATCGTCAAAGTTTATCGAGGTGTTTGAACTTTCGGTGTTAACAAAAATCAATATCAACATCTACTACATACGTTAAAAGTTTTTCGTACAGTCTAGCTACGTTCGTACGTAACTTCTTGGAAAAAAATTCTTTTTTTTAGTTTTTAATTTAATTGGAATTAAATGAATTGTCTATTCAGACAACCCGAAACCATCCCAAAACCGTATACTAAACACATTAATAATTGGAACGAGGTCGCGGTAGAAGCGGCGACTGTGGTCGCAGTCTTTCACACAAATCGATACGTGCCTACTAAACGTGCTGTGAAAAAAATAACAAAAAAAAAGTTCAAGCAAAGTACTTAAAATTGCCAACCTCTAGCGGAATCAGCTTGCATAGATTTCTGCACTTCCACTATCGCACTATAAATTCGTCCGTGGGCACTGAGTTATATCGTTTATTACGAATGGACAATCAAAGCGAACTAGTTGCAAGGGACTGCGCCGCGCGCCAATGCATCTTTTACGGCGAAGACAAGGACAAATGTTATTGGTATAAAAAGTTTGAAAGACATATCACTTGACGTTACTCGCGTCGATGCCGTATGAACTGAATACCGTATCACGGAGTCTACTTGATTACCTATAGGAGTAATTTTGTTTACTTTTACTTTATGTTTATTGATGGTCATCATTGCATGCTAGATTTTATGGACGGTCAAGGTATAAGTAATTTACTTATATGGTCAAGGTCTTATCATTTATATTTTTTATCGAGTCGAACCTCTTGTGGAAATGTAACGTAGATTACTGAAAATTTAATTTTAATGAATAAATAAAAAAATCGGGAGTGGTCTCCCCTTGACTTTCTCGTATACCGGAAACGACTGAAAACTTGAAAGAAACCTTATATTTTGATGTCATACATGCATGTTAAATTTGGTTGCAATAAGATAAAGCATACTCGAGTTATCGTGCTAACGTACAGATACACATAGCGAAATAATTCCAAAAACGGTATTTATGCACTCAGGGAGGTCCAAAACGTGTAAATCCGTCGAAATCTCGAGGTCGAATTTTTGACGATTATAAGACTTTCTCTATACTACGTAGGTATACGAGAAAGTAAAAAGTAAAAAAAAAGTTTAATACTTATATGAACATATCATCAAAGGGTTAAATTGTTGATACACCAGAAAAGTATGCTATAAACACCTAAATAAAAACAAGAAATACATAGTCAATTGTTTGCGTTCATTGGTCGGCTTATATTTTAAAATATATGATAGGTATATCAGACTATTGAAAAATCTATGATTGTACCCAAAATAATATCTACGCATCTGAATATATATTTTTGAAGACTGATAATTAATATTAAATAAATTTTCAAATCCTAAAAAAACTGTCTTACTACGGCTACGGGCTACGACGCTACGATGCTACGAAAAGACAGTGTTATTTATTTTACATGCTATTTTGCTTCTTACAACGAGCTACGTATGTATTTCAAACACATCTGGAAATATGTGTCTAATTTATCCTTGTACATATTATATAAAAACAAACATTATATTTTGGTCGTAATTGTTAATTTATGAACTGCGGACCTACTATAATTATTTATTATTTTCAGTCCATAATTATTATAAAAATCCCAGTATAATAATAGCTAATTAGAGTTGAATAAGCAGTCTCTCTATTAAAATAATAATTCTTCAACAAAAAAGTTTATACTTAATTATTAGGTAAATTATTTTAATGGAAGGCCAGCGTCTAAACTTTGAAAACCTAAATTAAATAAAATTTGAAAACTCACAGAAAGCCCCGGGTTACATCCAGACGTTATGGAGTTCTTCCTGAACTTGGGCACGCAGACCTGCATGGAACTCTTCCCCTTGCTCGAAGGTGGTCCAGCACACCCGTACTCATCGCTGCGGTCATTCCTCGTCAGATTTATGTTGTTAGTATTGTTTACTTTGACGAGTATGTTGCACGTTTGCGACGCGATTTGGAAGAGGCCTTCCTCTAGGTTCCTCTTGTTGTGGTACTGCCGGTTGAAGTGTAAATAGTCCCACAGCGACGGCATGTTTTACGTAGCGTATGACGCGTGCGTGCAGCGCGGTGCCAACGTGTACTCGCCCGACCGAGAGACTACGCTGTGCCTTCTTTATGTAAGAACTATGCGGACTTGCGCGTTAAAAGTTTAGTTTTTGACAGAGTTGTACTATCGTCGGAGAAAGTGTGACAAGATTAAGATATTGGAACATGTTACAATATTATTTAGTAGTATTCGTACTTTGGCGGCACGGCCTCGAACACGTTAGGCGTTCTTTAAGACATTACTGGTACATACTAAACGGTGTTATTTTTTTTCACCTACTGGAAAGTTTCGAACACTTTTCGTTAACTATTAAGTACAAGGGTTAAAAGTGCTAAGCCGCTACTTATAACCAAGTGACTCCTTATTTTTGATCACGCTACACAAAGAAGTGAATTTTTGAGTTTTGGTAACGTAAATTACTCACTTGATTTAATGGTACTGCTTAATGACATGTAAAACCAATTAATCGTTTATCATGTCCAATTTACGGATTCTTTTCAACCAACTTCAAAAAGGAGGAGCTTACCAATAGTGTTGCCCAAATTCAGTCTTGGTCTTGCAGTCTTGGTCTTGGTCTTGCAAAAATGCAAGACCAAGACCAAGAACAAGACCGCGTATTTTTAGCAAGACCAAGACCAAGACTGACCGTGCAAGACTTGAGCAAGAACAAGACTAATCCCGCAAGACTCTTGCGTCTTGCAGCTAGGACTTAGCGCTATTTCACGGAGTAGTTAGGTATAAAAGTTCTGTGTATAGGTACGCTTAGGAATTCTATGAGACGCAAAAAAACTGTATCAAAGAATATGAAAAACTGGACCTATGCGCATTACGACCAATACCTACCATAAACATACATAGCGAATAAAAAAATATCCATTAAAATCAAACAGAGTGCATACATAGTTTTGTTTTAACCATCGGCACTTTCATAATGCGGCATCAAAGGTTTTGTACTGATTTCTCAAAGAAATTTGCCGCTTTTCGGAAGTACATGGTGATGATACACGCGCCGGCGGCTTCTTTTGAAATCACATACAACAATCGGTGCCGCCGCGCCGAAATCACAACATTTGACACTAATGATTGCCGCCACAGGGCCTAGGTATATTTTTAAGAGCACAGGTGTTCCAAAGAATAAATAAGTATCAGTGTGCTTAGAATGGAAACGAATACATTGTATTTTATTTTTTAATGAAATAAATGATAAATCGTAAAACTCTTTTATTAAATTTCATATAAGTTGAGGTTTCAATCTCTTTCTAGAGAGATATTGTTCTTTAAAATACAGTCAATTAATTGTAATTAATTTGTTTTTTACATGTTTTAGCACATGTAAGCTTATAAAGCGTAAATGTTTATTAAGAAACAGTTACTCCCATGGAAAACGGCATATAATATAGCTCAGTTGATAACCATGTGGCAGTTATCGAATTTCTTATCAAATCTTCAGACATTTATTAATCTGATTGGTCCTTACTATGGCTATGTTAATTCCTAAGATCTAAAGTAAACTGTAATAAATAGCAATAGTCTAATAGGTAATTGCAAGACTTGCAAGACTCTTGCTGCAAGACCAAGACCAAGACCAAGACTCGGAGCGCAAGACCAAGACCAAGACCAAGACCAGGTGTATTGGCGCAAGACCAAGACCAAGACTAGCCAAGTCTCGTCTTGTTCTTGCATTTGGGCAACACTACTTACCAATTCGACTGTATGTTTTTCCCCCCTCATAACTCTTTACTGGGTGTACCGATTTTAAAGATTCTTTCGACCTTTGGAAGCTCGTGATTGTCATTTGGTCCCATTTAAATTTTATCGACATCTGACTGATTTCGAGTTATCTCTAATAATGCCTTTTGACTTGACATCGATGATCTCGTAATCTTATCACTTGTGTGTCTTAAAGATCTCGAGATAGTTTCCCGAAAATTTATATACTTACTTAAAACACTAACAAGCAAAATACAAATTATTTATAAATTAAAAAAACCGCCTTCAAAACTAAAAACCAACCTCAATATTTGGAATAAACGTTGTCACTTGTATTTGGGACCGACCTCGAAAAAACATTTAGATTTTATAAACAGAAATTTTATTTCTCCGTTTTTAGTTTTGAAGGCTTTCTTTATTTAAAAATATTTTTTAAATGTTTAACTACAAGGTGGCGGAGTATTTAAGACGAGACATAATAATATGAAAAAATGACAGAGTTTTACGTTGTACAAATTCGACATAAAGGTCAACTTCACATCACATCAACAGCTCATAAAATGTCCCCACCGAGGGGCTCGAGCCTACCTAGGGGCTTAGTCAACCACGCTGGCCAAGTGCGGGTTGGTCGACTTCACACACAACCTAAGAATTTCTTCATAGGTGTGTGCAGGTTTCCTCACGATGTTTTCCTTCACCGTAAATGCGTCGATTAAACGTACATATTATGAATTCAAAATTTTAAAACACATTGGTACGTGGCGGGGATCGAACCAGTGCCTCCCGGGTGGGAGACGACGCTCTTACGCACTACGCCACCGACGCTTCCTACGCCACAGACGCTTCCAGGTCAATTTATTTCATAGAAATGGGTCGTTCGGAGTTTTCTCCCGAATTCTTGTTGTAGTAACACGTGTTTAGAGACTCCATTTTTAACTTACCTATTTGGTTTTTTTTTTCGTATGTATGTTACGCGATTACTCCGTCAATAATGAATCGATTTTGATGAATCTTTTTCCGTTAGGAAGGCTATAATTCAGAGGTGATCCCATATAAATTATACCGAAATTGGTTCAGCACTTTTTGTATAAATGATAATTTCAATGGGGATATACAATGACGTCATCAACGAACACAAAATAATGTAATTTTTTTTAACATACTATTGTATACACAAAAACTATGACAAATTATTTTATGAAATTACGATAAATAACTAGGTTCCCTTCAAGTATTAATGAATGGTAGGCGTTAGTTACGAGCTATAGGGATGAGACTTGATATTATTTATTAACTAACTTCAAAAAAGTAGGAGGTTCTCTATTCTACTGTTTTTTCGTGTGTTTGATACCTGATTATTCCGGCAATCATTCAGTATTATGACTAGATTTTTATGATTCTTATTTTAGGTAGGTCAATATCTGAGATGGTCCTATTATTCATATCGATATAAAATATTTTTAGCAAAAAAAATAGGACAACCGACTTCAATGCGTACAAATTTAAACTAAAAAGTAAGAAATAAATAATATTTTTATGAAGTAGTTGAAAAGAGCGTCATAGAAAACCAAGGAAAGTATTGATACACATTTATAATTCTTTATTTATAATTCATACTCCGATATATTTGGAGCCGGTGCCAGCCTAAGCAAAATAAACTTACCTAATAGATACGAGCTTGATTAATCCATTAACTATACATAATGGTGGAATAATTTTATTTTTGCGTTTACAAACGCGTAAATATAATACTAGAAAAATGCACTGAAAAAAATCGAGTGCCTCGGTGGCGAAATTGGTCAACGCGTCCACCCGGATTGTGGAAGGTGCGGGTTCGAGTCCCGCCTGAGGCAAGTCGATTTTTTTCAGTGCATTTTTCTTGTATTATATTTACGCGTTTGTAAACGCAAAAATAAAATTATTCCATAATGTAAGGTAGTTTCATCTTAGCTGGGCGTCAAATATTTGCAAAAATATTTCGTTCGGGTCTTGGAAGTGCAAATTTCAAAGATTTGATGAAACGATGTTTACCATAAAAACATAAGCACCAAGCACTGACAAATTTCGACAGCGAAAAGCAGTGCCTCGGTGGCGAAATTGGTCAACGCGTCCACCCGGATTGTGGAAGGTGCGGGTTCGAGTCCCGCCTGAGGCAAGTCGATTTTTTTCAGTGCATTTTTCTAGTATTATATTTACGCGTTTGTAAACGCAAAAATAAAATTATTTCACCCCGTTCGCAATTTGGAATTTGATGTGTCGTCACTCCGTTAGTAAACAAAGTAGATTTGTATCGTGCCTTGTGTTGATTTTGAAATCACAATTGTTTTGTTTACTAAGGAAGTGACGTCACGGGCCGAAAAAGCGTGGTTGCTAGCGTTTCCGCGCGAAAATTCAAAATTGAAATTAAAACTAAGTTTTATGGTTTTATTAAATTGAAATAAAAATTCTACGGGTTAATGACGACCTCAGGATTGATTTAAAACAGTTTTCAAAAAATGGTGTAATACCCTATTCTACTTTCCTAATTTCTACTTCGATAAAATGCTTCCCAAAAAGATTGGTGTCAGGAAGGCGGTCGGCTCCTATGCCGAAACCTATAGCAGTCTTCTACCTCCTACCCTCATCATCAACTCCCACCTTGCACCCGATTTATTTGGGGTCAGTTCAGTTGTCTTGATATCGATAATGCCTACTGCTTATTAGCAGTAGTTATCATTAAAAATCTAATGCCGAATCCTAATATTTATTATTTGACGCCGTCGTGGTGGAATGGTCAGAATCCAGGTAGCGACAAATATTTGTGCGACTGTTATTTGAAGCGCGAATTGTGCGGAGACACAAATGCTAAACTGAAACCGCCTTTACAACACAGCAGTGGCCGAAGCGGGCGACAGCCACTCCGTATTCGAAAGTCGCCACATTTTATAACCCTCTCTCTGCTTCAGTCTTCGATGAACTCCGACATATAAAGTTTGCTCGCGCTATTGTCAAAACCCAGACCACGTAGACTACGACGTAGCTGGAGGTACCTAACTGGGACAGGGTAAGAGGAGGACGGAGAAACGGAGACCGTGGCTAATGTCGGCGTCTTGTTTGGCCGGTGGCGACCACCAGCTCCGGGTCACCACACCATGTGCGCCGAGTTTATACGAAATGTGCCTGTTGGCTCGTTTGCACCGAGCATAATATTCGATCAAAAATAAAGTGAAAAAGAACTGCACTTAGGTATCACTTTAGTCCTGTAAATAGTTTTCATGTTGTCTGTACATTCCGCAGGTGGTATTAATAATTAATCCTGTTTTATTGACTTTTGAATGAGATACCACCAGTATTCGGTACCATAAATTTGTTTTTGACTGTCAACACTTAAAATTGTTAGGACACAAAATGTATTTTCAACCCTACATCAAGGCAAATAAAGTTATTTTACTAAAACGCGCTCTTACTGCCCACTAGAACTGTCTGAGCACGCAACACTGTAATGGTTATCATGTAGTGCCCTTGTAATAAAGTAAAAGAAATTTATACTTAAAGTTAACACCTGAAGTCACAAATTCCAATGCTCATAGTAGTGAAGTAGGTAACATAAATGGTAAATGAGTGAACTTAATGTCACTTCTACGTGAAACTCATAAGGGACTGGAATTGTTTACTTTATGACTTTATGAGTCACGAGGCTTTCACGGCATATGACGTGAATTAATTTATGTGTTCCACCAATGTTCGTCAATAGATAGTTTTTATGTACCGGCAAACTCATAGGTACGCTTTTAATAGGCACTAAGAAGGTAACTAGACGGAATAACAACGCAATACCCTGTCTAAGAAAGGGGCCTAATACAATTTTACCAAAATGAAAGAATGTGAAATTCTAGAGATGGTAAGATGTTTTTGATAAGCTGTAGGTACCTACCCTACTGCGTTGTAGGTACCTTACCCTGCCTACGGTACCTTGATTGAGCGTATTTCGAGCGTACAGGGACAATGGGTATACGTACGCCATCCATACTACAGCAGGTACTTAAGTATTTGACTGCTAGTTCTTATTCGTTCTGTGAACAGTATTTATCGAATGGGTTGATATTCATTGTTATTTACTATAGCTATTGTATTTGTCTGTTATAATTCATGAGTGTTTTTGTGTATAAAATACGAAATATGAATAAGATGTTTTTGGTATACCACACATTGTATTCTTATAACATTGATAACCGGAGGATAATAAATGTATGCTTACCACTTAAATCGAAAGGAATATCTGTAAGTACCTAGTAAGACCAAAGTCATGACGACAGACCGCACTGCCAAACTGGAGATCTCGGGCGTGCTAAACCTCGATTTCGTCGATAACTTCGTGTATCTGGGCTCTAACATCAGCAGCAATGGCTCCTGCGAAGTGGAGATCCGCAGACGTATTGGAATGGCCAAAAACGGAATGTCACAACTCGGCATAATATGGAAGGACAGGAACATATCAAAAGGAACAAAAGTAAAACTTGTACGCACCCTGGTGTTCTCCATATTCCTACACGGTGCCGAAACTTGGACAATGAGAAAGGCCGACCGTAACCGCATAGACGCTTTCGAGATGTGGTGCTGGAGGCGTCTGCTTAAAATCCCCTGGACGGCGCGACGCACCAACGCATCAATCCTGCGCGAACTCCAAATTTCGACCAGGCTATCTACCATCTGCCTACGGAGAGTTCTCGAGTACTTCGGTCACATTGCCAGGAGGAACGGAGATAACCTCGAGAAACTCATGGTCACTGGCAAATTAGAAGGGAAGAGACCGCGGGGTCGCAGCCCGATGCGTTGGACAGACCAGGTTCGCGCCACTATGGACATCAATCTACACGATGCTCTACACACTGCTGGAGATAGGTCGAGATGGCGCAGAATTATCACAGATAGGATGGCACCAAAGGGGAGTCACGACCCTCATGACTGAGGAAAACGACGCGAGGAGGATAGAAAAGCTTTTCACAAGATAAATAATCCAAATGCGTGGGTCCAAACTACCCAAAATTTACGCATATTAAAATGTAAGGCGGGACTCGAACCCGCATCTTCCACAATCCGGGCGGATTGCGGCGTTTTTTTCAGTGCATTTTTCTAGTATTAATATTTACGCATTTGTAAACGCAAAAATAAAATTATTCCACCCTTAATCTACTTCTGATGGTATACACTTAAAAATAAATTCCATAAAGGTAGTTGTTTTAAGTTAGTAATAATATATTTAGGAAAATACTTTTTTTACTGTTGAAACAACTTTATAGGTTTATTCTATTCTATTCTTAATTAATAGCGTCGCGTCGCATTAAGCGTACGCATTTTGCCAATGTCAAGTGAAATAGTTATTTATTATACAAGAGTGGAAAGTTCCTTTTTAACCGCATGCTCGATTTGGATGACCGAGCAAGCGAAGGATTCTAAAGTTGAATCACGAGCGCAGCGAGTGATTCTAAATTAGAATCCTGAGCGTCAGCGAGGGAAACAAACGAGCACAAGGTGAAAAATCTTTCCACTCGAGTGCAATACGTAACTTTTCATCCCACCTCAGCGAGGAAATGACAAAATAATCTTCATTCTAATCATAAATTTGGCACCATAGAGGTTACATTAAATAGGTTTAATGACGTTTTGAATTTACAATTATATTGAGTACTCATTATATGTGATGTTCTAAATTCAAATCTACTTTGCCGCTCAAGCGAATAAAATAGAATTTTCCAGCCAGATTTCGAAGCGCAAAATTACACTTTCCGAGGTGGTGGGATGAAAATGTAATTATTATAGTAACAAAAATTGTATGGTTGATTGAGGTTAAAAATGGAGTCTCTCAACACGTGTTTTTACAACAAGAACTCGGGAGAAACTCCTTTATAGGTTTATGTTTATTATGACAGTTTAGTGTAATTAGTTGAAAATCTGCTCTGATAATGACAGCTGGTGTTTCATTGATAGTTTAAACTTATAGAGCAGTTATTAGTGAATTGTATTGTTCCTTAATAATTAATTGTATAAATCAAAACAATAAAAAATCAGATTAAAATTATTTTAGTTATATTTGTATAAAACACAACCTTATCCTAAGTTACTAGGAGTCACTTTTTACTTCTTTCATTTCTACATCATCAGATACAGACTCTGTGTCATCTGCATCTTCTAGTAATGCTTGTAATTGATGTATTGATGTGACCAAGACATGAAACTGTTTCTTCCTCAGTGCTAAACGACTTTCTAACTGTTGTTTGGTAGATTCCAAGTTAGCTAATTCACTTTTTAATGTAGTTAGTTGTTCTAACGTCTCTTTTCTATCAGGTTGTTCACTTATAACCTTAGCTAATACATCATACTCAATACGATTTTTACGTACTGTTTTGGCTTGTGAAAGATCTGATTTGCTTTTCTCTATATTCTCTTTAGCAACATCTATGCCTTTCTCTAGGACTTTTGTTAGTGCTTCATAGCTTTTGAGTTCGGCTGACATCATATCAGAACCAAGTTGAGATTTTGTAACAGCAAATTCACACTGAGCCAACTGCGCTAACATCCGATCGTGAGTAGATTTACTGGAAGTGAGAAATATTTTTATTTGAAAAAATATTTACAAAGAACTGAATATATATTTTGAATCATAATTTTGAAAATAATACAGACGAAAAGCATAATAAATTAATAAATTCACTAGATAGAAGAAAGAAGAAAGTAGGTACTTAATCTATGCGAAAAAAAACATTTAAAACCAATTTTAAATAAAAATCTCAATACCTATCTTCCGGCTTTTCGTCAGTGCTATTACACCATTTTATTAATGTTTTCAATAGTACATTTAATCGTCTGTCATCTCCAGTGCCGTCTCCGTCTATCAGTAATCGTCTTCTAATGACATCCTCTGAAACAAGGTAGGATGAGATAAATATCAGAACGATAAGGTTATGGTTGATATATTTTATTTACAATCCACCACATATAACACTTACCGTCAGCCATTTTTACAGAATTGTTAAATGTTATAATTAGTACCTTTATCTATATTAAATTGTTAAGTGGCCTCTATTTAAATTTGGTATTAATAAACGAAATCTGAAGCAAAATAAACAAAAACAATGGTAGCCCAAAATGCCCGAAAAAATACTGGAGTTGGAGTGATGACTGACACATGACTGACACTGACATTTATCAAAAATGTACGGCTTCGGTTTCGGCCTTTTCAGCAGTTTGATTCGACTTCAAACTTTTGGGAATTTATTTTCTTTCTTTGCTTAAATGACATCATTGTCTCCAATTAAATCAGCATTTTTTTCAATCAATTAATATGAAATCTTGTAATCTATCAACAAAAATCCTCATATTTATATAGCATTTCGTTCAACAATATATTATTTGTGAATTTTCCGAATAATTCAATCTCAGAATTCAATGCAATTTCACAGAACTCCTGACTCCTGAGCATAGTATTCATATGTCAAATTGCGATTGTTTTGCCTTGCCCTTTGTCGAACAAATTATGGCAAAAATTAATGATTTAATGTTGTTCTACAGGCCAATTTCTCATTTTACACCATTTTCTATTTGAAATTGTAAATTTCAATTGTCATTTATAATGGAAGACTCTAGTTTCAGTCAGAAAGTCGAGAGCTACTTTTTGGAGCTAGGGCGATGGTTAGTATATTAAAATTATTGTTTGTAAGTGTTTAATCCTATTTATTCAGTGATGAAAATAAGAGATAATGTTAAATATTTGCAGGAAAGTATGGCGGAGTATAGTTTTGGGTCAAATATTATCTCTCCTGCTTAGTGGGAAATGTATACTAACTACACTGCTTCAGAGTGCAACATGGCAATTTCCTACTACTGGACAGCTAGTAATACCGTATTTAACGCTGTTTATATTATTCACACCGACTTTACTATGTAATGGATTGAAACAATTATCCAAGTAAGTGTCAGATAATTTCTACATTAGTGTAAACATAAATAAACAATTCAATAACCTATGGGTTGTTCGCAAAAAGCGACACGAAAATCATAATTTATTTGGTGCAAGTGTTTTTCCAGTTTTTAGAAAAAGAAAACAACATAGCTTGTAGACAACTTCAAGACCTATAGATAAATATCGACGCTTGAAAGGCAAAATTGACTAAGCGACATGGAGTTAATTGTTCAGGAAGACGACTTAAAGATTCATTTTTCATTCAAAAAAAGTGATAATTCGTAAAGTCCAAAATGCAGAAGCGACATTAAAAGTCGTCGTAGGAAGGCGTGAGTTAGACCAAACGACGCAGAAAAATTAATCTTCTGTGGAGTGATTGGACCTTAAAGCTTGAGGACCCACCGATGTCCTCTCCTTTACTAAAAGCCCTGGTTACTCAAAGCAGGTCATCAGAGACATAAACATACAAAAATAGTAAAAAAAGTGCCATAGATTTTATCAAACCTGTCTGAAATCCGAGTCCGAATTTTAAATTAAATATTTTGTTAATATTTCAAGTTTCTACCTGTTATCGTTATTAAGACCCAGAAATACGTTTGTTGTTGAGCCCCCTTAAATATAAATTTTATTTTAATTTAATTATTTAGTTTTAAAATGAATAATATAACTGTGAATATTTCAAGTGTCTATCTGTTGCTGTTATAAAAATCGACCAAAAAAAGTCACGTTTATTTTATGTGAGCCCCTTCAATATTTATTTTATTCTATTTATTGTTATAGTGGCACCAGAACAACGTCATTTGAGAAAATTTCAACTGTCTAATGATAGTTAGACAGTTAGACAACCACAGACAGTTAACCATGATAATGGTTCATGATATACAGCCTGGTGACAGATGGACGGACGGACAGCGGAGTCTTAGTAATAGGATCCCGTTTTACCCTTTGGGTACAGAATTCTAAAAAGAGGAACTACTGATTTAAATTGAAAAATTCTTTGATTGTCTATTTATCGAGGAACACTATATATAGGCCAGGGCTTCCCAAACTTATTTTCATAATGTTGCCCTTAGGAATTTTTCAATTTTTAGCCCTCTCCCAGGGCCGGATTTAGGGGAGGGCAAGCGGGGCTACAGTCCAGGGCCTCCACAATATACTTCGGAAAAAAAAATTCAAATTCAGACTAGTAAACACCAGTAAACAACTTTTCCTTTCATATTTTATTTTGCGTTTTACCTTTACCTACGGTACTTTGTACAAACATGATTACATGAATAATAATAATATCTTTCTATTTTGTTTGTTGATTAAAGGTCATAAAGAAGTATGCCTATTTTTTAACCGAAAACTCGATTGAAAAAAATTGTTCATTTTATTGGAAAATAATTTGGGGCTAAGGGGCCTCCACTCCTTTGTTGCCCCGAGGCCTCCAGACCTTTAAATCCGGCCCTGCCTCCCCCCGTTATAGTAACAGCCAAGTTCAGTACCTACAAAAACAAAAACATAGCTTTTTTGGAATTATTTAGGCGTTAACGAATGCGCGAATATTTTAAAATTAGAAAGTAAACTGAAGAAATGTTACCATAAAAACATAAGTAGCACCGACAAATTTCGACGGCGAAAGCAATGTCCCGGTAGCGTAGTGGTTGACGCAGCCGCCCGGATTGCGGAAGATACTGTGTTCGATTTTTTCGCCCGCCCTGGACAGTCGATTTTTTTCAGTGTATTTTCTTATTTTAAAAACAGAGCTTCTCAAAACCGGGCTCAAGTTTTGGAATCGCTACTTTTATTTCTTTCTCTACATTTATTTTTGTTCGACTAGCTTGCATAGCTAGCTAGCTAGACAGCCATTCTATGTGGATCGTCTCACGACGCCCACCCCCGGGATAGAACTGCGACACCCGAGGGCGTCGCGACGCGCAGTTTGGGAAACCCTGATATAGGCCTATATATACCTCCATAACATCACTCTACGACTAATAGGAGTTGAGCATCAATGTAAAATGTTGCAAAAACGGGAAATACACGCGGACGAAGTCGCGGGCACAGCTAGTAAATAAATAAAAAGAATACTTTTTGGTACAAGTGACTTTTGTGTTCTTGAGATTTTAAATCTTTTTCTAGAAGATGGTGGGTAATTCTTATTGCTTGCACTCTGGATGTGGAAGCAAGCTGGCTGCTTGTAATGTCGCAGCGTTTCACTTCGGTATTGAGCTGACAGCTGCTAGCATGTAGTGGTGTTGGGGCAGCATTGGTTGGTGGGGCGTGGCGAGGTCAGCGGCTGGGAGTGGCACATGTTGCTGGTGCCACTTTGGGCCTCATGGCGGTTGTGTGTGTTGTATGGGCCGATGTTGAGGGAGCTCCTACAGATGGTAATTATTAATATTAATCTTATTGCTAACACTAGTTTATTATTTTTCCTATTATCGTATTAACAGAAGTTATTGTAGCCCACGGGCTGATACACACCGGGATGGCAACAGCTGGCTGTGGTCGGAAGTGTCGGCGAAATTATTTTAAACATTAACTACATACTTATAAGACTAGTATCACCTGTAAAGGGGCTGCTCGAGGCGGGACCTATAGAGCTTTACAAATCATACTGGTCTCTAAGTATGTAGATAAAGCTTAAAATGATTTCACTCTGAAACTGCTTGCTGCCTCGCTGCTATTCCAGTATGAATCGACTCTTACGCGGTGCACTGTGTTAGCGACAAAACGCGACCCGTTCGGCAAGAGCCATGTGAGTGCCAATATAAGTTGACACGCAACCTGAAGTGTATATAGTCTTATTCTTCTTATTTAAATAATGGCGTTCGCGTTATTTATCGCATTTCGCCAATGTCAATTGAAAATGTACTTTTAAAGTAACAGATAATTGTACGGTAGATTGAGGTTAAAATGGAGTCTCTCAACACGTGTCTTTACAACAAGAATTCGGGAGAAACTCCTGTCAAGCAATGCGCATATCGTTCGTATCATCAGCGTCGCATTTGTCGCTAATGTAGGTCATGAAGTGACAACCGTGTTTAACCCAATTAAAAGCAAAAAAGTTTTTTCTTATAAAATTATTAGTAATAAAACGTCTCTCTTAACATTATTATGTAATCAGTGGTAAATTATGTTGTTTTTAAATATTATTTAAAAAAAAGGGTTTTAAAAAGAAATACATATTAACTTTTGTATGCTGCCTAATCAATCTCTGCATTCATTTCTGTGCATTAAAAATGTAAGCAATAAAAATTTTATCTTCGCTTCATTTCAGGAAAGAACCAACTTGTAGGAGATATGCTCTGCCTCGGAGGTTCCCTACTCTATGCTACTGTCACAGTCCTGCAAGAGATGACTTTAAGTACACAGTCGTGCTCTGATTACTTAGCAATACTCGGTCTAGTTGGAAGCATTGTGTCTTGCACACAAACATTCTTCCTGGAATTCAGTGAGCTAATGACATTCAACTGGTACGAAATAGAAACAATAGTGCAGCTAGGAAGCTACTGTTCCACACAGATTATATTCCAGATCCTACAATGCTTTATGCTCAGAGACGCTGGGTCAATTTTACTTCATCTGTCTTTCCTCTCGGCGGACTATTACACTCTCATCGCAGGAATGTACATCTTTCAGTTTAAGGTAATAGTTTTATTTAACTTTGTAAGACTACTAAAAATAGTACAAAGGCAATATTGATACTTTAGTACTATTTTACAACTAACCAAAACGGAATTATTACTACTTGAATTAGAGCCCCTTCACACTAGCTTTTCCACGCGCGCTGCGTAAACGTTCGTCGAACGCCTACGCCGGACAAACGCTAGTATGAAGGGGCACTTATCCTTGAACTATGATCAGTACAAAACAAGATATGTAATTTTAATTTCTACTTACTTACATATTAGTGGCCTAAATTAAAAATAAAACAACATGTTATCGAAAGAAATTTATACAAAATAAGTTTCGTCCCTATAAAAATAGCAATGAATTATACATACCTAATTCTTGACTATTAATTATAGCTACTTCATCTTAAACTTCATAAACTGCATACCTATTAGTTAGTGTTTATAGTTATAGACTAGTGTGGGTACCGCGACATGTAGAGATTGAAGGTAATGAAAATGCTGACAAACTAGCAAGGAAGGATCGGCTCAAAACCTCAATGGGCCCGACCCTTTTGTAGGATTATCTAGAAGTACCATAAAAATGGCACTAAAGGAGTATTGTCACAACAGGCACCTCATGGAATGGTTGTCTACTCCCCGACTAACACACTCAAATAAATTTTTAGGATCCTTGCACATAGGCTACCTTGAAAGAATAGGAAGAATCAGTAGGACCCAAATCCGCTGCCTCACAGGTGCTCTAAATGGCCACTTTGCCACTAAAAGACACTTGTGTACAATAGGCAAAGCTGAAGACCCCATCTATAGAATGTGTGATGAGGAGGAAGAAAGCATGCAGCACATACTATGTGACTGCGATGCACTAGCCAACAGGCGACTAAAGTTCCTGGGTTTAGGTTACCCTAAACCAGAGGATTTTATAGACCTTATTCCCGCCAACATCATGAAACTCATACAAAATGTTTTCGATGTTGGAGGAGATGGGTGATAAGGAAAGGGGAAGCACAAAAGATCCCATAGGGTCGAAGTGCTCTGAGACACGGCCTCAGCCCCTTGCATAAGAATAATAATAATAACTCTTTATGTTTGGTCCTTTCACGCCTAAGCCACTGAACTAATTTTGGGGAAATTTGGCATAGTTTGAGACCCGGCCCGCCTAGCATGACCACCGAAACACGATATGATATAGCCATTTATCGCTTTGAACTGTGAAAAAAAAATTGGATATAACCGCCAACTTGAAATTTTATCGAAACTGCGAACTTATATAAGGCTTATACATGTTCGCAGTATCGATAAAATTTCAAGATTGCGGTTATATCTAATGATATAACAGTTCAAAGCGATAAATGGCTATATCATATCGTGTTTTGGTGGTCATGCTAGGCGGGCTGGGAAGGAAATATATGATACTTTTTGACGCAATAACCAACATTAACCCGAGCAAGCCGTGTGCGACCACTAATCATCTATACCTATGATTGATACTTGCTTCAGTTCCACGCCCTATATTTCCTGTCGTACCTGCTGGCCATGGTGGGCGTGTTTCTGTTCAGCGGACGCCCCACAAGTCCGCCTCCGCCGCCGCCAGACTCACTGCCGCAGTTGGTCAACGATTCTGTCCAGTCTCAAGACAACGTGTCTATGTAAGTTAAATTTTACTTAACAAAAAACTTATATAAAAACATTTTTAAAAACATACTTTTATTTTAATGCTCTAAAAAGAAGAAAATAAAATAAACTTTCAATGAAAATATTAAAAAGATTGTCGCGAGTTGAAGCGTCGGTGGCGTAGAGCGTTGGCTCCCAACCGGGAGGCACTGGTTCGATCCCCGCCACGTACCAATGTCTTTTCAAATTTTGAATTCATATGTACCTACGTTTAATCGACGCTTTTACGGTGAAGGAAAACATCGTGAGGAAACCTGCACACACCTATGAAAAAAATCTTAGGTTGTGTGTGAAGTCGATCAACCCGCACTTGTTCAGCGTGGTTGACTAAGGCCTAATCGTCCCTAATGTGGGGTAGGCTCGGGCCCCTCGGTGGGGACATTATATGAGCTATTGATGATTTTCGCGAGATTTACTTGTGTAGATAAACAGTCATAAGATCGGGAAAGAGATAAGTAAATAATAAATAAACGGTAAACGAAATAAACTTCGTGTCAAGCTTTTGTAACATTTTAATTTAAAGTTTATTTTTTAAATTTAAATAAAGCGTTTTAAAAAATGTTTTTGTAAGTAAGTATATAAGTTTATTTTTAGTTTTTAGTCATTTTCTTCGTATTCTTCTCAGCAAACCCTTTTGTTTGATACCCATATTATGATTGTGCTAAAAATAAGTAGTCTGCCATCTTGAGCGGTCCGCCATTTTGGATTTAGAGTAAAGTCAATTTAATTTTTGTATTCTTCTCAGCAAACCATTTATTTGATACCCATATCATGCGAGTGCACATAAAATAACTAGTCCGCAATCTTGGGCCGTCCGCCATATTGGATTTAGAATGACGTCACTTAGCTGAGCATGCATTGTCATCCAAACTAAACGTGTATGCAAAATTCCAGCTCAATCGAATACCAAGAAATGATCGAAAAATGGTTTGCAAATTTTGATGGACAACTTACATACGAACAGTGCAAGTTAAATAAAAGCTTTTAAAAAGATGAAAGTGCATTGAACTGATTAATGTAAGATGTATCAATATGTATAAAATTTAAATTTTCTAATTGACACTATTGCAAGGAAAGATATCTTAAGTCACATTTTTTTTATTCAAAATTTAATTATTAGTCTTTTTTATTAAATTATTCTAATTATGATTAATTATTACTTGACAATGTGAATTATGACTCTTTCCAAATCAATACTATGAAAACTGTAAAGGGAGGATAAACTTGTTGAGTTTCTTGTCAGTTCTTCTCAAAACAAGGCCTCCTGGTAGACTCTTGAACCAATGGCATCAAACTTGACTTTCATAAGTGTACAAATTGTACCTAAATGAATAAAGAAGTTTGAGTTTGTGGTAATAACCACTCTTCAGCTGATTACGTATTGAAAACAATGGTAAACCCTAACTTCGAATCTCCATACCCAAGATTACATAGTGTTCTAGCTTAAGCTATTGTTGGATTTTTACATCGCTCACCGTTCCGCTCCAATGGACAGGCAGCTTGATAACAGTTTCTGTAATTCACAGGGAGTACACCGTGCCAACGTTGGATTGCATCCCCATTGAAGGTCTAGAGCCTCCCATAAGTCGAGACACCACATTCACTTCATTCCTCGGAGGCCCGCAGACCACAATGGCAAATGGTACAATTCCATTTAACCACTCAAACGGCACGCAAAATAATAAGGAACCTTGTTAATATTGAGGTTAGTTTCTATTATACTTTGGCATAGACTTGTATGTAACATAAGACTAAATATTGATTAAGTACTATATGGTTTGAAATAGTCTGTCTATTATCACATATCTTTAGTATATTTTCTGAGAACTCACAATTCTGTATGAATAAGAAAAGGACTGGGACGGTTGGTTTATCAGTGGTATGAGTAAGTATGATTTGTAAAACAAAAATATTATTAGTATTCACAAACAAAACTTGTTTTAAGTAAAAAACAATGCTATGCGAAGTATGGCATTTCTCAGTGCGTGCCATATGGCAAGCCTTTCAATTCATAAACAATACTAAAAAACTGCTCTTGGCCATAGATATAGGAAACTGTAGATTGGTCAATGTAAAAGAGAAAGAGCATACTAACGCGTATATTAGAGCGAGATAGATAGATGAGACCATTTCACTTACACGCAGGGGGCCTAAGGAGGCCTGTCAGTCACGTAGAAAAGACAGCAACTGTCAGACTGTAGTACTATTTTTCGTGCACACATGCGCATTACGCACACATCGGTGTATTTTTTTGGTCTCACCCTAGTCGATTCATTGCCAATCTAGGGTGCGTTCCAAAACCAGTGACGCCAGGGTAAAATTTCGAGTAAAAATATGAAACATGACATGTCGCTATTTTAATTTGTTTATTATCATATATTGGACAACTCTGCGCACGAATTTAATAAATTAACTTTTTACTTTATGTAAATAAAATACTATTTTACAGTAACCATCGTTTTTGTGTAATTACAAAAATAATAATTAAAAAATTTGGTCATGAATATAAAACGTAGATGATTCTCAACAGATTGACAGCTGTCAGGTAAATTTTACTGGTCTCCAAACACCGATAAAAATCGCCCTAGCGGGGTAAATTTTACTCTCCCCAAAGTCGTTCCAAAATACTCGAGCAACTGTCAGAGTAAATGTTCGTTTACCTTCGGTTTCACTCGGGTTTGTTTTGGAAAAGCTTAGAGTAAAATTCACTCTACCCCGAGTAAATTGAAATCGTTTTGGAACGCACCCCTATAAACGTCAGTAATAATAAATCTATGCTCTTGGCTATATAAACGCATTGCGTTGAATAGAGCTCTGTGATTGGTTCGCTTCTGTTGTGTAGTTCACTTTGTTGAATTGACTAACTTTTTATTACTTCATTCTTTAATTTTTGACATCTTAACGTTGCGCAATATTGCTAAACACCTTTAGCTGTGCTATCATTTTAAAGTGCGCATAGTGCCATGTTTATGAATAGTTTTTTATCACCCTGTGCGTAAACGCGCACTGTAAGACCACATAGTAGGTAATGTTTGTGAATACGGATGTTAATTCTTAAACAAAATATATCTATATGGCACAATACCCACTATCAGTGTCGCAAAAACGCTCGAGCAGTTTTAAAACGTTTAGCGCCAGGACTAGTCTGTACTATAACGTTCAACGAGCGTTTAGATAAAAAAGAACCGCGTAACTTCAGCTTTTGAACCCTTGTCAAGCGTAGTTTCGCTGAACAAGCATTAAAATGTTTAAAGAATAAAAAAGGATTACGTGTCTCTAGATACAGCGGTAGCCATAGGTACGCCGGCACAGTTTTAATGTCGATTTGTCAGTTAAAGGTTTTAAACATCCGTCAGATTTTTACGCATTTTTACTTGAGCACGGTCACGTTAAGACTATTAAATGACAAGCTATACTGATGATCGTCTCCCGTCCTCTTCTTATTTTTGGCGAGAAAATATTTCGTTCAGAGGAATACCGAATATTCTTGAACTTACCAAAAAAGTAAATGTCTTGTAGTTCCAACTATAGGAAGCATAGTGAGTTCGTAATTATGTTCAACTTTAATATTTGAAAATTTCGTTCTAGGTTTTACTTAGTGAAATTTACATTTTAATTAGGCACCTATCTGTAATAGCACAAGACGGTAAGGCGAACAATAAAGGTCGTGGCATCCTTATCAATTCAGCAAGGCATAATAGCCGTTTCGCCTTTCGTCTCGCGCCGCCGTCCACCAGGCGTAAAATTACGTAAACACGCAACTAATTCGGATCAGCGATGACTCTGCTATATACGGCGAGCCGTAAGCGCAGCGTAGCCTTACAATCAGTTTCAAACCTACAAATTCAATCACGACTGTAAATTGTCTTGTGAATGAAAGCTCGTTCGGCAACCGTAATGTGCTGCAGGTAGGCAGTGGGAGAGGGGCAAGCGTAGACGAATGGACGTAGGCTCGCGTACGGGGAGACGTAAACGCAAATACGGAAAGACGTAAGCGCGTTGACGACGAGCCGTAAGCGCGTTTACGACGAGCCGTAAGCGCGTTGACGAGCCGTAAGCGCGGGAACTGCTAATTGACCACTCAACGCAGTTCGTGAGCTTGTCCTGAGGCGAGACGGTGTCGTTCCGTTGCTGATTGGAGTGCGTTACTGAATGTACTTTCATACAAATACCTAATACAAAACGGCGATATTTGAGACGATGGTGACCGGTTTCTGAGTTGATAAGTGTGCTAAGGCCTTAAACCGATCGGTAGGCCTATTCGCTAACTTTTTTTGACAGATGAACGTGATATGAGAAGCTCTTTATTTAAATGGACTTTGCTAAGTACTTTTAAATCGCCAAAATTCCTACCATCGTTTCGAGACGAAATAATTATTTTACTTATATAACTATTATTATGCACATATTTCATCTGTCAAATAAAGTTAGCGAATAGACAGGCTGCGTTCTCATTCTTATTTATCTCTTAAATCTCATAGTTAAAACCCAATGAAGTAATCCGGTATAAAGCGATAATACGAGATCATTGCTGATAGATGTAACTTTGTGCGAAGCACATCACACAAATACAGAATCTATATGAATTAAATAAACTTATGAAAACGAAACACCAATAAAGCTAAAATAACTGTACAAAACAAAGCCGAGGAATTGACATTAATTCACGCACAATAAATTATGTTTACAATTTTTTCGTCAAGTGTTCCTAAAGCTACACTCAAACCTAACAATGTTTTAAGTCACTCATAACTAGTCATTAGTCATGTATTAGAGCACGTATTACTTCAATTTAGAATCTCCTTAGTAAATAACTAGCAATAATCGACCACTAATTTTGAAACTGATATTACTGCCACATACTCGAATTTTTACTCAAAATTTTTAAATTGATATTTAGGAAAGTTTGTACGCAATTTTAATGTAGTTTGTATGGGAGAATGTGTATTAAAATTATTTAGGAAAATTAATATGCTAGACCGTTATTATAGACTATCTTCTGGTAAAGGTACCTAATGTATTATAGGTGTAGACGATTAAAGAAAGCTGTTTACTAAGTATTAATTGCAGACCAATTACAGAAAGCCTATTTCAGTTTGATGTAAAATGTGTCTTTTTAATTCTTCTTTAACTAATACACTGATTTGCAAAAAAAACGGGCACCTCTACTAATTTAATACAAACTACTTGACTTTGACTAGGTCCCAGATTAAGAAGGAAGTGAACTTTTGATGATTGTGTCAATGTACGGGGATGGGTAACATGTTTTTAATGATTTAACTCCGATGATTCCAATAAAATCTTCGTTTCCCCATAGAAGTTACTAAGTAACTCATGCTTTACTCCCATATGACGTTGGCGCCCATTTTTTTGCAATTCAGTGTACTTACAATTAAGTAATACCATAGATTTAGAATATGTCATTGTGATTTTCTTTTTATTCTATCACAATTTGAATGTCAAGAAACAGGATACTTGACTATTAAAACGAAATTCCTAATAAATTTTGTTACATTTTCAATGTGAGATGACGTTGCAAGACTTGACTAATAGAAGATAAATTACAAGATTTTTTTTCTATATTATTGTTGTTATATTATGACAGAGAAAAAGTAATATGAGAATTAAAAGAACACATTAATTTATGACTAATATTAGAAAAGTAACTTTGTATCTTATTTAACGAATAATATATAAGATATATTATTATATATACTTACTTCCAACAATTTTAGGACATATTTCATTGTAATCACATGCTGTGATTTTGTTTTACCTATATTATTATTATAATAGTATAAATATTTTAATTATTGTTGATAAATCTTTCAAGAATATATTAGAAATTTATTATTGCCATTTTTAGTATAGTGAATAGCAATAAAGGAATGTATATTAGACTAGCACGGTTGAGATGAGAAATTTTACTTGTATGCGGGTTGAAGGTCCTAACAGAGCTTTTATTCCAGTTTCTTTACGTATCTTACACATGTTACACCACATTCATCTTACGTTAGATTTTCTTAATGTAATCGGCATATTGGCAGTGTCAATGATTTTCTTGTAAGGGTTTGGACTCATCATCACGCGCGGCATACCAGAGAACGGCGCCGTGTACGGTGTGGCCTCTAGACAATGTTTCCCTACCGCTAATTTCGTGTGTCCATAAAAAAGATGGATCGAATGTTGATTTGTAGCATCCCCTCAACTGTCGAAACGCCAACTACTGGCCGATTTTAAATCATGCGCGTCTATCGGACGCCAGCTACTGGCGGATTCTTGCCACCGTATTTAACGGCTGAATTACCCCTTGAAACCTTTAACTATCCTCTTCTAATTGAAGGAACTTGTAATAAATAGGATAAGGATGGCATATAACCAAGTGTGACATAAACAACGCGCCGGTAAGTTTAAATGTAACGGTTTTTATGGGTTGCTTTAGGGCCGCCTAAACGAAGCAAGTCATTGAAAAGCTTGTGGTGTAAAAACTATGGAAATGTATCATTTTATAAGGGTTATTTGTTAAACTATATATCCTTTTATAAATTAAAGGGTAGACATTTAAAAGACTTACATAATGTTTATTTTTTTAATGAATATAACGCAATATTAATTTTTTCTTACATTTCGAAATTTTATCTTAAAATAAACAGTAAATTGTAAGGTTAAAGTATACTAAGTTATATAAATTCTGATAGTTTATATTATACAGATTTCAACAATATAAGTTTTATACATATCTTTCATACAAATTTTCGGAGGAATCGTCATTTTAATATAACGCGGCGTTATACGGCGTGTTATAGAGAGAGACCACCCACGTAGAATTGACAGATGTCCCTAATAATGTCATAAGGCTGTCTACTTTCGCGGTCCATGTTATGCACACGTGCAAAATTAGCGGCAGCGAATTGCTGTCGAGCTGCCACACCATGCAACGGCACCGTGCAGCGGTACGAGACGTCTTGCCGTTTCACGGTGACGGAAGTCTTGTCGACTAGAAATGGTTTAGGGAAAGTTTGTCCTACAAGCTCCAGTGTGCACTCTGCACCAAGGCCCTCCTCGCCTTCTTAAAAAATGTACGATGACGGCTACAGCAGAGGTAGTCATAAAAGATACTTTGATAATAAATAAATTTACGAGTACTAGCGCCATCTAGTGGGGTTCTACATGAAAATCAAAAATATTTTTAATTTTTGTGTGGAAATGACTGTGTCATTGACAGTCCTTTCAAGTACCTATTGTTTGAAACCTAAATTTCCTTGCTACTTATAAAATTTCATCTAACCTATATTAAATTATACACGACCCGTTAAAGTCGGAATGTGTAGATGTATTTTAGGGTAAAATGTTGAGCGCGGGATGCTTTTCACTGTACTAACTGTTAACAAATAATTAAGTTGTGCATGCCTTATATATTGTGACCTGATATTTTGTTACAACTTGTACCGTTGGCTAATAAATCTCGTGGAATAAGACGGACAAAAATATTTTAGCAGGAACACTCGCGCTTCGAACCCGCGCTCGTCAGAGAAAAGTTTTACAAATGCAAAGAGGACTGAGGCCTTAGTACGAGTTTGTTAGTTTTCGAGCTCGATCAAACGTATCGTCTCTTTTCATACATTGCCCACTAGCGCACCTAGCGTAAACTATCAGAAACAGTGGCCAATGTATGAAGAAAGACGATACGTTTGATCGAGCTCGAAAACTATCAAAAGTCATACTAAGGCCTCTGAACTGTGTTTACGATGATTAAAGTTCGTTCTTTTATATTTAGTTATCTAGTAACATAGATACAATTATTATTATTATAGTAAAATAGACTTTATATTCTGTAAAAGAAGAGGAAAAAGATATGCAAGTTGTGAAAAGCCAACTTGCATCATTTGTGCGATGATGTCCAAACGTAGGTACTAAAGGTTACTACCCAAAAATAGGAAATATGCAAAATAGACTTTAAGCGTGTATCGACATAGCGAGGGTACTCGTTTGAGCAGTAGTCGAGAAGCAGCCTTGAAGTGCGCTTAATTTGCATCTACACTAAGAAATTTATATGGAAGCCACACTGCCAATAAAAAAGGGAATATAACTTTTCTGACCCCAAGTAATTTTTGAATGTTTCCGTTTCCTGCATGTCTCTTTCTAACTCTCCCCACAAATAATATTAGGTCCCCACCTATGAAATTGGCGTTTTTTTTCTTATAGACTATTAGCTGTGTAACTTCTTTGATTTAGTCACTGTTTCAGTTTTATATTTTAATTATGAATAAGGACTATACTGTTACGGATTTGCATGTAGTAAACTCAGAATTATTTAAATGTTTATTTTAAAAAAAAGTGACTGTTTTATTTTGTCAGCAGAATCAACTCTTGGAATCGTTGTAACTCAGGGACAGGCTCATCTTTTGTCTAAATCAATGATGCAATACTTAACCAAGTCTTGCTCAATTATACACTCCAAATTTCAAAAGATTTGGCAACGGAGTTTTTTAGAAATTTTAAATAACGTTAGTATGGTAAATACACATTTAATTGAAAATCTTCATAAAAATTGGCGTTGTTCCATACTAACTCAATTTTTTTTAACTATAAATCCTAATGTTACAAAATTTGGAGGAAATAAGCGAACAACTCTCGGCTAAGTCTAGCATCAATAAATTATGCAAAAATCAAGTCTGTCCATGTGTTAGTAGGCATCAAATCGCCAATTCTGATGAAGAGATTAAAGAGTCATTTTCACATTTTTTTCAGAATAACCAAGTGAAATATAATTTAATTACAGACAAAAATATTGCAAAGAGTGTAGTTTCAAATAATAATAATAATAAGAACCTAAAACAACAATTGAATTAAAGAAATGGCAAGTTTAGGTACAAGATAATAAAACGCCAATTTCATAGGTAAGGACCTAATATGATGACGTACGTAAGTATAACGTATTAGACGGTCACGGGAAAGAGACAAATCGATACTAAGAAGTTTTAAAGGTCAAATTTTTTGTTTGAGTTGTGGCTTCTAGTTTTATCTATAAATTTCTCTAATATTCTTGTGTTGTACAAATTTCATAATATCACTCCTTCGCTTTTTCGCTCATTTCCGCGCAAAGGGTTTACTCATCGGACATCCACATTATTACTTGGTCTACACAGTCAACACAACATACATTTGACCGTGGAGCCAAATGCTTTAGACACTCACGCCGCAGATCTGTTCAAATGGGTCAGCTCGGCAAAAGCGTCTCCTCACCGACGTCGATACACGCCTTTAGAACTCTTAAAAACTAAGAAATTAAGTTTTAATTGATTGAATAAATACAGTTTTACACTAGGGACCGCACTGTTCGCAACATGCACAACTGAGGATTCATCTTGACAAGAATCGATTTATATTTAAAATCGTAAGAAACTTATATACCTACGTTTGGTGTAAATCTATCGATAATACGAATAACGTTTAGTTTGTTAACTTATAATTTGTAAAATACTTTTTCAATACACTTGGGCATGGTCTTATTTTATGCTAATGACAGAATTATTAGCAAGCGGTACATCTATGTTAGCAATGAAATTAGCAAAATTTTTAATTCTTCAAAGCTCTAAAAACATTGACGCTCAATTATTATATAATAAGATTATATTAATGGGTGTAAACATTTAAATAGTCCATTAGAAACTCTACGATCTCATTGCTGTTACTCAAATCTTAATTTATAATTCTTATGTGGAATGGTAATGGTTGTGTTAATCTTATTATAACTATAAAAATTAAATAATATTATGTAAGCTATAGTATAATTATTGTTATCTTTTATGGGAGAAAAATTCCACACTATTTAGGACATCGGAATTCCGCTTGAATTGTTCCAAACGTTTCTACCAAAATTTATATCCAGTATTATTATCACTTGCTATTGTTTTCAAAACGAAGTGAAATACAAGTGTTTCCGAATAATTTATCATGTTTTGAATTTATGAAATATACAACATTTTCACGAATAATTGTTTTTTTTGTCTACCGTTATGTTTGTTATAATTATTTTTCATAAAGGTTGTCAAAAAAACATAAATGGCCCGCCAGATGGCAGACAGTCAACATAACCTGCAGGAAAAACGTTTGTAAAGTCGAAATTACATGGTTCAATATTGCTTTCAATTACTTCAGTGACATTGAGACGTTCAATACATTTCAATGCGATTGCCCAAGCTCATCATCATAGCCTTTATAATTTGACCTACTGCTGGGACACAGGGCCTCTCCTGTCATCGAAGGAGGTTTAGGCAGAGATCCACCACGTTTTCCCAATGCGGATTGGTGGACGGAGTATAAGGTGACCAAATACCCCTTTGCTGATCCATTAGTCGCCTTCTACAACACCCATTGGAGGATATAGCTAGATGCCGGCAGGGTAGAATGCATCGCCCAATCTCATTGAAAGCTTAAATTTACCGAACGCTTTTAATGGAATTGTTTCAACATTGGTCATTTGAAGAATTGAAGATTGAAATGTTTCAACATGAAGATTGAACGACAACTCATTCCGTGCACGGCAGCGAAGCTTTCGCGAGCACGAGTTGGCGCGACATCGCATTGCGCTAAGTGAAAATTGAACGTCATTTATATGATATACGTGTAAATTGGAAACCCAATGTGTGGATATTGCGCATGTATGCGTGAAAAATTGCAGTCTGACAGTTACTGTCTTTTCTACGTGACTGACAGCGTACCTATAGGCGGCCGCCTGCGTGTACGTGAAATGGTCTCGTCCCGTCGATCCCGCTCTAGTATACGCGTTAGTATCTTATGGGCCTGCCACACTATGCTCCTCACGCTGCTCATCGCACTGCTCCTCGCGCTGCCACGATGTTACCCTATCTGCGCACACACTGCTCTACTCGCGCAATTAATCGCGTCGCTCCTCACTTGTCATTTGCCTTTGGCTACAATGGACGAAGAAATTGTGGCAGCGTGTGCACTATACATTTTTAGAATAGCTAATTATATCAATGTCATACAAAGAAATATATATCGTCGTCGTCATCCTCGCCAACGACGATGGTGAAAGACATCTATTAATCGCAAAAGAACGTTGTAAGTACAAGTAATAATGTTGTGTGAGCGCTCGATGCAGACAATGCGCACAAAAAACCGACAAAATAGGGAGCGATGGGCAGGACGAGGAGCATGACGTGCACCATGACGAGTAAAGTGGCCACACTACATCTCTGCCTCCTTTCCTCGCTACTTCCCACGCCACTCGTCGAGTGTGTTGGCAGGCCCATTATACTCTCTCTTTCATATTTCCGATCTACAGTTTCCTCTATCAGGAACAATTTCTGGAAAGTAATGACATACGACAAACTTAAGGAAAGAGCTCATTTTTACTTTCTCGTATAAGTACGTAGTATAGAGGAAGACTTGTAATCGTCAAAAATTTGACCTGAGATTTTGACGGATTTACACGTTTTGGACCTCCCCGAGTCCAAAAATATTTTTTTTGGAATTATGTCTGTCTGTATGTCTGTGCGTTAGCACGATAACTCGAGTATGCTTTAGCTTATTGCAACCAAATTTAACATGCATGTATAACATCAAAATATAAAGTTTCTATCAACTTTTGAGACGTCGATCACGAAAGTTAAGCAACCAAGTGCGCGGTCGGTACTCGGATGGGTGACCAAAATTTAACATGCATGTATGACATCAAAATATAAGGTTTCTATCAACTTTTGAGTCGTTTCCGGTATACGAGAAAGTCAAGGGGAGACCACTCCCGATTTTTAACAAAATACTTTTTTATTTAACTTACGCTACCATTACACTTTTTCAAAAATGCAATGATGCAGTTTTAGTTTTGATCAAAATCTTCACGACGGCGTTAAGTTACCAAATGTTTGGTAACTTAACTCCGTCGTGAAGGCGTGGTCAGGGTTCGAATCCTGGTAGCGGCAAATATTTTTGTGACGAACACGAAGATTTGTTTGCGAGTTATGGTTGTTTATATATTTATTTAAGTTTATTTATAAAAATAGGTATCTAAAAATATTGTGTACTTATAATAAAAATGTCTGTTATCTAGTATCCATAACAAAAGTTCTTAATGATACTTAATTTGGGCTAGATAATTGGTGTAAGCGTGGAAAAAAATATATTATTAATATACAAGGTTTTTGGTACATGGGGTATGAAGCTGGCACCTACCCATGCTAACATAGGTAAATAGTGATATTAAAAATTCAAAATTGTAAAAATATTGTTTTATATTTCCATACATTTTGTTTTTTTGATCGAACTATTTGTATGGAGAATTCAAAATTTGGGTAGGTGCCGGCTTCATACCCCATGTACCAAACACCTTGTATAAATTGAATAATATATACTTGTTGAATCGTATTTTGAGTTCTATTACATTCCTACTAATATTATAAGCTTGAAAGTTTGTATGAATGTATAGATTTATGAATGGATGTCTGGACGCGAGTTAACGCGAATGAAGCTGCGAGCGACTACCAGTAGTTAATAAAAGATTTAGTTTTTAACTGGGAAAAAGTATTTTATTTTAGCCTTGGAAATGGAACCAACCCAAGACAAATACACCAGGAATCGTCACTGCAAAGTAGATCAAACAACTAACAGGTTGTCCAATTCTGGCAATATGGTAAACTGCCAAGTGGTAAAGTAAAAAGACCATATAATTTCAGGGGCATTTAATTTAGCAAGTGTTACAGCCGAATATTCAAACGGTTCTTAGTTAAATTGACGCTCAAGTACATACCACCTTACTCATACACAAAATCTTTAAGTAGCCGCTTAACACATTCAGGTTCTTGTCTTAGGTTCACAGCACATTATACAATTGAGTTTGCCGACTATTGCAGTAGACATAGAAGGCCGCACATCTATCCAACTAAATCGCACAACTAAACGATCGCATCCAACTATCGGCCGATAGCATAAAGAATGGGCTTCTATGTAAGGACAATTATATTGTGGAAGCACGCAATTTAGTTGTACGATAGTTGGCCAACTAAATTGTATAGTCTGCGTTAGCTCTTAGGCGACAATAAGTAGACGAGAATTTAGAGTACAATTTAAAAGTCGCACACATTATGTACGTTACAAGAGAGAAGAAAGATAAAATGAAGAATAAAAGCATAAACAGGTTGCTTGATGCATGGTGTACCGAACAGGCATTGGTGTTTAACTAAATTTATCTGCAACCAACCTTTAAATCCTCTATAAAAGATTCTGAAACAGTCAGCTTATTCATCATCACAGCCATTAAATTCGACCCACTGCTGAGACACAAGGCCTCTCCTGTTCAACGAAGGAGGTTTAGGCAGTAGTCCACCACGGTTGCCCAATGCAGATTGGTGGACGGAGTTATGAGGTGACCAATAACGAACCCATTAGTCACCTTCTACGACACCCATTGGAGGATATGGGGTGATGCTATTCTACTCTGCCGGCATCACGCGGCTAAGTTAGTTAGCCTATTGCCAAAATTAAAACAACCAATATTATAATAACCATAATATCATCCAAACGGATGATCAAAACTGGAATCCACACTACCTATTATTTATTTACTTCCAAACACAAGATGGCATTTTTGATAACGTGGTTACGGACGATGCGGCTCGTGACTGCGTTCTACACAGACCGATTGCAAGACGTCCCAAATGGGACGTTTTCGAGTGTTCACGACGCTATGACATATCGTGCTTCTAGTAGTACACACGAGTTGTCTGTAGTGCCGACTGTCGTTTCGTCTAAAACTAACAATTTGCAGTTGGTAAAGCAATAGTCAAAAATTTTAATTGAATTTTTATTTTGCGCTTCATATTATTTTTATAATGTTTTACAATGCAATGAAAGGATTAACTAAGAATCGTTTGAAATAAGTCGTTTGAATAACCCAGTTTTTACTGTACATCCAAGTCACTTCAAATTTGACATCACATATTGTTAAAACATAAACTTTTTTCCTTTGGTGGTAACTCAAACACCGTCTAAGCTTCGTCTTCACTCGCTGATACAGATTTTCTTGACACTGGCGTATCGGGCCTGGAGTTTCGGGAGCCTGACCTTGACCTCGACCCTGACCTCGAGCGGGAACCGGACCGTGACCTCGACCCGCTCTTCGACCGCGACCGAGAACGTGACCTCGACCCGCTTTTGGATCTAGACCGCGACCTGGATTTGCTTTTTGACCTGTAAATATGAATTAATATGTCACTAAAGGTGCTTTTCCACCGGCGAGGCGAGACGAAAATTGAAATCACACTGGCCCATTTCCACCAAAAATTGTCGTTAATATCAATCGCGCTCTATAAACTTAAATGTATTAAAAGTTTGTATCGTATCGAAGTGAAATTAAAACTGTTGGTTATTTAGTAATGAGATCTATAATTTTATTAAATAAAAGAAAAATGCATTGAAAAAAATCGACTTGCCTCAGGCGAGACTCGAACCCACATCTTCCGCAATCCGGGCGGCTGCGTTGACCAATTACGTAATTGGTCAACGCAGCCGCCCGGATTTTTTTCAGTGCATTTTTCTAGTATTAATATTTACTCAAAAATATTTTTTTTCCATAATTAAAAGAAATATATATATTTTATTTTTCCCAAGCTTATTACAATCAGTACATGTTAGGCATTGACAAATAAAAAACAATTTCAACATAAATCATAAAATTAATTACATGGTAGATGGGTAGCTACTAGTATCTAGTTCTAAGTTAAACTACATTTGCACGAACACATACTGGGTGTAAAAGACATGAACAGTCAAACGAAAACCACGTATTCTATACATCAAAATAAGACATATTTCAAAAAAAATATTGCTGGGAAATGATTTTTATTTTTTGGTGTTACTAAAAATTGCAAATTGTACCGCGCAATGTAAAGGGCTCAACTCGCACGCAACTCGCAATACCGCGATAATTTTGCTTGACGGCGGCCCCGTTCGTTAGTGTCCGTGCGCATCGAGTGAGATACATTGAACGCTAACGTTTTGAAGCCATTTTTTGTTATGAAATACTAAAAGAAATGATAATGTTTCTTTAGACAATAATTAAGAAATAACATATAGAATACGTTTTCATAAAAAAATGAAAAAAAAAATTATGACTTTGACCTTCAATAAAATCGTAACTATCAATTTCCCAGGTATAGTTTAAAGGAAGAAAAATGTTATGACGGTGAGCAGAATACATGGTTTTCGTTTGACTGCTCATGTCTTTTACACCCTGTATATCACGTCATTTCTAAAGCTTATCAGATGTATGGTTTCATTATGCGTATTTGCTAACAAATCAAAAAACCGGACTCCTTCCTTCACAAATATATTAGTGTATGTATAGGACAGCACACTACTCTTTAATGGTAATCTGTGGATTACGATGCTGGTTGAATAATTAGTAATAAGAAACCATGTAAATCTAGTTTGCTATCCCTTACAAAATAAAATAAAAAGTAGTAATAAGCCTCTAGGTGACTTAAAGTCTCTAGAAGATCTAAATAAGAATCCTGACAGCTTATTACATTTGCTAGCTAGTGCTGCCAACAATCCCCAAAGCCCTAGTCACAGTTCTCTCCAATTATCTAATTTATATTGAAATATAATAGGATTTCTGACTCGGATGAACAACATAACAGAGGATTTTTTGACACTTAGGCTCATTCTGTTTTCCTTGTACCAATCTATAACCTTCTGCAACCTCTCACAATCCTAGAGTTAATGCGACCAAAGACCTTTAAGTCATCAGTATATAACAGTGAGACGTTACTGAGCCTCAGGGTAAGGTCATTTATGTATGTAATAAACATCAAAGGCCCCAAATGCGAACCCTGAGGCACGCCGGACACTATGGAGATGGGCAGAGAACAGTATCCCTTCAAAGCCATCAATTGGCTTCTGTTAGACATATAACATTTCAGCCAACGCAGGAGAGAACCATATATTCCAATTGGCTAATCATCAATCTGTGATTGACTCTATCAAAAGCTTTTTGGAAATCAGTGTAAATAGAGACAACCTGACCATGGTCATTTAAGATCCTGCTAATGAAATTAGTGTACTCGAGTAAGTTGCTAACAGTTGACTTGCCCTTAACAAATCCAGGCTGTTGCTGACTGATATACGGTAAAGTGGTGATAAATTTGATCGCCGACCAAAGATTCTAAAACTTTGGCAAAACAAGCTAAAATGCTTCTATAATTAGTACAATCGCTGGGATTGTCTTATGTATGGGTATCACGTGTGCTTTTGACACTCGAGAAAGTACTAGATCGCAAGGACTTGTTAAAGATTGTATATAGCGGCTCAGTTAGAGACCCCGCACAATGCTTTGTGAAGCATACCATCTGGCCCAGCCCCCTTGTTAAATCTAGTGCAGTGAGCTTTTGAAAGATATCATCTTAAGAGATGTAAAATGAGAACAGAGGGTAGTTGATATAGGAAACCTTATCGATCAAAGCAGCGAACTATCAGGTATGAAAACAGAAGAAAAGCATTCCGAAAAAGCTCGTTTTGACGGAATTGACGGACTTGATCTCTGGCTCGTCACAAATGAAAAAAGGAGCTTTTTCGAACTAGTGAGTGAGCTTTCGACATTTTTACCAAAAGAAATCATAGCAAGACCTTATGAGATTCTTGGATCTGGTGCGTAGCAATCAAAATTCATCGTACTCTTGGGTTGTTAAATTTTTGGAATGGTATGCAGGCAGTAATAATAATGTTCAACTTCCGTGCGATCGTTTAATGGTAGTTAATGAGTGATTTCCGTTACAAGGATGTCAAGATGATCACAGGCATTGCAAAAGCGAGCGAGGCAGTATAAAATCTAGGACAGTATCAAATTATCGTTGGACCTTGAGATTATTGATTATAAACGTACCTTGAACGAGATCTCGATCGGCTTTTCGACCTCGAACCACTTTTCGATCGGGAACGGCTCTTCGATCGCGACCGACTCTTCGAGCGAGAGCGACTCTTCGACCGGGACCGGCTCTTCGATCGCGATCGACTCTTCGAGCGGGAACGACTCTTCGAACGAGACCGACTCTTCGAGCGAGAGCGACTCTTTGAGCGGGAACGACTCTTCGAGCGAGACCGACTCTTCGAGCGAGACCGACTCTTTGAGCGAGACCGACTCTTCGAGCGGGACCGACTCTTCGAGCGAGACCGACTTTTAGAGCGTGACCTAGAACAATTTACACAATTTATTCACTGCAGCACATTGATTTCATACGATTATTTGTAACTTGACGAAGCGCTTCGTCTTCATATCACCCCATAACGAGTTTATAAGGCTGAATGTGGAAGCGAACTTAACGCGGCACCTTCACTGTACATCATCATAACAGCCTTTTTAACTCGACCCACTGCTGGGACACAAGGCCTCTCCTCCATCGAAGGAGGTTTAGGCAGTAGTTATCCATTAGTCGCCTTCTACGATACCCATTGGAGGATATGGAGTGATGCTATTCTACTCTGCTAGCATCACATGGCTACTATACAACGTGTCACAGAAATAACACACACCCTGTAAGTAGTTTACTTGGAAACGCCTTCTGAATCAATGACACACGAAAAAACGGGCGTGTAAAGAAAGTTGGAAGGGAAAGGAAAAATTACACACCGCACATGTGAAATTCACAGACTCGGCTAAGAACGCACGGATTTTTACCCGCGCCCGCTGCGGTGGCGGAATGGAGTTTTTTTTTCAAAACTCACGAAATCGGAGTTTGTGCGGTTACGCAGCCGTCGCGGTTGCGATTATCGCTTGCAATCTTGGCGGTTGATTATCGCAAGACGGGCAGTTTCCAGACGGGTGGTTAAACGATCAGCCCACTGCGGTCGCCCGCCGGTACAAGATAGGCTAAGGACTCACGGAGCGATTTTTATCCGAGTCCGCAGCCTTTGTAGAATACAGATATTTATGTAAAAAATTAAAGCACATTTCACGACGCGTTTTACGCCCGCGGCGTGTGCGGTTGTAGTGCTCCAGTTAGGCTAAGGACTCACGGAGCGATTTCTAATGATTTCGGTGTGTGTGTGTGTGTGTGTGTGTGTGTGTGTGTGTGTTTGTGTGTGTGAGTGTGTGTGTGTGTGTGTGTGCACGTTTGTTTGTTTATTCGCGTGTTCGCGCAAATCATAATCAGAAAAAAACTGAATGTGTGTGGGGCATTATGAAATTGTGAATTGCAGGGCTTTCGTAATTTATAATATAAACTCAGAATTCGGAGAGAAATTCAGAATGTGTGAGTCCAACCTTACACTGTCAGTCTTTCCGTTGTCAAAAACGAACACAAGTAATCGCGGGCGAAAGAAGAAACAAACTGGTAATAATAATCGCGTGTGATTGAGCAAGCTTTCCCGCGTGTAAAGGCAGGTATCAACTTACCTATCACTATCGGAAGCAGACATGATCCTCTTCCTTCCTTTGTTAGCTGGTGGGCTGCGACTTCCGCTGCGACTGCGACTGCCGCTGCGACTGCGACTGCCGCTGCGGCTGCGACTACGCGACTTGCGATTCCCGGAGTCCGAGTCGGACTCTGACGTCGATATCGTTTCCTTCGACACAATCTTCAGCCGTTGCTTCGCGCTGAGTTTTTCTTCGGCCGCTTTGGCTTTCTCGCGGCGACCAATGCCCTTTTCGCCCTGTTGTATTGAAAAGTAATTCAATATAAGCAATAGAATATTTGACAACTTTCTTAAATAATTTCAAATTATTGAGTGGTTTTTCTTCAGAGGCGTGGCTGTAACCGCTATATCAATCAATCAAATAATTTATTCAGGATTCATTTTTATTATTATATCGAACTTCTTTAACTTGGACCACCATCCATAGTGTACACAACAAACTTATAAATTCTATTCGCAAATTTATTAACTTATATCCCGATTGCCTGATTCTGATAAAAAAAAATTAACCTACCCTACAATATTGTGTGTCATTGTGAGTTAGTTTTTATGTTTTACGTATGGTGTGTTTGTAGTATTTGTTTGATTTCAATTTTTTACTATGTGTTATTAATGTAATCATGTAAATGGCGTTATTGTCCTAATGAGTAAATAATAGTACATTATTGCAAAGGCCGCGAAATAGCCACGGCCGCCATTCCGGCCGAGGCATATATAGTGCTTTTCTCAAAAGAATGCAGGGAAATAAAACATACTTTACCTTTGTCGCTAAATATATATCATCTGGGGCTTAATTAAAAATTGCGTTATGTTTTTGCCTTTGAACCCGCGCGATTGTCGTTTAAATCTGGTGAAGTACAATCAATCTCCATTTCACTCTCTCAACCGTCGGAATTCATTTTAATTATAAATTTATAAATATATTATGTATGTAAATAACAAATCAAGACGAATTTTTATCTTTGCCGCCAATTTTCTATTTATCACCAAGACAAACGTATGTATGTCTATACAGCCACGTGAACGCAATTTGTACTAAGCCAAGAGACTTTAGTATGCCACGACTGATAAAGGAGATCCAATCAAAGAGTATTTAATAACTCCAGCACGCCTTTTCATACAACATTTCTGGAGCGTTGTAATGTTCCAAATTCAAAAAACGCTCCAGCAATGGATTTGGTTTTCTTTGTCCGTAAATTCGACACTTCCCGTGTTCTTTTTTCGAAAATAATGACAATATTTCCATGCATGTTTGAGAAAAGTTCTATAAAACCGAAAACTTACCTTCTTCCTGCCCTTCTTCCTGGGGGGGTCACTGTCGCTACCCGACCCACGACCTTCCTTGCGTTTCTTCGAGCGTCCCTTGCGACCTTCACCTGGCTCCTTCTTGCGCCGCCCTTTCTGTTTCGGCTCGCGGCTAATAATAAATTACAATACCTTTAGAATTGCAAGTTAATGATAACTTTATTAGGTTTCACGAAAAAAAGATTGAAATTAGAACGTTGTAACGTAAAGTCACCGTTACGAATGTACGACAAATACACGTGATATCCTGTGGGCGTTATGCGCGCCCCCGTATATTTTGCTTGTTAATAATATTGTTACGCGACATGACATGAGAAGCGTCGGTGGCGTAGTGCATAAGGGCGTTGTCTCCTACCTGGGAGGCACCGGTTCGAACCCCGCCACGTACCAATGTGTTTTCAAATTTTGAATTTATATGTACGTGAAGGAAAACATCGTGAGGAAACCTGCACATACCTATGAAGAAATTCTTAGGTTGTGTGTGAAGTCGACCAACCCGCACTTGGCCAGCGTGGTTGACTAAGGCCTAATCGCCCCTAATGTGGGGAAGGCTCGAGCCCCTCGGTGGGGACATTATACATATGAGCTGTTGATGATGATGATGAGTGTATGACGTTAAGAATTTCATAGTGGGATTTCTAGTTCATCAATCGCCATCATGAAGTCTGTCGCTTGGTTGAAGATGCATTAAAATGCATGAAAGAAGAAATTTACGTAAGATATGGGCTAGATCCCATTGCCTTCGCGTAATAGGGAAAAATATCAAAATGAAACTTAATTAAATAAATTGTTTTTGTTGGAAGTAACAATTATGGAAAACAAATATGGAATAGGATTCCGGCAACCTAAACATTCGTACAAAACAAATTAGAATTTAAGAAAGGCAACCTAAATTATGACAATCGACATTAGCCGGGTTGAGCATAGCCTTAAGTAACATTTTGTTACACATAAAGCCACAAGTGCCAGTATGGGTCATGCAATGACTCCAAATAGTGACAGGTAGTCTTTTTGGTGTTCGCGGTGGTCACGTGGCAACAACCAAACTAAGCCGAATTTTGGCGTACTTTTGAAGTCCCGTCCACTTTGGCGGACTTTTCCGTGGGACCATTTCAAAGCGTGAGAAATATTTCCATGTTTTATATGCGTTCACTGACTAAAAATCTATCTACGTTTTCGTTTTTTCAAGTCATTTTTTTTCTTCAAATGTAATGTTTTAAATGTCGAATTTGGAAAAAAGGGAAAGGTACAGTCGACCAAATTGAATCATGACCCACCTTAAGATCATTTTCCTACAGTCATTCAATACAAAGTAGGTTGAAATTCGCTTGAACATACATTTCTTAAGGAACGAACCTGTTATCAATTTATTAGACACTGACAGTGTCTAATAAATATGGCCTTTTAAAATTTTTTCAACTACTACTGGACATCTGACACATAACGTAATTTTATTTTTAAAAATTTAATAGTTATTCGTTTTTCTCAGTAGTGAAAAGAGTTTAGATTATCAACGGCATCTTATTTGAAATTACAATTGAGACTTTATTGCAGTGATAACAAAGATTAAAATTGCATAGATCTCTGACCCGTAATGACAAATTTTTATTCATATTTAAAACGTACTAAGTGCAACACGCATGATAGTGAAGAAAACCTAACACAATTTATGATTGTAAAGGCATGATCGGCCAAGTGGGTCATGATTCAGTTGGTTCGACTGTACATAGGTAGATTTTTATTAAAAACATTCCAATTTATACTAATATTATAAACAGGAAAGATTTGTATGTTTGTAACGGATAAACTCAAAAACTACTAGACCGATTTTGATGAAATTTGGTACAATACATATAGATTAGATGCTAGCCGTCTAGGCTACCTTTCATGCGCTAGAGAAAAGATTCGTATATTTGGAACGAATGAACTCAAAAACTACTAGACCTATTTTGATGAAATTTGGTACAAATGTAGATTAGTTGTTAGGAAACCACATAGACTATCTTTCAACCCCTAGCTAAAGGAAAGGTTTGTATGTTTCTAACGAATTTACTCAAACACTACTGGACCGATTTTGCCGAAATTTGGTACAAATATAAATTAGATGTCAGGAATCCACATAGGTTACCTTTCATCCCCTAGAGGAAGATTTGTACGTCTGTAACGAATAAACTCAAAAACTACTAGACCTATTTTGATGAATGATTAGATGTTAAATTCTAAGTTTCAAGGTTTTATATTTACAAATGATCTTCCATATAAACTTCATCCCTTATTTCAATCACTGAAAGCACATATAAAAACGCCAGATAAAAGGTAGCCTATGTCCTTTTCAAACATCTAATCAATATTTGTACCAAATTTTATCAAAATGCGCCCAATAGTTTTTGAGTTTATTCGTTACATAAATACAAATGAATTAAAAAAAATCCGCCGTACGAAAAAACGATTTCTCGGTTTGTATGGAGACCGTCTCCATATAAAACGTAATCAAAATGTTGACGATCGTATTGACGCGTTTTTAACTATCACCCAACAAGAGTTCCTAATATAAGAATTACATAAGAGAACTCACCCTTCTTCTCTCGGTGCATCGCTCCCGCTGCCAGAGTCGGAAATGTATTCGTCTTTGCGACGACCCCTGCCGCCTTTAGACTTGCTCTCTAGAGGCATATCGGCGAATAGCAACGCGTTCTTCGTCTTTTCTTTGTACTCCTGTCGCTTCTGCAACATCTGCACCGTACTCTTCTGTTGTTCTTCCTCGCGGCGACGGCGTTCCTCTTCCTGAGTAGCAGAAGAAAAAGAGGATTTCATCAATTGTAATATCATCATAATCAGCCGAGAGACGTCCACTGTTGGGCATAAGCCTCCACCAAGGATCTCCAACCCGTAGGCCTATTCGCTAACTTTTTTACTTTCTCGCATACATAGTACAGAGGAAGTCTTGTAATCGTCAAAAAATTTGACCTCGAGATTTTGACGGATTTACACGTTTTGGACCACCCTGAGTCCAAAAATATTTTTTTTTGTAATTATGTCTGTGTGTCTCTGCGTTAGCACGATAACTCGAGTATGCTTTAACTTATTGCAACCAAATTTAACAAGCATGTATCACATCAAAATATAAAGTTTCTTCAACTTTTGAGACGTCGATCACGAAAGTTAAGCAACCAAGTGCGAGGTCGGTACTTGGATGGGTGACCAAAATTTAACATGCATGTATGACATCAAAATATAAGGTTTCTTTCAAGTTTTTAGTCGTTTCCGGTATACGAGAAAGTCAAGAGGAGACCACTCCCGATTTTTTGACAGATAAAAGTGATGAACACGGTGGGAATTACATATCGATTGTTGTTTTACACGACACGCCATTAAGGCACTTATCGTGTAAAAACAGCAGTGAATGTGTCACTGCAAGAGCGTTGCAATCCTGGGGACTAAGATGATTATGCCTTCTATGACAGGTAATTACACTGGCTACCTTTCCCTTCAATGCGAATCGGTTTGCACGGTGCTCCACCGTGGTGAACAAGTACTCCAAGCGGAAACGAACTTGGGTTATAAAGGCTTTGGAGCTGCTCAGATGTAAAATATCCTGAGCTTAGAAACTATTCCAAAAAATTTGTCAGTGGTTTTAGCAATAGACCCGATGTAGCGATAGAAATTGAGGTTTGCAGAGGTATCCAGACCCAGAGATGATCATTAACTGCCACGGAGACGCCTAAATTTAAACGGACTAGGTATAGATAAATTCTACATAAATAACTATGTATATAAAGCGTCGGTCGCGTAGTGCGTAAGAGCGTCGTCTCTCGGGAGGCACTGGTTCGATCCCCGCCACGTAAAAATGTGTTTTCAAATTTTGAAATCATATGTACGTTTAATCGACACTTTACGGTGAAGGAAAACATCGTGAGGAAACCTGCACACACCAAAGAAGAAATTCTTAGGTTGTGTGTGAAGTGGACCAACCCGCACTTGGCCAGCGTGGTTGACTAAGGCCTAATCGCCCTAATGTGGGGTAGGCTCGAGCCCTCGGTGGGGACAGTATATGAGCTGTTGATGATGAAATGACTATAAATAAATTCTACATAAATGACTATAAATAAATTCTACATACTTAAATAAATTGGACGACTCACCTGCTGTTTCCTGAAGGCTTCCCTCTGTTCCCTCTGTCTGTCGCGGAGCGTGACTTCCTCGTCGTGTTGCCGTCTCGCTCTGGCGACGTGCCATTGCGCTTGCGAGAGCAGGTCAGCGCATGTCCTGGCCTCGGCGGCCGCTGCGGCCGGTTCGTATCGGGCTCTCTCTGCCCCTTCCCCACCTTCCGCTGACGCTAGCCGTTGGAAGTATCTAGAAACAATATTAGATTGTTTACACTTTTTAAACCCTCTACGAGACAAGTACTTTTTTATAACTTATAATAACTTTTTATACAGCCTGTGACATGTTCATAGAATGTTCGTGATTCATCCCGTTAGTGATTGACACTTTTACTGACATTATCCACATTGCTAATTTAAATCACCTTTAGTCCCTAGGGATTAAAACGCTATTTTAGTTTCCTGTTAACCTAGAACAAATTCTTTAGCTTTTTTCGAATAGATGTGATAAAAAAACATATTTTACTTATTTAAATAACCAATGAAAAAGACTGATGAGAAGAGATTGAATGCAGCAGAGATGAGAATCTAAAATGAGATGCCACTCCTTTTCTACTATTTATAATTCTTGTGTACAATAAACAATTAAATAAATAATCTTGAGATGGATGTGTGGACTGACGAGAATGGATGAAATGAGTGATGACTAATCTATACTTAATATTGTAAAGCTGAAGAGTTTGTTTGTTTCGTTGCATGCGCTACCTAATCTCAGAAACTACTGATTTAAATTGAAAAAATCTTTTCGTGTTGGATAGACCATTCATTGAGGAAGGCTATATAATAACCGAAATTAACGACCACTGCAACCACGGGCGAACACTAGTGAGTATATTAGTGTGAGTTTGAAAGTCTCCGGTGACAGGGAACCCGAAAAGCTTAGACCATTTAACACGGGACGTGGCAAACGAACGCGTTCCCCTCTCCAAAGTACATGAACAAACGTTCATGTCAGTTTATAAAAACTAGTTCACCGCGACGACCGACCGCCATTTTGAATTCGTATTTGTCGCTAAGCGGACCTCGTAAAAAATATTGGTTGCAGAGTGTAAACGACGACCAGAAACATTAAAGTTATCCTAAAACGGAGTTGCTTATCACACGGAAGTAATTTTCTATTCAAATAAAATACTATTTCACATAACAATACATTTTTTCATTTACAAATTTTGCGAAAGAAAAAACGATATAACAACGTTAGGCGATATGGTGGTACGCGTGTTTGCCTCACCCCCTGCGAAAAACGGCAGAATGTTTTCAGTACTAAATCTGCGCTATGCCACGTCCCTGTTAAATTAGCTGAAAAGGAATCGTTTAGGAAGGAATAAAACACATGTCACTAGGATAGTGATGGACTTCAACATAGCCGGGAGGTTTTTAGCCAACGCTACTTTACCACTCGATAACAAACGAACAATAAAAAAATCTTAAAAAGATAACGTTCGCCTTACAACCACAGTCTTCATATCTTTAGCGCAAGTTTCCTGTGCTTTAAAATTATATTGCAAATTTAAATTAATTACAATAAGGCCAATAAAAAATGTTAATAATATTAGCAGTTGAACATTACCAACTTTCTTTGCTGGTCCTTCGAGCCGGATTCAAATACTCACTTGTGCGAAACCTGGAGCTCGTGTACAGCCCGCAGTACTCTATGCAACTCTGATCGCTCATCTTTCAATACATGAGCGGCTAGGCGTCGCAGAGTGAGCGCAGTGTTGTACAATAACGCTGGATCGTGTGGAGCTACTCGTCTAGCTCGCAGTAAGGCTGAACGAGCAGCGCCGGGTCTTCCAGCCAGTCCGTGGGCACGAGCTACCCATGTTAGCCATTCTACGTCGTGGTACATGCGGAACTTGCGGATGCAGTTCTCGTACTGTGGGATGTTAATTATAGCAATAATAGCTTGTATCTAAATCAGCACCATAAATCATTACCTAACCATAAGTATCCAAAGTTAAAACATTCTTAGTAATTATTATCTTGCTTAACTTTTTTATTCATAGAGTTCAAGCAAATGACTCCCTTCCACCCAAGAAATTTATAGTTAAAACTGGAAGGCACACGACCATAAAAAAGTGAAGACAACTTTTTTGACCCCCAAGTAACCTTTGAATGTTTTCGTTACCTGTCTCTTTCTAACTCTCCCCACAAGTAATATGATGACGTGACACGTGCTCTACTGGTAAAAAAGAGACAAATGGATAATAAGATTTTAGGGCAAAGTTTTTGTCTTCACTTTTTGTTCGAGTTGTGGCTTCCAGTTCTACCCATAAATTTCTTGCTTCCACCTGATGGTAAGCAAAAGTGGAGTGGAGTAAAGAATGTAATTCTCTTCCAGCACATGTGTTTGTTTGTAGCCATGTAATGCCGGCAGTGTAGAATACCATTACCCCATATTCTCCAATGGGTGTCGTAGAAGGCAACTAATACATTAGCAAAGAGGTATTGATCACCTTATACTCCCTCCACCAATCCGCATTGGGCAAGCGTGGTGGATTACTGCTTAAACCGCCTTCGATTACAAGGAGAGACCTTGCGTCTCAGCAGTGAATCGAATTATAAAGGCTGTTATGATGATGATGACGACATGTGTTTGTGTTCACTTCTTACAACTTTAAGTCCTTGAAAAGAGGCGTAAAAGCTACCTTAAGTTGTGGCTCGTTTATTATCTCTAGCACTAGCTATCTTTGCATTTAGATTATGCCATTTGGAAACAACTTCATCACAAACAAAAATTAACCCAAAGACCAATAATATTTTTCAATAAATAAGTATTAAAATTAAACTCTGAAAACATAAGTAACTCTAAAATAGACTTGATTTGAGACTAAGCAAGTTTCTTTGCTATTGGACGCACGAGCTTGAATTCATAAATTACATCAACTTACTAAACTCTGTTGATCTTAATTTTACAAAAAGTTTATAATGTTGTAGTGCATAAAGTATGCATGATTAAATATAATTGTTACGAATTCGTAAATTGCCGTAGAAATCACGAGAAAAGGAATAGAATGTTCGAGAAAGTAATCGAAGCTTCCAGAAGGGCCTCGACGAATTAAACGAGAAACTTCTAAGAACGATGGGGACGTTCGAGCAATAATGAACCTACTGTCCTATCACATAAGGTTTATATTCGTCAAATGAGCTTGGTTGTTTGTTCGAGATTATAGTCGAACATTCTACTGTTTGCGCGATTTTCGTTTTGCGTAGTATAAAAGGATTGTTGATTGTAGCGTATGGACATTCTAAGTTTAGAAGCGAACAAGCGTGCGGATCAAAGCATACTCTCTAAGTGATCTAGTGTGATATACCGACTAAGGCGAATACTACGGAACAAGTTAGCATTGTGATTGGACTTTGGTGCTTGTTTATTGTAAACTTTAGAGTGGTGTACGGAATAAAGTCTCATCAGTGTCACCAGGTGTTTCTATCCAAATTAACGAACCCATAGCTCGTAACATTATCATCATGTAAACATGCTTCGTACAAATAAATTATCTTTATGTTCTAATTTTCGTTCTATGAAAATAAAGGCTGTTTGACTTTATTAGCGATTTGACGATTAGCAATAGCCACTCACCATCTGTATAGCGTTGATATACTGTTTCTGCTCAACGTAAATGTGCGCGATGTTCATCCATACATCGGGGAAGTCGGCGGTAGCCTCACGCACTTGCGCGAATATATCACGTGCTTCGTTGATACAACCCTGAAGAATAGAAATCCTTACTAATATTATAAATGCGAAAGTAACTCTGTCTGTCTGTCTGTCTGTTAAGCTTTCACGTCTAAACCACTGAACCGATTTTGATGAAAATTGGTACAAATATAGATTAGATCTCGGGGACGGACATAGGCTACTTTTTATCGCGAAAAAAAGGTTGTATGGGTTGAAAAAGGGGATGAAAGTTTGTATGGAAGTTCGTCATTTTTGAAGATAGAACCATGAAACTTTGAATTTAGGCACTTAATAAGACATAAAGAAATATTTGTTCTAAGAGTTTTTAAATTTTGACCTGTATGGGGGTGAAATAGTGGATGAAAGTTTGTATGGGACTTCGTCATTGTTAAAGATAAAACCATGATACTTTGAAATTAGGGACTTAATAAGAAAGAAAGAAATATTAGTTCTAGGATTTTTGAAAATTAGACCCGTGTGGGGATGAAATTGGGGATGAAAATTTGTATGGAAGTTCGTCATGGTTAAAGATAAAACCATGAAACTTTGAATTTAGACACTTGATAAGAAATAAAGATCCAATCCAAGATGACGGTTGTGACTTTTTAATATAATATCGATATGGGTATCACTTTTGTGGTTTTCGGAGGTTACGATTAGATCCAAGATGGCGGACGCGACTTTTTGACAAAATGTCAATATGGGTATCGTTTTCGTGGTTTTTGGGGGTCCGGATTACGAATAAAGCATCTATAACGAGATCCAATATGGCGAACGTGACTTTTTGACAAGATGTCAATACGGGTATCATTTTCGTGGTTTTCCGAGGTCCCGATTCCCAATACACCATCCATTTTGAGATCCAAGATGGCGGACGCGAATTTTTAACATAATGTCAATATGGGTATCGTTTTCGTGGTTTTTGGGGGTCCGGATTACGAATAAAACATCTATTTCGAGATCCAAGATGGCGGACGCGACTTTTTGACAAAATGTCAATATGGGTGTCATTTTCGTGGTTTTCGGGGGTCCCGATTCCGAATACGACATTTATTTCGAGATCCAAGATGGCGGTTGAGACTATTTAATGTAAAATCGATATGGGTATCATTTTCGAGATTTTTGGGGGTTCTGACTCCGAATAAAACATCGATTTTGAGATCCAAGATGGCGGACGCGAATTTTTAACATAATGTCAATATGGGTATCGTTTTCGTGGTTTTTGGGGGTCCGGATTACGAATAAAACATCTATTTCGAGATCCAAGATGGCGGATGCGACTTTTTAACAAAATGTCAATATGGGTGTCATTTTCGTGGTTTTCGGGGGTCCCGATTCCGAATACGACATTTATTTCGAGATCCAAGATGGCGGTTGAGACTATTTAATGTTAAATCGATATGGGTATCATTTTCGAGATTTTTGGGGGTTCTGACTCCGAATAAAACATCGATTTTGAGATCCAAGATGGCGGACGCGAATTTTTAACATAATGTCAATATGGGTATCGTTTTCGTGGTTTTTGGGGGTCCGGATTACGAATAAAACATCTATTTCGAGATCCAAGATGGCGGACGCGACTTTTTGACAAAATGTCAATATGGGTGTAATTTTCGTGGTTTTCGGGGGTCCCGATTCCGAATACGACATCAATTTCTAGATCCAAGATGGTGGATGCTACTTAACTTATTATTAATATGGATATCATTTTCGTGGTTTACAGGGTTCCATTTTGATATCCAAGATGGCGGACGCGAATTTTAAACTTGATATGGGTATCAGTTTTGTAGTTTTCGGAGGTCTCAAAATGGATGCTGTATTCGGAGTCAGGATTCAGAATACAGCATCCATTTTGAGATCCAAGATGGTGGACGTGACTTTTTAGCTTAATCGCTTTCACGCCTAACACCTGAACCAAATTTATTGAAATTTGGTACAAAAATAGACGAAACCTCGAAATGGAATAAAAGCTACTTACCTTTTTTGTGAAAAAGGGAATGAAGGGGTTGAAATATGAGATGAAAATTTTTATGCGATTCCTCATTACCGAAGATAAAACCATGAAACGCAAATATTGTTCTAGCGTTTTTGAAATATTGACCCATGTGGGGATGAAAGGTTGCGAGTAAGTAGCAAAGGATGGAGAAACATAAAATGGTAGATTGTAAAAATGCCATTTACTGTATTGCACTGTAGTTTGTATGTGTGTTTTTTGCATAATAAGTACCTACACAAAAAAATGCTGCCTAAAGTAATTATTTCACGCGGACGAAGTCGCGGGCAAAAGCTAGTTATATATATACACAGAATAAACTATTCTGAATTACAATTTTGTTATATGTTTTATTGGATTCTGTTATCACTGCGCACGTTTGCATGTGAAAGTCCTGCCTATTGGAACAGAAGGTATATCTTGAGAAAGAATGTCAATAATTATATTTTCGCTTGGGCCGAAAACGAAGTGCAAGCAATATTTGTTACGATTTTATCATCGCGGGATAAAGCATAAAACTGTACGCGAAAAATGGAATCCCAATCCTCGTTGACTGAATAATAATAATAATAATATATTTCTACGCTCACACCAATTATCTAGCCTAATTAAGTATCTTTAAGAACTTGTGTTATGGATACTAGACAACGGACAAATATACTTAATAATCTAGATATTTTTCATCATCATGAACAAATGCTCGTGTTCATCACACTAACATTTGCCACTACCAGGACTCGAACCCGGACCGCCCGATGTGTAGGCAGCGTTACTGACCACTCTACCACGGCGGCGTCATAATACATATTGTATTCCGTTTTACCGAAAGAACATGTTTAAATTAGGGCGCACGTCTCATTCGAATACTGATATTAACAACTCGTTTATGTTTCCACAAATCCGACGAATACTATCTGCAATTGCCATCTCATCTCCATAACCGAAATCAAATACTAGCAGCGAAGCTACCTTTTACATAAAACACCAATAATTACCACAAATGATACTAAGATATTACAGAAGTTAATACAGTATTATCATCATCAGACCGAACATTTTTCAAGTTGGTTATAAGTAAGTAAAGTTCCCACAGTCTTACCTTATGAGCCAAAACGCAACCAATTCCGTTAGCCGCCCAGATATTCTTCGGATCGGTCCTGAGGACTTGCCTGTACATGTTAAGTGCTCTTTCCTGATGTCGCTTCTCTCTGTCCTTCTCACGGCAAGGTTGATGTAATGTTTGAAGCCAGACATTGCCTATGGATAAGGATTGTGGATTATTATTAAATAAACGGCAAGGCAACTCTCCAATTGCGTCGCGATAGAGCCTCATTGAGCGCGTTTCACCGTCTGTACCACGGCGAGTGTTCTAAGGAGTTTTTTTCCCGAATCCCACAATCTCTCTTCCTTTTAAGGACTACGCGTGCTGGTCTACGTTGTCACAGACAAACTGTGGCTACCATTTTAATGCTTCGGCCGCACCTGCGAAGAAGTAATGCGTGGCGATACTTCGTACGATACACGCAGGTGCAGCCCTAGCAAAGTTATCGCGATAAAGCATGTGGCATTTCTTTCTTGAGCCTAGGGCGGCAGATTTTAGGGGGAGGCAAATTAGGCTCAAGATTTTTTATTTTATATTAGTCATAAATGCTCGAAGGGAACTACGGTATCGAATTTCAGAAGGGGCGGCATAAATTTATTAGCCTACTGACGGAAAATTTGTACATCACCCACCGATCACACGTGTTCCCTCCTTCCTACAATCCTGGGTCATTCAAGAGGCGTGAAGAAGCACCTCTTAGGTAAGCAAGGCGAGGGTGGCTAGCGCGGCAGTTTATCTCACGCACTAGCTATCTTCGCATTTGGACTCCACTTCTGATTATCATCAGGTGGAATGGAGTCATTTGCTTGACCTTTTTTTAAAAGAAGGAACCTATTGGTGGCAATTGGTTTGAAAAACTCTTCGTTTTGGATGAGGAGTCAGTAGTCTCCAGCTGCTAAGACTACGCTCCTTTTTATTTTTATATGACTCATATCATTATTTAGTTACAAGCGCCGCTCGTGCGGCTTGCTGAATCTTAGTCGGTCTGTCTCAGTGCTTCACTTTGCTTCGTCATAAAATAACTAGGACATCCACAAGAATATAATGTCCATTGTATATTTATTGATAACAAACATTCCATAAACCATTTGATAATTTTCCGGTTATGATCACTTGATGTATATTAGCATGTTTGATACCTTTCCGACCTTTAACCAGCAGTGGGATGTATAATGATGACAGTAAATGTGTGGAGCATCTCTCCAAGCACTATTTTGAATGGAAGCTAATTCTACGGAACTTATGACCGGTCATTATGAAGACTTTTTGTTGAAATCATTATGAAGACTTTGCCCTTTTGATCAGAATTACATCTGTCAAAACCTCGCGCTTAGCAAGCTGCGCTTAGTAAGTTGTTGCAACTTAACAGTGAACAGTGCAAGATGTTGCCAATACACTTAACATACTACGTACCGAGAGCGATGAGTGAATACTCGTCAGTTGAAGTAGCAGGGTTCTGTAATATCCTCTCGAACTTTTTCTGCCCTGGCCCCCACTCTTGCTGAGCCAGATGGAGGTTTCCAAGCAAAGACCAGGTATCTGGATGTTCTGTGTTCATATTTAGGGCTTCTTTGACCCAATCTGACGCTTCATAGATTTGCCCTTTATCGCGGGCCATGCAACCTAACCTATTAAAGAGAATGAGGCTTTAAGATTATCTATTATAGACCTAAATGTCAAGATTCGTATGTAAACATAAACTAGTAAAAATCTGTAATTAACGTGTCGAGCATATTAAATCTTCACAAGGTAGTTTAATATTTGTCACCACATTTACAAGCGTGTTCACAAATAATACTTGTTTAAGTAAAAAACACTGCTATGCGAAGTAAGGCAGTTTTCAGTGCGTGCCATATAGCAAGCCTTTCAATTCATAAACAATAATCAAACGACTCTTGGATAAGTACAGTGCCACAAACTTATCTGGCCCGGTGGTGGAATCTCTAGTGGTCAACAAAATGTGTCGTAGAAACGCCAAAATGTCTATGAGTAATTTGTAGTTACAATATTCCCGAGTTCTTGTTGTAAAAACAAGTGTTGAGAGACTCCATCTTTAACTCAAATCAACCATACAGTTTTGGTTACTTTAGTTACATTTTCACTTGACATTGGCAAAATGCGTACGTTTAATGTAACGCGACGCCATTAATTAAGAATAGAATAGTAGTTCCAATTTTTGCCACCGGGTCAGATAAGTTTGTAGCACTGTAAACGCAACGCGCTAATTAGAGCTCTGTGATTGGTTCGTTTCTGTTGCGTAGTTCACTTCATTGAATAGACCGACATTTTATTATTACAAACTTTAAGCTTTTGACATTTAAAGTTGCTTTTGACATCTCAACCTGTGCGTTGCGTAATATAGTTAACTACCTTAGCTATGCGTTATTTTTTTAAAGTGCTCAACTATTGTCTATGAATAGGTTTTTACGACCCTGTTCGTTCACGCGCACTGTAATGTTTGTGAATACGTGTGTTAGATCCTTACAACTCCAAGGGAAAGTTGAATAACAGTAATTTATTTTTCTGTGCCTTATAATCTTTTCTATGCATGTATCACGAATTAGAGGATTCAATAGTAGATTATCTGAAATATCAATATTTAAGAATAATCATACTACAACAGTCTGCCACAAACTGACAACTTTCTTCAATAAAAACTTTTGACTTTATGACAATCCAATAAAGTTGAAACTTAACTAAAGAGATTGGAGAAATCGAAGTGTAGCCGTCGTTACCAAGTAAACTTTTATTGGTAAACCAATACTTACCTTAAATAACAGTCAATGTAATTAGGATGTTCCTTTAAAATATCTTTATATAGTTTTTCTGCTTTATTATAAATACACAAGGCTTCATTTAATCTCGCAAGATTGTACATAGTGGTTACAGCTATTGAGTTGTAGTATTGGGCATCTAGGGTCTCAGCGTCAGCTTTCTCTCTGAAAGTTAAAATTGATATTTAGCCAAACCTGGAAATTCACATAATTTATATTTTTCTGCTTTAGAACCTTGTGAGTCATTGCGAACTTGCGACCTAAAATTAAGACGTAACTAACCACCAAATAAGTTAAGGTAGGCCTTGCACAGATTCTTTTAGCTGGGTAATCACCAAAAAATTAATTATCTTAGCCTGTAAGCACGATAACAACGTATAACAATACCTTTCCAAAGCTTCTTCCAGATATTTTTTAGCTTTATCCAAGTTTCCTAATCGGTAGTGCAAAGCTGCAACATTGTTTAAAATTTCTGCTGGAATATCGGCATTGACTTTTTCTTTGAGAATCTTCATTGCTGTGCTGTAGGCGTTTAAAGAGCCCTAAAAATATATAAAATATTGAGATTAGTCCGTAACTAGCTTTGCAAAATATATTTGTAAGAGACAATAATATCATCCAAAACAACACTCAATGTATTTTTATAATTTTCTTAGCATTTATCATTTTCTATTTCATATTTATACTTATGGTTCTAAGCTTACCCTTATTGTCACCCAATAATAAACAGGCATATAAAGATAGGTATCGTCATCTCAATAAAAATTTAATAAAGTTGGTGGGTTACCTATGAATAGTTTAATAAATAATGGCTGGTTTGATGACTGTCCTCGACTATCTTCAAAATCAAAGGAATGTTGAGTTATTTACATAGTTATGAATATTGGATAAAGTTATAGAGTGACCAAATGGACTATTTATAGAATTCGTTTTTCTCAACCAGAGGGAGTTTTAAAGTGGCTCCAGTGACAAAGAAACCGAAAGGGAATCATTCAAGTTGGACACTTTATCAGTGAAATGAAAGTTACTGGAAGAGTACGATGGATTTGAATGTTGAGAGATGGAGGTCAAGGGGAAGGCGGCAGAGAAAAAGAACGATGACAGCTGATAGAAAAGAATGGAAGGACAAGTCATACTGCACCGATCTCAAATAAATTGGGAGCGTTTCTTTTATGTTCTAAACTAGTATTTTCACTTTGGTTCAGACTTACCTGTAAATCATTCTGTTCTAATATTTGAGCCAGTTCAATCCAAGCTTCTACATCGTCAGGAAATTGTTCAGTGACTTTTTTAAGATGCTGTCGGGCAATGTCTCGTTTAGACTGTGATGACGAATTCGCATACAATGACCCCAAGATTTTCATGGTTTCATAGTTTCCAGGTTGTGCTTTCAACACTTTTTCAAAGCATTGCGCGGCCTAGACAATAATAACGCGTATTAGTGATTGATGGATAATTCCGACAGTAGCGTACACATTCCTTGCAGATAAGAGTTTATCAGAAACATCGATCACACTCGTAGTTTCAAGACGGTCTGAGCAGAGCCATAGGTAACATTTCGTTACACATAAAGCCACATCTGGCAGTATGGGCCATGCAGTGCTCCAAATAGTGACGGTTTGCCAACCTATCACCTACATAAAAGGGGCACCAAACCCAAAAAGTAATAATCCTTCCGTAAACAAACAAACAAAAGCCTACAAATAAAAGAAATGTTACACTATATGTTAAACGACCTCAGCGGTCCGGGTATCACTTTTCTAGTAAAGAATTTATGAATTTAATGGCTCAGATGACTGCACATCAGGATACCACAGGTGTCAAAAATTTTCTCAATGGCTTTTGGGATAAGGTTAAAATTTTAATAAAATATTAAAATTGATAGTTTCGGGTCTCCTTCTATGTAATATTCTTCTTGTCATCTAAGTCGTCAGTCATCATTTTATTATTTCAATAAAATTATAATTAAAAATTACTATTATCTTTTGTCTTACTTACATTTTCGGTGTCACCTCTGTATATGTACATCTGGCCAAGACCATAATGTGGCAACACAAAGTTTGGAGGAGCAAACTGGGTTGCCTGATAATAATATTGAAAGGCTTGGTCACAATCACCCTGCGCATGGAATGCTCTTGCGAGATGGTGGCAACTTTCAGCTCTCATTGCTTCATTTTCTGTGTTATGGAATGCATGGAGAGCTAGATGCTGAACTTTGCTGTAATCCTATTTAACAGACATTATTAATTTTCCATGAAACATTTTAACACTTCATTAATAGGCATATTTTTAAGAATCGAATGCAAGTGCAACAAACCTTTTTGAAGAAGAAGTGGTTGGCTAAATGATTTAGAACCATAGGATTTTTTGGGTCAATAGCATAAGCTTTGGACAACATTATAACCGCTATTTTGTTGGACTCATTCTCTTGAAGATTCAGTTTTAAAATAGATAAGCCAACAAGGGCTCCAACACACTGTGGATCCAATTGCAAAGCTCTTTCAAACGCCATCCTAAAACATTTCGAATATTATTATCATATCAAGTATTATATTAAGCATAGAAGTTTGATACTCACTGAGCTCATGTGCAGCACAATGAATAGGAACTAACAACATGATGACATACAAGGATACGGCGCGCTTAATTGCTTGTCAAGTTGGTAGATGCTTTTTGTTAGCTGTCAAGACATAGTTCTTCCATATATTTTGTATGGTATTAAGAAAATCGTGACGTCTAATGGCAGCTCCAAACTTACTCCGCGAATCCCACGAGAAGGCGCGGCAAGAAAGTAGCGCGAACGCAGCGCGACGTGGACAAGACTCCACATTTGCAATATTCGCGTAGTTTTCACAGTAACGTTCGCGTGTTCGAATGGGATGGACGTCGAAAACGAAGTATGTATCGCTGCGTCTCTCGTTTTGTGCGCACTAACGTGTCCGTGAATGAAGAATCTGGGCTTGTTTACCTCATCCGTACCGGCTCCAGACGTCAATAATTTTTTATAATTATTTTTATATTTTCTATAGCTGGATGATAGTGAAACCCTTTTTTGTTCGCATCCCACTATATTGGTTCGGTTTGGTAAGATTCCAGAAATTGCAACTCTACGGTTATCGACTGTACGCTCATTTTATCGGTAAACACCAACTGACACGACCAGACACCGCCGCTGCTAACAACAAACTGAGCGACTAGCGAGTGTGGAGTCTAGACGTGTTCACGCAAAGTTCGCGCGCGCTGGCCCTTTGTCGCGGGTTAAAAAACCGAAAAAAATCGGAGAAAATGGCGCGAAGCCGAGAATAACATGCGACACGGTTCCACATTACGTGTTCTTACATTACGGTTCCACATTACCTTTCGCGCCTTCTCGCGCGATTCGCGAGGTAAGTATGGAGCGGCCATAAAGTTCCTATAGTCAACTGAATGAATATTGAAATATATACATCAGTGGCGATTCCTCTAACTTGGCAGTTTGGCGCCGCCAAACCAAACATGACGAAAATAATTAAATAACTTTAACAATCTATTTTGTAAAAAGAAAAGTCCTTACTCAACGCCCAGCCCATACATACCCTTCAACTTAGATAGTTGAAATTTTGTACAGAGGTTCCTTTTATGATTTAAGAAAGGGACGAGGCCGGATTTTTCGAAATTCAACCGAGGTATATTTTACACCCTTAGGAATGAAATTTTGTATGAGAAATCGGTCATTTTCATAGTAAAATCCATAAAAATTGGTATATAGCTTTTCTATTATAAATTAAGAAATTATTAAATATTTACCTGGCTTTCTCTTGGTTGTTTAGTTTCATAAAACAGTGGCCCATACCAAGACGCAAAGCAGCTGGACTGTCAGGGTTAGTTCGGAGTGCTTTTTTATAAAATGCTAAAGCACCTCTGTAGTCTTTTCGGTTAAAAGCGATACATGCTTTACCAAGCAACGATGGAACATTGTTGGGAGACTGATTCAGTACGAAGTTGAATTGTGCATCTGCTTGTTCCATTTTATCGCCTTCAAGTAGACAGAAGTAAGCTCGTCCAAGAAGATGGTTCTGGAACATAAATATTTATCTAATACAGGATTTTTTTTAAATTTTTTTTTACAATTTAATATCTATAATAAAAATTTTTTTTTATTTACATGAATTTATCCAACGCATCCATCATAACAATTATGAACAATAAGAAAGTCAAAGTTACTTTATCCATCAGCAAAGTTTGCATATTTAATGAAAAAGACTGATTCATCTAATGGCAGCGCTTGTGGCAAAATAGAAGATGTACAACATATGCTGATGGACTGTGTCAAAAACGGGGCCGAAAGGGAATCGCTGTTTATAGAAATTCAATTAAATATTCGAGACATGGGTTTAGTAAAAAACATTTTAGCACAACCAAAATCAGAAGTAGCTAAAAAATTATGCACTCTGGTTAAACTGACCGAACATTGATTCCTTTTCTTATGTAAGGACATACCTAATTTTAAAGGTAGATACTTACCTACTGATTAGACTTTTAATATTTTTTTAATTAAGTTTGTTAAATTTATTGTTTGTATTTTTTTGTAATAGGGTAGATACAATGGGGCTGACATAACCATGGTTAAAAGCCACAAATTAAATAAAGAATAAAACAAAAAGTCAAAGTGAGAGAAAGTAGCTGATTGGACTGGCCACGCTCGGCTCGTCCAATAGCGACACGCCTACCCCTGCACGACAAAGTCAATGTTTTGTTTACTCTACGCCTTGCACGTACGTAACCCCGCCACATGCCGCGTTACGTAAAAAACCCATCCGTGTCACGATGTCCGGTGCTCCGCCACTTTATGCGGCTAGTGTCCTGTGATTTTTTTCTGTGGGGCGAGGTCAAACGTCGTGTCTACGTATACGAAGCACAAAGTTTTAAGGATTTAAAGTCAAAAATTATTAGTGCATTTGATGCATTGTCAAAAATACAACATTTTGTTAAAAATACATCTTTTTGTTAGTGTATAGCTTAAAAATTATTTAATTGTATTCTCTAAGGGTTTTTTCGAGGTTTTCTCGGGTGAAGTGAAATGCATCCTCTAGTGAGGACATAATTCTTTATATCACTATAAAAGCTCGCTACAGTATGTCTTTTCTTTTGAGTCGTTTTTGATAGCTATGAGTGATTAGACTCGCTGTAATGCTGGGGCCGCACTTGCGCCTATCGTCACGAAGCTTCGTGCTAGGACACGATACACGCAGATCTGACCGGCCGCTATCGGCTATCGTCACGAATATTCGGGTTGCTTGTGCGTTATCGGCCGGGAGGCGGTACGTCAGGGTTTTAGCGCGCTAACCTATCGCGCTGCGTGGTCAGACATGCGTTGTTCATTTCGAAGGTTGTTCTCCATTAGTTCAGACGCGTACGGGTGACTAAGTATACGATACAGCTGAGTTATTGCATTACGTAATTATTAGCACACAATTTAGAAGTAAAGAAAGTGATGATGCATAGTTAAACGCAAAGAAGGATAATAATACTACGCAATTTACACGTCTGGAAATGATTTCGGCCATCTTGGATTATTGCACGATAGTTCGTGCAAATAAAGAAATGCCACATGCTTTATCGCGATAACTTTGCTCGGGCCGCACTTGCGTGTATCGTACGAAGTATCGCCACGCATTACTTCGGGACGATAGGCGCAAGTGCGGCCCCAGCATAAGTACGTTTATCCAGCCGCTATTGATATTTTTTGGTCGTAATCTGAATTTCCTCCTTTACAGTGGTCATATTTAAGTAAGTGTGGCATTCGGAATTATTAATGCAATATTGCAATGTTCGAATTGCTTGCACTGCCCCAGAGCTGAATGCCATTATGTCCAAGTTGGTTTCAATATAGAATTGTACATTAAGAGATTGTTCTAGTGATAACCTGCTATTTCTATCCAGCATCTAATCAAGGTTTCTGTGTAGTATATTAAGTTCTCTCTTGCTTTTTAAATTCTGTAAGGTTCGTTTTGTGAGATTTTATTTGCAATGTTGCTCCTAGAATTAGGACCCTTGCTGAGTAAAGGCCTCCTCCAATCCTCCCCAGGTGTCTCTGTTCTGTTTTACGTTCATCAATTCAGGCTCAGCTTTATTGGTTTATAAGGCTATATTATAATTTTTGTTTGATTTTATGCAAATATGCAAAAAGTTACATAAAAGTTAACTTAATTCATAGTTAAGCTCGCATGTGCCCTGCCCAGGACGTGTTCCGTCAGTGGCTGTGAAAATATAATTGCGTAATTTGTATGAACTTGTTCAAAACTGGTGATGGAACTTCATAGTTCAAGGCCCGGCCATGTCCCATTCATCGCTCCGATGTATGTAGATAGAACATAATGGGTAGTTCCATTTTTTAATATACCTATGATATTGTTTTATGAAATTGTAAAAAGTACAACTTGATGCAACTGGTTGTAAAAGTAATATAGAAGATAAAAGTTTCTTTGAAAACCCAAACAATATAATAGATAGAAAGATATGGCAACACGTAAAAAAGATTACTTATAGTTCCACACCGAGTGAGTCATGTTCAGGTTTATTTCAAGCACATTCTTCTCATTTAACAACAGCTAACCTAGTAAATAATTTCTTTATTAATATTGGTAAAAATCTGGCAGAAAAACACCAAATACAGCCAAATCACACAACAAATTCCACATTTAATTTCAGCACTAGCCTGACCTCTTTCGCGTTACTTGACACCGACGAAGACGAGGTGCAGAGAACAATAATTGCTTTAAAAGATGATTGCGCGGTTGGATGGGATGGCATATCAAATAAAATTATAAAGCAATTCAAACATATTTTGGTGCCTCCACTTACACATATTTTTCGAAAGTGTTTAACCACAGGTCATTTTCCAAAGTGTCTCAAAAAAGCCATTGTCATTCCCGTATATAAGTCTGGAGATAAAAATCTAGTCTCAAATTACAGGCCTATTTCTTTACTACCGAGTATATCCAAAATATTAGAAAAACTCATAAACAAGAGGCTAGTATCATATTTAGAGAGTAAAAGGATTTTGTCTAAGACACAGTTTGGTTTTAGAGCAAAAGTTTCAACTGCTGATGCTGTCCATAAATTAACTGATCACTTAGTACAAAATCTTGATACAGGTAAGCACACAATTGGAATCTTCTTGGACCTCGCCAAAGCCTTCGACACAATTTCAATCCCTGTCCTTTTGCGCAAGCTTGAAACGTTAGGTATAAGAGGAGTTCAGCTGAAACTTTTCTCGAGCTATTTAGAAGAACGTACCCAATGTGTAAGGATGGACAGTATTCTCAGTTCTGAGTCAAAAAATACTACCTTTGGCGTTCCCCAAGGAAGTATTTTAGGACCTACTCTGTTCCTGATTTATATAAACGATCTCTGTAATCTAAATCTAGATCATGGCACAATCATATCTTACGCTGACGACACTGCTCTTCTTCTCGACACAGAGGAAGACGTATACAGGTATGCGCAAAAAGGATTTAACATTGTGAATAATTGGCTTCAGCACAATCTATTAACATTAAACGCAGAAAAAACGAAATACATTAGGTTTTCTATTCGGAAAAAAGTATATCAAACTAACCTACATTTGCATGCTCACTACTGTAATCTTTCCAGCAACGAACGATGCCAATGCCCAGACATAAAAGTCACTAATTCAATAAAATACTTGGGTATTATATTAGATGACACTTTGTCATTTAAACAACATATAGAAGCATTAAATAATAGAATGCGGAAGATGATATATGTCTTCAAAAAATTACGTAACGTCGCTGACTGGACATTAATAAAACAAATATATTTCGCTTTATGTCAGTCCATACTAACCTATTGTATTACAACTTGGGGTGGAGCGGGCAAAACATTGCTACTTACAATCGAGCGAGCTCAGAGAGCGATTCTCAAAGTATCTACTTTCCGGCCTTTTCTTTTCCCCACCAGCCTTCTCTATAAAAATTGTAAAGTATTAACAGTCCGACAACTCTTCATTCTTCACATAGCACTAAAACAGCACGCAACCCTTCCCTACAGCACCGATATAATGAACAAAAGACGGAAAGATATTGTTTGCACCCAAATACTAGCGAAACACGCTTTTTCGGCCAAATTTTATACATTTTTAGGTCCTCTTCTTTATAATAGACTAAATTCTATATTCAAGATTTATCCCATGAATTACAAAAACTGTAAGAAAGCCCTTCAAGATGGCTTTCAAAACATGTCCTATGAAGATACAGAGAACTTATTAACTGTATTTAAATAGTTTTAACTTATTTCAATCACTAATTTGTTTTATATTATCGGCACACATTATGTTATTTTATAATTAGATTGTAATTTGTAATATAGTGAAATTTCTGAAGATTATTTATATATTTTACACTTATTTTAGACGTAATCGCCTGAAACACAGGATTATCCTAGTTCAGGCTCCTAGATCATAAATTTTACCTTTGTAGTTACATTTGTATTCTATTTGTATGTATTGTGCTCATCTTTATTGGAAATAAATTATTATTATTATTATTATAATATTTATGATGCCAGAAAAATATACATAGCCTGGTGTTTCTCCTATGTAATAGAATATGAAGTTATTGTTAAGCTCCCTTTGGGATTATGAGAGAAACTGAGTTTATAGGAAATTGTATAAGTATGTATTTTATTTAATAAGCTACCTTTACTGGTGTATGTACACTTAACACCATAGCTTATAAGTTACTTCTCCCTACAATATTTTCAAAAACAAAATAATGCAAGAAGATACTTATCTGTATTTCATTGTTTCACAAGTGGATAAATACTTACAATAAGATAATAACATTACATACCTGATCATACATGATAATTTTGTCAGCCATGGTGTACAGAAGTGTAGCTTTTGTGAACAAATCTTTCTTCTTGTCCTTTGATTTCTCTTTGTTGGCCTCCTGTACATAGTAAGCGGCCAACATATCCAAGGCCCGCATTTGGTCTCTTTCAAAGTCCCTATAATCAATGTTGCCCTCCACCCGGGATGCCTCCAAGATCTTAAGAAAGTCATCGATCTTCTTCTGCTTATAATATGCAAGCTAAAAAAAATAATAGTTACTTAAAAATTCCACATACTACTACGTAACTCTTAAAGGTAATTACTTACGGCAACATTGATCCAAACGCTAAGCTGCGATCGCTCTTGTTGTAGTATACTGAGCACTTCCTCACCAGATGGCAATTGTTCGGGATCTAACTCGATCACCTAAGTGGAGGAAATAACATTCTTATCAAATAAACACGAAATAGCAATGTTTAACTCAGTTCCGACAGCAGTCGCCAGGATAGAAAAGTTGCAAGTTCGAATCCCGCCTCATGATTGTAAACACGAACTACTGTTCAACAATTACCTCGTCGGTGGTCCTTAAAGGTATTTCGAGAGACATTTTGTTGTTTTTTCTCTACACAGTTCTACATCACAAACTAATGGCACAATTTCACAAAAATAAAGAGAAATTATTGTTCACAGAAGCAAACTAAAGTAGACATACGCAACGCAGCGCAGTTAAGTTCGTTCAGTGACATTTGACATATTGACATTTGACAATTTGTTGTCTTAAATTCCGCCCGCACACAGGCACATCTAGTCTATACTGCCACAAAAGTACCGTAAAATGCTGTAACTTTGCCTTGCCAACTAAACGCAACTTTACCTATTTCGTTTTGATTACAATATCTTCCATCTCATTTTCTACTATTTAGCAATAATTTTACATTATTAGGGCAGTATATCTTTTTTTTATGGCAACTAAAGTGATTTGATGATTGATGATTTGATGGGAACCAAGGAGCTTATACTAAGAATGGAGTCATTACACAAATTAACAAAGTGAGGGCAAAAATTTTGACAATACTTGACATTTCAAATTTCACATTTCTCTTTCTAGAAATTGTCGTCATCTCTTTCTAAACACGACTACATAGAAACAAGATTTCCCCAGTATTTCGCCATCTTTCTAAAACAAAAGTAAAAAAGTAGCTAAAAACTTAACATATTGTATTCAATTATCAGTATTTATTATCAATGAAAGAAATAAATATAATATATTTACTTTTAATGTTTAGGTTTGTATTTTATTTTGAAAATCATCATTGTGATTCTTTCTTTAACTTATGGGAAATGTTTTGTTTACTTGACAATCCCACATTGAAAAGCATTGTAATATCTGATTATAATTTTCTAAGTGATACAAAGGCGATAGGCTAGCAACTTGTCAATTTTAGACGTATTGTATGGCCCATACTGCCAGATGTGACTTTATGTGTAACTAAATGCTACCTAAAGATCTACTTTATCCTTTTGGAGATTTTTAGCGCCATTATATGTATATTTGTATGTAAAATACAAAGAGGCGGCAGGCTGGTAACCTGTCACTATTTTTGGGGAACCACATGGCCTATACTGCCACATGTGGATTTATGGGTAATCAAATATTACATGAGGCTCTGCTTGATCCCTTTTAGGATTATGAGCGTTATTGTATGTATGTCTGTATGTATTAATACATAGAGGTACCCAGGTACCTTGTCACCCAAGTACGTGTGTAAAAATAATATGCTAAATAATAATAAATTTATTTAGTTTAAGAAATGTATAAAGATGAAAACAGTAATTTTAGCAATAGTTAGGAGCTCTCAGAAACTCAGAGCCGCATAGCATTTTTATCCAATATATTATTCATGATGGAAAATGCAAAAGGTACCCGGGTACCTCGTCACTCACATAAGGGTAACATAACAAACAACTAATGAAAGTTACAAGTTGATACGTGTTCGTTACACCATCTGCGAGGATTCCCCGCATGCTTTATAGCAACCGTGATATTGTCCAAAAAAATTCATCGGTCGATATACTGCTTGCAACTAGGGATATGGTATCGAAACGAAAGTATCGATACTGTACTAATGAGTAGAATCGAGTGGACACAGACACTCACTTCACATAACTCTAATTGTCGATCCATGGCAAGAACTTCTGTTTCTGTGTCACTCTTGCTAATACCTGGCGTACTGGCGACTAATATGGTTCTCCTACACCCCGCATGCGGGCCCTATCGACTAATCAAAACGGTTCCCCGAATGCGGTCACTGTTGCACGCCTTCCAGAAATCTCTCGCATCCCGCATGCGGGCCCTATCGACTAATTAAAACGGTTCCCCGAATGCGGGCCCTGTGGCACGCGTTTTAGAAATCTCTCGCACCCCGCATGCAGCCACTACCTACTAATGAAATTGCGTCATAAATGCTGTACGGGTGCGAGCGGGCAAGCGCTTTCAAGAAGCTTTCAATTAACATGACGTCACATGACCATTAGCCTAGCGCCAACGACTAGAAGCGGTGTACAGTTTTATATAAATATTTTTATTTTTCCAAGCTCATTGAATCCTTTGTCTAAGAGCGAATTGGGAAAATTTAAGAAAAAAATGAATGAATGAATTGAATAAGCTTTATTACATACACCAAGAAAAATAAAACAGAAAATACAGATATATCTATTACTAAGTCATTGTATGTACATACAATGACAATGGGCGGCCTTATCACTAAAAAGCGATTTCTTCCAGGCAACCTTTGGATGGAAAGAAATAAAAAGACAAAAACTGGGGTCGATGGTGTAACCATTTATGAAACAAAAATCAAATAAATAATTAACATATTATCCAAATTAAAATAAGTATCAAATAATAAATACGTATCTAATCTAATACTTCCAATAAAATATACCTACACACAAACATACATACATACAATAATATACTATATATAATTATACATATGAATATATATAACAAATAAAGCAATATATGTATACACTTGGATACCTACTTATTAAAGTGAAAGATAATATTCTGTAAAACTAGTCTTTTAAAAGTATGGAGGGATTGGGCTTTCCTAATTTTAATTGGATTTACTATAAAATGCAGTGGAGTGCTGTGGGATCTCTAAACTCAAATTGTCTGATGATCTTAACAACCGAGGATGAGAGTCGCGAAGGAATTAGAAACGATCTTTTAGATAGGAAGGACAGGTGGGATTGATTAGAATATTATACAGGAGGGACACGATATGAGCATTCCGGCGAAATAAGCAACCATTTGAGCTTACGGCGAAAATCAGAGACGTGATCATATTTGCGTAACCCAAATATGATTCTAATACAAACATTTTGGAGCCGCTCTAGTTTATTATGTTGCTCTTCCGTAACGTCTAAATAACAAGTATCAGCATAATCCAGGACAGGCAGAAGGGATTGAGCCAGCGCATTTTTAGTCTTGTTAGAGAACCATTGGAAGCGAAAAACCTACGACTCACTTCCTGCAACTGGCAGTTCCAAGACAACGTTGAGTCCTTAGACAATTTAATACGGGACGTGGCAAGCGGACGCTTCCCCTCTGCCAAAGTACATGAGCAAAGTTCATGTCAGTTTATAAAAACTAGTTCACCGCGACGACCGACCGCCATTTTGAATTTGTATCTGTCGCTAAGCAGACCTAGTAAAAATTATTGGTTGCGGGGTGTTTTCTTGTAAACGACGATCCAGAAACATTAAAGTTATCCTAAAACGGAGTTGCTTATCACACGGAAGTAATTTTCTATTCAAATAAACTACTGTTTCACATAACAATACAATTTTTCATGTACAAATTTTGCGACAGAAACAGCGATATAACAACGTTAGGCGATATGGTGGTACGCGGGTTAGCCGAGCGTGCGCTCCTAATAGCGATTACAATTTTTGCAACAGTGTGCACGAGTGAGTAAATGTGTCTATGCGTGTTTGCCTCACCCCCCGCGAAAAACGGCAGAATGTTTTCAGTACTAAATCTGCGCTATGCCACGTCCCGTGTTAAATGTTGGTTAAATGGTCTAAGCAAGGAGCTTATACTAAGAATGGAGTCATTAGACAAATTAACAAAGTGAGGGCAAAAATTTTGACAATACTTGACATTTCAAATTTCACATTTCTCTTTCTAGAAATTGTCGTCATCTCTTTCTAAACACGACTACATAGAAACAAGATTTCCCCAGTATTTCGCCATCTTTTTAAAACAAAAGTAGAAAAGTAGCTAAAAACTTAACATGTTGTATTCAATTATCAGTGTTTATTATCAATGAAAGAAATAAATATAATATATTTACTTTTAATGTTTAGGTTTGTATTTTATTTTGAAAATCATCATTGTGATTCTTTCTATAACTTATGGGAAATGAAAGGATTTATGTAATGGCAGCACTCTCTTTATGTGTCAATGTCCCGAAATCTCAACATGACATAAATTGTCGTAATTGACGTATTCATAAATATCGACTCGCGATTTTGGTACGGCTTTTTACATTTTAATAACTATAATTAGTGCAAAATGGTGCATCGCTGTATAGTTCGTGGTTACAGAAGTGTGTGGTATCCAGGATGCAGTGTGAAATTTCACTTGTAAGTGTTTTATTTGCATATTATTGTTCACCTAAGTAAAATTGTTTTTTCACATGTAATTCCATATGATTATCGTTATTGGGCGAAACTCCATAGGGGAAAGTAATTTCTGATACTCGGCTTTATTACTATCTGAATTTAATTAATTTTCATACATAAATTACTTATTCAAATATGTGTAAACAAATTGACTAGGGTGACTAGGATTTCCAGAATTGTTATAAAATAATAACCTTTTTCCTTTCAGAAATGGCAATCAAAATTGATATATATATTTTTTTAAGTCTTTGAAATAGCTGTTATATAGATATATATAGATTATATATATAGTTTATAGATTATTGTATATATATAATACATAAATCGTTCTACCCATTTTTGGTTGGGAACGTTTGTTTACAAACAAAACATGTAATTTGTGCAATGTACATTATTTTAATAAAATGGACCAGTTCTTGTGATCAAGTTTTTATTAAGGAATAAACTTAGTGTGTTACAGAATTTATAAAACTACCACTACTACTACTTTATTTATTTTTAATAACTACCCAAAATATACGCATGTAAAACTGTAACTTAAATTAAATTGATAATTATTTATTGACTTGTATTGATGTTTTGAAATCATTACAAAATTGTAAGCTGTGGAGTTCTTCGCCGGAGTCTTTCGCCATTTCTGCTCCATCTCAGCATAATAATTATTATTTCGTCCCGAAATGGTGGTAGGGCTTTTGACGATTTAAAAGTACTTAGCAAAGTCCATTTAATAATGAGCTTTTTCATTTTCATATTTCGCCAATGTTAAGTGTAAATTTACTTATAGTAACAGACAGTTGTACGGAAGATTAAAACTAATTATAATGAATGTTAATTCTTTGTCATGGTAAACTCAAAAATATTTTAAACTTTGAGTACTAATTAATTTTATTAACTTAACGAAGTCCAAGATTGTCCGTAATTATTTTTTCTGCTATAGGCACCCTACTAGAAAGAGACAGAGCCTCTCTAGAAATGTCAAGGGTTGTCAAAATTTTTGCCCTCACTTTTTCATTTGACTAATGACTCCATTCTATAGGTAATATAAGCTCCTTGGGTCTAAGGTTGAGTCAAAGAAAACGCCAAGATTTAAAAACTAGTCTGTGTCTGTCAATGTCAAATCCACTCTAACTAGTCTGTGGTCAAATCGCAGGCAGATAGATTTTCTTTCATAAAACTTTAAAATCGTGATCATAATTTATTAAATTAATTATGCCTTCTAGTACTTTGCCAACTTGTAATCAAAGAATAGGTATCAAACGAAAACGACCTAATCCTTTATTTCAAGAATGGCTGGAAGAACTTTATGAAATGGCACTAATTAAAAATAGCAAACTAACGCCTATGTTAAAAGAGGCATTGGATTCAATATCTAAATATCCTTTACCGCTTAAAAGTGGGGCAGAATGTGCGATACTTAAAGGCTTTGAAAAGAGACTGTGTAAGATGATAGATATGCGTTTAGAAATATACAATAGTGATAAAAACCTAAGGAGTCAAACTTCAGGCACGTCTGTTTCAGCCTCTGACGAAGGCTCTGAGAATCATGAACCAGAAGTAATTTTAATTGATAATGGAAATGTCGACCAACCATCCTCTTCAGGACTGCAAATAAATCATGCAGTCAATCATGTAGATGAGAGTAATGGAAATTTAGATCAGCCATCAACTTCACAACTTCAAAGAAAAGTTGTAATCAGTCCTCTAGATGACTTGCCTCAAAATAATCCTACAATTAAAGCCATTAATGATAATGTTGTATCTCCTCATAGCAGTAGTCTGACAAATGAGATGAGAGGTACAGTGGAAAAACAGATTAGGTCTTCAGAAATACCTAATGAGTTATATAAACATTCTCAAAACAATCCTACAGTAAATAACATCGTTACTAATAATAATGCTGTATCTTCTCATACCAGTCAGACAAATGTAGTACAAAATACAATGGACAGACCAATTAGCTCTTCAGATGTTACTCCTAAAGATAATGGGCTATCTAAACATTCTCGTAACAATCCTGCAATTAACAACATTGTCAACAATAATAGTACAGCATCCTCTCTTACGAAACAAGCAAGAAGTACAGTAGAAAGACCTATGACTTCTTCAGAAGTTACTTATAAAGCTAATGAGCAATCTAAACAACCTCCAAATAATGTCATCAATAATAATGGTTTTTCTCATAACAATCAGACAATTGAGATAATAGACTTAGAAAGCCAGACTAGCTCTTTGGAAGGCAATATAGACATTGATATGATTGAGATGCCTCCAGGAACATTTGAAGTTATATTATTGATTGACAAAAATGAAACTAGTGGGTTTGTATCTTTTCTTGTTTTTCATAATTTCTATTGTTGTCTGTATACTTACTACTAATTGAACTTTTTTAACCTTCATATACTTGCATGCAAATTTATTACACACATGCTCTGTGACACTGTTTGCTGTTGAAAGTTGATTTCATCTGTATTATTGCAATTGTATATTTCTTTATTATTTTTTGTTTTAAAGATTGATTTTAATTTTAAATAAGATGTTATGATCCAATAAAAAAACCTGAAAAATATTGGTATTTTAACTTTATTTGGTAGAAAGAGCCTTTATATGAGTTGTATGCGACGTGTTTGGAGAGTTCAATTGTAAAGACAATTGAACTCTCCAAACACGTCGCATACAACTCATAAGTAACTTTAGGCAGGAGTCACGGGTGACTCATTTTTGCTGCAATTTTTAGCTACATTCTTGTTAAGATCAAAATTATGTGAAACCTAACCCTTAAGAAAATGAAATAATTTTTCGCAAGTTTTCAAAATAGTAATAAAAATCAAAAATTGTGAGTATTCCTATGGAATTAGGCTATGTATTTGTATGAAATAAAAATAAAAGTCAAAGAATTTTTTTATTACAGAAATATATTAATTATCACTGTCACCACGGAATGGTTCTTCATCTGAATCAGATTTTTTAAATAATGGACTAATTCTTTTGTGGCAGACTCAAATGACTTGAAGAAATGAAATGAAATGAAATGAAAAAGCTCTTTATTTAAATGGACTTTGCTAAGTACTTTTAAATCGTCAAAAGCCCTACCACGAGAAGAACTTACAGTTCTTAGTTAGTGACATGGCTTGAACTTTAATAAAAATTTACAGGTTTTACATTGTTGTCCCAAGAATTCGGGATATTTTTTACATACTAAGTACTATTTGATTTTCAGGGCTTCTAAAAAGAATGATCAAACCGTGGCTCAGTTTAAAAAATATCGAGAAGTGAAGCATGAGTACCGAAGTCTTAAAGTTGGTGATTTCACTTGGATTGCAAGAAGCAAAGCTGATAATAGCCTCGAATTGGTTCTGCCATATGTGGTTGAACGGAAACGAATGGATGATTTTGGCTCGAGTATCAAAGATGGGAGGTTTCACGAACAAAAATTCAGATTGAGAAAATGTGGATTAAACAATGTCATTTATTTAGTGGAGAATCATGGCCGAAATAAACATGTAGGGTTGCCAATCACAACACTCATGCAAGCGTTGGCTAACACGAGAGTGCAAGACGGTTTTAAAATACATATGACTGATTCACTAAATAATTCCTGCAGATTTTTAGCCATGATGACCAAAAGACTGAATTTGGAATATAAGGTATTAATTCAATATTTTCATTGCTAACACATTCACTGCCAATGACATAATACTTATAACTAATGTCTCTTAAAAAAGGGGTTTCGAAAAAACTAAAATTATCTTCTGAGATATTCACTCTAATGATAAATATATAAATAGTAAATATCTAAACTAAAAACTTTTAGTTAAAACTTAGCAAAACCAACTTGCGCACACATGTACTAACTGGTTTACCAAAAGCACCGCACCCTTTTACAAGTTCAATTACATGTCGATAACTGCGTACGAAACCTCGCGCGTTTGCCAGAGTTACCAGCAAGTAATATCCCAAAAAAAATTCTTAACGGTCAATCAGATACGAATGTGCGGCACCAGTGGTACCACCAGTGAAAGCGTAAACAGGTGTTTGGTACAAGCCATCATAGAGGTATCCAGTCCATACAAATAATGTATAGATTTCAAAACGAATGTTGCATTTTCAATTTTCGATTACACCATACCATTTATATGAGTTTATTTAGTATGGGTAGTTATATAATATCTGCAATAATCTCTTGTTATATAATAATAATTATTATTATTATAAATGCGAGAACTTTTTTTTACTAATAGATATAAAAGTAAAATAAAAAAGTATGCAATAGGTTCTAATTAGAGATGAAACTGAGAGTTGTTTGGCCGGATACCGAATATCCGGCGAGCTGCAAAGCCGGATATTCGGCCCATAGCCTCGTTGCATGTCGTAACGAGTTTAGCGCCGCACAGTTGCGGCGAACGCGATCAGATCAATTCGGGCGGTTTTTACTAAAAGTTTTTAGTTTAGATATTTACCATTTATGTATTTATCATTAATATATCAGAAGAAAATTTTAAACTTTTTTTGTAACTTTTTCGACTTTAAATAAAAGTCGTCATAATTATAAGCCATTTTATTAATTTTTACCTCACAAAGATTAATGTATTGCATTTTAATATATGAAATTGTCGTAGTTTTTGAATATCCGGTATCCGGCCGGATAGTGTGTTACTATTCGGTATCCAGCCGGATAGTAAAATTGGGCCGGGTAGGCCGGATACCGGATAGTTACCGGATATCCGTTTCATCTCTGGTACTAATAAAGTAAAAAATGTAAAATGTGTATAATTTACATGCTCTATGTAGTTTTTTTATTTACTTAAAGTATATGTATTTTAATAAAAAATCATTGTAGCGACGCAGGAACTTTTCGGGTTACATAACTCCCGTTGACTGGCCTTTAAACGATAGCCTGGCAATCTGTCACTATTAGGAGGCACATCTGCCAGAAGTCACTTATGTGTAACCAATTGTTTCCTAAAGTTCCTGCTCAACCCCTTTTGGGCGTGTTTTCATTGAGGCATTTAGATAAATGACATGTTAATTTTAATTCCAGAATCAACATTTGAAAGGTAGCAGCAGTATGGCAACAGAAGGAAAACTGATGACTTTCGATTACTTCAATAAGTCCTCATCAAAAATGAAACCTCTGACAGTTAAACAAGCTTTCATCAAATTACTACTGCAACTAAAAGGTGTTTCTGTTGAGAGAGCCCTCGCTATAACTAATAAATATCCAACGCCTGCCGCACTTATGAAAGCCTATCAGCGTTGTCCAGACAAAAAAGATGCAGTAATGTTGCTAGCCAATATGAAATATTATCTAGATAACATCGATCGTAATATTGGGCCGGCAATAAGTAAGGACCTGTATCATATATTTTCTATAAAACCATCATGAATTGCAAACCAACATGAAGAGACGGTGTAACTTATTTAGTTAGTGGTGTGCCGTATCGTTAATTGTGAATCCGCGAATTCGGATACGATTATTGGATCATTAATACCCAGATCCGTGAATACGTAGGTATACAGACCTTAACTTTTCTACTCACAAATTGTGAGTCATACTCTGTGTAAATACGTGTGCCTTTTTAACCCTCGTATATGCGGGACATCACTACGTTATTATTTGTAAAATTTTGTTTCAAATTTGGGATTTGATTGGCATTGATTTTTTTTTTAAATCATGTGATAAATATTGTTTATTTTTTTATAAACTACAAATAAGTTAGATGTATATTTTCTATGAATGTTTTTATTGACATCTTTTCCTTCCATGTGCGCTGTGCGTTGCGTTCAATATTATCAAAATGAATTAAGATAACAAAGTTGTGTATAGGGTAGTTGAGTGTAGGTAAGTAAGAGCGTGTAGTTTCGTACAATTTTCATAACTATGTCACAGAATTTTGTATTCGCGCGCGAGATTTTGTAGTGGGATTTGTCTAGGGGTCGGCGCATTGTTTGACTCTGAAAGACTGTATTGTGCTTCACAAAACGTGCGCCCGCCCCAAGACGTTAGGTAGGTATAGAATAAAATAAGTTATTTAATAATTGTAATTTGCGAATTAAAAACAATACAAGGAATAATTTTAGTGTAGGTAACCCTACCTAATTGTATGCAAAAACCTGCCAATGAACCTGTTAAACAGGTAATTAAGATTAGCACAGTTGTGTAGGTACTAGTATTTATGATGAGTCAAAAAAATTCTAGTCTAAGAGCTTCGGCAAATGAAGAGGCTGGTCGGTATATTTGGCCGCGCATAGGATTACCATTTAGAAATTTGAAAAGTCCAAAATGCCTGACAGTTAAGTCCGGACATTTTAATCATCTAGAAGTCCGGACTAATCCGGATGGATGGTAACCCTAGCCGCGCGGGACGCAATAAAAATAATGTCTACCTGTCATGCTCGCGCTGGCGAACTTCGGCACGACCATGGAGGTTTTTCTAATATCTTTAGACAGTAAAAAGTAGTCAGTATTTTTTACTATTTTTTGCCTGTTTTGAAATTTTCTACCTACTTCTATCTAGGAGATGATGGTCGTGCTCAGAATAATATTTTAGCACACACGTGTGTGCGAAACCGGTGTAATATATATTTTAAATAATATTAAATAGCTTAGAAATTTTATATATAATACACCTCTTTTGGAATATCCTACTATCTAGGTAAGATCATAGAAATATGACTGTCGGGCTTAGAAAGAACTACTTTATAGCACGACGATTAATACTAATAGAACCGACTATGATTTTTCGGCGAAACGTTCATTGGTGAACCGTAATATACGATTATAGCGCTGCTAGGGAAAAGAGCTCGCACCGCCTACCGTCTGTTAAGATGGCGCATCTTCAATGTTGGCGCCTTTACTAGGTGCTAAGTGGTAGCCACAGATTTAATAATACAAGGAGATAGGCCGGAGTTTCTCCCGAGTTCTTGTCGTAAAAACACGTGTTGAGAGACTCCATTTTTAACCTCAATCAACCGTACATGTTACCTACTTTACTTACAATTTCACTTGACATTGGCAAAATGCGTACGCTTAATGCGACGCGAGGCCATTAATTAAGAATAGAATAGAAAGGAGATAGGCCAAGCCGGCGTTTATGCCCTGTGGGCATACATTTCCGCCATTTCGCCTTCCGATAAAGTCAAGTGAATACGAAGCTCAGCGATTTGACCGATCTCCTTTGCGGCTGTGCTTAACTTTCAATGCTTCGCAGTCCTTAAGACGCGCAATGAATAGTGTATATTACAGCATGCTCAACTAGAACCATATTTGTAGTACGGCCGCTGATCGCGACACTCGGTCTTCCTATGAACTCGGAGATTCGACATCTCCTTAGATTGATATATCTGTGGTGGTAGCACTGTCCGTAAATGTAACATTGTCGACCCTTTTGGTGCTACGCATACCACTTGGTACCAACCCAACCCATTTGGCAATAGGTAACGGGTTGATTTAACTAGGCCAAATCTTTTTTATGGTCAGTTAGTCTTATACTTTGTAGTTTACAATAATCAACTTATTCTATTTAAGTCTTCCTCCAGTAAGATTAAATCTGGTGCAGAGAATAAAGACTGTTTCTGCATACAAATCATGTGAACTAAGTATTTTGAAGGTTAGGTTTATGTAATCACTATTAACTTTATAACCTATTAAAAATAATCGAAAATATTGTGTTAGAAAACTGTGTTAAATTCCTCTTGGTACCACCAGTGGATACCTATAAGTATGTATTTACAAAGCGCTAAATAACTTATCGCAACTAATCGAAAATGTTGTGTAAGAAGTAAGTTTCTGTGTAAATACCTCTTGGCACCGCGAGACATTAACATATTAATCCTTACAAGAGACATGAGCTACGTAGAGGGTTGTGTAACACATTCTGGTATTGTATTCACTTGGTACCAACCCAACCCATTTGGCAATAGGTAACGGGTTGATTTAACTAGGCCAAATCTTTTTCATGGTCAATTAATCTTATACTTTGTAGTTTACAATAATCAACTTATTCTATTTAAGTCTTCCTCCAGTAAGATTAAATCTGGTGCAGAGAATAAAGACTGTTTCTGCATACAAATAATGTGAACTAAGTATTTTGAAGGTTAGGTTTATATAATCACTATTAACTTTATAACCTATTAAAAATAATCGAAAGTATTGTGTTAGAAAACTGTGTTAAATTCCTCTTGGTACCACCAGTGGATACCTATATAACCTATAAGTGTATTTACAAAGCGCTAAATAACTTATCGCAACTAATCGAAAATGTTGTGTAAGAAGTAAGTTTCTGTGTAAATACCTCTTGGCACCACCAGACATTAACATGTTAAGCCTTACAAGAGACATGAGCTACGTAGAGGGTTGTGTAACACATTCTAGTATTGTATCTTGAATAAATAAAACATAATTTTCTTCATACAATCTTTTATTGACATAACCAGTGACTGTGACAAGAGAAAGTAGCAGTAGTAACTTAGAGAAACAGGATGCTTCTGGTATGCACACCACATTTTAACTATCGATATATAGTTCAGATATAAGAGCACTTTAGGATGGAATCATCTTTTCCCAGTTTACGAATAGCATGCTAAATTACTTAAAAAAACAAACAAAATATACAAAATTGATTTGGCACAAAATAGTCCTCATTAAACATAAACATTTACTTTCAAAACGTATGCAACAACGAGATGTATATTGAGATTCAAAGGAATTCAGAAAACGTAATACCGTTACAACTTTAAAAAGACATCAATGAAACTTAATTGTGCCAAATCAAAATAGGTACTACTTTAGACCCTTATTTTCATCATCACATTGCGTTTCCTTACACATTAACACTTATGATAATAATTATATACTTACAACTACACATATCTTTGAAATTTCAGTGCAAGTTAAAGCAGATATAGGTGTCATAATCTTTAAACTAAAACATTTAGAATATGAAGAATCCAGACATGGCACAGTTTACCAGAAGTGATAAAATCTACAGGCTAAATTGCACATATTATTTGCTTATATAAATCTCAAAATTTTAGCTCGTGTAAATAATACTTTGTTCCAAATATAGTTTACTAATTTTTGTTTAGAAATATACACATCACATTTATTATTATCCAGATTTTTAAAATCATGGATTCAGCTGCATTTAGTGAACAACACACAATTTTAATTTAATAATTTTAGATTATACTAGGACACTCAAAATAGCAAGATAAATGCCAGAAATTATACTATTTGACTAAAAAGACATGAATTGGTAGCTCCAATGAAACTCAAACTAGAACCGATAAATAAGATGACCAGCCACCATTAATATGAGTTTTAGGTATAAAAGTACTAAGGTATACCATATTTTTTCTATTCATAAACATGCAGTAACCCTGTATGTATTCGAGATATAAAATAAAAAAGTGCACATAAAAAAAAAATTAAAAATTACCCTTCGACTTCAGTAAAACTTAAAAAAAAAATAAAAATAGTGCACTTACAATATAAATATACATAAGATAAAATAACTATAATTTCATTTCCTTAGAGAGTATGATAGTTTCGTTCAGTTTGGTTCTTATAATACTTGAATCCCATGAAGCCGATGGCCAGCAAGCCCAGTGTGAGAATAATACCGCCAATGAAACTGGGACCGTCAAATCTGGAAAGAATAATGTTTCAGAGGTTACATTTGTAATACTTTGACACAAAAATCGGGAGTGGTCTTCCCTTGACCGGTATACGACCGGTACTCAAAAGTTGATAGAAACCTTATATTTGTCACCCATGCGAGTACCGACCGCGCACTTGGTTGCTAACTTTCGTAATCAACGACTTAAAAGTTGATAGAAACCTTATATTTTGATGTCATTCGTCCATGTTAAATTTGGTTGCAATAAGTTAAAGCATACTCGAGTTATAGAGACGAATAGCTATTTAAAGGTTTTCACATATTTTCATATATTTTTAAAAAAATAAATTAAGATACAATAATAATAATAATATATTTTTACGCTCACACCAATTATCTAGCCCGAAGTAAGTATCATTAAGAACTTGTGTTACGGATACTAGATAACGGACATTTTTTTTTAATATACATAATAATTTTAGATATTTTTATAAATAAATATATAAACAACCATGACTCGCAAACAAATATTCGTGTTCGTCACACAAATATTTGGCGCTACCAAAATTCGAACCCGGACACCGCTTGATGTGTAGGCAGCTATACTGACCACTCCACCACGACACGGCGTCATTATTACCGGGCTTTCTTTGGCAGAAAATGTACTATGCCGTTCCATCTCCAAAATGTATAACGTTCAGTAAACAAGGCAATTTGTTCCGCCGTCAGAAGAAGTTAATACAATAATCGAACTGTTCAACTTTTTGATGTCAAAAGGTCGCGTGCGCAGTGACACGACGCGGCTGATAATATTATTAGATTCGCGTCTTGCGGAGGCGATATCGTTTCATTAACCTTAATATGTATTGAACGTAGGTTAAGGCACAAGCGTGTTTGTTTTTTATACTATGTTGTTAGCAGACATGCATATGGCGCGCCTAGTGGTAAGCAGACATCGTAATTACTGCAATCCCAGTTTTTCGGGCGGGCGCTCCGAATTCGAGCGCCTAGAGTAGGCTATCATTTGGCCCCCGCCTTAATTCTCTTGTTGAAATTCTGCATCAGTGGTCGCGAAAACAAAAATGTGTGTCAAATCGGTAGATTAGCCCAAGTAAAATCGGTATATTTGGATCATAAATCTGTAAATTGAATAATAAACACTAAAATCACAAAAAATTGTGGGCTTAAAAATGCCTAAGACCTTACCGATATAACGCGAGGACAGGCGCTATATCGGGAGAAATACCAAAAAATCTGTAGGTTTGAGAGACCACTGTTATCCATACACTTTCCAAGAAATGACCGACAACAATAGTGTTATAAGTGAGACGTCATAGTGACAACATTTGCACTTTAATCACCGAAATTAATGGTTTGCATTGCATCATAGATTTATTATTACCGCCGTTTATAGATTTCAGATTCATTGCCGAATCGACTAGGGCGAGACCAAAAAAATACACTGATGTGTGCGTAATGCGCATGTGTGCATGAAAAATAGTACTACAGTCTGACAGTTGCTGTCTTTACTACGTGGACTGACAGGCCTCCTTAGGCCCCTTGCGTGTACGTGAAATGGTCTCGTCTATCTATCTCGCTCTAACATACGGGTTAGTATGCTCCTTCTCTTTTACATTGCCAATCTAGTTTCCTATATCTATGGTTTGCATTGCTTTTGTCTGCATACCTACTTGTTAAACAATGTGTTTATATTTCTTATCGTTATTTTTTTTATGTCAAGTGGTTGGCAGCAAACGAGCTGCCTGGTGGTAAGTAGCCATCGTAGACGCTTGCATCGCTTACGTGAAATTCGCGCGCTGCGAACCCTAGTCCCCTCTTCTACCCCGTGGAGCTCCGGCAACATTACTCACCCACAGAAACACAACACCACAAAGTAGTGATATTTGGCTGTGGTCTTCTGTAAGGTGGGTATTAACACAGTTTGGGCTGCTCCAGATTCTAGTACGCTGTCCCCTACTTCGCCTAAATATGAAATATTTCGTTAATATTGCCATGTGATGCCGGCAGAGTTAGATCCTCCAATGGGCGTCGTAGAAGGCGACTAATGGATCAGCAAAGGGGTATTGATCACCTTATACTCCGTCCACCAATCCGCATTTGGCAAGCGAGGTGGACTACTGCCTAAACCTCCTTCGAAGGAGAGGCCTTGTGTCCCAGCAGTGGGTCGAATTATAAAGGCTGTTATGATGATGATGAATATATCAGACTTAATCCTGTACCTCAAAGCGCTCGAGAACGTATATTCACGTCTAAAAAGATCACACTTGACGCCTCAAAATATGTATACAAAACTTTATTGCTATTGCAATAGAGCCGCGTATAAATTCATATTTTTTAAGTGTTGGGTGTGTGTATTTTTTGCATGTGACTGGACGAATGCATATATGATACCTATTCAAAGTTAAACATGTGTCCATAGATTATTAATCGCCACCGTGTCTGGTTTTTATCGTCGGTATCATTTTCAGCTCACAAGGGGTTTTGGTATAGTTACCGACATCTTCCAACGTCTGTCGACATAACAACAGTATTATTAGGCATTGTTTTAGTATCTACTGACATGAAGATCAAGAGTCAAGTAAAAAAAACCTTGGTTGGTTTTGTAAGTTCCTAAAGCTATCTCGGCTTTTTGGAGAAACCCTCTTATGATAATATTTATCTTGGCTTGTTTACATACACCTCTGACCTTCTAAGTATGTCAGATATTTATAATTATAATAACCAAAAGGCATCTTGAAGAGTCATCATCATCTTAGTCAAGAGCTTCATATTAAGTAATTTTTCGTTCATCATTTGGTATGCCCTATTTTATATGGGGTCAGCTGAATATTTTTCTCTTCCATACATTTCGGTCAGACTTCATCAAAGCGTTAATACCTTTCTTTCCTATAATTATCATCTATGACACAATCTACTCATATTTTCCAATTCCATCCCACCCGTAGACCCATCTACATTTATATAGAGTTTTCCTTATATCTGGTTCGTTATTCAGTAAAGCGCATTTATCAAAAGAATCTTTGCCTTCCCATGGATTCGTCATATGCCGTGAAGCAGTTCGCTGTGTTTCGGATTGAAGGGAAAGGTAGCCAGTGTAATTACTGGGCAGGGAGGGCATATAATCTTAGTCCTCAGGATGCCGAACGCACTTGCGGTGTTAAGTGATTTACACTTAATATTGCAAGTGTCTATAGGCGGCGGTGACCAGTTAACATCAAGTGGGCCACCAAAAATATCACCATAAACGATGACATTAGCCTACTGAAGAACTTGATAGGATTATTTACAGTAAAACTGGAAGTAAATAATTTGCAAGAAACCGCTTGCTTACGTCAATGCCATTACGCGTGTATGACCTTGACTTTTAATACGGATTTAGTACGTTTTTATTTATGTAGGTATACTCTAGATCCGATTAGTTACCGCGATAGAAAAACCTCTCCTTAGCATATATGCCTATTCCCTGTTTATTTTAGCCATATGCAATGTGGAATTGGATTTTCCTTTTGATAAAATACCTATTAAAACAACGTTGTTGTCTGGTCTTCTTTCCACATTTAAGAAACACTCTTGTATGATATCAGACTTTCCTATATGTTAGGAAACATGGAGATTAAGATATTTATCAAAAAAAAAAAGTGAAATTATTCACTTTCCAAGAAATTAAGTTGCAAAGACACAAATTCAGTTCATTCAGTTATCAATCAACGATATCATTTACAAAGGCAAGGTTTTTCATTTAAAATTTATAAAATGAACTACAAACTGAATACATTGTTGGTCAATGGTCATTAATATTATTTTTTTAAACCGTGATTTGTACATTGGTTCAAATCAACGATAGGAAAACGTTGAAAGTTGAACAGATTAAGAACAAAACTAGAATCGACAAACTTTTTAAGTAGGTAAGATAAAAAAAGGAACGGATAATAATGTGTCACCGTGACTGTCGCGATTAGCAGTTTATTTTCATTGTTCTCAACCACCAACGCAAAAATTTATGTCAATCAATACATTTAAGGAATTCTCGAAATAATTTCAACATTAGCAAAATCGACACTTATGAACGCCACACACGATCAATTCGGCATGACAATAGGGTATTACACATTTTTTTTAAAACTGTTCTAAATCAATCCCGAGGTCGTAATTAACCAGTAAAATTTTTATTTCAATTGTATAAAACCAAAAATGCCTTAGAGCTTAGTTTTATTTTCGATTTTGAATTTCCGCGGAAACGCTAGCCGCCAATCTTTCGGCCCGTGACGTCACTCCGTTAGTAAACAAAACAACTGCGTTTTCAAAATCAACACAAAGCACGATACTTTGTTTATTAACAGAGTGACGTCACGTCGCATTCCAATATGGCGAACGTCGTTTTAAAGAATCAAAAAAGTCGATTTTTAAAATTGAATTATAAAATTTTAAACTGCGTATTTATGAATATGCCATGACTTGCCATGCACACCCACAGTCACACACGATAAATTTTACCGGACGCCCCTCCACTCGCGCTGCTGAACTGTCATGATAGTCTGTGGCGTACGTTAGCAATACTTTCTTTTGCATCTTGCAATGCAAGTCAGCTAATGGACCATCAAGTTACAATAATACCTAACGTTGTTATCGCAAAGAAATAAACCATTTCACGGCACATTAGCCAACATCCGAGCCTTTAGGGACTAGACGACAATGCAAACTGTCTAGATATCCTCTATGGGAAGTCCACCCTACAGGTTCAAAGCCCCACCAGTCATTGTTCTCGTAAATTAAATTTAATCGTTACAAGGAAGAATTCACGACCTAATGAAGTTCGGAGATCAGAAAAGACTCCAATAAATTACAAAAATAATATGCTTACCCTCTAGCATGTTTTGGTGGGATATCAGCTGACTTTGGAGTCTCCGTGGGTTTGGGAGTCACATCAGGTTTAACTGTGGTAGTGTCATTCTTCTTTCCACTGTCCGTTGGGGTTGTCGAATTTTCTTTCTTATCTGCATTTGGTGGTATTACGGTATCGTTCTTTGGCGTAGGAGCGACTGTTGGTGTCGAATCCTCTTTTTTCGGTGGCTCCTTTTTGTCAGTCGTTTTATTAGCGTCAGCATCGGTCTTGTTAGTAGTTGGTACAGCGGTGTTAGTAGCCACTGTAGTATTAACGTCAGGATGAGCTGGCGTAGTAGCTGCCTGAGCAGGTGCCGTAACGTTTGTCTGCGTATCTACATGTTGTGGCACTGATACTTCCTCTTTTGTTGTAGACGATGGTAAAGGTGTTTCGCTAGCAATTGTTTTGAGGACAGGTGTAGTTGGTGCAGGTTGTGCTGTGCCTATAAGCAAATAATAATAAAGATTAGGGCGCAATGCAAATACATCGAATGTAAAGGTTTCCTTCATTGGGAGTACTTACAGCCTGTAATTTAATTTCTCTTGCTTTTTTATTTTGAAATGAAAAAAAAAAAACTATTTATTTAAATGGACTTAATTTGCTTAGTACTTTTAAATCGTCAAAAGCCCTACCACCATTTCGGGACGAAATAATTATTTTACTTAAATAATTATCAATATGCTGAGATCTAAGAGGATATGGACAAGAAATGACGAAAGAAACTCCACAGCTTACAATTTCGTAATATTTCAACATCATTACAGGTCAACAGATAACTCAATATTACAATTTTAATGCGTAAATTTTACTCCCACGAATTTGGATCATTTAAATAATCATTTATCTTGTAATAATTTTCTTTTTAATATTATTACAGTTTTTATTTTATTTGTAAACAGGCAAATCTCTAACATTCTTCGGAAGTTTATTGTAAAAACGTATACATTGGCCCACAAAGGAATTGTTTATCCTGTGGAGGAGTTTTATAACAACCAGATCGTGTTTCTTCCTAGGTAGACATTATGCGAATGAAAAATATTATGCATATTTCTGAGAAATGTTTCTCAGAAATATGCATAATATTTTTCTTTACATACAGTAAGTTTTCCAGTATATTGAGACGATACAGTTAGAATATTTATCTCCTTGAATTTTTCTAAGGGAGTTACGCAGACCCAGTTGATAAATTGTTCTAATAGCCCATTTTTGCAGAACAAAGACGGTACTACACTAGGTATATCTGCAGACTCCCCTAGAGAAAAATTCCATACAACATTATGTTGTGAAAATAACTGAAATAAACCACTCTAGCCTCCTAATATTTTTAACTGCATATGCCACAGCCTTAGTTTACCTGAAAGTTTTACAATATGTGGACCCCATTGCAATTTGGAGTCTAACATTACTACTAATAAAGTTGTTTATTAACAATCATAGCTATTTAATTTAAGCACCCAATGGTAAGTGTCATATCAATAATGTTTTACATAAATATAACATTTAGCATGCTGAAGAAAGGAAACTTATGATACATACGCCTCACTCAGACACGACAGCAAATCTATACTTAGTACTAATGTTATAAAGATGATAGATTTATTTGTTTGTAATCAATAACTACTGGATCTATTTCAATAATTCTATCACTATTAGAATGCTACATTATTCCTGAGTGACATAGGCTGTATTTGATTTAAAAAGCTCCATGCGGCGAAGTCGCGGTCGGAACGCTAGTAAATTATAAATAAATCAAAATATTTTAAAATAAAAGTCAGATGACTTTTTAAACTTAAGAAAATGATGAATCAATCGATCGATACACATTACAGAGACCAAAAAAATGTATGAATCATGGTTTCCCCAGTTGATAAAGGTTCCCAAACATCAACTTTTACCAAAAAAAAAAATCTGCCAAACTCAGGCATGCTCTAAAATCAACTGAAATCATAGAAGTGGCGAAGAAAATGTGCATACTGAAATAGTAATGGAAAGTATAATAATAATTTATTGAAACAGTTTGATATAGTTTTGGTAATAAATTTAGTAGAGGCAGGGCACAACAGACGAGCTGTTTAAATCAGATCTGGAGCAGCTCGACCTGGGGTAGTGTAGTAACTCCACCTTACAGAAGCACCTCCACTTCTTTGTGGTGTTGTTTCTGTTGGTGAGTAAGGTCACCAGCTCCACGGGGTAGCGAAGGGGACTAGGATTGGTAGCACGAAGTGTCACGTCAGTGATGCAAGCATCTACAGGCTACAGTGGCTGCTTACCACCAGGTAGGCCATATACTTGTCTGCCAACCACTTGACATAAAATAATAATTTGATATAGTAAACAATATTTGTAACATCTGCTTTTTGAACTAAGACTAGTCATGTATCTTAGTCAATTTCTCCTATTATTATAATGCAAATGCTTAAACATAATTATATCTCATTGAAAACTAGCGAGAATAGTACTTTTCTGGAATATTTTAATACTACAATTTGAAACTTACTAACAAAATAGGTAGCTTACATTTTCATCACTTTCACAACCAGTCAATTTATCTAGCTCAAGTTGAGTATCATTAAGAACTTGTATTATAGTAATTATACAACAAGTTTTAATTGATACCTACTCAATTATCAGACAATAGATGACAGTCAGATAACAGACAAGAATACCTCAATTTGTTACTCTGAATCTGAACTTGATATTAATTATTTGAGAATTGGGTTCAGATGTGTTTTTTGATTTTTTTATAAAATTCTAAATTAATATCTCAGAAACAGTTCGCTTTCGGATAGTACATCCCATAGTGAAATCGACTAGTATTAAGTATCCCCTTCTATCTCCCCTTAACGGGTGCGCCACATACTATTGGGACAGTTACCAAAAAATTAAGGAGAGATGACCACATAAAAGGTGGGCAGACAGATGACTTATCACACAACACACTACTCGCCACTCCGCCATACAGTGTCATTGTATTCACATGACAGTCAACGAGGTCTAATAAATAATGCTGTTCAGTACAGAATTACAGAAGATAATATTCATTTTGAGTTTATTAATATCATTTTAATGAATTATTTTTATTTTTCCCACAATTTGTTATACTACAATTTTATACTTATTTAAATTTTAACTGGTATACTTTTGTACATATTTTGCCTATAGAAACATTGTTGTTCATCCCTTCGTCCAAACCCCGCTACTAAGAGTGGGTGCTTTCAATAACTTTTCAAAGAAAGTTTTAATTTTACAATATATAAAACTTGTTATTTCTGCAACAAATGCATTTATATGAATACTGTATTCAAGACAAATAAGGTTATTTTGCCATGTGATGCCGGCAGAGCAGAAGTAAGACATAACTTAATTTTGGTAGAACAAGCTACAGAAATTTTGCCAGTCAATGAAAATTTGATTATTTACCCCAAAAGAAATTAGTTTAGTAATTATCAGACTGCACCTATATTGATGCGTCTGAGCTACACATACAATCCAATCAAGTCCCTTAAAAACATCAAAAGCACTGTGAAGTAACTGTAGGTAGGTAGGTACTACTGTAGAATCTTGGTTTGAATAATAAGTAGGTATTCTAATTGCGTCGACCTACCCTTAGCGCAATTAGTTACATCTTAGTATATCTTTGTATTCTAGGAAGAGTAGGTAATTGCGGATCATAATATTAATTTGCAATATCTGCTCCACGTAGAATTTATATATTGAGGCTGTTACGATATTGTCACATCGTGGCATAGGCCTATAACGGTATTTTCGAAATAGAAAATAGAAACGATAGCATTAGTCTAAGACGTAATGAAGCGATAAAATATGTTGAAAAACAAACAAACTACGCATTAGTTCTCATGAGAAGGATTACACAAATTGCAATTTTCATGGATGCCAGCAGATAGTTTTCAAATGGCTTACCTTGTAATCCGTCTGGTCGACTTAGACACGTTGATAGTGAGAGTAAACAGATGAAAACTACGGTATTCATCATAGTTTATAATTATACAGTAGCAATATTTTATTACAATTCTTCAATCACGCTTCCTTCGACGACCAACAAAAATTTTGAGCTGTTTCGGAGAAAAACAGTGTTGCCCGCTTCCGCTTCTAGTGATGGGAATAACTGCGTCAGTGTTGCCAGCTGGGTGTTGACAAAAGTAACCTTAACTATATAAAAAAGAAACCTTTTAGTGTAAAAATAACCTTTTATTTATTATGGTCAGGGTTACACAGAAAAATACCAAACAGCGAGCAAAAAAAAAAAAAAAAAAGGTCCTCACTTGTGCCCTATTGCCGATCCTTTGAGTCGCGCACAAAAAACCGACCAAATAGGGTTTATATAAAAATAGGTTTACTATGTCGAATCTCCGAAATTCCGAAAAATCACCTAAAAGTAACCTTTTGAGTAGTGTAACCTGAAAGTAACCTTTCGGAGTTAAAAATCACCTAAAAGGTTACAAAAGTAACCTTCTGGCAACGCTGAACTGCGTTGATCTATTCTCAGTAAAGAAAATGTCGACTCAATTGCCATAATCGAGTTGTTGAAGTTTCTCGAATCACAGACTAGAGTGATACTTTCTCCAATGTTCTTGTTGTAATAAAAACAAGACTGTTGAGAGACTCCATTGTTAATTCAATCTAACGTGCAATTTAAGCGGAGAGAATAACTATTTTCACTCCACATTCGCTAAATGCTTAATGCGAAGCCATATATACCTTTCAAGATTAAGATTATGATCGACTTGTAATTGTCTAATCGAATAATAGTATTTAATCAACTAAAAGTTCCAAGAATAAAACAATGGGAAACCTTACCATGAGTTTTTAGAAATTATTTTATTTTATTCATTTATTTGGAATATTCAATTATAATTACGCTTAAAATATAATATAAAATTAACACATAAATCAATAAAGCTGCCACAGGTATATAAAAATCAATTTCATAAATGAGTTACTGTTATCAATTTTAACCCATAACACCATTCGCGCGGTAAGTCCCCCCACCGAGACAATTTTTGTAAACAATTTTTGTTGCTTGCCGCATTGTGAATTGTGTATTCTAACTATTCTTACAAGAGGTCACCGATATCATAGTGGGTTAACGTTTGTAGTTGTTGAGGTAAGAGTTGCTGGGGGACCTAGGTTTCTCGGGAGCGTAGTTTCTTATGTATGTCATACCTAGGTATAATTTCTTGACTAAACATTCATGTATTTGTGTTTCATTACACTTTATTAAAATGAGTAATAATTTGACTCGTCAACATTTAGAAAGTCTGACTAGGTATTTGTCTCTTCCTAACCACTAGAGCCAAGAAGCTATAGCCACGGTAATATTATCATCCAGTATTTTGACTCCGCCCTGTCCTTGAAATAAACGGCTACGACCGAGCGGGGCGTAAACACGCGGAAGGGCTGCCCGCTTACAGTATTTTAATTTGAAAGAAAGAAAATAAATTTATTGGCCTTCACAGAGCACGATATTACCTAATTATTAAAAACTATAACAACACATACATAAAGAAAAGAAATGTTAACAAAAACTAACATATACACCCATTATATACCTACTATTTACTTTATATTTAATTTCTACATTTCTTGTTTTATGATTGTAAATATTTTATTTTATATGTAAAAAAAATGTTGTGAATGAAATAGGAAGTGTTCAATAAAATACATGTTTTTTTAGGTAATATTTAATAAAAAAAAAATTATAGATTTGAAACACTTTTATTTTCAAGAAATTACATATTATTATCAACAAACAAAATATTGTTTTTTAAACTCCGCACAAATATCCCTATTTTATAATTTTCCATCAATCTATTCCTGTCAACAATCCGTCTCTTTTTCAAATCACCTAATAACCTGCCATTATACACCAAAAAAATCCGATCACTACAATACCTATCATTTATTACCCTCGTAAATTATTTCATAATGATATTTCATCATATTTAATAATATATGTAGTTAAGTTATATGTTGGTACTTAAGTAAGTAGATAGCCTAGTCTAGGAAACTACCTACCTACGTATTATGTAGTTTTGTTTTTAACGCGAACATAGGTAGGTTACTCGTTTGTCTCTTTTTTTATCCTATCCACTTATTTATACTTATATTCTTCCAGATTTTGCCCGATGGAAAAATCGAAATACCTAAATATTAAAAACAAATTACGTACTAGTAGTTAGGTACATAAAAAAATATTGCACTTTGCCATTTTGAATTATGTAGGTCTCTACTTAGTTCAATCAAATATTCACAATACAAATCGCATGTTTATGCCATTAAACAATTCACACCGTTCGGTCGTCGCTGCGGCGCATTCGCGACTGGATGCCCACCGGGTGCCCCGCGAACTCGAGGCGCGTAGCTATGACGCGCTTTCGGACCGTTTGTATGAAGATAGAATACTGTATAGATAATATTACCGTGCTATAGCCTATAGCTTCATGACTAGAGCACACGTATTACGTACCTACGTACGTCGTTATATTACTTGTAGCATGAGTTAGAAAGATACAGAGGGCCTAGACAACATGCGTTTTGACACTCGCTCTCGCTATCGCTAAATCGAAAAATGTATGGGATTGACATTAGCAATCGAAGTGACTTTTCGAGAACAAGTGTCGAAATCACGAAGCTTATATTTAGCGTTGAAATAAACATCTTTTCTAAGCCCTCAGGTAGGAAACCATTGGAAACGGAAACTTTCAGGAAACGGAAAGTTTCAAAAAATTTGGGTCAAAAGTTGTCTTCACTTTTTTATTGGTAGGGTGGCTTCTAGTTTTACCTATGTTGATTGATAGGTATTATAGAATATCAAATAATTGTGCGAAAAAAATAAAAGGTTATTATTATTTATAATATGAATAAATAAAAGGTTATTCTTATTCATTTGAACTAAATTCCCCGAGTATCGCTCGGGGAATTTAGTTCAAGTATTTGTCCGCAGGACTTGAGTGGTGGCGCGTTCTACTGCGGAGAATTCGTAGCTGATTGCCCTTTTTGTGTAAGACACTAGAAATGTCACATATTTGATTAAAACTTAAAAAAAATATTTTTTTTATTACATTTTAACATGACTTTCATTTAGTTTATAAAAACTAATTCTTAAAAAAATATGCATCCTATTCAATTATAGGAGAAACCATCGAGGGATAAGCTCACGGGGGAGTTCAGTCCACCCATATACTTAAAAATCGGTCCACCACGAGAATACCTATTTGTGAAGACTAAAAAAATCCCTCCCAAATCCCCGAATGTTATTTTTTTTATAGTACTGAAATTCAGTACTGTAACCTCCTAAGACCAATGATTATATTGGTCTGAGGTAAACTCAGACTTACCTACAACCTTCTTGACTCAGACCAATGATTGGCCTGAGACTGTAACTTTAAAAAATAACATTGGATTCAGTGTTGCAACAATAAAATAACATTAACAGGGGAAATTACCCAAACTTAAAGGGTTGAGGGTCAATGACTTAGGAAGACTAAAGTCATTGATGGGGGTGTGCTTTGTAATATCACATAAAATATAAATAATACTATGTAATATATAGTCTTTAAAGCTTAAACGCTATATACAGTCAGAAAAGTATCGGGAATGGAAGATTTGGTTTATGGTTCCAAATTAATTTGTTTTGTTGTTGTTGTTAGATTGGCGCAATTGTTTTCCATTTTGGCGCGGAGTTTGAGTTGCATCTGTTATTTATAAAAAATACAGTGCTGTTTTTAAGTTATATCATATATTATATACATATACTGGGTGTAAAAGACATGAAGAGTCAAACGAAAACCATGTATTCTATACATCAAAATAAGACATATTTCAAAAAAAATATTGCTGGGTAATGGTTTTTATTTTTTGGTGTTAAAAAAAATTGCAAATTGTACCGCGCAATGTAAAGGGCTCAACTCGCACGCAACTCGCAAAACCGCGGTAATTTTACCAGATGGGCGGGCCCGTTCGTTAGTGTCCGTGCGCAACGAGTGAGCTACATTGAACGCTAACGTTTTGAAGCCATTTTTTGTTATGAAATACCAAAAAAAATGATAATGTTTCTTTGGACAATAATTAAGAAATAACTATAGAATACGTTTTCATGAAAAATTTAAAAAAAATTATGACTTTGACCTTCAATAAAATCGTAACTATCAATTTCCCAGGTATAGTCTAAAGGAAAAAAAATGTTATGATGGTGAGCAGAATACATGGTTCTCGTTTGACTGTTCATGTCTTTTACACCCTGTATATATCTATAATATTGTCAACATTTATAATCTTTATTATTAAAGTTTGTATTGCGGATTTCATAATGGATAAAAAAAAATCAAACAAAGAGTTCGTCTTAAAATTTGCATCGCCAATGGAATTTCGTGTTCGGAGTCACTGCTGAAAATGTTACAGAAGGCATAATATGGTGAATCAACTTTATCAAAAACACGTGCTTAAGTGGTAGAAATCGTTCAAAAGCGGTCGAGAAGATTTGCCTCACTCTGGTAGGCCATCAGCCCATCACCCTAGTAGCATTTACCATTGGGGTGTCTTTGCCAACGGTTAGTATTAAGTTGGGAGGTGGTAGTGGGTCTGCCAACAAATCTTCACTTGAAACTGTGAAAAAATCAAACTTCTTAGTTAACGCAAAAAAAGATACGGCCGTTTATGTCGCGAAAAACTAATGTTTCGACACTCTCAAGGTAATCAAAATTCATAGGGTACTTCCCGTTGACCTAGAACTATCAAATTTGGCAAGTAATATTTTCTTATACTAAAAATACAGGGAAAACTCTGAAAACTGTATATTTGTAATTAAATCATATAAAATATAGTCATTAAAGTACGTAATCAATCATCGAGGTATGCGCTTATCTCGGGAACGAGTGGAGGTATCAAGTTGAAATTAAAACCATATACTCAGGTCAGGTCTACCAGTTCCTTGAAGCTGTGAAAAAATCAAACTTCTAAGTTAAGGCAAAAAACGGCCGTTGAAAAGATTATAATTATTTTAATTACATACTTACCTATGATGATTCAAAATAAAATCATAAATCAAAACTGTTGTTTTATTTCATGTTTATTTATATTATAGAATTGCCTCGGAAATAATTAAAATATATAAAAATTATTAAAACAATGGTAAGTCATTTATTGTGGTATCATAATTACATATTTTCAACAATAATACGGAAGTTCTGAAGCAATACGGAAGCAAAAAAAGAATTATGGCTGTGTGTGTACGCTTTAACTTGGGGTCCACGTCCGGAAGTCTCCTCGTGACGGACCCTGGTAACGTGGTGGGGAAACTTTCTCGGCGTGTGTGTGGCTTTTGATGTCAAGTGTGTCGCCTTGGCATTCGAAGTCACATGTCATCGTCAAGTTGGTTTTTGTTTTCCCACCATGGCTAGTCGTAGTCGTTGAGGAGGTGGCCTATAAGGCCGGCGTCGGCCAGCGGTCCACAGGGGTTGGCGTCAGTCAGTAGCCCCTGTGGGCTGCTGGCTACCAATTGGTGCACAAGGAGTGCCTAGACGGACAGTGTTGGGACGGCCTCGGTGTAGTTGCGCTCACGTGCGCAGATCCCGAGCCGTCCCGTAATAGCGCACTGGAGGTCAGGCCGGGGAGGATGTTTAGTGGGTATGAAGGGAACGCCTTTACCTCGAGTCCCACATATCCCCTGCGGTTGGCACCACCCCGCAGGGACGATGCGTAAATGCATTTGACCTCCCCGACAAAAAAAAGGTATGCTTTAACTTTAACCAAATTTAACTTGCATGTATATAACATCAAAATATAAGGTTTCTATTAACTTTTACCTGATCAACTGTGCCTGATCAACTGTACCTGAGGATAATCACCATCCAGCGCTTGAAATTTCACTGGCTCAGACGGCTATTGAAAATTTGCGATCTTCAAGACGTGAAATACGTATTTTTAAAGCTGCTGATTACCAAGACATTAATACTGAACTATCAACTATAAACTGGCTTGATCTTTTTAGTGATCACAGCATGGATGAGGCGGTGGATATATTTTATGCTACTATCAATACTATTATTGAGCATCATGTCCCTTTAAAAATCGTTAAAGATACTCGATACCCATGTTGGTTTTCTAAATCTTTAATAAGGATAATCTCTGAAAAACTTCTTTATCATAAAAAATGGAAATTATACGGTAGGCAGAGTGATTACAGTACTTTTAAGATGCTCAGAGACAGACAAAAGCGAGTACAAATTAACTGTTATGAATCTTTCATCCAAAAATCTGAATATAACATCAAAATAAATAGCAAATTTTTTTGGTCCTTTGTTAAATCTAAGAAATCATCTAGTAGTCTTCCTGGTACTATGTTTTGTGGGGATTGTAGTTCAGCAGATGGACAACAAATTAGCGATATGTTTAATAAATGTTTTCAGTCGGTGTTCCGTTCAGACCCCAATGGTATTGATGATAAAACTGCTACAAATACAAATAATAACTCACATAATTGTTTCTCCTCTTTAAATTCTGTTGATATATCGCCGGAATCCGTTGAGAAGTATTTAAATAAATTGGATGTAACTAAGGGTTCTGGCCCAGATAATATACCCCCTATCTTCTTAAAAAGGTGTAACAAATATTTAGCTTATCCGATATGGTATCTGTTTAATAAATTTCTTAAAATGGGTATAATGCCCTCGATATGGAAAAGATCATTTGTAGTCCCAATTTTTAAATCGGGGGATAAACATAATATTGAAAATTATAGACCCATTTCCAAACTATGTGCTATTGCCAAGTTATTTGAAAAAAATATTTATGATGATATTTATCCGGTTTTGCGTTCAATTGTTATAAATCAACAACATGGTTTTGTAAATAAAAAATCAACGGAGACTAACCTCAGTGAATTTATACATAATGTGGCTAATGCTATGGATCGGGGATTCCAGGTAGATGTAATTAATACTGACTACTCTAAGGCCTTTGACAAAATCTCACATTCTTTATTAATTCTCAAATTAGGTGAAGTGGGTATTCATGGTGATCTTTTGCGATGGCTAGTGTCTTATCTACGTGAGCGCAGTCAGGCCGTAACCATAAAAGGTTACTGTTCTTCCTTCGTGCCTGTTACTTCTGGTGTGCTTCAGGGCTCTCACCTCGGTCCCCTCCTATTTAATATATTTATAAATAATATACCCACACAATTTAAAAATTCTGATTTGTTGTTATATGCTGATGATATGAAAATTTTTCGAATAATAAAAGAACCATCTGATTGCTTATTACTTCAAAGTGATCTTAATATTTTGTGTAAATATTGCTCAGCTAATCTTCTTGATTTAAATATAAAAAAATGTAATATAATTACTTTTACCCGTAAACATAAGCCGATACTTTATAGTTATAGCTTGAATGGCATTGAGTTAGGCAGGGTCACCGAGGTGAGGGACTTAGGCATTTACCTGGACTGTAAACTCACTTTTAGTCATCATATAAACACCATGACTGCAAAGGCGTACAAAATGTTAGGTTTTGTTTTGCGAACTGCCAAAGACTTTAGGGATACCTCCACTTTAACTATACTTTACTTTGCTTTTGTCAGATCTATTCTTGAGTATGGATCAGTCATTTGGAATCCCCAATACAAAAAATACATTGAGGAGATAGAGAGGATACAAAATAAATTTAATAAGTATTTGTGTTTCAAACACAAGAACACTAAATCCTCCGAACCTGTTGTTGTTATACCTTCTTTAACTTCGCGCCGTGTCGAGAGAGATCAACTATTTTTATTCAAAATTTTAAATAATTACATTGACTTGATTGACTCACCTGTTCTTTTTAGCAACATATCTTTCAGATGTTAAACTCTCGTCAACATTCTTTATTTAATATACCACTAGTGTCAACTAATTATGGCAGTAATATCTTTTTATTGCGCTCTTGTCGTAATTACAACAAGGATTTCTATGATATTGATCTGTTTCAGTTATCGATAGGAGCATATAAGAGGGCAGTTAGAGACAAATTATATTAATGTCCTTTGAACTCATGTGACCTTATGACTTAAGACATAATCATGTTTATTTTTATTTTTTTTATTTCATAACTGCTGATTTTTCTAATCATTTTGTTTAATGTTTCTGGTTTTGTATTTGTAACTACTGTGAACGTTTATGTGATGATATAATTAATAAGTGGAAACTTGATTGGTTCATGTAACATTTATATGTGTAAGCTATTGTATTTTAGTATACCGTTTGTTTCCTTAATAAATAAATAAATAAATAAACTTTTGAGTCGTTTCCGGTACCATACCTACTTGAGCTTGCGATAATTATGCATCATTTACCTACTTGTAATTGTAGATGCCGAGAATAATGAAAGACTAGGTAGCTATCTTTAACATTAATTGAACTCTGTACTTAATAGAGAACAGGTGGCGTGTGATATACTTAGTTCAGAATAAATTAATTCGGTGTCTGAGATGAACGTTCGTTAATTTGCAATTTCTCTGCTTCGTGTGTTGTCATCGCCCCACCGAAGCAGAGGTTTAGGGTTGTCCTAACTGAGTTATATTGGGACACGAATTAAAAATGACAATGAAGACTTAAATGTTCACAATAAATCTTTTATTACCACACATTAACACTTTTGTACTAACTTCATCATCGTCATCATCCGAGCGATCCTCGATTAAGTCTAGTGACACCCTGCCCGCCTAGCATGACCAACGAAACTCGATGTGATATGATATGATCAGAGGCGGCTCTAGCCCTTGTGGCGCCAGTGTGCCACCAGTACCCTGGCGCCCCCTAGAAGGCGCGGGGTCAAAATGGAATAATTACAGTTATATTTTAAAAAAATCGGGTGCAATTAAATAAAAGAACTACAAAGTTGTGATTTTTTATTGTTGTAAATAAAAAATCACAACTTTGTAGTTCTTTTATTTAAAACTATAATATCTTACAGGACGCTCGCACACACGAATATACATATACATACACAAACAAAGGTTTTTAAAAAAAAAAAAATACTTATCGTGCTTTTTCATTAGCGAAATCTTTAACGACTCCGCTACTGATTTTCGAAGTTTGAAATTTCGATGTCTGTTAGTTCTAAAGTATACGATTTCGATGTACGTCAGTTCGAAAGTTTATGATTTCGATGTAGGTACGGCAGTTCGAATGTATGTTAGTTCTAAAGTTTATGAATACGATGTACGCCAGTTCGAAACTGCACGGTAGCGAAGTATGAAATTCTAACGTATATTAATTACAGAGTATGCCATGCCATGATTGTTTATTTCTGAAAGCGTTGCGTTTATTACCCTTCTTCTACCTACTTATAAAGTGTGCTCCAAAATTAAGACTAATATTTTATTAATTAATTAAAGTTAAGTAACCGCGATCGGAAAGTACTATTTATATGTATGTAATCAGCATCGACTGTCGCGCGTGTGTATCGATATCGATGCTAACGCGCAACTGTATCGATACTAACGCGCGACAGCATCGATGTAAAAATTTGTTCATTGCTGGTGTCGCAATGCTGTCGCGCGTTTCAGAAATGCGCGACTGAATAGATGCTAAAAGTCGCAGTAATCTGTTCATTGCTGGTGTCGCGATGCTGTCTGCATCGATGCTAAAAGTCGCAGTGTGTAAAGGGCCTAACATATAACCAAACCCGATCAATTTTTTCGTTTAAAATACTTAACTATTGTAATTGCGATAAGAGCTCGATTTGTATAGGAAACGTGAATAGCGCCCTTCGTAATAGCGTATTTCGTGCTGCCCATACAAATTTTATTGAGATAGGTGCAACAGCTACGTCGACTCGAATTAAATATAATTCGAAATATCCATAACAATAGGCAACATTTTGTTCATGATATTTTGACAGCCCTAAAGTTGCTATTCCTTAGGTTAGGTACTCATACTTATGGCCGCTAAGCCTCAGCGTAATATCTCACCCAGTTTTGTCTGTTGCTTTGATCTTCCAAATAGGTATATTTACCTTATAGACCGTTACTTTTTTAAAACCTGATTATTTAAGTGACGCTTCCTACATAATATCATCACCGTCGTCTTAACACATCATGCTTTTATAATTCGACCCACTGCTGGGACACAAGGCCTCTCCTTGTCCTCGAAGGAGGTTTAGGCAGTAGTCCACCACGCTTGTCCAATGTGGATTGGTAGACGGAGTATAAGGCGACTGGCGACTAATGAATCAGCAAAGGGGTATCGAACCCACCGAACCCCTTTGCTGGCCATTAGTCGCTTTCTACGACGCCCATTGGAGGACATGGTTACTTCATTACATGTATATATATATCATGTAGGAAGCAGCCCTTCATCATCATATCAGCCAAAAGACGCCCACTGTTGGACGTAGGCCTTCCCCAAGGATCTCCAACCCGATCAGTCCTGCTCTGCCCGCATCCAGCGGCTTCCCGCGATCTTTACCAGATCATCGCTTGGTCCACCTTGTGGAGGGCCTACCGATGCTGCGTCTTCCAGTAAGCGGCTGCCATTCGAGAACCTTTCCGCCCCAACGACCGCCAGTCCTCCTCGCAATGTGCACTGCCTACTGCTACTTAAGTTTTGCAATTCTTCGGGTTATGTCAGTGACCTTGGACCTCCTCTGGATCTCGTGGAAGTTGGACTGGTTATCATAGGTAAAGATAATCGTCGACAACTTCCTTTAGGCGGAAATCAAACTAAATTCTAGTTATCGAAAACTTAAAACCGCATATGACTATGAAAATGCGCTGTAAACACCATTATAACACAGCGACATACAGCTTTTAATATCCAGGTTAGTCGTAAGACAGCCGCTGTACAGCCTTTATGTGCTACTTGGGTAGTTAAGACTTAACCCAACACCAAACCAAGGGCTGGTGAAACCTTCCGGTTATACAGGCTGAAATCGCGTAGGAGTGCGCTGCTCTTTGCCGGTGGCTCTGCTTTCACAAAGCATCTACTTGACTCCCTATAAATTATTTTTATTCATCATCCTTGTTCCTATGGTCCCTCTGTCTATTCTGGGGTGGACATCACTCGGTAGGCCTTCAGTGCCTTTCAGGGTCGCCCGAGCCCACCCGAAGTGGTATCGCTAGCTCCCACTGTACAGTCTTCTGCCTCTTCTGTGGCGTCTTCTCTCTTCACCTCTCTCTCGCTATCTCACCCCTAATCTTGTGCCATAGTCGCTCGAAGTCCCGTAGCTGTCTGAAGTTCGCTTCCATACCTTCCTTACATACGAGGTCCGGGGTATAGATACCCACAGACTAGGTGATTGCCTGCTTGGTATACCATATAGGTACATAAAACATTCTGTATAATGATTGAAAGCGATCTTTTTCATTTGCAGCAAAACATGCGAAATCCCTTAATATCTTGGTAACAAATATCCAGTTTCTTATCCGAAGTAAAGGTGATTACTCAAACATAAGGAAGCCGCAAAACAATAAATAAAATATGCAAATCTCGACATCTCGCCGTTGGCATTTTCCAGAAATATGCAAAAAATAACAGTATATTTTTCCTTTTTTGGGCGCGAAATGGACACTTCAATCTGTATATTTAACGTCGGAGATGAAAATCTGCAGCTTTATTTAGAAGTTACGATGAGTGAAACTTGGTGTATTTGAATACGACGTCCTTTTCTCATTTTTATTATTTTTACCAGAATTCTTAAGGGGCTGACACGAGTCAAATTAGCGTCTCCAATATTATTTTTATAACTTCAACATCTCTAGTTATAAAGCTGAAGACTTTGTTTCTGAGATTTGTTTGGTTGGTGAAAGCTAGAGGCCATATAACATCACGCTATGACCAATAGGAGTTGTGCATCAATGAAAAAGGTTGCAAAAACATCAAATTTGTTCTAAAATAGTGCACTATCTGTAATGTTACAAGCATACAAACCTTTCCTCTTTATAATCTTAATACTTATATATAAATTACATGTCACGTTGTTTGTCCGCGATGGACTCCTAAACTACTAAACCGATTTTAATCAAATTTGTACACCGTGTGCAGTTTGATCCAACTTTAAAGATAGGACAGTTTTAATCTTGATAAGTAGCCCTCATTTTTTTAAAACTGTAATCTTAATGTTATAGGACAGATGTATGAAATTACCACAGCAACGGGTGGCCGGTATAGCTAGTATTAGTATAGATGAAAATGAGTGTACCTACACTTACTAAATATGTAAATATTAGACACGTTCTTCTATGTGATTGTAGTCGCTTTAAATTTTTGGAGATTACTCCTTAAGAATCGATTTGCATATATAAGGGGCCCGGTATGAGAAAAATGTGAGGAGTAAAATCTATCGATGAATGACCTGGTTACGTTTTTGAAGGTCAAAGTCATAATTGGTGCGCATCCTATGTTGCGCAACTTTCTAATTGTCAAAACACGGATGACAGCAGGTGCGCCATCTCACCTGTCTCGGAGTAAACTCCAGTCGTGCGTCGGAGCTGACACACACAATTTTTTATCACATACCACAGAAAGCACACAGAATACGTAAAACCTATTGAATTTTCTTATCAAGATGCTAAATTTTCTAATATGAATATTTAAATAATCAAATTTGATAATTTGATTATTTAATTTTTAGCAACAAGTTGATAACTTGTTTTGGTTGTTAGGAATCCTGATCATAGCCTAAGCCATACTGTGTATAGGAAAGCAACCCATACAGACAGATACCTCAATGGTGACTCTCACCACCATCCTAGTCAGCTTGTTACTGTAGGGAAATCTTTGTTTCAGAGAGCACACGGCATCTGTGACAACAAACATCTTTCTGGCGAGCTTACTCATGTTAAGCATGTACTGCAAGCTAATAAACTGCAAGTACCAAGACCACGTCACCCACGCCGAGTAAAAGCAGCCACAGTTGAGCGTCAACCTGCAGTCTTACCATACATGAAAGGAGTCACGGACAAGATTGGGAACATCTTGAAGCGAGCTTCGATTAAGACTTACTTTAAGCCGCTTAAGGAGATTAACCAATTTCTACGACCCGTCAAGTGTAATATACCCTTTCAAGATGCAGGTATATACAAGTTGGACTGCGACTGCGGGCTCTCGTATATAGGTCAAACAAAGAGAAGCATAGGCACCCGGGTGAAGGAGCATATAGCTGACATAAAACATAGGCGCGAAACGAAGTCTGCAGTGTGTGAACATACGCAAGAAGGGTCCAACCATTATATAAGGTTCGATAAACCACACATTCTCGCCAAGGAACGTCGATACATCCCAAGGATGTTGCGCGAGGCTATTGAAATAAAGGAACACCCAAATTTCAATAGAGAAGATGGTTGGGCCGTACCACCTGCTTGGGATCCAGTAATTAAAATTATTAAAACTCAGGCAAACCACCACACAGCAAGACCTAATGACACCGTGAGCTCCGTTTGCGTGAAACGGAACACTCCAAATTAATAATTAAAGTGACGGTAGATTTAACTATTTCATAAAGTTTGACAACCTACATCTTTAGTCATCCCGTGACCACGAACGCTGAAAAGTGTTACGAAACGTCGGGCAATAATATCATCATGTAAAATCTAATTACACGCGAGTTAAATCCGTAAAAGTTGTTTTATTTATAATGTGTAGTGCTCGCGCATATCTAAGAGAACATTAAGATTAATAAAGTTTTGTGAAAATGTCTCCAATGGTTACCGAGCTATGTGACTTTTTATTTTGTAAAGACCTATTAAATACACATCTTTTAATACACTAAAATTAACTAAATTTGAAATGTTCTTACATTAATTTGTTGCGTAAATAGTCTAATTTCTTAAGTATACTAGCTTCCACCCGCGATTTCGTCTGCGTGGACATTCCAGAATCTACCTAAATAATAAACATTTTTAACTAAATAATAAAAAAGGATTTTCCAGATACACCATTTCATCCCCCCCTTTCGGCCGAAGGGGTCTTCGGGGGTGAAATTGTCAAAAACGCTGACACATGTAAATATTATTTTTCAATTGTCAACCTAAATATAAAAGTTGAAGATCCTAGCTTCAAAAATTACGGACTTTCATACAAACATTTATCCCCTATTTTACACCCTTAGGGGTGGAAATTCCAAATATTCTTTCTTAGTGGATAGGATTTTAACAGATTACTAGCATTTTTATAACAAAATCTGTAAAAGTATTTGCTTTTGTTATGTTATCATACTTTATCCAAAACCATTTACTTATTTATTTAAAGGGATAGGCACAAGTCACAAAAAAAATATACATATTAGGATATCATTTATAAATAATTAATTAGGAAAAATTTACACATAGATAAACTGTGAAAAGTAATTCTTTATTGTGTATTTTGATGTCGTGACGCGAAGTAGTTTGTAACATTGACTACTCATCAAGCAGTCCAGGTTCGAATCCAGGTAGGAACAAAACATTCGTTCAAGAGTCATGGGTGTTTATATGATTTTTTAAGCTTAGTTATTTATAAAAAAAATCTAAATATTTTTTTGGTCTATATCTGTGGCATAGTGAAGGCCTAGACAGCAAGGATTTGTGTCATACCTTTCTGCTGCCTGTCAGGGCTACTTCCTGTCGCAGTGCCTATAATCATAATATCCTCGCTGTCCAGGCTTACACCTTGGTACAGTATCCTTTTCACGTATGTGGGAAGCAAGCCCGTACACATACATTTCTTCTTCAATCTTAATTAGCGTAATTACACGAATCTGAAATTTAAAATGTCGGCTCGTAGGTATCTATATAGCATAATTATATTAGCTATCATTTAAAAGAGCAAGATTAAGCGACGAGCTATAAAATCCCGATCAGCGCCAGACGCTTTTTAACGTAAATGTTGCAAATCAAATATTTTATGTTCAGTAAATCACAGTAATAAATTCAGAGAACGATCAGAAATATCGAATACAAATTATTCAAAAAATTGTTATACCTACTTTTGTTTGAAGATAAAAAATTTCAGTAATAATAATGAAACTATTCTACTTCATAAAAGTATAATGTTAGAACAATATTTTTAACAATAACGAGTCGAGCAATTCGGGACTAAAATTTTTTTTTACGTTATTCCAAACTCAGTAGAACAATTCTATAAAGTACATTACTTAGTGACTGAAGCTTTCATCTCGTGAAATATTTTTACTGCTATTTTTCATATTTTCGGGATAGCTTGAAAGGATCCCTGGCGGCCCGAGGGTCGCTTTAAAACTTAGTTATAGGAGTTATAATAGAAAGGGCTGTGAGATTAAATGGAAAACAACGCGTCGGCTTTGGTCGGGACGAGACGAGAGAAAAAAAGTTTCTCACAATTTCACTTAGTCACTTGTGGCAGGAGTTTAAGCTAAATATTCCTCTTTGAAGCGTCGTCGTGCGTAAGGGCGTTGTCATCCGGGAGGCACCGGTTTGCTGGAGGAGGGATTCTTAGGTTGTGTGTGAAGTCGATCAACCCGCACTTGGCCAGCGTGGTTGACTAAGGCCTAATGACCCCTAATGTGGGGTAGGCTCGCGCCCTTCGGTGCGGGGACATTGTACGAGCTGTTGATGATGATGATTCCTCTTTGAGAAGCGTTGTCATTCCTGATCAGTTGTTGTCTGTTGGAAATTGTTGATTCACATAACTTAATTGGGTCTTCCTACTACGGATGAGGAAGCGTCGGTGGCGTAGTGCGTAAGAGCGTCGCCTCCTCGGGAGGCACTGGTTCGATCCCCGCCACGTACCAATGTGTTTTAAAATTTTGAATTCATATGTACGTTTAATCGCCGCTTTTACGGTGAAGGAAAACATTGTGAGGAAACCTGCACGAAATTCTTAGGTTGTGTGTGAAGTCGACCAACCCGCATTTGGTCAGCGTGGTTGACTAAGGCCTAATCGCCCCTAATGTGGGGTAGGCTCGATCCCCTCGGTGGGGACATTATATGAGCTGTTGATGACGATGATGATGACTCCGGATGATGATAATTTATCGCGATTCGCTTTTAATTATAGAAGCTTTTATTTAACTTGCAATGTATGTTTGTTCGGGTGGAATCTTCCTACTGCTACTAATTCCCTAAAAGACTGATCGACAGAAGGACTCTAGGGCGGGAGAGACTCATCGACCAATATACTGGATTACAATACTAAAAACTTGTCTAGCTAGAGGATTATAATCCTCTAGGTAAGTTCGCCTCGCAGGCATGAGGACACGCCAAATTTTTCGCCAAAACTTTCTTAATAACCCGTTGATGCAAAATAGCTATAGTCATAAAAAATATGTTCGAAGCTGTTCCAACACTCTTTACATATAAACGCATTTACGTAAATTTTACGTAAGAAAGTTATGTAAATGTCTTGGAGCTGGTGTTGAAAAGTAATCAATTTCTAAATCTTAATTTAGTAGACTTGGAGACTACAAAGTCTTAAATGAGTCTACGCGCCATCCTGCATGATGCTTGGTCAAAAAATATTAATGGGTTTCTGAATGTATCATATGAATCAGTAAATATTGAAGAAATGTAGGTAGCAAATACAAGCCATTATGTAGCATATTTTAAATAAATACTTTCAGAGCCGTACCGCAAAGGCCACAAGTCATTCTGATGCTATATTTTTTTTAATCTTTCAGAAGCGTATAAATAATATACTATTACTATGTAAATTGGGATTGCTCATAAATTGCATCTACGGTGACACGGGTTATTTAAGTCAATAGCGTTGTCGCTCGTCTAGACGTTTGACTTGATCGCTTTCAGTAAATTGAAACTTCTCCTTATTCTTAATGACTTTACGAATTATAAACTCTCGCATCCGTTTGTTTCGCGTTGTACAATTTCCTTTAGAAATCTTTATTATCATGACCAGATAGTTCATAATGGAGCGAAAATAAAATGGCCTTAATACGAATAAGAAATACGAATGAACTTCCACGCTAACACCAATTATACAGAGTGAATTTTTCAAGTGGGATCACAAATCGATCCTTATTAACAATACTATCGAATATAATATAGGCTGTCTTTTTTTCGAAATCATTGGGTTCAATTCCTGGCTAGGATTATTGATTTAACAAAATATCCAATGATGCAGTTTTTGTTTTCATCAAAATCGGGCTCGCGACTCCTTTAAGCATTTTTCGATATTCCTTATAGTTAAGGATTTGACCCTGAAGGCTCACTTGAAAAATTCATCCTATATACTCCAAATTAGGTAAGCATCATGAACTTATGTTATAGATTAAGAATTAAGATAACGGAAAACTACATAAAAAATTTGATTTACTACAAATAAATGAAAATACATAAATATTCATGAGTTGGTGAGGGAATAATAATTTAGTATTGTCAAAGTTTCTAGTACCTAATTAAAACATTAATACTAGAGGCGTCTTAAAAACGATTGACATTTAAAATCCAGTTTGAACCTAACTATATAAACGATCTCGTTCAAAATATTTAGAGACATCTAAAATTAATATATTATTAAACAAATCTCTATCCTCATCTAACTCCCCAAGTAATTTCTCTAATTGAGTTCGCCCGAGCACTTTACTATATCAATTAAGATTCTTAACAACTGCTTTCAAACTTATGGCACTATAAAACTGAATGAAACATTATCTCAGTGGCCGTTGATTTTTAAACTGATAGTGTAGTAAAACATCTGCACCCGACGTATTGTTTAATTTAAAGTTTTATGAGAAAAGCTTTTCAGATCATTAATTTTAAATGCCACTCGAACCGCTGTGAGCGAGCTGTTAGATTACGGATATCTGTGCAAATAACAGCCGGAAGCTTGAACGCTTCTTAGCTAAAGGGACCGCTTAAATCTTGGGTCGTCTTGCTAGTTCGTCATGGTATTGCATAAATTTTGTACAATCTCCTCGGCATTAGCACATGATTAGATGGAGAATCATCATCATCAACAGCTCGTATAATGCCCCACCGAGGGGATCGAGCCTGCCCCACATTAGGGGCAATTAGGCCGTAGTCAACCACGCTGGCCAAGTGCGGGTTGGTGGACTTCACACACAATGTATAATGTGCAGTGTCAATTCCACACATTAAAGATTTTTATGATGCTGTGAGTGCCGAAGACTGATAATGATAAAAGTAGATGTCGATTGCAATAGTCTTTATTGAGCACTAAAATTAATATTATAAATTGGTAATTACAATACATTCTAAAACTAGGTCGCGTTATTAAATCGGCGATGTCGCATTTATTCTATACTACGCAAATGTACGGATTTACTCGTACATATTGCCGGCTCTAAGAAAAGAGGATTACAATATTAGGGGGTGCTATCGATTGGAATCTTGAATTGAACTGATGGGAGTTGTACAGGCGACGGTATAGGAGCGTCCAGACGTTCTTCACTCGCTCCTTGGGGCCGGGATCGTGGCGCGGGTGCAGGTGCCAGCTGCTCTGCCGTTCCTCGTGTCCATTTTCTTCGACGTCGAATACATCTGCACGTGATTCCAATTCCTGCTGCTACTACTATTGCCAACAGGACGTATATGACGGTGTAATGATGTATGTCATGATACGATATCTGGTCACTCAAGGTACTTTCTTCTTTCAGTTTGTTTATTCGATCGCCAATTTCCTTCAATTCAGGATCCTCAAACTTCTCCTCTGATTCTGTGTTACTTAATAGTGATTGTTCTAACGTAAAGTTCAATATCGTGTTTATTGAAGGCATCTCTAGCCTTCCAACATGCTTTTTCAATTCGAATCTGTTTTCAAACAGTTTGTGAGAATAAATTGTGAATTTGTCGGCTTTGATAACGCATTCGTCAGAAATGCTGACTAAATTAGTGCGCGCCAGACTATAGCTCGTAACTTGATCCGCGCAAATCGCTCTCAGATGGCAGGTATCGCAACAAAAATATAAATAAGTGTTTATCTTATTTAAGTTCATCCACTTATTTTCACACGCGGCTTTGCTTGTCTGACATTTATTTTTATTTTTCATGCATAAGTCTTTATCCGTCTTCAAAGCGTATATAGGGTTTTGTAGATAGCACATGTAATTCTCCGACTCATGCATTAGACATTGTCCAAGGTCATCAGTTGTCACGGGTAGGTAGGAATCCTTTTTTATGTTCATTCCTACATAATCCGATATTGGTATTATTTGTATCATGTCATTCTGAACTTGTTGTGGTATGGAAATTATTTTATATAACTCGTAACTGTCTCGGCTAACGAGTGGAAGTCGTATCTCGAATAACATGTACTCAGCTGTCATTCTGGCCTTGATTTTCAAGAGATGATATATGCTTTGGAAATCGGTTTGGATGTTGTCAATCGGTAGTATGACGTCCTTAGACACCTGACTCGATATGATGTTGAGCTCATCTTGTAATTGCTGTGGTGTCATCAGATGAATATTAAATTTCCCATTATAAATATTTGTTACGGTGTCGATAAGAGTATCCTGTATATTTTTCAAGAAAGAATGCATGCTATTAGCAGACATTACTGCTAAAATAAACTGATTTGTGTACTGAGTTCTTTCTATTTCCGTCTTAAGAAGGTTGGTAGCCCTTTCAAGGTTCACAATATGCCGATTTAGCATCTTATGCTGCTTCTGTATGGCAAACTCAGCTCGTTTCACAAAATTATATTCCGCTTCTATGATAGACGTTTGATTTTTGAACAAGTTGTATAGATGTTTCTCGTTGTTTCTTAGTAGCGTTATGTCTTTCTGATATTGCTCTGCGAAGCGGTCATCAAGGACGCCGAACAGATCGCCTGCGATGTTTCCAATGGCATTGATCAGCCCTCGCTTTTGTCGCTGTCGTAAAGATGAAGTATTTTGTCGATTCAGAATAGAATTGTAGTATTCTAATTCCGTAAATGCATGGTCCAGCTGTTCTAAAATGACGTCACATGATGTTATGTCCTTGATAGGTGCACATATCTTATCTAGATATTGTGCATATTTTTCGTAAGCGGCTATTCCTTCCCAGTAAGGCTTCATGTCGTAATAAATGACGATCTTCCATTCATTACGTATTAGTTGCATGTTCGCCACCCGGTCGAAGTATAACCCTTGTTTAGGATCAGTCGGGGTTGTTTCAAAGCCATATGCCATAGAAAGTAATGTAAATAGGTAAAATAATACAGTCATCATCGAATATGCATTGAAGTGTTTAGGTGGAGAGGATGTCTTCTCTATATCTGGTTTAGGTTGCACCTCATCATGTACAGGCAGGAGTACGAGTTTGTTTACCGGTCTCTTTATGATTGTAGCAGTCTTGCTACAACCAGGGAAGATAATAATGAAAACACACAATTACCTTGTTAATTTGATGTATTCCATAAGTACAATATTCACAATGATACTTCTGCTCCGTATGCCCGTTACACTCACGAGAGGTCTTGTCGGGTTGGCGGTTGAAACCAGAATGCCGGCGCCGTTGCCCGGCGGCCATTACGCAACGATCCACTTTTTTCTGTCCCTGCCGATTCACGCAAAGGAATCTAGCTCCGTACAGCCAATTCAAACAATTAATTTTTCGTTTAATAGTTTAACCCTAACACTCGACCATCCTGACCAGGTGCATGTCCTCATGCACACGCGCGGGAAAGTCCGTTGCTAATCAGCCTAACACTCGGCGTTCTGGTTTCACTTCCAACATAAATCATACTTTTCAGTTTATTAACAAAAATAACAATTAAGTATTGCATTAATCTCATAAAAAAAACAAGGAAAATTAAACATAAAAATTCATCGCTTGCTTTAAAGTCTGATAAATAATATACTGTTATAAATTCTCCATTATAATAGTATATTACACTAATTTCATTTGATTGCAATAAATATCTTGACTTATCATCAATCAAACAAAACAAACTCCAATCACTCGTTTTCTCAAGTCTGACAAATAATATACTGTTATAAAATCTCAATTATAAGAGTATATTACACAAATTTCATTTGATTTGCAATAAATATCTTAACTCACCACCAATCAAACAAAACAAACTCATATTTCTCGTTTCCTCAAGTCTGACAAATAATATACTGTTATAAAATCTCAATTATAAGAGTATATTACACAAATTTCATTTGATTTGCAATAAATATCTTAACTCATCACCAATCAAACAAACCAAACTCATATTTCTCGTTTCCTCAAGTCTGACAAATAATATACTGTTATAAAATCTCAATTATAAGAGTATATCACACAAATTTCATTTGATTTGCAATAAATATCTTAACTCATCACCAATCAAACAAAACAAACTCATATTTCTCGTTTCCTCAAGTCTGACAAATAATATACTGTTATAAAATCTCAATTATAAGAGTATATAACACAAATTTCATTTGATTTGCAATAAATATCTTTACTCATCACCAACCAAACAAAACATAACCACTTCCAATACAACCACTCCTATTGATGTACTGTTGTGAACCTTCTATCATAAGAGTACATCAACATTCCCAAGCCATCCTGTGGTCCTGAACTCATTTTCACAACCAATTAGATAGGAATAAGTATCATTATTTTCGTTCCTTTCAAAATTCAAAACTTATAAATATAATCATAAACTTTCCATATCATTCGTGGAATAATCAGGAATTTCATTTCTACTCTTCTTTTCTTTGTTTCATACTTATTATAGCTTAATTAAATACTGTTTATACAATCTACGTCTTTCAAATATCGTAAATAAAATTATTATTAAGAACAATTATTACAAGTTTAAGTATTTCCTTTATCAAATATTACTCATTTATAAAATCAATGATTTATATGCAATCTTCTTAACACAACTTAACACATTTTAACACAACTTAACAACTCATCTTAACAGATCTTAACTTAATCAACACAATCATCATCAGTATCTTTCTCATCAGATTCTACATCACCATTATTCACTTATTATATAGCTACGTAAACCCAAGGCGACATTCGATCAGTGGCAACTCTTATATCTCCTGGATAGTGACATAAAATCATATACCACATCAATCACAGCCAGGACCAGTGTGAGATCAACCTTTCCGGGCCATAAGGCCGCTACCAAAATAAACAACTACAACTAAGTTGGTTTGTTTTCCTCTTTATCCTCTACAGTTGTATTTAACTCCATATCATCACCCAACACAATCTCTAGAGGGTGACCGACTCCACATGTTTTCCACAAGGCTCTCTATACGATTCTTCATACGACCTTGTAAGAATCTCCACAAGACTCTTTATATGACTCTCTATAAGACTCTCCATAAGACTACATAAGACTCTATGTAAACTCTACATAAGACTCAATCGCTAACGACTACAGCTACCTGTCCCTAGGGTACCTTTCTCAATCTACCATAAGTGTATACTGTAGAATAGTCCATAAAATTCAATGAAACAAATGTTTAGGCACTTATAACCTATAAGAGCATAAATTCTTTGTTAAATTACTTCAATACGACTAAAGTAATCAACCAAATTAACCAAGCACTCCTTTACCTTCACGTCATTATAGTCTGAAGCAACAGTCGGTTAAATAGGCACACATAACCTAGTAGCTTCCTAGGCTTCATAGACACACAACCTATAAGCATCCTAATGTTACAGGCACACTCACCTAGTAGCATCCTAATGCTACTAGCCACACTCACCCAGCAGCATCCTAATGTTACTAGGCACGCTCACTCAGCAGCATCCTAATGTTACTAAGCACGCTCACCCAGTAACATCCTAACGTTACCAGGCACGCTCACCCAGCATCATCCTAATGTTACTAGGCACGTTCACCCAGTAGCATCCTAATGTTACTAGGCACGCTCACCCAGTAGCCTCCTAATGTTACTAGGCACGCTCACCCAGCAGCATCCTAATGTTACTAGGCACGCTCACCCAGTAGCATCCTAATGTTACTAGGCACGCTCACCCAGCAGCATCCTAATGTTACTAGGCACGCTCACCAAGTAGCATCCTAATGTTACTAGCCACACATAAATTAGATAAGTATTTTTCTTTTCAGTACCACACCGTCCAATACGACTACGCCTAGAGAATCTCAACTTCCGACTAGTACACAACCTTTTAGTATTTACCTCAACGCCCTCAACATTAGACCCTACAAGAGACTACCTTTCACTATTGTGAAATAAGACAGACCCTCAAGTATTTCTATAACACATCACCGGCACACACGGACACATGTCTTATCGGTAATGTTAACCAGTCCTTCAGTCACTTAGCCACTCTCATAGGCAGTCCTTCGGTTGCTATAAACATACAGTCCTACGATTCCAAAAATCACAGTCAATTAAAACATTACCTAAAGTTTTTTTTATTTGTCTATCGAAAGATTGCTATAAGCAGCATTAGTCACTATGCTTCCAGCCGCTCGTGACTACCTGTGATACTGTCACACTGTGACCTGCCATCACATTAGCAACTTTACCGCTCACTATTCTATTCACTTGACTAATATCAGTCACCATATCAGTCATATACAAGTCCCTTGTCAATACTATAGTATTGCACACATGCAGTTTGATCCGTTATGTCTAATCATAAGACCCCATTTTTGACTTCATTAGTTATTGATCACACCACGACGAAAATTGGGTAGGTACTCCGCGAACCGGACATTCGAACTGGACATTTTACGAATTGGACATTCTACGTCTATTCTCCAATAGGGTTGGACTAGCAAAAGTTGGTAGTCTAGGTCTAATCTAATCACGTTCGTCTAGGAATAATCTATAAATAGAGACGCCACAGTACAGGACGGTTGGGATCCACCAACCTTATCACTAACTCGTTAGTATTTACACGCGCTGAAGGTAAAACGTTAATAAAATAATAAGAAATAATAGTAAAGTCATTCACAAGTTCACAATCTGTTGGCAGCTTGGTGTAGACAGAATCGAAGTTTCAAGACTCGGACCTCAGTTGCGCAACACTTATTTAAAAACAACCCTATTCCTCACCACGGTAAAACAAGAATAAAAACCAAGGTAAAATAAGATGCAGTTATAGTAGTACAAAATCAGCTACCTATTTAAAATGATACGGAGTAACCAAGTAATTAGAACTAAGACAAAACGGTCGTCTAATTATTAGTTCCTTTACGTAGGGTACACATAAAATTTGCAAAGCGCTATCCATTATTTCTTTTGATTACCCACACCGTAACTAAATGAATCAAATTATTAATTCAACACTTATACTTCTAAATTTCCACGCAACCAGTGTTGGTGTTGCGGCTAGCAAACGAACAAGCGCTATGTACTTACAGCAATAGAGTACCTAATTTAAGTTTTTTTTTTTATGTATTTGGCTTGGCTTCTAGGCACCTAATTTAAGTTGCGTACTAATGCCACAGAGTAATAAATAAGCCCTATAGGATATACTAATGCGGTCAAAATTAAGAATTACTTTGTAATAGAATTTACCATAATTGGAATTACTTTAAACTGATTACTGACATTTACTGCACATAACACTTTTACACAAAATAAAATTTTAACTACTCACCAAGTTATTAAATATTCTGATGTGAGTTTAAAGATTGTATACGGTTAGCTAGCCTGGTGTTTCAGGTTCTCAGAACGTATCAAACGGAGTCATTCCCGCTGACGATCAATTTCTAGTTCATATACACGTAACCTTTGACTGCGGCTACGATGCCCACAAGTCGATCTTCTACTATAGCTGCGACTCTGTCTAATCGTATTTCCCCTCGGCTGTGCATCACCATGTTCGGGTGTAGTCAAACGGCGTCGAGAAGTAACTTCATTGCCACGTAGGATTTTCTGAAACTCAAAACAGCGGTTGTTATCATATTCTTGAATGATCTTCACTGTTAATTGCTTGAATCATGGAAACGGTGCTTCGTAGCTAAAAAATAACAAAATTTACTCCCCCGTAGACCCAACAGTATCCCCGAGGAATACAATGGCATAAAATTTTATTTGGATATGTAGGTATTTCAAAATTATCCATTTAAATGTAAAAATAGAATGCACTGTGCGTGTGTGTCATTTAGGAGTCTTGATTTCGAATAGAGATATTTGATGTTAATGCTAAGTATAACTAGATTTCTTAATATTTGCAGGTAGATATGAAAAATTGTTGATACTGAGAATAAAATATCTATTGTAATGCTATAACATTCGTTTTAAAAGAGGAAAATGAGGTGAAGATACCTCAGTCCCAAAATAATGAAATAAATAAATTATTAGTAATTATCACTAGTCTATAAAATAATTATAATCCAATTTTATCAACGCCATCGCGTATCTTTTCGTTTAAATATTGTTTTAAGTACATAAATCGCTTTATCCTTTACTTGTTTTCACATTGATTTTGAATTTAAAGAAAAACAAAAAGAAGAAAAAATAGTATATTGTAGGGCGGGGATTCATTACACTTCTGATATGTAGCAGTCTTGCTACAACCAGGGAAGATAATAATGAAAACACACAATTACCTTGTTAATTTGATGTATTCCATAAGTACAATATTCACAATGATACTTCTGCTCCGTATGCCCGTTACACTCACGAGAGGTCTTGTCGGGTTGGCGGTTGAAACCAGAATGCCGGCGCCGTTGCCCGGCGGCCATTACGCAACGATCCACTTTTTTCTGTCCCTGCCGATTCACGCAAAGGAATCTAGCTCCGTACAGCCAATTCAAACAATTAATTTTTCGTTTAATAGTTTAACCCTAACATGATGGTGTTTTGGGTCTTCAAGGAGACTACTCGCACAAAGCCATCTTGACCTGGATATAACTCTTTTACACGTCCTAGCGCCCACTTTCCAGGTGGCACGTTGTCTTCCTTAATGAGGACAATGTCGTTTAGTTGCAAGTTTTTGCATGGAACTCTCCACTTTGTCCTGTTTTGCAATTGTTGTAAGTAGTCAGTGGACCAGCCTTTCCAGAATTGTTTATTCATTGCTTGTACCAGTTGCCATCGAGATGGTAAGTTAATCATGTCAGGTTCTGTTTGCGGTCTGGATAGTAGGGACCCACCGACTAGGAAATGTCCTGGTGTTAAATAAATGTCGTCAGGGTTCTCTGTTAATTGGCATAGCGGCCTAGAGTTTAGACAGGCTTCAATCTGATGAAGAAGGGTGGTAAATTCTTCATACGTAAGCCGCTGCTCTCCAAGAACTCGCTTGAGATGATGTTTGAAGCTTTTCACGGCGCTTTCCCAGATCCCACCTGCGTTGGGCCACGCAGGTGCGTTGAAGTGCCATGTAATATCTAGCCCGTCGAGACTCTGGCCAGAGCAATCCTGAATTAATTGCAATATTTCTTTGTATTCCTTTTGCAATGTCTTGGCTGCGCCAACGAAATTGGTGCCATTGTCACTGTATACGTTGGCCGGGGTTCCTCGGCGCGCACACATCCTTCTGAATGCAGCCAGGAATGTCGCAGTACTCATGTCGGATACTAATTCAAGGTGTACTGCCTTAGTGCTCATGCAAACGAACACCGCGACGTAGCCCTTTGTCGTCCTGACTCCTCTGCCCTTATTCAATTTCAGCTCCACGTGACCCGTGAAGTCAACTCCAACATTAGTAAACGGACGTGAAGGTGTGACACGTACTTGAGGTAAGTCGGCCATGATAGGTTGTTGATGTGTCTGACTATTACGTTTGCACTTGACGCACGTTCTCAGTTCCCGTTTCACGCACCTGAGGCCACTCAGTATCCAGTATTTCTCACGAATGTATGCCAACGTCAATTTCGGGCCCCCGTGTAGTGTCGCGAAATGAGCTTGTCGAATAATAAGTTCAGTGAAACGGTGTCCAGAAGTCAGAAGAATAGGATGTTTTGTAGAGTATGGGAGTTCGGAGTTGCGTAGTCTTCCACCTAGTCTTAAAATACCCTGATGGTCAATGAAAGGGTTCAGGCTCGCAATCTTGCTACTACTTCGCACGTGACCCTTGGTGCGAAGGTCGTGTAGATCAGAAGTAAATTCCTGTGCTTGAATGGTCTTGATAACCAGGTGATAGGCGGCTTGAATTTCTTTCGATGTTAATGAACTCAAACGTGAACCTTGTTTACGCAAACGCGATATGAAATGCAACACCCAACCTATTGTCTTTATAAGTTTGTCGATGTTGCTTTTTTGTGTTAATAGTTCATTAATAAGTAATGAATTATTTTGATGTAAGGCTGCGTGTACACTAGCTTTCTTTATTTCTATAATAATAATAATATCATTTATTCTCTCGCCACAATAATCAGTACAGGTTCTTATATCTATGCTATACTAATATTTAGTAATGTTAGGTACAACAGATTATTGCGGGAGACTGATGCCTAATCTAAGCTTGAGCTTGTATTTCAGGTCATCAGGCCTCACCCCAAATATTTTATTGTATACATTATAGGAGCATGCACAACTTATTCGTTCTTTAGTTTAATTAAGCAAAGGAAGGAACTTATAAAATACTATTAAGACAGGTACATTTACATTACTATATTCTAACAACATCTAGTATTTATTAAAACTTTTAGTAACTTTATATTATATCACTAGATAGCAACAATTCAGTCTCATTGTAATTAAGAGTTTGTAGCCATTTAGTAGTTTTCATTTTACATTTTCCTTTAGTCAAGGGATATATAGTTAACAATTTATTTATTTTATTGTAAATGAAACCACCAAGATAGCAGAAGAACCTACGTGAGAATTTAGTTGAGAATTTAAGAGTACGTCGGTCAACTGGAATCAGACGCCTACGAAGAGGGGTCTTAGCGGGCTTTGTATAGGTGAGTAAGCTGTGCTGTTTGAGTACTACTGACAAGATGAATAGTTGACGCACTGTGAGAACTCTTGTTTCACTATATAATAGAAAAGTAGGGAATCTATAAGGACGAAAAGTGGAGACTTTCAAAATAGCTCTCTGAGTTCTTTCCAGTTGAATAAGATTAGTTTTTGGTGCACCGCCCCAGGAAGAAATGCAATATGTGATTAGTGATTGAACCAATGCAAAATAAATCATCTTAAGTACTTCCTCATTTACAATGTATCTCAAAGATTTGAAGACATACACGGTTTTACGAAGCCTACAGTTGAGAGAGTTTATGTGTTCCTGGAATCGGAGATGACTGTCAATACATACGCCCAGATATTTGATATTATCACAACGCTCAAGAAGTGGGCATGAGCAGCAATCATCTTCTGGTTTTAAACAGGAGTGTGCCACTAAGGTACCAGTGGATGATGATCCAACGCTGCCCCTTAAAGTAAATGCAATAAATTTGGTTTTGTCAGCATTAAGGGTTAGTACATTGTTTTGGAGCCATTTAGTTACAAGATTTAGTCCACTTTGAGCGTGTCTGTAAGTTTCTTTCCATGTTTTGGCTTTGAATAAGAGGACTGGATGGAGGGCGTTTCATATGTCTTGTTCGTAAATTTGTGTTTGTCGAAATTAGTCAGCCATTCTGGACCTGTCCACCATAGAAAATGCCTCTCTAGTGTATATGCCGTCATTCCCCTCGTCGCACAATCTGCTGCATTTTCTTCAGAGCAGACGTGGTTCCAAGATGTTGAGGGTATGATGTCGATTATTTGCTGGACCCTATTTGCCACAAACGGCTTCCATCTTGCCTTGTCGCCATATATCCATCCTAGCACTATCATAGAGTCTGTCCAGGCAAAAAATTCCATGTGTGCTGTCCCTATAGTTGTCATTACTTTCTTTACCAGCTTTTTTAATAATAAGGCTCCCAATAATTCCATCCGCGGTAAGGAAATTTGTCGGTTGCATGGAGCTACTTTCGTCTTAGCGGCAACTAGTTTTGATGTATATTCGCCTTTATGATTTTTCGTAACGATGTAAATTGCGCATGCATAAGCTCGTTCTGATGCATCGCAAAATCCGTGTATTTGGCATTTCTGTTGTGTATCGCCTAAGTGTCTTGTAATTGTAAATTTACAAATATTATGTAGGTCAACTCTCAATAATGACCATTCGTCTTGCAATGTTTGGGGTAATTCTTCATCCCATGAAATGTCATATGTCCATGTCTTTTGAAATAACAGCTTAGCTCGAATGGTAAGCGGAGAGACCCACCCCAAAGGATCAAAGGTCTTAGAGATTTCAGATAGCATTTGTCGTTTTGTGGTCGACTTCCTGTCACTATATTCTATGCCTTTGAAGGTGAAGGTATCTGATGTCGGTGACCATCTCAAGCCCAAAGTTTTACGAGATTCTGTGTCCTTGAAGTCGAAGTGTCCAGTATCCTTTTGTTCTGTCGATAAGTCGCAAAGTATTTCCGATGCATTTGACGACCATTTTCTTATATTCATGCCAGCGGATTTTAAAACAGTTACGATTTGTCGTTGAATTTCTTTTAAGCTATCGATCGAGTTATGACCTGACATTAAATCGTCCATATAAAAAGAATATTCCAATTCAGATGCTGCCAACGGATAGATGTCCGCGTGGTCTCTTCCTATTTGTTTGAGAACTCTCATCGCGAGCCACGGCGCCGCGGTCTGGCCGTAGCTAATAGTGGCGAGTCTGTACTGCTTTAATAAGGAATGTGACGTGTCTCTCCAGAAAATTCTTTGTAAATCCCGGTCACATTCTCGTACCATCATTTGTCGAAACATTTTTTCTATGTCAGCTGTAATGACATATTTGTGTTGACGCCATTTTAATATTAACGTCAACAAATCCTGTTGTAAATTGGGCCCACTGTACATGAGGTCATTAAGACTGTATCCTGATGTCGTCTTGGATGATGCGTTAAATACGACTCGTAGTGAAGTTGTAGTGGAGTCGGATTTGATTACAGGATGATGTGGCAGATAACACACTGGTTGACTATCTGGTTCTTTGGTCTCTGATGTGACCTCCTGCATGTGGCCTAATTCTTGGTATTCTGTCATGAATTGATGATATCCTTGATGCAGTTTATGGTCTCTAGTCATCTTTTTCTCGATTTGCATAAACTGTGCGAGCGCCTTTGGTTTTGAAATGCCTAAGTTTTGTTGATAATCGGGTTTCATGGGTAAAGCAACCTGGTATCTACCATCCTCTAAGCGTGTTGTCGTGGCTTGGAACAGTTCCTCGCAATAAATGTCTTCTTGGCTCATAGTGCTGTCATCGGGAATGTCTTCTATTTCCCAATATTTTGACAAGTCTGCATATTTTGTCAATACTACATTGCAACAAAATGTTTTCACATTGCCTGATAGTATCCATCCAAATGTCGTTTGTTGTGCTATCGGTGCTGCTGGTGGACCCTTAATAAGGCCACTTAAAATGATGTCCGAATAGACGCTTGCATCTAGCAAGATGTCGATAGGTTTAGAGATATAGTACTCCGGATCTGCTAATTTCAAGTGTTGAAGATGTGGCCATGTCTGTCTTGAAAACGATGCATTAGGAAGGTTGTTTATTACTCGATTGATAACCAGAGCTTGCGTGTGCAATGTGTAATCGTCATGCAACGATCTGCATTGTAATGATACAACTCCTTTTCCTTGCTTGGAACCGAAGCCAATTCCGGATACAGATGCATGATATTGTCTTCGTTGCAAACCTAATAGCTGCGCTGCGTTTTCGGAGATGAGAGATATCTGTGATCCTTGATCCAAAAGAGCTCTCAAGGTGATAAAGGAATTGTCAGATGTTTTAACGCGCAGCGAAACTGTCGTCAGCAAAATTTCCTCATCCTGAGAGGCAACGTGGTTTACGGACTTCGAAGTAGTCGCCTTGTCAGCTGGCGAAGGTACTATAGGTGGCATCGAGTTCACCGAGTTCGGTGACACGCTTGTGATTGTATCGTGCAGTATCGTATTATGCGCTGCGTTGCATTCTTTGCATCGTTTCGTCGAATTACATTTATATCGATGTTGGTAAAGACAATTATGACAAATTTGTAATGTGTTAATTGTCCTCATTTTAGCTTCTGGAGACATGTTCAAAAACTTCTTGCAATGATAAAGGTCATGCTCAAAGGCACAATATGGACATCTTCTTGTAAATGTCGCGACTGTCTGATAGTTTTGGAATGTCGGTCTAGGTGGAAAATGTGGATTCTTGTATGCTGGCTTATAAGAAGAATGCTGAACAGGCTTGTTTGATGTCGAAGTTTCCCTTTCTCGTTTATGAAGAGGTTCCAGGGCAATAAACTTGTTTTCCAGGAAGGCCATAAGCTCATCGAAGGATGGTAAATCTCGTGGGTTTTTGCGTGATTCTTTATAATCGGTGTACGTGTCTGAGTCAAGCTTCTTCACCACCAGATGAACTAGGAGAGGATCCCAGGTAGTGGTGTCAATCCCCAGATTATGGATGGCGTTGACACATTCCGTTGTGGTGTCGTAAATCTTCTTAAGCTCATGTGATGATTGTTTATGTATTGTCGGTTGATTTAAGAAGACCTCTATTTGCTTAGTAAACAGTACTTGAGGATTGTTATACCGGTGTACAAGAATGTCCCAGGCCGTGTCGTAGTTGTCGCATGAAATGTTAAGATGTTGTATCAATCGTTCAGCTTCGCCCTTAATCTTGCTTTTCAGATGTTGCATCTTCTGAGTTTTTGTGAGACATTTGTTGGAATGAATTGTTTCAGTAAATAGGTCACAAAAAGTAGGCCATTGATTATAATTTCCAAAAAAAACTGGTATGTCAATTTGTGGGACTGAAAGCTGAGCGTGATTTGTTGAGAATATTTTTCTATTCAATGCCTTTTTGGTGTCCTTGAATGTAATTTCCATTCGTCGGAATTCTCCTTCGTAGAATCCATCTTCCCCTTGCAATAAATTGTCAATTTGTAAGTGTAACTCGTCAATCACATGCCACCGATGCTGGATATTCTTCAGCTCATCTTCGATCTCCCACTTTTCGGTGATGTCAGAGATGTCGACATTGTCGATAAGACGTTGTAGTGCTCTGAAATTTGTCCTTTGTTGAGATAGTAGCTCTTCCAGCCGCGGTGATGATTTACTATCCACCTTCCCATGATCTGCCACAGGGAGAGTGAACCTCGTATCGGAAGATGGCGGCGCAATTTCGAATGTCAAAATGGCATCTCTCGTACTTTCAAAATATTTCTTAAATTCAACGAACACGTTTTTAGAGAAATATTCATAGTTGTCATCTCTGTTCTCTTCCAGCTTAGAGTCATTCTGCAGGAACTCACCCCAAAGATTGTCCAATGCTTGCACACGTAGTTGAATATAATCTCTTGTTTTTCTAAAAGCGCTGTCCTTGCGAAAGTTCGTGAAAATTTTCTTAACTTCATTGATAATGTCGTTTTGGCGGTTAAGCAATGCCTCCATGTCGAATATGTCGAAAATGCTAGTAGATGAAGAACTCAGTAAATTTATCAGCCTCTGCGTAGTATGTGCGTCACTTTTCTCAATTCTGCCGGTGAGACCCGCTTGTGGGAGGCCGACCGAACCGATACGCTACTACACTGAAGGTCAACAAAGTTACCAAGTGTATGTCGATTTTGATGTCATAAACATCAAATATCCAAATGTCGAAGAATGTCGTGTAAATCCAAATGTCGTGGTTCAGTGTCGCTCGAAGGACCATGTATAATGTGCAGTGTCAATTCCACACATTAAAGATTTTTATGATGCTGTGAGTGCCGAAGACTGATAATGATAAAAGTAGATGTCGATTGCAATAGTCTTTATTGAGCACTAAAATTAATATTATAAATTGGTAATTACAATACATTCTAAAACTAGGTCGCGTTATTAAATCGGCGATGTCGCATTTATTCTATACTACGCAAATGTACGGATTTACTCGTACACACAACCTAAGAATTTCTTCATAGGTGTGTGCAGGTTTCTTCACGATGTTTTCCTTCACTGTAAAAGCGTCGATTAAACGTACATATGAATTCAAAATTTGAAAACACATTGGTACGTGGCGGGGATCGAACCAGTGCCTCCCAGGTGGGAGACTGTTGTAATACTGGTTGGTACAATCTTAAGTTCTATACTTAAAGTTGACGTTGGCACTTTGTATATATTTGATGTAAAATTTTGATTGACTTCATAACAATATACTTTCCTGTTTACACGTACATTTTAACTTTTATTTCATATTTTACTATACTCCAGCTCTATACACTACCTTATTTTACCACATTCGTTATCAGCACGAAGTGAGGCGTTAGTAAAATGTGTGATCATTTCAATGGAATTAAGTTGTTAAATAACAAGGATGGCTATTCCATTTGGAAGTTTAAAATGCGTGCGTTGTTGATCCATGAGGACCTTTGGCAAGCAGTAGCAGGATACCAGGTGAGTGATCGAACACCTGAAGACGCTAGGGATGCGAAAGATCAAAAGGCTTTGGCAAAAATATCCTTGACTTTGGATGGTTCGGCTATCACTCACGTTCGAACGGCGAACTACAAAGGCAAAATGTGTGACAGACCAACCTGAGGAAGCTACTAGTTCGAAATCTGTAAGACAGACTACTTTACTCTCAAATTCGGCTCTAAATACCAATGTTGCCCATACTATAAGTAACAAATGGTTTATTGATTCAGGAGCTACAAGTCATATGACTTCAAACTTTGAGCTACTAGAAAACTTTCGGTTACATGATGGTACAGTAACAATCGCAAATGGTGAGAATTTACCATCAGTTGGTGTTGGTGATATATCTGTGTCTACTAGTAACTCAACCGTTAGTGAAATTAAAGATGTTATTTATGTACCTAATTTAAGTTGTAATTTACTTTCAGTTAAAAATGCAGTTGATAGAGGTTTTTCTGTACTTTTTGATAAAAATGGTTGTAATTTTTATAATTCAGCAAATTTTTGTTATACAGGTTATTCTTTATTACACGGGTCTTACTGTGGTGGACTATATTCGTTAGATTGTGATGTAATTAAGCCACATAAGTCTTCAGCCTTACTTGTGAACGGAGACCTTACCAAGTATCAACTTTGGCATAGGCGTTTGGGTCACTTGTGTCGTATTGGCATGGACAAGCTTAACAAAGGCCAAGCTACTGGCATCGATTATAAGGAGGTTGATAAGGAGCCCTGTATTTCCTGTATACAAAGTAAGAAATCTAGAAAACCTTTTAAGAAACTGAAATACAAGAGAGGTACTACAATTTTAGAACTCGTACACACAGACCTCTGTGGACCTTTTACATGTTCTTCTTTTCAAGGTAATAAATATTTTATTATTTTTATTGACGATTTTAGTCGCATGACGTTTGTATACTGTATTTCTTCTAAAACTCAAGTTTTTGATAAATTTTGTAATTTTCAATCTCTTGTTGAACGACAAACTGGCGCTAAAATCAAGTGTGTCCGTAGTGACAATGGGACGGAATTTGTTAATAAACAGATGTTTGAATACTTTAATTCACAAGGAATTGTACATCAGACTACAGTGGCATACAGTCCACAGCAGAATGGAGTTAGTGAACGTAATATACGTAGTATTGTTGAGAAGGCGCGATCTATGTTGTCACTTAGCAACCTCTCTAAAGCCTATTGGCAAGATGCTGTGGAAACGGCAGTCTATTTAAAAATCGGTCCCCACATAGGGCACTTATAACTAAAACCCCGTATCAATTGTGGTTTAATAAAGTACCTGACTTATCCCATTTAAAAGTGTTTGGGTGCAGGGCACTTATTCATATTCCAGCTTGTCATAGGACAAAGTTTGACATGAAAACGACTGAATGCGTCTTCGTAGGATATTCAGATGATCCTAGAAACTATTATTTTAGACACGCAGATTGCCCACGTAAAATAGTAAAAGAAAGAGACGTTACTTTCTTCGAAAATAATTTTTCGGGTATTAGTATGAATAGAGATGAAAATAATAGTGTTGGAGTTGACATTATTAATATCCCATTGTCGGTTTCTTCGCCTAATATGTGTTCTCTCCAAAATTATGACTCCACGGTGCGTCAAAATTCGGAAGTGGTCGAGGAAATACCAGAAAGAAGGGAAGACAGTGTATCCTCCACTACAGAAAATGATGTTGTAGTTCGCCGCTATCCGACGAGAGAACGCAAGGCACCTGATTTCTATTCTTGTTCTGCGTATGTAAGCTCGATGCTTAGTGAAGATCCTTTGTCATATTCCGAGGCTATCAGCAGAGAAGACAAAAAGGATTGGATAGCCGCGATGCAAGACGAATATAATGCCTTAATAAAGAAAGAGACATGGAAACTGGTTGATCTACCGAAGAATAAGCCATGTATCCCTTGCAAGTGGGTGTACAAATTAAAACGTGATGCCCTTGGCAACGTGGTAAAATATAAGGCTCGTTTAGTCGCTAAAGGGTTTAAGCAGACTTATGGAGTAGACTATTATGAAACCTTTGCACCAGTCGTTCGTAATTCCTCTTTACGAACATTGCTGGCTATAGCTGCTCAACACAATTTCAAAGTCCGTCACATGGATGTTGATACAGCCTTTTTAAATGGAGATTTGGAAGAAGAAGTTTTTATGAGCCAACCTGAAGGCTTTGTATCCAAGGAAGGAAGTAATAAGGTGTGTTTGCTCAAACGATCACTTTATGGACTCAAGCAGGCTCCTAGAGCATGGAACATAAAGTTAAAGGAGACCTTAGCAGTCATAGGTTTCGAGCAAACTCCATCAGAACCTTGCATATTTATGAAAAAATTTAATGATGAGGAAACTCTTTTAATTGCAGTTTTCGTCGATGATTTAATTTGTCTATATAAAAATGATATGACATTTGACAACTTCAAGTCTGATATTAGTAAATATTTTTCTTGCAAAGATTTAGGAATAATTGAATTTTGTCTCGGATTAAATATAGAAGTTACCGATGATTATATTAAAATAAATCAGAGAACTTATATTGAGAAAATATTAAGAAAATTTTATATGACAGATTGTAAAGCTTCGTCGGTGCCTTTATCGAAGAGAATTGAGGTTTCCAATGAAAATGAAACTACTGAAGTCGATTGCCCGTACCAAGCTTTAATAGGTTGCTTGATGTTTCTAGCTGTGAATACTCGGCCGGATATCGCATTTACTGTAAGTTACCTCAGTCAATTTAATTCGAAGTATACTCTGGAGCATTTTAATAGTGCTAAACAATGCCTTAGATATTTAAAAGGTACTATGGATATCGGTATCTGTTACAGGAAAAAGGGGACAAATATATCATTGAACGGCTATTCTGACGCTGATTGGGGTAACTCCTCAATGGACAGGCGGTCGTATACTGGCTACTTCTTTGAATTAGCAGGAGGGCCAATAGCTTGGGAGTCTCGTAAGCAGCCAACTGTTGCATTATCTTCAGCTGAGGCAGAGTATATGGCTCTAGCTAGCGCTGCAAAAGAAGCTTGTTACCTAAGACGCCTTATATCAGAGTTAACTGGTAAGGTCCCAACTGTTACTATATTTTCGGATAGTCAAAGTGCACAAAAACTTGCTATGAATCCAATCCACCACAGTAGGACAAAACATATCGATGTTCGATTTCATTTTATTAGGGAAAAGGTTAATGATAAAACCATTGAACTTAAATACTTAAGCACTGATATGTTACCTGCTGATGTGTTAACAAAACCTCTGGTAAAATGACACATTTAAATTGTTTAAAATATATGAATTTGTTGTAATTTATTTTTGAGAGGATTTGTAGTATTTAGTTAAGTTGCTTTATGTTTTTATTAGTTAGAATTCAGATTGAGGGGGCGTGTTGTAATACTGGTTGGTACAATCTTAAGTTCTATACTTAAAGTTGACGTTGGCACTTTGTATATATTTGATGTAAAATTTTGATTGACTTCATAACAATATACTTTCCTGTTTACACGTACATTTTAACTTTTATTTCATATTTTACTATACTCCAGCTCTATACACTACCTTATTTTACCACAGAGACGACGCTCTCACGCACTACGCCACCGACGCTTTTTAAATGGAGAATAGCTCCATTTAAAAAGCGTCGGTTTATTATTTATATTTTGAAGAAATGTGAAGCCGCTGCTCTACTATGGAGCACGCTGTGCACAATGTCCACGCCCACGTTAGCTGCATGTGTCCGTTTGTCAGCCCACGTGGGTCGACGTTTCTACTACATAATAAAATTCACGGCCACTATACGAGAATGACGTCACAAACACAAGCATGGACTGGCCCACGCAGTTCAACAACAAAATAAATAGGTACCTAGATATAGAAGGTTGACTCTAGGGGTCACCCTAGAGTCAACCTTCTATATTTAGATATTCGATCTTCGATATTCGATCAGTACACACGTGTACCAATGACTTTAAGTCATAGGTACACCATACCTTACTCCCCAACTGTGGAGGAAGTTCAGGCGCAACAAATTTGAACGGCTAAATCCCTGTATCCTCTTTTGTGTCCTGGAATCTTCCTATCAATGTTTTCCCAGTGGTTTCTACAGGGTTGGTAACTCGTTTCTTATACCTGGTATTGCAGGCATGGACTTGGGCTTTCAATCATGCAGACCGTATGTTAAATTAAGTTGTTAAATTATGTATGTTAAATTCATACATGCATATTTAATTTTGGTCACCCATCCGAGTACCGACCGCGCTCTTGGTTGCTTGTCGTGACGGACGACTCGAAAGTTGAGAGAAACTTTATATTTTGATGTCATACACGCATCTTAAATTTGATTGCAATAAGTTAAATCATAGTCGAGTTATCGTGCTAATGCACAGACACTCACACAAAAACGGTCCAAAACGTATAAATCCGTCAAAATCTCGAAATTTTTGACGATTACAAGACTTCCTCTATACTACGTAGGTATACGAGAAAGTAATAATTTATTAAATTACATAAAATAATGTGCCTATAAGATATGATATAATAGCTTGTCGCGAGATTTACTTCGAGCGACGTGCATCTTTGACATCAAAATTTCCGGATTGAAAACGCTTAAACCAAATTTGTGCTACTCTCACAGACACTGCACTAGGTCCATAAACATCGCAAATTTTTTTCGCGGCTTGCGTTGCTATTTTACCTTTTTTGTAGTAAAATTTTAAAATGTATCGAATTTCTTCATTAGATTCACTCATCTTGGCGGTACGAAAAACAAATGAAAATCACACATTTTCCTAATTTGAATTTGGAATTATGTTCTTTAAAATTTAAATTTTCAATGATACCAAAACCAGCCAGATACAAATAGTATAGCCAAAGAGATTTTATTACAAGTTTATACATACTATAATGCGAAAAGACTTTTTCCCCAACCTAATATAAATTATGGGATGTAATAAATTGATGGGTTTGATTCTATTTAAGTTTCTTTTTTTCTTTTCAGAGTAATAGAGACTAAATGAAAGCTTGTTCTTGAATATGTTTTATAGTGATTTATTATTTAGTGAAAATGAAAAATGAATGAAAATTAAAAAGCTCTGTATTCAAATGGACTTGATAAGTACTTTTAAATCGTCAAAACCCTACCACTATTTCGGGACGAAATAATTATTATTATGCTGAGATGGAGAAGAAATGGCGAAAAAAAAATGCACAGCTTACAATCTTGTATTGATTTCAAAACATCATTACAATAGATAATAAAAATATAATTAAAATTACAGTTTTACATGCGTAAATTTTGGGCAGTTATTACTCCCACGCATTTGGCTCATTTATAGAAGAATTTATCTTGTAAAAGCTTTTCTATATAATTCAATTAATCACATTAATGAACTAATTAATTTAACCTTTGATACCCACAACCATTTTGTGTTAATGTTAGATAGATTCCTTTCAATTTAGGTGCTTAGCATACAAAATAGTATCAATATAGTCACTTAAGTCTCTTTATTCATATTATTCTTCTTAGCAAACCCTTTCGCAAACCCAATTCGTTGTAGCAACTTTATTAACAATGCGTAGGCTTTGGGGTTAATATAAAATAAATTTGTCCTCTATATAGGCTGAGCTTTATTAAAACAATCTCGTTACTATATTAATTTGTGTTCGAGAATACTATTCAATCGGATATAAATCAATTTGAATCGGATCAAAGGGTCTCCTTGGAGACATGAATATAACATCCTAAATGTTAGTGAAACTAATTTAATTATATAGGAAGAAAGTGAATATTACTCAGTTCCTGAAGAGATCTATTAGCAGAATAATTTATTGACCTTTATAAAGGCAAAGTCTTTTTATAATTACCTACTTATATTAGAATAAAAATAATGATATTTTATTTCGGCATTAAGAATAACCTATAAACCATATATCCTATAAAATATTAAAGAACTGTTTTTATTATGTTTTTTGACACTTTGTATCACAGTAAAAAAAAATATATGTACTAGTTGACGTAGTTGACCCAGTGTACTTTGTATCACCTATTCACGGAGTACTAAACGTCTTTGCATCTATCCTAACGACATTAAAACTCTCCCTTCACTAAATTGCTGAAAATTTTGATGGGTAATGTCAATACTCTAAGTCTGGCAATAAAAAGAAGAAAATAATTGAGGGAGCCAAAGATTTTTAGCGGGCAACACTGATTATACTTCAGGAAAGACTGATACTTACTCATTTTAACTTATTTTTAACTATTAGACACTGTAACGAAGGGATGAAGTCAAATGTTTGACAGGAAAGTAGGCAGAACAGTTTATATGGAAAAATGAAATTGTTGTTTTTACTATCTTCCTCGAAATTTTTCCATATTTTCTCAACGTTTAAACTTTCAGTGGACAAAAATTTCAAAACCAAAATCAGCTAAATCGGGATAGCCATTCTCGAGTTTTAGCGAGACAAACGAGCCACGATTGATTTTTATATATATAGATAGATATATAATGGTAGCTCACATAGATTTCCCAAAATAAGGTGCTGAGTGAAATTTTCTTTTTAAATTATAAGAGCAAATCATTTTTCATTTGGGCACTTTTTATCACTATTTCAGAACAGTTTTTGTACATTAGAATTCTAGGTTTTGTTCATTCATTAGTAGATCCCCACAAGGTGAACGGAATAATCTGGTAAAGGTCGCGGAAGCCGTTGGATGCGGGCAGCGCACGACCGATTGGTTTGGAGATCCTTGGGGGACGCCTGTGTCCGTGCGCGTAATCGATGATGATAATCCTGGACGATGGAAACGTCACAGTGTTACTGTTGCAAACACAGAACAGATAAAAGAGGTTAGAAGTCGTATCAAGCGATGTTAATACCAGAGCCAGTGTCGCCACACGCGACATAATATTTTTTCAATTTAACAGTATATTTGTACTTACCGGTGAAAAGAAATGTCTTCATTAGTAAGATTATGAGTCTTACTTTGTTTCCTGCCAGTTATAATAGCACAAGACGGTGTTTTAAATTTATTTTTAAATATTTTTCCTCTTCAAAAAGGTTCGCATATGAGTGTTTACTCATAACCAGCAGCGCGCGCGCCCCGCCTACTTGCGACTTCTAACCTCTTTTATTTGTTCTGTGGTTGCAAACGTCTATAGGCTACGGTGACGGCTTATCGTCTGATGATCGTTTGCCAAGTTTGCCAACCTAAGAGCCATTAAATATTATAGCATTAAACTTCGCCTTCGAATGTACTTTACTTATGACTTGGGATTGACTACAATAAATACTATTGAAATCGCTTAACATGTGTAGTGCTTGTTCAAATATGAGACAACAATAAACGTTATTCAACCTTCGTAAACAATGACTTGAAGGTGAAGACCTGTAGTCAATAATATTATGTAGGTGCTTAAAGGAAACACTATTATCACTGGAACTATTGATTCAACTGGCCGATAACATATATACGATTAAAGTACATGTTTGTTTATTTGTAATAATTTCTACAAACATAAATTTCATCTTTTTATTGCCTTCAAATTTAATTTGTGAAAAGTAAAGTTTCTGGAGCTCGAAGTTTAGCAGCGAGTAAGTGACATCTTAGTTTATAGGCTATGGTTTATAATAGAAGATAGTTTGTTGCCAACTTAATAGCATAAAAAAATATGACTACACCCCGGAGTATATAATAGGTTGGGGAAAAAGTTTCTTCGAAATTTTTAAGAAAATTCTAAACATTTTTTAATATAGTTTATTTATATTTAACTAAAGTATGTAGGTACCATTTTGTTCGATAACTTTTTGCCATCTTGTAGGTAGGGACATGATCCCATTGCTATAGAAATTTTGGGACTTCTGGTCAAAATACCGCGACAAGTGGTTTTGGCAGTCCTCTCGTGATGTTAACCTGACACTGCCTAAAGAATTCTGAAGAGACCGAAACAGGTGGAAATCTGAAGGTGCAAGGTCAGGACTATACGGCGGATGCATTAACACCTCCCAGCCAAACTCTCTTAATTTTTGCTGAGTGGCTAAAGATGTGTGAGGTCTAGCGTTATCATGATGAAAAACCACACCCCTTCTGTTGATTAATTCCGGCCGCTTTCTCTCAACTTCTTGCTTTAATCTCATCAGTTGTTCGCAGTAGAGTTCAGAATCGATGGTCCTGCCTGGTGGTAACAGCTCATAATGAATAATGCCCTTCCAATCCCACCACACACACAGCATCACCTTGTTGCGAGTTAACCCGGGTTTCGCCACAGTCTGTGAAGCCTGACCGGCCTTTGACCACGACCTTTTTCGCACGTTCTTGTCATACGTGATCCACTTTTCATCACCATGATAACTGGTGATGAAAATCCTCAAAAATGATTCGGTTTCATTACGTCGTAATAAAGAATCACAAATGAGTACACGGTTCATTAGGTTTCTTTCAGTGAGCTCGTGAGGTACCCAAATGTCGAGCTTTTTTGTGTACCCAGTTTTTTTCAAATGCGCCAAAACTGTTTTGTGGTCAATTCCCAGTTCTTCAGCTACGTCGTAACTACTGACATGCCGATCTTGCTCCACTTTTTCAAAAATGGCATCCATTTTATCTGTAATAGGGCGACCAGAGCGACGTGCGTCTTTGACATCAAAATTTCCGGATTGAAAACGCTTAAACCAAATTTGTGCTACTCTCACAGACACTGCACTAGGTCCATAAACATCGCAAATTTTTTTCGCGGCTTGCGTTGCGTTTTTACCTTTTTTGTAGTAAAATTTTAAAATGTATCGAATTTCTTCATTAGATTCACTCATCTTGGCGGTACTAAAAACAAATGAAAATCACACATTTTCCTAATTTGAATTTGGAATTATGTTCTTTAAAATTTAAACTATCAATGATACCAAAACCAGCCAGATACAAATAGTATAGCCAAAGAGATTTTATTACAAGTTTAAACATACTATAATGCGAAAAGACTTTTTCCCCAACCTAATAGATTTCCAACGTCCTAACTCAGTTATTCAAGCTTCTAATGTATAGAAAGACAACTAGATAGGGGAAGGCCGAGTAAATTGAATACTCTGGGCAAAGCGAATACTGCCTATAATTCCGAAATTATTCGTTCGCCATTCAATATGCAACATAGGTAACGTTCGCCTATCTTAGCTCAATGCGTGGCAAACCTTCTTGGGGTCCGCCACACATTTTATCCACAGAGTGGAAAATTGTATTTTCGTAAAGAAAAAAAATGATTTCTCAAGGTGTATTGATGTTATTTCCAATATTGTTAGTTTTTGATAGACAGTGAGTATTTTATTTTGTAGCATATTAAAGTAGGTTTTTATGGTATATTTTACTGCGTGTCGGAATCGATAGTTTTAGAATGGAATGTGATTACCTTAAAAATTACCTAGTTGGGCAAAGTGAATAGGGCAAAGCGAATATGGTATTCACTTTGCCCTAATACTCCAAATGTTCCTTTTTTGTTTCTGTTTTTTTTTTTTGCAACTAGATGTCAAACAAGCTGACGGCGCACCTGGAGGTATGTGGACCAAGATGGAAAACCAAGGAAAGTATTGATACACATTTATAGTTATTTATGTATAATTCATACTCCGATATAATATTTGGAGTCGGTGCCAGCCCAAGCAAAATAACCTTACTTAAAAGATACGAACTTGATTAATCCACTAACAATTCATAATATGAATGCATAATGTTAAGAACCCAAACTAATACAATATTTACGCACGGCAACACTGACGGCGGACGGCGCGCGAAGCAAAAATTATATCGGAGAATGAATTATAAATAAATATTTATTTATGTATATCAATACTTTCCTTGGTCTTCAATAATGATGTTTCAGTACTTATAATAAAAATTTTACTTATTTCTTAGTTTTTAGTTTAAATTTATACGTCTTGAAGTCGGTTTTCGTATTTTATTGCTAAAAATATTTTATTTTGTATAGGGATTTGAAACTTTCTTTGTTCCAATGGTGACAACTTATTTCGGATTAACGATGGTGCAGCGTGCATTTAATTACGCGTTATGTTGACTTATAAATGATTTTTTAATTTATTTATTTGAAAATAATTTATCTACACCATAAGTTGGAACTGGAAACATTACTCTCTTTTCGTTCTTCGTCACAGTCAAGTGAAAAGTTAAATACAATTTTTACACTGTAACACAATTGGGTCTACACCTATAAATTATTAACGATTGGATAACTCTGTCGCGCCATTCAATTTACGGAATAAATTCTTGTTTTGTGTTTTACACTTGCTAATGTAAGTGGATTTTGGGAAAAAGTATTGTAACAATAAATTCAACCTCTTTCGGACTGTTTGTGTAGCCAGTGGTGATATTGGATCATTAATAAAAACAGATTTTATCGTGCAAATGGCGCGATCGGGAATGTATCTAATTCAATGACGTAGGAATTCCTACGTCATTGATCTAATTTCAGGTCGCTTATTTGTCATTTGTGACGTGGCACGTGGCGTGTTTTTCATTAAGTGTTGAAATTGAGGAAATCATTTGGATTTTTACACACTGTTTTACCTATTGAAAAGAGAAAATTAATGAATATACTTTACAACAGAAGTAAACTATGAACAACTTTATAAATAAATAAAATAACTATCATAAAAACTCTTTAATTTCTCACTAAAATGGTTAACATTTTCTACAAACCCAGAAAGTACTTTGTTTACTACATATCAGTTTCTGAACTGAGAAGTGTGCGAATAAAAATAACTGATATTAATTAATTAGCATATTAGATACAAATTTCTTTTCGCGTTTGCGTTATTTTTGTTACACATTGTATACTCACTCCTTCGCTTTGCAGATGATATCGTAGTTGATATGAGATAACGAAGAAAAATGCAAAAGGAAAAAATAATGTGCTTAGACTGTTGATATCCTCATCATCATCACTATTTCAGCCGAGACACGCCCACTGTTGGACATAGGCCTTCCCCCAAGGATCTCGAAACATGTCGCTCCTGAGCTGCCCGCATCCAGCGGCTTCCCGCGACCTTTACCAGATCGTCAGTCAACCTTGTGGTACTATTAACGCTGCGTTTCCCGGTACGTGGTCGCCATTCGAGGAGCTTTGATATGATATGACTACTGATATGTTAGTGTAAAAAGTTGTCGGGGATTATTTGTTGGCGTATTGAAAGTGTAGTTAATATTTAGGTTTGATGTCCCTTATAAGTGGCCTGCCTGTCATTCTGTCACTGTTTTGAGGCACTGCGTAGCCCATACTGCCAGATGTAGCTTTATGTGTAACCGAAGGCTGCCAAAAGCTCTGCTCAACATGCGTGAGAGTATGTATGCGTGTTTGTAAGAAAAGAAAAGGTGTTAAGATTTGTTATTTTCTTTTCGTAGAGTTTATTCTGTGCTCCAATGACGAGTTTATCATTGATACAATTGACAATAAAATACATCGGCATTTCTACTTCAATATTGACATGAAATAACGATTCAAATGAAACCGGCTGTATCTTGATATAACGCAGTGCCCGGAACTTCTAAAGGAAATAATAGAGGGGGACTTTAAACTTTAACGGGATTTGCATTCAAAATTGTCCATCACGATGCAGCTGGTCCGAACGTATTCCCGCAATTGAGTTGTTCGTTATTTTAACGCATTGTGGAGTTTTTAACGTCCACAGAAAGGTTTTCCGATCCATGGCGAGAAAAGTGTGTTAAATTTAATTGTCAATTGGACATCCACGTCGGTAAAGGTATCTTGCTGTATTTTTTATTTTTATTTCAGGACTGCCAAATACGGATTGCCCTATTTATGGTTTCGTTATGTGTTAGAACAACACTTTGCCCGAGGCACTTTTATGAGTTCCGCTCCTTCTGACATGTACCTACGCCATGGAGATCTCGCGAGACATGTTCTAACTAGCCAGTTTTTAGTTCTATCGCCGACTACTAGGGCGCCGCTGATTTTTTTTCTTCACGGGAAGATAATTAAATCAAATAACAATAATACCAATTTAAACTAACAAAACATTAAAAAAATATGAAAGTACAAATTATATGTTTACACATAAGTATGCTTACTTAAAATTAAAAATGTCAAAGTATGTCTTTCGTATTACTTCATTGTGTGTGAAGTGTTTATTGTTAAACCTTTTATGCTAACAAAATGAACAAATTTTTATTTTAGATATTTTTTAAACATTGCTTTTTATTCACGTTACGGTTTTCAATGTTATTGTTGAATTATTTAGGAGTTGTAAAAGTCCAACCTTATGATTAATATCGAGGGTCGGATGCCACATTAGTAAGAAAACACCTCGGACCAATAATTCTTGGTCTGAGGAAAACACCCTTTTAATGGCAGGGTTGTACCGTGTGCGTCACAAAAACCTATGTTTCCATATTAATCATTCGGGAAAAGTCGGTAGGAATTTATTAAATAAAATTTTTATCATACTGAGATCAACTTGTCCTTTTTCCAGTTTGAGGACTATACAAATTCTAACATAAATTTAATGCTGTATAGAGCTTTCCTCAAGAAGAATGTTGGAGAAATTTTCACCTGCCTCGAGTTGACTGGGAAATATATGGAGCCGACTTACAATTTCGCCGTGTTTTTGTTAGTTACTTTATTTTATACTCAAACGATGACACACAATCATACGGCCGCCTGATAATAAGCAAACATCTTGCGCGTTGCCATCTATTTAATTCTAACCCTATTACTTATTATTATTTCGTAAATTCGGGGCTTTTTGCGTCACTTCGACCTATAAAGATCTACTGTGACTAGCCTTCAAGTAAGTCCTATTGAGGCCTTACATGTCCACCCCTCTAGCTGGGTACTATCTAAAATTATAAGTTATTCCCCTAATCCTATTACTTACCCCGAGGTGTTCTGCGGACCAAATTAAAGTGAAGACAGAACGCTTACCGTGGCCGGCTTTATGGACATGTAGTATACCCGTATACTAGTAGTAACATCGGCTCACGGCCGATTTATTATGTACTAGCTGTGCTCGCAACTTTTTTCGCGTGTTATAATGTTATATAGCCTATAGCCGTCCTCGATAAATGGAATGTCCAACACAAAAAAAAAATTCAATTTAAATTAGTAGTTCCTGAGATTAGCGCGTTCAAACAAACAAACTCTTCAGCTTCAGCTATAATATTAAGTATAGATTAGGCAAAGATCCGTAACACGTGTGTGCGTATAACTGTGTAAGTAGGTGGGCGAGGCGTAGTTTTTATTTTACCAACCTCGTTAAAAACGATAAAGTTAGAAATGACTGACGTAATCAAAGTAATAAACTACATTTAGGGTGTGCGTCATTTATGTTACACGTTAAATAGGCGACAGGCTGTCAACATGTCACTATTTTGGGATGCTATATGACCCTTACTACCAGATGTTGCTTTATATGTAAACAAATTTTACCTAAAGTTTAATTCAACCCCTTTGTGGATTATGAGCGTGATTATAATTATTATATGCACGAAATCTGTTTATGAGTTTGCAGATCGCGGTAACTCGTAGCATATTTGTAGTCAGTATAACGTATTTCCCAGATCAATCACGTAGCACGGTGTTATACTTAAATTAGGTTAGACATGGGCTTATAGATCGTGGTAACTTATAGCCCGTTCGTAGTAGGTATATCGTAGTTCGTAGACGAATACTGTATCAGGGCGTTATACTTAATTTGGGTTAGATAGGTCGCGACCTATCTAACCCAAATTAAGTATAATTATTTAATATACATTGTAGCACGTTCGTAGTCGTTATGACGTGTTTCGTAGACGAATCATGTAGCACGTATTACACTTAATTTGGATTAAATTGGGCTTGTAGGTCACGTTAATTCGTAACATGTTCGTAGTCGGTATAACGTCTTTCGTAGAATAATTATGTAGCAGGGTGTTATACTTAATTTGGGCTAGATCGGGCTTGTAGATCGTGGTAACTCGTAGCACGTTCGTAGTTAGTGTGATGTATTTCGTAGACGAATCATGTAGCAATGTGTCATACTTTATATGGGCTAGATTGGGCTTATAGGTCGCGGTAGCTTTAAGCATTTTCGCGTTCGTAGTGGGTTTATCGTAGTTCGTAGACGAATACTGTAGCAGGGCGTTATACTTAATTTGGGCTAGATTGGGCTTCTAGATCGGGTAACTTGTAGCACGTTCGTAGTTGGTATGACGTATTTTGTAGAATAATCATGTAGCAAGGTGTTATAGTTAGATTGGGCTTGTAGATCGTGGTAACTCGTAGCACGTTTGTAGTCGGTGTGACATATTTCATAGACGAGTCATAAAACAGGGTGATATACTTAATTTGAGCTAGATTGGGCTTGTAGGTCGTGGTAACTCGTAGCATGATCGTAGTCGGTATAACGTCTTTCGTAGAAGAATCATGTAATCTCGTAGCAAGGTGTTATACTTAGTTTGGGCTGGATTGGGATTGTAGATCGTGGTAGCTCGTAGCACGTTCGTAGTCGGTATGACATATTTCGTAGACGAATAATGTAGCAGGGTTCACGAAGGACGAATCATTCAGGTGCGTTGTCATCCCGAGGCCTAAGATGAAATGCCTTCCATGGCCAGTAATTACACTGGCTAACTTTCACTTCAATCCAAAACACAGCAAACTGTTTTATAGCTGAAATAGGAAATGCGGTGGTACCTACCGAGACGACCCTACATATAGGCCTACCACCTGGTAAACTTATAAGTTATACTTAATTTGGATTAAATTGGGTTTGTAGCTCGCGGTATATTATAGCAAGTTCCTAGTCGGTTTATCGTATTTCGTAGAGGAATCATGTAGCAGGGCAATATACTTAATTTGGGCTAGATTGAGCTCGGAGAACGCAAGTAACTCGAAGCATATTCGTAGTCGGTATATCGTATTTTGTAGACGAATCATGAAGCACGGTGTTATACTAAATTTTTGCTAGATTGGGCGAGTAGATTTCAGAAGCTCGCATCACATATGAGGGCAATACGAAAAATCAATAATCACAAAAAAAATTACTTCAGTCATAGTATTTCTATCTCACGAATGCGGGTGAGCAATAATTGTTTGTATGGATGTACATGCACAGCACATTATCTCTTTGTGCATCACTGCCATTGCCGACCGTGGCTGAGCATAATACATACACTCATGACCTATTTATTATTATAAAATAATTCGGGGCTTTTTCCGTCACTGTGACCTGTAACTCTACTGTGGCTAGCCTCCAAGTAAGTCCTATTATGGCCTTACATGTACTCCTTTAGCTTTAGCAGTCACGACCTAATGCTTTAGCAATCACGACACCATGTGCGTTCTTGAGATAAAAATACTAAATACCACGCACCATTATTTATATTAGTTTTGGGAGTCTGACATGTACATTGAAAAAACTTGGTCTACATATTTTAATTTTTCTTAAATTTATTCTTAAAAAATTACTTTCGACGATAACTCCACACCTTTCCATAGACAGCATCGTGAAAGAATTTCGATAATCGTCTGGTGCCGTGCGGCGTGCCGATGCAAAAATTGACGTTCCCGACGCTCTTGTGGGGTTGGGCATTCTAGCACTTCACAAGTTCTTGCTATCGGGAGTTCGATAATGACTTTTTTATACCACTTTGGTGGCAAAAACGCATACGGTCTACCTGATCAGCTTATGATTGCAATATTATGTATCACACGTAATCTTCCGACTTGGCGGCACTGACTGAGTCAATGTATTGTAATAAGGAGGCATTTCCGTTGGGGAATGCCTTGACACGTAAACAGCCACACACCAAATCTGCTCATAGTCCGATGGACTGATTGCATGATCCAGCCAAAAAAATTATCACACGTGCGTAACTTACCATATAGCTTTTTCACGCCATTAATAGGCCGAGAATACCTCGACAGGAAGTTCATTCCACAACCAAAGGGTACGCGGTAGAAAATCTCTTCTAAAACGTACAGTACGTGACTAACTTAGTTCCAATGTGTGAGGATGATAATGAGGATAATATCTTGAATATCTATTCTATATATCTATCTATCTTTTTCTAGCCATATGATGTCGGCAGAGGAGAATAGCATCACCCCATTTCCTCCTATGTGTGTCGTAGAAGGCGAATAATGGATCACAAAGGGGTATTGATAACCTCATACTCCGTCCACCAATCCGCATTGGGCAAGCGTGGTGGCAAACCACTGCCTAACCTCCTTCGATGATAAGAAGAGGCCTTGTGTCCCAGCAGTAGGTCGAATTATAAAGGCTTTTAAGATATGATGAATGATTCTTCTTCATATCATATCAGCCGAGAGACGTCCACTGTTGGACATAAGCCTCCACTAAGGATCTCTAACTCAATCAGTCCTGCGCTGCCCGCATGCAGCGGCTTCCCGCGACCTTTACCAGATCGTCGGTCCATCTTGTGGCGGGGCACCAACGCTGCGTCTGCCGGTACGCGGCCGCCATTCAAGAACATTTCCGCCTCAACGGCCGTCAGTCTTCCTCGCAATGTGCCCTGCCCACTGCCACTTAAGTTTCGCAATTCATGGACTATGTCGGTGACTTTGGTTGTTCTGCGAATCTCATCATTTCTGATATGATCACGCAGCGAATCTCCGAGCATAGCCCTCTCCATTGCTCTTTGAGTGACCTTGAGCCTTCTTATGAGGCCTATTGTAAGCGGCCACGTTTTGGTCCCGTAGGTCATCTTATCGTTACCAGGTATTGCTGAGGATGGTGTCAGAGTTTCTTTGAAGTCGCCAATTCGGGTCTCTGACGTGATTGGTTTTTACTACTGCTAACGCGCGGAGAATAATCGCGTTGGAAACAATTTTGGTCACAACCGCGCACTTAGTAGCCTAACTTTAATAACAATAAACATACTTATATTACCCATTTCGTGTTAGCACAGATAAAATAATACTATACGTGTCAGTAATTTTTTTTTATTACATTCTAGTGTTATGGAGAGCTTTCTTATCAAAAATGTAATGGTGAATGATAATTAGTATTTGGTTGCTTTTCTCCGTGTATACGGTTTTTTGAATATTATAAACGACGATAAGTGCGAAATGGTTCTTATGACCATTAAAAACGACTTCCTAAAGCCCCTTTTAGAGTTGCACGTGTGAAGTGTGATTATAGGTCATAATATTATTGAATTATTGTTATTTTTAGATTAAGCCTTTTCGAATGATTTTTCATCCATTTCATCAACAAGGTAGTTGTATTATTTGGGAAATGCTTTGATTTTACTTACATTTTGTAACTGATAAACAGGAAGTGAACCTTGTTAATTGTTTTGTTCTAATTTGAGACATTTATTATTCATATGGATTTGAAAACAGTTTTAAAAGATAATTATTATATTTCTTATGTTAATTACATATTAAGAAAGAAAACTACCGGCCAATAGTAATCACCTCAGTACTATGCAAAGTTATGGAAAGGATCCTTAACAACCACCTGATCCGTTACCTAGAAGATCACTCACTGATCAACGATCGACAGTACGGCTTTAGGCCGAAACGATCGACGGGTGAGCTTCTAGCGTACATGACGCATGTCTGGGGTGAAGCTATAGACAAGCGTGGCGAGTCACTGGCTGTCAGCCTTGACATCGCCAAACCTTTTGACAGGGTCTGGCACAAAAGTCTTCTCTCCAAGCTTTCGACGTATGGTCTGCCTGCTCAGCTCTGTACCTGGGTAGCCGGCTTCCTGCATGAGCGAAGAATTCGTGTCCTCTCCGATGGATGCAGTTCGAGGTTCATGTCAGTGAATGCCGGTGTTCCCCAAGGATCCATTTTATCCCCTACACTGTTTCTTCTGCATATCAATGATATGATTCCTCTCGGGGACATCCATTGCTATGCAGACGACAGTACAGTGCATGCGGGCTATTTCGGACACGCAAAGGCTGGGCGAGCAGAAACCGTGGAGAGTCGTGAGAATCTTGTCATTGAACTCAACCGAGAGCTCGACTTCGTTTCAAAATGGGGTTCAGCAAATCTGGTTGAGTTCAATGCCAAGAAAACTCTGGTGTGCGCGTTTACGGCTAAAGCGTCGCCATTCCTTTCCCTTCCCTCTCTCCAGGGCACAACACTAACGCTACAGAGTAGTATTACCTTGCTCGGTATGAAGGTTCGCTGTGACTTGAATCCGAAGGACTACATCGAAAGCGTGATAAAAAGGAGTCCTGAACAAGGTGCGGCGTTTTTTCACGCCAAATCAACTGTGCTTGCTTTACAAGACGCAAGTACGGTCCTGCGTGGAGTATTGCTTGCACCTGTGGGATGGCTCTGCAAAGTACTTACTCGATGCTTTCGATAGGTTGCAGCGGCGCGCGGCCCGCATCATCGGCGACGAAGAGGTGACTAAACATCTTGAGCCTCTCCAATTGCGTCGCAATGTTGCGTCTTTAAGCGCCTTCTACCGTCTGTACCACGGCGACTGCACTGAGGAGATTTTTTCCCTAATCCGGTGGGATTAGGGAAAAAATCTCCTCCTCCATCTCCATCTCCTTTCCTTCTAAGGACTACGCGTGCTGATCTACGTTGTCACCGACAAACTGTGGCTACCATTCCAACGCGAACTAAGAAATTTGGCAACTCGTTTCTTTGTCGCACAATCAAGAAATGGAGTTCACTGCCAGCACACGTGTTCCCTCCTTTCTATAATCCTGGGTCATTCAAACGAGGCGTAAAGAAGCACATTGCAGGTCGGCAAGACAAAGGTGGCTAGCGCGGGGGTTTATCTTTCGCACAGGCTATCTTCGCATGTGGACTCCACTTCTACTTACCATCAGGTGGAATGGAGTCATTTGCTTGTCCTTTTTATCTTTTTTTAAAAGTTTCTTCAAGTATGGCCATGTCACTAGTTAAAATAAGTGTGATTACTAAAAATATTGTATTGTTGTTAAATGTATTACTTGTAAATAATTACTTTTTTTTAAATAATTCAGTTACATTATTATTATAAAAGAAAAGAGTCAAAACCTTCCGGACAAGGGAGGGAAGGAAGGGGTGAATCCTACATGGATAGGGCCGGCCGTAGGGTTGTGTCAGACTCCTACTGACTAAACACCTCCTTATTGCCTATTGCCATAAGGCTATTGCCATAAGACTTCAAAAAGTACAGCAGGCACCTAGCACACATTTTATTAATATATTATTTTTATACTTTTGAAGTAGGTTTGACTTTTTTTTGTAAAAGTTGTTTATTACTTTCTCGTATACGTAGTATACAGGAAGTCTTGTAAAAAAAAATCGACATCGAGATTTTGCCGGATTTACACGGACCTCCCTGTGTCTAAAAATACATTTTTTGGAATTATGTCTGTGTGTGTGTCTGTGCGTTAGCCCGATAGATGAGAATACACCACACCGTCCGTCGTCTGCGTCGTCGTGTCAAATGCATACATAAGTTTTGTATTAGAACTTCATTACTGTGGTGTAGTTACCTAAAGAAAATTGTAAACGACACCATAGTAGTGCGGTTTCGTGGTGCCGTTGACAATGCATGATCGGGATGAGCAGAGCTTTTGGTAACTTTTGGGTTAACATAAACCCACATCTGGCAACGTAAAAGTAGTGGGTCGACCACGAAGATAGAATATAAGATTCTTGGGGCCGACGTATAAAATAATAACAACGAAATAAATGTTTGGTACAATAAACATTCCAATTATGCGTTTTTAAGGATAATAAGAATGCCTTACCACAACCAAAAGCGTAATTAATGGGGGGATTATGTTTTACGAAACGTTAAGGAAACAACATTTTTTTAATCTAGCAAATTCGTACTCTAATTTTTTTTTGTTGGCGAGGTGCAATTACGTTTGTTTATCAGACAATCATAAAAAGATAAGGTAATACAATTATTATTATCATAATTTTCCTAACCCTGCGCCCTGTTTTATTTTTGTGGTCGGCTTAATGTTTTTTTCTTCCACTCTCCACAATAATAATAATACCCTCGAGCACGGGAGTGATACCTGAACAACTACTTCGTAGCCTCACGTTATTAGATCTCTCGGAAAGTAGCTATATTACAATGCAGAAAGCCGCGATTTTAAATACTTGTAGGATAGTTAGGCGGTTTCTTTAAGATGAATAAGAATTATAGAAAACCTGGTACTTGGCACAGCCCGTAGCAGATTTCTACCTACCAGCGCAAAGCTGAGATAAAAATTAAAAAGATAATAATAATAATATATTTCTACGCACACACCAATTATCTAGTCCATTTTAAGAATCATTATGAACTTGTGTTTAATGAAACGTCATTTCAAAATTAACACCTTTCTTTGCCATATCATCTTTCACACAGTCTATTAGTCTATCTGTACCCTCTCTCTATATCCAAATTGGATTTTCTGGCCAGCTGCCTGTCCTATCAATGTTCCTTTGATATGTTATAGGTGGCTTACTCGCTACCTCGGCAGTGACACCCTATGCGATGATGTGCACAGAGTTCAGTCACGCCAATAGTCGCCTTTTAAGACATATACGGGATGAAAACCGGTAAAGATAAAAGATAAAGATATTTATTTGTTGGAACATGAGTACAGGAAAGATCTTATATTACACATTGTTGCTCGACATGTTCTGCCTTAGTAGGCGTACAAAATTAAAGTTTAATAAATGTCTCTTTATAATATTATTTACACTAGAATAAAAATTAATCTGATTACATTTTACAATTGTCAAATTAAATCATATTTATAATAGTGAATGTCAAAATAATAATAATCGAATAATTAATAAAATAAATTATCTACTATCAACAAGATTATTCTTTTAAAAAATCGTCAACATTATAGTAGTAGTCCTAATCAAAACCGGGAAATATATCGCTACTTCTTCTATAAACATGTTACGCTCAAAGACCGAAAATGCTTACAACGCTTTGTGATCAAAGTAAAACATCCACACACATGTTATTGATAATTATCCATTCGGACCCTGTAGCTGAGTGATGGGTAGGCTAATAGGGGTTTTTTTTGTAAAGTTTTCCCTGTTACGGGACGGCAAAGGGATCTAGCCCATACAGCCAAGTCTTCAGTTTTATTATCTTCTTTGATGTTCGCATTAAAATATGGGCGTCACACATTTTAATGCATCTAGGGAGTGCTTGGAAAGAAATGCATGGCAACAGACCTCATGACTGTGACTGATGAGAATTGTATAGTGGGATTTCCAACCACTATACAATTCTCAACGCCACATACACACAACCTTTATTTCAATGATTCCTCATAGCTGTTCGTCAACACGGATGCTTATGCAACGAAACAACACCACTTTCACTGCACAAAATCCACTCCGAAGCAATTTTGAATTAACGAAATAAAGATCGCCAGACGCCATGGTTTCCCGCCAAACCGGTTATTTTTTTTAATGACCAGGCAGAGTGCAATGAGGGTAGTGTAAACAGTAGTGTTTTATGCACCTACATGGCTGAGTGATGGGTAGAATAAAATTTACATAGCTTTATTGTACATCAACCAATTGGACATAGACATTCGACAAAACAATTAATAAAGATTTGTACAAAGGGTGACCTTATCAATAAAATAAATCGCTTCCAGGTAACCTTAAACCTTAGGATGGACAGGATTTCAAAAATGTAGGGTATGTAAGGGTAGGTTAGGGTTATTTTTTTATGACCAGGCAGAGGGTACTTTTTTGTGATCACAACGCGTTGTGAGGTATTTTTACTTTCTCGTATACGTAGTATAGAGGAAGTCTTGTAATCATCAAAAACTTCAACTTCGAGATTTTGACGGATTTACACATTTTGTACCTTCCTGAGTCCAAAAATACCGTTTTTGGAATTATGTCTGTGTGTGTGTCTGTGCGTTAACACGGTAACTGGAGTATTGCTACTAAATTTAACATGCATGTATGAAATCAAAATATAAGGTTTCTATCAACTTTTAAGTCGTCGATCACGAAAGTTAAGCAACCAAGTGCGCGGTCAGTACTAGGGGGTGACCAAAATTTAACATGCATGTCTGACATCAAAATTTAAGGTTTCTATCAACTTTTGAGTCGTTTCCGGTATACGAGAAAGTCAAGGGGTGACCACTCCCGATTTTTTCGCTCAATGAGCGTTATCGGTCTTTGAGTGTAACACATATATAATTAATTAAAACAAAGTCGCTCGCTCTGTATGTACGCTAAGAACTGTCAAACTACGTAACGGAAGAATGTGGTTTTCATCAATAGATAGAAAGGTTTAAAAGTACAGTAAATACTCTAAGTAGGTACAGACAACAGCACGTTGGGTTACCACAAACTGTAAAATTTTCCCAATCGATTATGCACTTTATATTGAATAGCCTTAGGTTGAAAATCGTTTGGAGAAATTTGACAGTTTTGTATAGCCCGACGTGCTGTTGACTGTACTTACCGTGCGGGTCGCTAGTGTAATATAAATCGCAAATGGCGAAAAATGGCGATTAAAATAAGAAATAGTATGGGAGAAATTGAACAGGAATGATGAAAGGCATATTACTTCCCACATAACCTTCATTTTACCTGATGGTGTGAGGACAGCGCCGAAGATGGTTACAAGCTTCACCTGCAATTAGTGTTGCGAAAAAAAATGTTTATAAATATAAATAGGTTAAAATAAATAAGGACTCTACTTTGGCGCTGTGTATTTTTTTTCCCAAATGAAAAAAAATGTTTATTTGTCTCAAAAAAAGGTGGCAACCCTACCTGAAACCCTCAACCGCAGAGGAAACACAGTATATCAAGAACAGTAGCACGTCTTCGTACAAACTGGCCGCTATCCATTAGAATGTGTGCGTGCGTACTCGGCGCCGTATACGCACGCACTGTGCAAGGGCGGATCCAGCTTTGGCGCCAGGGGGGGGTCACATAGTCGTGGTCAAGTCCAGTGGCGTAACTATAGGGTGGCATGGGTGGCAAAATGCCACGGGCCCCGTGAGGCCCCGGTAGTGTCACTGACATTTTAAAACTAGGGGGTGGGGGGGGGGGGGGTATATGAATTTGCCACGGGCCCCACATGGTATTATATTTTATTTTGATAATAATAGGTACAGGTAAAAAGTACGATTCAAAAACCGGATGATTTTGGAAAACCGGTTTTTCCAATTTTCGTTCAAAAAAACCAGCTATATCGGTTTTTTCAGGTTTGAGGTAATTCTAGATATGCATGATAAACACTTTTTGATGTAATGAAATAAGTGATTTACTTCAAAAAGTGTTTGAATGTCCACGCTCTCGCAATGACATCAGATGTCTTGCTTCCAGACTTTAACTTCCGCAAGAAGTACCATGGAACTGATTAAAAGGGTGGACTGGGCACAACACCGTTATAGTAATTCGGTAACCATAGGACTCAGATCAATAAAAATAATTTTTGGTCTGAGCCGTAAGATTGGGTCATCGGTAGCGAAAAGGTCAATAAGCTAGCAAGGCCTGGGACTCAAGGACTACAATTTGGCCCAGAGCCTTTCTGTCGTATCCCAAAGAACCAGGCTATATAATACTTAAAAACCCAAAAGTGGACTGGCAAAGAACGCCTGGGTTAACACATTCAAAATCGAACCATACTCCCGTAAGCGCACTAACCAGCAGTGATGGAAATCGCCCCAAAACAACGAAATAATAAAAGTGGCGCCAGGTCATGGAATTCTCCATGAACTGGCGCCACTTTTATCAGTAGAACCAAAATGTTCTGAGCCGGTTCTCTCGACGGAGTGCTTGTATCTGTTTGCTCTGAATTCCGATACCTGGGCTATACATATAGCACAACGGTAATATAGACCGAGATGTCAATCATCGAGTAAGCTCAGGATGGATGAAATGGCGGCAGGTTACGGGGATAATTTGGGACTCCCATTGAGGCCCCTCAATGGAAGTATGTAAGCGGCCTCAATGGGCCGCTTACAATGAGCCTCATAAGAGGCTCATTGTAAGCGGAAGGTCACGAAAAGGGCAATGGAGAGGGCTATGCTTGGAGTTCCTCTGCGTGATCATATCAGAAATGATGAGGTCCGCAGGAGAATCAAGGTTATCGACATAGCCCGATTGACGGCCGTTGGGCCGGAAAGGTTCTCGAGTGGCAACCATGTACCGGAAAACGCAGCATTGGTAGGCTCCCCACAAGGTGGACCGACGATCTGGTAAAGGTCGCGGGAAACCGCTGGATACGAGCAGCGCAGGACCAACCAGTTTGGAGATCCATGGGGGAGGCCTATGTCCAACAGTGGGCGTCTCTGGGCTTAAATGATGATGTCACTCCCCTTGATTACCTCAAAATCTATAAAAGCATCTTGAGATCTGTCGTCCTGCATGGATCAGAAAGTTTGGCATTAAAGCGAATGGATGAAAATAGATAACACGTGCATTTGAGGCAACAATTTTTAAGAACACTATTACAGATTGAAATTTTAAAACGTTTAACTTAGTACTTTATTACTAAAGTTTAGTCGTACAGGTTGAAGTTAGGTCTAGCTAGGCCTTGTCGAAACATGGCAAAAAACCCTCAGGAAAAACCTCAGATCAAGAAAAACACGAAGGTGCATGGCGGCCATGGCGCGGTAAATTCCAATTTTCCCGAATAATGCGTTCGCCGTTAAAGTATTACATTAAATTATTTAAATATTGAAAGTAATTAATTAATTAAAAGAATTAAAATATATAAAAACATTCTTTTAATTAGTGGTCCACCTAGGTCCTGGACCCAGCCCAGGGGGGGGTCATGACCCCCATGACCCCCCCCCTGGATCCGCCCTTGGCACTGTGACGCACACATGACATAAAAATATTGGGGCATAAGGTGGTCTCGCCGTCTCGGTGTGATCGCGCGTTTTTATGTCATTGCACATTCGCTCGCCGCTCGTTCCCGCCCGGCACATTTACGATAGCCCTAGCGTCAACGCAGAGTAGGTAATAACTCGCCGACAGCCCGCAGATGAGCTACTGTTCTTGATATACTGTGGAGGAACTGACTATGTGGAAACACAATACATAATTATTATCTATTGTGTTTCGAAATATATAAAATAAAATTCATTTATATCGGACCGGAATCCATAGTGGTAGTAACAGAATAACCTTATAAACTATGTTAGTAACAGCTATAGCGTCAGGTGTGCTGTGGGTGTTTAGTGAAAATCCAGTTACTGTGAAAACAGTATGTATTTCGATACACACGAAGCGCGGGAAAATCACAGCATCGCGAACGTATATCGAACGAGCTCCGGCTATGACTGCGTGGTGCCGTGCGCAACGGCATGGGCACAGCGCGGGTACCTCCCCGTGACCACGTAACGGTCGCCAATGCAACGGTCAGTGCAGCATGTACCTAAAGGCGTACTACATACGATACGTACGACCTAGGCTCGCACACACGAGCGCCACACAGCATAATATAAAAAAAATAACTAAATTAATCAAAATAAAAAACTAAATTAATTAAGTAATTAATTATGAAATCAATTCTTTATAAAATTAAACGCGAGTCCAGTGCTGCATTAGCGTGGCCCCACACTAGCCGGTCGTTCTTTGTTACCTAGAAAAAACGGGTTTATCATAACACACTCACCGGTGGGCGCTCAGTCGTAGTATAGCGCTTGCCGAGAGAGGTACTCGTGTAGATAGACCTTTGTAATAATACGTAACAAATCGTAATAGACGATGATGAACTCATGCCCCTTTTTTTAAAGTCTGTGAAAAACCAGCGGTTTGGGCTGTGCGTTGATATGTCAGTCAGTCAGTTTCGTCTTTTATATATTTAAATTAAATTATATGTTATCCTGACGTTACGGTGGTGTCGCTAACAAATGTTATTTGTCAACGACACCCCTAGGGGTATAGTTTGGTGGTGTCGTTAATAATGAACGAATTTGCTCATTATATTACTAACTGCACGTATCGCAACGCCGCAGTATTAGCGACCGCTTTATTATAATCCTTTACAATCTGCTGGGATATTCCTGAAAGTGTAATGTTTGTACAAAACCCTCTGAAGCGGCACGAGCAAAACTCAAATGGATTACTTCAAGCTCGGGGGTTTTATCTGTTCTGCTGCGTTGATTAACGAAAAGAACTTAATCAAGTTACTTTCAAGACGGATTTGTTTACGCTGTAAATGTTCATTGGCAAACGAGCTAACACATTTGTAAAATGTTGTGATTTTCTTTTAGATACTTGGTTTAGCGGTGTTTACGTTTTATACTGTATATAATGTTTGTAAATAATAATAATATATTTCCACGCTCACACCAATTATCTAGCCCAAAGTAAGTATCATTAAGAACTTGTGTTATGGATACTAGATAACGGACATTTTTTTTATATACATAATATTTTTATAAATAACAAACAGCCATGACTCATCAAAAAATACTCGTGTTCATCACACAAATATTTGCCGCTACCAGGACTCGAACCCGGACCGGTTGATGTGTAGGCAGCTACACTGACCACTTCACCAAGACGGCGTCTACCAAATCTACTATTTATCACAAAAATATTAAAAAAATATGTGGCATGTAAATAAAAATAGTACGGACGACAGCAGGACATACCTACTACCCAAAACCGTCAACTCTAATTGATTTTCAACCTTAAGTGGGAAACTCACGAACGCTCCCAAGCCATCACTCCAAAATAAGCCAAAATCGTTCGGTGTGTTCGGAATCTCCCGTGGCTTGAATGCCGTGACGATAAACTTTGGATATCCAAATCCATCACCCCATCGCTTCAAACGCGCCCGTGTGTTGCCGAACCCACGTCCATTTCGTTACCTGTCAGAAGTCGCTGGAGTGGCGCAAATGGAGCGGTCGTGTGATCGATCAATTTTTAACCGACTTCAAAAAAGGAGGAGGTTATCAATTCGACTGTATGTTTTTTTTAATGTTGTTACCTCATAACTCGTTACTGGGTGGACCGATTTTTAAGATTCTTTTGACCTTTGGAAGCTTGTCATGGGGTCCCATTTCAATTTTATCGATATATGATAAGTAGTTTTTGAGTTATCCCTAATAATGCCCATATAATTGACATTGATGATATCGTAATTTTATCTCTTGTGTGTCTAAAAGATCTTGAGGTAGTTTCCTGAAAATTTCTATATTCAAAACACTAAAAAGCAGAAAAAAAATAAGTAAATTAAAACCGCCTTCAAAACTAAAAACGGGAGAAATAAAAATTTTGTTTATAAAAATCTAAATGTTTTTGAGGTCGTTGCCAACCTCAATATTTGTAATAAACATTGTCACTTGTATTTGGGTCAGTCGATAATAATATTAGATAATATGGTCGAAAATAATATTAATCCTTCAGTTAGAATTCTCCAATAACAAAGTATGCCTATTTAGTAAATTTCAGTTAGGCTATCCTTTATTTATCTGGACATAATATGGAAACGGGTACTAAGCAAGTCAAAATATGCATAGTATTCCAAATATAGGCAATGTTTCACCGTTCCATTCCCTGGTAATGTAGACCCAAGCCTTTGTTATATGGGCAGCTATTCATTAAATTTACTACATTAAATGGATGTTCAGGCACAATATGTAATATACGAGGAAACAGTTGGCAAACCGTACAATGACCACCATTATCTAACATAAGTTGATTAAATTAGTGAACCTGTATAGAGGCGATGTATAGAGTCGTTCCGGAGTAAGGCCTAATCTACATCAAACTGGGGATGAAAGGTAAGGTGTATGAAGGTCCATTGTTACAATGGGCCCCATAAGAAGGCTCAAGGTCACTCAAAGGGCAATGTGTGGCGGAGTTTCTCTGCGCGATCATATCATAAATGATAACATCTATACAATCAAAGATTCTTTGGATGACAAAAACGGTTGGCTTTGAGATTTTAACCTAGAATATTGTTATTTATTTTAGTGTCTGTTTCATTATTTATTATGTTGTGATGCATTTAGTGTTTTTTTTATTATATTTTTTTTAAGTTAACTTACATTTTGTCTTCATTATGAAACTTTATATAGTTGGAAACTGTTTTAGCTTATGAAATACTCATTGTTAACCAAACATTTGTAATATTGATGCTGTATGTTTCTTAAAGTATAAATAAAATAAAATAAAATATTATAGAGTCTATTTTTATTCCAATTTTTTCAGTATATTGTAGTAATATGTTATAAGACTTACTTTAACATTTTTAAGTAAGTATAAATTGTACTTTCATTCATTATTTATTTATTCTTACTATTTTGTTAGTTTAAGTTAGTATTATTGATATTTCTTCTTTATATTAATTGACGTTCATAAGTGTACACATTGTACTAAATCTGAATAAACGTATTTGATTTGAACATCCGTAGGGTAAGGGCACTGAAATAGCCTAAATAATTGCGTACGTAGTACTTGAGTGGCCGTGGAACAGGACACATTGCGAGGATGAATGATCGTTGGGGCTGAAATGTCCTCCAAAGTCCTACCTGGTGGTACTTTGTACGAGTACAAATTTGTACTCCCTTGAGGTTCGAACTCTGGACCTATGGATCCAACCTCGCAATTCCTGTGGACGAACCACTAGAAAAAAAACTGACATATTTTACTTCAAATTTACATTTATGTAATTTATTTCCACGTTATTTTGATTGGATGTATTCGGTTACTTATTAAAACAATTTATATGTATTACGTGCACAAAACGAGGAAGTAGCTGATCTCGTTATTCGATTATGATCATCGACTCGTAAAACAAATGAGATGAAAGTCGCTTGGACCAAATTTTTCGATGGTGCTCGTTTCTGTGATTTTAATTAAATCCCTGATAAGGTGAGTTACTATGGTAACTTATGGTTCTAAAGTACGGTTGGCTCCAAAACTTGGTTTATATTTTAGTATTATATCACATTATTTTAGATATTTTAACGGTTCTCTAATTAGTCTCATATTGTTTTATTCGTAAATTATTAGGTATGTCATAAAATATTACGTTATAATGATCATAATTAGTTTTAAATAAAGAAGTACCTTTTTTTTTGTTGACGGGGAGGTCAAATATATACGCATCGTTTCTGCGGGGTGGTGCCAACGGCAGGGGATATGTGGAACTCGAGGTAAAGGCGTTCCCTCCATACCCACTAAACATCCTCCAAGCCTGACCTTCAGTGCGCTATTACGAGACGGCTCGGGATCTGGGCACGTGAGCGGAACTACACCGAGACCGTCCCAATCCTGCCCGAATAGGCACTCCTTGTGCACCACCACAGGAGCTACCGACTAACGCCAGCCCCAGTGGGCCGCTGGCCCACGCCGGCCTTATAGGCCGCCTCGTCACCGCCGGCTGCCCGACCTGGCCCGTCCTCTTGACGAGGACACCGGGAGCAGCAGGTCGTGGCTCTGAAAAGGGCCGTCCGGAAATAGCCGTGGTGGGAAAATAAAAACAACTTGACGATGGCATGTGACTTCGAATGTCAATCAAAAACAATTCACATCAAAAGCCACACATCCGCCGAGAAAGTTTCCCCACCGCGTTACCAGGGTCCGCCACGAGGAGGCTTCCGGACGTGGACCCCAAATAAACAAATAATCATTCAGATAAAGACGTCGAAGTATTGAACATCGGGGAAATTATAATTTATGTGTACCTTTATTGATTTTTAGTTAAGATAGTCAGTTCCTTTGTAGTTGAGGGATCTGGGTGAGCTTCGATCACGCTTGTGGCCTATTATCAAGTGAGATGAAAGCCTCGCAGTTGTTAGTTGAATTACGCGCCTAAATTCAAAATTGTTGTCTGAAAACCAAAGAAACACCAACACCAAAATCGAACTGAAAGTAAATATTACACAAAGAGACAGCAAGATTTTGTTTGAAGCATTTTCTATTTTTTTGTAAGTCGAATAACGTTAATTTTTACATTTAGTCAAAAAGTATCGGGAATGGATGATTTGTTTATGGTTCCAAATTCATTCAATCGATTGGTGTCAAGTCACACCTATCTAGCCCAAATTATGTATCATTAAGAACTTGTAAAAATGAAAATGAAAAAAATGAAAATGAAAAAGCTCTTTATTTAAATGGACTTTGCTAAGTACTTGTGTTATGGATACTAGATAATGGACAAATTTTATACATAAGAGTGTAGATATTTTTATGAATAACCTTAAATAAATACATAAACAACCATGATTCGTGAACAAATGTTCGTGTTCCACACACAATCATTAAAATTTGCTTCGAACCCGGGCCGCTTGATATGTAGACAGCGTTACTGACCACTCCACCACGACAGATTCATCAAAATTGGGTGAATAGTTTATGCGCTAATGGTGGAACATAGTATGTTCCACCATTAGCAGTCTATGTATGTATGTTTGTATTGATATATTATGTCAATACAAACATACATACATAGACTGCTAAAATATTTAACATGAGTAAAAACGGGAATCAACACTTTTAAATTACATTTCTAAAATCCTTGGTTTAATCATTACCCTTCCTTTGGCTTTAAAATGCTTTCCAAAAAAGTGTAAATTCTCACCAAATACAACTTTTGGTGAGCCAATGTCCATTTTGGTGAGCACTATATTTTTGGTTGGCATAAAATTAATCCCACTTGGTAAATTAGAATAAGCTTGCCAAGAGATTCCTAGTCAACCCTTAAAAAATAGCTTCGAAATGAAATATAAATTTTTAAAACTTATCGTTCATCTATTAAATGATTCATTGTTCGCTGAATCCAGAGTACTAAGCTCACAATTCACGTCTCATGAAATATCAAGTGACGCTTTGTAATGGAAGGAAGCCGGCAATTTCGTCTGTGTAGCGAACCTCTTTATTTCGGGAAAGCGCAGCTAGGTTGTGGTTACCCCAAAGTAGGTCACAGAAAATGAAACTATGACCACAAGTTATGGAGAGTTCAGAAAGTAAAAGCCGTGTGATTCCGGCAGACCAGAATAGCATCACCTCATATCCTCCAATGGGTGTCGAAGAAGGCGACTAATGGACCAGAAGGGGTATTGATCACCTTATACTCCGTTCACCAATCCGCATTGGGCAAGCGTGGTGGACTACTGCCTAAACCTCCTTCGATGAGAAGGAGAGGCCTTGTGTCTCATCAGTGGATCGAACAGTGGTAGTTACTCATTTCATACAGACATAAGGTCGTCTTTTCTTTGTCAAATCTTGTGTTTAAGATTGTATAATTGTATTAATCTGATTCTTATACAATATTTTTATTTTCTATTTTAGACGTACGTACCTAAGTGATAATTTTCACTACCTTAGTGTTACAGCAGAGCGTAGGTATTAAGAGTGATGGACACACTTGCCTTCTGTAGTTTCTTTATTTTGTATATGAGCGACACGAACAAGATTGTTAAATACGATATAGCGAGACAAGTGTAATTAATATCTTAAGGTGAGCTCAAGGAACGTTTTAGAAATAAATTGTTTTTCTCAGAATTATTATTCACTGGCTACAAAGGCAGCAGTTCCATTTGAGATTAGCAAAGCTACGTTGCTACGGGCCTGTCTGATTTAGTTATTAGTTGTTCATAATTGCGTTATAAAACTCAAGCACTCCTATTGTTGTCCTGTAGACCATACACACACATCCTTACCAACGTTGGCCTTAGCTTAGTTCAAGCGTGCCGCAGCTTCTAGTCGATTACATACATATATACTTACATTGTCGTCACTGGGTCACCGCTGCTGGGCTGGTCAGCTGGTCAGCCAGGCTGTTTCTGTTTTGCCCGGCCACTGCTGCTGGGATTGGCCCTGAACATAGTTCTCCTCACTCCCTTACAACTCTCTCTCTATCACTACCACCGGTGGTCATCGCGAGTGGTCATCCCAATTAAACATACGCGAGTGCCGCATTCATTCCGCCCACTTTCTCATTCTATCTTCTACCCCCCGACACGAGTGCTACCTTTCTAGAGACAGCAGGTGTTCTTACTATTTTGTGTTTTTTTTGTTAAATAAATGTACATATTATTTTTAAGCTAACCTCTCTTGTCATTTTTAGTTTTCCCTATTCACCCCTTTTTTCTCCCTTCTATCCAGTTTTCTCCCCTGCTTCGTTACTATTCTCCTCCCGCGAGTAGGTGTAAGGCGACAACAAACATATAATAACCTCATAATTCCTATATGCATTGAGCAGAGTTTTAAGTGTTTAATACAATCAAGCTTGCGGACGATCTGGTGTTAAGTGGTTGTCATTGAGTCGTCTATAGACACTTGCAATAACAAGGGCAGTAATAACGCACTTACAGTGTAAATCACTTTACACTGTTAGTGCGTTGCCATCCTGGGGACTGATATGATATGCCATCAATGCCTAGTAATTACACTGGCTACCTTTCTCTTCAAATAGAAACTTACTGCAGAAATAAGAAAGGCTGTGGTACCTACCCAGACGACCCTACATATGGGTCCATCACCTAATAAAAAGGAAGATAACAGGACAATAAACTTAATCAGTATGCATCATCGCTTTTAGTGAACGTTTAAAAGCAGGGAGGGTACATTTAAAGAGATCACAATCAGAAAAAACTTCATTAAAACTTAAACACATTCTACGGAGAGGATTGTTTTGGGACACATTGCTCCTAAGGGATGGTACACAAAATACCCGTAGCCAAGTACAGAGTCGGATTTGTGCTTGAAGTTTCTCCAGAGTTATTGCTGTAAAAACACTCAATCTACCGTACAATTGTCTGTTACTATAAGAACATTTTTACTTGACATTGGCGGAATGCGTAATCATTAAGTGTCGTGAATGCCATTTATTTAAAAGAAGAAGAAGAAGAAGAATTACAGAATCAATTACAATTACAGATCTATTTTATTTTAATTAAAAAATAAGACTCTTAGAACCACACAGCTTAAAGTGATGTCTATTTATAGTAAAAGCTACCATAGTATTAGGTATTTGTTTTAAACAATGTTACGCTTCAACTCTCAACAAACGTGCTAAAATTTGTAGTAGAAGAACGTTATGAATTGAACAAACGTCTTATTAAGCGTTTTTTAAATTTTCACAAAAGTTTAAACTAAGCACTTAATAAAATGTTTCATGAGAAAATTTGATAATATAAAAAATATATTTCTTTACTAGCGACCCGCATGTGGGTTCACCTACGTCTTTCCTTTTACGGTTGGTATACCAGGATCTAAAGTATCTTATGTACACCCTGAAAGTTCATTCTAGCTATTGCTGAAAGAATTTTCATAATCCGTTGGAGAAATTACTTCGTACAAACAAACTTTACTTCTTTCTAATATTAGTGTACATATAATATTTTTTCTGTTCGTGCGTATGTAACTGAAGTCCTAAACTATAGGAGCAGTTTTGATGCAACTTTTTGAGTGTACTTAAGTGGATTCGAGAATGGATTACATTCATAATTCGGTCCGATTGAAAATGTTTTTTGAAAAGAACAACGTCTGTTACGTCTAGGTCCCCTAGTATTATGTAAAAAGCTACAATTTAGGAGTCTATGTAATACTAGTTGCTCTCCACGATGTTAAAAAGACGAAGTCTACGTGCGAGGGTATAAAATTATATTAAATCGAAAAAAGTTATTTCATTAATAATTTGACGATCTTTATTATCGTCTGTATAATGGGCTATGGCGTTCCTTCAAGATTAAAGTCTTGTTTGTTTAAAAAGAAAAAAACATGTTTTATTTCGGTGACTTAGCCTTATTTTACTACTATTAGAGCAGGCGCGCACTGGTGACTTTTGTCGCGGTGACTATTTTGTCACTCTGTCAAGCCATTGAACAGTATATGTGTGGGGGTGCGTGCACGTTACGATGTGACAATTGGGTAACAGTTGGTGTATCTCAAGAAGCTTATAGGTTTTACTTATAAGCTTCTTGGTGTATCTCATCGATAACAAAATGCATCTCCAACTCCATACATTTCACGAGAGTGACAAAATGGACGGAGTATAAGGTGAGCAATACCCCTTTGCTGATCCATTAGTCGTCTTCTACGACACCCATTGGAGGATATGGGGTGATTCTATTCTACTCTGCCGGCATCACACGGCTTCATGCTCATATAATATAATATAATTATGGTGGATAGATGACTGTGGTTTGTACTCAATCAATCGAAAACGGGTTATGTGTATCAGGAGGAAATTTGGTACAGAGGTAGATTATAGTCTAGGATAGCACATATGCCAATTTTGATGCGATAATTGGTTATGATATCCACGCGGGCGTGTAATAAATATCCCGTAGAATAGAAAAAATCTCCCCTTTCATTGAATTCTCGTTTCTGATGTACAAGCACTTGAAGAGTTCAAGTGCTTGTACATCAGAAACTTTCAACAATTCTTCTATCCATCAAACGGAGTGCTACTTGCTAAGTTTGACGTCATTTTGCACTATCCCACTCCAGATGCGTAAAATGAGAGTAATTACACAGTGAAATATGCTAAGTAGTGTAAATCAGAAAACGATTTATTCTATGCATTTTGAAAGATATGATGCTGAGGAAAATTTGTGAATTCTTATGTAGTATAGGATGAGCCACATTTTCTTTAATTATTTAGTTTTTTTCAACGCCTTATTAAAAATTAATAATATATTTCCACCAATCATCTAGCCCAAATTAAGTATCATTAAGAACTTGTGTTATGGTACTAGATAACGGACAAATATACATAATAATCTAGATATTTTTTTACATAAACTTCAATTAATATATAAACAACCATGATTCATCAACAAATATTCGTGTTCATCACACTAACATTTGGCCACTACCAGGACTCGAACTCGGACCGCCCGATGTGTAGGCAGCGTTACTGATCACTCCACCACGACGGCGTCAAATTAGATGTAATACATTATTAATATAAATAATCACAAACATTTTATTTTGTTTCATATAATATTTACAAATATTATATTCTTAAAAGTATTTTCTTTTTTATTTAAATTAACTGTCTCACCCACATATAAAATCATATTATACATATTGTCCTCATCTAGGTACCTATTAAGGCAAATTATTAAAATTTAAAAAGCTTTATTTCTCAATCAATCTTTTCGTCACTAGTAAGTAAGCAGTGCTTCAGTCCTTTTTAAAATCGAATTGAATGATGTGACATATTATAATACTTATATACTAAAACTAGCGCCCACACGCGGTTTTCGAGCATACTAATAAAATAAGCTCATACCTATACTAAAATAATCGCCTCTAATTTCGATCTTGGGCAAAATACCATTGTTCATATAAGCCTATAAGGTATAGAATCATAAGAATGAATATAACAGGAACAATCGTGTAGAGAACGCGGTGAGGTGAAGGACGCATGTCTTACCGCTGGTATTGGAGTTGGGTATTCTTTTGTATGTTAGATATGTATTGAAAAGGTATGTGCGAGCCGTTGGATCAATAGCCGTGGTATCCGGGACAGGCAGGATAGGCAAACGGCATGAAATATACATTTAATATTATGTATCTGAAAGAAATTATTTTTGCCGCGTGATGCCGGCAAAGTAGAATAGCATCACCATATCCACCATTGTGTATCGTAGAAGGCGACTAGTCGATCTGCAATTAAGAGGTATTGACACAGTATACCAAGAACAGTAGTTTATCTGCGGGTTGTCGGCGAGTTATTAGCCTACTCTTGCGTTGACGTAGGGCTATCGTAAATGTACCGGGCGAGAACGAGCGGCGAGCGAATGTGCAATGACATAAAAACGCGCGATCACACCGAGACGGCGAGACCACCTTATGCCCCCATATTTTTATGTCAATGTGTGCGTCACAGTGCGTGCGCACACGGCGCCGAGTAGGCACGCACACATTCTAATGGATAGCGGCCAGTTTGTATTAAGACGTATTACTGTTCTTGGTATATTATGGAATTGATCACCTTATACTCCGTCCGCCAATCCGCATTGACCAAGCGTGGTGGACTACTGCCTTAACCTCCTTCGATAGCAAGGAGAGGCCTTGTGTCCCAGCAGTGGGTTGAATTACAAAGGTTGTTGTGATGATAGCTTTTACGATGAAGAAGCTGTTAACACGCAGAAGAGGCAGAAGACTGGGCAGTGGGAGCTAGCGGTACCACTTCGGGTGGGCTCGGACGACTTGGAAGCACCGAAGGCGTACGAGTGATGTCCGCCCCAGAAAGGGGAGAAGGACCATAGGCACAAGGAAGACAGACAAAGAATAACTTGTAGGAGAGATTAAGGTGCGCTGTGAAACCAGAGTCTCCGGAAACTAGCAGCGCACTCTCCCGTGATTCGGCCTGTATAACCGTAAGATTGCGTCAGGCCATGGGAAAGTGGTAGGTTTGTACTGCTTAGATGATGAGAAACTACATTAGACCTCTTCGTTAAAAAAAGAAAGTTTACACCTATGAAGTGTTTGGTGGTAGGTAATACTTGTTTTAAGTCCAAAACAAGTATTGCCACCAAAGTGAGCACGTAATCCGCTGTAGATTGAATCCGAGATTAGTGGCAACTGAATTGATTTTAGCCAAAAAAATACCCCGCATACTTGAATTAGAAGTTGCATACTTTCTAAAACAACTTTAGAAATATGTATAGCGAGCGTGTAATGTGACGTCAAAGTTTATATCGGATCTCCTTGTCTAACACGCAACTTTATGTGGTTGTAAATCAAGTATTAATCAAGTTTTCAAAAATTAATTTAAACCTATAAAAAGACTACAGAGACAATTAAAAAATTTTACACGAAAGAAAAAACTTGAAATAATAATGAGCTGTAATTATAATAAATTATAAATTCTAAGAGATTTTTCTATTGAATAGATATTTGTGTCTGTCTGTGTATTTATGTCGAACTACAAGACTGTTGGACCAACTATCGCCAGCGGTATTTAAGAACCGATACCTTGATAACTTCAGACATATAGCATTTCAAAAGGTATTAATTCCATACTTTTATTATAAATAAAAGTATGGAATAATTTTATTTTTTCGTTTCATCATCATCATTTCAGCCGAGAGACGCCCACTGTTGGACATAGGCCTCCCCCAAGGATCTCCAAACCGGTCGGTCCTGCGCTGCCCGCATCCAGCGGCTTCCCGCGACCTTAACTAGATCGTCAGTCCACCTTGTGGGGGGCCTACCAACGCTGCGTTTCCCGGTACGTGGTCGCCACTCGAGGACCTTTCCGCCCCAACGGCCGTCAGTCCTTCTCGCAATGTGCCCTGCCCACTGCCACTTGAGGTTCGCAATTCTTTGGCCTATGTCGGTGACCTTGGTTCTCCTGCGGATCTCATCATTTCTGATATGATCACGCAGAGAAACTCCGAGCATAGCCCTCTCCATTGCCCTTTGGGTGACCTTGAGCCTTCTTATGAGGCCCATTGTAAGCGGCCACGTTTCGGTTCCGTAAGTCATCACTGGCAACACACACGAATTAAAGACTTTCGTCTTGAGACACTGCGGTAGATGGGCCGAGAATATGCCGCGTAGCTTCCCGAACGCTGCCCAGCCGAGTTGGATTCGTCGATTGACCTCTTTCTGGAAGTTGGACTTACCCAGTTGGACTGTTTGTCCCAGGTAAACATAATCGTCGACAACTTCCAGTGTAGAGCTTCCAACCTTTACAGGAGTGGGTGCAACATGGATATTAGACATGATTTTCGTCTTATCCATGTTCATTTTAAGACCCACTTGTTGGGAGACTCTACAGAGATCGTCGAGCATTGCGCCCAGGTCTTCCAAGGTCTCAGCCATAACCACGATATCATCTGCAAAGCGAAGGTGAGTCATGTACTCGCCATTTATGTTGATGCCAAGCCCTCTCCAGTCCAGAAGCTTAAACGCGTCCTCCAACGCAGCTGTGAACAGTTTCGGCGATATAACATCACCCTGTCTCACGCCTCGCTGGAGCTGTATGGGTTTTGAATTCTGGTCCTGAAGGCGAACTGACATAGTGGCGTTTTCGTACAGTGACCGCAACACTTGGATGTATCGGTAGTCTATGTGGCACCTCTGGAGTGACTGGAGCACTGCCCAGGTCTCGACAGAATCGAAGGCTTTCTCATAGTCTACGAACGCTAAGCATAATGGCAGGTTATACTCTTCGGTCTTCTGTATAACCTGCCGCAGCGTATGTATGTGATCTATGGTACTGAAGCCTTTTCGGAATCCGGCTTGTTCGGGAGGCTGGAAGTCGTCAAACCTGCGCGCGAGACGATTCGTTATAACTCTTGAAAACAGCTTGTAAACATGACTCAGCAGCGTGATGGGTCTATAGTTCTTCAATTGGGCCCTGTCGCCCTTTTTGAAGAAGAGTCTCACCACGCCGCCATGCCATACCTCTGGCGTTTTGCCCTCGAGTATAACGGAGTTAAATAGCCTCTGAAGAGCTTTCAGGACCGGTCGTCCACCTGCTTTCAGAAGCTCCGCTGTCACTCCGTCATCACCCGGCGCCTTGTTGTTCTTAAGCTGTTTAAGAGCTACACTAATCTCGTACAGGCTGACGTCCGGGATATCTTCGGTATAGTGTCGGGTTAATTTGGCTCTTGGATCGGTGGCCTGAATGACAGGTGGGTGTGATGTCGCGTAAAGCTGTCCATAAAAGTTTTCAATCTCGGCCAAAAGCTCAGGTCGTGATGTGATGGTTCTGCCGTCCTCTGTCTTCAGCTTCGTCAGCAAGCTCTCTCCAAGCGACAAATCTCTAGCGAACACTTTGGAGCCTTTGTTCCGCTCGATGGCCTCTTTAATACGTTCTGTATTAAATTGGCGTATGTCGCGAGTTAAGCACTTGGAGATATGTTTGTTGAGCTGCCGACGCCTACGAGCATCTTCAGAAGACTGCAGAACCATCCCTCGTCTTTCCTCCATCAGCTTTAATGTGGGCTCTGAGATTTTCTTCGCTTTTTTTGTACGGCTGGGTTTGAAAAGTTTTGAACCCACCGTAAGAACAGCTTCCACGAACCTGTCATTGTAAGTGTCCACATCTATGCAGTCCTCCAGGCATTCGAAGCGATTTTGCAGTTCGAGTTGAAAGCGCTCGGGGTTTTGGATCTGGATGGCTTCAGGGCGGAGCGTAGACTTCATCAGTCGATACCGTTCGGATTTGACGTTGAGATTCAATGTGCCTCTTACCATTCGGTGATCGCTTCCCGTGTTAAACGAATTGATCACAGAGACATCATTGAATATCCGAGTCTTAGTCGACATGATGAAGTCAATCTCATTTTTTGTTGTACCATCCGGACTTTCCCAGGTCCATTTCCGATGCAGCCGTTTCTTGAAGAAAGAGTTCATCATATAGAGTCCCTCTCTCTCCATATATTCGGCTAGCATTTGTCCACGGTAGTTCCGGATTCCAGTTCCAAATTGCCCCACTTTCAACTCATCATCGCCACGTTTGCCTAGCCTTACGTTGAAGTCTCCCATTACAACAGTGTAGTGGGTCCTGGAAGCATGTATTGCCCGAGAAATGTCCTCATACATTACTTCCACTTCCTCGTCGGGGTGTGTCGAGGTCGGGGCGTATACCTGTATGACCTTCAACGAATACCGTTTGGTGATTCTGAGTATAAGGTACGCCACCCTATTCGACACACTTTCGATCTGTACAATGTTGTTCACGAGAGACTTGTGGACAATAAACCCGACACCACCTTGGGACAGATCTTCGCCCTCCCGGAAATAGAGTAGGTTGCCGGATTTAAGAATCACCGTGTCCTCGCCCTGTCTTCGGACTTCGGATAATCCCACTATACTCCAGCGAATCCTACTCAATTCTTCCTCTAGTTCCAGCAGCTTCTCCTCGGTCCGCAGTGTGCGTGTGTTATATGTTGCCAGGGCCAAAGTCGTATGACGGGAGATCATCGCCGCCCGGGGATTCTTGGCACCCCTGGTCCCGGCACCTCGCCAACGTCCGTCACCGCTGGCACGGCCTCCGGTACCGCCGGGCACTTGGGGCCTTGTGTTGGGTTTGTATACCATTTTGGGGGGGGTTTGGGCCTTTTCCCACCACGCTGGCCCAGTGCGGGTTGGTGGGGAGCGCCAGAGCCTCGTCTGTTGTTCGGCAGGGTGTACCGCGTGCAGGTGAGGTTGACTTGGGTTCCGTCAGCTGTTGTTTGGAACCCCTTACACCCCTTTTCGTTTACAAACGCGTAAATATTAATACTAGAAAAAATCGACTTCCTGTCCCGCCTGAGGCAAGTCGATTTTTTTCAGTGAATTTTTCTAGAAATAAAAGTATATTTTAGAAAACATGTTAATTAGACATTTACATTGCGGTGTTTAATTAAAAGCCAGGAGTGCATTTAAGATTCTTCTAGTGTTGCGGATGTTCATGGGCGGTGGTGATCACACCATCAGGTGAAATGAAACGTCAGCTCGTTTGTTCCCTTTTCCATAATGAAAAAAAATCTAAGAGACGAATATACATCCATATTTCTTATTTGCAAAATATGACTTAAACATATGCCAAGACAGCACGAGACCGTGAATTGCACGAAGGTAGATTAAGACTTAAAATATAAGCTTCTTAGTGGATTGTAATGTCTATACCTGCCGCTGTCTTGGTGGAGTGGTCAGTATAGCTGCCTACACATCAAGCGGTCCGGGTTCGAGTACTGGTTTGGGCAGCAAATGTTTGTGTAATGAACAGGAATGTTTGTTGACGAGTCATGGTTGTTATATATTTATTTATGTTTATTTATAAAAATATCTAAAAAATAATATGTAAGAATATAAAAAATGACAGTTATCTAATATCCCTAACACAAGTTCTTAATGACACTTAATATGGGCTAGATAATTGGTGTGAGCGTAGAAATATATATTATACTAGCTGTCCCGGCCACGCGTTGCTGTGGTAATTTCATACTACTGACCTATAACATTGTATCTGCAGTAAAAAAAATGTGACTACTTATCAAGATAAAAACTATCCTATCTCTCAAGTTGGATCAAACTGCACACGGTGTACAAATTTGATTGAAATCGGTTAAGTGGTTTAGGAGTCCATCGCGGACAAACAATATGACATGTAATTTATATATATTAAGATTATTATACCTAAACAATTTTCACTATGGCATTGAGGCTCGGGGAGCATCTTAAACTTTCTTCTCGACTAAGCCATCTCGAGCAGCTCAGCTGTTCATAGAAGCGCTTTTTCATAAGACTTATATTAAAAGACGTTTTACATTGCAAGGGAAAAGTTTGACAATGTACATACTTGCTAATAATATTAATATTGACATACAAAGTTGATTGTGCAACAGATGATCAACTATTATTGGTTAACCTAGTTTTAACATATTATTTTTTTGCTATGTGTATGTATGTATTGACAAACACGCAAAATATTGTGAGTCATTTTATGGTAAGCAACCAAAATATTATGACACTGTCGTGGTGGAGTGGTCAGTGCCGCTGCCTACACATCAAGCGGTCCGAGTTCGAGCAAATGTTTGCGTGATGAACACACCCATTTGTTCATGAGTCATCATGGTTGTTGATATATTTATTTAACTTTATATACAAATACTGGGTGTAAAAGACATGAACAGTCAAACGAGAACCATGTATTGTATACTTCAAAATAAGACATATTTCAAAAAAAAATATTGCTGGGATATGATTTTTATTTTTTGGTGTTAAAAAAATTTTCAAATTGTACCGCGCAATGTAAAGGGACCAACTCGCACGCAACTCGCAAAACCGTGATAATTTTGCCAGACGGCGGCCCCGTTCGTTAGTGTCCGTGCGCATCAAGTGAGCTACATTGAACGCTAACGTTTGAAGCCATTTTTTGTTATGAAATACTAAAAAAAATGATAATGTTTCTTTGGACAATAATTAAGAAATAACGTATAGAATACGTTTTCATAAAAAAATGAAAAAAAAAATTATGACTTTGACCTTCAATAAAATCGTAACTATTTATTTTCCAGGTATAGTCTAAAGGAAAAAAAATGTTATGATGGTGAGCAGAATACATGGTTTTCGTTTGACTGTTCATGTCTTTTACACAGGGTATATAAATTATTTTTCATCCCACCACCTCGGAAAGTGTAATTTTGCGCTTCGAAATCTGGCTGGAAAATTCTATTTTATTCGCTTGAGTGGCAAAGTAGATTTGAATTTAGAACATCACATATAATGTGTACTCAATATAATTGTAAATTCAAAACGTCATTAAACCTATTTAATGTAACCTCTATGGTGCCAAATTTATGATTAGAACTTTTTAAATTGTGAAAAAATTCTTTTTCATTTTGTCATTTCCTCGCTGAGGTGGGATGAAAAGTTACGTATTGCACTCGAGTGGAAAGATTTTTCACCTTGTGCTCGTTTGTTTCCCTCGCTGACGCTCAGGATTCTAATTTAGAATCACTCGCTGCGCTCGTGATTCAACTTTAGAATCCTTCGCTTGCTCGGTCATCCAAATCGAGCACGCGGTTAAAAAGGAACTTTCCACTCTTGTATAATAAATAACTAATGTATGCTCACCCGTTTACTAGTAATTTGGGCTAGATATTGTGTGTGCGCGTTGAAATTTAGTAGGGTATTATTATTTATTATTAATTATGAATTCTTTAGAATTGAGGAGAACCCGGGTGGAGATCGGCCTGTGGAAGCGCCTGAGTGTGTTGAACAATTGTCTCGCTTGTATGTGCCTGATAAATATTTGCGTATTCGTTCCGGTCGCAGACATCGTCTGTTCGCGCCTCCAACATGTCGCACGGTGGCGCGTGCACAATCGCCGCTGTGTCGCACAAGGCTCTAATCGCGCTTCTGCTTACTTCACCGGAATTGGATATATTTGTTGATAATCCGAAGACTATAATAAATAAGTTAAGTTGAGTTGTTATGTGTAAAATAATCCGTTTCTCTATTTTAGTTTTTTAAGATGTATATCACAATGTAATACGTAATTGTGTAACTGGGTTTATCCCGTTTAGTTATGATAAATAAATAAATATAATATGATATAATAAAATACGTATTTTTAAATCTTGTCTATCATAAGGTTACACGGAGAAATCGCTCTTAGCGATTAGGTGGCCTTTTGTACAATATTTGACGTAAGACGTTAATCTTTAAAAATACTAATAGTTTTTTTTTATGAAGTTAAGGTCGAGAGAAAAACAAAATTATGTCTTCTTGCAAACATTGTCTAATTGAAATTGTCTGTTTCTCTTGGTATAGTTTGGATGAACACCTGAAGGCAGGAGTCCGGCTCCGCCAAAGCGGAGACGAGACGAGAGGAGAGGTGAGAGGAGCTGTGTTTTAAACAACCAATAGAAATTAGTTAAAATCCGGACTATGTGTTCGCAGCTATACTGACAACTTCACTACGACGGAGTCACTTTTTAATAGGTCTGAGATTACACAATAACGTATTACATGTTTTGTGTTACAAATCAGATTCTACAAAATAGCGAAGATACTTCGAAGGTTAAAAGTTCGAGAAAGTTCCTCATCGGTTTTATAACTGCATCAAAACTTTCTTATAGCTCTTCTTTCAAACTTTCGCGCAGTTTTCAACATTTTAGTACACTGGTACTATTGTAAAATGCAATGTGGCTTTTTTCAAATAGTTAGAAGACACTTTCGGATCGTAGATTTTCGTTTTTGAAAAGCAAAAATTGTTATGCGTAAGTTGACGAAATCTTTTCATAGTTTTTCTTGGCTACGTTTTCCTTTAGTATCTTTTCATTTTTTGAGGAAAGATGTAATTTGATGTTTTCCAACACTTGCAAATATCAGTAAACTAATAAACTATTTTTTAATAACACACCAAAAATGTATGGGATCGTTTCACCGGTTCCAATTAAATTCCCATTATTAGCTTTTTTATTTCACAGATACAAACAAACAAACTTGAACTTTTTTATAAAAAATATCTTCTTAACACGTGAAACCGGCCTTAAGATTTTATTTGGTATATTTATACACGCTTACAATTTGTATTCTTTATTCAAAGTTCCAAATCGACGTAGACACGTATTTGTTCCAAGGAAGTTTTCTTGTTTAGTCAGATCCGAGACGCGAGCTGGCTTTACAGCAGATTAGTTCTCAGATCGAGTTTAGCTTTAAGTCAGCCTGTAGCTTCACAGCCGATTACCTAATCCCCTCCCGGAAATTTACTAGTTGGTTTGTTTCACACTGAAGATGAACTAATCAAGTTGTTTTGACACGCTCTGACCGTGGGAAGCACGGCCAGATGTGCAGAAAAGAGAGAATTAAAAGATAGGTTAAATTTAACACTATTTATTAAAATAAAGGGCGTGAGTGGGGTTTCGCACTGGGGTTCTCGCACTTTAGAAAGAGAGACTTAGCTTCAGCGGGTAGCGCAGGAAGCGGCAGGAACCAGGCACGTCGACTACCAGCGTGGTCGGCGTGGGTTCAGCTTCGGCCGGTAGGGTGGCACGAAGCACAGCAGCGGAGCAGCAGGGTAGGCGGCTGCCCGTAGATAGGATCCCCTAGTTCGGGGATCGCGTACTACAGTTAATAACTTCAAGAAGGATTACTAAACTATAGCTGGAGAAAATGGAAGAAGAGGCCCAGTTTCTCCGAGCTACGCCTTAAATACTCCAAATCTTCTGGAAACTTCCCAAAATTTGTAGTGGGAGTTCCGTTTAATGAATAATGCAACCATAACCAAAGGATAGTTTATACAGAGTACCTGTATCTATGGTTGCTGCAGTAAAATTATGTAAACAAAAATAATTTAAATTGTTTAGCAGATTTTCTATGGGCAGAAAATACAAGTTAAAATATATTAGTTATTTAATTAATTTATGGCACAAATTAGTTGGGCCAAAAGGCTTGTATACAAAGTTCGAGATATTTTTAAAATGGAGGGGATTCAGAATCATTATTATAAATAATAGAATTTAGAAGCGGGTATCGGCGTCAGCCGACATGAGAACTGTCATTAGTAAACAGATCAAAACAAGTTAACAATTGCTGTGTTTATATTTGTTTTAAAAACAAGTAAAAGTTAATATTAGTCTAGAATATTTAATTATTATAGTTGATAGTTATGTGATGCTTTGTTTTGTATGGATTTTTTTATTAAAAATCAACGTAAGTATATTGGAAGACGGTTTAGACCGTGACATATCCCCCCCTTTAGTGTAGGATTTTGCTTGACAAAAATCCCCTAAAGAAGTCTACACTCTCAAAAAGAAACTAAAACTTCAGAGTAATAGTTATATAGAACATTCAGACACTCAAGATACAACACAACTGCAAAAGAGTACCCTGCAACATTGACGAGAGGTATCGACAATACAAGATTTAGAGTCTTGGTAGTACCTAGGACTACAGATGCGAGGCAAAAGAGAGTAATCCAGTTGTTTAGCAACCGAAAAACAATAAGGTCACAGCTGTGAAAGTAAAATCAAGAGATACTTCAAAGTATTCTATAAAAGAATAAGAGCGCAGTTTAGGTACAGCATTCTCCAGTTAAAAATGGAAAAAATGGAAGGGATTTTTTGAAAAATTGTTTAGCAATTTTATTTTTAGTCACCAAAGGTTTTGTAAAAAAACAAAGCAATGAAATCACGACCAGCAAAAGAATTCAACAAAATTTTCATTTGGTTAGAACCAAATGCATTTGTGAACAAAAAAACAAGACAGCTTTATAAGATAAGGAACTGTTTCCTTATTTTAACAATAATTATATTTTGTTTTAAATTATTCAAAAAGAAACAATACATCAGAATGTATGTTTTGTTGTATTTTAAATGTTAGTTATAGTTTTTGAAATTATTATATTTATAGTTTTAGACTATAAATACAATAATTTTTTAAGATTGTTTTTATGTTAGTAATTTTAATATTTTACATTAGTTAAGAGTATTTATTTAGTTTAAAATCTTTGATATGCCAAGATCCTAGATTTTTACCTTTCATATCAACCAATTCATAGACCAAGGGCGATAGTTTAGATTTAATACGACATTTAATATATTTAGGAGCAAGTTTTTTAGAAAATTGCTTATCTTTGTCGCTTTGATAGTAAGTTTTTCGCCAGACAATATCATTAACGTTGAAGTCAAAGTTTTTGCGACGAAGATTATAAGGACCACAATTACGAGAATGCGACTTGATTAGAGAGCTTTGGACCTGGTCAAAGATTTTCCTTAGTTTTCCAGTATTTTCTGCATAGGCATCTCGAGCTGTGAAAACTATATCGTCGGTTTGATCAACGTCAACGTAGTGAGAACCACATGAAACCAATTCTCTCCCGAAGACCAGAAACGATGGGGTATATCCCGTTACTTCACTTACAGCAGTATTGAGAGCGAACTGAATTTTTGGTATATTTAGATCCCAAATCCTGTGATCCTCGTTGATGAATGTGGAAACAGCCGTCATAATAGTTTTATTATAACGCTCGACAGTATTTACCTGCGGCGTATATTTAGGCGTATAACGTACTTTAGGTACTTTATATTGAGAAAACATATGTTGTAATTTTTGACTTACGAACTGTTTTCCATTATCCATCAGAATTGTACTGGGAATGCCATGTACAAGAAAGACTTTTTCTTCTAAAATATTTGTTACGACTTCGGCAGTAGCTCGACGTATAGGAAATAATAATGAATATTTAGAGAAACAACAAGTTACGACAAGCAGCATTGTATTTTGCTTCCTAGATGGAGGCAATGGACCAACCAAATCCACGCTAATCATTTGGAATGGTCTAGAACATTCCTTAGGTCGACCCATAAGTCCTAAGGTAGGGTGATTAGCATGTTTATGAGAGTTACAAGCATCACAATCATTTACGAACGTAGCAACATCTTTATGCATACCAGGCCAGAAATATTTTAAAGATATACGTTTTAAAGTTTTATAGATACCGAGATGACCAGAAGTAGGATTAGAGTGATTATCAATAATGATACTAGTGCGACTGTCTTTCGGAACTACTTCTTTCCATTCAAATTCCTTAGCTAAGGGATTTAAAGTTTTAATAAATTTATATAATTTATTATCATTAATTTTATAATTTGGAAAAGATGTAGGCGAGGATTTACAACCGTCAAATATCTCCAAGTACCAAGGATCTGATACTGGTGATGAAGATGAACTTGCACTATCTATAGCCGCTACAGGCACAGCGCGAGATAGGGAATCTGGAACAACATTGTCTTTGCCACGTCTGTGTTTAATGTCGAAGTTGAATGCAGATAGACGAATTCCCCACCTAGCTAGACGTCCTGTAGGGTTATTAATATTAAGAAACCATTTTAAAGAGGAATGGTCTGTATATACGGTAAACTTCCTACCATTGTCCAAGTAACAACGCCAATGTTCTATAGCCGCAATTACTGCGAGTGCTTCGCGCTCCGTAGCGCTATAGTTGCGTTCTTGGGCTGACAAGGATTTACTCATGTAGGCTATAACCCTCTCTTCGCCGTTCTGGATCTGAGTCAATACCCCACCAATGCCATAATCGCTGGCGTCGGTGTGAACTTGGAATGGTTCCGAATAGTCAGGACAAGATAGAATGGGAGGTGACGACAAACACTCTTTGAGTTTATTGAAAGCAGACTCTGCCTCCGGCGTCCAGACAAAAGGAGGTGCAGTCTTACCTTGAGAGGTAAGTTTGTTAAGAGGCGCAGCCAAGGTGCTAAAGTTAGGGATAAAGCGACGGTACCAAGAGGCAGTACCTAAGAAACGGCGAACTTCCTTCTTATTCGATGGTGTAGGATAGTTTGTAATAACGTCTACTTTCTCTGGATCTGCATGAAGACCACTAGAGTCAACGACGTAACCCAAATACCTTAGTTTTTCCCTGAAAAACTGACACTTTTCAAAGTTAATTGTAAGGTTCGCATATTTTAGTTTATCTAGAACACGCGAAAGTAAAGACATATGTTCCTCAAAAGTATTTGACACCGTTATGATGTCATCGATGAAAACATACACTTTGTTCTCAAATTCAGGCCCATAAAAGAGCAAATCTACCAATCTTTGCTGCGTAGCGGGCGCATTGGTTAACCCGAAGGGCATAGACTTAAATTGAAAGGTTCCCCTAGCGGGAACATAGAATGCAGTCTTGCATCTATCTTCAGGCTTTATTAAAACCTGCCAAAAAGATTTTGAAAGATCAACACTGGAAAGATATTTAGCATCTCTGAGATTATCAAGTATCTCAGTGATATAAGGTAAGCTATAGGCATCCTTACGAGTGACAGAGTTTAGTTTTCTGCTGTCTAAACATAACCTATATTCACCGTTTTTCTTAGGTGTTAGAAGGACGGGATTAGACCAGGGACTATCACATGGTTCGACAACGTCCTCTTTAAGCATCTCATCTAGTTGATCACTGAGAATGGATTGTTTTTGAGGAGACATACGGTAATATCGTTGTCGTATCGGAACCGCATCACCAGTATCGATAGCATGAGTTATCAATGAAGTACGACCCAAACCACATTCCTCATAAGAAATTCCGCGAAATTTGGAAATAATATCATCAGCAGCTTCCTTTTGTTTCTCAGATAGTTGAGCATATGAAAAAATATGTTTAGGGTCGTCAAGGGCTATGTTAGAAATATTAGTCTCCTGAGATGCATTGACTACTAGGCCATCGAGTTCACTAGGAAACAATCCAAAAGTTCTCCAGAAATCCATACCTAAGATTAGATTGTTTTGTATTTCTGGTACAATATAAAGTTTTATATTATAGGTTTTTCTATTAAAAGTTAAAGGTAAAATAAGGTATTTAGAAGCATAAAATTTTTGACCGCCAGCTGCAGAAAGCTGTAACGGATTACAAGAATAAATTTTATAATTTTGTTTTTTGAAAAATTCATCAGAACTATTGCCCAATAAAGATATGCCTGAACCAGTATCTAACAGACCAACGAGTTTCTTATTATTAACGTATAAGTTTATATAGGGACGTGAAAATTTATTTTCAGATTCCAGGATTGGAGACACCGAGTGGTTAGAAAAGACGTTCGAAACAAAAGCTAACCACTGATTCCACTCGGTCTCACTGCAGAAATTATTAAATTTTGAGCGATCAGAGTCGCCATTTCTCCAATCCTGGCAAACTAGTTTTTTGGGTTGCATTTAGTGCAATCCGGAGTACGTACACCCTTTTTTCCACACTTAAAACATATTATTGTTCTTGGTTGTGTACAAGCCTTTAGACTATGCGAGTTAGTACGACACCTCGGGCAGTATAGAGTTGCTGAAGCTACAGCAGTAACAAAAGACTTCGGTTTTATAGTACCGTTATAAGATTTATAAGTAGGTTTTTCAACACTAACAGAAGCGCTGGATTTGCCCTTATAAGCGAACTCAGGAGCTAGAGTTGAAGAACTAGGAGCAGAAGGCTCATTAAATTTTTTAAACTGGCATTGTACCTTTTCGAAATTTTGGCATACAGCCTTAAGCGTGTCAATATTTAATATTGGCCAAACAGAAGCTAATGCGTTAGCATAACAAGGTCGGATGTTATGTGTAATGATCTCCAATTTTTCAACCTCAGGCAAGGGCTTAGTAAGACGAGAGAACATGCCATCCATTATAGATAGGTAAATACTAATATTTTCGCCTTCGCCTTGAAAACGACACCTAATTTCTGACAAAAATTGGTAGTCAAAATCATGTGGACTAAAATCCGATTTTAAAGCATCAACGACCTGAGACCAACTATCCACCTTGGGCTTAATGCACCGGAACCAATGAAGAGCATCGTCCGTGAAAATTTCATAGCCGAAAGACAGCAACTTATCATGATCAATGCCTCTTGCCTCAACAAATTCGTCCACTTTTTGAACGAACGCACGCACACACGACTTGCCATTAAAGGAGATTGCTCAAATTGGCCTAAGAACCAATAAAATATTGGGATATTTGATAATTCTTGTTATAATTTATGCTATAATTAACGGTCATTAGATTCTAACGGACACTTCTGCATATTATATTCATTTTAAAACGGACTTTATCATTCTACCGTTTTAGAAACCATAAGATCACCTTTTTAATGGCTTTGGTGTTCTAACATACAGCCAAAGATTTATCGAAGTTGTTTAATTTACAAAAATACAATCTCTTTGGTAGAGATTGATTAAAATGAAATTACATTTTATTAATCAATCAATAACAATATTATTATTTTCAACATTATTTACGCTAAATGCAAACATGCAAAGCCAAAAATAAAGATGGTAGTCGCCACCATTAAGTTTATTGTCATACATTTTTCGCCAAGCACTACCTAGATACGTTAAAAGGTGTTACACAATAAAAATGTTTTAATACAAACCTAAAAAAGAAATAAAACTACTGAAGGCATGGCTGTATGACCTAGATCCCTTTACCTTCCCCTAATAGGGAGAATTTTAAAAATATAAGGTGCTTGTGTTTGTTGTTTGTGTTTGTTTACGGTGTTCGATGCGATTTTTTATTTCTAACTTTACTTGGCCTTTCGGACAACGGACTTGATATCTTTTTGAACTACGGACTTTGTAAATAAGTTTTTGCATGATTTCCCTAGTTTACTTACTAGTTTCTTTTTTTATTATTTTACATTTGTTTGGAAACATAACCTCAATATCAGTTAGTAGTATGCTAATAATTAAGTTCTCAGAAGTGTCCGTCAATAATCAATGTTTATACAGTCATTTACTTATAATTTCGAACCTAGAAAATATTTTTTCATGATTGTTGGTTCTAGGGCAAAACATGTATGGGATCTGAGCAATCTCCTTTAGTTTTGATAAATCCGGAGTACGGTTTTTATCAACAGTTAGACCAATGATTGCCCTTTGCAAATCGTCAACAGATAAGGTAGTCTTGCTAGATGGTGACAATGTTTTAAGCTCGGTCATTTGCGACTCAAAATTTTGTTTGCAGTCGGAAAGAACCGCATCCAAATCATTCTCGTCCACCTCGATCCTATTTAACCGGTGATAAATATGGTTGAGTAAGACTTCCGTTCTCAAAAATAAATTTTTATCGAATTTGTTATTTAAAGATTTTATATTTTTAAAAGATTTATCTAAACAGGCCACAACTCCGTCTAAATCCTCAGAAGGAGGCAAATATGAAAGTGAAATTGTTTCAGTTGGAAACTCCTTACTCAATTTCACTATCTGCTTTCTTAATTCGAACACAGTGTCAGCCGGAGTTTGACCGCGCAAAGCAACCTCATATTCGAGCTCAGATTTTTGTAATGAGAGGAAATTAATACTTGTATTTTCCGCCATAGTAAAGTACAACACTATAACTTACAAAAGAGACTAAGGCGAGTGTGTGCGAAACAATTCAATTGCAGCGTTAGAGAAAAAAAAAAAAAAAATAATAATTAAGTGGGTAGCTATTAAAAAATTAACAACTGGCAAAAATTAAACTTTTTTTAGTAAAAAGAATAGTAATAGCTTAGGGCTATCACCCAATGGAAATTAATTATAAAATATAATTAAATTAAATATAATTTAACTAAAAATAAAAAAAACATAGGTACCCACCTAAACAAAAATTAAAATAAAAAAGAGAGAAAAAAAATGAGAACCACAGAGCGAAGAACCCTGAGCGAGTTGGGCGCCACTGACACGCTCTGACCGTGGGAAGCACGGCCAGATGTGCAGAAAAGAGAGAATTAAAAGATAGGTTAAATTTAACACTATTTATTAAAATAAAGGGCGTGAGTGGGGTTTCGCACTGGGGTTCTCGCACTTTAGAAAGAGAGACTTAGCTTCCGCGGGTAGCGCAGGAAGCGGCAGGAACCAGGCACGTCGACTACCAGCGTGGTCGGCGTGGGTTCAGCTTCGGCCGGTAGGGTGGCACGAAGCACAGCAGCGGAGCAGCAGGGTAGGCGGCTGCCCGTAGATAGGATCCCCTAGTTCGGGGATCGCGTACTACAGTTAATAACTTCAAGAAGGATTACTAAACTATAGCTGGAGAAAATGGAAGAAGAGGCCCAGTTTCTCCGAGCTACGCCTTAAATACTCCAAATCTTCTGGAAACTTCCCAAAATTTGTAGTGGGAGTTCCGTTTAATGAATAATGCAACCATAACCAAAGGATAGTTTATACAGAGTACCTGTATCTATGGTTGCTGCAGTAAAATTATGTAAACAAAAATAATTTAAATTGTTTAGCAGATTTTCTATGGGCAGAAAATACAAGTTAAAATATATTAGTTATTTAATTAATTTATGGCACAAATTAGTTGGGCCAAAAGGCTTGTATACAAAGTTCGAGATATTTTTAAAATGGAGGGGATTCAGAATCATTATTATAAATAATAGAATTTAGAAGCGGGTATCGGCGTCAGCCGACCTGAGAACTGTCATTAGTAAACAGATCAAAACAAGTTAACAATTGCTGTGTTTATATTTGTTTTAAAAACAAGTAAAAGTTAATATTAGTCTAGAATATTTAATTATTATAGTTGATAGTTATGTGATGCTTTGTTTTGTATGGATTTTTTTATTAAAAATCAACGTAAGTATATTGGAAGACGGTTTAGACCGTGACAGTTTGGCTGACTTTGCTTTGAGATTAGTTTCTACTAATGAAGGGTATTGGTCGGTTTTAGAGTCATGTCATCGGCAGAAAACACGATGTTTACCCCATTTGTGGTGCAGTGGTGAGTCTACGGGTGTCAGATCCAAATTTGTGTATCAATCTTATATTGTAACTAGCTGTCCCGGCCACGCGTTGGTGTGATATCTTCATAGTACTGACCTATAACATTGTATCTGCAGTAAAAAAAAATATGACTACTTATCAAGATAAAAACTATCCTATCTCTCAAGTTGGATCAAACTTGCTATTGACTTGTCCAATTTCATGTCTGTCACGTGACACAAAAATAAAATGCAAGATGTTTAAATAAATTTAATAAATATTTGCTTATACAGGCTCCCACGGCTGGAAGGCAAGTATCTTAAATATCGTAGATCAATAATTTTATTTAAAGAAGAGTTCATTTTAATTTAAATAAGACATCAAAAGGCATTCTAAAAATAATCGCTGCGTCTTCCACACATATCCGAGTTCCCGTCACTGACAGAACACGGCAGAGACGATTAAATATTCGGTTACACTACACACGATTTGTACGAACTCATTCACATCTCTCCGTATCAGGGGGATCCGGATATTCAGTGTCCCGTAGGTTCTGTACGGACGCTCTGTCAGTGCTTTCCGATTTTTATCCATAGTCAGGCTGTTTTTGTGAGAGTTTTGACAGATGTACGAAGATATAACTTTGAAGAAGCGCGTAAATTAAGAAGTATTTTATTCCATCATTATGCATTTACAAAATTATTTTTCAAATAGTGTCGAAACACACAAGACTGTCACTGATTTCCTTGATATGTGTAAACACGGGCGATGGATGGCACGTCCCTGACGTGAACACTGAAACGGACAACTTGGAACACTATCCCTGACATGGAAATGTGTGTAGGTTTTTTTTTTGAATGAGTAAAAATCAAATTCTCTGGATAATTTGGAACGATGGAGATTTTTTTGGCATAACATGCCATCAACTTTTGAGAGTTTAACACCTGGTAAATTATTTGTGAATGGTGTTAATATCCATAATCTGTAAATTTTCAAAGGATAGTTAAAAGTCACAGATATTTCAATAAAAGTTTTATCAAATGTAAAGTTAGTTGACATTATCTAAAAAGTTCAGCCACAAGGTTCAGGACGCAGGTATATCTCTGAAAGTTGACTTTGATATTCATAAAAACTTTAGATAAACGACTCAAATGTTGGATGAAGAAAATCAATAAAACCTGCTGATACGGGGCCGCACTAAAAGTTTCCGGAATGAATAAGAAAAAATACTATTAAAGGTCAAAAATGAATTTATCGTTTCTCAAAATAATCTCCCTTTGCGTAATGCACTTTTTCATTCGATGAAACTAATTTTGAAAACTTTTGGACTACTCTTCCGTGGTGACCTCAGAAACGTGTTTGTCATTCTCTTCTGGTGATGAAACTTGTTGGTTTTTAATTTTTGGGAACAGAAAAAAGCCACAAGGTGCCAGGTCGTGGCGTGTGGGGATGAAAATTTGTATGGAAGTTCGTCATTGTTAAAGATGAAAACCATGAAACTTTGAATTAAGACACTTGATAAGAAATAAATAAATATTTGTTCTAGCGTTTTTGAAATATTGACCCATGTGGGGATGAAATAGGGGATGAAAGGTCGTAAGGAAGTCAAAATAAAGTTACGCATTCACGTTTATCACCCAACCCGATTGTGATGAAATTTGGTACAAAAAGTGATTCAAGATGGCGACGGGACTTTTTAACATTGTCAATGTAGGTATTGTGGTTTTTGGGGGTCCGGATTACGAATAAAACATCTATTTCGAGATCCAAGATAGCGGACGCGACTTTTTGACAAAATGTCCAATATGGGTATCATTTTCGTGGTTTTCGGTGGTCCCGATTTCGAATACGACATCTATTTCGAGATCCAAGATGGCGGTTGTGACTTTTTAATATAAACTCGATATGGGTATCGTTTTCGTGGTTTTCGGAGGTCCCGATTCCTACTACACCATCTATTTTGAGATCCAAAATGGCGGACGCGACTTTTTAACATAATGTCAATATGGGTATCGTTTTCGTGGTTTTTGGGGGTTCTGACTCCGAATAAAACATCGATTTTGAGATCCAAGATGGCGGACGTGACTTTTTAACTTAATAGGAATATTGGTATCATTTTCGATGTTTTCGGGGCTTCTGATTCTAAATACATAATCTATGTCGAAATCCAAGATGGTAGATGCGACTTTTTAACATAAATTCGAAATGGGTATCATTTTCGTGGTTTACGGGGGTCGCGATTCCGAATACATCATCAATTTCTAGATACAAAATGGCGAACGATACTTTTAACTTATTATTAATATGAATATCATTTTCGTGGTTTACAGGGTTCGGATTATCCCTTTTGAGATCCAAGATGGCGGACGCGAATTTTAAATTTGATATCAATATGGGTAGATATCAGTTTCAGTTTTCGGGTATCTCAAAATGGATGTTGTATTCGGAATCAGGATTCAGAATACAGCATCCATTTTGAGATCCAAGATGGTGGACGCGACTTTTTACCTTAATCGCTTTCACGCCCTATAACTGAAGAGATTTTGATGAAATTTGGTACAAAAATGACTACCTTTTTGTAAAAAGGGGAATGAAGGGATTGAAATATGTCATGAAATTTTTTATGGGATTCCTCATTACCAAAGATAAAATCATGAAATTTTTAATAGCACGCGATATTAAATAAGCAAATATTTGTTCTAGCGTTTTTGAAATATTGTTATTGACCCATGTGGGGATGAAAGTTTGCCTGTAAGTTAGCAAAGGATGGAAAACATAAAATGTTAGATTGTAAAAATGCCATTTACAGCAGTGCACGGCAGTTTGTATGTGTATTTTTTGCAAAATAAGTACCTACACAAAAAAATTAAATACTGCCTAAAGTAACTATTCCACCATATAATATTTAATTTTTATAGGCTAGTTAGCTTATAAAAATTAAATATGCGCTATTACGAGTATGTATAACCTTTGTATTTAATACTCGTATTCATTCTGACCATTGAAGTACCATACAGGGTTTTGTAAAACCGACGTGACGAAGCAAACACTTTTATTGCCTTCAACAACGCTGTAATACGCGTTAGGGGTTACAAAAATAGCACATTTTATTACGCCTTTAATTTTTTGAAGAGTTATGATGCGTAGCGAGGGGCTTGTTTTCGTTTTCATCGTAATTGTGACATTAAAATGTACAGTAAGGTACGATTAACAATAATTTTTATCTTTAATTATAATAGATAAAAATTAGTGCTACTTATTATTACGCCGTCGTGGTGGAGTGATCAGTATAGTTGTCTACACAAGCGGTCCACAGTGGCAAATATTAGGGGTTTAAGTATGAAATTGCCGTTTTGTATGGAGAATTTAACGAAAATTCATTTTTCCATACAAATATATTTGCGATTTTTTAAGGAACCACAAATCTAAATGTTATATTATTTTGTGGATATATTTAGACAATATTAAGCTATAGGATACATAGAGAAAAAAATATCTGTAAAAAATATTCATATTTTTATAACGGAGACGGGCACCTCTTAGGACGAGCTGTTTTTGAAGATGTATTTCTAGTGAAAAAAATAAAAATAAGATTATTTTTTTTTACATAAATATAAGTCCTTGTAATGAAGTTTAAAATAAATAAAGAATAATGGACATAGCTATTGTATTAAAGGAATTATACACTAATGAATAATGAGGAAAAAATCGGCAATTTCATTCTTTAACCCCTATTATTTGTGTGATGAACACGAATATTTGTTTGCGAGTCTTAGTTGTTTATATATACTAAGTTTATTTATAAAAATATCTAAAATTATTATGTATATTATGTTATAATGTCCGTTGTATAAAATCGTCGTATAAAATGTCCGTTGTCTAGTAATCCATAACACAAGTTCTTAATGATACGTAAAGTATTATATTATCTGTGATGATACTTACTTTGGGCTAGATAATTGGTGTAAGCGTGGAAAGATATTATATTATATACTTATGAGTATAATTTTAACGGACTTCAAAAAAAAGAGGAGGTTCGATTGTAGGTACCTATGTTTTGTTTATTTATTAAGTACCTCAGAACTTTTTACTGGGTGTGCCGAATTTGATGATTCTTTTTAACATGCTTAGGTATATTAGTTTCAACTGTATGTTCTTTGTATGTAACTTCTATATGTAACTGACTCTCGAGGCTCGCTTAAAGTCGGGCAAAATCGAGCCGTTTGGGCTCGATTTTGCCCAAACGGCTCAAATTCAAAACGGCTAAAATTTTCGAATTGACTTTAAACGTTGTACAGTTATCAACGACCGACGACAATACAATATTTTGGTAAGCTTTCTCATTATCCTGATTATTAACTTGTATAAGTTTCACCTGTGTGTTTGTATGTAACTCCTGAAAACTGTTTCGTGATCGACGCCTCAAAAGTTGATCGAAACCTTATATTTTGATGTCATACATGAATGTTAAATTTGGTTGCAATAAGTTAAAGCATACTCGAGTTATCGTGCTAACGCTCAGACACACACCAGACACACACAATTACAACAACGGTATTTTTGGACTAAAGGAGGTCCAAACCGTGTAAATCCGTCAAAATCTCAAGGTCGAATTTTTTGACGATTACAAGACTTCCTCTATATCCTATCCCTATTTCAGGGGGTAAAAATGTTCTAATTTTTTTTATAAATCAAGAATGTATTCGAACTATTAAAGTTTTAGTTACTTATAATTACATTAAGATTATATTTCGACTGAATTAAAAAAACGTAGAAATAAAAAATATCAAACCTATTATTATTCTTTGCTAACATCACTCTTTGGAACTCCTGGGTACAATTATGCCTTAATTGAATGGAAATGGGATTTGTTCGGAATGGAATATGTAATATACCCGAAAATGGTCCGCAAAAAGACCCTTCGTTATGGAAATTTAAAATTCAATTGATACCTCTCACTGATGAATCTAAAATCGACCGTGTCTTTTCCTACATAATTTGTCTCTGCAAATATGAAACTAGTTTAAAAACGAGTAAAATTTTATTACGATTATTTATTGATATTATTAATTGTTTGATTTTACATTTATATTTACATATACATATTTTAATGTCAAAGTCAAAGTCAAAATTACTTTATTCATTTAGGTACAATTTGTACACTTCTGAAAGTAAATTTTGATGCCATCGGTTCGAGAGTCTAAAGAGAGGATGAAATCGGTGCACCCAGTAAACAGAATTTAAGTACAGTCGAATCAAGAACCTCCTCCTTTTGAAAAACAATTAGACAATGCCTAATGCCTATATTATTACTTTAATAAATGTTTAACAAGCAGACATTTTAATTTAGAAATGCTGATCATCATGCAAGCAATGCAATAGGTGAATTTACTGAAATTTAAGATTCCACTACAGTATTAATGCCAGTATTATTTATTAATGAGAATTGATACAATGAAACAGCGGAACAATCTTTATAAATGTAATCATATAAATTAGAATTTACTAATATTTTAATACGTTTAACATCGTCCACCCAAAAAAATATTCATTTATTTAAGTATTTACAATTATCAGACATCATTACAATCTATTATTTTACCTTTTCCATGTTATTTCTTTATTTGTAATTTATTGTAATTTTTATTATTTAATTTTAGTTGTACTTTGTGCATGATAGAAGTAACTATTAAGATTTTTTTTTATTTTTGAGTTAATTTTGCCTAATGTATTTAATTTAGATTAAATAATTATATTTCAATTATGTAATTAAGAATTTATGGACACTCGCTGTCTAAAATAAAATGATTTTGATTTTTATATTTGATTACAGATCTTAATCTAATGCGATGACTGAACAATAATAACCTAATTAATAGTCAACCTACACTTATTATATTTCACTTCTTGTAACATATTATAAACAATGCAATTCTTGTGAATTCACTCAGAGTAACAGTAAAATATGTCGACATCCACCGTAAAATGATTTATTATGCCCATTTATAGATACTTCCGTATACGCAATGTTTGTTGTGGTTAATGGATTTTGCATATCACCTATCAGCGTGTTCCGCCCAACTTGCTCTCAATGGGTCTGAAAAAACTTTCCATACTCCAATATAACACGAAACTTCTGGGGAAAAGGTCCAAGTCCGGAATGCAACACGAGTTTTTTTAACTATCATTTATGTTTTTAGAATACCAAACGGTCGAACTAGTTCAATATAAAAAATATATATTTCTGTTTGAAAAACTGACGGCACGAATGAACACGGAAAAGGATAGCTATATAGCACCATAGATTTATAACTACTGACGTTCGATACAAACGCAGCTCTGTGAATTTCTGCGGTTAAAATGAAAAAGAACTTTACTCGAAGTGCTGGACGTATTCAATCTTATTATATTAATCAACTCGACTCTATAAGTGAATGGGTGCGCCCGAAGTTGTCCAGTTATAGCGGCTTTGGTGAGTCCTAATCTTACCTACTCTTTCTAGCAGTGTTCCATTGTAAAAGAAATTAGATTCCTGTGTTTTGACATATTTTGAATTGAGATGAATTCCGGCAGACTTCAGACAGACTTCTAAATATCAAACAACATACATTTAAAGTTATTTTGGAACAATATTAAATTTTGAGAAAAGGAAAAACACAACAAGGTATAATTTAAAAAGAATGCAATTAAATATTTCTATTGAATTTGCAAGCTTTAGTCCAAATAACAAGAACGCCGTACTAACGATTCGATCTTGGACCAATAAAATTGTTGTCGCGTAAATGCCTTCGGGAGGCATCGGCAGCACTCGGCGTTTATACATCCTATCTTATTTATGTTCTTCGCACCCCCTAACAAAGCTTATATTTCAATTGCAACATTAAAAATGATTATATGTCGGACCTCACCACCGAGGCTTATATGGCCGCCTTGAATCGCTTCGTGGCGCGTCGAGGCAAACCTCGAAGCATCACGTCCGTTAACGGCACGAACTTTGTCGGTGCAGCGAATGAAATGCAAAGATATCTTCGCACTTCCAATGTTGCCTCTGAGATAGTGCAGGAGGGCATTAAATTCATTTTCACCCCTGCCTACTCGCCACATTTTAATTCTTTAGCCGAGGCAGCAGTCAAATCGTGTAAATTCCACTTAAAAAGACTTTTGCCACTGACGCATCTTACTTTTGAGGATATGATTTACTTTTATGCTTGGCCCTTATCGAAGCCGTTCTAAATTCACGACACGGTGCGCGGGCGACATCGCCGGTCGGCCGGCACCGGCCACCGACTACTCAGCGCAACCTTTTCTCGGGCACCAGTCGTGTATCGCTCGCGTTTATAATATTACTCTTGAGCCTAAGCCGAAAGTGCGATTTCGTCGATTTATTGTAGAAAAAATTTAAATATAATAATTTCTAGAGCCATTTGAACCTTTGATTCGCTCTCCTGAAAACCACAGTTTTTAATATGTCCTTATATACGTAGGGACTATACCTCGGTCCAACAGAGGGCGTCTCTCGACTGAAATGATGATAAAGAGAGATAGACATTGGTATTGAATTTCAAATTACAATGTTTAATACGATTTCCACCCAACAAACTACAGTCGCGTGTTAACACAAAACGCATGTAAATGTAAAATCAGTTCCAGCCACTAAAACGGTCGCAAAGAAAGGATCCATGAAAAGTACATTAAGTAACAAACGTCCCTTCATAATGTTTTGCGTCCCATTCCCTCGTTAGCCCCTAATGTGGGTCGCTGGCACCCTTTGCAATTTGAGGACCATTTAGCCCCTTGTAAATTTGTTTAATATGGCATGGAGATATGGAAATGTTTCCGGCTTATGATAACTTATCTTTTTGATCTACTTATGACTGTTATTGCGGGTTAAAAAAAAGTTGTATGGGTGTGTGTATCAAAAAATAAAGTGTGTTTAAACTATACAGAGAGAGTGAGAGTTCTTGTCAACAGCGTGAACAGTCAGAGATTAACAATAATATATACGTGCATATCTTTTGTTGACATGGAATCGTGCCATAATATGGGAAGAAATGTTAGTCCTTTTTTTTCGACAGAAAACGTTTTATACGTCCCCTCGTCATGAATAGGGCCACGCCAGGATGATGTGGGAGTCCCCACCTCTAACGGCTGGTATACCCATTAAAAACTGTCAGATCCCTTCACTACGCATATCGACGTCTGCGCCTGCGGTTGGCCTCATTAGGCCTCCACTCTCCCCCAATGGGGAAAAGAGGCCAGTCTAGGGATCTTGAATGTCCTCTTAATCGCTAGAGCATATTGGCAAGCGATGGAGTCCTATTTCATCGTTTGCCGCCCCAACTACGGTAGCTGGAGTCTCCCGTACACCCTTCTCCGTCTTTCATTACGTCTCCGACGGCTTGGCGCCGCAAGGGGATCATCCTCCCCCACCCGTTCCGCGGCCTCCTTCTGTAGCATGACATGCTCACAGAAGGTGGCGACTACTTCCCAAGACGGCTCACTATCCACCATGGCTTTGACAGTAGTCATCAAGATATGTTACGCCTGCGCAGAAGAAGGAATTTTGTCCACAAAGAACAGAGCTCTGATCCACCCAACTGTCCACCATGATATTGTAGCGGACTAAGCTTGATGAAATTAGTTGAAACACCCTCAATGTGCGAACAATTTTCTTCGGAAGTTTAGTAAAGCGAGTGCTATGAAAACAAATATTATAAGATTACGTTTTGTTGTAATTTAGTTGAAGTCCGTCAATGCCTTCGGTTGTTCGGCGGACTTTTTGTACGCGGAACTTCTAGTAAGCGGCCTCAAAAAAGGAGGAGTTCGTTCCCCGATTACTCAAAGATGCCTAGACCGATTTGAGCAATTATTTTTTAATTTTATTTTATTTCATAAGGGACATGAAACAATCATACAATGTATATTACTGAGAACTTAGAATAATATGTCAATTTTAACTTGTTGTAGGACCAGCATCAGTGTCTGCGTATTACTTAAAGTAAGAAACAAGGAATTATTTAAAATAGTATTGTATCTATCTACATAGTATATAATAGGTTGGGGAAAAAGTTTCTTCGCATTTTTTAAGAAAATTCAAAACATTTTTTAATATAGTTTATTTACATTTAACTAAAGTATGTAGGTACCATTTTGTTCGATAACTTTTTGCCATCTTGTAGGTAGGGACATGATCCCATTGCTATAGAAATTTTGGGACTTCTGGTCAAAATACCGCGACAAGTGGTTTTGGCAGTCCTCTCGTGATGTTAACCTGACACTGCCTAAAGAATTCTGAAGAGACCGAAACAGGTGGAAATCTGAAGGTGCAAGGTGAGGACTATACGGCGGATGCATTAACACCTCCCAGCCAAACTCTCTTAATTTTTGCTGAGTGGCTAAAGATGTGTGAGGTCTAGCGTTATCATGATGAAAAACCACACCCCTTCTGTTGATTAATTCCGGCCGCTTTCTCTCAACTTCTTGCTTTAATCTCATCAATTGTTCGCAGTAGAGTTCAGAATCGATGGTCCTGCCTGGTGGTAACAGCTCATAATGAATAATGCCCTTCCAATCCCACCACACACACAGCATCACCTTGTTGCGAGTTAACCCGGGTTTCGCCACAGTCTGTGAATCCTGACCGGCCTTTGACCACGACCTTTTTCGCACGTTCTTGTCGTCCGTGATCCACTTTTCATCACCAGTTATCAGCTTCTTCGAAAATGGTTCGGTTTCATTACGTCGTAATAAAGAATCACAAATGAGTACACGGTTCATTAGGTTTCTTTCAGTGAGCTCGTGAGGTACCCAAATGTCGAGCTTTTTTGTGTACCCAGTTTTTTTCAAATGCGCCAAAACTGTTTTGTGGTCAATTCCCAGTTCTTCAGCTACGTCGTAACTACTGACATGCCGATCTTGCTCCACTTTTTCAAAAATGGCATCCATTTTATCTGTAATAGGGCGACCAGAGCGACGTGCATCTTTGAGATCAAAATTTCCGGATTGAAAACGCTTAAACCAAATTTGTGCTACTCTCACAGACACTGCACTAGGTCCATAAACATCGCAAATTTTTTTCGCGGCTTGCTTTGCATTTTTACCTTTTTTGTAGTAAAATTTTAAAATGTATCCAATTTCTTCATTAGATTCACTCATCTTGGCGGTACGAAAAACAAATGAAAATCACACATTTTCCTAATTTGAATTTGGAATTATGTTCTTTAAAATTTAAACTTTCAATGATACCAAAACCAGCCAGATACAAATAGTATAGCCAAAGAGATTTTATTACAAGTTTATACATACTATAATGCGAAAAGACTTTTTCCCCAACCTAATACAATCGATAGTAACAAAGTACAAAAAAAAAGAAAAGAAAAGGTAACGTTTGTCGGTTATCTATTAAGGATTAACTATAAAGTATTATAGTATATAACAATAACAATTCAATTATTGAAAATTAATAGGTAGGTACTTAAACATTCAACAACAAAAAAATTAAGGGTTGGTATCTAATACCTGTAGTTTAGTTAATGAATGTGCTAGTGACAGCTCACCGCTCAGTGCAAATTTTACTTTTGGAAGAGCCTAATAAATCGGAATAAATAATTATCAACATCGGATTGTCCAAGTCTTTCGTTGAATTTCCGCAAAATTCTTTGCAGGGAATATTCCAGCATTAGTATTAACTAGTATTAACACGGTCTATAGCAGTGGTCCGACGCCTTTGAAATTGAGGAAAATGCCGCTTTTCAGTAGATACCTAGGGCTGTCACATTTTTTTTTCGGGTCCACGTCTCCTCGTGGCGGACCCTGGTAACGTAGTGGGGAAACTTTCTCGGCTGGTGTGTGGCTTTTGATGTCAAGTTACGGCTAGTTTCAGACGGCCCTTTTCAGGGCAACGACCACGCCCGAAGTCCCCCGGGTGCGGGCCGATGGCTGCTCCCGGTGTCCTCGTCGGGAGGACGCGCCAGATCGTTCAGCCGTCGGTGGAGGAGTGGCTGCTGGCCACCAATTGGTGCAAGGAGTGCCTAGACGGGCAGCGTTGGGACGGTCTCGGTGTAGTTGCGCTCACGTGCGCAGTTCCCGTGCCGTCCCGTAATAGCCCACAGAAGATCAGGCCCGGGGAGGATGTTTAGTGGGTATGGAGGGAACGCCTTTACCTCGAGCCTCACATATCCCCTGCGGTTGGCACCACCCTGCGGGGACGATGCGTAAATGCATTTGACCTCCCCGTTAGCAAAAAAAAGGAGCTGCCCCAGGGAGTAGCTCTGGCAAGCAGCATCGGGGAGGTAATGAGACCCAACACGGGCGGTTGGAATCTGTTTATTGCTGCTAATGATTAACTTTATACAGATTGTCTGTACACATTTATACGCGCATGTCTCTCAAAGATGTAAGTTGCCGACGGTGCACATAGCCGCAGATCCGCGGACTGTTGTTGGTTGTTGCCTCGCTGCTGACCACGCAGCAGCAGAGTCCAATGTTCAGCTTGTTGCTCAAACACAAAGCCTTTACGTACTCTTCTTTATTGTCTGTCACCAACATTAGTTATTACTGCCGTACTACCGGATAACGTTTTTTCAATTCCTTTAGCTTTGATTCATTTCAAGTCGCAGCTTCAAAGAAGTTTTCAAAGGGTTTTTTACTTAAACAAATTTGCCGCTCTACTTATTAAGGACCGGATTTGAATCAACATGGCGAGCTTACTTACAAATTTAATAATTATCATTTCTCTTTTTCTTGAAATAGGTTTTTTGTACCTTTTTTGTGCCCTAAGTCAGAAGCGGAGGTAATTTGTCTGGTTTGCGTTTTTAGCAGAAACTTTTGTCATTAGGGGTGTTTTTTGTTGTAATTTCGAGTGAAAGAAAAAGTCCTGTTAATGTATAAGTACCTAAAGCGTTATTTTTAAGTTGATAAAGAAGCTCTTGATGTTCATCCAACCTACTGGTAAATGACGGTAAAAACAAAAGCGACGTGTAATCCTCAGCCACTGAGAGACTGACTCTGTCGTCTTACGATAGAAGACCATAGAAAAATAAAATTTATTTATTTAACAATTAGTGTACACACAAAAACAACTACAAAAGGACATAAAATTGTACAAAGTTACTGCTTTTTCCTATTAGAAATCTCTTCCAGTAGCTCCACATCACTAAATAACACAATAAAGTATTATAAAATAAAATAAACATACACATATATATGAGAAACATACCAAAGCTAAAAAACATAGAATATGATATTAAAAAATAAAATGCAAGCATATTTAGTTAATTTGAGACAGATAGTGCGCTCTTTTACTCAAGACTTAAACTGCGGCAAAGTTTGCGAATCACGAATGGAGAATGACAGTGAGTTCCACAATCTGACTTTATTTTATTAGGTCCACCAACAGTTGTTCACAATAATACATGCAATCAGACTTATTCTCAATCAATTTAATAAATGTAACAACCAATTATAGGTAAAAAAATGCTTAATTATAACGACACATTAATGCACTAAGTTTTTGAAACTTAACTGTAATTTAATAATTAACTTAAAAAACAAAAACAAAAAGTAAGAAAGAAACGGAAACAGAACAATTAAAACTAAGGGCTGATTGTACATAACTATTCTTTCTTAATTTATTAACTAGGCAAACAATTTGTAATAATAAAAATAAAAAATACTGTTATTATAAAACCTGAGAGGGGACTCGAGCCCGCGACCTTTTCGCGATTTGGACGAATGCTCTTTCCTCTGAGGTTTGAAATCGTTTTCTGGTTGCGTCACAAGCATGCCTGACAAAACAGTACCTCAAAATAGTGACAGGTTACCTACCTGTACAACTGATAATTGTAGATAATGAATCTAGTTAGTACTTAAAATATTTTAATTTGTTTTTGTTAATCTTTGTAGAATATTGTTTAGTTTATTACTTTTATTGATAATGTTGTATATACCTGTAAAGACATATCATCATCATCATCAACAGCTCATATAATGTCCCCACCGAGGGGCTCGAGCCTACCCCACATTAGGGGCGATTAGGCCTTAGTCAACCACGCTGGCTAAGTGCGGGTTGGTCGACTTCACACACAACCTAAGAATTTCCTCATAGGTGTGCGCAGGTTTCCTCACGATGTTTTCCTTCACCGTAAAAGCGTCGATTAAACGTACATATGAATTCAAAATTTGAAAACACACACGACACGACGCGCTTACGCACTACGCCATCGAAAGACATATATTTTACCTTAAAATATTTGCACACAATCTTGTTAATGTACATTGACATTCTCGATGGTGTATCTATCATAATAAATAAATAGCAAATTAAAATGTCTTTTTAATGGGTTTCTTTTTCTTTTCAATTTGTTATAAATTTCAAAAATTTTAAATTATTTTTCTTTGTCTCTCAAATTATTAGGGGTCGGTGCAGCATATTACTTGTTAACGACAATACTGCTAAAGGATTTGGTATAATTTTTTTACGGGCGGCCGTCTGTCTTACATCGACGCTCTTTGGAAACAATATTAATTGTAGACTTTGATAAGATAGTGGCAGCAAACCGGCTTCTAAGAAGTTCTACAGCTGAACAGATCACAAAAACTTTACAACCAATAAATATAGTATTTAATAATTAGCAGGGTCGGAATTAGGTAGAGTTATTTATGTAAGTCACACTGATTTTTAGTGTTATGCCGGCAGAGTAGAATAGCATCACCCCATATCCTCCAATGGGTGTCGTAGAAGGCAACTAATGGATCAGAAAGGTGGTATTGATAACCTTATACTCTTCCACCAATCCGCATTGGACAAGCATATTGGACTACTGTCTAAACCTTTGATGAGAAGGAGAGGCCTTGTGTCCCAGCAGTGGGTCGAATTATAAAGGCTGTTATGATGGTGATGACACTGATTTCATACAGCGAAAGAATACAGTAGATATGCCACAAATGCCAAGAGTAATTTTAAAGAGCAGAAAAACCCCGTGATGTTATAAATAAAAAAGCAATTTATAGCCTAAGAGCCAGTGGAAGGCTACCTGTATGTATTTGACCAGACTTGGGGTTTTGTACAGTGAGGCCCCTATACCTACCATATATGAGATGGGGGTTCACTAAGCCCCAAGTGGTGGACACGGCGCGCGCTCAAGCAAGACAGGTATCGATTTTTGGCGAATTTTTAATGCATTTGACGACGTCTGCCGTTTTTAAAATTTGATAATATATTATTATTATTATCTAAAAACAACAATGGCAGACCATTATCGCGCGGTTAACATTGTGGCAGACAGTTTTGAAAGTGCTGAAAAAAATTAAATTTTGAATTTATTTGAAGAGATCTGCCATTGATATATTTTATTTATTAGGGTCTTGAAAACTTATATTCATCACGGCAGACGACTTCATTGAGTACACACATCAGCAGACAACAAAATCTTTGCTACTATCCGGTCAGATGTATGTGTATTACGTTCCCTATTTTACATCAATATGATTTACTTTATCACTGTGATTAACTAAAATTGATAAGTTTGATGATTAATAAGTTTGATGATAAAAAAGTTAGTATATTTTGGAAGAATCTCAAATATTAAGGTATATTGCAGATAACAAATAATTATTCAAATATTTCTTTACTTTTCTTCTTTTTATTTATTTAAGACATAATTAAAAAAAATGAATAACAAAATATGTAACGTGCATGCAATAAAAAAAAATGTATGTTTTTTTTACTTATTTAAATCTTTATTCATCGTCATCGGAATCATGGTCGTCGTGGTGTGACTCGTCTTCATCATCCATAGAATCGGAATCTGTAAAAAAATAATTTCACCCAATAATTTCTTAATCACCCAAGTCCATGGTAAGTTCATTAATAACTAAATTTAATCGTATATATTCGGATCACTTTACAAATTATTTTTATTTTGAATTTTTTTTTTACAGATTCCGATTCTATGGATGATGAAGACGAGTCACACCACGACGACCATGATTCCGATGACGATGAATAAAGATTTAAATAAGTAAAAAAAACATACATTTTTTTTTATTGCATGCACGTTTCATATTTTGTTATTCATTTTTTTTAATTATGTCTTAAATAAATAAAAAGAAGAAAATTAAAGAAATATTTGAATAATTATTTGTTATCTGCAATATACCTTAATATTTGAGATTCTTCCAAAATATACTAACTTTTTTATCATCAAACTTATTTATCATCAAACTTATCAATTTTAGTTAATCACAGTGATAAAGTAAATCATATTGATGTAAAATAGGGAACGTAATACACATACATCTGACCGGGAACCCATCACTTTATCGCAATCAACTTCAACGATTTTCATTTCCCATAAAACTATTCGCAGATCTTTTTATACAATATTTAACAACTCCTAGAATCAGCTTACATCGCAATTTCCTTTCCTCGAATAGTTGTTATCTACAAGTTCATTTCATCGTAAATTCTTTTCCTATTTTATTTATTTTATCGAAATAATGTTAAATCAATGTTTTGTTACCCATAATTTTGTTTCCACGTAAGTTTCAGTTTGCAGAATAGTTGAAACATCAATTTTTACTACACTAAAGTTAGTGTACATAGAAAATACATTTGTTTCCCTGTAAAGAAAACCTATTAATGGGTTAGGTTACGTTAGATTTAAAACCACACGCAGCGGTGCAACCGAAGCTAACGGAGATTGCTTGTTGTATTTTGGCATGCTACATGCATGCTTGCATTGCATGCTGTATGCATGCTTGCACTGCATGTTGTATGCATGCTTGCATTGCATGCTGTATGTATGCTTGAATTGTATACTGTATGCCTGCTTGCATTGCATGCTGTATGCCTGCCTGCAAGATGCTTGCCGGGGGGTGCAGGGGGGCTGGCCCCCCTGCTTGGGGGGGTCGGGGGCCTGAGGCCCCCCGCTATAAAGAAAAACCATGAATACGAAAATAAACCTAGGTTAGGTTAGGTTAGACTTGTGACCACGCATAGCGGAGCGAGCGAAGCGAGCGGAGCATTATATTGCTTGCTGCATGCTTGTTTTGCTGCATGTTTGCTTGCATGTTGCATGCTTGTTTGTATGCTGTATCCTTGTTTGCATGCTGCATGCTTGCTTGCATGCTGCATGCTTGCTTGCATACTGTGTACTTGCTTGAACGAATGCTTGAACTTGCTTAAATGCCAATGCATCGTTCGATGAAACGTTACTGCGATGGAAAGTTGTTAAACAAAACATTATAATGTGTACCGTCAAATATTGAAACATGTTTTTATGAATAGTTTTATCGATAACTTAATAGTTTATATGAAATGTTAGTTCGATAGACCGTTATTCTTGTAACCAACACAACTTTGAAACATTTTTTTTATGAATGTTTGTTCGATAATATGAAACGGTGATCATTAGCTATTCGATCAATCAAGAAAAATAGATATTGAAAATCGTGGAATAGTTTTCGGTGAAATGAAATTCGATATCAAAAAAATCTGTATTTTGATAGGTACCCCATCTGACCGGATAGTAGCAAAGATTTTGTTGTCTGCTGATGTGTGTACTCAATGAAGTCGTCTGCCGTGATGAATATAAGTTTTCAAGACCCTAATAAATAAAATATATCAATGGCAGATCTCTTCAAATAAATTCAAAATTTAATTTTTTTCAGCACTTTCAAAACTGTCTGCCACAATGTTAACCGCGCGATAATGGTCTGCCATTGTTGTTTTTAGATAATAATAATAATATATTATCAAATTTTAAAAACGGCAGACGTCGTCAAATGCATTAAAAATTCGCCAAAAATCGATACCTGTCTTGCTTGAGCGCGCGCCGTGTCCACCACTTGGGGCTTAGTGAACCCCCATCTCATATATGGTAGGTATAGGGGCCTCACTGTACAAAACCCCAAGTCTGGTCAAATACATACAGGTAGCCTTCCACTGGCTCTTAGGCTATTACTTTTACACAATTTAAAACGGCGAAGTATTAGTATGAGAATTTGCTTAAGACTATTAATAATTTGTATTGTGAATTAATATCTTTGTTCTATTTGTCTTGCTTGTCTATCTCTTTTATTATTATTTGATTGATGACTTGATTGTCCATTATTAATATCAACATTTCGATGCAATTACATAAAATACTCTACCTAATTCCGACCTCTGATAATTAGGCATCGGTCGAGTAAAATGCTAGATGTACCTAAATGTATAAGCTCGCTGAAATCTTCTAAATAGCTAGGGTTTAAGAATCTTAACATTTTTGGCCCTAGGTAAGCTTTTAGCTACCAAATTGCGTGGAGGAACAGAGGTCTTCTAGCAGAATTTTTGAAACAACTGGTAGTACTCTGTCTGCTGATTACATCTGATCACATCAAGAATAATATATAAGTTCAGACTTTAGACGGCTCAATTTGAAATGAAAAAGTACCTTTATTACCTAGTGTGGTAAAATAACCAATGTCTTAGATAGACCGAGATAGTACAAAATTTTTACGTCACCCCCTGACCAGGAAGTGGGATTTCTGGTCAGGTGTGGAAAAAATATATTTAAAATAAAATGAACTACAAGAGTAGACACACGCAGATACATAGATTTCATGTAAGGGCAAAAGGACATTGCCAAGGTTATAACCCCTATGATTTGTATCGCTGGTTTTCAGCGACTCCCACGTCCTACAGGTGGTGTCTGATCTAAATTTGAACAAATTAATGCTTATCGCTCCGTCTACGGTCGACCACTGTTTTCGAGGCCGTCCCGAATATTATAATACCTAATTTAACGCAAGCAACAAAAAGGGATAAAATACTGCTCTCCAAATTGTATGCAATGTCACTAAAGTTGTAATTTTGGAGGAATTTGAGACTTCCACCAGCTATTTTTGGTGCGGACTTAAATTACAACAATTTTAATATCACTGTAAATATCTGTGAAGGACAAGCCTAATCTAGCCATTTGTCTGCTTACCTTTTAGAACACCAGGCGGTCGTCCCTCGAATTATCCCTTACTTATACTATCTTCTGTAACTGGCCAAAATTTCTAAAGTTAGGGCTCTAACCATAACGCTCTTATCACATTATCCATATCTTAGCGATGTTCTAGAATGAAAGATTTGGAATATTAAATATATCACCTACATAAATACGTTAAGAAATCGAATTACTAAAATAAAAAGTATGTGCTAAAAAACTGACGAATGTGAATGTAGTTGCGAACAGGAGGAATATCGGAAAGGATGGAAAGATTGTGTTAAATATGTGATAGCAAAGGAAGGAATTGAAATGATGGTAGATCGAAACGTTCGGAAGAGATAAGCATAGGTATTAATCCAACTCAAAATTAGTTTGGAAACAACTCAACCAAGCGATGATTAAATAACAATAATAATATACTTTCACATTCACTCCAGTTATCCAGCCAATTTAAAGCTAAACTCAAGGCTTTACTAAAGTAGGTACCTTACCAGGACTGGCACTTCAACTTTGACCTACTAATACAATATTTAAATTTTTTCTTTGTCTTTGCCATACTTAAGCCCCTTCCTGACTGGCTCAGCGCATTTTCATTTCGGAACAGAGAACAGAACAAAAACTAATTCTTTATCAAGAATCAGTTTTTGGAAAATTTTCGGTACGGTGTAATTATATTTTGTTGCGAGTGGCGTGCTATTTAGATTCCTTGTTAAGTGCATGTACCTAATTAAATGAGAGTATCCTGATTGCGTATTGCATTAAAAAACTAAAGTGGAGGTAGACAGGCCACATGATGAGGAACAAAAAGGATAAATGGGCTAGAGATGTAACCGAATGGTGTCGAAGACAATACAAATGAAGGAAAGGAAGACAGTGTCGTAGGTGGGAGGATGACATTAAAAGAATAGCAGGCACCACATGGAGAAGGAAGACACAAGATCGCAGTTTATGGCAAGCTTTAGGGGAGGCCTATGCTGGGAAGCAAGACGATCTTCGCTAAACTAGTGTCAAATAATAAAAACTTAGTATATAGTAAAATTATAATGTAAGATTGTTAAATAAAGGCTATTATTATTATTATTATTATCCTGATTGCGTCGTTTCGGTAAAGGTTCTATCTGTGTTTCTATACAGAGCGTATACTCGCGGATCTGTACCGAGGTATTTGATTTGACCGTTCTATCATTCTCACGCCGCACATGATAAAACTTAAGTACCTATATCGCATCGAAAACAAGCCAGTCAAGAAGTGATTCTAGGTAAAGAATCTAACTTAAACTTAAATATAAGTAAGTATGTAACGAAAACGCACTTGGACCTTATGGGCCCCGTCCTACAATAGAAATACCTAGTGCAACCTCACGGTGGCCCCTTGTGCCCTAGAGAACTTGACCCGGGATCAGCTAGAGCAATTTTCTGAGCCGATTCCGGAATGCACTGAGTCCTAACTTCTTAATTATTTCCACCCACACAAAGCCTAATGTGATTTAGCATCCATTACAGTATTCTTATCACACCCCCTGTCGCGAATCTTTAATTTGTGGGGCTTAGCTTATTTCCGTTATACCAGTAGCAATCCATATTCGTTGGAATCGAAAGCAGAACGCGATCGTGATAAATCAGAGTATTCCAGAGATCAAATTTTACTTCAATTTCTGAATTTGGTGCCCAAATTCTCATTGTGCTATTTCATTCGGAAATCCACATATCAATTTCGATGTTTATTCCCTTTTTTATGCACGCTAGCGAATTAGAAAGATGGATTGTTGATAGGAAAACAAGAAAATATTCACACAAAAACATCATGTCACTAAGCTGCTGTTACTAATTTCAAAAGCACCTAATAGATAAGGACGCCTCTAGGGATTTTGCCATTTGTGGGGGGTCACAAATGGCAAAATCCCTAGAGGCGACCCCCACGGTCAAAAACTACAAATTAACAATTGTAATTTTTGTGAGCGTGATTATATGTATGTATGTGTTGCAGATCCTGCAAATGGTTAGTTAACGGCAAAAGGCCAAGAGGACGTACCTAATGCGTTGGTCAGACCAGATCCGTACCACTCTCGACATCAAATTGCATGATGTCCACCTCCACTCCGCTTTAGACCGAAAAAAATGGCGCAACATCGTGAGGGTTAAGTTATGGCCACGACTTTGGTCCAGAAGGTCGCGACCCTCAGCATTGACAAACATAATGTAAGGAGGAGATTGCAGATCGCATATAAAGTCTTTGCTGTCATAGACAAACTTATTCCCATGATTCGTCAAATCGCCCAATTTTTTTGACATCAAAATTAAAAAAAAAAGTTACATCATATGTACTTTGAATGTAATTCGGCACTCTCAAAGAGCGGAGAGGATAAATAGGTAACAATCAACTGGAATTATGTAGGTATTTATTTATATTTTTAACGCGCAGATGGCGATATACCATTGTTTTTGTAGTTCACAACTCTGGTGTCCCATCTGCTCATTTTACGTATGTTGCAATTTCAGCAATAGTGTTTTTAATTGCTATCTTTTTACTTTGTAAAATAACTTTTAATAAATCAAATTCTTCTCAAAATCTAATATCAAAATCTTTTAAGAAATCATGCATATTTCCCAACGAATCAAAAGTACAATTTTTAGCTCTCATCATTCACAATCATTTCTCCCAGTATGTATTACGAAAATATCAAATGTTTCAGCATTAAATCCCATGTATTCATTGATGCATTATACGATTGCATCTGCTCCGGTACAATTAAAGGTATTTCAATCGTAAACGTGCTAGTTACATGTATGAACACTTAGCATAATTAATTTGGTTTAGGTTCGGCCATGTTAATTTTAGCATACCGGCGGGTATTTCATTATTAGCATACTGAACTCTATCTCCATTACATAAGACACTGAATAAATTTCTTGTATACATTTGTGTAATTAAAATATGTAAATGAAATTCAGATTCTTTAATGAAATAACGGACCTTATTCCTTGCTCGATTCGTAATTAAATAGGTAACTCTCCATGGTTGAAAAGCACTAAAATTATTTTTTTATCATTTTTTAATGTTTTCTTATTTTAGCGCGAACACTAATAAAACTATTATTCCGAAATTAAAACGCATCTCATGAACAGGGCTAATATCTTCCTCATCCAGTGTGTGCCGTAAAAGTCAACAGAGGGACACTATAAGTAGTGTTGCCCAAATGCAAGAACAAGACGAGACTTGGCTAGTCTTGGTCTTGGTCTTGCGCCAATACACCTGGTCTTGGTCTTGGTCTTGGTCTTGCGCTCCCAGTCTTGGTCTTGGTCTTGGTCTTGCAGCAAGAGTCTTGCAAGTCTTGCAATTACCTATTAGACTATTGCTATTTAGTACAGTTTACTTTAGATCTTAGGAATTAACATAGCCATAGTAAAGACCAATCAGATTAATAAATGTCTGAAGATTTGATAAGAAATTCGATAACTGCCACATGGTTATCAACTGAGCTATATGCCGTTTTCCATAGGAGTAACTGTTTATTAATAAACATTTACGCTTTATAAGCTTACATGTGCTAAAACATGTTAATTACAATTAATTAATAACAAATTAATTACAATTAATTGACTGTATTTTAAAGAACAATATCTCTCTAGAAAGAGATTGAAACCTCAAGTTATATGAAATTTAATAAAAGAGTTTTACGATTTATCATTTATTTCAATAAAAAATAAAATACAATAATGTATTCGTTTCCATTCTAAGCACACTGAAACTTATTTATTCTTTGGAACACCTGTGCTCTTAAAACTATACCTAGGCCCTGTGGCGGCAATCAATTAGTGTCAAATGTTGTGATTTCGGCGTGGCGGCACCGATTGTTGTATGTGATTTCAAAAGAAGCCGCCGGCGCGTGTATCATCACCATGTACTTCCGAAAAGCGGCAAATTTCTTTGAGAAGTCAGTACAAAACCTTTGATGCCGCATTATCAAAGTGCCGATGGTTAAAACAAAACTATGCATGCACTCTGTTTGATTTTAATGGATATTTTTTTATTCGCTATGTATGTTTATGGTAGGTATTGGTCGTAATGCGCATAGGTCCAGTTTTTTATATTCTTTGATACAGTTGTTTGCGTCTCATAGAATTCCTAAGCGTACCTATACACAGAACTGTTATACCTAACTACTCCGTGAAATAGCGCTAAGTCCTAGCTGCAAGACGCAAGAGTCTTGCGGGATTAGTCTTGTTCTTGCTCAAGTCTTGCACGGTCAGTCTTGGTCTTGGTCTTGCTAAAAATACGCGGTCTTGTTCTTGGTCTTGGTCTTGCATTTTTGCAAGACCAAGACCAAGACTGCAAGACCAAGACTGAATTTGGGCAACACTAACTATAAGCCGCACAGATATAACAATCTAAGGAGATGGGTCGAATCGCCGAGTTCATAGGAAGACAGAATGTCGCGATCAGCATCCGTACTACATAACATGGTTGTAGTTGAGCATGCCGTAATATACACTATTCATTGCGCGCGTCTTAAGGACTGCGAAGCAATGAAAGTTAAGCACAGCCGCAAAGGAGATCGGTCAAATCGCTGAGTTCATAGGAAGGCCGAGTGACGCGATCAGCGGCCGTACTACATAAAATGGTTCTAGTTGAGCATGCCGTAATATACACTATTGATTGCGCGCGTATTAAGGACTGCGAAGCAATGAAAGTTAAGCACATCCGCAATATAATACAATTTGTAAGATAGTAACGCATAATTTAAAGCGATTGTGTTTTCATGAATAAAAGTCGGACTATTTGTTTAAATATTGTTTTTTAAATATAAATCTAAGTTTTTCGGTAATTTTAAGTAATGAAGAGTGTAGCAAGACCGGCTGTATCCGGCTACAATGGGGAGTTGGTAAATTATAAATTCCCAACACGAATTAAGAGGCAATTAAACGTGAAACAAAATAAGTACATATAAGCCGCCTTACCTTGTTGCCCCGGCGAGAATAGCCTGATATGGAAGGCTTCCGAGTCAGGATCACACAGTAGAAACTCACTAGATCACAGTTTAGGGCTTAGAAGTTCAAAAACCACATTCAAAATAAATAAATACTACAATAGTTCGAGGAGATATCTTTCCGCCATCACCGAAACGAAACGAACAACAGACTGCTAGCCAGTAGTGCTGTGCGCTTGCGCATTGATCCCCATATCGAGCGTTTTTAATCGAGAATATCGATTCCCTAATTAACCACCCCAGGTCGACGGCTTGTGTGTTGTATTTTACACACTAGTACAATTATTTTATTACATGAATAATCGCCAATCAAAAACGGTTGGGAATTCAACAATGGTGTGAATTTACGAAGGATACGCAAGTACGATACATACCGCCCACCAAAATACACAAAGTTGTATTTTTAAAGAAAACGGCTACGGCGAAAATAACGTTAACATGCAGAAGGCATTACTAACGGTAACAAATTGAAAACGATACGTAAGCAAGCCTAATTAGTTTATTTATGTGACAAGATATTACGAACAACAATACGATATAACCTAATGTAATGTATTTTTAAACTATACAACTAACTTAACTAGTGAAGAAATTAACGTTTTAAAATACTCTAGTCCGTTTGGTTTGGCAAAGGACAAACCTTTGTCAACGGTCGTGTTAAAAAGGAACCATTTGGTAAACGTAATTTTACGACGCGTATCACTCCATCGGGCCCACTATGTAAATCTTCTACTCGAGCTATAGGCCAGTGAAGAGGTGGGGATTCGGATTTGATAACAACCACGGAACCAATTTCCAGTGGTTTCGTATGTTTTGTCCATTTGGCGCGTTGAATTAATGACTGGAGATATTCATTTTTCCAACGCTTCCAAAAATCTTGCTGGAATCTTTGAATAAGTTTCCACCGGCTGAGGCGCGTTATATTTACGGAAGTAAGATCCTCATCAGGCACTGCTGTTAGAGGTTCTAATGTTAAAAAATGCCCAGGTGTGAGCACAGACATATCATCCGGACACGAACTAATATTGTAAAGAGGCCGCGAATTAAGCATAGCTTCAATCTGGACGAATAAGGTAAACAGTTCATCCAATGTTAAAGCTTGATTATTAATTATGCGATAAAGAGTAGATTTTGTAGCTTTTATTTGAATTTCCCAGACACCTCCGAAGCTGGGGCTGGCGGGCGGATTCCGCTTAAAGTCTATGTTCTCACTATGACATGCCGTCTGCATATATGAGACAAGTTCTCGCTGTGCACCAACGAAGTTAGTGCCATGATCTGAATAAATCGTTTGAACTCGCCCGCGACGACCCACAAAACGTCTGAGGGCAGCTATGAACGATTCGGATGTCATATCAGTAGCGACCTCGAGATGTACTGCTTTAGTCGCAAAGCATACGAAAAGACAGAGGTAAGCTTTAGTAATTTTAGCGCCGCGATGTTTACCCGATTTAATTCGAAAAGGACCTGCATAATCCACGCCTACAATACTAAATGGTTTTACCTGATTCACCCGAACTGCAGGTAAATCGCTCATAAACGTTTCAAGGGGCGTAGGGTTCGTCTTGAAACATTGCAAGCATTTAGAAACGCGATGTCGAATGGCACGCTTTGCGGACAAAATCCAAAATTGTTGCGTTACCAAATAATGCAACGTGTTAATTCCGGGGTGACAACTTTCACGGTGAATAGCGTCTATAATCATATAAGTTACTTGAGCCTTTTGAGGTAACAAGGCTGGATGCTTATGGCTGTATTCTAGCCCGGATCGAGAAAGCCTACCGCCCACCCTGAGAACACCTAAGCTGTCAATGAAAGGGGACAGTTTTCGCATGGGTTTTGAAAGAAGCTTGCCTTCTTTCAGCCGCTTGATGTCTTCGATAAAATACAGAGATTGAGTATGTTTCACTATCATCAATAACGCATTGTGAAGTTCTGTGCGATTAAGAGGAAGATCAGAACGACGATTCTGCTTACAACGCAAATTATTGATGTAGCGAAGCCATAATCCTACGATACGTTGAATTTTACGAATGGATGAGTATCTAGACAATAAATAATCGATAGGATGTACGGTAATATCACTTCCAACAAGAGCCTGTACCTTTTCTTCCGCGCGAATCTCTTCCGCAGAAGGATCTGAAATTGAACGAGGCCAAAGCTGCTCATCCTGAGAAAGCCAACCAGGCCCCGCCCACCATAACGAATTATTGACAAGTTCCGCAGGAGTCTGGCCTCGCGAAGCTACATCTGCCGAGTTGTCTTGTGACATCACGTGGCGCCAATGTGCGCCCGGAACTGCATCCTGAATATGGCTGACACGGTTTGCTATGAACGTTTTCCAACGCGAAGAAGATGAACGGATCCAGGAAAGCGCGACTGTTGAATCCGACCACGCATATATGGCAGAGATAGGTAAAAGAGATTTATAAATCTCACTAACAAATTTAAGTAAATCTGCAAGAAGCACACAACCACACAACTCGAGTCTTGGTAGGGACACAATCTTGATAGGCGCAACCCTCGCCTTGGACAATACAAACGAAACTTTGATATTGCCATGAACGTCATGACTTCGGAGGAAGACAACACCAGCATAACCTCGTTGAGAACTGTCAGCGAAACCATGAAGTTCACACGATTGAAGATTCGTTATTGAAATATAACGCGGAATTTTAAGGTTTTGAAGACACTCCAGTTCTTCGGTATACCGACTCCAGTGATTTTTGATATCTTCTGGGGGTTCGTCATCCCAAGAAACGCCAAGAACCCACAACTTCTGCACCAAGAATTTTGCAAAGAATGTTATGGGAGCTAAAAAACCACATGGGTCGTAAATTCGTGCAAGTTCACTTAGAATTGTACGTTTAGTACAAACGCGTTCGATAGGCTTAACCTTGAATAGAAAATAATCTGATTCAGGCTCCCACCCTAAACCCAGAATTTTAAGGACATTCGATGGCTCGATATCCATTGAAACGTAATCGGTACGGCAGTCTTCAGGAGGCAGATCCGCAAGCACCCTCGGGTCGTTACTGGCCCACTTACGAAGCTCCATATGACCTCGTTTAAAAAGTTCGATGACTTCCAACTTGGTCTGAATAGCCTGATTAACATCAGAACATCCAGTTACGATATCATCTATATAAACATCAGTGTTTAAGACGGATCGACCGAGAGGAAGGTCGTAACCTTCGTCATCAGCGAGTTGTTTGATAGTACGACAAGCCTGGTAAGGAGATGAAGACACGCCATACGTCACGGTGTTTAATCTATATTCTACGATTGGTTGAGATGGATGAGACCTCCAAAAGATCCTTTGAAAATCCCTGTGCTCTTTATGTACTAAAATTTGACGGTACATTTTACATACATCAGCAGAGAACACAATAGAATGTATACGAAACCTAAGAAGTATTTCCAAAATATTTGCTTGTAACTTTGGACCGATTAATAAGGTATCGTTTAACGAGTTTCCTGTGACAGGATCAAGGTTTGACGCATCGAAGACGACGCGCAATTTTGTGCTGCTACTTTCTGGACGCAAAACACAAAAATGAGGAATGTAATACTTACCATTCGGCAAATCCTTGGTGGGCACAAGAGACATATGACCACACTGCAAATATTCATTCATAAACTTTGAATATTGCTCCGCAAGAATCGGGTTAGAAGACAGTCTACGTTCTAATGAATAAAAACGCCGAAGAGCTGATTCACGTGAACCTGGAAATGATTGTTCACTGTCTTCTTTGAAAGGCAAGGCGACACTGTAGCGTTTAGTTTCATCACGAGTAGTTGTTTGACGATAAATCTGCTCGCAACGTTCATCATCAGCGCTCACCTTAACAGTAGTCGGAGAATTGTCTAATTCCCAGAATTTCTTAACTTGCTGAAACAGAAGGTCGTCTGTAACGAAGAATGAATTGATCTTATGCTCAGCATGACTATCATCAGCACTTCCGATGAGAAGCCAGCCGAACACAGAATTCAATGCAGATGGTTGATTGGTTCCTCCACTAACGCTTCCAGGTAAAAGAAGAGAAGGGAAGATTTGAGCTCCCAAGAGGATATCGATAGGACCTGGTTTGTCACAGTCTGGATCAGCAAGATTAAGACCTCGAATATGAAGCCAAGAAGACTTGTCGAGCCTTACGCTAGGCATGTTCCCGCAAATGTTAGGAATAGTCAATGCCTCCACATTGAAGGCCAATTGACCCTTGATTCCTATCTGGAGATGAACAGCTCCAGAAATATGAGTTGATGATTGACCTACACCACGAACCTGGCGTGAAGTCACACGTTTATCGAGTCCAAGTATGTCCACTGCGCGTTCGGAAATGAAATGAGCTTGACTACCAGTGTCGATTACACAGCGAAATGGCTGGAAGGAGCCCAACGAATCACGGATATGTACAACGGCAGTAGACAAAAGAACAACTGAATTATCACCCACGCTAGCCAAAACACGAGCAGGTTCACTAGCTGTAGGCTTCTGCTCAGGAAGCTGTGGTACTTCTTCCTGATGTAGGAGAGTATGATGCCTTTGACGGCATTTCTGACATGAAAACATTGATTTACAATCGCGAACACCGTGCGAAGGTCTCAAACAGTTAAAGCACAATCGTTTGTCCTTCGCAATGTCACGTCGCTCTTGAATTGACTTTGCTGAAAATGCCTTACAATGTGAAATTGAGTGAAAATCTGAACAGATAGGGCACTTAGTACCTATCCCTGAACTAGGATTAGAAGACGCAGCTTTAATAACCGCTGGCCGGTTAGCTGTTTTCTCTGAATTTGATAACAACGATGATGTAATTTTCTTATTCTTGTTATTTGTCTTACAGTCTCTATTGTAACTAGTAGAATCAGTTTGAGCATCACGATTGCCCGAAAAATGAACATCTCGCACGAGTGCGTCACATTGCGACTCTAAAAATTCTTTCAGTTGAATATAACTGGGTAGTTCCGGCATAGGGTGTGCTTTCTCAAAAGCACAACGCGTTTTTGAATCTAATTTTGATAGCAAATGATAACATAGGATGAAGTCCCAATGTTCTGTAGGTAACTTAAGACTTTTTAATATAACGAGATTTTCTTTGAAAAGATCTAAAACACGTCTAAATTCAGACGCGGAGTTTACTTTTAAATTAATGTTCAACATCTCACGCCAGCACGTGAACGCGAGTTCTCGCTTGTCGCGATAACGAGCAACTAATGTGTTATATGCTTCATGGTAATATTCACCTTGACTTGGAAATGTTCGAATAAGGCCTAACGCGTCCCCAAATAAACTCGCTCGAAGGTATTGCATCCGATCCGAGTCCGATAATGACTGATTTAAATGAATCATTGAATTGAACGCATCGAAAAACATACTAAATTCCTTTATACATCCCGAAAAACGCGGTAGATCAACTTTGGGCAGTCTCATCGATGAGGCAGGTGAAATTGCAGGCGCAGCCAAAGGTTTCACGTCAGGGACAAGTTTCCGATGCTTAGCTAGTACTTGGAAATGAACATCATCAAAATCAGAACGAACTTTATCCTCCTTTTCAACGTCCGAGTCCTCAACAATGCTCAAAATGTCTAAGTGTGCATCCTCAAAATCATTCACAAGTTTAGGCATCGAAGAATAATGTACGATAAATTCATCTAAACGAGAAGCATCAAGATCAACCATTTGAGCGACTTCTAGAACTTTTCGCAATCGATTTAATGCAAGAGTACGTTTACGTCGTAAAACTGGCAAGTCTGCATATGTTAGACCAATAGGTTCAATAGATTTAGATTTACTCATTCGCTTGATTCGTTTCGTATTAAAAGCCATGTTTAAAAATCGATGTTAAAAAAAGATTCGAAAAAACAAATTAAACAATTTGATTATTCGTCAAAGTAACCGATAACTCGAATGTCGATATTTTTACGGAACGATGCTGTGATACCTCAACACTAGAGAAGTGTCGCAACCGCACGGAACTTTATGTTCGCGGTACCCGCAAATACGGTTTATAAAATTTGTAAAGAATCAAGCAATGAATTTATTCTACGTAAGATTTATGTAGGCAGCTAGATTACGATTTTAAAGTTTTGTATTTACTTATTTAATATAAGTTTAAAATATTACTACGTAATTAATTACAAATACAATAAGGTTTGCGGAAAGATTTCTTGAGTATTTACGTATACGAGTTGTTTTTTAACAAGTTATTCACTACATGTAAATAACCAATTTGTTACCAAAAAAACATTAATTGTTGTGCCGATAATATGTACGTGCTATTACATGTACTGAACAAAACGATTAATTTACATGCAATAACATCGTACGAAACAACAATTCTGAATATATATAAAATTAAAGGTTTTAATTTTAGTAGAATCTGATTGAATGGGCGTTATAAAGTAATAAGCAAACAACGAAATGCATTACATAAGATAACTGTTCGGTTCGTAATTAATGACCGATAAGTATGTAACATAAGCAAACGGACTTCGAATAAAATGTTTGTTATTTTCTTCACTAGAATTCTTTTTCGAATAAAACTAAACATGAAACACAAAGCGCAATAATGTTTTCTACCGTGTTGTTCGTATATTTTGCACAAATATTCAATGACTAAGGTGATTTAAATCGATTAAACATTTACACCATACGGTCAGCCATTAGAACACAAAGAATTTAACGTTATATAAATGTATGATTTATTCCCGAGTTTCGGCACCAAAAACAATGTAGCAAGACCGGCTGTATCCGGCTACAATGGGGAGTTGGTAAATTATAAATTCCCAACACGAATTAAGAGGCAATTAAACGTGAAACAAAATAAGTACATATAAGCCGCCTTACCTTGTTGCCCCGGCGAGAATAGCCTGATATGGAAGGCTTCCGAGTCAGGATCACACAGTAGAAACTCACTAGATCACAGTTTAGGGCTTAGAAGTTCAAAAACCACATTCAAAATAAATAAATACTACAATAGTTCGAGGAGATATCTTTCCGCCATCACCGAAACGAAACGAACAACAGACTGCTAGCCAGTAGTGCTGTGCGCTTGCGCATTGATCCCCATATCGAGCGTTTTTAATCGAGAATATCGATTCCCTAATTAACCACCCCAGGTCGACGGCTTGTGTGTTGTATTTTACACACTAGTACAATTATTTTATTACATGAATAATCGCCAATCAAAAACGGTTGGGAATTCAACAATGGTGTGAATTTACGAAGGATACGCAAGTACGATACAAAGAGCTTTTCACACGTAAGACGTATGAAAAGCTCGTCATTACTTGATAAATAACTGATTCACAGCAATGATTGCATGTTACAGTTGTACAGGACGGCATTTTGAAAGAAAAACGGATATTCCTTTCTGGCTACGTATTCACTCGATTTTATCGGACGACGAACTGGCGGCAATGTGTGCCCACTGGGCATACACTTGTCACAATTTAAACGCCGGATTGGTCTATCTCAGAGATTATCAAACTTATTTTACCGCCCCCTTTGGAAATCAATTATTTTTCACCGCCCCCAAATTTTTATACACCCAAAACTTAAAAACCACAATTTCATTGCTTTAATTAGGTATACAAACTTCTGCACCTCCCTCTCTCCTGAAGGGGCGGCTGCTTGGCTATAGGCAAAAAGGGGGTGTTTAGTCAGTAAGGAGTAAAGCACAAAACAAACTCGTTTATCTCTTTCGACGCTCAATCGTACTGAGCAATTTAGGACAAGTTTCGATGAACCAGCCAATTGCTACCGGATTGCACCAATAGCGTTATTTAACAAAAACTTGTTACAACTTGATTGCGTACGGCCTATCCTGAGAAATATATGTTTAGTATTTTTAGTTGTTATACCATCACACATGGCAGAAATATACACTAATTATTTGATATTAAGTAGTAGTTAAGGTAGGTTTTAATATTAGTGAATTTTATAATATAAAGTTAATGAAATTACAAATCAACTATCGCCCCCCTAAACTACGCCAACGCCCCCCATTTTTATCTGGGCCCCTTAACGCCCCCCACTAGGTCTCCAACGCCCACAAGGGGGCGTTATCGCCCACTTTGAGAAAGACTGGTCTATCTCCTTGTATTATTAAATCTGTGATAAGCCCCGAGCACACAATCGCACCCAGAGGTCTCTAGTAGACCAAGCATTCCCAAGGAGGGTTGGTATCTGGCAAGTAGCCGGTAGGATAAATAGTTATTCAATAGTTATACAGGCTGTAAAAAGACCTAAGACAAAGTCTACGTATTCGATACATCAAAACATATAAAAAAAAATATTGATGGTAAAAGACTTTTCATTTTTGGTGTTAAAAAAACAGTCGGCTGAGTTGAATGGCCCCGATATCGAGTGGTTACATTGAGCGCTAACGTTTAAAGCAAATTTTTGGTATGAAATACTTAAAATTTAGATAATGTTGCTTTGGACAAAAATTAAGAAATTAAGTTTTCAATTTGTTTTTAAAAAAATTTGAAAAAAAAATTCTAACTTTGACCTTCAATAACTTTATAACTATTAATATCCCAGGTATAGGTCTAGAAGAATAAAATGGTCCTAATGATGAGCAGAATACTAAGTTCTCGGCTTTCTCATAGGTATTTTTACACCCGTTATATTTCTATTGGTGAAATATTGCAACGAGTATTGTTGCTTAAAATTTGCGATCGTTGCATTCAATCTGTTAGAAATCTCGTCAGCACAAAACCTTTTTTCATCTATGAATTTGTTATATTTTTCTTTTGTCATGTTTTTTTTTTGGTAATTGTTTGGTCGTAGTCTAGCATCTGAAATGTATGTTTTTTAAATTTTATGTTTGCTCGGTTTTATTAGTTTATTTACAATTAAATTCCTTTAATCCCCTCATAGCGTTGCGTTTATCTCACATTTTCTCTCCAAGATTCCTAACACTTCGACCGTATTCACAAACAATACTTATCATACTAGAAAAATGCACTGAAAAAAAATCGACTTGCCTCAGGCGGGACTCAAACCCGCATCTTCCACAATCCGGGCTGATATTTCGTTCGGGTCTTAGAAGTGCAAATTTCAAAGATTTGATGAAACAATGTTTACCATAAAAACATAAGCACCAAGCACTGACAAATTTCGACAGCGAAAAGCAGTGTCTCGGTGGCGTAACGGTCAACGCGTCCGCCCGGATTGTGGAAGATGCGGGTTCGAGTCCCGCCTGAGGCAAGTCGATTTTTTTCAGTGCATTTTTCTAGTATTAATATTAATAGCGTTTGTAAACGCAAAAATAAAATTATTCCATAATACTTATCATAGTAAAAAACAATGCTATGCAAAATAAAGCATTTCTCAGTGCGTGCCATATGGCAAGGATTTTGAAGTCTCATAGTGCGCGTGGACGCACATGGTCGTAAAAACCTATTCATAGACAATACTTAAGTGGAGATTGGAACTATGCGTACTCTGAAATGAACGCACAGCTTAGGTAGCTATCTGGCTATATTACACAACGCACAGGTCGAGATGTCAGATGCAACGTCCAGATGTCAAAAGTTTAAAGTTATAAGGAGGTTTAAAGTAATAAAACGTCAGTACATTCAAAATGGGAACTAGACAAGACAACCAATCACAGAGCGCTATTCAATGCAATGCGTTTACTTATCCAAGGGTCGAGGAATCTCATAGTAATGTTTGTGAAAACGGGTGTCTATCTACTCGGAAATCTTAATATGGCCATTCCACCTTAAGACCAAACTCAAATAACACTACATTTTTGTGTTTCTGTTTGTGTAAGAGCTTTAAGAAGGAAAGTTAGGCTAGGGTTGGCAGCGCGCGAGTGTTACGTTAATGATGCAATGGCAACCGTCTATAGGCTACGGTAACAGCTTTCCAATAAAGCATTTCTAATAAATCTATTGTATTTTATGTTTCTGTTGCTGAGTAAGGTGATCTCCGGGTAGCGGATGGGGCTAGGAGAGGCAGCGCGGGAATTACAGATCAACAAACGTCTATAGGCTAGGTGACTGCGTTAACTGGGCCTTATGCTTGACTGTCATAAAGCATCGCTTGAAAAAAATCTAACAAAATACTAATATTATAAACTCCACAGACTCATTAGGTAAAAACATATTACAATATGTCCCATTTCGCCGCAATAACTTAAACAAACCGTACCCAGTTTTCAAACTCATTTCTTCACAATAATAATAGCTTAAATATCCGCACGTTTTTTTGCGGTTCCAAAAACACACCCTTAAAAGCCCCGCTTTGACGTACAAATCCCTCATATTAACGTAGAAAAACTTACAAAGCTCGTGTTGCAAACACGAGTCAATCTCTAGATAAGTAGTAGCTTTGCGCAAGTGAAAAATATTTTTAAAAATAGACCTGTTAGACGTAATCCTAGTCCTTTATCTCGTGAAGAACGTTATTATTTAGGTACTAGCTTCTGCCTTCGACTAGGTCTGCGCAGGATTGGTATAGTAAATTATAGCCTATACTATATTTTATTCTTATGTAATAATAATAATAAATATTTTATTGGTCAACGCATCCGCCCGGATTGTGGAAGATGCGGGTTCGAGTCCCGCCTGAGGCAAGTCGATTTTTTTCAGTGTATTTTTCTAATATTAATATTTACGCGTTTGTAAACGCAAAAATAAAATTATTCCAAAATATTTTCTTACCAAAACTTACACTATTTAACACACTTACCAGTAGTACCCAAACTAGGTAATCCTGTCTCTTGGGGACTTGAGTTTGAGATTGTTTACAATATTATAGTGGTTATATTTATATGAATACATTACTACATGTGGCACGAATTAGTGTTAGATTTAGTATTAGTGATTTAGTGCTTATTTATCAAAAGTATACTTAATTATAAGTGACTTGACATTAGTGCTTCCGAATATCTGTATGTGATACAGAATCACAATCAAGTAGCCAGTTTGTGATTTTTGATTTTGCAGTATACGGTGGACTGGTTTTTATATTGCATTTGTTAACGACCTTATTCTATAGCTACCTATAGAATAAGGTCGTTACCAATGCTTTTGCAAATGTAGTGTAAACTGATCTTGAAAACGCCTTTTTTTACTTTCTCGTATACGTAGTTTAGAGGAAGTCTTGTAATCGTCAAAAACTTCGACCTCGAGATTTTGATGGATTTACACGTTTTGGACCTCCCTGACTCTAAAAATAATGTTTTGAAATTATGTCTGTGCGTTAGCACGATAACTCGAGTATGCTTCAACTTATTGCAACCAAATTTAACATGCTTATTATGACATCAATTTATAAGGTTTCTATTAACTTTTGAGTCTTTTCCGGTATACGAGAAAGTCAATGGGAGACCACTCCCGATTTTTTATATGTTTCGTAATGATGTATGAGCTATATTAATGTAAAGTTTCATTTAAATATATTCAGTAGTTTTTGCGTGAAAGAGTAACAAACAAACATCCATACAATCTATACATCCATACAAACTTTTATAATATTGGTAGGATTTCATCAATATCTTAATGAGTACTAAGAACCGGGGGTAAGCTGTTATATGTGTGTTATACTGTATGCCAACCACATAGCATGAAAAAAAAGTCTACAATAACGCGAGCAAACCCGCGAGTAAAAGTTATTAGAAATTACTGATTTTAAATGCAATTTGACATGACTCCCGGCGGCCATTGTTCGATGCAAGCGCCGCGGTGATGTCATCGGAGCTCGAGAATCGCCTTTGTCCTTCAAGAGAAACGATTTAATTTATTGCTTTATCTGACTTTGATACTACCTTTTATCGTTTTCTATTATCTTATTTTTAATTAAACTTTTAATTGGGTTCGCACATCTGCAAAGAATGTTTATTTTTTATTTATTTATTAAACGACTTATGTACACACAAGACAATAACAAAAGAACAATACAAAAGACAGAAAATTGTACAAAGGTACAAATGTTATTGGATATCAAAAGTAAAGTTGTAAAATACAAATCCCTTCCCAGCTACTAATAAAATGCGAAACTAACTCTGTCTGTTACACTTTCACGCCCTAAACCAGAGTATTTATTTTTATGAAATTTTGTATGGTGATAGTTTGACAAACGTATTCACAAAAAATACTATGAGATACAAGGTAATATAAGCTCCTTGATGAGATATCTCGTTGAATATAGCTCTGTGATTGGTTCGTTTCTGTTGCGTAGTTCACATTGTTAAATTTACTGACGTTTTACTACTTCAAATGCGCCCTCCACACTCTCGCCGAGAACCCCCGAGAACACCCGAGAAGCGTGAGTGTGATTAGTTTCTCGCGTTCGCGTTCTCGTTCTCGGGCTCGCCTGTTCTCCGCTCGGTGTCGGTTTTTTGGCCCGTTTCAAAGGGTTTCTCGGGCGAGAAAAGAGAACCGTATCACATTCTCGTTCACTGTAAATACCAAAGCCGCTGCACTGTCAAAGTCATCCATTTCGCATAACGGTCGAGAATGCAAGTGAGAAGTTTGCGTGAGTGTAGAAACCATCTCGTTTCTCGGGTCAAGTCTCGCCGAGACTTCTCGCGTGAGTCTGGAGGGCCTAAAACATTAACTTTTGACATTTGGGCGTCGCTTTTGACATCTCGACCTGTGTGTTGCGTAATCGAGCGACCGCAAAATTTGTGTATAGGACCCATGTTTCACAGTTTTCGTTTTCTTCTTTTCAATATTTTGTTTAACCCAACATATCCTACATATCTTCGCGAGCGTTTTAATTTTGCTCATCCTCCCGAGGTAACTTGCAGATCGCACCTCCGTACCCTTCTCAAACTTCCTTCCAGTACCTACCGAACTAACTTTATAGTGACTCGTTTACTATTCATGCGGTCAAATTATGGAATGCTCTGCCGCCGGCGATACCGGAAATTCGTTCACTCGCATTGTTTAAGAAGAAAGTAAAAGAGGTTCTATCTTTCCTTATCTTAAATATCTGTTCTCCTATTACTTTATATGTATATATCTATATAATATAGTATACCGAGTGGAATTTTGTAATGCCACCTGAAGGGAAAGTATACTTAATACTGTAGACAGAAAATTTTACTCAAAGGAAACAATTCTTTATTTTTAAAAAGAAAGAAAACTAAATTCAAAAATTTTCGAAAATTCGCTTGCCACACCCGGGAATCGAACCAACTAAAATCTGTAAAAATTACACTATGTTATTTTAGTGTATCGATCGTTAGGGTCATTTATAAAGACGAAATCTCTCCAACAAACTTGATAATTGAAATGAAAGGAAAGCCATGAAACTTATAAATTCAATGGGTCAAGTTAAAGCACTTTTACTCAAAGATCCATCATGTTAGTAGTTAATAATTATCATTAACTTCATTTATTAGTACATTAAAATGAATGAATTTTATAGAAGAATAAATTTGTCTAACTATCACGGCTCGTGAGATACAGCCTGGTGACAGACGGATGGACAGCGGAGTCTTAGTAATATAGTCCCGTTTTATTATAGTACCCCTTTGGGTACGGAACCCTAAAAATGTAAAAAGCCACGATCACATAGTACACGCCTAATATTTATTAAACTACTACACACTCGTTCACGTTTTCCTATAAAGTTATAAAATGGGTTTATGTCAACAAAAGTCGCGACTTATCGGAAAAACAAATTTTAAGACTAAATGTAACAAACAAAAGTTGGGGTATTTTCATTTAATAAATTTAGCTCGCATTTAAGAAGATCGTGACCGATTCAAAATTGATCGGATTTAGGAGTTATAAAATTAAATTATTTGTGGCGCTAGCAAACTTGTGTCATCCCCTTAAATAACTTTGTAGAAAGTGTCTTACCCTTCGAGCGAAGCTACTTAGAAAAAATAAGTAAGTTTACCCGAATAAGAAACATTTGATCAAACAACAAATTAATTCAACCATATTTGAAATTCTTCTCGTTATAAATAATTTATGAGAGGTTGTCTTTTCCCAGAATGTTAAATACTAGGTCAGAAGTTATTTCGAATTGTGTTGTTTGGATCTGGACCGAATGCAGTCGTGATAAAATCGATTTTGCAGTGAAACCTCTAGTTGTGCTGACGACTGTACAAGTCTTGTGTAAGAAATTCGAAGATTTATACGTGGGATTTTAGCTAAATCGATTCACAGGATAAAGGTACACCAATAAATAGTATCTTACTTCAACGTTGTTATGGTCTTTAATGGTTAAATGGATTAACAAGATGTTCTTCAGAGGTCCCCCACGAGGTGGACCGACGATCTGGTAAGGGGCGCGCGAAACCTCTGGATTCAGGCAGCGCAGAACCGATGGATTGGAGATCATTGGAGGAGGCCTATGTCCAACAGTGGGCGTCTCTCGGCTAAAATGATGATGATGAAACAGTTTAATTTTAAACTTTTTATCGCGGAAGCTCGTGCTCTTCATGTCAGCTGATGATAAGGGTACTTAAATATGCTAGGAATAAGCATTCTTTACTTAGATCGCTGAGAGACAGTTATCTTATTCACATCATCACTAAATCCATGGTATGTTGTCGCTGACTGTGCTGTGTCATGTCATAATGTTCAGCTAGATTGTTACTACGCATTCTCATTCACTCGCGAAAAGGCCTAACATAACCACGTTAAGGATTTACATGAAATAGGTTAATTGGGTGTTTATATAAGAACGCTTTTAATTTTTGCTACCGTTAAAATTAATGGCCTCTGTTTTCAGTAGCCTAATTTCTTTAGCTCTCCCAGAAGATTTATTATCAAGGTACGGCGTTGATATCGCACCGAGCCTCGGAGATTTGCTTACAAAATTATAACGCTGTTTGAAAAGTTCTATCATATCGTGCCATTTGTGTGTAAATTCTCACGAATAATCTTCACCTTCTTTTGTCACCTTTAGATAAAAAATTAAGAATAGGATAGGATAAGGCTTCACAGACTGTGGCGAAACCCGGGTTAACTCGCAACAAGGTGATGCTGTGTGTGTGGTGGGATTGGAAGGGCATTATTCATTATGAGCTGTTACCACCAGGCAGGACCATCGATTCTGAACTCTACTGCGAACAACTGATGAGATTAAAGCAAGAAGTTGAGAGAAAGCGGCCGGAATTAATCAACAGAAGGGGTGTGGTTTTTCATCATGATAACGCTAGACCTCACACATCTTTAGCCTAAGTCTAAAATTAAGAGAGTTTGGCTGGGAGGTGTTAATGTATCCGCCGTATAGTCCTGATCTTGCACCTTCAGATTTCCACCTGTTTCGGTCTCTTCAGAATTCTTTAGGCAGTGTCAGGTTAACATCACGAGAGGACTGCCAAAACCACTTGTCACGGTATTTTGACCAGAAGTCCCAAAATTTCTATAGCAATGGGATCATGTCCCTACCTACAAGATGGCAAAAAGTTATCGAACAAAAGGGTACCTACATACTTTAGTTAAATGTAAATAAACTATATTAAAAAATGTTTTGATTTTTCTTAAAAAATGCGAAGAAACTTTTCCCCCAACCTATTATATGACACTAGCTGTGACCGCGCGACTTGGCGTGGATTTCCCGTTTTTGTAACAGTTTTTATTGATGCTCAACTCCTATTAGGGGTATATAAGTAGGCCTATATCACGGCTTCCTAAACTGTGCGTCGCGACGCCTTGGGTTGTCGCGGATCTATCCTAGGGGTGGGCGTCGTGAGACGATCCACATAGAATGGCTGTCTAGCTAGCTATGCGAGCTAGTCGAACGAAAATAAATGTAGACAAAGAAATGAAAGTTTTGAGAAGATCTAAATTAAAATAAAATTAATATTTAAGGGGGCTCAACAACAAACGAAATTGTTTCTCATGTGACTGCGTCATTACTATTGCGGTCAGCGAGTGTTTCCTCGCTTCTGGCAGATGGCGCGGTCACTGGTACAGTCAGCTTGTACAAGCTGACTGTACCAGTGCGCGGTCGCAGATATGTGACTGATGCAAAAAATAGATAAAAAATATCCTTGATGCGGATTTTATATCATGTTAAAATTTCAACTCAATCGGTGCAGAACTTTTTTGAGTTTTTGAAGCGTACACAAACCAACATAACATTTATATATATATATATATATATACACATATATATATATATATATATATATATATATATATATATACATATATATATATATACACATATATATATATATATATATATATATATATATATATATATACATATATATATATATATATATATATCAAATTGACACTTGGCCAGCGTGGTTGACTAAGGCCCAATCGCCCCTAATGTGGGGTAGGCTCGAGCCCCTCGGTGGGGACATTATATGAGCTGTTGATGATGATATTATATGTGTGTGAATATGCCAGCCGGTCATATAATAAACTTACCATAGAACCATACATTAAAATGTTAAAATACTTTTATAAAATTATATAAATTCTTATACACTAGACTTTAACTTAATACTATTTATAGCAAATTCCAGTCGAACCCTCGCCGATTCGGAAGTTAGAATAAATTCTACTTCTATTTACATAGAGCAACTTTCTACTAATCTACTTCCAAATTATTTGGGGTCAGTACAGTTTGTCATTATAATGCTTGTATTTGAGATCTGAAAGATAGCTCCAAACTATATTTTCGTAAAACTGCGCCATAAGATTCTCCTTGCTTTAAAAAACTATAAGTGTAAATTAAAATACCTCTCTATAGTGGTAATGTATAATTTCCTTGCAGATTCTGTTCACATCGCTTTAAAATTAGGTCTGAATAATCCACATTTTGATGTAAATTGAGTGCACGCCCTTAATGCTAAAAGAAGTTCCAGAGTTACTTAATGTTACAGTGTTGCACAGTGTTGCTCTACAAAAGTCAAATTGAAGCATCGGTAGCCGAACGCCCACGCGGGTGGACTCGGTTTCTGTGTGAACGGAGATCGATCCCAGACCGTTAGACTGCCGACGTGAAACCACTCTTAGCACAAGCATTTTAGCTTATTTGGAGGAGTCAACATGATTAATATTAATGAGTAAGCGGCACATTTTAATATGATTATTAAAATAATTATTATAATAATAATCATACTGTGTTTTGGATTGAAGGGAAAGCCAATGTAATTACCGGGCATGGGAGGCACTTCATTTTAGGCCCTAGGATGACAATGCACCTGCAATACCAAGTGATTGCATGTGTTTATAGGCGACGGTAACCACTTACAATCAGGTGGGCCGTCAGCTTGTTTGTCATCTAGCTGTATTAAAAGAAACTGCGGTGTGGATGTACCTTCAAGTCTATATGCGGCCAACAGCAATAGAAAAACTGATATGCCAGCCACTGGGTCTTTCTCGGGTCTCCAAGGTGTGGCCAGAAGTAGCTTGCCAACCTTAAGGCGCTAAACGAAGATGGGATAGCTAGAGTGATCCGTCCTACACCCTCCGAGACAAAATGTCCCTCTGTGAGTAAGATTTCAGGTAAGCGCTTTACTTTCGACTTTTTTCGGCACGTCATCAGGAAATATGACACCCAAGAGTGTCCATTTCAAAGTATAACCTACAGATAAAAATACGGCAAAGGTAACGCTTTTTGACTGCGGTCTTCTAATAGGTGGAGGTTTTGCAACCCCAGCTCAATCATTCTGAATTCAAATAGCTAATCCGCTGTACCACTGTACAATTCCAGAAACGTGCTATCTGAGTTAAGCTTTTGTCGATATCAAACCTATTTTGCATAATCCTATTAAAAGCTACCGTTGGTCCCACAATAGGGATCAATGTTAGTCTTTTTTATGTTGTCATAGCAATGTATACCTGAAATTTGTGGAATAACAAAATAACAAGTTTTGGCCGCAGACTAGAATAGGATCACCCCATATCCTCCAATGGCCGTGTGATGCCGGCAGAGTAGAATAGCATCACCCCATATCCTCCAATGGGTGTCGTAGAAGTCGACTAATGGATGAGCAAAGGGGTATTGATCGCCTTATACTCCGTCCACCAATCCGCATTGGGCAAGCGTGGTGGACTACTGCCTAAACCTCCTTCGATAACAAGGAGAGGCCTTGTGTCCCAGCAGTGGGTCGAATTGAAAAGGCTGATATGATGATATCCTCCAAAGGATGTCGTAGAAGGCGACTAATGGGCCAACAAAGGGGTATCGACCACCTTATACTCCGTCCACCAATCCGCATTGGGCAAGCGTGGTGGACTACTCCCTAAACCTCCTTCTATGACACGGAGAGGCCTTGTGTCCAAGCAGTGGGTCGAATTATAAAGGCTGTTGTGAATGAAGTTTTGGTACGTAATGAATGCACGAGTTAGTATGAACTCTAAATTTGCATTTATTTAAAAAAAGGCAAAGTCCTCACTCACTGTCTGACTGATCAACGCCCAGCCCATACCCTTGGACCTAGATAGCTGCAATTTTGCACAGAGGTTCCTTTTATGACGTAGGCAAGGGGAAAGGCCGGATTTTTCTAAATTCAATCCCTAAGGGGGTTAAATAAGGGATGACAGTTTGTATGGAAATCCGTAATTTTTAAAGTAAAATCCATAAAAATTGGTTTATAGCCTGTCGATTAAAAATTAAGAAAGGGGTATTTTAGAATTTCTCAAAATTCAACCCCTAAGGGGATGAAATAGGGATGAAAGTTTGTATGGGAAGTCCGTAATTTTTATAGTAAAATCCATACAAATTCTCTAGTCAAACAACATTATATATGGCTGTGCAGGGATCAATAACAAACGCTTCTACTACCTAGATGAGTAGGGAAAATACGTTATGCTTCAATAGCCACATAGAAAAAGTGAATACTGATCTTTAGGTGTATGTCTACGCCTTATTATGAAGAAAAAGTTTGAATTGTCATCGTTTTTAGCTAGGGCGATAAAAAATGTCTCAGATCACAGGTATTTCTTGCCCGAGCTGAATGGCGATGATATGGGATCTGTGGCTTTCTTTTTTACTGCCCTAGGTAAGTACAAAATTTTATGTCACATTGGCATTATCCGTACGCGTAGCGGGCGGAAAATGTTACTTTCTGGTTAGGTGTGACATAAAAGCTTTAATAGTCACTGAGAATAGTTTTTGCATGACGTCGTCTACGACAACTACGTCCACTTACGCAACCAATCTGCTTAAACAGGCGCTCCACCTAGTTTTAAGGGCGTCGGCCGTGCAATACGGTTTCTAGAACGTGTCTATCTCAGCGAGTATCGGGTCTCTGTCAAATGCCAGCCCAATGCCACTCCAACTTGCTTGCTTGAATTAGGTACTATTCAGGAAATACACGCATACAGATGCATACACACGCATACATAATTCCAAAAGATTGTTGGTTGAGTAGTCTTAGATGATATTTGGTTACATAATGAAGTATGATGTAATATGACATAAAATCCTAATGTAAAAGACGCCCATATTGCTTCTCAGTAAAATTATAAAACAGCTACATATTGTATCTCTGTATGTAAATTGTATTGTTTATAGAAGGGAAAATTGTTACGTTTTGCATTTATTTTGAGATTGCTTTAATTATCTTTATTAATTATTCTGCATTTTATGTAAATATTGTGTGCAACATTTTTCGGAATTCATTTTTAATGTGAACTCTAACATACTATCGAATGTATATGTGCCTATTGTATTCTGTAGTTGTGCCTTTAAATAAATAAATGATGACCCAAGCAGTGCCTTAAAACCGTGAGAGATTGTCAGCCTGCCGAATAGTACATAAGAGGGGCATGCAACCCAAAAAAATTGTTTGCATGTCAAACTTTCCGTGAACCAACAAACAAATTGCAAAAGCCGTACAAGGACATGATCATCTCAGCAGACCGGGTAAATAGACAATTTAATAAATACCCCTAGCTAAAATTTTACATTTTCTCTTGTATAATTGGAACATACCATTGGAAAAATATGCAATCATAACCACGGGCTCCAATCAATTTTCAGTCATGTTGAATTTGTAACAAACCGCACTGACCAATGATTATTGGTTGCCTTTATTAACTGTATTGGTATTTACTGCGTGCGTTGTTGCTGTTATTTGTGGCTTCAGGTTCAATATAATTATAATGTTTTTAAAACTAAATCCTAATTCTCCATAATTAATTCATTCTAAGTCCTATGATTATGTGACTCCGTACTGCTTACACACCAAACGGTCCTAGTATTCGGTCCGGTCTGAAGTTGTTTCCGCTTCATTCGCACAGCCGTACCACCTACCAACAAGGTTCAATTTCGTACTGCTCAGGTAATCGCCTCGTGTTCAAAGCGAACTAGAAGTTTGGCGAGAGCACTGCAATATACTGGAGTAGGAGCAACACAGTAATGCAACAAAACTATTGTAATGGCGAGAAACTAATAAAATTGTGATATCTAACCAGAAATTCCTAAAAGAAGTCCTAAGGACCATACCAAACAAACCGAACACATATTTGAACCCCCTGGGTACAAGAGCATAGAGGCTATGGAATAATTTGCATTGCATTTTTCTAGTATTAATGTTTACGCGTTTGTAAACGCAAAAATAAAATTATTCCGTAATATAAGGTAGTTTCATCTTAACTGAGCGTCAAATATTTGCAAAAATATTTCATTCGGGTCTTAGAAGTGCAAATTTCAAAGATTTGATGAAACAATGTTTACCATAAAACCATAAGCACCAAGCACTGACAAATTTCGACAGCGAAAAGCAGTGTCTCGGTGGCGTAATTGGTCAACGCAGCCGCCCGGATTGCGGAAGATGCGGGTTTGATTTCCGCCTGAGGAAAGCCGTTTTTTTTTCAGTGCATTTTTCTAGCATAGAGGCTGTTTTTCTGATTTACTCTATTTCACAAAACATCTTATTGGCTGTCGCCCCTATAGTAGATTAGACGTTTTCCATAAACATGGTAATTGGTGCTATTTCTGTCGCGACACTATGAAATGGTGGTGAATTGACGAGGGTTCGAAGACTGACACCTGATAATCCGCAACACCAAACGAATGTATCCTTCTGAATGCAGAGCGTCCCAAAATGGGCTTTAACGTCAAACGAATACGATAGTAAAACAAAAGGTTATTAGTTATAACACGAGCGTCATAAATCCAATAATGATGAGCGGGCTCGACTACATAATCGCTTTATAAAGTGATAGTTTGACCCGGTTGCGGGTTTATGTTTATAATAGCGGGAGACTGATCACGTATGCTGGTACCCTTATCATAATTAGATTGTGATATTCAGTTGTTGGTAATTTGCTTTCATTTGTTTATCAACTTTTATAATGCGACCCTTTCCCCCGGATCAGATGGGTTTGGCGTAGATTTTTAATCGTATTCGTGCGTTGAATTAATGAGAATTATAAAAGTTTTTGAATTTTAAGTCCTGGGTACAGTCAGCACTAGAAATATATGATTAATAATAATAAATAATAAATTGTTTATTGCCTAAATAACATAAAAGGTACAGATTTAACAAGCCCCCACACTCGGTCAAGCCTGTCCTCATCATCATCATCAACAGCTCATATAATGTCCCCACCGAGGGGCTCGAGCCTACCCCAGATTAGGGTCGATTAGGCCTTAGTCAATCACGCTGGCCAAGTGCGGGTTGGTCGACTTCACACACAACCTAAGAATTTCTTCATAGGTGTGTGCAGGTTTCCTCACGATGTTTTCCTTCACCGTAAAAGCGTCGATTAAACGTACATATGAATTCAAAATTTGAAAACACATTGGTACGTGGCGGGGATCGAACCAGTGCCTCCCAAATGGGAGACGACACTCTTACGCACTACGCCACGGACGCCTGTCCTATGGGGGAAGTATACGATTTACACTTTATATTTACGGCTAACTAACAATCAGTGAAACAATTAACAATCCACTTTGTATACAATTAATAAAAATACTTATCTGAAGGTAAGTGAAGAAAAGGTCGAAAATGAATCGAGCTTCAACTTGAAACCCTCAAACCACAGAGAGACTGAATATCTTACCATAAATTATTACGGCGTCAGATTTTGATTAGATAGTGGTAGCTGGCAAGGCGCTCTTGAAAAATGTCCTACCATTATCCAAACAAGATCCCGAGAGGACGGAACCGGGACCTCTGGATCTACTTCAGGTGGGCAAACCAATAGACCACAGAGGTGGTGACACATAAAATACATAATACAATTGTTAGTTACATAGTTTACAAGGGCGAACCATACTCTAGAAGAGATCTCTTCCAGTCAAGCCATAAATGTGTGATCTAATATTGTTATGGTAGGCGACACAAGTGCAAAAAAGGGTTTGAAAACAAATGAAACTAATAAATAACTAATGCTAAAAAAAAAAACATTATATAAAATAGATATATAAATTACATAAATAAATACATACATATACATATGTACACGTAAGTAAATAATATTATGACAAATACAAAACTTTACAGAATAAACATGATGAGATAAGTTTGGGAAGATTAATTGGATATTTGTGATAAATAGTACTGCTTTAGTATATTTTTAAAGGAAGTGATAGATGGACTATCCTGAATAATAGCTGGAAGATAGTTCCACATCAGACCGGCGCGAAATAAAAAAATCGGCACTTTTTGTCGCATAATCGGTGACTAACCATATAGAAAAGGGCTGATTATCTTCAAAATGCTTACAAATTCTGGAATCATGGTTACGAACACGCTTCAAGTTACTATTCAAAGAAAAAAAAATGGTTGTCTGGAAAGTCGGTTTATGGACGATAATTAACGTGATAACGTCTTCAACAAGCCGAACGCTTAGGCCGATCGTGCCTCACTATCGCTTGTTCCGTGCTCTCGCTTGCACGCTTCGTGCGTGTAGCCGGCGTTCATTGATTTAGGCTTTATGAATAAAACAAATAATTCAAAGTTAACCGACAGTTTTGACAATTTCTCTATGCGATAAAATGTCAAAAACTGTCGGCTAAATATTATAATAATCGCCTGTTTAAATGTAGGTTCATCTCAGCGTTAACTCCAGCCTTATAAGATGTTACCACGTAAAAACTAATTCAAAATCAGAGCATTATACATTATACATGCATCTTATTGCACCTTTTAACATGCATCGGGAGCTAAAAATCTTATGCTAAACATCTGAACACACGCATGACACACAACACATGTGGTTTCCAACTGTCGCATAAGCTAACTCTGTGTTCCAAAAACACCCTCTCATTGCGACCACAAATATAACTACAGACAAATACAATACAAATGGACCCACTGAAGCGTGTCACACCTACAAATAAACTGTAGCGTCTGGTGTTTTCATGCAGACGCTGCTCACTATGAATAATTTCACGTTTCGTGGCGTGCATTTGAAACTGTCATTCTATTTTTGCTTTGACATTAAAATTGGAGAGATGGTTTATTTCTTTTGCTTTTCGCTTTTTTTAATTAACGGCCACCTAAATACCAATGTAAGATGTAAATCGACAATCGCAATTTATTAAACCCAAAACCGCGAATAATAAATCACTTTGCCAGATTGTTAGTTTCTTGACAACGTCAATAATACAAAGATAAGAAAAACTTTAGCTATACACCACCTCATCCCTTTACTATTTCTCGGAAACTCCTGAAGAAAGCAGATTTACGAGCTCTTTAGTAAACAGCTCTATGCAAGCCATGAATATTTCATGAACGCTGTCTATCGTTTTATTCGCTCTCCGATTTATAAATAAGAGGAACTCATTTGAACCGCCATTTCGGTATAAAAGAATCTTATTTGTATACTACGTTATTATAACAACAAACACTTGAATCGCCGAAAGTTATGACCTTTCACCGGAGGATCCGCCGCCGTAACAAAATAATTGTCTAATTACATTTATTGCAAACTTTTTTATAAAACTAATTGTAAGATACTTGCAGCACGTTTTTGTATTCATTTATTGCAAATTATTATTGTTTGCAAAACAAAAATGTATATGAATATTTACCAATATTGCCATACCCGAACTGCTGCCTTAGATAATTTTGAGTAAGTTTGAGCAGGTTTGAGTAACATCCTGCCCTGGTCGTTGACTTTAGTTGGTTTGTTTACTGACTGAAGAATTTTTAATTCTTTTTCGTGTCTATTTTGTGTAGGCGACAGGCTGGCAACCTGTCACTATTTTGGGGTCCTGTATGGCCCGTACTGCCAGATGTGGCTTTGTGTGAAACCGAATGTTACTTGAAGCTATGCTTGACCCCTTGTTGGGATTGTACGGGTATAAGTATGTATGTATTTACCAAATCATCCAGTGAATTTTACTGTGAAGTATTGGCAACTTGAGTGATATGTTCTATTGGTTATTTGTGTGGTTTGTTACTATTGTTATCGTATCGTGCACCGCCTCGGAAGGGCATTAGCTCATCCAGCTAAACCATTATATTGCATCAAAAATACACTTCAACATAATGTACGGAATAAAATATGCAAAAACCGATGCAATTCCCCCCAAAAATTTCATGAACTTATAAAAAACTCTGTCGATATCTCAAAATCAGTGTACCAACATTTAATTATAAATAAACAGTCCTTCACCCATATGTAGGATCGTCTGGGTAGGTACCAGCGCCTTTCTTGTTTCTGCCGTGAAGCAGTTCGCTGTGTTTCGGATTGAAGAGAAAGTAGCTAGTGTATAGTAGGCATATAATAATCAAAGTGATGATCATTATTTGATCAACCAATCTAATTAAAATGTAGTTTTGGTTTCATCAAAATCGGGTTAGCGTCTCCTTTGAGCATTATTCGATATTCCTTATAGTTTAGGATTTGGCCCTGAAGGTCCACTTGAAAAATTAATTCTGTATAATCCCAGTGGGCAAACTACTATAATATTGAGGTTGGCTTGCCATAAAAATCACGCACTCATTATTCCAAAAGGGGTCGAGCAGAACCAGGCAGCATAAAGTCACATCTAGCGGCAGCCTTTCCTTCTTCCACCTTATGGTAAAAAATTTAATCAAACCCATCAATTTATTACATCACACCATTTAAATGATATGAAAAATAGCTCGTCCGTCTCTCGACGTCATTACGTTACCATGCATTGTCATGCGAACTAGACGTTTATGCAAAATTTAATTCCAATTAGTTGATATACTGCTTCAAAATCCAGTGGCAAGATTTGCCCTAAACATATGATACGTAAATGGGTGCGCATTTTTTTCTTACATAACTTTTCAATTCCTATCTTTGGAGGTCCGAAAATATTTCTCATACCATTTAAAACCATAATGATCATTCTTCATAACTTCATAAAACATAATTATTGAAATTCATAATATCATTAATCATACATTTTTAGGCAAGTCTTAGTGTTTTCTGCACCTACATGGCTGGGTGATGGGTAGGTTAGGGTTATTTTTTTTATGACTAGGCAGAGTGCACTGTTTTTGTAAGCAACAAGGTAGTAACAGTATTAATAAAAAAAATATGATCACTAACTGTTGTGAGCTCCGTTGGTAGTAATGAAAATGTGTGAATACAAAAAGTATGAAAATAAAATTATGAAGAGTGATTATTATGAACACAAATCGGTAGTAAGACAAAGAATAGAATTTAGAATATTATGTGAGCCAATATGGAACCGTAATACATACAAACATAGCAAGTTAAATAAAAGCTTGTAATAAAAAATACTACCACCGCAAGAAAGTAATATAAAATGAAATAAAAATATATTGTATTGTTCTTTGTCTGTTTTCGCGTTATTTGGTAAACCAATGTTGTTACACAGAAAACGTTAAACAAACACATGGTGAAATCCAAATATTTTTGTTTGCTGACACTTTTCAGAATATCCATGAAAAACCACCTCGACAAAGGAAAACTGGGAATTTTTAATCTCGCAATTATGTTTTCAAATATAATAGGTATTCGCGTATACTAAAATACCACCGATGCATTCCTGGAATAGGGTATTTTACACCATGAAAAAATATATATAAAATTGCATTTTTATGACAGATGTTGCAAATAGTAGACGAGAAACATCGATATCACTACATAGTATCACTACATAGTACAAAACAAAGTCGCTACCCGCCGTCTGTCTGTCCCTATGTATGCTTAGATCTTTACAACTACGCAACGGATTTTGATGCGGTTTTTTTTTAATAGATAGAGTGATTCTTAAGGAAGTTTTATATGTATAATACATGCATATTTACATAACCATTGCACCCGTGCGAAGCCGGGGCGGGTCGCTAGTAAAACAAAGTCGCTATCCGCCGTCTGTCTGTCCCTATGTATGCTTAGATCTTTAAATCTACGCAACGGATTTTGATGCGGTTGTTTAAATAGATAGAGTGATTCTTAAGGAAGGTTTATATGTATAATAAATGCATATTTACATGAGCATTGCACCCGTGCGAAGCCGAGGCGGGTCGCTAGTTTATTCATAAATATGCAATTTAAATTTTATGATTCAAGTTTAACAATCGACTTTAATTTATCCCTAAAATCTTTAAAACGTTGTTCGCCATTTTTAATGCAACGTGATGTCACTCCGTTAGTAAACAATAGTACATTGTTCACCGTGGGACGAAAGTGATAGATTACCAACGAGGGAGCAGTTTGTGGCCCGAAGGCGCAGCCGAGTGTTACATATTCTCCCAAGTGTTACATAGTGCTTTATACTACACCTGTGAAGAACATTCAAAGACTTGTTAAATTAAAATAAGCAGTACCTATAATAAAATTATAAACAAGTTATGATTATGCAACTCAAGTTGCAGATGTTCTGCGAAACACCGGCCAACCAATGGCGAACCAATGGCCTGTAGTTAGGTCGCGTCGCGCGTCCTGCTGCAGCGCACTGCGCCCGCCCCCACCGCGTGCTGCGGCGGACGTCACGTTAGAAATAGTACATTGTTCACCGCGGGACGAAAGTGACAGATTACCAACGAGGGAGCCACAATACTCCTGAGTTGGGAATCGAACTTTCTCCCAAGTGTTACATACTGCTTTATACTACACTTGTGAGGAACCTTCAAAGACTTGTTAAATTGAAATAAGCAGTACCTATATAAAATTATAAAGATATTATGATTATTCAACACTATTTGCAGATGTTCTGCGAAACACCGGCCAACCAATGGCCTGTAGTTGACGCAGCGCACGTCCCTGCCGAGCACCGCCGCCACCGCCGCCGCCGTGTTAGAAATAGATTTTCATACAACTTTCCCTCCCGCTAAACACGTTAGAAATGGAATTTCATACAACTTTTCCTCCCGCATATTCAGGCCAAAGAAAAGATCAACTTTCTCTTATCAATTTGAGGGAATAATAGCTACTGTTCCGATCAGGTGTAGTATAATAGATTTTGATACAACTTTTTCTCCCGTTAAACAAGTTAAAAATGGAATTTCATACAACTTTTCCTCCTGCATATTTATTTAGGTCGAAGAAAATATCAACTGAAATGACAGTTGTTTTGTTTACTAACGGAGTGAAGTAAGGAGCTTATATTTTACCTATAGAAATATCTTCGTGGAGTGAAGTCACGGGCCGTAAACATGGCGGCTGGCGTTTCCGCGCGAAAACTCGAAATCGAAATGAACTAAGTATTTAGGCATTTTTGATTTTATAAAATTGAAATTAAATTTCTACTGGTTAATTACGATCTTAGGATTGATTTAAAGCAGTTTTCAAAAATGTTGTAATACCCTATTAGCAAATGTACATCAATAAAATTATAAATAAACTTTGTGTGTATGCTATGTTTACTTACTAGCTCCGAAATAAAAAATCCGATTTTAACTTTGTGATATGTATGTTTTGTTCCAACTTGAGAGATAGGATAGTTTTTATCTTAATAATTAGTCCTCATTTTTAACTCTAAATTCAATGTTATTAGGACACTAGTATGAAATTACTACAGCTACGCGTCGCTGGGACAGCTAGAGATACCACCATAGCGGCGGATGTAGTTCCCGATCAGAATATGTCTTTTTTATTCAGGGAGGTTATTGCCCTTCATCTCACCTGAGGGTACTGTTACGGGGCGGGTCAGGAGTTTCTTTTTAAAAAAACAATTTTATTTAAGCTAAAAGAAAACACTTTAATTATGACCAAAAAATAAAATAACTACGTCTGAGCCCGACGGAGGTCCAATCCGATCTAATGGAAATATTCCATATTTTGTACGTCGCGATGTACGTTTCCGATTGCATTGTAAACAAAATGCAATTGGAAACTCAGCAGTTTTATTTTATATGGTTTAATGGGAAAATTCCATTATAACAACCCCCCCGTTAAGATCGATCATCACATCTCAAAGTGATGGGAGATTCGGGAGAGTATCTGAAGTTACGAGAGACGACCGACAGATTGGACTGCGTTTGACTGACAGATATTACAAACAACACATTACAGGAATAAACATTTAACATTATTTTAGATAAAAGATAACATTATTATATTTAAGATGAAAATTAGAATATAAGATTTATTAATAATTTTAAAGATTTATATAAGACTAATTTAAGATGAATCATTTACTTATTTATTAGAACTAACATAATATTATAATTATAGCAGGTTTAAGATAATTTAAGATTGCGATATAATATAATTTTAAGAATTAGACAAAAGAGTTAGAATAACAATTAGCAGATTAACAAAGTTAAGATGAGATAATTAATAAGAAGTTATATAAAGTTAGAAAGGAAGATTACTTATTTAAAAACTATGTGGTTTCGAGAAAACAAGATTTCTTTTAGTTGGAGTCGGTGCTATGACAGTCGGCTCATCTGATTCTTCCGACTCATCATTTCTTAAATTTTTTATCTGTGTGGTACAATGTTATTGAGTTTGGCTGACTAGCTTTTGTTGAATTATGACATTGGTTGTATATTTTGATGCAACACGGAGATTGTGTACAACAAATCTTTCTCCGACATCTGTATAGAAGATACAGTAAGAATGCTGCACTGCTAATAAAACTCAAAGACATGTAATGGACACCGTAGGTGTCGAGATGAGATGGATTTTCTATCTTATTGAGTTCATCTTCCATGGATTGAAGATGGATGCTGGCATGCAATAAAGAGTCAATGTTATCAATGTTTTTTAATCTAGAGTAAGGAATTTTTGGCAAACTCTTATTTATTTTAGAGTGTTCGCAACAATCGTCTAATAATATGTTAAAGTTGGAAACCACGTTTGTAATGTTACCAAGTGGCGTTTCGCCGACTGCGGTAAATTGTAACGTTTTATAGAAAGCCTTACAATCTTTAGATAAAGTTAAGATGCCAGTCCCAAATAAAATAACATCTGAGTTAACATCACCTTTGTCACAGGTAATGTGACATTTTCCTGGCTCCGATTGCACAAATATCCAACGGTTAAAATTTAGTTTATAAAACACATCTATAGAACCGTGAATCACCTTTGTTACACACGTGTCCGGGAGCTTGCTTATCGCATCACTTAGTAGAGTCGTCTCACACGTAGGGTTGGCTATCACTGAAAACATATTCGAGAGCACACACACGTAACACTTCTCACTAATAAGATTACACTTGTCGATGTCTTTTATTAGTGAGTAAAACATACGATCAGCTGTTATCGCTACATATGAAGTGGACGGCTCAATGAGAATGTATGTGTCAGGTTTTAATACGTCATATGGGACAGGTAAGGGTATTATATTGTAAAGATTGTAGGTCTGCGGTAAAACTAGAGGAATCTTAAGTATAAATATTATTTTATTTTCATGATAATAACAAACTAGTTTAGAAATATCAGTAATTTCCTGTATATTTTGTAATGTTAAGGATACAGGAAGATCATAATGGCTAGGAAGCTTATTTCTGTACTTATCTAATTCATTATATAACTGATGAGGACTTAGTACAGTCGGATGCAAAACGTTTAACTTTGCGAATAAAATAGCGTTGTTGATATCGTCAATATCAAAGGATAACGCTAGGATAATTGCTTCCAAGGAATTAAATAAAGAGTTAGTCTGGGATTTGATTTCAAGTTTATCATTTGAGTTGGAGACTGTGTCTAAGATTTTATGTATTGTTTGCATATTTTCTAAGAGATATTTCTCGTTGCGATCGACCTTGGACATTGAGTTATTAAAAGATGAAATAGTTGATTGGATAACGTGAATATTATCCTTCATGAGATTAGCGAGATGTTTCTCGTCTGTCTGTACATTGTTAATAGCCTTAGAATATTTAACTCCGTCTTCGGCGTCTAACGTGCCGAATATTGTCTTTAAGAGCGATCCTCCTAGGTCGAGGATACCTCTTTTAACACGTTTATGATGGCTATCATTATCTAGTAAATAGGATATAGACGAGAATTTATTTACATTTGTAAAGTGCTGATTTTTCAGTGCTGAAAGCGAATTAGAGCAATCAGATTGTATTTTAGATGAAGTAAAAGAATTACAGAAAACATCGAGTTTTTGAAATAGAAATTCTACCTTATCCAAGTTAGGTTGGATGTTACTTATATCTATATAGGCTACGACATTCCACTCATTATTAGTGAACTTAATATCTAATAACTTATCAAAGTAAAGGCCCGGACTACTTGTTATCTGTGACACGTAATTTGACCTGCTGAATGGCCACAGCGCCGATCTGAAACGGACCAAACAAAATACTATGTATGTGTATATTACTACGTCATAATGATATCACTAACCTACACTAAGATACTATGACGTGCCATCGCTTGCCGGTTTGATTTCGTCATAATGATGACGTACGTGTTTGCGATTAACTAAAACAGTGACGGTGTGATTACCGTTGAGCTTTATGATCTTGAATGGACCTTTCCACACTGGTGATAAGGCTTTGTTTTGTTTATGGTGACAGCGAACATACACCATATCACCGGCGTTGTAAGTTACTGGCTTGGTCCGAGAGTCATAATAATTTTTAGACTTTTCTTTTGATGACTGGATATTTTGGAGAGCTTTTTGGCGACTGTAATAAAGACGATGATTTAAAGCTCGAATGTAATCGCTATAGGTATTATTATCAAGAGTATCTATACTAGATGGCAGATAGGGTCTGAATCCATATAATAACTCTAATGGGGCAAATCCTGTTGTACTATGTACGTTAGAGTTATAGGCTATCATTGCACTGGGTATGTATAGGTCCCAGGTGTTTTGGTTTTCTCCGATATAGGACCTTAAATATTCTTTAAGGGTGGAATGGCTGCGTTCGAGCGCCCCACATGTTTGTGGATGGTAGGGTGATGCGAAAATATGTTTAATACTGAATAATTTTTGGAGTTGTTTAAATAAATCGGAACAAAAATTAGTGCCTTGGTCGGAGATAACCATTCTAGGTATTCCCATGTGCGAGATGTAAGTAACGAATACTTTGGCAGTTTCCTCAGCCGAACAAGACTGCATGGGATATGCTTGCGAGAATTTAGTGAGGTCGTCTTGCACGGTAAGTAAGAATTTATATTTATATTCATATGTTTCAGGAAGTGGACCGACTACATCGAGATAGATTTTTTCGTTAGGACGAGATGCTGTGGAGGTAATTATCATAGGAGCTCTATTTGTTTGCCGTAAGGGCTTATTAACTTGACATGAGCGGCAATTTTTGACATAATCTTCAATGTCTTGCCGCATGTTTTTCCACCAAAATTGGGACTTGATTCGTTCAAGCATGCGAGAGATGCCGGGATGCCCAGCGAGAGGTGAATCATGGTTATCCTTGAGGATCTTTTTAACTTCATCCGGCGTCGGATATTTAATAGAATTTCGATAAATATTCACCTTTATATGGGTGTTATGGAAAAGAAACGCTATAATATTATATATTTTCGTAAAGGATAACTTGGAAAAAGGATCTGTAAAATCTGATACGGCTATTTCATTTTCTTCTGAGTACCAGTATTTAACCATGTCACGATAGTCGCGGAGAAGGTTGAATATATCCTTATATGACATTTCATCGAAATGGTTTACTTTAACGAATAAATGCGTAAATACATGTTTATCGTTCGAAGTAGAATAATAGGTACAGAATTCGCGTTCGATGGTGCGAATATCGGGATCGCTCGTAGAGGCATCTATGATATCGCTACAGTACGGTATAGATTCATCTAAGTCAATTGATGTTGGATACGCAATCAACTTTACTTTTGTTTTTAATAATGACTCGTTATGTTCTTGGATGATAGTGTCGAAGGAAACCCCGGGTTGTCTAGAAATTTGGAGGAATTGTTCATATCGACGCTTGAAAGGAAAAGTTGACTAAGCGCCATTTTGAGCCAAATTGAGTTATATATACAGTTTGAATCGCCTAATTTTTCTGCGTCGTTTGGTCTAACTCACGCCTTCCTACGACGACTTTTAATGTAGCTTCTGCATTTTGGACTTTACGAATTATCACTTTTTTTTGTTGCCAACCGACAGAAATTTCGGCCTCTTTCAAAAAATTGGTCGTTGAGATAATTGTGCGACGATGGTTTTGCCCTTGGTAAATTTTTACATATATGTTGGTAGAATAATTTCTCCCTTTAGCTTATTTTACTTGTATCTGAAAATACATTGTATTGAATTTGGTATATTTTTTCCATGTAAAGATTTATTCTTGTTTTCACTACCGTCATTTTGGCTCGATTGTTATTTTTGCCATTATGACGTTTAGTTAAATTCGCCTATTTCAGAAATACAACTTTTTGTCGGTTAGTAAATTTTTACCTGCCGCTTCAAAGTACAAATTTATTGATTAGGTAACTTTTACTTGAACTTATGCGATTAACAAAATGTTGGTTGTATCCCATTGGCACCACACATACTGGGGTTCCAGCGGCTTTTACCTAAAGTAATACATCTATAAAATGATGGTTACACCTACAAATGACCAGAGCACTGTCGTATGCGCATACAGTGAAATTAGATTCACATTAACATAGGAACTACCAGTGTGCGACAGGATGTCGCTTAGAGTGCACACGCGCACATAGTCTAGCGTAGTGCTACCGCTTCCGTATAGGTTGACCTCATGACAATTGAAATTAAAAACTATAAGTCGAATCAATTTAATTTTTAATTGTTTTTTTTTTGCATTATTGAAAGTATTAAAGCATGAGGTATATTTCAGACCAATGGATCCAAGAAAACGTGGTCACAGTATTTTGAAAAAGGCACTCTTAAAATGGGGAACGTGGAAATTTTTTAAAAGGTTCAATTTTAGTTTCTACTTTTTTATATAAAAAGGTCAAGCAAATGACTCCATTCCACCTGACGGTAAGCAGAAGTGGACCAAATGCGAAGATAACTGGTGCGAGAAATAAACTGCCGCGCCAGCCACCTTCGCCTTGCCGACCTGCAAGTTGCTTCTTCACGCCTCCTTTGAATGACCCAGGATTCTAGGTAGGAGGGAACACGTGCGCTTGCAGTGAATTCCATTTCTTGATTGTGGGACAAAGAAACGAGTTGCCAAATTTCTTAGTTCGCGTTGGAATGTTAGCCACAGTTTGTCGGTGACAACGTAGACGAGCACGCGTAGTCCTTAAAAGGAAGGGAGATGGTGGGATTACGGAAAATAGCTCTTCAGAGCACTCGCTATGGTACAGACAATTGAATGCGCTCAACGACGCAACATTGCGACGCAATGGGAGAGGCTCAAGATCTTTAGTCACCTCTTCGTCGCCGATGATGCGAGCCGAGCGATGCTGCAACTTATCCAAAGCACGAGGGCGAGGAGGGACACAAGGCGGCGACCTGTCGGGCGCTGCCGCACTGTGCCCTCTGTGCCGATAATGGTCGGCCAGCTGGACATAGCATGGCAGGTGCGCGGTGTAACCCCCCGCCGGTAAGAGGCAGCCTGGTACCGCCAGGGATAGCCCCTAGGGCTGCGTTGGTGGATGCCAGGGGATCCGTCCCCCACCCAATGTGGGTGGGGTGGGGTCGACACGGAGAGGGAGGAGCCCAAGAGGCGTGAGAGGAGGGGAGCCCTGATGGTGGAGGCGAAGGTCCATCCTGCCACCGGCAGAAGGAGGAGGGAGAGCCCATGTACGCCCAGCCAGCTGCCCAAGAGATCAGGACCGAGAGCCCCGACAGCAGCTACAGCAGCGGAAGTGGCGACGAGGAGGAGATGGAGGTGCCCAAGAGTATCGACGAGGAGACGAGCCTCCGCAGAGGCCGCTGCAGCGGTGGTGAGGTGGAGGAGGAGGGGCAGTCTTGTGACCGTGTGGATAGGACGCCCATGACCGTGAGGGAGGTGGAGGAGATTTTGAAGACGTGGAGGACGGAATTCCTTGCAAAGGTGGAGGCGGAGGTTGGCAAGTCTGCGCGGAGGGGGGAATGACGTTTGGTAGGGGAAGGTTGTTGCGGTTGATCAGGTTCCCGCTCCCACCCAGCGTAAACGGAGGAGGGGTAGGAAAAGGTAGGCCTTATCCTAGCATTTTCGGCCAGCGGCCCACAGGGGCTGGCGTCAGTCGGTAGCCCCTGTGGGCTGCTGGCCATAAATAGGTGCAAGAAGTGCCTAGACGGCGGCGTTAGGGCGGTCTTGGTGCTAGTTGTGCTCGCACAGATCCCGAGCCACCCCGTAAAAGCGCGAAGAAGGTCAGGCCGGGGAGGATGTTTAGTGGGTAGTGAGGGAACACCTTTACCTCGAGCCCCACATACCCCCTGCGGTTGGCACCAACTCGCAGGGACGATGCGTAAATGCATTTAACCTCCTCGTCACAAAAAAAAGGACCTCTACCTGATATCCCTCCGGATGGGTCGTGAGCAGAAGAGGGCTGATCAACTAGTTTTGACAAGTCGTGCGTGAGAGCGATTGCATGAGCAGAGATTCCTGCATGGTCAGTTTTGAAGGAACTTAACCACAAACTGTGGTGAGCATTGAAGTCCCCCAAAAACACCAGTACTGCTCCTGCCCGTCATCTGCCACCCAACTCAGATGTTCAGAAAGTCGAGTTGTCTCAGCGTCTCCGGTGTGGGATCTATAAAGACACACGTAGACTCTGGCCAAAGGGCCAGAGTCGACGTGTACCCCTAGCATAGAAAAGGATGGATCTTATAGGGAGCTCAAAAGGCGACAACAAACATCCGCCCGAACATACAGGTATACTCCGGCTCTCGCTTTGTAGGATTCTTCAAGCATGTAGCCAGAATAATTCAAGTAGCTTGTGTCAACGGGCGGCAATATTTGCGTTTCCATCAGAAACAACAATGCAGGTCATGCTGACTACTGACCCAAGGTATTGGTGGACAGCTTTGAGGTTTCTGTGGAGTCCGCCTATGTTGCAAAACTCAACCTCAAACGGTGTAGAGTGGGATTGTGCACCGCTAAAAAAACCTGATTGTTTTTTGTTGGCTGCCATGGGAAAAGGAAAAAGAGACGTGAATCAAGTGAACGCTACTGCGACATTTCCGGACAAAGCGTGGAGGCTGGTCTCACCGTGGAACTGCCTAAGGAAGATATTCGTCGATCCGCCGGACAGAAGGGTAAGGAAGTATGTCGCGGTAAGGCCCACTCAAGCTCTGGTTGTACGCTGGCTGAACCCGAAACGCGCTCAATGAGCAATTCACGGGCCTTACACCACGCGTACGGTGTTAACTAACCAGGCGGACGTTGGGCCCTACCACCAGTTGGCCGGATGGTCGCTCATAAATCCCTTAGTCACCTCCTACGATACCCAGGGAAAGAGAGGGGGCAGTGACAACGGTATTCTTATATAGACCGTCACTGCACAGTCTTATTTTATACTATCGGTTTTGGCTGAAAATATCACTTTTGTGATTGTGTCTCCACATATTTAAAATGATTGAGATTAATAAGACTTATAAAATTTACTTATGATCTTATTATTCCAAATACTATGTTGATTTTTTTCAGATTTAATTGTTAATTTGATTGTGCAACTGATAAATAAAGCTCAATACATTTTAAAGTGAATTTTATAATAATTACTAATAAAAAACAATCCAACTTTCTAAAACTAACGACACTTCAGTAACATTCACTTAAACACTTCAATCTAAAAATGACATATGAGCAGTTTTGCCTCTATTTTCTAACTTTTTTTATTTAGGTTAGGTCATTTTTTCTCCGATGACAATTAGATATTTTTTTCTATATTACATTTTTACCGAACAGTTAAATGACCAACGTACGTCGGTTAGTACTTTTTTCCTGTTTCTAGTTTCAGGTGATATTTTACTAAGCGCCACTAACTCCTAAACTATTAATTATTTTTAACAGTTGCATATATCATGATAAACCTGACATTATGAAACGTTTTTACTTGAAGAATTACGCCTCTAAGATGATTACAAGAAGTTTTATGATTTTTTTTCTAAAAAATGAATCTTTAAGTCGTCCTCCTGAACAATTAACTCCATGTCGCTTAGTCAATTTTGCCTTTCAAGCGTCGATATGTTTCCGATATGGAAGGAAGATTGTGAGAGTCGACGTCGTTATTAGGAGACATTGTAGGATTGCATATAATTGAATTAGACTCGATAGCATCGTCGAGGACATTTACTGGGAATCGAGATAAGGCATCGGCATTTGCGTTTAATTTACCCTTTTTGTAAACGATCTCGTATTCGTATTCTTCAAGTTTTAGGCGCCACCTTATAAGCCTAGAACCTGGGTCTTTTACGTTAAATAACCATACAAGAGGTTTGTGGTCCGTTACTATCTTGAATGTACGGCCATATAAATAAGGGCGGAAAGTCTTAACGCCGAAAAGGATGGCTAAGAGTTCCTTTTCTATGGTGGAATAGTTACCCTCCGCTTTATTAAGGGTGCGAGAAGCATAAGAGACGGGTTTATCCTTGCCGATTTCGCCTTGTGAGAGAATAGCGCCAACTGCGTAGTTAGACGCGTCAGTAGTCAACAGAAATGGTTGGCTAAAATCGGGGTACTGGAGGAGTGGAGCCGTGGTCAGCTTTTCTTTTAACAGAGAGAATGCACGTTCTTGATCATGTGACCATTTGAATATGGCGTCCTTTTTAAGGAGTGAAGTCAAAGGCTTAGTTATTAGCGAAAAGTTGTTAATAAAACGACGATAATAGCCGACAAGACCTAGAAAAGATTTGATATCTTTAGGATTTTTGGGAACTGGGAATTGACTGACGGCCTTGATCTTTTCTGGATTTGGACATACCCCTTTATCGGTAATAATATGGCCAAGATAAGCGACTTCGCGCCGTAGAAATTCACATTTATCAGGTTGGAGTTTTAAATTGAATTTACGTAATCTATCAAATACTAATTGAAGTTTTGTGATATGACCTTTTAGATCGTGACTATATATTATGACGTCATCAAGATAAATGTATGCGTGGAGGCCTTGGAGACCCGAAAGCGCGGTATTCATCAATTTTTGGAAGGTGGAAGGGGCATTCTTTAAGCCAAAAGGCATCCTGGTGAATTCGTAGTGCCCTGCGACGTCAGAATTAGTATTTACTGTGAATCCAGTTTTTGGTGCATCTTTCGAGGTCATCTTGACCTGATGAAATCCGCTAGAAAGGTCAAGAGTACTGAAATACTTGGAATGGCCTAATTGGTCTAATATGTCTGAGATAAGAGGCAGAGGATAAGTTTCTGAGACGGTGACGTCATTGAGGCGTCGATAGTCAATGACTATACGCCATTTCTGTTTTCCAGAGGCGTCCATTTTTTTCGGGACTACCCAAACTGGAGCATTCCAGGGTGATACTGAGGGTCGAATAATTTTCTGATCTAACATTTTCCTAATTTGAGAGTCCACTTCGTCCTTGTGGCACTCAGGGAATCGGTAAGACTTCACGTGAATAGGAGGTGCATCTCCTGTACTAATAGAATGCTCAATTGCGTTTGTATAGGATAAGTGTTCACCCTCTAAGTGGAAAATATCTGTGTATTCTGAACAACATTCTAAGAGTGCCCTTTTTTCCTCGTTATTGAGATGAGAGCAGCGGATGAGATCTAAAACTTTTTGCGATCTGTGAGGTTTATCATCAAAAATAGAATTAATAATTGCGATTGAGTCGGTATTCGAGTTAAGTTCTATGGGTGACGCTTCTACGTAATAATCTTTGACTCGGACCTCAGAGTCGGTGGTGTTTAAAACAGTAATATTTATTTTGTTATTGGGCTTTATAGAGACCATGCAATTTGCAATGTAAACACCATTACTTAAAGTCTGATCTAACACGAGAGCTTCGTTGCTCTGATAAGACTCGGATGGATAATTTGATATCGCGCATTCGATTACGGCCTCAGAGCGCGCAGGAATAATGTAAGTCGGCTGGTTATATTTAATGTCCAGACTTTGCCCGAGAATATTTAACAATTTTGTGTTATAATCGATACTTGTTTTGAAATAACCTAGGAAATCACTACCGATGATGCCGTCACAGTCTAGACTGACGTCATCGTTAGTTACGTGAAATTTGTAATTATAGGCTTTTTGTAATAAGATAAAGTCCATTTGAATAGTGCCTAATGTTTCAGAACAATATTCGAGGCTATTAATTCCTTTGATTTTAACTATCTCACGAGATAACTCGGGTATTTCGTTTAGACTTGAGCGTTTAATAAGGCTTATGCTTGCGCCTGTATCTATAAGAAAAGTTAAAGGCTTGGAAGATAAACTACTATTCAGACATACGTGAGGTAACGATATTTTTTTTAGAGGTAAGATAATTTCATGAACAGATGCAAAGTGGTCGTTATAATTAGATATTGGAGATGACTGACTCGATTTTATGTTTTGACATGCGGACTTATTATTTCTATCGCAGGTAAGGATATTGGATTTCAGATAAGAATTTTTCTTGGGAGTTTTGTCACAAGAGTTATTGTTACATGATTCTGTATTTGACTTAGAATAAAAATTAGGATCGTTATTAATTGTATTTGTATGGCTCGGTGTATTTTGCGTCCGAGATGAAAAAGGGCTCAGAGGCTGTTCCGCTTTCTGAGATGTAAGTTGGCTCAGAGGCTGTTGCGCCTTCTGAGATGTAAGTTGGCTCAGAGGCTGTTGCGCCTTCTGAGATGTAAATCGGCTCAGAGGCTGTCGCGCCTGCTGAGATGTAAAGGGGCTCAGAGGCTGTTGTGCCTTCTGAGATGTAAAAGGGCTCAGAGGCTGTTGCGCCTTCTGAGATGTAAAAGGGCTCAGAGGCTGTTGCGCCTTCTGAGATGTAAAAGGTAATGCTTCAGATCTCGTCGAAATAGAAACTCTCTCTGGAGCATGACGAGATATGTTTATAGTTTCAGGGCTCATCGAAATAGAAACTCTCCTTGGAGCATGATGAGATGTTTTAATAGACTTAAGATTAGAAGGTTGTGTGCCTAAAATTTTCGGAAAGCGACGGCACTGTCTCGATTTCCGAATATTTAGTTTAAATCGTCATTATTGGAAACTTCGTGAGAAACTTGATAAGGTGTCGGCGACGGCGGTGTCGACGCTATCGGCGGTTCATAAGAAATATGATGCACGTTCGCCGGCCTGTTTGCGTTATTATATTTCTCATTGTTATATTTTCTTTTACGGCATTGTGTAATATCATGCCCTTTAGCTTTGCAATACCTGCAGAAAACGTGGGACTGGGAATTATCTGTGAAGCCCTGTGTTGGCGGTCTGCGATCGGAAAACCCACGTGGTGGAGTTACGCGTCTTATCTTAGAGTAGCACTCAGCTTCCGAATGTCCAATTTTTCCGCAGGTTCTGCATTTCGGCTTATGTACTGTCTTAAATAAAAGATTTTGGATCTTCTCCTCTTCAAGAGCGATGTTAATTGCATCATTTAAAGATTTAGGACTTCTACATCTGACATTGTTGCTTATTCGCGGATGTAAACCTAAGCTAAATGTGAACAGTGCTAGGTCCTCGGTCATTGCGACGCGACCAGAAAGATCTCTTTTCAAGGATTCCGAATTATAAATTTCGGCTTGAATGTCTGTGAGACAACTTTCGACTCTAAGTGCGAACTGTGATACCGTCTCATTAGATTGCTGCTTACACGACTGTAGATCTAGCAACAAATGATTGTAGTGTTTCCTTTCACCAAAATTCTGTTTTAGGAACACTTTGATTTGATTGAAGTCTTCGAAAATTTTATTAGAACACGCGATTTGGGCTTTGCCCTCTAAACGAGATAAGATATATTTTGTAAGTAAGGTTTTTTGGCTAAGCGATGCTAGATCTAGAGCGTTTTGGCAGTTCGTAAGGAAAGCGGTAAGAGTTTCACGGTCACCTTTATATGTGCCTATAAAATTGCATAACACATTGATGGGAAATTGTTCGCTTAATACTGTTATTTCGCTTTTCTTAGATTCGATCGACATTGTGACTTAAAGATAAACGCTACTAAAAATATAAAGTAAGTATTATGGTAAGTATTAGAAAGGATAAGGATAATTATAAGACTACTTTATTATTGTATATAGTATTAGCTTAGTATAATATAGGATGTTGGAAGCCCTAAAATGACGTCGAAAGTCGATTGGTCGCAACTTCCTAAAATTACTTTTGATGGCACGGACATTACTGTTAGCAAGTGTGTGAAGGACCTGGGCTTATATATCGATAGCACCTTATCATGGGGTCCTCAACTTCAGGAGATAAGCCGCAAGCTGTTCGCTTCTGCAGGCGCTCTTCGACGTCTTCGTAATTTTCTACCAACTGCCACCAAGATTGCGCTTGCAAAATCTCTTCTCCTTCCAATTTTAGACTACGCTGATGTCTGCTACCTTGACGTTACAGAAGATCAACTTAACAAGCTTGAGCGCCTTCAAAACTTCTGTATAAGGTTCATATTTGGCCTACGTAAATATGACCATGTCTCTGAATTTCGCACGAAGCTCAAATGGTTACCCATCCGCCTTCGCCGGAATGCACATATCCTCTCTCTCCTTTATAATATCCTTTTTAATCCAAATTCTCCATCCTATCTTAAACAGCAATTTACTTTCCTCCAAGATACCCACTCTCGAGTTTTGCGTTCTTCCAGTAATTTGAGGCTGGAGACTCCAATGCATTTCACAAAATTTTACAGCAAGTCATTCACAGTACATGCCGTCATTTTGTGGAATGCATTGCCAGTCGAAATAAGGCATGCCAAATCTCTCAGCATCTTTAAGAAATTAGTGAAAGATCATTATTTGTCACTATAGTGACTACCAGTCCTACCACTACTTCCTTAAAATTTGCCATTTAACTACCTTTTCTTATTTTATTCACATATATATGTTTTATACCTATATAAGTATATATTTTATATATATGATATTTTATATATGTATATATGTTATATATTATTAATATTTTATATATTATATATTGTAATATATTTATAATTTAGCTATATAACTGACCCTAAAGGGGATTATAATTTTTTTTTATCTACAATTAATTGCCAACTTCCCTCTGAGTTGTTTTTCTTGCAAATCCTGTCCATCCTAAGGTTGCCTGGAAGAGATCGCATTTTGCGATAAGGCCGCCCATTGTACCATAATCACATTGTAATTTTTCATTTTTATAATGTATTAAATTTGTTGGTGTACAATAAAGTGTAAATAAATAAATAAATAAATAAATAAATATAGGATGTTTTATTATTAAAAATTAAGGATATAATATATAATGTGTTATTTTAATACGTAGGTTATTATAGAAATGGGAATAAAATATTAATATATTATTAATAAAATATTTTAGTACTTATTTACTTAGGAATTTATTTGTTAGTTTAGTAAAGGATAACTACGATTTTAAGGATATAGAATTTTAAGAATATAGGATGGGAAATATGTTTTACACTTAATCGCGACAAAATTGTAGCAATAACAGATGATAAAATATGCTTTACTTACAGGGATAGCACGAGCAGGACGAACTTCATGTCGAGGACTGGAGCAACGCAGTTATAGGGTCAGGAACAGCGGCGGAGCAACAGCGACGTAGGACAGCGAGGGTCTCGTGCACCCGACGTGGGGGACAGCTTCGCAACAACGGCGACGGCTTCAGGCTCTCAACAGGCGGAGCGCAGCAGGGTGGCACTCCACAGGGAAGCGACCACGGAGACAGGGACGACGAGGGCGGGCGGCACACAGCGGGCGGCCTCGCGAGGACAGCGACGCCCTTCAGCGGCGACGGCGGCAAGGTAGCAGGCGGCGCGTACTACGCACCGGCAGGATACGGAGAAAGGCTCGGTACTGGTCTGCAGGCTTACGGAGTAAGGCTTACTGTCGAAACTCAGTCGCGAGATGTGAAGGAGCTTGACGAAACGCGGATACCGAAGAAAACCACGTTCCGGAGACGGATTGGCGCGATGAAGATTTTTGGCAATTATCTTATTTTATTTTCGCGACCCGTTATGGAATATACCAGTGGAACGAAAACGGCTTATCAACACTGGTATCCCACTTCTGACACCACTGTTACGGGGCGGGTCAGGAGTTTCTTTTTAAAAAAACAATTTTATTTAAGCTAAAAGAAAACACTTTAATTATGACCAAAAAATAAAATAACTACGTCTGAGCCCGACGGAGGTCCAATCCGATCTAATGGAAATATTCCATATTTTGTACGTCGCGATGTACGTTTCCGATTGCATTGTAAACAAAATGCAATTGGAAACTCAGCAGTTTTATTTTATATGGTTTAATGGGAAAATTCCATTATAACACGCAAGAAGGACGAAGATGGAAAATTTAAGTCTTAAGATGAGACCTGTCATCCTGTATGGATCAGAGTGCTTAAGACTACACATGGTGGAGAGTGGTACGATGGATGTTTAGAGTACCTAACAAGAATGGAAAAAGTGAGGACTGAGTAAATTAGAGGAAGCTTGAAAGTAGAATAAGAAAGACTGAGGTAACAGATTGGCAATATACTGTGAAGAGATGAGCATGTAACAAAGAAAGTACATAATGACAATGAATGTGAGTGGATTTATAAGGAGAGGAGGACCGAAGAAAAGATGGATAGACTGTGTGAAAGGTGATATGGCCAAGAATGGTTAATGTTGAGATGTTCGTTTTATGATGATGATTGTTTTAGTTCAATTATAAGCAAAGAAGAAAAAAGTAAGGCCGAATATGGAATAAAGCTCCAACTGGAACCCTCAATCAAAGGAGGACTGGCTATCTCGCCAAAAAATCTTTATTCATTAAGGTACAATTTGTACACGTATGAAAGTTAATTTTCATGCCATCGGTTCAAGAGTCTACCAGGAGGCCTTTTTATGAGAACCACTGGCAATAAACTCAACAGCTGCTTCGCTAATGCTGTTAATATCATTAAAGGCGATACATTTTGATGAGATGGTGGTAGCTAGCCAGGTTGACTTAAAAAAAGTCCTCATCATCATGACAGCCATTCTAACTCGACCCACTGCAGCCTGCCTAACATGACTACCGAAACACGATATGATATAGCCATTTATCGCGTTGAACTGTCAAAAATTATTGGATATAACCGCCAACTTGGAATTTTATCGAAACTGTGTACATTTATGAGGCTTATACATGTTCGCAGTTGCGATAAAGTTTCAAGATAGCGATTATATCCAATAATTTTTGACAGTTCAACGCGATAATATGCTATATCATATCGTGTTTCGGTGGTCATGCTAGGCGGGCTGGGACAAAAGGCTCCTTGTCATGGAAGGAGGTTTTGGCAGTAGTCCACCAAGCTTGCCCAATGCGGATTGGTGGACGGAGTCTAAATCGTAGCCAAAACTTCATGCAGTTGATCGAGACTAAGCTAAGTAATAGGAAGTTTAAACTATTGAGGATTATTGATCGTACTATCAAAATATACAAAATTATTCACCAACCGCCGCTTTTTGACATCTCACACCACTTAAAAGGGTAAGAAATTGAGCCATTGCCTCCCATTTGAATAATGCATCCATGAATAACTCCGGTTCAATGTGACATCCGTTGAATAACAAAGAGGTTCTTATGTGAGGTCTTCAAATTGCGCAGACGTCAGCGAAGGCATTCAATATTCCTTTGAATAATGATGGTTATAAAAGTTTCTCAAATTGATGAGAAAGATTATTGCTTTTTTTCCTCAGCTGAAGTTAAGTGATGATAAACCGAAGGTGAAAGAGTATTTCAACTCATTTGTGGTGAGAATACCGACCGACCATCTGACGACCTTCATGAAGGAATCTTGGCCGAAAGGTGTAAGGTACTGGCGTATTTGAGTTTATCGAACCGACCACTAGAAAATCTATCTTCGCATTTGGATTCTACTTTACTTAACATCAAATGGAGTGGAGTTATTTGGTTAACCTTTTGATTAAAAAAAACATTGCTTTGGTCCATAATTGCAAAGTGTGTCATATCATGTCACATATGTGTAAATAAATGAATGTAAGTAAATAAATGTCTCCTTTTGTAACTGTCTTTGCGTGTACATTACCTAATTGTTAATAAAATAAATAAATAGTATTCGAATTGTTTTGTGTCATTTTTATACTATTTCTTTATTAGTAAAAAATATAGGTTTCTTTTACGGATTAAAACAACTAGAAACAGGGACTCTGCACTGATATTTTAGTTAATGACCTTTTAGTTATTAAGTTTTAGGGGGTGTACTATATTTAATGAGTGTTATTAACAATTATGAATTTTTGTTCTCCGATAAATAAACTTTTTTTTATTGCTACTCAGATCAATTTTCTATAATTGGGCCACCTAAGGGCTTGGATAAATGACAAATGATACAATGTTTGGCGCCATCGTTTGCCCTCAGGTCCCCTAGGAAAACTCCTATCCTAAATACAGAATAATAGTAAAAACCATAAATTTATAATTACTGGTATCTACATTGTTGTGGTCCGAATTGTAAAATTTGCTACCCAGTGAACGCATATGGCGGTCATTGTTGCTACAGTTAAAAGAGGCAATTTTAACATTCTTGTACGTAGTATAGAGGAAGTCTTAATTGTAATCGAAAAAAATTCGACCTCGAGATTTTGACGGATTTAGGTACAAGGTTTGGACATCCCTGAGTTCAAAAAAATTTTTTTTTGGTATTATGTCTGTGTGTGTGTGTGTGTCTGTGCGTTAGCAATATGCAACTCGAGCATGCTTTAACTTATTGCAACCAAATTTAACATACATGTATGACATCAAAATATAAGGTTTTTATCAAATTTTAAGCCGTCAATCACGAAAGTTAAGCAACCAAGTGCGTGGTCGGTACTCAAATCAAATCAAATCAAATCAAATACATTTAATTCAATTTAGGTACAAGGTGTACACTTATGAACGTCAAAATTTTACAATATAAATGTCACTAAAACTAAATGTATAAAAATGTCAAAAATTTTACAATGTAAATGTCACTAAAACTAAATTTTTAAAATAATTAAACTATTAATGTAAGTAATATCACATGATTTCATTGAGAAGAATATAAAGAATAAATATAAAGAATAACCCTACAGCCAAGCATTTTTGTCTTCCAAGTATTCTTTAATGGTGTAGTAACCTTTAGACATAAGAGTATTTTTAACACGAATCATAAATTTATTTAAAGGTAATTCTATTATATCATTAGGAATCCTGTTAAAGTATAATATGCTTTGACCCATAAAGGAGTTAAGTACTTTATGCAGTCTGAAATTTGGTAACAAGAGCTTATTTTTATTCCTTGTGTTAAAATTATGCACATCGCTATGTTTCTTATACAAATGTAAATTTTTCCGCACATAAATTATACAACTATATATATACTGAGAGGCTACCGTTAGTACATTAATTTCTTTGAATAATCCCCTAAGAGATGTTTGAGTACTAAGACCATAAATGAATCTAATTGCTCGTTTTTGTAGTATGAATATCGTTTCAATGTCTGCCGCTTTTCCCCATAGTAGTATGCCGTACGACATTATACTGTGGAAATAACTAAAGTAAACTATTCTAGCAGTTGGAATATCAGTATATTGTCTTATTTTCCTAATACGAGTAGCATAAGCCGCCGAGCCAAGTCTATCACTGAGATCTGTGATATGAGGATTCCACTGAACTTTAGAGTCGACTGTAATTCCGAGGAATTTGGTAGATAGAATCAAACGTAAAGATTCATCTTTTAATCTTATATGCGAAATACTGTCTTTTACATTAGGAAGTGTAAACTTAATGCATTTGGTTTTTTTCGCGTTTAATTGTAGATTATTAACAGTAAACCAAGTTAATATTTTCGTGAGTGCATCATTTACATCGTCAAAATTAGTTTTTCGTCTATCAACTTTAAAAATAAGAGATGTGTCATCTGCAAACAATACAATCTCACAGAACTTTTGCGCATAAAAAGGCAAGTCGTTTATGTAAACTAGAAATAAAAATGGACCGAGTATTGAGCCCTGCGGAACCCCCATTTTAACGCATGATCCAGAAGATTTAGAGCCATTAATATCAACTATTTGAGTTCTCGAGCTAAGATACGATTTAATTAAATTCAAAGCATGATTACTAAGGCCATAATGCTTCAACTTGCTTGTTAGTGTTTCATGATCAACGCAGTCAAAAGCTTTGGATAGGTCGCAGAATATTCCAAATGCGTTCTGGGATTTTTCCCACGCATCAAATATGTGCCGTAACAAAGCAATGCCAGCGTCGGTAGTAGATTGACCCTTTGTAAAACCATATTGTGCCTTATGAAATAAACTATTAGCTTCGAAATATTGTAGTAGTTGTTCCAAAATAAATTTTTCAAAAATTTTACTAAGAGCTGGCAAAATGGAAATAGGCCGAAAATTACTGGGATCTTCCTTAACACCTGATTTAAATAGCGGAATTATTTTACTGATTTTCATTAAATTTGGAAAAATGCCTTCATCTATGCAATTATTAAATATTAGAGCTAGGTGAGGGGCTATAATGTTGATAATATTTTTCACTATTTTTACTGATATATCCCATAAGTCTCCTGTATTCTTCAATTTTAAGGATTTAAAAACTTTTATAACTTGCAGAGGGACTACATGTGTAAATTGAAAAAATAAACTGCATTCAGGCACGCTTATTTTAAGCATTGAGGTCGCCTTCTGACAAGACGAATTTAAGTTCGACGTTGTGATTAACGGTATTCCTCAAATTGTTCGGCTATTTGTAAGTTACCGTTAACAATTTTATTATTCACACGTAGTGTATACGAACTGTCACGTATTTTGTATTTGCCTGTTTCGCGGTTTATTACATTCCAAGTGGTTTTTATTTTATTACTAGAATTCTCAATTTTACCTCTAATATGATTTGATTTGGCTTGATTGCAAACTTTTTTAAAGACTTTAGAATAACATTTAACATAGTCATTAAATTCAACATTGTGATTGTGCTTTTTTAGGTCATATAATTCATATAGACGATTTCTACTTTTGTAAATGCCGCTCGTAGCCCAATCATCAAACTTAAGCCTGTTAGCGATAGATCTGCGTACTTTCAGTTTAAATGAGTGTTCAAATTCATTCCTTATAGCGTTAAACAAATGTTTATATTGGTCATTTGGATTACTGGTATTTGGCAGTGTACTTGTTTTTATATCTATATTATTCTTGAAACTCGGATGGGTGACAAAATTTAATATAATAATAATATAATATAATATATTTCCACGCTCACACCAATTATCTAGCCCAAAGTAAGTATCATTAAGAACTTGTGTTATGGATACTAGATAACGGACATTTTTTTTATATACATAATATTTTTTAGATATTTTTATAAATAAACTTAAATAAATATATAAACAACCATGACTCGTCAACAAATACTCATGTTCATCACACAAATATTTGCCGCAACCAGGACTCGAACCCGGACCGCTTGATGTGTCTGATACTGACCACTCCACCAAGACGGCGTCATATGCATGTATGACATCAAAATATAAGGTTTCTATCAACCTTTGAGTCGTTTCCGGTATACGAGAAAGTCAAGGGGAGACCACTCCCGATTTTTGGGAGGGTTTTGTGAGTAAACAACAGAACTTAAAGTTTGTTCTTGCTTACCTGTTTAGCTCACTAAACGCATATTTGTAAAATAAGACATAGAGAACCTCCTGAATTCGTTTGTTTATATGATTAATTTCGGATCTATTTGAAACTGTGGTGTCATTAGTTAATTCACTATAATTACTGTCAAGGCATTATTTGGTTTTGAAAGTGATGAATTAATAATCCCTAATCATAAACCATTGTATATTTTGACTTTAAATACACAATAGAAATATTGACTTAAATAATTGTAATTATTTTATGCCCCCAATAATAAGAGCAAGCTAAATGATAAAGTAGTATTTATACAGTCTTTTCTTCACGTAACTGTAATGTTGCTCTTGGAAATCGAATAAAAATGTTAAGCTTCATCTACACTTGACTGTACTTAGATGAAAGAATTCTATCAAAATTTTAGTGCAATAGAGATTATTATTTCAATAGCAAAATCCATCCTCCACCGTTATGGCGGAGTACTCAGTAACGCTGCTTCCATACCAAGCGGTGCAAATTCGAATCCTGGTAGAGATAAAATATGTTTGTATGTTGAATACCTACGAATATTTGTTCAAGATCTTGCATCCATAACACATGTTCAATGAGATGTAATTTACTTGCAGAGTCTTCACAGCAAACCCACTGACACAGCCTTGGTGTCAGCGGCTTTTTCATAGTGGTTATTTCCAGATTCATGTCGGCAATTTTTACCCGGTGACTTGTGGCAATATGTCTATGTAATGTATGTGCGTGCGTGTGAATAAAAAGATATCGGTATATCATACTGTTGTCAATGCATGCCGTGGCTACCTAAAAGTATTACAACACTTAGTTATTAGTAAAATTTGTACCGATTTTTTGTAAGAATTAGAGTATGTTTTGTTGGTTGCCCTTAAATAAATAAAATAACATAAAAATAAAATGTCGGTGGCGACTTTCGTAAGCGCTCACTTGCCCGCCGACACTCGAACCAACCAAAAAACTAACTACCAATGAGTTGCTGATTTCATGCCGACGACTTATGTCGGTGGGTCGGCGGGTTTGGTGTGTAGACTCCATTAGGTTGCTAGAAGAGGTAGCGCTAACAGAGCGATAATTTCTATTCTACTTCCATTCTATCATCTTCTTCTACTTTTAAATAGATGGCGATCACGACACATAAAGATTACGCATTTCACCAATGTCAAATGAAAATGTACTTAAACTACGGTAGATTGAGTTGAAAATGCAGTCTCTCAACACGTGTTTTTACAACAAGAACTCGGGAGAAACTCCCTATTGTATTTTTTATTCCCAAATTAAAAAATAAATCTGTCACAGTCAACTACTCAGAAGCAGAAGAGCTGGAGAGCTGTCAATAATCATTATGATAAAAACCCAGGATTAAAAAAAATCTCATTTCGCTATTATAATAAATTACATTTATAACAGTTTTATAAACGTGATTTATCACAGGTGTTTTACTTCGGCTACCGTAATTGTTATTAATTTTTGAAAAGTTTACGAGTGTTTCTAGGAAGCCACATTGTGTTCGTATGCTGCAGGCAGATGTGAGAAATAGGAATTTGGTTAATATCCTCAGAACAAAATTTGATGGTCTACAAATGGCTTAGCATTAACTGCTTGGCTTAACAACTAAGGAAACTCTCAATCATGTTAATTTTCAAATAACAAAAAAAAAAACAAAATCTTATCAATCGTTTGGGAGTGACTAGTTTTTACGTCTGTATCTGTAGCTGTCGCGGGGCCTAAAGTATAATAATGAATATAAACGTAAAATATATTTTTCATCCCACCACCTCGGAAAGTGTAATTTTGCGCTTCGAAATCTGGCTGGAAAATTCTATTTTATTCGCTTGAGTGGCAAAGTAGATTTGAATTTAGAACATCACATATAATGAGTACTCAATATAATTGTAAATTCAAAACGTCATTAAACCTATTTAATGTAACCTCTATGGTGCCAAATTTATGATTAGAACTTTTTAAATTGTGAAAAAATTCTTTTTCATTTTGTCATTTCCTCGCTGAGGTGGGATGAAAAGTTACGTATTGCACTCGAGTGGAAAGATTTTTCACCTTGTGCTCGTTTGTTTCCCTCGCTGACGCTCAGGATTCTAATTTAGAATCACTCGCTACGCTCGTGATTCAACTTTAGAATCCTTCGCTTGCTCGGTCATCCAAATCGAGCACGCGGTTAAAAAGGAACTTTCCACTCTTGTATAATAAATAACTATTATTTTGTTAATAAACAATCAAGAGAGTGCAAAGCGCTCTGATAATTTTTTTTACAGTTCTACAGTTCATTTATGAGGACCAAGTCATATGAAATAAATGCTAGTGGATGGGAGGCTAATTTATGATTACGGTTGCCACAGAGCTTTCTCACTAAAACGTCATTTTCATACATTATTAGGCGTTCAACGCAATCGACTGGCCACTTGTCTAGGCCCTCTGGGGACCTAGACCAGACAAAGTTTCTATAGAACAGATGATTTTCGACTATTGCTCACTCATACATTTGACAACGGTCGCCACGCAGTTTCTTAATAATACGTCAGTTTCATACATTATATTCTTTTCGTTAAACGTTCGGCGCAATCTATTGGCCACTTGGCTAGGCCTCTGATGTCTCAACACCCGGTTAGAGTTGGTTTTAAATTAGATGTTAGGCTCAGTTGCACCCAGTCACTATAACGATAACAAATGCCAAAGGTACCGCCAGATCTCTGGTTAAGCGAAATACAGGTTGCATCATTTTAACAATGGTTAAAATGATGTAATAAATAATATAACCACAACCACTCAACTTCGGACGGTTAGCGTTAAAGTTACAGTTTGTGTGTGTGTTAACTGTCATGCAATCAATTTCAATTCCAATAACGCAAGGTGGTTTGTGTTTGACAACGCAATTTTAAGTATTGTCATTATCAAAAATTTATCACTGTTATTTTTTGGGAAGGGAAACGTGTTTTCACTTGTAACCCTCTTAACTTTAACTATAACATTTTACATGACGATGCAACAAAATATAGTGGACTTTGATGGTTACAATAACCTTAATAATATGTTAAAGTTTCTTTATAATGTTAAAGTTTCAGTTAAATTTACTTTAACAGTGACACTAACGTAGTACTCGGTTCAATTGGTCTAACATCTAATTTAATTTAATCATACTAGAATTACAGTAAATCTCAAAAATGTCAACTAGAATCTTCGTAAATTTGCCGCTTTTTTTGTCTGCCTGCGACATACATAAATAATTAACTAGAAACGCGTTCAGTACGTGCAAAGTTTTTACATTAACCATTTTTAAATTGCGTTGGAGTTTTGAGGAAAATACGATTACATAAAATCACATTAGGCGAGAGAGACGTGAAGGTTTGCTTCCTGATTGAAGATCTGAAGAAATTGGAGAACGTGACACATGAGAGATGTTCCATTTCTGTTATGACATTATTTTTTTGTTATCCTTATGTTATCCCGAGAGTATTTCTTTTTCTATGTTTTCGTTTCTTAAATTTATTAAAAAGATTTTAAATTTTTTTGAAGACTTTATTTTCTATGACTATTGACTATTGAGATGATTTTGAGAGTAACATCTGTCCTGGTCGTGCGTGGGCTTGGTTGTTTGTTAACCTGAAGGATTGTTACTTTATAGTTTTTGTGCCTCTTTTGCGAAGGTTCTCTATTTTGGAGTACTCTATATACTGCCAGATGTGGCTTTGTGTGTAATCCAAGTTTACTTAAAGCTTTAATCAACTCATTTTGAGATTGTGAGCATGATTATGTGTATGTATGTTTGTATGACTTTCTAATATGAAAGCTATTGGGCGCAGACCGTTTTTAACAGACTTCCAAAAAGGAGGAGAATGTTCTTTATTAGTGTGTATGTATTTTTTTATGTATGTTAACCGATATCCCTGTTATTTGTGGACCGATTTTCAAAATACTTTTTTTATTGGATAGTACATACTTCTGAGGTAGTCCCATTGTCACCAAGTCAGGATCTGATGATGGGAAGCCAGAGAAATCGAGGGCAACTCTCAAATTTCATAGGCATATATTATATAACGTTTTTCATTTTTATTTCAAAGCTATTCTAGTATTTGCCTCGGTTGATGAGCCGATGATGGAAGATATGTTCAGTGGTCAGAGATACTGACCGATTTTTAATTATTTTTATTCGTTAGTGTATACTGTTGAGGTGGTTTCATTGTCACCAAGTCAGGATCTGATGATGGGAAGCCATGGAAATCGAAGGCAACCTTAATTTTTAAGGCATGTATTATGTCATTCATATTTTTTATAAACCTATTTGCGTCCGGTAGTCATTTCATGTTGATGGGCTGATGATGGAAGGTAAAACTCCTTAACTGCTAGGAGTTGGTTGATGATTATTAAAATATTAAAGGAACCTAAAAACCAATAGTTGTATTCTTTATTGTATTTATGTATTATATTATTTATGCATCGCCATTCCTTTCCCTTCCCTCTCTCCAGAGCACAACACTAACTTATTACGTTGCACATCCAAAAAATAAAATTCACTGCTAGCACACGTGTGCAAGTGTCTTACAAGTTACAACCCCGGGTCATTCAAAAGAGGCGTAATGTACCGCCAGGTCGACTCTACTTCCCCAACAGGTGGAATGGAGTCATTTGCTAGACACATAGAAAAAAATACTTTATGTCTAACAATGTTGATTTGTAAAAGTGTTACAATGTTGCTTTGGAAAAGCATTAGTCAGTCAAAAGGAAGTCAGACTTCGGGAAATTTGTAGCAAGATAAATAATGACTCCTGAAAACAAGACAATAGATTCCAGTCACGTTCACTTTATGGACTTGAAATAGCGAGTTCAGGAAATTTTTTGACAAAGTAACACCTAACTGTCTTGCACAGTTAAGCTATGAATCTTAGTTGTAATAACACTAGCTGAAGTTTGTAACATAATTTTAACTTTGAGTGTCATTTTGTGGATTTTGATGTGGCGTAACAAGCAACGTTAAATCCTATCACAGCTTGCTACAGCATGATATACGAGTTTTAAAATACTATACTCTGAAAGTTCTTATTCAAACTAGGTAGAGATAAATAATTAAGTATAATATTATCTCTTCTCTTCTTCTAACTAATCGGGAACAATACAAATATTAAGTGTTGATATTTTTTCCCAATTTCAGAAAGAAACGCCCAACCTTGCCAGAGTAATTTCTCAACCCCACAGAAAACCACAGTCGCATAGCAAGATTGGTAGCGGGAAAGTGACAAAAAACACATTTCTTTACGATGAAATTAAACATTTTAAGTTTATTTAGTCAGGACTTGTTTCACAAAAATTTATACAATTTAATTAATAAGTCTAAATGGTAAAAAATGTGCTATCAATGTTTTGGTATTTATTTTATTATTTTGCATAGATAATTTTAAATATCCTAACTTTCGTAACAATATTATAGTCAATGATGTTTATAATTGTGTAGGTATATATGAAAAATGATTATAGTACATTCTATGTGTATTATTAAAAGTACACATAGAATACAGAATAGCTATGTAATGTGACGTTAAGCAAAATTGCTAACTCACGTTTTCACCTTAATTGATTTTGTTCCGAAGCGAGTAAACGACATCAATTATTTCCCTTCTTTTTACCTAAAATTTCACTCATAACGCAACCCTAATGATTCTAACTCGAGCGAAACTTTCTAAATCTATAAATTATCTTTAACTCCCAGTATGTTGGGAGATTTTTATATCAAGTTTTCTATTCTTCTCCACACATGACAGAAACGTGGTTATCAGAAGCTAAAGTATCTAGCACATAACCAATAGAGGAGAAATGTCATTTGTTTCAGAAATCAATGTTCATAATTTCCCCAAATCAGTGCACAAGCACGCGCTCTACAAGATTACGCGTCACACGAGAGATGGTAAAACCCGGTGATGCAAAAAAGGTCACCGGAGAAATCCCGCAAAATTAGTCAAAAAAAACTAGAGTTGGACATTTTTTATCGATATCGTTACCTAGCTATGAAATTAAAATAAATAATTTAAGTAAAAATACTCATTAATTTTCTTAATAAGTTATACAGATAATCAAATCAGTACGCGTCGCAGTAACCACCGTCGCCTTGCTGACCTATAAAGTGTTTCTTCGCACCTCTTTTGAGTGACTCAGGATTTTGAGAAGGAGGGCGAACACGGGTCCTGGCAGTAAATGTCGTTTCTTAGTTGTGTGACAGAGAAGTTAGTCTGACATCAAACTTACTCAATTTTCTTCGTTTCATGCATCAGTCCCCCTCAAACTAGGAGGGTCAAGTCAAGGAGCAGGCTTTATGTGAGCAATATGCATCAGACTAATGCACAAGGTAATTTCTTGTGCAATTAGTTGGAGCAAGCAAAGGCGAGGGCTACTTGTATAATACACGTTACTTGCTCGTTTGGTCAACGCAGTTCAGTAGCCTGTGAGGTTATATCTTGACGAATGACATTTATAAAATAATTTATTTTAATAAAAATGTCATTCTACCAGAGCTATTTTTCTGGAAGACAAATTATTACAATTACAAGCCAAAAGAGCGATTGCACGTTACTGTACCCGCACAACTCAATTTACCTAACACAGGATAATGAATATTAAGAAGTTAAGGGTGGAAGAATCAAATATTAGTTTGAAGTTTTTGATGTTTCATAGAATATTAGATGCAAATTTGCTCAAATTAATATGTACTATGTTTTATATTCATACTTTGTAGATACGATGGCAGATTAGGCTACCACAAGTCTTCAAAAGGCATTGTATAACTATGATCGAGAAATAAGGTTGAAAGCTTGAATTCATGAATTTATTGAAGAAATGTCACAGTTTGTTTGACTCACAGTCGCATCAGAGCTAAGCGCATATTTGGATCATTGTTATTTTTTGATTCTAATTACACCCCAATCCAAACTCACAAGGTATGTTTTTATGAATTCACTCCCTGCTTCGTACAAAAATCATATTACAACAGCAACTCTAAACAACTTACAAAATAGTTAATTTCTCTCACGTCCCTATTCCAAATTCTGGTCAGCTAGAGGTAAACAATTACACTGAAATAACACAGAAACGTCTCAGCAAGCTTAATTTAAATAGCCGCTTTAATAAAATCTTACTTAAGATTGTTTTAAAGAATTACTTCGTTCGCAGATTTAGCTTTTTAGGTTTTTGACAAGATTAAAAATATTGTGGCATCGTGCCTTTTTGGAAAGAAATGCAAATATACACCAAAAATTTAAATGAAAGTTTGACGAATCTATAATATAAAAATGAATCGCAAAATGTGTTGGTAAGCGCATAACTCAACAACGCCTAGACCAATTTGGCCAATTCTTTTTTTAAAATGTTCGTTGAAGTTCAAGGGTGGTTTTTACGGCGAGAAAAATTCGAATAATTTCTTTATGCAGGACGGGACGAAGTCTGTCGGGTCCGCTAGTTATTTATATAATAGAACTATAATTATGAGATTAATTTTATGTTTATAATAATTTTGTACACATGTGTTCAATGGACTCATCCTAAAATTTTGATGAAACTTTTTGGCGAGGCGCCAGTGCTCAACACACGCTCTTGAGGTTTTTCGGGTAGAAAATTCTCACTCGTTTCTTTATTTTAGAAAGGCTCTGCGCTCAACCACGGCGCCTACCTATTAGGCTGATAAAGACAAGTTAAAATCATTATAAATGCTCTAACAATATAATTACATGAAGAACTGCATGAAGAACGTATTTGATTACGTAATATGCAAAAACACGGACACAGACATAACAAGAAATATCACTCAGCACTGACAATAAGCGTGAACATTATTATTAACGAAGTCTTTTATGCCTAAGTATATTAAAAACGAAACAGTCATTTACGGTTCTAATTGCGTATAAAACCTTAACTCGGGAAACGGCACAAAATGATAAATGAGTAAAGTACGGTTCCGTAACTTTTTTGATCGCTCCACGATCAGTAATCTTCTCGACGCGCTCCAGGTTCGAATCATTGTCAGTTAGATAATTGAAGTGAGCCGGAGATTATACCATAGGTATAAAGTTTTACTCATCATTTTGTTATGAAGTTACGATATATTCATAAAAAAAACTACTTGAACTACTTTAAGTTTCTATCAACTTTTAAGTTGTTTCCGCCATTCGAGAAAGTCAAGGGAAGACTACTCCCGATTTTTTTGATTCAGACCATGGGTGTGTGAGAAGTGAAGAAACGAAGTTTGATCGAATAATGATTATTTAGTATTTTAGTATAGGAGTTACGAGTATGTCAAACGAATGAGGGTAAAGCATAGCTGTTTGTATAGATATACATCCGAATTGTCACTGAGTGCCGACATGATGCACACAGAGATAATGGGCGTGCGTGTATATATACATTACAGTTTTGGTTCACCTGCATTCGTGACATTAAAATACTATAGAATAGATAGATTTTTATATAGGCACAGGTAACATACAGAACCCATGACAGACCAAAATTTTCTTGCACCTTTCAGAAACACCTGACCTTACCGCAATTCTAACTAATTAAATAACTCATACGGGTCAGAATACGGTGAAACTTATAATGGGTCCACCTTTATCAAGGAACCCTATGAAGTACCATTTACAAAGTAAATATAACAATGTCTCAGGAGGATATAGTCACGTACCAAGCAATACGAGGGCTGTCCACAGCACAAACAAAAAGGTACAATTACACATTATAATACAAATTAGTTCTACGTTTACATTATTCATCTTTGCGTTAAAATTTAAATAATAAAGCACGCTTGTGTCGTCTTTTTAATTTAAAAATTTAGGTACTTAACCTTTTTTAGGGTTTCGACTTTTAAAATTAATGTGGCTCTTATTGTTCTTTGAGATTTGTGCGTGCACACATTAAATAAAATTACTTTTACGGATCAAATACGAGCTTGTAGATCATTTGTAGGTACTTTTAAAACGGTACCCACAACACAGTATAACACGAGGATCGCGAATTAGTTACCTACCATGAACTACAAAATTGTTTTGCTACATTAATTTTAACTTTTTCATTTATTTATTAGGACAACCAACAAGATAAACACTGATACAAGTCAAAATTTTAGGAACTAACAAACTTAAAACTAAGTGCCATCTTAATTAGGTTGCCACGGCATGCAATGTGGACTAGAATTTATATAAAAAAACAGGACTGTTTACTTGAGTAGGTATAACTTATTCAACTAAGAGAGAATTATAATTAAGATTGAAATTGTATCATGTTCAGTCATTAATTTGGTGTAGTGTCAAAAGACTCTAGTATTAGGCGCCTGAATTTCTGGGGCTTATCTGCAAAGATGTCGATGCTACATACTTTGCAGAGTTTATTATATTGCCGCTGTAGTCTGTTCATGGTGGCGTAGTGACCCACATTAGTCCTGCTGCCCTTAACAGAGAAAGGCGCATATCTTCCGACCCTCGCCAACTTATATGGTACATTAAGATTGATCAATCGTAACAATGAGGAGCAATCCGTATTTCCTTCGATTATCTTGTGAAGTAACATTAAATCTAATAATAACCTACGATCTTTTAAGCTGTTTCATCTGAAATAAGCCAGTCGTTCTTCGTAAGAGGGTAGTGACTTGTAGGGTTGACTTGTGAACAATATAGTCGTTGGTTGTTCTACGGCGCTATTACGTAGCAGTTATCGTAGCGCCCCGTAGCACTGTGGGAGCGTAGCACATAGCAAATGAACAGTGTCAAGTGGAGTAGGTATTACCATAGTATTATATTATCTGTGGTATTACTTAAAAATAAATAGGGAACATTTAATAAGGGCACTTATACACAAACTGAACGTTACTAAATCCAGAATTAGACTACGTTTCCACTGACTATGACAAAAACTACTGGACCGATTTTGATTATATTTACTACAAATATTGATTAGACGTTGGGAGCTTTCACAACGTCTAATAAATATTCGTAAAAAAATAAAAGGTAGCCTATATAAGCACATAGGATACCTTTTATCGTGAAAAAAGATTAAAAGCGAAGTGTAATAAGAAATGAAAGTGTCTGTGGAAGATCATTTGTGAAGATAACACCATGAAAATTAAAATTTGGGCACATGGTAAGAAATAAATAAGTATATTTGGTCTAGCGTTTTTGAAATTTTGAGCTGTGTGTGGATGAAAGGAGATGAAAGGTAGCCTACGTGGTTTTCTAACGTCTAACCTATATTTTACCAAATTTTACCAGAATCGGTTTAGTACTTTTTTAACTTATTTGCTACAAACATACAAATCTTTCCTCTTTCTAATATTACTATAGATGTATAGATTACTCTGTGAAAACTCTGCAACTAAATTTGTGCTCAGAGTAATTGTACGTCCTATTTTTAATTCAGAAAACTTGAAGAGTCCGTCTCCGTCCCATAATGTAAAAAAATAGAAGCTACGAATCCGTTGTAAGTAATTAAAGCAATAGCCATTGCAGTACAAGGCACTAGCGTTCGTCTGCGAATTTGTCTAAATGGACTTGTATTTCTCCTACACGAACTGTATATTCTCTGCCCTTGTATATTCTATTTTTAATTTATCCCCGATTACGGTGAAGCCAAAAGAAAGGTTTATGATTCTAGCACTCTATGCATATAAGTATGTGTGTACGTAGGCCCCTCCAATAGATATATCAATCTAAGGAGGTCGGTCGAATCGCCGAGTTCATAGGAAGACCGAGTGTCGCGATCAGCGGCCGTACTACATTACATGGTTCTAGTTGAGCAATATATAATATATGCCGTTATATACACTATTCATTGCGCGCGTCTTAAGGACTGCGAAGCGATGAAAGGTAAGCACAGCCGCAAAGGAGATCGGTCAAATCGCTCAGTTACGTATTCACTTGACTTTATCGGAAGGCGAAGTGGTGGAAATGTATGCCCACAGGTAAGCCCACAGGGCATACACTTGTCACAAGTTAAAGGCCTATCTCCTTGTATTATTAAATATGTGGCCCCTCCATAGAGACTAAACTATCATTCGATTTTGATGTGTGTAATGTCACAAGGTGCCTCACTTTATTATGTATTTTTATTATTATTATCATTTTCTTTTTTGTTAATATTAACTATGGAAGTTAATATTACGTAATTGTGTACAAAGTCCGCCGATCTTCTGAGATACATAATTTTTTTATTGCAATTGAAAATTTGTATTTTACCTAGTTTAGAAATCAGCGACTTCATGTTTGTACAGTTTTTGTCAATAAAGATTATTATGATTATTCATCATCAACAGCTCATATAATGTCCCCACCGAGGGGCTCAAGTTTACCCCATATATGGAGCGATTAGGCCTTAGTCAACCACGCTGGCCAAGTGCGGGTAGGTCGACTTCACACACTATCAAATAATTTTTTTCATAGGTGTGCAGGTTTCCTTACGATGTTTTCCTTCACCGGAAAAGCGTCGATTAAACGTACATAATGTATTCAAAATTTAAAAACACATTGGTACGTGCCGGGGTTTGTACCGGTGCCTCCCGGGTGGGAGAAAACGCCCTTACGGACTACGCTACCGACGCTTTTTCATGATTATTAGTATAGTATATTATCTGTATTATTATTATTAATTTTAACCGACTCGAACAATAGGAGGAGTCAATTTTTCCTTGCAAACCCCAATTTTTACCAATTTCATTTCTTTCTTTTCTTTCCGTAGACCCGACTACGACTTACAGTTTATTAAACTTTTTACTTGCTAGAATCTTTAAGTAACATAACTATCTGTATTTTTATATTGGTAGTGTTGTAGAAAAGTCATTATATCTTCTATTTATTTATTCACAAGACGTATTCACATCTTTAAAGATAATTCTTTGGAGTTTGATTTCTTTACACATCTTTGGCATAGTGAAGGTCCTAATGTCTTCAATTCAGAACTGTAAAAATCATTGGTGTTATGGACGACAAATTAGTAAATAATCATATTGATTCCGCTGTTTTATTACAAAAAATTACGTTCAAAGTTACCCGAGTCTCTACGCGTTCTAAAGATACCTTTTATATTTCAAGTTGTCGCGCTTATTATGCACATAACTTTTTTTTATCATTCAGGCACTTTACTGTTTATAACAATTCACTGTCTGAAGTAGATCTTTATTCAAATTCGTTGAATGTTTTAAGGGCTACAATAAGCAAATTATTGTTCTCATATAATTCAGTATAATATCCGTTAGTAAGTTACCAAATATAACACACTTTATGTGCCGCTGCGTTTGTTACAGAAAGTGGTTGATTATATAAAGATTAAATATTCACTGGTATCTTGTATGCAACACAAGACCTTTTCCATAGATAACAGGATTAAGGCACGCGAACATAGAACTAGAGACACGCGACTCAAAGGATAACTTTGCTTTGAATTTACGCTCTAAGTGCGGTGGCTTAAAACTGGTTGAGTTTCGGGCTTATACAGAGGTATATAGATGCTATCTCTTATTACTTATCTTAGAAATGTTCTTTAGCGTAACAGTGTATAATATACTCTTTGAAAGCAATTCATTATGTATGCTGAAAGCTTTAAGAGAGGGTAGTTTAAACATGTTTAAACTTACATACTAACACGCTCATGTTCCTAATATGGTTGAACACAGCTTTAGGTAAAATCTAGCTACACATAAAGCCACATCTGGCAGTATGGGCCATGTAGTGCTACAAAATGGTGACGGTAGCCAGCATGTCGTCTTTATTTTATTTATTTATTTATTAGGTTTACCAACACCACACCACCACAACAGCTCATATAATGTCCCCACCGAGGGGCTCGAACCTACCCCACATTAGGGGCGATTAGGCCTTAGTCAACCACGCTGGCCAAGTGCGGGTTGGTCGACTTCACACACATCCTAAGAATTTCTTCATTGGTGTGTGCAGGTTTCCTCACGATGTTTTCCGTCACCGGAAAAGCGTCGAATAAACGTACAAATAAATTCAAACTTTGAAAACACATTCGTACGTGGCGGGGTTCGAACCGGTGCTTCCCGGGTGGGAGACAACGCTCTTACGCATTACGCCACCGATGTTAAGCACGACGGTTTATTAACAATTGTTACAATAATACATACCAAACTACACAATTTAAAATCTTAGATCATTACACAATTAATTAAAGGTAAACACAACATGCAAAGTTTATTGTTGTGATGTAAAAATTTAATCACTAAAGATCAACTCGATAAAAATATTTATAGTCTATCCGTCAATAATAGTTTCTTGCAAGTGCCTTCGAAATGCATTGAGAGCATTGAGAGTTACAGCGTCAACATGCGTGGTTTTTCCAATTCCGATTCAGAATTCTGAAGCTCTGGGTACAAACGAATATGAACTTTACTTTTATACGTAAAGGTGGGACTACATTACTACTTTCTTTATTCTTGACAGGAAGCTCTTGATCTACGTCTAACCTGACGGTAAGTGACGATAGGGCCGAACATTGAATCAAGCTTCACCATCTTTGAAAAGATGGTGGTACCTAAGTAGTTAGGGGTACCAATAATAGTAATAAGATAGTAAAAGGATTTTTTTCTAGTCCTAGTCTAGTTAGAAGGACGAGAAAAAAATCCTATTACTGACCAAACTGAGTACTTGACCCCTGAACCTCTGGATGAACCACTGGACCATGGAAGCTGAAAAGGACGCAAAGAAACATAAATTTTAAAAAAAGGGCGCGAGTAACATTTGTAACACTTTTACTGTAAAGTAAAAGCGTTACAAATTTTTCTTGGAAAAAATCCTTTTACTATCCTATTACTCAAAGTCAAAGTCAAAATTACTTTATTCATTTAGGTACAATTTGTACACATATGAAAGTCAATTTTGATGCCATCGGTTCGAGAGTCTACCAGGAGGCCTTGTTCTGAGAAGAACCGGCAAGAAACTCAACAAGTTTTATCCTCCCTTTACAGTTTTTATAGTATTGATTTGGAAAGAGTCATAATTTGGAAAGAGGCACAATGTACAAGACAAATCAAAACTAGAAAAAATAACAAAGGCAACCGCCATCAACGTCAATCAGAAGTATAAAACAATAGACAATGTGGCGGCCAGACGCCAACAGAGGCAGTTGCGTAAAAGAGATTCGTATCCAAAAAATAGCAAACCTTAAAAAAATAACATATCAACAAACAAAATTCAACAACCCGTAGTTTAAGTTTTTAACACGCTTATATTAGTTTCACCGATATGTTTGTGTGTTTGTATGTATGTAACTGGCTCGTTTGGACTCGATTTTGACCCACTTTAAACGGTCAGATTTCATTTAAACTTTATATTCGATAAGAATACCCATTATCCTGATAGAATCGCCAGGACTAATAAATTGTAAGTTAGTTCAGCTATACGTCACTAGATGGCGTTGTCATTAAGTAAGTACTTTCATCGGCGATTATAATTCGCACTAAAAAGTGGAAAATTAAATAATAGTTTAAAAAATTAATAAACACGCTTTTATGTTAAATAAAAAACTAAAAAGTGAAAAATAACTTTTTAGTATAAAAACTAAATGATGAACGTATAATTAATGTTTAGAGAAAAGCGTGGGATGCTCAACTTAAGTGTACCGATCGAATATGTTCAAGACCTAATGTAATTCAGCACCCGATGCATTTTTCTAAATAGTAATTATACTTTTCGTTCATCATTTAGTTTCTATACTAAAAAGTTTAAAAATATTTTTTTAGTTTTTTAATCATTAATTTAGTTCATTAATCATTTGTGCGTAAATTGACTATTTGTATCATCGGTCGATTTAGGGTTATCTTATTTTGTGACCAAGCCGGGCCGACCTTTGAGGGAGAGGCTAATTTAAGGTTTGTGACAAATTTATTTGTTATTATTTCTCCGACGGTCGAACAAATGAGAAAAAGAAAGGTCTTAGAAGTGCAAAATGCAAAGATTTGATGAAACAATGTTTACCATAAAAACATAAGCACCAAGCACTGACAAATTTCGACAGCGAAAAGCAGTGTCTCGGTGGCGTAATTGGTCAATGCATCCGCCCGGATTGTGGAAGATGCGGGTGCGAGTCCCGCCTGAGGCAAGTCGATTTATTTTCAGTGCATTTTTCTAGTATTAATATTTACGCGTTTGTAAACGCAAAAATAAAATTATTCCATAAATGAGAAAAACATCTCATTAGTTCGACGATGGAACTAGTCAATCGAACTAGTGACAGCAAAGGAGATATTACATTTGAGTTTATCTAAGCACTCCGATAGAAACGCTCTTTAACGCAAGATAAATTTAGGTGTATTATATTCGTCGAAAGCAATTAAGTGAGTATGTTGAAAGCTTTCAGAGAGGGTAGTTATAACATATTTAAACTTCATAATATTAAATCAACATAACGTGTCTTTAACCGAGATTATAATATAAAAGCGTAGTTTCATTTACACTTAAGAGAGGTACCAATAAAAATAAACTGAAAACTCGAGTAAAGACTTTCACCTTTGTATACTTCTGTTAGATAGTGATGTGATTCTATTTAAAGCTAGGTGATGTCGAAAAATATTATTTGATTATATAAGGGTCGATTTTAATTTAACAGCCGCTATGGATTCACACCGGTTATTAATCAATAAATATTAAAAAAAATCTGCAAACATACACGTAATAAAATGAATGACTGCTTTTATTTATAGACTAAACAATGGTGAAAATATGATTAAGGAACTGAGCGAATAATAATGATACAGAAACTAAAGATCTATTCACATACTGCCGAATACTAAAATGGTTTTTAGTTAAACGCTTACTGAAAATTCTTGCTTGCTTGCTATTCTTTTCTTTTCTTAATTAATGGCTTCGCGACAATTAATGACGCATTTTGCCAATACTGATAATAATAAGTTATTTCGATCAACAAGTAACATTAACGAAGATTATTATTATTTTTACGGACTTTGTCAAATTAGCATAATAAATTGAATTACATCATCAAATCAGCCAAGAGATGCCCACTGTTGAACACAGGCCTCCCGCAAGGATCTCCAACCCGATTGTTCCTGCGCTGCCCACATCCAGCGGCTTTTACTAGATCGATCTTGAGTGGAGTCTACTAACCAACCAATTTAAAAAAAAATATAATAATTAAATTTGAATTACTAACCGGCAAAGACGAAAAAAAATGATAATAAGTTAAAATGTGCAAAAACATCAATATTTTTAATAAGATACAGAAATTTATTAATTTTAACACATTCTGGAATTTTAAGATATTACGCGCGCGAGCGTCCTTTCCGTAGCTCGAGCGAGTGAGATAACGATGACGTCACGGCACGCGCATGCATCTTTTTAAAGGCGGACATTTTTTCGTATGTCTAAAAAATTATTAAGGAATCATTTGAAAAAATTAAATGTTGTTAGTTAAGCTGAAATGTCTATATTTGGAAAAAAATTAAAAAAATCACCTTTCCTACCAGGTTCCCACCCTCATTGTCTCCTGAGAAAATGAATGGAACCGAGAGTATGTTTTATGCACTGTGACGGTACAGCCAAGAGCAATAATAAATCTTACTGCGTAGGTTATAAAGATGCTGAATTGTCAACAGTCAATAATCTCGTCTTAAATACGCCAATAGCCGTGTGATGCCGGCAACTTTAATATTTTCAATCGATATTGACTATTATTAATATTTAATAATAGTCAATAGCGATTGAAAATATTAAAGTTAAAATTAATAAATTGTGACGTGGATTAAGTAAAACAGTCTGACGTATAATGAAAATAAGAACTCGGATGAAACTGCTTAAAATTAATGTGCTGACTCAACCTAATTAATGTGATAAAGATTTTATTTTTTAAAGTGTTTATTTAAAAATAAATTTTACTTGCTAGTAACACTTATTTAAGTTTTTCAACATTTTTATCATAAGCAATTCCCATCACTACGTATCTTAGCATCGCTTCCCTCTCATTATCTACAGACTAAAAGACTCCATAACTTAATTAAAACTGTTGCTGTTAAACGTGAGTGGATAATGAATTAACTAATTATTCTTTTACCTCCTGTGCGATATGGTAATTTAATCATCATCACGGAGTGGCTTGTGTAAGCCAGATTGTTCTTGCTTGCTTAAGTTCTTAAATTGAGAGAATGGAAAACCCAAGTTCATTATTCGACTTTATAAACTACATATTTATTTACAATGTAATATGTATCAATGTATGTGTATATGTGTAATATGTAATAATGTATTTTCCTGGGATAATATATTATTATTATAAATGCCATGTCATGCCGGCAGAGTACAATTAGCGGTGTGTGTCTCCGAGGTGTCGCCATTCAGTCTCTCCGTGAACCATTTCATCATCATCATCATAATTTAATACAGCCTTTATAATTCAACCCACTGCAGGGACACAAGACCTCTCTTTGTCATCGAAGGAGGTTTAGGTAGTAGTCCACTACGCTTGCCCAATGCGGATTGGTGGACGGAGTATAATGTGATCAATACCCCCTTGCTGATCCATTAGTCGCCTTCTACGACACCCATTGGAGGATATGGGGTGATGCTATTCTACTCTGCCGGCATCACACGGCTATTGGCGTATTTAAGACGAGATTATTGACTGTTGACAATTCAGCATCTTTATAACCTACGCAGTAAGATTTATTATTGCTCTTGGCTGTACCGTCAGTGCATAAAACATACTCTCGGTTCCATTCATTTTCTCAGGAGACAATGAGGGTGGGAACCTGGTAGGAAAGGTGTTTTTTTTAATTTTTTTTCCAAATATACATTTCAGCTTAACTAACAACATTTAATTTTTTCAAATGATTCCTTAATAATTTTTTAGACATACGAAAAAATGTCCGCCTTTAAAAAGATGCATGCGCGTGCCGTGACGTCATCGTTCTCTCACTCGCTCGAGCTACGGAAAGGACGCTCGCGCGCGTAATATCTTAAAATTCCAGAATGTGTTATAGTTATAAATAACGGACAAATTTACATAATAATTTTGGATATTTTTTATTACTAACCTTAAATAAATATACTAGGTGGTAGACCCATATGTAGGGTCGTCTGGGTAGGTACCACCGCCTTTCTTATTTCTGCCATGAAGCAGTTCGCTGTGTTTCGGATTGAAGGGAAAGGTAGCCAGTATAATTACTGGGCATGTAGGGCATATCATCTTAGTCCCCAGGATGGCAAACGCACTTGCTGTGTTAAGTGATTTACACTTAATATTGCAAGTGTCTATAGGCGGCGGTGACCACTTCACATCAGGTGGGCCGCAAGCTTGTTTGCCATCTCGTCACATAAAAAAAAAACAAAAAAATAAGGATAAGGTATAATGTTGTGTGGACACGAGCCGGGGCGGAAAGCGCTGTTGAATCCACTGACGTGACACGGCCATTAGCCCCGCGCCAGCGACTAGAAGCGGTGTATAGTTTTATGCCAAACTTAAATATATTATAACTTTGTAAATACGTACCATATCCAAGTGAAATTAAAACTTTTGTTTTATTTAGTAATAAAAAATATTTTTATTTTAATTTTCCCAAATGAGTTTGGGAATTAAAAAGTGGATAATTTCTTTGGAGTTCATGATGTGAGACTACATTTTTAACTCAACCGACATAGACAAATTGCGTAATCTTTATGTGTTATTCATCAATAATAGACTAGAATCAATAAGAAGCACTACAAATAATGTAAAACTCGCCTTTTGTTTGGCCAGTTTATTTTAGGCTAATTGCTTAAGTTTTGTTTGGTTTATTTTTGGTAGTCTATTGTTAGATTTTCTCTTTAAAATCAATGCTTGCCACTGTATTTCTTCTATATGTACAATATATTTCGAAGGTCTTTCACACAGATTGTTTAATATTTGATGCGTAAAATATTATATATGAGACATTTTCGAGTTCTGAAACATTTGACCAAATACATTCATAAAGTAATGCCTTTTTGTTACAGAGGTAGGCAGTGTTTTTTTAAAAGCTTTGCATTTTTATATTTTGTATGTTATTATGAATAATAATGACTAATAGAATATTGATAACATCGTTTTCTTTGATTTTACATCGACATTACAATATCTACAATTGTGACATAAATAATTTTCTTATTGACTGTATCGACTAGCCACAAATAATATTAAGGACGTTATAATCAACATCTCATATAATGTCCCCACCGAGGGGCTGGAGCCTACCCCACATTAGGGGCGATTAGGCCTTAGTCAACCACGCTGGCCAAGTGCGGGTTGGCCGACTTCACACACAACCTAAGAATATCTTCATAGGTGTGTGCCTCTTTCCTCACGATGTTTTCCTTCACCGTAAAAGCGTCGATTAAACGTACATATGAATTCAAAATTTTAAAACATATTGGTACGTGGCGGGGATCGACCCAGTATCTCCCGGGTGGGAGACGACACTCTTACGCACTACGCCACCGACGCTTTTTTAAGGATGCTATTAATATAACAATACCAACATTGACATTTTATTTCATTTATTGACATATCGTATAATTCAAATGACACATTCAATGTATTTTTTATTTAGTTTGCACTTTATAACAGTTTTAAGAATTAAATTTAGTACCTACATTGAATTAAATACATATTAGGCATGGTTATTGTAAACCCACATTTGTATGCTGAATATTCTCAGTGAATCACGTCTGCGACCTATAAAATGTTATATAACATCCGCCTTGTATTTACCATGTTTCTTACAAATAAAATAAATTTCATTTCGTTTAATTTCAGTGATTAATAAATTCGTTTCCACTTATGGAATAATTTTATATTTGTGTTTACGAACGCGTAAATATTAATACTAGAAAAATGCACTGAAAAAAATCGACTTGCCTCAGGCGGGACTCGAAACCGCATCGAGATACTGCTTTTGTCGAAATTTGTCAGTGCTTTTCCTAATTCGTTGGTGCTTGGTGCTTATGTTTTATTCAATGGTCGTTTCCACTTGCTACAATCCTGACATAATTATATCTTTCGCTTCATCTACTCTCTAGTACTTTTCACTTGTCCCCTTTTGAAGACGTCTTCGATTTGATCGATAAACGTTTGCCTAGTTCTTCCTCGTCCCGCATCTCCGTTCAATTCCTATCCATATATCATTTTCGTCAATCTACTTTCATATGACACGTTCCTTATGACTTGAAAACAAATCTACATTATTCTTACATTTACATAACTATTACTACATAACATAATTCGAGTCAACATTTAACAAACATGAGCTTTCATAATCTTTATTGGAAAAATCTTTATTGATCCCCAATAAGGACCATTCAAAACATCGTATTTGCAAAGGCAAATATGGTTCAAAGTGATTGTACGGCAAATCCCAAAAGGCTTAGGTTAAGTGCCTGAATACGGTGCGGGTAAAGGTGGGGAAACATTGTAAAGACTCACAAGTGACGGACGCATAAATGTTATCCCGTCCAAATGTTATTCTCTAAACAGTTCTAAGAAGAAGAATGTAGTCGAGAATTTCTCTATGTTTTTTGAGAGCATTTTTTGTGGAATGGTTAGCGTCTTTGGCTATGGCTAGCGTGAACTTTTGCCGTGTACAGGAGGAAAGTGAACCGTATGCACGTACACATAAAATATAGTAGAAATAATTTTATTTCTATTCTATTCTATATTTTATTCTCTGGCCACGTGATGCCAGCAACGTAGAATAGCATCTCCTCACATCTTCCTTTGGGTATCGTAGAAGACGACTAATGGATCAGCAAAGGGGTATTGATTACCTTATACTCCGTCCGCCAATCCGTATTCGCAAACGTGGTGGACTACTGCCTAAACCTCCTTCGAAAGCAAGAAGAGGCCAGGGATGTGTCCCAGCAGTGGGTCTAATTCAAAAAGCTGTTGTGATGATATGAATTTTATTCTCCCAACATAAACGACGCGCTTACACAAACAATAAGGATGTCCACAAATCCAACGCGGTGTGGCGCAGCGTGGCGTGTTTCGAAACCGCACCACGATGCGTCCTATGTGCGTTACATTAGACGCGGTGCGGTGTGGTTTATCGACAATGCTTGCTAGCGCTTCGTGTCAACGTTAGTACTACCGACGCGGCGCAGTGCTGGTGGCAACGGCCCCAAGCCTCATCATCCAAGGATACGCATTGGAGCGCGCGCTTCGTTTGTTGTTGGTTTTTCCGCCGAGATCAAAGGCGCCTCAGGTGCATGGAATGCGATGTGTGGACGAATCGCGCGATACACATATTGCGCGATTAGCCAAAATGGAAGTCTCTCAAAATCGCCCTTTATTATAAATGAAATATCCCTTAAGTAAGCAAAATTAAGGTTGTTACTTACCACGGCAATTCAATGCCGCTGTTGTACGTACGCTTCCATATTGAGCAAGAGTTAGACTGAACTGAATATCGCCTCTGGAACGCTGGGAGATTTAGTTTCAGGGACCGTAAGTTTTAACATACTCGGTCGGCCAGTATTGATCCACGGACAAGCCGGGTCCACACGGGGTGATCCATTTTGTATCGGAGATCCCCCGATGCATGATCCAGGGTCACAGAAAAAAATATAAGGAAATATTATCTTTGACGTCGCGCCGCGCCAAATTCATGGCATTTGCGAATGCGCCAGCGAGACGTTCCATTTGGATCATCTTCAGTGTACCCATCGACAGCACCGGACGTGTTCATAATGAACTTTGATTCAGAAGATGAGTTTTCTTTATCTGCCATAGCGATTTGTCTAGTGTTAAAAAAATATCTTATCAATCTTAAAACAAAATGGCAACTTTGGCTCGCGAGTAACACCTTTGACGAACGAGAACGTAAATTTGTAAGGGCTTAGACCGACCGGCCCGTTGGTATTTCGCATTCACGCGCCGCGCCAATTGATTCGGCGCGATGCATCTTGGCGCGTTAGTATTTTAATCGAGTCAATCCACTTGGACCAACAGTATAGTCACATTCATGGACGACAGCGTGCCTTAATGGATCGATGCATCGCTCTGGCTTGCTCGTGAATGGCGACCTTTAGGAAGGGTCGCCATGTAAGGTAGAGAGCTTGGGAATATCAAATAAACAAATTTATTGTGACAAGTATGATTTATTACTGAACTGCTTACACAAAAGCTTCATCTTAGACTTATTTATTGTTTATACACCACACCACAGCCAGATCGCTGATCCAAAAAGAATCGTCGGGTGTGAACTTGAAGTTACCAAAAATAATTAGGGCAATATCAGATTAATTTTGAACATAACAAGGCAAAGTAAGTAGAGCATATTCCCGCATTACATTTGAGAGAAGCATTTCCCAGAATATAGGGTAAACTTTCAAGGCTGTTATGTTACAAAGTTATTCCACACATTGTTGCTTTACGTGGAAAAGTAGTCGTCGAAAGGTACTAATGCTCTTGTTGTGATATCTCGTAAACTTTTTCGAAATTTCATAAGTTGAAGAGAAGTTTATTTGAACAAAGTGATTCCCGACTGTCAAAGCTTGTTGCTGCAAAACTGGCAAACGATGGTGTAATTATCTTGGAAACTTTGAAACACGTTCAATGAATCAATCAGTCAAGTTTTATTTAAGTTATCGCACATACTTAAATTTATTAAGGAAGGGTTCAGTTCAAAATAATAATAAACTTTATTTGTTTACTTTAAACACATAAGCCGGCAGATAAAACGTACATAAAATCGCTCGGGTTTAGTTTATTATTTAATAAAAAAAAACGTTTGTCTGACAGTGTGTTTACTTTCTTTAAGTATATCGTTTAGTCCTACTGTGTTAAACTTATTATAATATTATGTACTAGCTTTTTAGATCGCAATATTATTAAATTAATGTAAATTAAATTAAAAAAAGTAATATTATTTTTATTTTTATTTTTGTTTGGCAAGTTTAATTATGATTGAAATTGATACCAAATTAAATAGAAACGAAAAACATGGAAAAAAATCCTGTCATGGATAAGTGCTGAGACGGGACTTGAACCCGCGACCTTTCGCTATCCGGGCGACTGCTCTTCCAACTGAGCTACACAGGAGAATAAGAGGAGAATAAGAAAAACTAATCCTGTGTAGCTCAGTTGGAAGAGCAGTCGCCCGGATAGCGAAAGGTCGCGGGTTCAAGTCCCGTCTCAGCACTTATCCATGACAGGATTTTTTTTCATGTTTTTCGTTTCTATTTAATTTGGTATCAATTTCAATCATAAAAAATGAATTTTTTTTAAGTTTTGTCCATTTCAAGAAAACCTGTTGACACAATTTGCAAGTTTATAGTAGCCTGATGATTCTAAAAGTAAATTCATTTAATTTTCATAATAATGAAGATAAAATGACGGATTCCATTTCTAGACCACCAAACCCAATAACTCGATAAAAGCATTTCGGTAACAAGTTCACGCGTTGACCCGTATTTCGCTCAAGTCTAGAGCCACACACACGTTAGAATCTATTTAAAGGTTAATTTGTAACGCAAAGGGAAAAATCTCATTCACCTTTTATTTATTACCTTTCGGCTTCAAAAGAGGGTAGGATGACCCGAATCTCATCAAGATCGAATCAAAGTCAATCTTGTTATTGAACTGCGTACTTTGAGGTGTTTTAAGATTTAATTTTTCTTGTCTTTTTGGTAAATTACTAAGAAATAAGAATAAGAATAAATATTGTACATTTTGTATTGCATTCTATTATATTTTATGTGATCAAGTGAGCCAACATTTATGTGATCAAGTGATATTTTCCGCCTTATCGAAATTACACGAACAAATGTATTTAAGAAAACTGGTAATTTCTTGAACTGTTTTTTTTTTAACCATATAGATTTTTATTTTAGTGTGCTAATAAGTAAAATTTGGGAAGTTAGATCTGGACAAAAAAGGAATATACACCTTAAGCTATAATGAATTAAACCCAGTTTTCAATGTCATTCGGAATTACCATACATCGGGATTGAATTTGAGGAAGCTAAAACTAATCCGGTTTTGAAACAGTTTTATTTAACTAATTCCAAAGATATATGTAAGAGTCTTTGATAAAGAGGTTTAGATTGAACATTAAAGTTTAGTTTTTACGTGAAGATATAGCAAATGGAACAGTAGAACGAAGTTCGCTTGGCCGCCGACGCTGGTCAAACGCTGCAAAGAGTTTCTGCCACCAGAAAAAATCAGGAACGTTCGAAGGAAGCTTCATTAAGAATAGCCAGCATGCACTTGCATGCTGGCTATTCTTAATGAAGCTTTGAATGTGCCTTTCCGTTGTTTTCCTATTGTAGCTCTGATAATCTGTCTCACATAGTACTACGCAAGAAATTTATAGGTAAAAGTACAAGCCACAACTCGAGCAAAAAGTCTAGTTTTTTTTTTACTTTGAGACTTCATAATAACACGAGTCACGTGACTGTCTAATACGTCACACGTACGTACGTCATCATATAACTTGTGGGGAGAGTTAGAAAGAGACAGGTAGGTAACAAAAACATTCAAAGGTTGTACTTGAGGTCAAAAAACTTGTCTTCACTTTTTTCTTGGTTGTGTGGCTTCCAGGTTTACCTATAAATTTCTTGGTACGCCGTCATGTACAAGTAAGTACCCAGGTACTAAGTTCTATAAAACCTATCTATTTCGCTAAAATATCAGTCCACTGTTCTCTTGAGATTTCGAATAAAAAATAACTATTTTATGTTTTTAATAATATAAGTACTTTCTCTCAATAATAAATCATTTATTAAGTGAAAGTATATTATGTGTGTTATTATATTCAAATTAATGATTAGCACGTAGAAATACCAAACATCTAACTTGCGGGCGTAATTGACATAACATTGAGAAAAATTATACGTAACAACATTAACGGGGGCAGTGAAGGAACATTTTACCGCCTCTACCAATTTCATATTCGCCAAGCATAAAAACCTAAATCGAAAATCAATATTCCAATATTAGAATGTTGGAAAGGAGGCCGTACGATTGATAGAATCACTTTTCCCCGTTGACCAGTTTGCCGACACTTTAGTTCATCAAATATGTTTATCGACTATGGCCCTTCGTGGGTCATAAAATAATCATGAATCTACCAACAATAGTAATAATTCTGTTGAACTGTTCAAACTAATATTTAACCTCCGTCGTATCGACGGGTAGCGTAACGAAATATAGCTGTATCTTTTTAACCATCCGTCCGAATGCCGTGGTTCGGCTAGTCAACTCAGTTGCTGGAGAGGTCGTTGCCGTGGCGTACGGACCGAAAAAGTAAGTGTTATGATTTTTGAGATACGTAGCTGTTGCCCGTCGTTTTGACGGATGGTTAGCTTTACCGTCAGTTTTAGTGCCAGTACATATTTTGTACTGGCGGTAAAAAAAGTAGATAAATTTATATTTTAATAAAAATTTTGTATTTTAATATGCCATTTAACGTCAAAATACTGAGTACCTATTATGTCTTATTTTTAATTGCTTTTGCACGAAAACATAATTTAAGCAAAAATGATTTTTTTTTGAGGCCTAAGTAAAGTTGTCATAATTTTATAAGGTAATAACTAAAGTGGATTTATAAAATTATTTTTTATTGGTAAGCCTTTTAAATAACTATAATATACATTAAAAGCTCTATCAAGTATATATCTTATGAAAAAAATACCTTTCTTCTATTACCCGTCGTTTTGGCGGATGGTTAGCTTAAATAGGGTACAACAGAAGGGTAGCTATCTAGGGTTAAAGAACCTACTATGCACAATCATAGGCTAATGAATTTTCAAAAATCAATGCACAGTTTACATTGATAAAAGAAAATTCATAAGGATTCTTCTTTAACTATTTTCAGCCTTTCGTTAAAATGGTTCCGATTTGATTAACAAAATGTTCTGCGTTCCTCATTTAGTTCTGATTAACAAATACTCTTAAATCTACGTTTATATGTACAAAAATGGAATGGAAAACCGAATTTTATTTTCGTGGCGTCAATAATTTACCTGGCAATACACCAAATTAACTTCTGTCGCAAAATTAAATCCACTCTAATACAAACATTGAATGGGAAAAGACGTGAAAACGTAAAGTGAAAGCAAAGATTACACTTTGAAACGCGCCAAAAACTTGAGTTTTTCCAAGTTCTTGTTATAAAAACACATTGAGGACCCCATTTTTAATTTTAACTCAATCTACCGTACATATTATGTCTGTTACATTATGTACATATATTTTCACTTGACATTGGCGAAAATGCGTAATCTTTATGAGTCGCAAAAGAATTGAACCAAACCCTTATAGGATCACTTTGTTGTCCGTGCATCCGTTTGTCTGTCTTGACAGACGGACAGTTAAATGGTCTTGACTCTTTCTCTTGGGAATGAAAGTTGAAATTAAAACCATATAGGTACGTCTACAATCTCTTGAAGCTGTGAAAAAAAATCACACTTCTAAGTTAACGTTAAAAACGATACGGCCGTATATGCCGCAAAAAACTTATATTTCGACACTCTCAAGGGAATCATTTATAGGAAATCACTTTCCGTTGACCTAGAACTATGAAATTTGTCAATTTATCTTCTTTATTTTTAATGCATCAAGGGAGTGCTTGGCGAGAAGTGTATGGCAACAAATTTCATGATGGCGACTGATGATGTAAAATCCCAATATAAAATTTTCAATGTCATACACACCTTTATTTCAATGATTCCGTCTAACTAATAGGCAATACGGATGCTTCCACTTCCATGGCCCAAAACCCACTGCGAAACAATTTTGAACTGTCGAAACAAAAATCTTCCTGATGCCATGATTTCGCGCCAAACACTCCCAGAAAACATTTATTGATTTTTATTGAGCTGTAAAGTATTATCTCTGCTCATCTAAAAGGTTTTACATCCGTTTCGGTATTTTAATTTCCCTCGAATACGTTCAGTGAACAATATAATAACTTAAAACAGAGATCATTATTATCGCTGTTCATTTGGCCGTCTTTTTGAAATGAAAATGTAAATTACATTTTAGGTCACAAACCAAGCTTATTACAAATGCAAACCTATTTATAATTTTCCAAAAACGATACCTTTTTTTCAAAATGGTGTTGTCATATTAGTAAAAAACTTCTAAAGAAAGCAGTGTGTTAGTAATTTTAGACAATTCATTTCAAACCCAAAAAACAATCAAAGCCCTCTAACTTTTACGACTTCGGTTACGTTTGAATTGAACAGGAGCTTACAGGTCTAGGCTGACTGTGTAACCAAAGTTGACCTTATTTACATTAGGGGTCGGCAACCTTTTGCTATAGCAGGCCCACAAAACATTTGTGGGCCAAAGTATCAGTGCGGGCCGCACGCATTTTTTTTATATGTACGTACGGTATGTACGGATAATTTTTGAAATAAAACACATATCTACGTACTTCAATTGAATTACTATCATCACGAAACACGGCCACAATCCTTGGGGGAGTTAATTCCACATGGATTATGAACATAGGAGGCGTATGTCCAGCATTGGAATTACTATACGAACATAAAAGTAAGAACTAGTGAGATTTTTGCGGCTGCATTTGACTTGCATTTTAGTCGTAGACACGCACACTATCGCGTCTAAATGTTCATCCGTTAACCGCGAACAATTCTTATTTTTGCGGTAGTTGAAAATTGAAGAAGTCGGCTCACACAAATATGTACTACCAAACATAGTGATTATCTGTTGAGATTTTACATTTATAATTTGATAGAGCAAATCTTTATTTTCGGTAGAAACAATACATAACATTACAGCACAGTTTTTTTTTACTCCTCGTGGGAGCGAGCTTTGGCCCAGCAGCATGCACTTTGTCACTTATAAGCATAAGCGGTATTTTTTTCTTGGAGATCTCAGGCTTGCGGGCCGCACCGAGACTGACCACCGGTTGACGATCCCTGACTTACATGGTTCAAAGATCCATTTCTTTTGTAATTCTAAAACGGGAAGCGCATGATTTTCGTATCACGTATTTTTCTAAGTATTTTAAGGTTACATTTAGACGACAAAATTATGTTCGATGTCTATGATACAGAATACAAATTATGCTTAATTTAGTATCATCATGAAAGGTAGAACCGCACGTTTTTCTCTAAGGAAACTATAGGTATTGTCCTTAGATCATATTTGTAAATGATCTGAGGCATTATCTCAAAAGTCAAATGTAATTGGAGATTCTCAGTTTGAAAATAATACTATGCTACTTGGCTATGATAGACGGATGACATACCATCAACATATTCCGAGTATTCAAATATCGAACATCAGATAGAAATTTCCAGAAACTATTACGATCTCACGATGAACCGAAATTCGACATCTGTCGGCCGTCCGCTTCCGTGCAATCCTTGAATTGCTTTACCCGTATATGCACGAAATAAATCAAATATCTGAAATCGGAAGCTAACACCGGTAAAGGAAAATTGACGTAATAAGCACAAAATTAAACGATAAGTAACATTTTTGAACAGCAGCTCCATTAAGGATTTAAGTCAACTTAGGCAAAAGACTTTAAATAACCATTGCTCCAGTTGTTTTTGGTCTTTACGAATAGTAACCGTCTCCATGGTCTAGTGGTTCGTCCACCGGAATTAGATCCAGAGGTCCCGGGTTCGATCCCCAAGGGGAGTACAAATTTGTTCTCGGTTTGGTTAGTGGTAGAAGTTATAAGTATGTGCGAAAAACGTGATCAATTGTATCGAATATGGACATCAGACCCTTTTAATTATAAAAACAGATTATTGTATAATAGATACCGCAATAAGACCAATAAATATACGCAATATGTCAAAAATAAACAAATAAAAATAGACATTTGTAATAATTTCAATAATACGAAAAAAATTTGGGAAATTATAAATCGTATATCGGGTAAAATTATACAATGTATTGATAATATAATTATAAAAACCTTTAAACTTGAGCCCCTTAAATTAGCAAATAATTTCGTTAAAGAATTTGTCAAAAATACAAAAAACATTAATAACTCATGTGAAATACCTCTTTTAAAATCTTCAACATATCAAATTGAGCCTGACAGGTCGATTAGAGTTAAGCAAGCGCATTTCCAAGACATTAAGCTTATTATTAAACAGATGAGCGATAAAAAGAGTCCAGGATATGATGCTGTACGCATCAAGGATATCAAATACGCATCTGATGTGTTGGTACCATTAATTACGCACTTAATTAATCGATGCTTAATAACATCAATCTACCCAGATGTGCTAAAAATAGGAGTAATACGACCGATATATAAAAAGGGAAAACGTGAAGACTACAACAACTACCGTCCTATAACAATTTTGTCATGTGTAGATAAAATAATAGAAAGATTTTTAAGTAATCAAATTAATAAATATTTAATAAGCAACAAAATTATTAATTCGAAACAATATGGCTTCCAAAGAAATAAAAGTACTACCCAGCTTTTGCGCACCTTCACAAACCAAGTTAATGAATACTTAGACAAAAAAATGCATGTACTTGCAACATTCATTGATTTTAGTAGGGCATTTGATATGTTACAATATGAGGTTCTGTATGACAGATTGTGGCGAGCCGGTATACAGGGTCCATTATTGAATTTGTTAAAAAATTATCACGCAAACCGCTACATCACAGTAAAAATAGCGAACGAATATAGTGATCTGATACCAACTGGACAAGGTACGGCACAAGGCTCAATAATCGGGCCCATTGAGTACCTTCTGTATGTCAATGACATGTGCAATGTCATTGAGAAAGGATCGGTCTTTCAGTTTGCTGATGATACTTGCCTATTGGTAGCTCATAAGAACCTAACAGAGGCTCAAAGTGATATGCAAGAGAATTTTAACCAACTATGTAAATGGGCCCATGATGTAGGTTTGGTGGTAAACGCTCAAAAAACAAAAACCGTTCATATTCGCTCTTCTCATAACAAACCACCATTCACACTAACCATCATTGCTCATAATCATCAATGCTTACACACACATAATATGTATAATTGTTCATGTCAAGCGCTAGAAATTGTGGACAGACATATGTATGTTGGCCTTGTTATAGATGGCAGATTCAGCTGGGGACCACACAAAGATCGGGTATGCACAAAATTAAGATCCATTTTAAGCAGATTTTCAATACTTAAATACAAGCTGCCATACAACACCCTCAGATTAATGTACATGGCCCTAGCTGACTCTGTCATTGGATATGGCCTAAGTAGCTATGGTATGACATATAAGACTTATTTGGAAGATATCTACAATCTACAACTAAGAATTTTAAAAACCATTGTCCCGAGATATATAAAACTTAAGTATAACAATAACGAAATTGGTTTATTTAAACATTGTAAAGTAATGACTGTATATGACAAAATAAAATTTACAATTTTAACAGAATTCGACTATGTAAGTAACTTAAATATTTATAATAGGCCGCATAACCTGAGGAATGTAGGAAACAAGAAGTTTGTACTACCTAAAACGAATAATGTATATGGCACTCGAAAACTAAACTATGTAATTCCTAGTTATGTAAATGAACTTCCTGCGGACATTCAAAACTTATACGCAGAGGGAAAATGTAAATTTAAGAATGTGCTTAAAAACTATTTAATAGAGCGAGTCGTTGCGGACAGATAAACCATCACGGTTTGTGAGCCGCAGCTATATATAAATGTATAAAATTGTAAAAGTTTTGAGAAATAAAAAATAAAAAAAAAAAAAAAACTTATTTCAAGTTGGAATAACTACCATCGTCTTATCAAAATATGTCGCCATTATTATGGCGAATGTTATCAGCATTATTGCATTCCGACAATTAATGATAATATAGCCAGTTCCTCTGTGAAGGGGATCCAGGTGAAGCTTGATTCATCTTCAGCCTTATCGTCACTTACCATTAGGTGAAAAGGAATCCAAGAGGTTCCTTGTCAAGATTAAAAAAAGGTATAAAAGACATGGACAAAGATGCTATACATAATTACAAAGTTATGGTAAGGATGTCGATACACCTAGATAAATGGAAACTAAGAAGAGGGACTCTATATGAGCCAACCTAGAGTTTGTTTACTGAAAACTTTTACCTAGTCGCAGGCTCCCAAAGAATTCCTTTTTGCAGATCTTGGAACATGAAGTTGGAAAAGAGTTTATCGGCTATATTTTTCCAGCAAACTCTATCAGGTTCATGCATATTTTTAAGGGTCAGTTGAGTGTCGGGATGGGTGTTAGACCGAGTGTCAAGGTGAGAGTCAGAACGGATGTCCACTAAGTTAGGATGATTGTGTCTCAACGAGAGTTAGCAAAATATGAATGTCAACCACATGTTGGAAAAAGTATCAGACCGAGGAAATTGAGACCAGGAAACGAAGCAGAAGGTTTATTTATCTTATCATTTATTTTAGTGTGCTATCTAGCTATAATCCTTTTATAGTTTATCTGAGTTATTTATGTTCTGTGACGAACAACATTTGTAATTTAGCGAATAGCGAAGATTACATAAAACACAAGCAAAAATATTATGGCAAAGAAATTAAATTGAACATTTTCGTTTATTCGGCAAATCTTCACTGTATCCGTATAAATAAAACATGCTACATAAGAAACGTATCAAAATTTATAGGATTTTCACGCTCACGAAAAAAGTGTGGCCATATAGTTTATGAAGGTCCTATTTGATTGGACGGATACTTAGTACCCATTTAAGACAGGGCTAAGTTTAGCGCCCAATAAAACAGAGGTCACGTACCTACTCACATTACGTTGAAATCTGTATTGAATGTGTTGAGGTTTTATCTTCAATAGGACAGATTTGCTATCACAGAGAAAAACCAGAACGAAATTATGGCACGGAAATCGAGTCATGCATTCTCCTATACTAGTAGCATCCATCATTTAACTATCTGCGTTAAAACATGCAGTTGAGAAGAAATGAAGGCAAATATTTTACTTTTAAGAAATAATTTTTGCGTTTACAAATGCGTAAATAATTTTACTTTAAAAAAAAAGATAATATGCACTGAAAAAAATCGACATGCCTGCCGCCTGGGGCAAGTCGATTTTTTTCGGTGCATTTTATCTACTTTTAAAAGCATTTACGCGTAAACCCAAAAATTATTCCATAGTAAAATACACTTTCATCATAACTGGGCGTCAAATATTTGCATAAATATTTCGTTCGGATCTTATAAGTGCAAATTTTAAAGATTCGATGAAACATTGTTTACATAAGCTCCAAGCACTGAAAAATTTCAACAGCGAAGCAGTATGCCGGTGGCGTAGTGGTTAACGCTGCCAAGATTGCGGAAGATGCTGGGTTCGTTTCCCGCCTTGATTTTTTTCAGTGCATTTTTTTCCAATTTTACTTTTTCTTATTAATCAGTGAATTTATCCCATAGGAACTTATAGAAACCGAGATAAAAATTATCTTTGTTTCAATCAACGTCATGATCTACCTGAGTACCTACGAAATATAATCTAAATCCTTTGTCGCGTGAGTGAAGGACAAACATCCAAACATATCAGCTATCGCATTCAAGAGATTTGGTGACCCATCTTGGACTGAAGAATATGAACATTGCTTTGTTTTCGAAATTTACACACTACGCCACCGAGCACCAAGAATTTAATAACGCGTATTTATAATATAATACCCACTCTTACGAATTATATTAAACTTTAATTCAAATAGATTAGAAACAGATTTAACTAATGCTCCAAGTAAAATTGAGATTTTAGTGGTCTTAAATGTCTCGACTTGAACATAATCTAGAATTGACTAAATTGCTTAAGAGCCTTAGGTAAATATGTAATTCTGTGGAATTTGATGAATGATTTATGAATAATTTTATTATACTTGCAGTGTCTCGCCGTTGAATGAACCTAGGTTTCCATGCGTTGTTTTGATATTTTTAAAGTATCGTTTGTAAAGTAAAAGATAAATTTGACATATAATATTTTGTAACTATTAATTACTAGCGGTCTGCCCACTACTTTGTTAGTGTATATATATTTTTTAGCACTAAAATTTAATCTTTATTACTCTGTGAAAAAGAATCATTCTGTCGGTTAATAGTACATTATTGCAAAGGCCGCGAAATAGACAATTGCAGGTCGAGTATAAGTTTGAAGGCCGAGCCACAGGCGAGGACTTCACTAATAAGAGACAGGCAATTGCCATTTCAGCCAAGGCATATATAGTGCTTTTCTCAAAAGAATGCAAGGAAATAAAACATACTTTACCTTTGTCATTAAATATATATCACCTGGGGATTTAATTAAAAATTGCCTTTGAAGCCGGTCAATTGTAGTTTAATTCTGGTGGAGTACATTCAATCTCCATTTCACTCTCTGAACCGTCGGAACTCATTTTAATTGTTAATTTTATAAATATATTATTATGTATGTATAACAAATCAAGACGAATTTTCAGCTTTGCCGCCAATTTTCTTTTTATCACCAAGGCATGTAGGCTATACAGCCACGTGAACGCAAATTTGTACTAAGCAAAGAGACTAAGTCCAATCAAAGAGTTTTAGCTGGGGTTACCCAGCACGCCGTTTCATACAACATTGCTGGAGCGTTGTAATGTTCCAAATACAAAAAACGTTCCAGCAATGGATTTGGTTTTCTTTGTCCGTAAATTTGATACTTCGCGTGTTCTTTTTTATACTAGTCTACTAGTTTTTGAACCTATTGATTACAAACATACAAATATTTCCTGTATGTAATATTAGTAAAGAAGTCTGTATACATTTGTATTTCTTAAGCTCAAAGACCGAAAATGCATTGAACTGAACCGAACCGAAAATGCACGAAAAAGCAGCTCACAATACGTTGTGCTCACTGTAACTGTGCTGTAACACCCACATCGAATTCGTGGCATTTATAGAAGGACCAAAGAGCAATTCTAATATCGTGGCTATATGCTATACGATCATAACGCATTGCTGTTATGAATTAGGTATTTGATTTCTTTAAAAAAGGTTTTGTGTCTAATAATATAATATTGTTTAACCCTCTCTCTATTATAGTTTAGTGGCTCCTATAAAAGAGGCTAGGGTAGACTAATGTTCGTATTATAGAATAAGTTTCAAGAATGAACGCTGACTTGAGCGTCCTTCGTCTCTATCACTTTGTTCGTGATAGAAAGTGACAGACTATTCTCAAGACATGTTTGAGTGTCATTCTGTAATACGGGCCTTAGTATCATGAATTCTGAAGTTACTTTGTCTGCGTGCTGGCATTTAACTGAATTGGATTTAAGCAAAAGGTAATTTTTACAACATATTTAAGATACCGCCCACCCCAGGTTTGGGCGAATGTCGGCACATCAATATTTAATTCTCAGTAATAGATCGTCCCACCAGTTGATAATTTTAGTAATTTAACAACGATTACTAAGCAAGCTTCTTCTTTTTCATCATCCGGGCAGTTTCCACAACTCGACAGCTGGTGCGCCTATTTTGGGCCGAAGGGTGTGGGCCGGATCACTCCAGCCATCCCACCCATACCAGAAATTCTCGTCCGGCGTCTTGAGGTTGCCAAGAAACTCCTGGCCGCTCCTCGGCGACCAGAGAAAGTGGGCTCGGTATTCTGTTACTCCTCTGCACTCCAGCAGAACGTGAGCGACTGCTTTTTCCTCCGCCATGCAGGCTCTTCACAGAGGACTGTTTGTACATCATCATTATCAACATCATCAACCCGTGTTCGTCCACTGCTGGACATAAGTCTCCCCTAATGCGCGCCACTGCTCCCGATTTTCGGCCACTCTCATCCAGCTCACTCCAGCCAGCCTACACATATCATCATCCCATCTTATCGCAGGTCGTCCTAAACTACGTTTACCGAGTCGCGGTCTCCACTCAAGAACTTTACGGCTCCAACGGCCGTCAGTTCTGCGGCTAATATGACCAGCCCACTGCCAATTCAGTTTGCTAATTCGGTGGGCTGTTTATACACCTGTATTTAAAATATATTTTTTAAAGTTGCCCCTTGCGCCTAGGCAGTCTGCCTAGGCGCAAGGGGCAACTTAAATAAGCTTATTTTCACTAGCTGGTATATTGAAACCGGCTGTAAGTAATTTTAATTCAAAAATAATCAATAGAAACAGTTAGTATCAGTGGATCATCAAAATCTCGAGCGATAAAGCAAATACCTTTACCTACTTTACCAGGATGGTGGAGTCACGGCCTTAGAAGCCTAGACTTTTTAATAATAGGGGTTAAAGTATGAAATCGCCGATTTTTTCCTCATTATTCATTAGTGTATAATTCATTTAATACAATAGCTATGTCATTATTCTTTTTTTATTTTAAACTTCATTACAAGGACTTATATTTATGTATAAAATTATATTACTCATTTATATTTTTTTTACTAGAAATATATCTTCAAAAACAGCTCGTCCTAAGAGGTGTCCGTCTCCGTTATAAAAATATGAATATTTTTTTACAGGTATCAATTCTCAATTTTTTTCTCTAAGTATCCTATAGCTTAATGTTGTCTAAATATATCTACAAAATTACACAAAATTTAGATTTGTAGTTCCTTAAAAAATCGCAAATACATTTGTATGAAAAAATAATTTTCGTTAAATTCTCCATACAAAACGGCAATTTCATACTTAAACCCCTAATATTATAAGAATTACAATATCCAGTCACGGAATATAATGATGAAGATGTCAATGGACAGCCTGCTATGTTTGCGGAAGGGTGAATCTATACCGTTTATACAACCTTAGCGATATACAGCAATAAACAATGCTTGATCTAAAATAATTAAAAAACCTGCCATAAAACAATCGTGCAAACCACCTGATTATAAAATGTCGAAGTAACCTTAAAATACTCGCTCGAATATCTGATCCTTTTCCCCTATCCTCACAGAGCTCTGGAAACTTGACTCACCCATAAAAACGTTACGAATGGAACTATTTTATATTTATGACATAAGATCATTCCAACAGACTACAATATTCAACACACCTTTTCACAGGAAATTGAAATTCCGCTCTGGCAAAAAATAATGTGACTACACCGAAACTTTGGAGGGAGCCCATAAATTAATATCAGTCCTTTTTTGTTGCTCTCTGTGGGAATAGTAACCTCGTTGTACGTATAATAGTAGCAATAAATCAGTCCTAAAGCCACACTCAGTTCCACCCGTGCAGCTTTTAAAAATGACCAGTTTATAACCAGAGATGAATCTTCTGTTACTAATTCGTAAATTGCCGTAGAAATAACGAGAAAGCAATAGAATGTTCGAGAACGTAATCGAAGCTTCTAAAAGGGCCTGGACGAATTAAACAAGAGGCTTCTAAGAACGATGCGTACATGCGAGAAATAATGAACGTACAGTCCAATGATGTAAGGTTTATATTCGTCAGATAAACTTATTTGTTTGTTCAAGAAGTCGAACATTCTAGTATTTGCGCCATTTCGTTTTGCGTAGTATAAAAGGACTGTTGTTTGCAGCGTATGGACATTCTTAGTTTAGAAGCGAACAAGTCAAAATCTCTAAGTGATATAGTGTGATATACCGACCAAGGCGAACCTCGCCACCGCTTTTTATGGCCGCCGAACCTTAGATGCGCTCGGGCCAGTCCTGCAGGACTAGCTCTCGAGCGGCCGCACGGCTTCCTCTCGTTCTGACTGGTGCAGGTGCTGTCCGGGTAAGGTTGCTTCGGGTTGTACCTGCACCAGATCGAACGAGAGGTGAGCCTGGCGTGCCAGGGCTGCGGCGCTGCGGAAGACACGGCCCAACACATCTTTGAGATGTGGCCGGCGTGCTCTGAGCAGCGCCGTAGTCTTGTCACTGGTGGAGCGCTGTATCACCCCCTTGTAGGGAATGACAGTGCACTCACGGTCACTGCCTGGCAATGACTGGCCCTCCGTGTGGGCGGACCAATCGCCAGTGGAAATTGGAAGTAGGGGTTTGGTTTCCGGTTTTACTCTACCGGTTTCCCAATCTCCCAACATGTATGGCGAAGAGTCCCACATATCCCTCCCGTCCCGCGACGGGAGCGGGCATGCGTAGTGCATTTTTTCCCAGGGACAAAAAAATTAAAGGTGTATATTTAACAATCGCTTCTCAAGATGATGATGGATGATACTTTTTATCAATGTGAGCTGAGTTCACCGCTTTACATGGAAGTGGACGCGGGTGAATAAGCAGGCAAAAGACAATGGTGGGAGACTTTGCTGTCGTCTTTTTATATCTCGTTGTATTTTTACACTTTTGCTTTAGATTGATATTGTTGTTATTTTACTTTAACATTACCTATACCATTTTGATTTTTCCTTTTACGCGCCGCATTCATTTACCTTTTGAGAAACACACAAAAGCCTCACAATATTTCAAATATGCCTCACTTGTTGGAGTTTACTCCATAAGAATCGATTTGCATATATAAGGGGCCGGTATGAGAAAAATCTATCGATGAATGACCTCGAATGACCTCGTTACGTTTTTTATTTCGCCACGACGATTCCAGCATCCGTGGCCGAACGGTCAATATCGCCGGTATTCACGCTGCGGGCCACGGTTCGATCCCCGCGAGAAATTGCTTCAAAATTGAATGTTGTTTTTTGTGTTTTCTTCGATTTGAGGAATCTGGAGAAGATCACGGTAACACAAAAACGATGATAGTGCGAAGCCCCGAGACAATTCACAAATTTAAATATTTTTTTATAATATTACACGGTGGGTGGGATTGAACACCGGCTTGTTGGTTTGCCGTTGTTGCCGGTCTGTCAGTAGAACCGCTAGGCCATGGGCACTTATTACAAAATTGACGAAATAGGCGGACCATATCTACACACGACATACACGTATCCGATATTTAATTTTTTAAAATATTTCATGATAACCTACTAATAATTGTATAAATTATTACTTAGATAGTCAGTAGTCGATTTAACACAAAATAAATAAAAGTAGATAGAATGTATGTAAACATCAATATTTTTATTTCTTGATTATTGATCTTGATTATTTATTTTAAAATATTTCATAATTATAATGATAATAGAAAAAAATAACATGTGTTAGTTTATAAATTAATAAGTGAAATAAATAAATAAACATAGCTAGAATTTATGTAATGGTGGTAATAATCAATATATGTTAAAAGCGCCCTCTGTTGTCATAGAAGAGATAAAATAGTTACTAAATAGTTCGGAGCACACGGATGACAGCAGGTGCGCCATCTCACCTGTCTCGCAGTAAACTCCAGTCGTGCGTCGGAGCTGACACACACAATTCTAATATTAAAATGTTTAGTCTAATATCTTTCATTTATTTAACAACCAGCCAGTCTATAAACATATAAACGCTATTTTAATTATACTTTTAACCCAAGAACGCTATTAAAATTTTGTTCAAATCGCAAATATACTCAAACAAGTCATCCAACTCGTTCGATCTTGCACTAATCTGCTAAATCCTGGATCAGAGTGGGATTTGACCCCTGACAGTTTCAGTAATTTGTTGCTTTGTAGCCATGACATTTGAAACAAATTATAGGGTATTATTTGTACCAAATAAAGCCGATTACACCGACAAAAAATATTGGTCCTAATAACCTACTTATTAGGACCAATATTTTTTGTTAATTATTAAGGTTAATAGTGATCCTTGTTTAAATAGCTTGTAAATTTTTGTAACTGTTGTTTTTATTTAATTGAGAACAAAAGATATATCAATAGAATTTTAATAAAAAATACTTAAATGTGTATTTTCTACGAAAAGTGTAGTGTCATTGTCATTCATTATTTTTATTAACATGCTTATATTGGTTTTACCTGTATGTTTGTTTGTAACGGACTCGATTAATCTAGATTTATGACCCACTTAAAGCGATCAGATTTAGGTACTTTAAACTTATCAACGACTGACGACAATGCTAAAAGAGAGAAAAGGGTGGGGTGCTCAGTAACATTAGTTCTTGAAAATATTTTACCGGTACAATTAAATTGAACACCCCACGCTTTTCTCTAAATAATAATTTTCGTTCATCATTTAGTTTGTATACTAAAATGTTATATTTCATTTCTTAGTCCGATTTAATTTAAAAGCATGTTTATTTCGATAAATTCAAAATTGTTTCTGAGAAACTTTTGTGTGCGAAATGCTATTAATTTGATTCATAAGCAATAATTTGTTGTGAGACTTTTTAACAACTTTATGAAAGCTGATAAGGGGAATACGACTGTAATATTAAATACCGCTGAATATGACAGTAAAATCTTACAGTTACTGAGTGATGAAAGCACATATAAGAAGGTGAACTACAATCCCACAGCGAGAACAGATCGTAGCACTCGTGCACTAATAAAGGAGTGTTCAGAGGCTATAAATGACGATGTACAGAAATTGTTATTGCGACCTAGAACTGTCCATCCTCCTAAACTTAATGGTCTGCCGAAGGTACATAAACAAAATATGCCACTACGGCCGATTGTAAGCCAGATTGGATCACCTACTTATGAGTTGGCGAAGCACGTAGCGAGCATATTGCAGACAACAGTAGGACAGACGTCGTCGTATGTGAAAGATTCCCGCCATTTCATAGACATTCTGCGTGAGAACACAGTTGATGAAAATGAGTTGATGGTCAGTTTTGACGTAGAATCACTCTTTACTAATGTACCAATAGCAGAATGTCTGGAGATAATCAAAGTGACGTTGCGGGAAAATAATATCCCACCTGAATATGCCAAACTGTTACAACACTGTTTGTCAACGAATTACTTTTTGTACAGGGGTCAATACTACCTTCAGATTGATGGGGTCGCTATGGGTAGTCCAGTAGCTCCAGTGGTCGCTAATTTATGGATGGAGCATTTTGAACAGAAGGCTCTCACCATTACACCCATAGAGATCAAACTGTGGAAGAGATACGTTGACGACATATTCTGCATTATAAGGGGTGGCAAGCAGGATGTTGACATTCATTTGGCACACATTAACGGTATTCATCCAAAGATAAACTTCACGTATGAGATGGAGGGAAATAGAACATTGCCTTTCCTTGACATAAGTGTAACAGTGCGAGAGGACGGTTCTCTGAGCCATTCAGTTTACAGAAAACCGACTCACACTGACCGCTATCTGGACGCGTCTTCGCATCATCACCCTCGCCACCTCAACTCTGTGGTAACATCTTTAACAAACCGGGCATATGATCTGTGTGATGAACAACACTTACATCAAGAATTAAATCATGTAAGACATGTGTTACGGGGCAATGGTTACACCGGCAGGTTATCTGAGCGACGAAAAACTCGGCAAAAACGGCAGAAAGTAGACAGACAACCGGTATTTTTACCATACATAAAAGGAGTGACAGACAAGGTCTCTAACATATTAAATAAATACTCTTTGAATACTGTCTTCACTCCTTTCCGTAAAATATCACAGTGTTTACGCACGCCGAAAGACAATATGCCGTTAGACAAACCTGGTGTCTATAAGATCAACTGCAGTTGTGGGAGCTCTTATATCGGACAAACAAAACGCACAGTGGCAGACCGAATGAAGGAGCACATAAAGGCAGTTAAGGATAACGACACACAGAAATCGGCTATCGCGGAGCATTTAATACACTCCGGTCCAAATCACTGGATCGAATTTCACAACCCTCAGGTCATCTCGACAGAACGCCACTACATACCAAGATTGGTTAGGGAAGCCATTGAAATTAAAAAACACAAAAATTTCAATCGTGAGGATGGGTTTAAATTGTCGAGTGCCTGGAATCCAGTGATAACTTTATGTGGAACCGGGGTAAACAAAAGTTGTGCCGGGACGCGTCCTGATACTATAAGTGTGGTGTGTAGGCAGCAGTTTCTGGTGAATAGTGAGAATAAGAACAGTGGTACGGGTGCCAAGCGGAATAAAAGACTTAGAAAGAGGGTAGACAGATTTGTCTGTCAATAATCAACAACTCGCATAGACTTTAGTTCATCCGTGACCATGGCGCATGAAACTGCGCCGAAATATCGGATAATTCAAAAAACAGAGGTACGTGGTATAAATCCCGTTTTCTCACATTTAATTGATAGTGACCACGTAAGTTTAAAACAATACATTGTTAACCGGTACGGGCCGGAAGTAGCAAAAGCGTTGAAAGACCTTGAACGTGCGCGGAAAAAGAGTGAGTGTTTGAAGGAGGCTCTTGCCTTCTTAGTGAAGTGTCGTGATACGGACATAATTCCTATATGTGTACGTATAAAGCCTCGACCGGACATTCATGGCTCCGCGAGTGTTCTACGTAATGCGAGTTTAAAGTTATTACGCAAAGCAATACGAAATTGTAGGTACCAGTTGGACGCGGCTCAGTGTGAGTTATATAAAATACATCTGAAGTGTAGTGAGATCTTTTCAGTCCAGGATTTTAATGTTTGCGATCGCGTTACCTACTTACAAGCCCAACGTATAAGAGAATTGAGTGCTGTGAAACAAAATCGCAAATATGAGTCACTGATAAGGAAACAAAAGTCGAGTACCCCCAACTATGAAAACTCACTTCCAAGTCGAACGGTGGTCAACAAGTCTGACTCGAGCTTATCGGAAGCTGCACTATCAATACTTGAAAAGGGTTTGAATTTCGCCATTACTCCAAAGCGGATTCCCTACGAAGAAGTAATTGGAGCTGTTGAAGAAGGTATTAGACGCAACAAAATTCCAGCTGTTGATGCGGATATTCTAAGGCAGGATATCGCGGTTTCGTTGCGTCACGCGAAGTCACCCAAACCTAACATTACTTCTTCTGAGTTAGCGGCACTAAATGAGCTTCGGAAGAATAAAGAGATTATGGTGCTGAAAGCTGATAAGGGGAATACGACTGTAATATTAAATACCGCTGAATATGACAGTAAAATCTTACAGTTACTGAGTGATGAAAGCACATATAAGAAGGTGAACTACAATCCCACAGCGAGAACAGATCGTAGCACTCGTGCACTAATAAAGGAGTGTTCAGAGGCTATAAATGACGATGTACAGAAATTGTTATTGCGACCTAGAACTGTCCATCCTCCTAAACTTAATGGTCTGCCGAAGGTACATAAACAAAATATGCCACTACGGCCGATTGTAAGCCAGATTGGATCACCTACTTATGAGTTGGCGAAGCACGTAGCGAGCATATTGCAGACAACAGTAGGACAGACGTCGTCGTATGTGAAAGATTCCCGCCATTTCATAGACATTCTGCGTGAGAACACAGTTGATGAAAATGAGTTGATGGTCAGTTTTGACGTAGAATCACTCTTTACTAATGTACCAATAGCAGAATGTCTGGAGATAATCAAAGTGACGTTGCGGGAAAATAATATCCCACCTGAATATGCCAAACTGTTACAACACTGTTTGTCAACGAATTACTTTTTGTACAGGGGTCAATACTACCTTCAGATTGATGGGGTCGCTATGGGTAGTCCAGTAGCTCCAGTGGTCGCTAATTTATGGATGGAGCATTTTGAACAGAAGGCTCTCACCATTACACCCATAGAGATCAAACTGTGGAAGAGATACGTTGACGACATATTCTGCATTATAAGGGGTGGCAAGCAGGATGTTGACATTCATTTGGCACACATTAACGGTATTCATCCAAAGATAAACTTCACGTATGAGATGGAGGGAAATAGAACATTGCCTTTCCTTGACATAAGTGTAACAGTGCGAGAGGACGGTTCTCTGAGCCATTCAGTTTACAGAAAACCGACTCACACTGACCGCTATCTGGACGCGTCTTCGCATCATCACCCTCGCAACCTCAACTCTGTGGTAACATCTTTAACAAACCGGGCATATGATCTGTGTGATGAACAACACTTACATCAAGAATTAAATCATGTAAGACATGTGTTACGGGGCAATGGTTACACCGGCAGGTTATCTGAGCGACGAAAAACTCGGCAAAAACGGCAGAAAGTAGACAGACAACCGGTATTTTTACCATACATAAAAGGAGTGACAGACAAGGTCTCTAACATATTAAATAAATACTCTTTGAATACTGTCTTCACTCCTTTCCGTAAAATATCACAGTGTTTACGCACGCCGAAAGACAATATGCCGTTAGACAAACCTGGTGTCTATAAGATCAACTGCAGTTGTGGGAGCTCTTATATCGGACAAACAAAACGCACAGTGGCAGACCGAATGAAGGAGCACATAAAGGCAGTTAAGGATAACGACACACAGAAATCGGCTATCGCGGAGCATTTAATACACTCCGGTCCAAATCACTGGATCGAATTTCACAACCCTCAGGTCATCTCGACAGAACGCCACTACATACCAAGATTGGTTAGGGAAGCCATTGAAATTAAAAAACACAAAAATTTCAATCGTGAGGATGGGTTTAAATTGTCGAGTGCCTGGAATCCAGTGATAACTTTATGTGGAACCGGGGTAAACAAAAGTTGTGCCGGGACGCGTCCTGATACTATAAGTGTGGTGTGTAGGCAGCAGTTTCTGGTGAATAGTGAGAATAAGAACAGTGGTACGGGTGCCAAGCGGAATAAAATACTTAGAAAGAGGGTAGACAGATTTGTCTGTCAATAATCAACAACTCGCATAGACTTTAGTTCATCCGTGACCATGGCGCATGAAACTGCGCCGAAATATCGGATAATTCAAAAAACAGAGGTACGTGGTATAAATCCCGTTTTCTCACATTTAATTGATAGTGACCACGTAAGTTTAAAACAATACTTTATGAAAGAAGATTAAAAAGTATATATAAGGCATAGATGTATGGAGGCCTTTACCTCCCCTGAGTGAAGTAATCGTCTGGCAAATGATATCGATGTAACTAGTCAACAAATATTTTATTAAAATTTTAAATAAAGTACGTTCCGTTAACAGTATCTAACCCAAACTTTTAATTAACGTTTGAAGATTTTGTACTTTGACTATTCTAATTAATTTCTTAATATTTTTAATCAAAAGCTTGATAAAATACTTAAAAAAATTATAAAAAAAACCATAACAAAGTGGTGGTTCCCCTTTAATAGCAAAAACCAACATAATTGAACGATGTTAGTGGTGACCTCTACGCAAACGATGGGAACACATGCTCGCTTAATTACACGACCTAAATACAAAAAAACCTTTTTAAATAAGTTCCCCAATTAATCCTTTTAATATGGGTATTTGTTATTCCATTCGGGTGCTCTTCTTGTATCCTTCGATTAATTCAGGTCTACAAATGGAAACGCATGGACGATTACACGTAATATTACGTTTCGATAAACCTGACGGTAGGATATTGTTTACTTAGGTAATTGAGTATTCATTTTATTACCTTAGTTCATATTTTCAATACTTCGGAATAATGTTCTAAGTGAAATTGGACAAAATATAGAAAGTCATTCGTACAATCTTGCCAAGATCCCCAATCATCCAATAATGTGGGTTGCGTACCAAAAGCTAAGCTAACTTAGCTTAGCGTAGGTCGTGCTGACGCTGTTCTCAATACAGAAGTGCAAACTATCCAAAGTAGGTAAGCTATGTGTGCGAATTTCACTGAAATATGCGAAGCTAAGTTAGTTATTCCGATGGGCAGGTGCTCTTCCCTGTCTAACCAAAACACTGTAATATTTGAGAACTAATGCGCCTACCTCTGAAACAAAACTTTTTGCAAGTTTGGGAATTAAATCGCTCACAATCACACGGTTAGAAGCATGATAAGTAAATTAGCATTTCGATTAGATAAATATTGTCCATAAACAAGCGTCTCAGAATGTTCGACCAAGAAAGAGAGATTCTACAGCCCCTGTGGTCTTTCCTTGTAGTCGAGGAAGTAGTCCTAACACACGTGCATTCTTGACAACAGTTTTGCTTGCGCATGCTTATCGCATGAAAAGACTGAACACTGACGAGCCACACGCCACAGTTAAGTTTGCGCAAGCCACATTTTTGTCGACATCGTCGGTGTGGAAACAATGTTCCCCGATGAAAAACTATTGACGGAGAGCGGCTTGTACACTGAACGCCCAACCATACGCGCAGACAAGTTTGACAAGTATGGCTTGCGCCAGAATTGCAAGCAAATTTAAAAACCATTAAGCCAAGCTTTGGGGTTTGCGCATACTACAGTTTTAGTAACTACACGCACAGTGTTCAGTGTACAAGCCGGCATGCGCAAGCAAAACTGTGGTCAATCGTGCACGTGTGGAAGGCGCATTTAATTTAGATTGTCGTCGAAGTTTGACACGGCAGAGCTGCGTTAGCTACACGACCTAAGTGAAGCCCCTCCCGCCTACCCTGGCACGCTGTTCCTCTTCCTTTTGCCAATTCGCTAGAAGTCTCAAGTTTGAACGAAACACATATTTAAAAAAAAGTTAAAATGGATTGTTACTTTCGGAGATAGATATGAAAATGAAAATGAAAAATGAAAATGAAAAAGCTCTTTATTTAAATGGACTTTGCTAAGTACTTTTAAATCGTCAAAAGCCCTACTACCATTTTGGGACGAATAATTATTATGATGCTGAGATGGAGAAGAAATGGCGAAAGAAACTTCACAGCTTACAATTTCGTAATGATTTCAAAACATCAATACGAGTCAAAATAATTATCAATATAATTTAAGTTACATTTTAATATGCGTAAATTTTGGGTAGTTATTACTCCCACGCATTTGGATTATTTATCTTGTGAAAAGCTTTTCTATATAATATAATTTAATAATCATGTTAATGAACTAAGCAATTAAAATTTTGATACCCACCACCATTTTATGTTATTGTTAGATATGTACTTACAGATATTCCCTTCAATTTAAGTGGTAAGCATACATTTAAGATATTATTAATCGTCAAGAATTAATAAGGTCCCATACGATGGGCAAACGAATTTACCTTTATTATTTGCAGAAAAGTATTATAAATGATATTGATCCGGACGCCCGTCTAACTGAGATCACTTCTCGTCGAGTATCGCATTTCCGTAGATCCATTTATTTGGGAATTTGATCCGTGGAGCTTTTTAGAATTCACAAATGAAAATAGATCGTTTACTATGGCTTCCGATCTTATAAGGTTTTTGTGATGAGGTTGACTGTATTGACCTTAGAAATTTCGAAGAAACTGTGAGTACCTATAGCAGAACTTTCAGTTGGAATTATTCATAAACTAGGTGTAATATATTTAACCGTTGTGAATCTATCAAGCCAAATTTTATTCGATTAGGCTTTAATTATCTCATTAAACCAGATGAGCCGTGGTTGTGTGTACATATATTATACATTCACATTGTCTTTATGTGTGTCAGTGAGGGAACGCGTGTTGGCATTATCACAAACAGAGACAACGGCACACCAGCGTTAGTGAGATAATAAGAACCATTAACTTTGAATTGGGTTAAAATGATTAAAATTTATACCAAACTGAATATCCACATCCAAATTCATCATCATCATCAACAGCTCATATAATGTCCCCACCGAGCACCCAGCTGCTCGAGCCTACCCCACATTAGTGGCGATTAGGCCTTAGTCAACCACGCTGGCCAAGTGCGGGTTGGTCGACTTCACACACAATCTAAGAATTTCTTCATAGGTGTGTGCAAGTTTCCTCACGATGTTTTCCTTCACCGTAAAAGCGTCGATTAAACGTACATATGAATTCAAAATTTGAAAACACATTAGTACGTGGCGGGGATCGAACCAGTGCCTCCCGGGTAGGAGACGACGCTCTTACGCACTACGCCACCGACGCTTCCACAACCAAATTATTCATACTAAATTATAGGAAAAGGTCTTTGTAAAAATATCTCACTAGGCGTTGAAGATGGCACATCAGCTTATTACATAATCAGAGACGAATGACAAATTCGTCATGATCATACATCTTGTGTAGCTCAGTTGGGAGAATAGTCCGGATAGCGAAAGGTCGCGTGTTTGAGTCCTATCCCAACACTTATCCTGGTAGTGAGATACGGGTGACGCAGCGCTGCTCTATGGAGCCCGCTGCCCACTGCCGTGCACCCGCTTAAGGCAGCGCAAGACCTTAGGGTATCGTCCGTAAGCGGATTCCACTCCAATAAAAAAAGGGTAATCCCTCTCAGGCGCAGCCTGGCCTGCTATTAGGTCAGGCTGCCCGGAGACTTTTCGGAGACGAGTACACTGTGCGCCGTTCCCGAAAGTCCCCGCAAAGGGCTGTGAGGGTACCGATGGTTTTTAGTGGGTATTCCTGGGAACCCCCAGGAGAACCCCACACACGCCGCACTGTCTAGCCCACAGTGCGGTACGGTCTGTAAAGGATTATCCATTGAAAAAAAGATGCATTATGTCACCGCCTGCCTAACACCAACTTTCCCTGAGAATGCTGTGGGTGGTTAAGGGAACGCTACGGAACAGCGAGAACGAAACGACTACGGATCGTAGCGCATCGCCTCTCTTTCATAGTAAAAAGTGGTGATACGGCTTAATAAGTGTGTTACGACTTTTACTCGTCACCGCGCGATTGACCACTTGAGGTGATGGTCTGCACAGGGATTCGAATCTCCCTCAGTCGGCGTATACAAGACCCATGGTATAAAGAAGGTCGTCAATAAAATGAAAAATGTCCTATTCATAGAATGAACTTTAACGGGTGCAACAAGACCTATGACTAAGCCGAGAACTGCGTATTCCGGTCATTATTAGGACCATTTTTTTCTTTTACACTATACCTGGGAAATTAATAGTTATGACGTTATTGACGGTCAAAGTTAGATTTTTTTTCAAGATTTTTATGAAAGCAAATTGAAAACATTGTTAGTTAATTTTATTTCATACCAATAAATGGCTTTAAAAAGTCAGCACTCAATGTAACCACTCGATATCAGGGCCATTGACCTGAGCCGACCGAATGTCGCGCACGTCTCCAAGTTGCTAAGAGTTGCTTTACGTTCTCGACCGTCATGCGAAATAGACGACAGTCAGTGCACCGGCTTTGGTATTTACAGTAAACCACAGCAGTTTGTAGGATCGAAAAAGCGAAGGAGTGATATTATAAAAATTAGTACAACCTAACATTATAATTATATCATCCGTTTTTACTAGGATATTGGTTGTTTTAATGTTGGCAATGAGCTGTTTTAGAATATTTTATAGAGGATACCAAATTAAATAGAATAGAAAAAAAACCTGGGATGGAATGGATAAGTGCTGAGACGGAACGAATTGCTATAAATTTCGATCTTAACTAAATAACAAAAAAAAATTAGAAGCAAAATCAATGTTTTAAATAGAATAAAGCATGAGTGTAGATAAAATTAATTATTTAGACAGGCCCTGTTTCAAAGTTCAGATTAATAAAATAATAAATGCAAAGCACACACATGCGATGGAAATCACATCCTACGTCGCAGTGAGGCCGAACGAGAACAAACGAGAATGTGATACGGTTCTCTTTTCTCGCCCGAGAAACCCTTTGAAGCGGGCCAAAAAACCGACACCGAGCCGAGAACAGGCGAGTCCGAGAACGAGAACGCGAGAAACTAATCACATTCTCGCTTCTCGGGGGTTCTCGGCGAGAGTGTGGAGGGCGCAATAAAATGTTTTTATTGAATCAAACGATTATGAAAAATTGATGGCGTACGTTATCTTCTCCCGTTACATTTATTTCCATAATTGTAATAATTTAAGAGCGAACACGTTTTCAAAGAGGCCTTTCATAAATTTTATCATATTTTGTCGTAAATGTCCTAAAAAGATTTCGAAGGGGAAAATACGCCGAATTTTTAGTAATTTGCGAATCAAATGGCGCATATTAAATATTCAGGCTCGTTTTGTAACGTCAAAGTATATTTTACCAATTTAGGGAGCAAACAACATTATTTTCTTGTTATTTTGTAAAAATATTTATATTGGTTCAAGGTCACTCAAAAGGCGATGGAGAGGGCTATGCTCGGAGTGTCAGAGATCTGCAGGACAACTAAGATCACAGACAGAGCCCAGAGAATTTCGAACCTAATGTAGCGGTGGGTAAAAGGTGAAGGCAATTGCGTTGGAGGACTGACGGCCGTCGGCTGTTGTAACGGAAAGATCCTTGAGTGGCAGCCGGGTATCGCGGAGACGCAGCATTGGTAGTCCCACGAAGGACCAAGGTTGACCAACGATGGTCTGGTAGACATGAGGTCAGGTCACAGGAAGCTGCTGGATCGTCATCGTTCGATCGGGTTGGAGTCTTATGTCCAACAGTTAAGTCTCTCGGCTGTAAAGATGATCATGATGATAAATTGACTGATATATAATAGGGGTTAAAGTATGAAATTGCTGATTTTTTCCTCATTATTCATTAGTGTATAATTCCTTTGATACAATAGCTTTGTCCATTATTCTTTTTTTATTTTAAACTTCATTACAAGGACTTATATTTATGTATAAAATTTTAATCTTATTTTTATTTTTTTCACTAGAAAAACATTTTCAAAAACAGCTTATTCTAAGAGGTGCCCGTCTTGGTTATAAAAATATGAAGATTTTTTACAGGTATCAATATGCCTAATGTTGTCTAAATATATCCACAATTTTGCACAAAATTTAGATTAGTGGTTCCTTAAAGAATTGCAAATATATTTCAATGGAAAATGAATTTTCTTTAAATTCTCCATACAAAACGGCATACTCAAACCCCTAATATTAACACTAGAACCGCCGAAAATTACGAACCCTGAAACTGCCAACGCACAAAATTGTCCACTATAACATTTATTGCATCAAGCGATCTGGGTTCACTGGGAACACTGGTAGCGTCAAATATTTGTGTGACGAACAGGAATATTTGCTTGCGTGTCATGGTTGTTTGTGTATTTATTTAAGTTTATTTATAAAAATATCTATAATTAGTATGTATATTAAAAATGTCCGATATCTAGTATCCATAACACAAGTTCTTAATGATACTAACTTTGGGCTAGATAATTGGTGTGAGCGTGGAAATATATATATATTATAACCAGCTGACCCGGCAAACGTTATTTTGCCTTACAAAAATGAATAAATTACTAAAATGGCTATAAAAAAGGGGTTGATGATAAAAAAGTAAAAATTTAGGGTATGTATTTTTTAATGCCACATAATAAAAAAATAAAAACAAAAAATTTCGTCCAAAAAATTAATGGTGAACAACCCTTATCACTTAGGGGTATGGAAAATAAATAGTAGCCGATTCGCAGACCTACTGAATACGCATACAAAGTTTCATGAAAATCGGTCAAGCCGTTTCGGAGGAGTACGGTAACTAACATTGTGACATGGAAGTTTTATATATAAGATTATTGAAACGTTACTTAAGTACTTCGACTTTGAGTTATCAAAATAAAAATCTGACACCGAGTAAGCGCGCCAAACACTCCCGCGGAGCACTCATTTTTATAAGTAAAACATCACGCGATAGGCTTACAAAGCCATTAGCGGAGTCTTTCTGAGCCATCTCTTTTGTAGCCGTTCGCTAAGAACTGAAGCGAGATTATTAACATGAAAGCTTATGGGCTTTATACCACCCATGTTTAAATGGAGACTATACTCTTTTCGGTCGGTCATTACATTAATTCGAATCGTTATTTGTACTGAAGATTACTAGGTTGAATTTCACTACACGCGTGATTTTTGTTTATAATCACGTACATTTTTTCTTGAGTACATTATCGCACAAAAGACCTAAAATATCCGTTTCAACACACGCAAAATTCCTCCACTCCACTTAGTGATAAAAAAATGTCATGATCCTATCGGCAGTATACATAGATGTACTTAACTATTCTTCTTCTTCTTGGGGTGCCATCTCCTACCGGAGGTCAACTATCATTAAGGCCTGTATTACAAAATGACACTCAGAAATCAATCATGTTTGAGAATCGTTTATCACTTTCATCAAGCACCAAGTGATAGAGATGGACGACGCTCAAGACGGTATTGATTCTTGAGACTCATTCTATAATACGTGCCTTGAGACTGTTAGAACTTTGGACAGAGCTGCGCGGAATAGAGATACCGTAGTAAGATTGAATCAAGTCATTAGATTTTCTTAGATATCTTTCCGGGTGGTTGTTTGCCCTGGATTTTCCGTTGCATTATCAATTATAGCAAATCGTATTTATCATTTCGCATTATATGTCCAAGATATTGTAGCTTTCGCTTTTTAACCGTCAATAAGATTCCACTGACTTTTGTACCATCCGCAAAACACTCTCATTGGGTACTCTATCCGTCCACAATAACTTCAAATTATTTTACTATTAACTATTAGGATTTTTTTATGCAACTAGATGATAAACAAACAGACGGCCCACCTGGTGATAAGCGAATGCCATCGCCTATAACCCGGAAGGAAAAAATCACTTGGTAGGTATTGCAGGTGCGTTGTCATCCTGAGGCTTAAGATATAAATGCCAAACCTGTCCATACTCTGGCTTACCTTTCCCTTCAATCCGAAACACAGCAAACTGTTTCACGGCTGAAATAGGAAAGGCTTTGGTAGGTGGTGGTAGACGATCCTACCTGGGCCTACACATACTAGAAATTGGTAAATATCTTTCACTTTCACTAGGCGATTCAATTATGCGTGTAAGAATACATCGACCAAGTAAATTTAGATTTTGAACAAATAAATTCGATCCTATGAATAATCACACAAATGAGTTAAGCACAAACGTGCATTCAATTGCGTGATTAATGGAATTATTGTACTTTCGTCCAAAAGCCGCACAATCATCATTTCGAAAGAGTGTAAAACCTAAGATGTGTATGTATATAAAATATGGAACATATTTTTCAATTCTGCACCCATACGATATTTCTGTTTTTTTTTTATTCATTCACTCAAGGTTGCCTAGAAGAGTTTATGTTTATTTCCTCCCGTGTAGGTATTCTTTGAAAGCAATAAAAGTTTATTAGTATTATCCACATTTGACAGCTCGTGACTCTTATTGCGTAAGTAAGTAATAAAAGAGTGTGTAATGTTTCATATAAATACTGATGACATAACGGTTGAGTAATTTATTTTCATTTGATAAATCAAAAATGTTATATTAGGTCATCTCTGACTATAATAAACATTTAATATAATTTTAGATTCTATAATTAAATGTGTTATAACTTACATTTGATTTATTAGACTTTCGGTATAATAATTTAATGATGTAACAACCCTAGCTTTATACACATAAAATTTCTTTAACTGTGATTTTTTGTAAGCAAGCTTACAACATGCAAGCAAGAATGCAAGCAAGCATGCAAGCAAGTATGCAAGAAAGTATGCAAGAAAGCATGCAAGCGAGCATGCAATCAAGCATGCAATCAAGCATGCATGTCAGCGCTGCGAGGCTCCGGCGTTCCCACGCGACCTTTATTATTGCAGATGGTTTTCCTTCACCACCGTAGCTTCGGCTTGCTGGCCGGCTTCGCCAGCCAGTCTCAGCCGTGGCGGCGAGCCTTAAAACTACTTGCTCCTCAGCTCGCGGACCGCCTTGAGATGAAGGACGTCATCACCACAGACATTCTCCACTTATTCTCCCCAGAGGGACTAGAAAAGTGGAAAACGATACTAACGTTTCTATATCGAACGAAATGATAATAGCCCCCCATCCACTAGAGTTTATTCCTGCCGGAATGTCCAATTTTTATGGAATTAATTTTAGAGGATGGGCAAAGCGCGAAAGAATGACGGTGTTAAAATCTCTTCGTCCCATCCGTCGCGCCTACACGACGACGCGACAAGCAGGGACTTAGTTAGTGGCTTTTTGTGTTTTCTGTCGGTTTTGGATATGGCCAAGAGAAACCTACTGCCTCAGAAAATATAAAAGGCACGGATCTGTAAACCTCAAATAAATTGAAGGAGTACCTGTTACACTTAACTAAACAATAAATAACCAGAAAAATATACTACCGTTTCCACGAAAACCAATCAAATAACTCAAAGGAAGTCTGAGCAATATTTCTGTTTGTTATTTAACGATACAATTTATTAGGATTCTGTGTCATAATAGACAAAACAAGTCGCCAAAGAAAAAGCGAGAAAAAAATATTCACTATTCTTTCAGAATTCTCACGAACATTTATCGTTGTTACCCGTTGTTGTTGACCGAGCGACGAGCTCCAATTACAACCCTCACCAATTTGTTACTCTTGATTGAATTTGCAGTTACTCCACTAACAACAGCCTTATTTAAATTATTAAATTTTGAAGTGAAATGCATGAGATTCAGTTTTTTTGCCAAGACAGAATTTGTTAACACTTTGCGAATGTTGCTTGGAAGTCCCTTCAAGAAATATTCTTGGTAAATGCTTTTTAGCGTACACAACCCATGTATACAACCCTACATTAGCTGCCTTGGGGACGACTCCCATTAGTACCTATTGACCAGATGTACAGTACATAAGTGCTAACTCCTGGACTGTCTACCTACATTTACTTTTAATTTCTTATCTAAATTCGTATGATTGTATAGTTTTTAATGAGATATAAATATTCTCAAAATTTAACACATTGTACATATAGTTCACTTAATTCGAGAATGTATTCTATGCACATAATTGAAGTTGTCTTGAAAGCTGTTTGAGTTGCGCTGTATGCTACAAAGGTTAATTGCTAATAAAACTTATGTTACAAACCACTTGTGAGGAAACTACGTTTTGCGTTTTCCGACCTGTTACCACAATGTTGCAAAGTTAAATTATTCAGACGATACCCAACGAAACTAAGTTGCGAACATTTTTGATTTCAAACTGATTATTATTTTCAGAGCATTTGGATAAAATAAAATATATTTTTTCTGCGTACTCTCTAATTGACGCCATTTAATCTACAGTAGGATATACGAACTAACGCCTCATCTTTTCCTGCCTACACTGTCCCTTGAATGCACCTTTACTTTTTAATTACACCGGCTTGAGAACCCTCCAGGGTACTTGGCTTCTTTAAAACTCCGGTAACATTCTCAAGGTTATCTACAAACACCTGGTAGTAGACAGTCAAAAAAATAAGAAATCAAAAACGCACAAAAAACTGGGTCATACTAAAAGATTCCGGAACTGGCCTAAGTGGCCAGTTCCGGAAACTTTTAGTGTGGATTCCGGAACTATTAACAATATTTAAAAAGTAATTACAACATTTGACAATGGAACTCTTTGGCTGTAGAATGCAGTTTGTTTCACCTGACTGTCAATTGTTTTTACATTGTGCCGCTATTATAAAAATTGCGTGTCCATATTACCATAGATTTAACTCGGGAAAATTTTTGTAGTATGATTTTCTACGATTTTAAGTGTGATTTGACAGCTCAACAGAGCATCGCTCGGCTTCAATCTGCTTTGGGCGATGTAGCACCATGCAAGACTGCTATTTATAACTGGTATGCAGAATTCAAGCGCGGTCGTGTTAATCCAGTGACGAATATCGCGATGGATGGGGGCGTCCACCGCTGTGAAAAACAAAAACATCAAACACAAACAACACAAGCCGCTGTGCGTCGTATGATTGAAAGATTGAAACAGACAGGCATGTGACCTACCACCGGCTCCAAATATATCGGAGTATAGAATATAGTAATGAATAAAGAATTATAATGTGTATTAATACTTTCCTTGGTTTTCTATGGCGCTCTTTTCAACTACTTCATAAAAATATTATTTATTGCTTACTTTTTAGTTTTTTGCTAAAAATATTTTATTTCTTATTCATTTCGGAAACTTTTAGTGAGCCCCACGTATTAGGTATCTGTAATATTACAAAGGACACGCCCATTTTGAGTTGGTAAATCTAAGGTGATGATTTTGACTACTTGCGACGCTTCGAATAATTATGATGCTGACTTTAAATGTCAAAATCTATCTCATCCTATTTTATCAAGTAATAAATAAGTTACACTTCTAAACTTTAAGTTCTACTATTTTATTATAAGTTTAGACGAAATTGATTGTAGGTCGAATAATGGGTTTGTTCTTTACTGAACTCTCCAAATTGTGGTAACTTCCAGTCTTGTAACTTTCCTTTTGAACTTTAGAAGTTTGACCACCTTTTACGAAGTTAGATTTAGTTAGATTACAGAGATCCATTCATCACACCAATTCACTCACTGGCTTCGTCTCATTAGAGGCAGGGATAGTAATTTGGAGACTTATATATCGGAGTTCAGTCAGTCGAGAGGCATGACAAGACTTAGCACTCCGCTCAACGCTGAGACAACGAAACAGGTCACCTGGAACGAATACAGGTTGCTCGTGATTCTGTCTGTAGGGTTGCCATTTGGGGATTCCAGAACACATTCCAATTTCAGAGGTGCGAAACATTTTGTTTTGTATTTGCGCATTGATATTAAACATCAGAGGGATTTTTGCTGCAGTACCCGGCGACGACACAAGCCATTTTATTTATAAAGTACAAGAACTAAATTTCATATTTAACATACATATTCAACTTTATGTTTCTAGATATAAACACATCAAATGTGTCTATGACTCCAATAAGTTTGTGCGAGGCCGCGGTTAGACAATTTGTAACAGATAGGTTTTGTAATTAGCTCATTTTTATTATTCAACTTGAATATTTTTTTTTTGCTAGCTGGGTATTTCATAATACATACTAACAGTCAAATAACACTACATTTTTGTGGTATTGTGTTTCTTTTAGGAGTAAGGTTGCCAAATTTCCACGGGGTAGGGGACTATGTTTGACAGCGCGCTAGTGTCACATCAATGTTGCAAGCGTCTATAGGCTACGGTGGCTGCTTACCACAAGGCTCACCATATGCCATAATGCTTCTTTGCCAACCACTTGGCATAAAAATATAAAGGGTAAAAGGTGAATATTGCGCAGACCCCAAATAAATTAAGAAAGTCAAACTCAAGTCAAAGTCAAAATTTCTTTATACAATTTGGACACTTATGCAAGTCAATTTTGATGCCATCGGTTGAAGAGTCTACCAAAATAGACGAAGGAAGAAGTTAACCCGTATTCTCTGTCGACTAAAGATTTTTATTTTACGAATCATACCTTGTCAAGCAATTTACGAAATTATTTATTTTTTATTAATTTCTAATTAGGTGCTTGAATTCAAAGTTTCATGGATTTATCTTTGATACTGACAAAAAAATACCCATGCTGATTTTCAGACATTGTCACCCCATTTCCCCCATTTTTTTGAAAAACGCGTTTACTTATTTATTGATAGGAGAACTCCTGTGAAGTTTCGAATAAAATAGTCTAACTAACTTTTTTGCCCATCCGAACTTACATACTTAGGGTTGAATTTAAAAAATCTGGCCTTAACCCTTGTCTTTATCATAAAAGAAACCACTATGCAAAATTTCAGTTAACTAGGTCCAAGGGTATGGGCTGTGGGTTGATCAGTCAGTCAAGACTTTTCTTTTTACATATGTTTAGGTATTTAGAAAGATTTTACTTAAAAAAAAAAGATTACTACAACACTAAATGATTTAAAATAAAGATTTTACAATCCAATTAATATTAGAAGCACGAGATACAAGTTAATGACAAATTAATATTAAAATTATCGTCGCAGCCAAAGTGAGCGAGGCTCGTCGTGGGCTCGTCGCTGGCCTAGCCAAGCGCGACGCTCCCCTCTACGCGTCGCACCACCAACGCGGAATATTGACGTCACGGTCACAGGCCACGCCTACTTTAGCTTAGTTTTCAGCTAAATATATAGTATAGATTAAGACAACAACATGTTTAGTCAACCCTGCCATGATGTTTGAGTACTGTTTTGCTAAAGTGCAGCAAATTATTGGAAAAGAATGCGGTTCGATCCGATTCGAAGCGACTCCAAACTTTAAGTCTTTTCAAACGTGAAGATCTTTTAAAGCGCTCTTTGCACGGAATCACTTAAAGCTTCAAAGATTGCGCAGAAGGCTATTGGTATTTCCGCAAATAAAAAGAACGTCCAGTCGTTTTTAGGGTTCCGTACCCGAAAGGTAAGCCGGGTCCCGTTTTACCCTTTGGGTACGGAACGGAACCTTTTTTATGACGATGGGAAATCCATCTATCCATTATACCACACATGAAAGAACGTAAATATTGCCAAGAAAATAGTATAAACATTTCTTTTTTTTCCCATACAAATCACAGAGTGAATTAAGACATTATTTTTGACAAACTGTTTTACAGTTTGGCAGAAATTATAATATGACTTTGTAAACTGTAAATATTTAATAAATAAAATAAAAAAATCTGTATTCGACTGCCAATAACTTTTGACTAGCAGCTAGTATGATATCAAATCATAACTCAATAAAAAAAGAGATACTAGGAACTCCCGGTAGGCGTTATCCATCAATAAGCTCTTAAAACAGATAGTCATTCATACTTCTTATTCAGGAGAATGTGACGTTTCATTGATCATTATTTTGATCATAGATAATTTTTCATTAAATTATTAAAAATATCTGAAAACATTTAACAATGTTTAACTATTAGTATTATGTCGAGTATTATATGTATTTTAATATAAAAAGTACTTTGAATGAGTTTAATTTCAAATACCTACCTACATTGTAAAAATGGTCATTAAAATTTACTAATTTATAATTATTTTTGGTGTCCCTTTTTAATATGTTATCTAATTTTTTTACTTATTTGGGCTCTGCAGTGGTTTAGAATAATATATTTTCTATTGAAAAATCAATTTTCGAAAAGTATTGTTTGCCATTATAATGCTGGTATTTCATCTGAAAGATAGCTCCAAACTGCATTTTTGTAAAACTACGCTATTAGATTCTCCTCCCTCTTTAAAACCATAAGTGTAAATTAAAATATCTCGCCATAGTAATTTTAATCACGAATTAATCTTCCTATAATATATGATTTCTTTGCAAAGTCTGTTTACATCGCTTCAAAGTTAGGGCTGAAAAATCAACAAAATGTGACAATTTTGACGTAAATCAAGTGAACGCCCTTAATTTACCTTATAAGTAAGTGACCGGAATCAGTTGATCATTAATGGCCGGTTTCATCTAAGCCGGTTTTAATAATATAGGTAACTACGGACAGGTAACGGTAGAATTTAGACATATTTTGTCATTTGTATAGGATATCTGGCAAAATCTTATCACTAGTAAGCCAAAGAAGGGCCAACGTGAAGATAGATTAGTACCGACCATTAATCGTTCACTGGAAGTTTCTAAAAGACTGATCGCCGTTTTAAAACAATATAAATTTCACTGGCAATTTTGCTGAATTTTATTAAATAATCAATTACGTCTCTCAAATTTATCTTCAAAGCAAAGTGAACTCCAAATTACCTACTACTCAAAAAGGTAGATAACGTTTGACTTTATTCACAGGTTTGATATTAAGAACTTTTAATTGGCACAATCCAATGAGTTGTAAACTATTAATAAATGTAAATTGAAATAGCCAACAATCTGTTTTGCGATCACATCTTTACACCAATAGGCATTTCTATTGTAGTTGTTAGATGATATAATAAACACTAAATAACGCATAATTAACACTCCCTGTGCTAGGTGGAGTGTGACATACTCCACTCCGATTACAAATGCAATAATTTTAAAACAATAAAAGCACCGGTTTTGGGTTTCTCAGTAGCTGGAATTACACTGTTGCTGCTCCGATCAGTGTTGCTAAGTCAGTCTGGGGGCCATAACCAAGAGGCAGTACGACCCTAAAGCGCTCGTGGGCATCGCTTAACCCACCTCGAACGGCGCATTCATATAAATTACTGATTTGAATTTGAAGTATTTCGTTTTAAAATATGTGTGTCGAGCATTTTTAATGGAATGAAACTCATTACCATTATTATTGTATGTGAATAATGTCTCAAATGAAGATCTGTAATAATGAACACATACGCAGCAAATCACTGGTTCTTTGTTTTTAATTAATAAAAATGTTTAAATACATACTATTCATTTGAAATATATAAAATACTTAACACGTCAACTGTCGCTGCATCACATATGATACAATTATATACCCAATCCCACGTTCATGCTTTACATGTGACGCAAGTGGGTATACGAAATTAATGTCTTTTATTTTCATGAACGTCGCAGTTACATTAAAAAATATCACAAGGACGTCTAAGCTAGATAGCTAGATATTGAGGTAAATAAATATCAAATGATCAGACAAGTTTTTATTATAAAAAAAATTAAGCACTAATTATTAACAAGTAATTATATCTGTGTATTTATAATTACCAAATACTTAATTTCCTCTAAAAATGGATGATCTGCCATTTTCGTTATTTTTACATTTTGGGGTATATCACACCCCACCTAATACAGGGCGTGACTATTAGTCACCTGGTACAGGGAGGGTTAAACAGTGACCTACTTCAAAATAAGGTTAAGACAAGACCCCATCTAACAGGAGTTGGGTAATGATTTATAATTCGATCGCATTATACTCCGTCCACCAATCCGTATTGGGCAAGCATGGTGGACTACTTCTGACTTACCTTTGATGACAAGGAGAGGCCAGTGGGTTACAAAGGCTGTTATGATGAAACTCTGTCGTAAATATTAGGGGTTTAAGTATGAAATTGCCGTTTTGTATGGAGAATTTAACGAAAATAAATTTTTCCATACAAATAATTATATATGCGATTTCTTAAGGAACCACAAATCTTAATTTTCTGTAATTTTGTGGATATATTTAGACAACATGAAGCTATAGGATGGTTAGAGAAAAATTTTGAGAATTGATACCTGTAAAATAAATATTCATATTTTTATACCGGAGACGGACACCTCTTAGACGAGCTGTTTTTGAAGATTTATTTCTAGTGAAAGAAATAAAAAAAAGAATATAATTTTATACATAAATATAAGTCCTTGTAATGAAGTTTTAAATAAAAAAAGAATAATGGACATTGCTATTGTATTAAAGGAATTATACAGTAATGAATAATGAGGAAAAAATCGGCACTTTCATACTTTAACCCCTATTATGTGGTAGACATCGTCGTTTAAGAAACATGTTTATGTTGGCATAAAATTGCACAATGGGCATTATAGCTAAGAGCGACCTTTTCTGTCAAAAGCCATCATCTCCTGCTTTTTTTCATATAATATCTGGCACAAATCTTCAAATCTTCTGCTGTCTTTCCGTCTCTTTATCCTTTAAACTCGTGATGCGCAGAGATTTTTTTTTAAATAGTCAAGGTACCTAAATCCAAAAAATCCCCGACTGTCCCCCTCATAGTATCTACATAATTGTTGAAAATCTTAGTTTGACGTTACCAATGCACTTCACTAAATTTTATAACAAATCCTTTACCGTGCAGGGTTCTCGTCTGTGGAATGCATTACCTGTCGAAATAAGACGAGACTACAATCCTTGAATACGTTTAGGAAGCTGGTAAAGGAACACTATTTATCATTATAGCTGTTTTATGTAGGTATTTATGTATGTAATAATTTATTTATTTTATTTATTAATTTATGTATGTATTTTATATTTATGCATGTATTTATAATATATGTATGTACTTATTAGTAGTTTTATATAGTGTATTAGTATTTATGTTTATACATTAAATTATCAGTAGGTTGCTACATCGTCATCTTCCCATTTTATTTTATGTAAAATTTCTAGCCATCCTAAGGTTGCCTGGAAGAGATCGCTCTTAGCGATAAGGCCGCCCATTGTCCATTACACTTGAAATGTTATAAAAATGTACTATTTTTGTGTCGTTGTAAAATAAAGTTTATTTCTACTCTATTCTATTCTATTCTAATTGTTATAATATGAAAAGTTCTGGGCTGGCAACTCCAGTCGCCATGTTTATTTTGGTTTATCAAAGGTTAATTAACATATATATCTATTACGAGGCTAACATACAAATCCACACTCGCCTAGTAACACGCGTTACATTCTAAACGATGTCTATTTTAAAGGATTTGCTTTTAATTTCTCTACTACTGGAGCCACTTTCAAACTCCCTCTTATTTATTAATTCTTGTCAGTCTACCGGGTCAAGTTTCCCATCTCCGCTACATGAAATATATTCTTATCTGCCGTTTTTAAATCCATTCAGGAAAGCTCCTTAATACCGCGGTAAAAATATTACCTTACAAGAAAGATAACTTTGTGAGTGACTCCAAAGACTTGCGTTTAAACTCTTGAAAAGGTCACGATGTTATCAAAAACGTTTTAAAAATTGTCTCCTTTAAAGATATCTTCAGAAGTCACGTCTGCCGGTTCAGAATTAAGTACGTAAATCCTACTTGATTCCGCGAAGTATTTCCATCTTGGAAATATTTCGACGCATCGAATCCTATAGAAATATGGCAGTAGCATCGTGAATTTGTACACTTCGATAAACCCGATATTGGGAGATAGTTCTGTACCTATATACCTACATCCTACATACTTACGACAGACGGGTGGCTTACACCGATCGGATTTCACAAGACGGAACTGCGAAAATTACCTTAAGGTGTTATGTTTATTAGTACTTTGGAAAGCGCCTTACCGAAAAATTTAATCTAAAGTTGTTATTTTTTAACGAAATCATTCAATGAAAATACGTAAATCGGAAAATAATAAATGTTGCATCTTTCTTTCTCCTCTTTTTTTATTGGGGACAACTGCCATCTTTTGCCTGCAGGGTCCACTAGCCAGACTAGATTTTTCTTCATGCTACGGAAGGCACCCCGTACGGAGATTTTAGAGTATTGGTTGTCGAATTTTGTTTGTACGTTCAATGAAGGTTTAGTTAGGTAATTTTGGTTGAATGTCCTTTCAGACCGGCAATCTGTCACTATTTCGAGGCACTTAAAATGCGACTTACCAACGGTTGCACCAAGTCATACTTCTTACAGTTTCGTAAAAGATGAACGTACTCGTATGTTTGAAAATGGAACAACCATTACTATTAATTAAGTTGACTTTCATGTTACTTTAAAGCTGACACCACACCGCGGACGGGACGGGACATCAATGTGTGCGTGGCGAATGTGTGGCTGTCTCGAAGAGCGGGACGGCGCGGTGTGACGTCCTCGACGTTTCCTATGTTAGGCAGGTCGGCAACAAGTGCCGTAGGTCCGGCGTGACGCTGTACGCGACGTACAAATGCTTACTATGGAAATACACTATATTCATAAATTTTATTAAGTACTACCATCGGAGCTCATAACAGTTAGTGATCATATTTTTTTTTTATTAATACTGTTACTACCTTGTTGCTTACAAAAACAGTGCACTCCGCCTAGTCACAAAAAAAATAACCCTAACCTAGTTCATCTATATTTTAATCACTTGACGTCCATTCGCATTGAGCTTGTGCGAGAAACTGATCGCAGATTGCGTTGGAAGCCATCGCAAACTTGCACTGCGTGGGCCGCGTCCAGCGTCTGCATTCAGCTGACGCCACAACGCTCAGCATCACGCCCACATTGACGATGGCCCGTCCCGTGTGGGGACAGCTTTAGAAAAATTGTAAAACTTAAAACTTGGACCGTTATTGCCCCCAAACGTTACCTAAAATTACTTCGGTCAATATACTCATAGTTGCCAACCGACAGATTCATACTCAAAAATCTGGAGTGGTCTCCCCTTGACTTTCTCGTATACCAGAAACGACTCAAAAGTCGATAGAAACCTTATATTTTGATGTCAATATGTATGTTAAATTTTGGACACCCATCCGAGTCCTGACCGCGCACTTGGTTGGTTAACTTTCGTGATCAACGGCTCAAAAGTTGATAGAAACCTTATATTTTGATGTCATACTAAATTATTAATAAATAAGTTTAAGCATACTCAAGTTATATTGCGAGTTATCGTGCTAACGCACAGACACACACACAGACATAATACCAAAAACGCAGAATTCATGGAGGTCCAAAACGTGTAAATCCGTCATAATCTGAAAGTTGAATTTTTTGCCTATTACAAGATACTACGTATACGAGAAAGTAAAAAGCTGTCAAGTTTGAAATAAATCAACGTAAATTTCAATCTAACATTTTTTGTATTAACCCTTTTCAATTGTGGTGATAAAAACAGAAGGTAATAAAACAGCAGGTAAAAAAAATACCTGTTGCTTAGTCATAAGTTACCAAAAACAAGTACTCGGTATGGTCTGGATCCAAAAGTTTTCACATATTTTCCGTTTTGTGAGGGCCCGCTGCGTTGGCACGGGAGTAATATTTTATTTTTTCGTATCGTGACATGGGTCATGACAGGTATTTTGAGTCTCAATTGTTTAACAACATGCTTTAGGTTACGTCATCGGTTGACCTGAGGGTTAACCAATCTATCTCGAAAAGCTAACGTTTGTGAGAATATGAACATTAATGTTTGTTCAGGAATCATGGATGACTTAAGTAAGTTTATTTATAAAAATATATATTATTTACTATAGCCAGCTGCCCCAACTTAAAACGGGTGTAATAATGAAGGAACCTGACAAATTTTGAATTTGTACGTTTATTTGGTGTTTATGTATATAATGTGTTTTATAGTAGAAAAAATACTTGAAATACACAACGTCAATATTTTTGAAGATCTACAAAGTCTTCTTCATTCTTCTTTTATATGGAGATTTTTATTTAAAATATAAAAAATGCAAAATAAAGCTGCGACCGCCATCTATTTCGAGCGGATGTCTGGTAACTAATACCTTCTACTAACATCACCGTGTGTGTAAGCCACAGAACAGATAAAAGAGGTAAGTAATTAACTTGTCACTAAGTAATTTAAAAAGTGACAAAAGCTATTAATGACAAGTACTAAACCAGAGTAAACGATGCATTATTAGTACTAAAGAACATAATACAAGTTCTTAATGGTACTTAGTTTGGGCTAGATAAAAACTAAAATACATTAAGTAAACTTTAAAGCTTCATAATTGTTAGACATTTAGGTTTAATCATCATCATCATCAACAGCTCATATAATGTCCCATTAATGGCCATGTATTTTTTGTAATTCCCTAGGAGTGTTCTTGGTATCATACAGGTGGTTGACCGTAAAATGTAATGCCAAAAGTTAAAGCGGTATGTTGATAGCAAGACAATAAAATGCAGAGGCACAGCAAATAAAATGGAAGCAGGAGAAAAAAGTAGAAGAATCCAGGGGAGACGGGGGGACTAAGAGGCAGTGGGTAATAGGGTCCCTTCAATATGGCGGAAACAAACTGCGATTCGAAATATGTCTGTGTGGTATGGGATTTACGTTTGTACCCTTATCACACCCTTGACCGCTAAAACACTTGCGCCATCTGGAGCGACACTTGAGTGATTTGGTTAATATCAATGCAAAAACGGAACTTTAAACTGCATCATGTGTATAAACATTTATGATTTTCGTTGTTTATTTATTGTGATGGTATAGTATAGTGGGTAAACTTAGAGGAAATCACTTCATTTAATTGTTCTTCTGTGTTATTTGGGTTATAATTCAGACTTTATTTAAAAACTGTCATTGGGGTAATCCGAGTCAATAGACCACCTTTGCTCTGATTACGTACCTAAGTATTAGAAATAGTATAATAATTATCCTCTTTCTAATACATAGGTTAAAATAGTAAAACATTTTTCTTTTTACAATCGACTAATAACAACGTCCAAATCAACTGTGGTTAAGTTACAGACAGCGACTGAAAGTATTAGACTGAGCATGTCACTGTACTCAAGAATCGGCTGATGAACAGATTTTATTCGACAAGAGTAACGACAGCGAGACCATATGATCTTGTTACTCGGAATGAGCGTAGAGATAATTCCTTGTGTACGATATGTTTGGAACAGGGAAAATCAAGGGAATTTTTCCACCCCATGAGAGTTAGCCAACTCTCATTGCCCATACACGTGGGCAATGAGAGTCAACACAACACTTTTGTTTTTTAATTATTATTAAGAAACTGGTTATGACAGACAGCACCTTCTTTCGTTTTTTGATTGTTAATTAGTTTAATAAGATTATTATAAATTGCCATAATAAAGGAATGAGTATTGTGATCGAAATAAACACTTTTCTTTAAGTGTCACCCATTCCTCCCATCTCCCTCTCGCAAATGTTCGTTCCACTTGGACATAAAAAAGCTATGACCTATCAATGTTTAGTTGTACTGCTTGAAAAAAAAAAGATTAAAGTAAGCTGAGATATGTATGTGTGTATGGTGCCGGCATTGACGCACATAGAGACTGCGGATCAAAGTCAAAGTGAGTCATAATTTCATTGTTCATTTAGGTACAATTTGTACGCTTATGAAAGTCAAATTTCATACCATTCGTCCACGAGTGTACCAGGAGGCCTTGTTCTGAGAAGAACCGATAAGAAACTCACCAAGCTTGTTCCTTCCTTTACAGTATTCATATTATAGATTCTGATAGAGCCATAATTCACTAACAACTAAACATAGCAGTAAAATAAAGGGATGGATTGATGCGAGCAGCGATGGGCCGATCGGGTTGCAGATCTTTGGGGTCTATGTCCAACTATGTTTATTAATCTAAGAGTCTTCCAGATGTTGCAGCACAATACCTATATTTCTCATCGTGTGTTGCCTTCAATATGTATGAAAATTTACAATAACCATACATATTTTATGGTTGGCTGAAATGATGATGGTATAATATAAACTAATTATAAATCAATTTTTATAAAAAAATAGCATTTTCTCGTATATCTAATTTAAACACACTCATGACTAGCGTGCGTGCAGTAAAAATATTATACTAGTGGTAGGGAATGATGCTAAAATGTACTTTAATGAATAAAGAAACTTGTTACTTTCTTGTCACAGAGTACTCTGTGTTTCTTGTATACGTAGTATAGAGGAAGACTTGTAATCGCAACAATCGTCAAAAAATTCGACTTACACGTTTTGAATCACCCTGACTCCAAAAATACCTTTTTGCTACCAAATTTAACATGCGTGTATAACATCAAAATATTAGGTTTCTATCAACTTTTGAGCCGTCGATCACGAAAATTAAGCAACAAAGTGCGCGGTCGGTACTCGGATGGGTGACCAAAAATTTAACATGCATGTATGACATCAAAATATGAGATTTCTATCAACCTTTGAGTCGTTTCCGGTATACGAGAAAGTCAAGGGGAGACCACTCCCGATTTTTTTAATTTTGAAGGCGGTTTTTTTTTATGTTTTAACACAAGGTGGTAAACATGCTGCTGAGATAATTAAGAGGGTAGCATTTAATTAACCCGAAAACAGTTATTGATTACCAAAAACTTCACCATTTTAATCTAGGTATTTATAAAAACACTCACAATGGTTTTGTGGAGCTTTGCCTTTCGCTGCCGCGACACTCTCACTGGGTTCGTGCTTTGTTGTGGTCGCAGTTCTAACCTAATCCAACTGAACACGATTTGGTGATCATTTGCTCAAATTGTCTTTAAATATTTTTTTGGTATTTAGGTAGTATATTTTTAATTAAGTTAGTTTCTAGTTTTAATTATTTGTTTTTATTAGGAAAATATGACAAGAGGAAGCACTATGAAAAGGTACGTCTTCTAAACTTAATGGAAAATACTGTTCCATTCGTGCACGTCCGACCTTTTCCGTTTATGCAAAGATTAGTGAAAATGTAACGGCTTAAAAGATTTTAATTCCCAAATCCTACCCGAAAGAAAGCTTTTGCAGAATATTTTCAGCGTTATCTTTGTTTTATTCCTTTAGTCGTGTGTTTCAAATACCCACAATTTTATTTTCATTGTGAAAATAATGTAAAGAAACAAAACCACAATCGCGATTGATTTTTATAAGACGCGAAATACATTTTTTTTTGTCAAATATAGCCCTGCCAGGTATGCAAGTCCTACAAAGTAACGTGCTTGCCTAGAAGTAATGTATTCACTCTAGCTTTTGATTTTTATTTATTTATTTCTACATGACAATAACAGAATGAAAAATACAAATACCTACCACGAAAACCTTTAGAGGTTTATCTGTGTAGGAGAGCTGCACTTTATAATTACAATGTTGGTGAAAGTTTAAATGTAGGCACTTACAAAGATAAGTTATGACTATTTAAATAATATCTCTTCAATTTATATTTAGACTTAGACACAGCATTATTCAAATATAAGTTTTGCAAATTTTCAGGCAATTCATTTAAGTATTTTGGAACAAGATAATCTAATTTTCTTCTACTATGCACATTTTTAAATTTAGGCAAAGTGATTTTTTTTTAATAATTATACAATTGTCTCAAGTTATCTTTTCGTTTATATTCTATTAGGTTATAATTTTCTGTACATTCCATTAATATAGTATATTTTATTTAGCTTTGAAGGCTTAACTCAACATAAAGATAACACATCAACATGTCAACATGCAATGAATTTCATTCCTTAGCTATGATGATTATTTATCTCCATCTCGGTCTTTAAAGAGATTGTTTGATACATGTTAAGATAATGGATGACTGTCCATGCTAACATAATAATATTAATACTATGGTAAGTGGTGTGCTAAATTTCTCGATACTAATAGTTCGGTCGTCGTTAGGGTTCTATAGCTACGGGAACGATGTTAAATAAATGTATATCATAGTAGGTAATTATTCTGGTTCTAAAAAGCAATATTGTATAGTTGTACAAAAAAGCACTGGATTAACTCAAGAACTTGTGTTATGTATTATCGATTACTGACAAATATGGACTATAATTCAGATATTTTTCTAAAAATTAACTTAAATATAATAAACAGCTGTGATATACATACGAACATTAAGGTTGACGACCTTAAATTTTTTTTGGTAAACTAAACCTGGTGTTCGTGGTTACCGTTGCCTATAGACACTTGCAGTAGGTATTATTAAGGGTAAATCACTTAACACTGCAAGTGCGTTACAATCCTGGGGACTAAGATGATATGCCTTCCATGCCCAGTAATTACACTGGCTACCTTTCCCTTCAATGCGAAACACAGCGAACTGCTTCACAGCAGAAATAAGAAAGGCGGTGTTACCTACTCAGACGACCCTACATATGGATCTACTACCCAGTAAAAGCTACGGGAACGACGTTATGGCATATTATATATTATGTCATGACATAAACTGAACACATGTATGGCGAAATGGTGGTAGGGCATTTGGCGACGTAAAATTACTGCAAAGTCCATTTAAATAAAGAGATTTTTCATTTTATTTCATTTCAGTGTTATTGGCCACTCATTGGCTACTGGCATTTTGGCAGTCCCATCTCTACATAATAAAGTCTATTCTAAATTAAAATAAATATAAATATACTTACCAACTTAATAAATTGCATACCCTACGCAGTTAACGATGTTTCAATTGCCGATCCAATTAATGACGTAATGATGGTAGCGAAATTATGCGCGCAATTTGCTCCAGTCGGCATCGAAGGAAAAGTACCTACGCTAATTAACTATGCTGACCAATAAATATTTCCCTTTTAACGAACCCAGTATTCCTTTTTTTATTGATCATCAATTAATAAAACTATATGCGGTTGTTTCCTTTTCATGTATCTAAATACAGGGTGCACTGAAAAAAATTTTTGATTGCTTTAATAAACATCTTGTTTGATATGATTACCATCTTGACTGTATATGAGCCTACATAGATCTTGACTGTTGCAACTAAGACAACTTTATTGAATTATTATAGTTTCGTCAACTAAGTAATGTATTGGTTTATTCAACGATAGATATTTACTTCAACTAAGATCTTGCTTAGTGTAATAAACAAAAAGTATCACATTATCTAAATTTACCGTTGGTTCAACTAAGATCTTGATCGATACGTTTGTCAAACTTTGTCAGATTAATCAATATCATTTGTTATTACAACTAAGATCTTGCGTCAAGTAACATAAAAAAACTAATTAGTTCAACTAAACTCTTATTTGAAATAAACAAGAAACATTATCATAATTATGAAAGTGAATGGTTGTCACAACTAAGATCGTGCATCAAATAACTAAAAGTAACTGTTTAATTCAACTATCCTTTTATTTGAAATAACCTTAAAGAATTGTCAGATCAATGAAAGTCATTTGTTGTCACAACTAAGATCTTGCATCAAATAATTAAAAGTTACTGATTGATTCAACTAACCTTTTATTTGAAATAAACAAGAAGCATTATCAGATCAATGAAAGTAATTTGTTGCTACAACTAAGATCTTGCATCAACTAACTAATTAATTTGACTATCCTCGTATTCGAAATAGTCAAAAAACGTTGTCCTGTTAACTACCAGTGTTCTTCAATTCACTTTATTTTCTTTTGCATAGTAACAAAGTGACTTGGTTATTATAAAGATTGTCAATCATCTCCTGATTTTTGTTTCCACTAAGATCTTAACTATCTTCGTATTCGTAAAAATCACTGAAGGCGCCACTTTCACCGAATACGAAGATAGTTAAGATCTTAGTGGAAACAAAAATCAGGAGATGATTGACAATCTTTATAAAAGACAAGTCACTTTGTTAATGTGCAAAAGACAATAAAGTGAATTGAAGAGCACGGATAGTTAATAGGAAATTCGTGACTATTTCGAATACGAGGATAATCAAATTAATTAGATATTTTTAAGTTATTTTTTTTTATAAAATCCTATGCACCAATTTTGTGTATAAGGCATAGTCGCGTATTTTTAGAAGGTATCACTACATTTATCTATAGCTTTTGTTAGAAGTTGATATCAAAACTGCTACCAGGGGCAATTTTTAACACTTGCTATATACCTACTACTTGGAATGATTATGTAAAAATGTAATGATACCTTCTAGAATACTGAACCGGCGTGCCTTAGAACATTGGTATACAAAATTATATAAAAATCCTTAACAAATATTCTTTATTTAGCGCAGAAGAAATAAAACTCGTGTCTATAAAATAGAATAGATTTATTTGGTCAAAGGTTCACAGATATATGATGTTACAAAAATGCTTAAATCCCTTGTACATTTCACCCTAATAACGTAGTAAGTAATAAGCTGCATTGAAGTGTTAACATCCATAATAAATTATTAACATTGTGGTAAGTATTAGTTTATTATTAATCTATTAGTCAACTATTAGTAAACCGAATAAATCTATTAGTAAACCGAAATACCGCAAAAAGTTAACATTTCTGAAGCTGTCATACGCACATTGCCGTGAAGTATATGATCCATAGCTAAAGTACATGGCTGATTCCTATAGTCAGGACCGTACTCAAAGGTTTGATTTCTGTTATTGAGTTCAGTCAATGAAGAGAGCTTAAAATGTCTTAAATACTGAAGAAGTACAAATTGAATCACATATTTAGCAACACCTTCTAGAATGTCATGCATACAGTCGACACCTATTTGATTGAATAAGTCGAAATCTTGAACACCAAACCAAACACATTTTTCTTTTATACCGTTACTGATGGATTACCTCGATGAAGATCAGATTCGTAATCGGATAAAGTGCGTAATAAATCCTGGTCTTCCAAACATTAAGTTTTCATAACATGCTTTTTTTAATACCCGTCTATGGTACCTTCCTTCCTGTTCTGTTTGAAGCATTTGAAGTGCGACCTCTCCTTTAAGGAAACAACTACAATGCTTGGGTCTTGTTGAATTTCAAAGTTTGTTAAATTCAGGTCCTGTAAATAAAAATAAGGTCAGTGCATCACTTTAATGTAGGCTAATATTTTATTTGAATCTGCGTAGGCAAACTTCGCTCATATTTTAGGGTTTCAATATTTAAATATTGTTACTAATTCGATAGGTGTCGTATTTTTAGTTTTTTAATATTTAAATATTGTTACTCATTAAATAGGTAAGTATATTTACATACACAAAAACTTACCGATATAGGTATATCATTATTATGAAATTCATTCTTCCAATTCCTCCAACAGCTCATGAAGAGGACCCTCTGCCCTGTCTTTTTTAAGTTTAATTAAAATTTAAAAGGGACGTCAACACTTCACTAGACTATTAGGTACCTAGCTCTTTTACGTAACAATTTACCACTTAGTACGCGTTGAGATCCACTGATTAGAGATATTATCTAGATCTGTATCTATAATGAATGACCAATGACTATTATTATAGAGAGTAGGTACTGAGTGATTGCAGAGAAAAAAAATGTACCGCTGACTATGGCGTCGCCAAGACTTCTAAGGTAGTGAGCGGAGCGCGGATGGTGCGCGGGGGAAGTTTGTTCGATTGGTGGACACTGCAAAGTGTTATTCAATTAGATCACTTCTCTTGTTTAACTCAAATAACCACATATTTTAATCAACCGAGATCTTTATTGAAACTAATAACATAAATTATGTGACGCTAACAAGTTGCTTTGTTACCAGGAGCGTACCTAATTATTTTATTTGATCAATTCTTTCTTAACTTAAATAAGCACACATTTAAATGAACCATGATCTTTTTTAAAATCAATAATATAAAGTATGCGATGCTAACAAGTTGCTTGTTACCACGAAGATACCTAAATATTTAATTTGATCACTTCTCTTATTTAATGCAAATAGGCACATATTTTAATCAACCATGATCTTTGTTAAAATCAATAATATAAAGTATGTGATTCTAACAAGTTGCTTGTTACCACGAAGATACCTAAATATTTAATTTGATCACTTCTCATATTTAATGCAAATAAGCACATATTTTAATCGAACATGATCTTTGTTAAAATCAATAATATAAAGTATGTGATCCTAACAAGTTGCTTGTTACCACGAAGATACCTAAATATTTAATTTGATCACTTCTTTTATTTAATGCAAATAGGCACATATTTTAATCGACCATGATCTTTGTTAAAATCAATAATATAAAGTATGTCAACCAAACAAGTTGCTTGTTACCACGAAGATACCTAAATATTTAATTTGATCACTTCTCTTATTTAATGCAAATAGGCACATATTTTAATCAACCATGATCTTTGTTAAAATCAATAATATAAAGTATGTCAACCGAACAAGTTGCTTGTTACCACGAAGATACCTAAATATTTAATTTGATCACTTCTCATAATTAATGCAAATAGGCACATATTTTAATCAACCATGATCTTTGTTAAAATCAATAATATAAAGTATGTCAACCGAACAAGTTGCTTGTTACCACGAAGATACCTAAATATTTAATTTGATCACTTCTCTTATTTAATGCAAATAGGCACATATTTTAATCAACCATGATCTTTGTTAAAATCAATAATATAAATTGTGTAATGCTAACAAGTTGCTTGTTACCTGAACATATCTAATTATTTGGTTTTAAAAAGAGGAGGTAGTAAAATTAAACAAAAACATGAAACGATGCTCAATGTAACAAAGATCTTTGATTACATTAAGGAAGTCCATAATTGTCGAAATGAATAAAATGTATTTGTTCTGGCAATTATGGTACCTTGTTTATAACAAACATATTAATAATTATTACATACATTTTGATGCCAACTAAGAGAAATCGTATCTTAGTTGGACTACTTTTTTTTCAGTGTGTAAAAGACATGAACAGTCAAACGAGAACCATGTATTCTCCTCACCATCATAACATTTTTCTTCCTTTAGACTATACCTGGGAAATTGATAGTTACGATTTTATTGAAGGTCAAAGTCATAAATTATTTTTTTCATTTTTTTATGAAAACGTATTCTATACATTATTTCTTAATTATTGTCCAAAGAAACATTATCATTTTTTTAGTATTTCATAACAAAAAATGGTAAAATGTCCACGTGGACATTTTACCACCTTTCTTATTTCTACTGTGAAGCAGTTTGCTGTGTTTCGGATTGAAGGGAAAGGTAGCCAGTGTAATTACTGGGTATGGAAGGCTTATCATCTTAGTCCCCAGGATGGCAACGTACTTGTACTGCAAATGCAAAAAACACCAACCAGGTGGGCAGCAAGCTTGTTTGCCATCTCGAAATATAAAATAAAAGGAGATACCTGTAGGCGGCCTGTAGGCTACAATCCCCATACAGGAAGTTCTTTCTCAAAAATCAGTCATCAGCAGTGTAGTCATTATTATTATCGACTGACGTTAAAAGTTTTTTTTTTGTTTCTAAAATCGTTTTAAGAAGGATATCGGTCAAAACAAATTTTACCTGATATTCGCAGTCAAAACTCGATTTGACAGGTTTGGACAATTCGCTGCAACAAATATAATAAATAGACGTTAGAAAAGAGGACCTTAGTGGCAATATCCTGAAATATTACTTAATTAACTTCGTATTTATTTTCCTCCTAACAGACAGTTCAGTCATACAAAATTAATGTCTCCATGGCTAACATGAGCCAGTAACATAAATCTTTCACAACAAACACCGTTTGCAAATTGGATAGGAGGGGTTGTGATAGCGTAATAAATTACGATAGTTAATCATTTTGATGTTTTCAAATACTTTAATTAAATGTAGATGAAAAGTAGTTTTTATAGTAAGGATAGCAAAGACAATCATAGGTATATTTTAAGTAAAACTTTTTTTACGGTTTTAGACGCGTGTTTTCGTTAAACTTAATAATAACCCAAAAATATACGAGTTAAATCTGTATAAGATGTTTGATTTAATATTTGGTAGTGATCACAGAAATCTAAGAGAACGTTATAATTATTTGTAAACTAGCTGTGCCCGCGACTTCATCCGCGTAGAATCTACCAAAAGAAAAAAAAAGTAGTCTAAGTTACTTCTTATTACGCCAGCTACCTGCCGAAAAAAATCCCTTAAAAATCGGTCCAGCCGTTTCAGAGATTAGCCGGAACAAACAGACAGACAGACAAAAAATGTAAAAAATGTTATTTTGGTGTATGTACAGTCGACCAAAGTGAATCATGACCCACCTTAAGATCATTTTCCTACAGTCACTCAATACAAAGTAGGTTGAAATTCGCTTGAACATACATTTCTTAAGTAACGAACCTGTTATCAAATTATTAGACACTGACATTGTCTAATAAATATGGCCTTTTAAAAAATTTTCAACTACTACTTGACATCTGACACATAAGTCATAACGTAATTTTATTTTTAAAAATGTAATAGTTATTCGTTTTTCTCAATAGTGAAAAGAGTTTAGATTATGAACGGGATCTTATTTGAAATTCTAATTGAGACTTTAGTGCAGTGACAACAAAGATTAAAATTGCATAGATCTCTGACCCGTAGTGACACATTATTATTCATATTTAAAACGTACTAAGTGCAACACGCATGATAGCGAAGAAAACCTAACTAAATTTATGATTCTAAAGGAATGATCGGCCAAGTGGGTCATGATTCAGTTGGTTCGACTGTACCTTATATATATTCATATGCATGTATTAAAAAACGGTTATTTAAATATTACAAACAGACACTTCAATTTTATTTATATGTATAGATTAAATGTATACATTTCCACGCTCACACCAATTCTATATTATTTTAATCTGACCCTTATGAAGTACTAATCATTAAAACATGTTTTATGGATTCTAGACAACGGACAAACGAGTGATGTATCTGCTCCTTATAAGGGTGCAAAAGTCAAACGAAGAAGAGCCTTTTAGCCGGCATTTAATTTTGTAAAACCAACTACGATTAACACTATATGTATGTGCAAATGCCTTAGTTAGAGAGAAGGCGGAAGCTAATAAAAGCTAAAACACGCTTCTAACACACAACGGTGCTGCACGCAAAATTTGTACTACGTTGAACATCACGCCGTCAATAGCAAAGGTAATGCTGCAATAGAATTGACTCAACTCAACACTCTACACGTTTCATCCAGCCACGTCTGGTTTTAACAATATGTCTCAGCCCTAAGAAAGCAATGCAGCGATCCTTTATACTTTCTGTGGTTTTAAGTGATTTGTATTTTAACAATGAAAACTGTTATACTGTTACCTTTTTTTCTATACACAATAAACAAATCTCGAACGTAGTATAGAGGAAGTCTTGTTTGGAGTAATTTCGCAGGACGTCTCTGATAAGTTTCTCTACGTCACCGAGGTTTCTTAGTGAAGGTGAGTAGCTAGGTGGGTCCTGAGAGGATTCCTGACCGGTGAGCCTCTTCTTCGAAGGAGTCTCTGCACCGATTAGGCACTCGAGTCGAACGGTGCACCTGAGGGTACCTCTAGAGGCTCGGCCCTTGGCTCAAGCGTACCTTGTGAAGGAGGCATAGTCTACGAGAAGCGCCCCGGTACGTATACCGGTTGCAGCTACCCATGACCACGACTTTAATATCAACTTTGCTGAACTCACCAATGACAATCAGCTCCTATCGGTATCAAACTAAACTGCTTTCTAGAAAACTGATTACTGGCCACTCCAGCCTATATAAAAGAAACTAATTACTGCATCACTTGACCCGTAACATCGTTATAACATCACAACCCCAATCTCAGAGTTTCACAAGTGCGGTTCAACCGAACTAGTTTGTTTCTGAACGGAAATTGTTTCTGTTAGATTATTATCGCAGTGCGGTTTCATTTCGCTCTCGAGTCTGTATTCGTAAGGATGGATTTGACGTGCTTCCTGATTGGTGAAGTGGGATATGTTCATGTTCAGTAAATATTTGCGGGCACGTTTATGTTCAGTAAAGATGTCCTGTGTCAATCAGTCTAAAACGAAACAAAATGTCAAAACGACGAACAATTGAGCAAAGCTATTTTTTGTTGTGAGTGCCGACTTCAAATCACGAACCAGTGAAGTAGTCTAGAATTGAATCACGAGCGTAGCAAGCGAGCAGTGATTCATTAATTGCTCGTGATAAAAAAAAGTTTCGTTTTAGAAAAAAAGATTGTTTCTGTTCAGCTCTCCAGCGAGAAAATTTTTGTATTTTTTTTTTATTTTTTTTTACATAGAATGGGTTCACTCTTGGCAACACTCTGTGCAGGAGAGCTAAGAAGAAGCCGAAGATGGAGCGAGTTTACCCAGAAGATGCCTATTCACTCTAACCTTGAATAGAGCGAGAAATACAAGACGATAATAAAATACATATTTATTACTCTAAAAATTTGTGCCATTGTGTAAAGCGACACTACAGTCATGTTCGGAGCTCGCAGGAAAAATGGTTTTTGATTCGAGATTTAACCAAGCACAAAGGTATGGTGCTGGTGAAAAAAATACTATTACAGTGGAGAGCTACTAGATGAGTGATGTTGCGGAGCTTCTTACGAGTATAATACTTTTGTGTTCCAGCAGTTATTGATAAGCAATCCCTTCAATAGTTGAAGGTTCTGGATGCCCGCTTCCACCATCAGCTTAATCCACACTTACCATCAGATGAGATGAAAGCCCAGAGCTTCCTCGTAAAACATATAAAAAGACTTTAATTTATTTTTATTAAAATTTCTTCAATGTTACGATGTTTAAAATAAATCTAGGTCGAATGAAGATCAAAGAGCAACTAAATAATTGAAAAAATTTCACGTGAAGCCTGATTTCAATAACGATGTGAGATAGGTAAATAAAAAAAAGATTTATGACCATTCTTTTATAAAGATTGGTCCTATATCATTCGCAGCCCTCACCTTCAGATACTTCAAATTATTGACCGAACAAACAATATATTGCTATAACAAGCTTGTAATGTATTGCTCATACCCTAATAAATAGAGGCGAACCTTTCGAATGGCGATAGAATAATATTAAAGACGATAAAATTTAAGGCATTACAAGCTAGTTGCGAAAATATGTATGTTGTTTGAATGTAAAAATCTTGCATAAAACTTTAATGCAAAATTTATAAATACTAGTCATCGAATAGTCGGCAAAATGTGCCAAAAAATTCTTTTATTGAATCATATTTATTGTAAATCATGTTTTTTTTTTTATGTTACGAGATGGCAAACAAGCTTGCGGCCCACCTGATGTTAAGTGGTCACAGCCGCCTATAGACACTTGCAATATTAAGTGTAAATTACTTAACACCGCAAGTGCGTTTGCCATCCTGGGGACTAAGATGATATGCCCTCCATGCCCCGTAATTACATGTAATTTGTATGTGTATACCAGTCGTATGTGTAAGTTAGCCATGTGATGCCATCAGAGTAGAATACCGTCACCTCATATCCTCCAATAGGTGTCGTAGAAGGCAATTAATAGATCAGCAAAGGGGTATTGATAACCACCAATCCGCATCGAGGTGGACGCACATTTAGCCGAGCCGAACGCGAGGAACGAAGCGATTTTTTGAATTCTTTATACCTCAGAAATTCGGATGATGTCACCAGATTCGGCGCGGTGGATGCAGAGGAATCTGCCAAATGCGCTCGCATTCATTCTATTCTCACCCAATGTGGATATTTAGCCTAGCCGAACGCGCAAGAACCTCTGAGCAAGCGTGTTGGATTACTGCCTAAGCCTCCTTCGATGACAAGGAGAAGCCTTGTGTCCAAGCAGTGGGTCGCATTAAAAAGGCTATTATATTTTTTTTTTCATTTCTTTTGTATATGAACTTTAATTATATTAATATAGGAGTACAATGTTTTTACTTCACTTATTTTTAACCATTACGTTCTGGTAAAAAATTAATGACTATTTTTTTTTGCTATCTGGTTAGTCAACAATCGCATAGCCTGTTTGACGGTAAGTAGCTACCGTAGCCTATAGACCATTCCAACAACAAAATATAACTCGCGTGCTGCAAACCGATAGAAAACCTACAAAAATTATTTATAAACATTCCCGAAATCTCTTTATTCATTCAGGTACAGCTTGTACTTTTTTGAAAGTCAAATAATTCTTAGGCAGACATCCGTAACTATACGAAGATGACTGGCTTACTAGTAATCACTTAAAATTCTCAGAGGAATTGGCACCAAATTCTGCAACTTTGTTCCTTGATATTTTTCGCAATAATGATTCGGAAAGCCATAATCCATAAGCTCAACTAGGCTGTATAAAATATTTTAGAGTGTGTACCCAGACTAATATTTATTCTCCATTCTTTTCACATCCTAGTAACATTTTATATTTGAGTCACACACTTCCAAAACATGAAAAATGAGAATGATTAATTCGACATTACCTAGCACCTTAATATTTTCTTTAGTCATTCGTGCGCGCTAGCTCTTAAGCCCGGTATAAAACGTTGGGTATATCTAAATTCCAGTATTCCACTCTCATTCAAGGGCGCACGTGACGTAATACAACCGAGAAACCAGAAAATCGGCAAATAAATGAAAAAAACCTGACTTAAATAGACGTGAAGCACTTAGTTTGAGCTTCTTGTATGCTGACTTTGAATTGAATGATAAAAGTGTAAGACACTTTTAGTTAAGAGTTGTTTTTTTTTTATAAAATGTTGGAGTTCAATGCAACGGAAGGCCATGCAGATCTACAAGATCACGCCTATTCTGAATGACCCCAGGATTGTAAGAAGGATAACGTATGCTAGCAGAGATTTCTATTTCTTTATTGAAATAAAATAACGTTTAATATGTAAGTAACGTAAGTAAAAAGTGAGCGAAGTTATGTATTGTAGGAATGTCCAAAAGAAACTGCCTCTGCTAAAAAAAGAAAACAAGACTTAACTATTTGGTTTTTATTTTACATTAGCGATCCGCCCGCGACCTCGTCCGCGTAGAGTTTTTTTTAACATCAATTTAAATATAAAATTTTGTCAGTGCTTGATTTTATGGTAACATTGTTTCATCAAATCTTTTATTTCTAAGATCCGAACGAAATATTTGACGTCCAGTTAAGATGAAACTGCCATATACATATTACAAAATAATTTTTGCGTTAACTTTTTCCAAGTTTAAAATATTTCCGCGTTTTTTACCTTTACGTAGACGCAGCTGGCCAGATTGCGGAAGAAGCTGGCTTAGATTCCCGCCCTGGACTATCGATAATTCCAGTGTAGTTTTTCTAAACCAATTTTTTTAAGTTCAAGTAAGTATATGTCTGTACCATAAGTACATTTATTGGAAATATCTGCATGATTAGTAAAAAATTAATTATCAATAAATTAAAACGCTGCCCAAAGTAAATATTCCACGCGGACAAAGTCCCGGGTAAAAGCTAGTTTTATTTTAATTTATGTTATGAGATTGCAAACAAGCTTGCGGCCCACCTGATGTTAAGTGGTCACCGCCGCCTATAAACACTTGCCATATTAAGTGTAAATCGCTTAACACCGCAAGTACGTTTGCCATCCTGGGGACTAAGATGATATGCCCTCCATGCCCAGTAATTACACCGGCTACCTTAATTCCCTTCAATCCGAAACACAGCGAACTGCTTCACGGCTGTAATAAGAAAGGCGGTGGTACCTACCCAGACGACCCTACATATGGGTCTACCACCTAGTATATATTTTTTATCTTAATTAGTATCCTTAGTGAGTTCTTAATTTTAATAATTTATTGACGCTTCTGTTTCTTACCTACTGATTGAATTGTAATAATAATTTATCTTAAAATAATACCTACGAATGTACCAGAACTAATCACGATCATGTTAATGATTCTAGAATATTAAAAAAAAAATCTAAGTCATGAACTTAGATTTTTTTTTTAATATTCTATATTGCTCCAAACGGATCGTCACCAAAAAGGGATTACGTGTTAGGTAATAGGGTCACACATGTCACTGATGTATTCAGTTTTTGTGAAACTTTTCGTGATATGACCCCAAAGTATTTTCGAGGACATGGAAATTTTCTTCGGGGTCTAATCGAAATTCACTTTGGTCTAGAATAAACTAGTTACGGTATTCTACATTACTTTCTGCTTGTGAAGGTAGCCAATTAGCATAAATGTCGCCATATGATAAAGAGTATAATATTTAATTGTAATGAAAGGTTCATGAATGTAGAACTCCACAGATATGTCAATCTAAGGAGATCGGTCGAATCGCCGAGTTTATAGGAAGACCGAGTGTCGCGATCAGCGGCCGTACTACATAAAATAGTTCTAGTTGAGCATGCCGTAATATATACTATTCATTGCGTGCGTCTTAAGGACTGCGAAGCGATGAAAGTTTAGCACAGCCGCAAAGGAGATCGGTTGAATCGCTGGGTTACGTATTCACTTGACTTTATCGGAAGGCGAAGTGGCGGAAATGTATGCCCACAGGGCATACACTTGTCACAAGTAAAACGCCGGCTTGGCCTATCTCCTTGTATTATTAAATCTGTGTGGTACTACTTCTCATCTTGTGGCTTTCGTAAAAGCTGAGGGAGTTACTCAATACTCAATAATTTATTGCAAACCGTAATATTACAAGCAATTTGAGGTCTTCAAGCTACGCAGACATCATTGAGGACCCTGTCAGGCGCAGCAAAACATTAACCCGCTTATTTTAAAAAATGGACCAAGGACAGTCGTTTTCATCAGTCAGTTTCTGCACCTCTGCCGAAAATTGCACCATAGGGTCGCCCGCGCGGTAGCGAGTAAGTGGTATTCTCCCACAAATCCCGTTTTCTCACAATTTAATGTTAGTTTTAAAATTTGGCTTAAAACAATACATTATACGGCATTCAATAAATATCTACCTACTCAACTTAAGGATGAATTATGCTAGATCGTAGCGGGCGCGAGCCGTGCCCAGTGCAAGACACGGACGAGGCACGGATTTCAAATTTCAATGCTATACCGTGCGGCGTCCACGTCCTGAACGAGGCTATTTTTGGTTTGAAATAATAGAAAATACGAAGAAATTGCAAGGAAAAATTCAATGCAACAATATTATTATCCCGTACAGACTGTTAGTACCCGTCAAACGGTGAGTTTAGAAATTAAATAATACGGAGGTGATAAGATTGTACAGTTTTATTTATGAAATTGTTTGGTCTGTCCTACACTCTTATTAGTAAGGTATTTCTATTTTAGTTTATATCAACAAACATTTTTATGTAACATGATATCTTTCTTAGTTTAGTCAAAAAATAAATAAATATCAATATTTATGTTAAATCAATTAGAAGACAATACTACATCCATCCGCATCTGAGTCACTCCATCTGACACACGGCGACGTAATTACTCGGACTCGGGAGCACACTCAGTAGGTATAATATGAATGCACGTACGGGGCTCGGACACGACTCGCGTCCGCTGCGGTATAGCATAATAATTCTACCTTACTTAGCTTTGAAATTCCTTCTTTCATAGTTTGGAAATCAAAATCAAATGTCAAGATGAAGATAAAATCCAAAAGTTCTTTATTAAATCGTCTGAAACCCTTCCACCGTTCCGTGTAGAAAATAGTTATTTTTAAAAAAACTAACTAGGTACTTTTATATGCACAAGCGTGTGCTTTTCAGCATTACAAAACCTTCTACGAAACCCTTCTTAATTTAAACAAGAAACTAACAAAAAAAGGACGAACCATCTTCAACGGATCCAAGCGAAAGAGGACGATAAATCTGTAACAAATCGAATTGAATACGTCCGACTGAATCTTGAACTTGTAAAAGGAATTCAAGCGTGCATAATTCCCGAGAGCCATGTTACAAAGTGCTGACAGACATAAAAGCGGAAAATCGCGACGAGATATCGCAACATTAAGTTTCGCAATGTTGCACTGCAATCAAACCGTGAAAAAGTGTTCATATTAATAAGAATTAAATGTGGCTGTTTATCTGAACTGTCATACAGCATAGCTACTTCTTCTTACCACTAGAAGCGCCAAAGATTACGACCCACCTCAAACCGCCACCATACCAATTTAATCCCACTATATTTTTTGCAGCAAATCTTAGTTTAAAGCATAATAATTATAATAGAACTATTTATAATTATACTTGGAACATGTTTATTTATTAATTTAAATTAAATACTTTAAAAAAATAAGAATGTACTAAATTATGAATTACCAGTTCAATGTTTTTGTTTTTAAAAAAATCATTACAGCTTACAATGTTTTGTGTAAAACCAAAAAACCCTTCAATAGGCCGTGAAGCACAGGCGCTAGTTACCGCTAGAAATTCCGTGACCGATAACATCGTTAAATTAAAATTCAATGGCAAGCTCACCTTGGTGATCTCGCCGTTCGTCCAGCAATTTTTCCCTTTATTAATGTCACCTTCACTATCTTCTTCTGTTATACAGGCTGATTGGTAATTAGTGGCAGAATTGTTAAATGGAGATAGAATAGGACAATACTAGTCGATTTCACTATGGGATGTACTATAACGGGTGTAAAAAACATGAACAGTCAAACGGAAACCATGTATTCTGCTCACCATCATAACATTTTTCTTCCTTTAGACTATACCTGGGAAATTGATAGTTACGATTTTATTGAAGGTCAAAGTCATAATTTTTATAGTTAAAATATATTCTAAACATTATTTCTTAATTATTGTCCAAAGAAACATTATCATTTTTTTTTTGGTATTTCATAACAAAAAATGGCTTCAAAACGTTAGCGTTCAATATAGCTCACTCGATGTGCACGTACACAAACAAACGGAGCCGCCCGCCGCCCGTCTGGCAAAAATATCACGGTTTTGCGAGTTGCGTGCGAGTTGAGCGTTTTACGTTGCGTGGTTTAATTTGCAATATTTTTAACACCAAAAAATACAAATCATTTCCCAGCAATTATTTTTTGAAATGTGTCTTATTTTGATGTATAGAATACATGGTTCTCGTTTGACTGTTCATGTCTTTTACACCCAGTACCTATATATACGATTTATTACGTTCGGATGTTTTACGCATTTTTTATACAATTCTAAAATAATTGATATCTCAGAAAGGATTCGCTTTCGAATAGTACATCCCATAGTGAAATCGACTAGTATTGTTGTCTTCTATCTTATCCCCTTAACGGATCCGTCACTAATTACCAATCACCCTGTATGGGTTAGAAAGTTTCTCCCGGGAGATTGTAATGAAAAAGTTTTTTTTTGCTTATAAATTATTTTTTACTTTTTAGTTGTTTCTACTATTTATTCTCGGCAAGCTCTTTCATTTGTTACCCATATTGCAGATAAGCATATAAAAATAACTATTCCGCCATCTTGGATGTTCCGCTATATCGGATTTAGAATGACGTCACATTATTTTTCGATTTAGTCTCAACAAGCTCTTTCATTTGATACCCTTAATGTAGAAATGCATTAAAAATAACTATTCCGATATCTTGGATGGTCCGTGTATTGTCATCCCAAACAAACGTGTTGGTATACGAATTTTCAGCTCAATCGGTTGTAGATATCTGCTTCAAAATCGAGTTGCAAGATTCCACCCGAACAAACATACATAGGTACATTGCAAGTTAAACAAAAGCTTTTAATAATAAAAATATACTTGAAGATGGCGATTATAAAAACTGGCCAGTCAATCCTCACGTCCACTGACATTGTGTGTCTACAGTTGCTAGATGAGAGAAATATCAGAAATGCTAGTGTACTCAACTTTTAGTATTAAGTTTCTTCTAAATAATAGGTATCTAAAAATCTCAAAAATTGTTGGCATATTGACTTTTAGATCGTTTAAAATATAAAATTTTTATTTGTCTCTTTTCAGTTTCAAAGTTTGTTAATATTATTAATAAATTTTTTTAATACTTTTAGTCAGTTTATATTAGTATGATTGACATTTTTACTGAATATCCTTAACGTTCATTAGTGTACACATTGTACCTAAATTAAATAAAAGCATTTGATTTAATAATTCAATAAAACCAATTGAAATACATGATAATAGGTCTTCGAAGTTTTGCTAGTTTTGATATTGCCGCCTCTGATATTATATGACAATTTGCTACGAGTATCTATAATATTATGATATTTATAAATTACTTTCTTCTTAATCAGAACAAAAATGACATTAGTAAAGGGAAAGACATCTTTGGTATTCTATTTGATAAGGTAGCCAACAAAAAACAATAAAGTGCAGTGACAGGTGATTGAGACACAATGAGTGTTGGAGCTGAATGTGACGTAGCTTTTTCTCACTTATACCACAAAGCATTGGGAGTGCAGAAGATAAACGTCATGTAATATGCGTTAGATTAATGCACACATTGACACCATCTATGGCCACGCTTAGGTTGTGCAATGATCGAGATGTCCAGGTATGCCAAAAGGTCTGAAACATGAAAAGAAAGAAGGAAACATGAGTGTCTTTTAAGAATGGAGTAATAAAGTTCATTTAAAGTCGGTAACGCATCGTGTGATAGTTCTGATACCCATAAGTTGACCGCTTACCATAAGGCGGTCCATATGCTTATTTGCTTTCGATTTGGTATATATAATATACAAAAAGTCTAAGAACATAATTAACGAAAAATTACTTTTTCAGATTAACTCGCGTGTTCAGTTTGAAAAAAAAAGTCTAGTTTGTGTAGTGTGATGTCAGCGGAAAAGAATAGTATCATTCCATTTCATCCAATGGGTGTTATAGAAGGCGACTAATGGATCACCAAAGGATACCCCTTTGCTGATCTATTAGTCGCATTCTATCTTCTATCGACGACGATATCTAAACCTCCTTCGATGACAAGAAGAAGTCTTGTGTCCCAGCTGCGAGTTGAATTATAAAGGCTGTCATGATGTTGTTGAGTGGTGTTGTTAGTCTGGTACCTACACATTTATGAGCGGCCATTAATGGTCTGACGAGAGTTGTTTTATTAAGAAATAATACATGTGTTGTACGGGTTTTAGTGGGCCCGTACAAGAGAGTTCTTTTCTTCTTAAAAATAGCTAGCCTAGTGGATGAGGGTTCGCAACTCCTTTGAGTTTATCATTACTAACCTACAGGTTCGATGAAGTATTGTTTTAATCTTATGGTCACTAACATTAAAATGTGAGAAAACGGGATTTATATCACGTACCTCGGTTTTGTAATTATTCCGATATTTCGACGCAATTGCATGCGCCATGGTCACGGATGAACTAAACTCTTTGAGGTAATATTTTTCATTGGCAGACAAATCATTTACCGTCTTTGTTAGTCTTTTACTAAGCTCGGCATCGGTGTCGACTGGTGCGGAGCGTAGTAAAACCGTTTTCTCACATGTAAAGGTGGAGGTACTTCCAATATGGCAGCCGTATACTTTAATTAATAATTCGGTTCTCCATTACATTCATTAATATTTCGTTCGAAATATTCAATTTGCCTTATTTCGTAGAACAGGGATTCAATATCAATTTTCGATCAGCTATTTTTTAACCAATTGCTAATTGGGAAAGTAAATTTATTTTTAAATTTAACTGAGTAAAAGCATCTTTCTATATACATGGAAAATGTTACTCTATTTCACTACCGAAATTCATTTTGAGAGCTCAGGGCATTCATCGCTACTCCGCGGCCCATAGATTTACCTACTACCTCTAGCGGGGACGGGAAAAGATGTGCTAAGCGAAGATATGCGGGGCGGTGTGGCTCCCGCGCTTCGTTGGCTGCCTGTCCAACCAAGCGAAGACGAGCGTAGCGGAGTGTTTTTAACAAATAAATATAAGTCTTATGCCCTTCAAGTTACGATTCTTTCGGAGCTAGTGATATAATGTGATGTGTTTCGACAAATTTACGCTAAATGTCGTTCTACCACAGCCTTTATAGTGGTTTTTTGGTAATAAATCATCCGGTCTGCTGGACTCAGCTTGAATGGACAGGCACTAATTAGCTCTGCTTTTCATGCTATGCCATTCGTCTCCTCACAGCTCCACTCTGCTTTGGTGGAAATATCTTTCCCGCTATGCCGCGCCCTTAGCGCCGCTCGTTTCCGCACATAATCTCGTCCCTGTTATGATGAAAAATTGTCTCATCTCCTTTCAAAATATACAAAGGCAATTCTGTTGTCGCTATAGAAACTTAGGTCGAATGGCCGGTGGCATTCATTAACTTCGTTGGGTTAAGCGTCAATGTGAGAGCTAATGCCTCAGACACGCGCGAACATCGACGGGCGCAAATCAGAGATTGCTGCGGTTTTCAATATCGAACAGGAATTTTGGTTTTGCGTTATACTCGTTAAGATATCATTAAAGGTCTTAATGATATCTTAAAGCCAAAGTTTAAAAGTGAGAGTTGAATAATTTTTGGTCACCCATCCGAATATTAACAAAGAATTTAGTAACTTAGTTTTTGTGATCGTTACAAAGAACTCACGACCGTGGCACCATCGACCTCCTCAAACTTAGATGTTGATGACATTTATAAATACAATTTATAAAATGTCAAAAAGCACTTCACGTAGTTCTAAATTAGTTCAGAAAAGATTCGGTACCTACTGTATACCTTAAGAATTTAGTTAAATGTGTTTACTTCATTTAATTTTACTTCAAGAACTTTCTAAATTTCTAGCTTATACCGAGTTCAATGGTATAGGTAATTGAATTTGTATTAACTAGAGTACAGTATAAATAAATTAAATATGGTTATCTTGAGTTTTAGGATGAAAATATTATTAATTAGGCATGAATTATTGGCTTTTAGTGTCGTCTATCTTCATCACCTATCAACACATAGGCATAGTAATAGTTACGCGCCTTACTGCCTTTTATTCATCACTATAATTTCAGCTGAGAGACGCCCACTGTTTGACACAGACGTCCTCCAAGGATCTTCAACCCGATCCTGCGCTGCTATCCAGCGGCTTCTCGCGACCTTTAAAAGATCGTTGGTCCACCTTGTGGGGGCCTACGCTTTGTTTTCCGGTAGGTACATGATCACTACTAGAGGATCTTTTCGCTCCAACGACCGTCCGTCCTCCTCGCAATGTGACCTGCCCACTGCCACACAATTCTTGTATTAATATTCTATAATTCAAACGCAATAAACGTTTTTCAGTGATCGAGGGCTAGGGTAAGGGTTGTTTCCACCTCCAGCCTTATTAAGAATCTATAATAATAAGAAATATCCTTAAAGTTGCAAAAATAATGGCAATATAAATAAAAAAAAAAATTATCGCCTGTGCTCATAACTTGCTCTGTTGTATCAGCCCACAGCTATTGGGCTTGCATTCAATACTACATCTGTCCATTGTAACAGCACACAACAACTAGAGAACAGAAGGTCAGCTCTTGTAAGTATTTGAATTTTAATAATCAAAACTAAATCTAGAACTCAATCGAAGCTTCCAAATTTTTAGTCTGCGAAAGCAAGCACCTGCATACGGCTTAATCACCACACATATTGCTAACTAAGCAATTACTCATTTACTACAGCGCGCAATTTTAACTATGACTAAACAAATGAGCATCTACTATTTTAACTTACTATTATTTTGCAGAATTACAACTATTTACGGGACTAAGTATTTGACTTTTCCTCCCTGTGCGACACTCAACAATCAAACCCACATCAGAGGATATAAATAGAGTTTCGTAAGCACTGATACCAGGCCACTAATGTGTAGGTACTAGACTAACAACACAATCACCCACAAGAGCCTTTATAATTCAACCTACTGCTGGGACACAAGGCATCTCCTTGTCATCGAAGGAGGCTACGTCCAATGCAATCGAACGGAGTATAAGGTGATCAATACCCCTTTGTTGCCTTCTATGACACCCATTGGATGATATGGGATGACACTATTCTATTCTTCTGGCGTTCGTAAGTAATTTTCGTTAATATGTTCTTAGAATTTTCATAAATACATATATTATATCAAATTGATGGCAAATAAGCATATGGGCCGCCTTGTGGTAAGCGGTCAACGCAGCTTATGGGTATCAACAGTGTCACACGGTGCGTTACCGACTTCGAATGAACCTTCTCACTCCTTTCTTGAAGATATCTTCAAGAAAGGAGTGCCTTTCTTTCATGCTCCAGTCCTTATGGCATATCTCGATCATTGCACAACCTAAGCGTGGCCATGGCCATGGGAGGTGTTAATGTATGCATTAATCCAACGCATATTACATGACGTTTATCTTCTGCACTCCCTATGCTTTGTGGTAGAATTGACAAAAGCTTGTTTACGTCTCATTCAGCTCCAACACTCATTGTGTCTCAATCACCTGTCACGGCACTTTATTGTTTTTTGTTGGCTACCTTATCAAGTAGAAAACAAAAGATGTCTTTCCCTCTACTAATGTAGTTTTTGTTCTGATTAAGAAGAAAGTATTTTATAAACATCACATATTATAGGTACTTGTGGGAATATCAGAGGTGGCAATATCCAAACTAGCCAAACTCCGAAGACATACTGAAATGTATTTCAGTTGGTTTTATAAAATTAGCGCTCCGCCTACGACTTTGTCCGCATAGTGTTTTTTTTTTAAATTAAATATAGCGTATGTCACCCAGGATAATGAAATAATTTTTTAAATCGATCCTGTAGTTTTTGTGCGTATTAGTTAGAAACACAAACATTACTGTTTAATTTGTTTCTAAGATTCGCGGGTTCAAGTACCATCTCAGCATTTCTCATACCCCCTATTGTGTCGCCGCCATTTTGTAAAATTTCGCGCATGTGTCAGTTACTTCCGGACTTTCCGTCGCGAATTTTCCGGGTGTAAAAAAATTATAATAAAAATTTGGTAATACAACTATAAATGTGAGGTTTTGTCACTAAAATCGTTATAAAATAAGCTAACAGAATATAATATAATTAGTATAGTTATATTTTCAAATAATAATAATAATATCATCATTTTCACCATCGGAAAACTGTGGAGGGGGGGATCGACCTCCAGGAGGTCGGCCGACACACAGGCGTTTTTGACAGCGACCTCCAGGAGGCCGCGCGACACACAAGGGGATATAGGACTTTTTTCTTGTTTTTCAGTTTTCTATTATTTTGATATCAATTTCAATCATATAGCTATGTATAATATTAAAATGTTATTTCCAAATTCCAAATTGAAAAAAGAAGTGATAGTTCTGATATCGGTATTGGTAGCTGATACGATATCGGATAATGTGGCACCGCTCTAGTGTCAAGACAAATGGATCTCCATATTAAGGGTACTATTTTTATAATTGTTAGATAATTTAGGTAAATTATCTAACAATTTTCAAAATAGGGCTGCTATTACGTCAAATAATGAATACGTTACTGCAATTTTCGCAAGGTTAAAATTAGATAAATACAGCCTATTTTACTCAACAGCTTTCTTTTGATGAAGAATTTTTCAAATTGGTTTAGTGGTTTAGGCGTAACAAACAAAGTCATTTTCGCATTTATAATATTAGTAATTACGTCTCAAAATCAAATACATTTATTCAATTGTGTGTGTCCTACACTTTGAACGTCAACATTATTCAATAAAAATGTGAATAGTACTAATGTAACAAATAACAATCAAATTTAAAACTTCAAAGTAATTAACTTAATTGTGAGTATATTAAACAAAACATTTCATCATACTCAAATTGAATACAGCGCTATTAATAGCATTGTAAAGCTTCAAAGTATCTAAACAATTCAAGCACAACCTCTTAAACATAATATTAGGAAACATGAACCGGATTTAGCCATTTATAACTAGAAAAGGGAAGCCTCATTCTGAGTGTAAATGTAAGCGAAACCACCTCATTACATTAAGGTTTATCTGTTCAGAACATTTCTCCTTACGACTTTATCAGTTGTTACACACTGCTTAATTACACCTGTTACAATTATTAGGTTTTTTTTTTTTTTTTTTTTTTGTAAGACTACTGCAGTTTGCCGCTGATGGCATTCACTGCTCCACCGGATTTTTTGAGAAGGCGAAAACCTTGGGGGGTCCTCAAGCCTGTAGGGCGGACGTTCCTAGGGGATTACTGGGCGACCGAGCATCTCCCCCATGGGGAGTCTCTCGACCGCCTAGCGTCCCTAGGTCGACCGGATCGGAAGGGAGCGACACGCCCGAGGGTGCCTCTAAAGGCTCGGACCTCGGCTCGGGCGCATCGGGTTGTGGGGGACACGGCGAGAAGCGCCCCGGCACATATCTGTACCGGGTATAGCGCGTCGTGTGTAGACCGGGTCGACGCACCCTTGTTCGACGAGTGCGGTGATTAAAAGGTGTGACACTAGTGCGTGAGTGTGAAGTGTTGTTGTGAGGCGGTAACGAGGCATTTGCGCTCGTGATTGAGTCGTCGGCGTCCAGTAGGACGTTTTTTGGACGGCGCGAGGCGCGCGCGGCATCTCTATTAGCACAGTAACTAGAGGATTTGACTACGAGTGGGTTTGGATGGTGTGGAGCTTTGTCGAAGTAGCGCCTAGACGCTTCCTTCATGAAAGAGGATATGGTTGGGAGATCGAAATCTCTATGGAGATCGACATTGCGTATGTACCAGGGGCAGCCTGATGCCATGCGCAGAAAACGGTTCTGAATGACCTGCAGTTTTTTGATATTTGTGGGAGCCGCGTGTGCAAAGACAACGCTAGCATATGTCATGATAGGTCGTACACAAGCTTTGTAAAGCGTCCTCTTATTTCTAAGAGACATTCTACTCCGCTTGCCTATAAGGTGGTATAGGCGACCTAGGACGAAGTAGGCCCTATCTCGGACTTCCTTGATGTGGGGTGCAAACGTTAGTTGTCAAAATGACGGCGTCCCCAATAGCGTACAGCGCTTCGAGATCGCCCCTGACAAGGGTCTTGGAGGGTGAGAGGTATGCCGAGCCTATAACTATAGACTGGTGACCGGTCATGGCTAGCCGACAGAGAGAGACTTCTAAGTTCTCGAGCGGGGGAGGGTCTAGCGGGACACAATGGAGCGACCGCTTGTAATAGATGAGAGTGCCGCCTAGGCGGCTAGCCCTATCGTTACGTACGTTGTTGTAGCCACTTATGCGCGGCGTGCGCAATGAGGGCTTTAGAAAAGTTTCCTGTACTAATAGGATGTCGATCGCGTGCTCGACCAGGAAGTCTGCGATTTCGTCGCGTTGGGAACGGAGACCGTTAGCATTGAAAAAAGCTAACGTTAATGATCGCGGTTTTATCCTATTTTTGGCCGTCTCTTTAAATGTTTAAATTTAGGGCACGGAGAGAGTCTAGCAAAGTCTTGTACTTTACTATGATTGACAGGGTCGCGGCAGGCCCGCGAGCGACCCGGAGCTCTGTTGCCAGCGATAGGACCTCGTCGGTGTTAATCGCCGAGAGACCCATCGCCAGCTCCAGAGCCCCTTCTAGGTCGGGCACGGGCTGCGGGGTGGATGGGGGGGCCCTGGCCGTTGGGGCGGCTACCTGAGGGGCGGCCACCTTGGGGCGGGGTGTTTGGGTCGGGGGTGCGGGCGGGGGCGCGGTGGGGGTCCTGACGACCTGTGCCCAGCCAGTCCTTCGGGCGGGTGGTGGGTTCCCAGAGGGAGCCCCTGAAGGGGGCATGTACTCCTCTGGGGCGCGCGCCTCGGGCCTTTCCGGCATGCGCGGCGCCTTGGGGCACCCGCGGAAGTTCGCGGGGTGCCCCACGGTGCCGCACAGTACGCAGGCTGGAGGGTCCGAAGGCACGGGGTCTTTTGGCCGGGGACAATCGACGGTGCCATGGTCCCCCTGGCACTTGACGCACCTGGGGCGGGCATAGCAGTGCCGCTTGGAGTGTCCCCAGTTCTGGCAGTTGTGACACTGCGCTATATTGTAGTCGCGCCTGTGGGGGGGCTCGACTCTGAGGCCCGAGATGCGGCATATGTGCCGCAAATTGAATATTCGCTCAATTATTAGGACAAACGTCTGTTTTGAATTTAATTTTATCTAAGAATTGATAGAGTATTTGTAGTTAAATAGTAACTAGCTGTCCCGGCCAGCGTTGTTGTGGTAATTTCATACTACTGACCTATAACATTGTGTCTGCAGTAAAAAAAATCGGGAGTAGTCTCTCCTTGACTTTCTCGTATACTAGAAACGACTCAAAGGTTGATAGAAATCTTATATTTTTATGTCATACATGCATACCCCTGAGTATGCTAACAGCGAGGGAGGTGAAGCGTTTCCATGGCAAACCTCTCCCAGAAGTCGTTGCTCAAAGTGTGACATTTGCTTGTGCCTTAACAAAGAACGAAATTGTTTCTTTGATTTTCACAACACAAGACTTTGAGGAAATTGATCTCATTGTTTATTTTGATTAATGTAAAACTAGTACAAAGTTGTGTCAGTGATTTCTATAAATATTTTTCGAAGTTTCGTGTTTATTTCGTACATACCCTCTTTTCAGAAAAATATAAAAAGGAGGCATTAGGCCCAATTTGATACAACTGTGGCACTCACGATTATGCATAGGAAATGAAGGGCCCAGTTTAACACAATTGTTGCTATATGAATTTTCCAAGATGGTGGCGGAAAATTTGGAAAATTGTAGCAGATTCGTAATCTGCGGCCCCAAATTACCTAACATTCTAGTTCAACATTACAAATTTCTTTGTAGTTTAAGCGCCGGCCGGGCCGAAAGGGAGGCTACTCATTGTACCTACATTTTATTGTCTACAATTTTTTGTTGTATGTGACCTTTTATGTGATGTGCAATAAAGTTTTACTCTATTCTATAAATAGGTCTTTAGTAAATACTTTTCTTTTAAAATTCCCGTATTTTATAAGAGACGTGTTGAAGTGTTGGAATTATGAGTCCCTGCCACTTGGCACAATTACCACAAAAGCAAAATTTGCTATGATAAGATATATACTGTTTTTAAAAATGGATAGCAAATCTAATTATACGTTTCGACTGCAGTGTAAGACATAATTATAAGTTTTGTAATTATACCGAAACTCCCCCAAACTCTAATTACTAAACTAACGGTTGAATAAATCGGTTGTGATGAATAAACAACATAATTGAACTGGACGAAACTATAATAGCTCGGTTTTGTCGGCAACGGTGCCCCAAAAACTTTACCTATTGTCCGCTCCGAAGTCACACATAAATTCTGTTTGAACAGTTCGGCCCGTACGAACAAACTTTTCAAGGGCATTACTTAAATTTAATTTCCCCTCTAAAATAGCTGTGCGATGAGCTTTCTTTTAAAATAAATAAACACTGAAACATTACCAACTGTAGTTTTAAATTGGAGGCGTTTTAAACTTTTTTCAATTGTACCTGAATGCAAACCGCTTGCCAGTTTCAATCACAAAAATGCCCAGTTTAGTTAATGTTGCCGCGATTCTAAATAAACTTTTCAAACCCATGGTCAACTACCAGAGTGGCTATTGAACGCTTGACAAAAAAAAATTGACAGTTGCTAGTTGCGTCAATGTAAAACTGATTCAGTCCTCGAGAGCAGCGATTGAAAACTGATGTCAGTCATCGAAACTTACAACAAGGGCTGTGTCTGCACAGTTTCTTTTAGTCATAAGTAAACAGCTAGTTGCGAGGGTTAGGGTGTCGTAAAGGGGGTGCAGTGCAGGTTAGGTTAGGTTAGACTTGCGACCTATACGCTCGAGCCGAGCCAGCGTAGACAGCGTGCCACGGCAGCGGCCGGCGAAGCGCCACAAACGATTTTTTTTCATTACAGCCAGTCCCAGTTCCATACTAAACTTATTTTTGGTGTTCCCTTATATCTCCTAAAATTGTTTATTTATTTATTTATTATGGTCTGCCTACATTGTTACATAACATCATGTGCACTTAAAAATAAAGTATAGCGATAGGGTTACAGAGCGATAGGGTTTATCCGAAAATCATTATCCATAACACGTTTGTTATAAAGTTCAGTAACCATAATGTTCAAAAATTCGAAAATGCTGTTTTACATAGTTTTGTCATAATATCGAGTACTATAATACTTGAATCTACAATTTTGCATTTGCATGACATAAGGTAATATGTCCTAAGTATTGTATTTATGTGTATTATTCCGCATTTTCATTTATACTAAAATAGTCCTAAAATTAGGTTTTAGTGACATAAACGAATCGCTGTGAATCCGATTCCACGCAGTCTTGTTTGCCCTATCCCTAGAGTGTTATTTAAAATCGCAACCGAAGCTAACATCACTTGCTTCTTGTATTCTTGCATGCTATATGGATGCTTGCATTGCATGTTGTATGCTTGCTTGCATTGCATGATGTATGCATACTTGCATTGTATATATGATACCTGTCAAAAAATCTGTATTTATGCATGATGTATGCTTGTTTGCATGCTACGGGGAAATAAAAACTACAAGTACACAATAAACTGTTTTACTAAGTGATAAAACCTTCCTTCTCCTAATTATTTGTCCGAAAATTATTATACATAACACTTTAGTTTTAAAAACATTATTAGGAAAAATGAACATTATATAATTTGAATTTAGGACTTATAACTTTTATTGAAAATGGTTTTAAGTACCTATTTTGTATATAATTAGTTTTAGATTGTAATATTTATGACAAACTAATTTAGGGTATATTGTATTTAGGGCTTTTATTTTTATGGCATGTGATAAATTATGTGACACTAACTTCGGGCAAGGCATGATTCGGTAAAATGATGATTAAGACAAAAAAAAATAATAATATGGCACTTTAGATTATGGAAAAAAAGTTAGGGAACACAATTTAATAGAGAACCCTTATTTTTCCATTTTTATTTTTATATGTTTTCATTATAAGCCAGTCCCAGTTCTATACTAAACTTCATCGGAAACCTAACCTTACCTAAGTCCTGCACCCCCTTCGTGACACTCGGACCATTGCGAGTTGCCGCAATATGGAGATTAAAGATGCTCCGTCTGCATATCGCCTTACTGTTAAAGGGTACCGGATAAAGTTCGCTTCCTGCCTTCAACATTAGGAAAGATGAAGGCACTTTCCAGTTAAATAAATAAACATAGTAACATCAAGCCAAATCTTACAACATAAATCTTTGATTACGAGAGTCATAACTGTGACTAATGGAATTTTCTGATAAATGCATGACCATCCCTGCCTTAGGCGCTATACAGACGAACGACTTTCATTGTCTCAAAAGTTAAGACAATAACAAGCGGAGAATAAACAAACAAAAAAGTTTTTAAAGCAGACGGCCTCGAAAAAAATGCCGGGATAATAGCTTCTTGTCTTTTATTTTAGGGCCATGAATTGTTATTAAGGGAATGAAATTTAAAACTCCTAAATTGGAAAATACAGAGTATTTCGCATTCAATACAGAATTTGTAAACGCCTTTTTAGCTCTGCTTACTATACAAGATGCAAGCGTTGTCCTGTTTTGGATTTGATCCAACAGCACAAAGGGCGTTTGCTCAGATTAATTTCACTGTCCTCAAATTCAAATTCAAATTATTTATTGCATGTCACATTACAAAAATATATGGTGGTACATTTATAAGGTATACATGTGACGCCCTGCAAGGGCATGGCAATTAATTCAGGGCTAGGTATAAATTACTTACTAACCTAATAAAATTTACATTTTTAACAAATTTATTATAAGCTATGAACAGTAGGTAATCGAATTAACAACAATTTATCCCAGCTATTGAATTACAATTTTAAAATTAATTTTACAATTATTAGAAATTAAATGAATTTTATATTGTGCAAATTAAAAAAATAAATAAATTCATATATTAACAATCAAATCCTTGTCAATTAACATTATAATTTTAATTATTCATTATTAAATTAAAGATGTTCAAAATTTAATATTTCTTGTCAATTAAATAATTGTCAGTTATATACGATTATAGTCCTTCCTCTGAGATTATAAATCTAAGTTATAAATTATAAATTAAAGTCAAAGTCAGGTGTAGAGTCCAAACATTCTTATTTTAATTTCTTATACCCATTTTTCGTCAAAATATTCTTTCATATTGTAATAGGATTTAGTTCTGAGGAAAGACTCCAATTGTAGATTAAACTGTGTAGAGCTTTCCAATTGTTTTATGCTACTTGGAAGGTGATTAAAGATTTTGATTAACATAGAGGGGGGCCAGATGAAACCAGTTTCAGTTTTGTAAATGGTACTATAAATTTATTTAGATTTCGATTGTTTCTTTTAGTGCCTGTAGTTTGTAAATATAATTCTGGATGTTTCCTGACAAACTTACATGATTCCAAAATATAAATAGAGGTAAGGGTGAGTATTTGATGCTTAGTGAAGTGGGGTCTACAAGATTCCATTTGGTCAATATTCACTAGTATTCTTACACATTTCTTTTGGAGTATAAATACTTTATCTACGTCACAGCAATTTCCCCATAGGATAATGCCGTATGACATCACTGAGTAAGCGTAAGCATAGTAGGCCGTAAGGGCTGTTTCGAAATTAGTTACGCGCTTAAGGTGTTGGAGTGCATAGATAAATGAGGAGATTTTATTTATTATTTTCTGGATATGCGGTTTCCAATTCATGTGCGTGTCCATTTCTATTCCTAATAGTGTAGCCGTATAAACAGTTTCTAACCTTGTATTCTTATAACTGTAAGATATATCTAATTGTGACTTTTGATAGGGTTTGAACTGTATTATCTTTGTTTTCCCAAGATTGAGCTGCAAGTTATGGAGTTGTAACCAATTTAGGATTTTATCTAGCGTTCCATTCAATTTAATATCTAATTCCGTAACATTGCAACACGGAATCAAGACAGAAATGTCGTCAGCAAAAAGTATGCACTTGTATTGTCCTTGTGGCAAGGTGTGTCCGGTCCGGTGTCCGGTTGCTTCAGGGGTAGAATTTTCCGCATGAGACTCGCTGATGTGAGCTCATGCTACTGCGGGGGTAGCGACGTAGAGGACGTACACCACGCACTGTAGGAATGCGAACTTTACGGGGAAGTGCGTAGAATTCTTCTGGACAAGGTGAAGTCGCTTGAGGTGGGCCCGGTCTATTATCCAGACCTCGTGGGAACGGAGGCGAACTTCAGACAGCTACGGGACTTCGCGCGAGACGATGGCACAAGATTAGGAGTGGGCTAGAGAGAGAGAGGTGAAGAGCGAAGACGCCGCAGAAGAGGCAGAAGACTGGGCAGTGGGAGCAAGCGGTACCACTTCGGGTGGGCTCGGGCGACCTGGAAGGCCCCGAAGGCGTACGAGTGATGTCCGCCCCAGAAAGGCGAGAAGGACCATAGGGACAAGGAAGACAGACAAAGAATAACTTGTAGGAGAGATTAAGGTGCGCTGTGAAACCAGAGCCTCCGGCAACTAGCAGCGCACTCTCCCGTGATTCGGCCTGTATAACCTTAAGGTTGCGTCAGGCCATGGGAAGGTGGTGGGTTTGTTAATGATAAGATTGCAGACCAGGCTTGCCGCGTGACTTTTCACCACTGCGTGAATAGTCCCCACACATATCCTGCGTTTGGCCCCGCTATGGTGTACGTTCACCTTCATCGCTTAAGCCCTAGTCTAATATATCTAGGGCAGCATGTGCAATTCCCCCTCTCCTGAGACCGGCTGCTTCCGATAGCCTTAAAGCCACTTTGACACTAGGCAAGGGGTGCTTAGTCAGTGAGAGTCCGACATAACTCGGGACCCTTCGGGTATCTATGTAAGATTACAACTCCTCCTTCTTTCGAGGTTTGGAAGGTCTTTTTAACTATCTTCGTTGCTCTGCCTTTCAGTCCTCCCTATGGGGAAAGAAAAGGGAATGCAACAGAGGGGCTAGGGGAAAAAAAGGTAGAAGTTGTGACAATAAGTGCGTTTTATTCTATTGTCTTCACCATGTTGAGTGTTCTGAGGTTTTTTCCCTTCTCCGTTCCGTTTTAGAACGTAGACTCATTACCATTTCCGGGTGAGCCACACCGGCTCACGGCTCACAGCAGCAACCATCGGTTCAAACGTGTACTGTACTTACAGTTTTTGTCTAGATATGGAACGCCAAAGACGTATTTTTCTTCTGTTATAAATGCAAATCAACTTATTTGCATTTTTATTTTGTGTTTTTCTCAGATGAATTGGATGCAAGTATCGAACTAAGTAAGATGTGATTTCGTAACAATAAGGTTCTCTATTGTGTTCCCTAACTTTTTTTTCCATTATTTAAAATGCCATATTTTTTTTTTGTCCTAATCATCATTTGTCCAAATGATAACTTGTCCGAAATTAATGTTACTTAATATCATTCAAATCATACATGCGATGAAATTAAAATCCCTAAAAACAATATACCTACCCCAAATTTGTTTGTCGTTAATATTGCAACCGAATAATATACAAAATATTTAAAACCATTTTTAATAAAAGCCATAAGTCCTAAATTCAAATTACATAATGTTCATTTATCCTAATAATGATTTTCAAATAAACGTGTTAAATTTTTTTAAATGTACGTGATAATGATTTCCAGACAAACAATTAGGAGAAGAAAAGTAGTAACACTCCATAAAACAGTTGATTGTGTACCTACATGTGGTTTTTATTTCCCCATAAGACGCATGCAAACAAGCATACATCATGAATGGGTACTTAACAAAATACAGATTTTTTTGGTATCGAATTTTATTTCAGAAACCTATTCCAAGATTTTTAATGTCTATTTTTCTAATATATAATAAACGTAAACTTTTAAAATAGCAACAAAACTATTTATCAAAACATGTTTCAATATTTGACGGTACATTTTATAATGTTTCGTTTAACAACTTTCCATTGCGGTAACGTTTCATCGAACGATTTATTCGTGCGTTGCGAGTTGATGATAAAAACTGTTGCGGTCAGTTCATGTTTTTAACATAATAATTGTAACGTTACGATCTATTGGCTACGCAAGCATGAATTGTGCAAGCAAGTGCGCAGTATGCAAGTAAGCATGCAAAGCAAGTATGCAAAAAAGCATGCAGCAAGCACGCAAATTTGCAGCAAAGCCAGCATGCAGCAAGCAATACAATGTTCCACTCGCTCCGCTATGCGTGGTCACAAGTCTAACCTAACCTAGGTTTATTTTCGTATTCATGGTTTTTCTTTATAGCGGAGGCGGGGGGCCTCAGGCCCCGCAACCCTCCGAGCAGAGGGGCCAGCCCCCCTACACCCAGAAGCATACAGCATGCAATGAAAGCTTCCATACACCATGCAATGCCAGCAGGATATACAGCTTGCAATGCAAGCAAGCATACAGCGTGCAATGCAAGCATCATGCATGCAAGCAAGCAGCATGCAAGCAAACATGCAGCAAAGCAAGCATGCAGCAAGCAATACAATGCTTCGCTATGCTTCCCTATCCTCACTTAGGTTTATTTTCGTATTCATGGTTTTTCTTTATAGCGGATGACATACAAGAAGCAATCTCCGTTAGCTTCGGTTGCGATTTAAAATAAAACTCTAGGGGTAGGGCAGACAAGACTGCGTGGAGTCGGATTTACAGCGATTCGCTTATGTCGCTTAAACCTAATTTTTATGAGATGTTTTAGGACTAACTATTTTATTTAAAATGAATATTCGGAATAATACACATTATATTATGTCCTTACCTATGAAATTGGCATTTTATTATCTTGTACCTAAACTTGCAATTTCTTTAATTCAATAGTTGTTTTAGGTTCTTATTATTATTTTTATTATTTGAAACTAGACTCTTTGCAATATTTTTGTCTGTAATTAAAATATATTTCACTTGGTAAAAAAATGTGAAAATGACTCTTTAATCTCTTCATCAGAATTGGCGATTTGATGCCTACTAACTCATGGACAGACTTGATTTTTGCATAATTTATTGATGCTAGACTTAGCCGAGAGTTGTCCGCTTATTTCCTCCAAATTTTGTAACATTAGGATTTATAGTTAAAAAAAAATAGAGTTAGTATGGAACAACGCCAATTTTTATGAAGATTTTCAATTAAATGTGTATTTACCTTACTAACGTTATTTAAAATTTCTTAAAAACTCCGTTGCCAAATCTTTTGAAATTTGGTGTGTATAATTGAGCAAGACTTGGTTAAGTATTGCATCAATGATTTAGACAAAAGATGGGCCTGTCCATGAGTTACAACGATTCCAAGAAATGATTCTGCTGACAAAATAAAACAGTCACTTTTTTTAAATAAACATTTAAATAATTCTGAGTATACTACATGCAAATCCGTAACAGTATAGTCCTTATTCATAATTAAAATATAAAACTGAAACAGCGACTAAATCAAAGAAGTTACACAGCTACTAGTCTGTAAGAAAAAAAACGCCAATTTCACCTAATATAATACAATACTTAGGACATATGACTTTATGTCATGCAAAATTAGGAGATTCAAGTATTATAGTACTTACTCGATATTAAGACATAATTGTTTTAGAAGTAAAGTAAAACCAAATTTCGAATTTTGAACATTATGGTTACTGAACTTTATAGCAAATGGATAATGATTTTCGGACAAACAATTTTAGGAGATGTAAGGGAGTAGCCACTTTATCACATCTAAAGTCAATATTTTCGATGTACTAGTAATTGTCTAACGAATTATTTGTATCGCAAGCTTATACTTCTTAATAAAAGCAAGAAAGACACATCAGCGAAAGTTGTATTTGGTTAGTTAATAATAATTTGATTTGTCTTTTGCCAATAACACAGTCACGTACGGAGCCCGACGCTTACACAGATGATAAGTCAATTGCCGAAGCGTGATAAATTGACGACTTCATTTCCCTTATGTGCAAATTATGTTGTAGAGAAAATATTTTCGCATGAATCCCGAATGTTATTGCAACCGTTTCTACTAACCAATTCACATTGGCGCAGAGCAGAGAGTTATGGAAATTCATAAAGCGCGTTCTATACAGCGATTGAAGTGCTTTTTTCTCTAATGCCAAATTCTCAACATATAATATTTCTATGTCGGACAATCCAGAAATGGAATTCTCTGATAGCACACGTAAAGAGCCTTGTACGTATGAGCGCGGAATGTCCAATTCGCAAAATGTCCAGTTCGCAGAATGTCCAGTTCGCAGAATTTCCAGTTCGCAAAATGTACAATATTCATCGTAACGTGATTAATTTACTAAGCATCTTCTTGTGTTTATGCGATGCATATTAATGTGAGAAACGCCCTAAAGTCGCTTCTGGCACTACCGCGGCACGCTCGCTCGGCTCGTGCGCTGTGTTTATGTCGACCTAACCCGCTCGTCGGTTTGCTCCTCGCTAACCTAAGTTACACTGTCAGTGAAAGGGAAAATCACGTTACGATTAATATTGCATATTTTTCGAACAGGACATTTTGCGAATTGGACATTCTGCGAACTGGACATTCTGTGAACTGGACATTCTGCGAATTGGACATTCTGCGCCTAAACCGCCTTGTAATGTAAGGCCGACAAGGCGAGGTGACTAGGTGCGAATAACTAACCACCTTTATAATCTTCCTAGCACTATCTGTCTTCGCATTTGGACTCCACTTGCGCACACAAATACCGATAGTAGAAAATGACTACACTCCGTTTACAGTTGCTAAAAATATATTGAGACTATTGCGCAGGCAGGTGGACTCGGTTTCTGGGTGAACGGAGATCAATCCTGGCCGCCGTCAGACTACTGACGTGAACCCATTCCTAGCACAAGCGCATTACCTTAGCTGGAGGGGTTAACAGGATTCGTACTAAAATGTTAGCATAGTAGCACATTATTATTCTTTTAAAAAATATATACACATAAAAGAAACGTATCTTAAGTCTATCTTAAGTTAAAAAAATTACAATATCACTTTGAATATCGGACGCTATCTCCCACCAAAGGGCCGCTTCTAACAATTTTGATGAACTTAAAATATTTTATAGATATTTCCTCTCGAATTATTTCAGATTTAATGAAGGAACCCTTATAGGCACCCTTTTGTTTCCTTCCGAATACAATACAAAGCATCGTGAATAATTTAAATAAGTTACACTAAACTGAATATTGTTTGACTTCCAAATTAAATACGGCTATAAGGAATACAGCTATTAAGTAACGGTCCTGAATGTTTTGAGCCATTGTTGATTGAAATTGTTAGATACGATCTGAGTACCTAGACAAGTGGAAAAGCTACAAAACGTTTCTGAGAATATCAACGCCAACTCCAAAGCCGGGTCCAGATTATTTGAAACGCAACATGCAACGTTGCACAAGTTTAATGTAAACGGTCTCCGCGCACGCTGGTTGAACATCTGTTCCCGATAGCTATCAGTACGCACGTCATGGGAGCTACGGAGTTCATGGCGCCCAGAGTTGTTCCAAATCGCACTGCGCGTACTCAAAGTCATGGTTGTTTATGTATTTATTAGGGTTTATTTATAAAAATGTCTATACTATTACGAATATTTTGTCTGTTATCTAGTATCCATAACACAAGTTCTAAATGATACCTAATTTGGTCTAAATAATTAGTGTGAGGGTGGAAATGTATTATTATTATTTTATTACAAGTGGTTATAGACACTTGTAATATCAAGGGTAAATCACTTACAACTGCAAGTGCGTTGCCATCCTGGGGACTACGATGATATGCCTTCCATGGTCAGTAATTATAATGGATAACTTTTCTTTCAATCCGAAACACAGCGAACTGCTTCACGGCAGAAATAAGAAAGCGTGAATTGCATGTTGTGTTCTAAATAATGTTGAGCGAGCTTTAAGTTTTACACGACCTTTAATTTCTCAGTAATACTTCAGGTTTTTACGTTTAAATCTATTCGTAAAGCGTTAGATGTAATCGATTGGTCACTTGTCTAGGCTATCTGGTGCCTCAAAAGTATGTTACAATTTGAATTTCGGCATAAAAACGTCAAAATCACCAAATGCGCAATGGTAGATAGTTCATCGCTTTCTACTGTATATTACAATTATTCCCCATTGCTCAACTAAACTTTTCAACCAGTTGAGCAGTTGATTGAGTAATTGGTTGTTGAATCATTTGTCTAAGCATTATGCCCACTGCTCAACCAGTTGAGAATTTGAGCTCTGAATTATTGAATGCTCAACTTATGTTGCTTATACGAAAAGTGCTGCTCTAGGGCCACATATAATTTATAATTTTAGATAAGAGATATTTTTAGCTCGACGCCATCAATGTCACCAAATTATCCCGTCCTATTTTTTCTTTTATTTAAATTAGTTTCCTCACAGCTTAACTAAACTACGCAACCATCAACAATTTGCGCAGTTTAGATGGATGGTATTGAAACAAATTTTGAAACAAAATTGGGCACCCCAGTTGAACAGTTGGGAAAAGGAGGATATTTCCAATGATTAATATTTTCCTTTTCCTCTTTGACAATTTTGAAGCAAAAATTATGCTCTTTACTACTACTATTCTTAATTATTGGCGTCGCGTCGCATTAAGCGTACGCATTTTGCCAATGTCAAGTGAAAATGTAACTAAAGTAACAAAAATTTTACGGTTGATTGAGGTTAAAAATGGAATCTCTCAACACGTGCTTTTACAACAAAAACTCGGGAGAAATTCAAATTATGCTCTCAATACTTAGGTCACATGACGACTGCCATCAATTGGCCAACTGGGGACCGACTTAGATATTTTCTGTCTATGGAAAATCCTGTTTACACATTTTTGCGTACGAGAGTACGTACTCGCCCGGAAATTTCAATTTATGACGCCGTTCGGGAACTGCATAGTGCATATGGCGTTCGTCTCGCCTCCGAAATTTCTCCAGTGGGCTTATATAAATCTTGTCCTCGGCCGCACATTTCGGTAATATGGCAATTTATGGTTACGGTGTATCTTTCTAAGTACTTAAATATTTGTTTTGATTTGTTATTAAATTTAAATAAAGTCTGAAAACTATGTAGGTACTTGTAGAGCTTATAATTTATGGTTCCTATAATTTTAAAAATAAATATAATATCTGGTTATCATTAAGAAATGATAGATAAGTAGATCACTAAAAATTTCCAGAACTGGCCACTTACATTATTAGTATTTAAAAGCTAATTTCAACATTTGAAATTGGAACTCTTCGACTTTAAAATATCGTTTCTTTCATCATTTTGACAGAACTTCACTCATCATGATGTATCCTCTCATTACACGCCTACGCGCCTACATTTTTTGTCGCTATCCGAAGCTTGACTGAAAGGAATCGCTTGATGATGAGAACGTTTTATCAATGTCTTACTAACATGTCAAAGCTTAATCTTTGCTTAACTTTTGTATTGAACATTTACTGGTATGCAATAATAACATTCTATCTAACTATTCTTTACGATGCTGTTGAGTTTAATACGAGCATAATAAGATTATTATTGCCTTTTTGCAGAAGGATTCTTAATCCATTCACGTCATCGCCGCAGTAGAGGAAATAAAACATTTAGTAACGATGAAAATTTTACCAGAAGTAAAGTTATATTGCTGTTGTTGGCTATGCGCAACAATAAATAAACATACACAAAACAAAATAATCAAGAAGACACGTTCATACAAAGAAATATTAGAAAGTAGGCAGCCTTAGAGCGTTTCCACCAGATTTCCACATTATCCATTACGATATCTATGGCAAGTATAAAATGCTTATCGGAACGGAATATTTCATACATTTCATAGAGGATCGGATCATGTGGACACTGGAAACACTCTTTATCGCAATAAAGCCTTAAGTCACAGTACGAGGATGTTAGGGTACGTCAAATATACCATAAGGAAATTCCTCATCAAATAAAACCTGACAAATTATTCTTACCAAAATAAATAAATGTAAAAACACTGCTTTTTGTGAACGTATTTCATGATTTTATAAACATAATTTTATGACGTTCATAAATCCTGGGTGCTACTTGCACGTGTTCGGCCCGACAACACACACACCACATGCAAGCCGCAAAACTTTAAATAATACATTAAATTTATGAAATTGGAGGTACAGAAAAACTTATTAACGACACGTTGAGAGGCACTTGTTGTCAAAGCAAAGTGCATTTTGATATAATACATAGATACAATTACCCGGGCTGCCGAGATGATTTTGAGTGTAACATCTGCCCTGGATGGCTTTTGCGTTAAATTGCTTACTGAAGGATTGTTATTTTTTGGGTTTAGTGCACCTTTAATGTAGATGACAACCTATTGGCTGGTAACCTGAAACTATTTGGAGGCACTGCATCTCCTATACTTTATGCCAGATGTGGATTTATGTGTAACAAAATGTAGCATAAGGCTCTGCTCAAGCCCTCATAGGGTTATGTGCGTGATCGTTTGTATGTTATATACATACAAACGATCATGCACATAAACCTACATCAACCTCACATCAAGCTCATAACCCTACAAATTACATTACCATTGTTAGCGACAAGAAAACGTGTCATTTCATTTGAAAGTTCATTTATTTATATTGAATCAATTCAATTTCATTTAGTTATTAAATTTGACTGTCGTTGACAAAAAACGCGCGAACATCCTCTGCTATCAGTATTGGTGCGCGCTCGCGCCAATGAGCGCTAAGCAGTAATCGATACGTCGGTCATGAGGTATATCGTTGCACTAAGGGTTCACTCACGTGGTGGCCAGGAAACCATCTACAACAGCATACAGATTGATTGGTAGCAACGAAAAGTAGTGGAAGCAATCTCCTCGTCATGGCACAACTGTGTATGGGAATGTGGGCTCTTTCCGCCAAGTGCTTACTCGATGCTTTCGATACATTGCAGCGTTGCGCGAACCGCATCATCGGCGATGAATAGGTGACCAACTGCCTTGAGCCTCTCCAAATGTATCATCGAGATACAATTTATTGGAGAGGCTCAAGACGCGATGTTACGGCAAGTGCTCCGAGGGGCTTTTTCCCTAATCCCACCATCTCCCTTTCCTTTAAGGACTACTTACGTGTGCTTAAGATGCCATTGACAAACTGTTGCTACTATTATGAAATATTTTTTTCATCCCACCACCTCGGAAAGTGTAATTTTGCGCTTCGAAATCTGGCTGGAAAATTCTATTTTATTCGCTTGAGCGGCAAAGTAGATTTGAATTTAGAACATCACATATAATGAGTACTCAATATAATTGTAAATTCAAAACGTCATTAAACCTATTTAATGTAACCTCTATGGTGCCAAATTTATGATTAGAATGAAGATTATTTTGTCATTTCCTCGCTGAGGTGGGATGAAAAGTTACGTATTGCACTCGAGTGGAAAGATTTTTCACCTTGTGCTCGTTTGTTTCCCTCGCTGACGCTCAGGATTCTAATTTAGAATCACTCGCTGCGCTCGTGATTCAACTTTAGAATCCTTCGCTTGCTCGGTCATCCAAATCGAGCACGCGGTTAAAAAGGAACTTTCCACTCTTGTATAATAAATAACTATTGCGTTTACAAACTGTAGCAAAAGTCAACGAGAACTAAGAAATTCGCCAGCTCATTTCTATATCGCAATATATGTAGAGAACGATACAGTACTTGCACTCCATATAATAGTGACGAATCAGCGCGCATTTTTGCCGCTCAGAACATGCTTAACGGCCGTGTAAATGACGTTTGTATGTGTGCGTGCGCCGATTCATCACTATGTATGGAGTCAAAGTACTGTATCGTTCTCTATATTGTGGCACAATCAAGAAATCACTGCCAGGTTTTAGTCGTAATTTTAAACTTTTTAGTGTTTTAAGTATAAACATTTTTAGGAAACTATCTCGAGATCTTTTATAGACAAACAAATAGTAAAACGATTATGATATCATCGATTCAATTTAATAGGCATTGTTAGGCATAACACAAAAAGTACTCGTCAGATGTCGATTAAATTTAAATGTAACCACATGACTAGCTCCAGCTTCCAAACGTTAAAAGAATCTTCAAAATCGGTACACCCAGTAAAGAGTTATAAGGTAACACACATACACAAAAAAAAGTTGAATTGAGATCTTCCTTCTTTTTGAAGTTGGTTATAAACAACTGAACTAAATACCTAGTCTAAAGAGGCAGACATTAATTATATAACCTTTGAGGCAGCCTCAGGCCTGCCACTGCCTTTTCCATTTAAATCATACAGAAACTCTCTCGTGGGATATTACCTTGTGTTACGTGTGTAGTATTTAATTCAAAATGCCACACAATAAAGGCGAGGCGTAAAACATTTACATATTAAAAAGCCACGCAATAAAAAACGAAATACAAAATAGGAACTATTGTTAAAGTAATTCATAAAGAGGCATTCCAGCACACATCGTTAACCCAGCAAATATTCGCATGAAACGACCTCCGCGAATTAATATCGCGTAACGACATTTTAGGGTTCACCTGTTTGGAAGAGCTTAAGTGGGCTTTATTTGATGAAAAATTAAATAGTCGAAAATTCATTTTAATATCGAATCGTTTTCTTCTTGCTTAGTATCGTTAGCGATTTTAATTACACAGGTTATTTGTAAAAAAAAACCACTAACCTTCAAAAGTGTTTCACGTTTGTATGGATTTTCTTCGCGATTTTAAAGTTGCTTCTATACAACATGTAATTTAAATAACCAACATCCTGAGTTGATTTAAAAAAAAGGTTAAAAAAAATTAGTTTTTTTTTTTGAAAAAAAAATAGCAAGAAAATATTACAATACAATCTGGGTACTTTTTGTTTTTTTTTTTAAATATCTTTTTTTTTTTTTTTAAATCAACTCAGAAACCGATCCCTACCCCAACCCACCCGTATTCAGGATCTTGGTTATTTAAGTTACATGTTGTATATAGTAAAAGTTGTTTATGTTAATAAGATCTTCACATGGTTGTTGGTGTTTTAAAAATAACCCTATTTACATACAGTGGCAGCTAGCCAGTCCGACTCGACACAAGCCCTAAGAACCGAATCGAGCACAAAGCCCATTGGGGTCCGAGCACGGGACCTATGGTGAACATGAACCAAGTAATACAGGTCGCGGCACGCGCTCGGAAAGGGAACGCCACATTTTTAACCCCCGAAGCAAAAAGAGGGGTGTTATAAGTTTGACGTGTTTGTGGGTCTGTCTGTGCCATCGTATCTCCTAAACGAATGGACTGATTTTGATGCGGTTTTTTTGTTCAAAAGTTGAGGTGATCGGAATGGTTCTTAGCTACAATTCATGAAAATCTGTTGAGGCGTTTCAAGGACATCCGCTCTCATGTAAGTTAAGTACCTACCCAGCTATCTATCGGAATTAAGCTCCGCTAGTAATTTAGAAAGAATGAAATAAAAATTAAATTAAAATTTAAAGTAAGCCCCGACACACAAAAAAATGAAGTTATTCTCTCGGCATTTTAATTTTTTAACATTTAAGATGAATGTCTCTCAGTTGGGGGGACCGCTTAGTAAATAAAATAACACCCAAATTCAAATATAAAGAATATTGATTATGCTGAAGTAGGAATTAGCGGTCCCCGACGCGGTGACGTTCATCTTATAAATATTAATAGGTTCTTTCAATGAAGTTAAAAGGCCGAGAGAATTCTTTATTTTTTTTTTGCGTCGGGGGTTATTTACTATGAACGTTACGGAACGGCGGCTACGAAACGACTACGGACCGTAGCGCCTCCTTTTCATAGTAAAAAGAGGATATACTGCTCCGAGCTGATAAGTCTGCTTAGACCTTAACCTATGCGAATGATCACGGGTCCATATTGGCTCACATAATATTCTAAATTCTATTCTTTGTCTTACTACCGATTTGTGTTCATAATAATCACTCTTCATAATTTTCATTTTCCATCTTCTTATTTTTCATACTTTTTTATTCATACATTATATTTTCGGACCTCCAATGATAGAAATTGAAAAGTTACGTAAGAAAATGCGCACCCAATGATCATAGTGTGTTTACGTCGAACCGTTCTATCGGCGAAAGATTCATCCGGACTTCCAACCGTCGATGAATAATATTTTTGGCAAACCGTTCCATCGGTTAACTATTTTTTAGTTCAACTATAGCCGTCGGAGTACAGTGTTATCGGAAAACTGTCCTATTCGATGAAGGGTATTTCGGTGTACCATAGCACGCTCTATAAGTTGCCTACGTCGCATAAGTAATTGTACTCATATAGGAAACTGTAGATCGGCAAAGTAAAAGAGAAAGAGCACACTAACGCGTATATTAGAGCGAGATAGGTAGTCATTTCATGTACTTACACGCAAGTGGCCTAGGTAGGCCTGACGATCACGTAGAAAAGACAGCAACTGCAAGTAAGACTGCAGTACTTTTATTTTTCATGCACACATGCACATTACTCACACATTGGTGCATTTTTTTGTTCTCGCCTTAAGCCGCCTCTACACATAGGCCAGCGCATTTGCCAACGCCCTGGGGCGGTGCGCTTGCCAACGCGCTTGTGAGTAATTCGCACATTGGAAGGTCGTTCAGTATGGTTTGGTTCGGGCCAATGTGCGGACGGATTCAAAATGTATGCTAAGTCGCTAACAGCTGCAGCTGTATATTTATTCACAGCTTATAATTACTTTGTAAATGTGTACAAGAAAAGGGAGATAAAAAAGAAGGTGGTGGATGTTATCAATACATCGAAACAGAACAAGGTAAAATAATTTTAATTAATAATATGAAAAATAAATATAAAATAATATGATATACTTAGGTGAGTACTAATTTTGTTGACAACGTATGATGAATATAATACTACAAATAAACTTTCGATATGGCTCTCATAAACAAAGTTGATTAGTCGCGCGGTCAATATTTGGATGGTGCGCCAAGCTTGCGACAAGTGTCCTTTGATGTTGCCGACACCGCGCGGCAAGCTCGCAAGCGCGCCAGCCAACGTTCAAATACCTACCGCCAATGTGCCAACGACCGTTCTACACATTGAGCCAGTGGCTGGGCCAGCGCGCTTGCCAACGTGTTGGCCTATGTGTAGAGGCGGCATTAGCCGATTCATTGCCAACCTATAAGCATCAGTAATTATAAATCTACGCTTGTCACACCTACATTACAAACGAAATGAAATCACCAGCGTAAAATTGCTTAGCAAACCTACAGTCAACACACGTATCGGAAATTCATTCCAAAAGCAATATCTGTGCCGACGTACCATAAACTGCAAATATGACACCTATTACAATAAACGTAATGGTGGATTTGATTTATCGCAGCCCTACACTACTTGATATATATAAAGCGGGGATAAATATTAAAAAGTACTGGAGGAATTTATTTGCTACGGCCGAACAATAAGCTTTTGTTGCCGGAAAATGATTTATTCCGCCAAAAATATCAAGGCTGTTAATCATTGCGAACTAGTAAACTTTGTTAATTTGTTGGGAGAGATATTATAGTATGAAATAAGTTACTCCTACTTAGCAGCTATGTAGCGTTAGAGCATGTTGCATAACATTTGTTTTATAACTTTGGTCGTAACATTAACAAAATTAAACTCGTTGTTTTTGACAAATTTCAAATCTATTACAATAATTGAAGAGCGACTTGTTCACAGCAAAACGTTGATCGACAGAGAGAGGGCGAGTGATGTTGCCACCACAATTTTAAAAGCCAGGAGTGGTCTCCGCTTGAATTTCTCGTATACCGGAAACGACTCAAAAGTTGATAGAAGCCTTATATTTTGATGTCGTACATGCATGCATGTTACATTTTGGTCACCCATCCGAGTACCGACCACGCAGTTAGTTGCTTAACTTTCGTGATCGACAACTCAAAAGTTGATAGGAACCTTATATTTTGATGTCATACATGCATGTTAAATTTGGTTGCAATAAGTTAAAACATACTCGAGTTATCGTGGTAACGCTCAAACACACACAGACATGATTAAAAAACAAAATATTTTTGGACTAAGGGAGGTCCAAAACGATTACAAGACTTCCTCTATATTACTTATACGAGAAAGCAATAATTAAAAGGAGACGGTTCATCGTGGGCAAAAATGTAACAACATGAAATATACTTTATTTAAACTCTTATTGCATAGTAGTTATATGTTAAAAAAATCAGCCTTATCCGCAATCTGAGAAAAGAGAAAATCAGGTTTAAAGTTAATGATAACGAATGAATCGAATAACATGCAGTAATCGATTACATTTTTTTTCCGTGATAATAGTTTTACGTCAGGTAAACTATAAATAATATTTTTGCCACACTCTCACGCACATTAAACATTAATAATTATAATATATCTTGTCCTAAATAATTAAAAAGAGTTTCATAAAATGTATAACTATCTGTAATCGATCATTCATATCTGTTTTCTTAAATACTTTGGGGTCAGCGCTGTAAAAAAAAAAGAAAATGTCAGATGTCACTCGACTCATTTGCTTCGTTTTATTCGCTACGTTTTAAGTGTGCTCTTATTGTTTTTCGATTTTTCTACGATCTTTGCAATTCAATACGAACATCAATGACCTTATTTTTGGGGGATTAGGATTGTTACTTTTTGGATTTGGCGCCTCTTTAATGTAGGTGACAGGCTGGCAACCTGTCACTATTTCAAGGCACTGCATGGCCCATACTGCTAGATGTGGCTCTGCTCAACCCCTCTCGGTACTATGAGCATGATCGTATGTATGTATTATTTGTGTATGTCCGGTTTACCACAAGCAGCTCAGATCAACTCTAATAGATTTAAAGTCTATTACATTAATCTAAAAAGTGAGTAGGTAGGTACCGAACATAAAAATACTTTAATATGATAAAAATATAGAACTTTATAATGTTATTCCCTGAAAAAGCGCTCTGTTTCAACATCCGATTTCCATAACCCCACTTTTTATAATCTTTAATTTCTCAGGTCTCAGATTGCCAATTTTGGTCAAATTTTCAGAAACCGTTTAGTGTCCTACTACCTTTCAAATAATACCACTTTCACTGTGTTACACCCCAGGCCCAAGGTTCTATGGAGGGTGATCCGTCTCCTTTTCTGTGTTCCGTTTCGCACATTTTTTTTAGCAAAATATGACATGAATTGTCATCATGTTATAAAAGTTATTTTAACAGAATATCATACAACAAATCATAACTTAACTTGAATAGTATTGGGCGAGGGACAGCGGGTCGTTAACTGTTATGTTTGTTACTTGAGTCTTCAGAAAACTGCAGACCGATTTTTACTTTCTCGTATACGTAATCCCACCAAAAACATCCTATAAAAAACTAGCCAAGTCGCTATGGGGCTGCTTGTTTATCTCGAAAAAGTAATAAAATCTAGACAAAGTCGTGCCAAGTCTAAGGTTCCTTACTGCGATTTCTTTATTATTATAGTTAATGTTGTGTGACTGGGATCTTTTGTGCTTCCCTTTCCTTATCACCTATCCCCGCCAACATCGAAAACATTTTGTATGAGTTTCACGATGTTGGCGGGAATAAGGTCTATAAAGTCCTCTGGTTTAGGGTAAGCTAAACCTAGGACTTTTAGTCGCCTGTTGGCTAGTGCATCGCATTCACATAGTATGTGCTCCATGCTTTCTTCCTCCTCACCACACATTCTACAGATGGGGTCATCAGCTTTGACTATTGTGCACTCTAGTGGCAAAGTGGCCAGTGAGAGCACCTACGAGGCAGTGGATTTGGGTTCTGCTGATTCTTCCCATTCTTTTAAGGTAGCCTATGTGTGATCCTAAAAATTTGTTTGAGTGAGATTTATATTTGATTCATATTTTTTTCTATGACGAATTTGAAAATAATAAGAAAAAAATTGTGTGCGTGTAACCTTTACGCGCGATTGAAGTAAAACTTCTTTGACGTAGATCACTGAAATGATTAAATTATATACTTTACTATTCACAATGGATCTGTTCAATAATATTGGAAATAAATAATCCTAATTGATTATGATCTTTGCCACTAGCTGGCGTATAAGTCGAGAAGCACGGAGTATATGACAGATACTTACGACCAATCGAAATTACTATTTTTAAATAGCGGAAACTACACAGACTATAGACTACTGAGCGTTACTTCCGTTAGAAAAATCTGAGTTACCCCCTAGTCGCGCCTAAAGAAGTTTTACTTCAAAAATCGTGAACTATTTCCATTACAAAATTATTCTCACCTTTTCCTATGATAAATAAAATCCAACCAATTTGCAGCAACGTCATAAAATCTCTGTCTGTATAAATTTTACAGGGTCTGTCGAGTTTCTAAGAATTATGAGACGCTAAAATGAAACGTATGTTTCTTATTTTATGGTCCTTTATAACATCACGCTCAAATTAATACCCATTGGGTGCTTCAGTTCAGCGATTATTTTGGGATAACGACTTTCTTCTTAACATACTTCATTTGAACAAAACTCTTACAGTTAACAGCTAAGGCTCATAATTGTGCGGCAATAATTGTATAGAGAAGAAATTAGAAATAATGCCAAATGCGCCATTGGTCAAGTAATATTACTTAACTGTAAAAAATATTCTGTTTATTTATTCAATATATTCGTAGAATTCACACCCAATTCAAAACCTTTAAACATCTTTACGCATCTTACTTTCCATGTCTCTATTATTGTGTCTTTTTTCGAGTCTTGTGAAGTTGGATACTTTCGTTTGCTTCTCACCTTCTCTTTTCCTTTGTTTTAACCAACTTCAAAAAGGAAGAGGTTCTTAATTCGTCAGTATGTTTTTTTAAATGTGTGTTACCTCTTATTTCTTGACTGGGTGAATTTCAAGAATTCTTTTAACGTTTGGAACCTGGTGCTTGTCATGTGGTCCCATTTAAATGTGATCGACATCTGACGAGTAGTTTTTGAGTTATCTCTTATAACGCCTATTTGATTGATATCAATGATATCGTAATAATTTTATTATTGTTTGTCTAAAAGATTCCGAGATAGTTTCCTGAAAATTTCTACACTTAAACGCAAAAACAAATAGTATTTTTTAATTGAAAAACCTTATTCACAACTAAAAACGGAGAAATAAAAATCTTGTTAAAAAAATCTAAATGCATTTTTTGAGGTCAGAGCCAACCTCTACATCTAAATATTTATAACTCAAAGGTGACTGACTGACTGAAATAGTGATCTATTAACGCACAGCCCAAACCACTGGATCGGACGGATCGGGTTAAAATTTGGCACGCAGGTAGATGTTATGACGTAGGCATCCGCTAAGAAAGGATTTTTGGAAATTCTACCCCTAAGGGGGTAAACAACTGCGTGGACAACGCGGACGTAGTCGCGGGCGGAAGCTAGTTTAGAATAAACGTTGTCACTTGTATTTGGGACTGACCTTAAAAAACATTTAGATTTTTTAAACAAAAATATCATTTCTCCGTTATAAGGTTCTTTTAAAAAAAAGTCTTAAATAACCCCATTCCACCCGATGGTAAGCAGAAGTGGAATCCAAATGCGAAGATAATGCGAGAGATAATATAAAAGCCACACTAAAGCCATCTTCAACTGAACATCTGCATGGTTCACGCCTCTTTTGAAAGACCCAGGATTGTATGAAGGAGAGAGCTCTATTTCGTTAAGCGTTACTCATAATACCGCTAGGAACATAAATTAACATAATATGACAAAGAGTTACTTTTAGCATGTTGCCGTGTTGAGGTAGCGAATATTATCATTGTTGAAATGAAATTAAAAAGCTCTTTATTTAAATGGACTTTGCTAAGTACTTTTAAATCGTCAAAAGCCCTACCACCATTTCGGGATGAAATATTTATTTTACTTGAATAATTATTATTATGCTGAGACGGAGAAGAAATGGCGAAAGAAACTGTTATTCATAACTTCAGGGACGTTACGGAGGTTCGTATTCTGATTCTGAAAGCTCGGAAGTTCCGATTAATTTTAAACGAACACAACAGAGAAAAATATAAATGAGAATCTGACTCAAGCTCATAATCCGGCTCTAGCTAAGATTCCGATTCCGATAAGTTGAATTCAAAAATTTCTGTTCCAACACCGGTTCCTAAAAAGTCGCCTCCGTAACACAACGTAAACTATCAACGAGTAACTTCACATCCTATCATGGATCGTAACGATAAAGTGCTGTCCTGGGGATCGCGACCAGGAGCTCTGAATCTGAAACCAGTAACTATCTAAGCACTTATTAACTGACAAAGCACTTATTTCGTAACCAAAAATTTTAAAGTATACCAAGAACTATTCAGGTAAAAAAAAGATCAGTATTATTTTAAATTGCTTTGACAGTTAACCCCAAATAAGTTTAAAATTTTGGTATTATATTCTGACGTCTTATATCTTTATCGGGCGAATCTAGAAACATTTTAAAAATTACGACTTACTTTAGTAAACTAGTTTTAGGGCGAAATAGCATTATTATACCATAAAAAGACTAGCAATGACATATATCATTTCTACAATCTCACAAAGTTCTTTTGAGTTTATCCTTTTAGAAGCATAAACAAATATCAAATACAAGCTAAGGGTATCATCGCCTCTAATATTCAAAGTGAGCTTTGAAGCAAATTGATGATACACTAAGTTGGATGCAGAATAAATTTTAATCTAATGGAATTTAAAAGAACTCAAACATTTACTTGGGTGAACCGAGTAGGTATTTGAATATAATTCACAAGTGAGCTTCGTGTTAGCGGGTGATAAATAATGCTGACTTCAATTTACTTGCGACGAAGCTTGTAAAAAAGTCTTTACTAGTTTAGGATAAGTCTAAATGTTCTACGGATTAGATACATTTCGCAAGTATATGAAAGGACAGTAAGTACAAATCATTTTCGACCAGAATTGTGACTGTTTAGACTATTTTTATTGCTGCATTGAAAATAAACTGCAACAACAATAAACAAATATTTGCTTGGCTTGATGTAGGGTAGCCTGGTATAATAGTTTTTTTTATACTTTTTCTACTTACAAACTACTCATTTTCTATCTAACTTCTATTCAAAGTAGCTTTTACCTATTAACAAGAAATCGGTTTTCTTACCAAGTAATAATAATAATAATAATAATAAAATCTTTATTGTACCAAGAAAGTTACAAAAGTAAATTGTAGCCCTAACTCCTAAACTAGTATGAACTGTATTTCAGGAGTCAGTTCCTTCCCAATAAAGTTCACAATACTATAATTCTTAGGTACTACGGCAAGAGCATTTATTACAAGTACCTAGTATAGTAGGCTTACTCTCACATCCCTGTTCTATATTAAAACTCTCAATATAATTCTCAGCAAGTAATTCACGAAACTCCTTAATATCAGTTAATTCAATAAGTTGTATATGCAAATCGAGGGTTTGATAGATGGCGACTTGGAAATCCCAAATTACGGAACGCGTCCTGTCTGTTACATACCTAGGATATAATAATGATATATTTTATTGAAAAATAAAGCAAAGTAGAACAGAAGGTAAGCTTAACATAATAATCGATCAAAGAAACTACTCGTAGACGTTTCTCAGAACATTTCAAAAGATTTTGAGTGCTACAAATGTATACTTTTTCGGAATTCGGTTTTGACAACACTTTCAATAACTGTCAAATAGAACTTAGACAAAGGCTAAGGATATAATCAGTGAGACTGAATAAATAAGGTTAGGTATCTGTACATACAAGAGCTAGCCTTCTGAGTTCTCCTTGCTTGTGAAATCAGCTAGAGAAAGCCTCTTTATTAATTCCATTTGTAAATTCGTTTATATATCTACTATGGTTTGAGGGACGGGTTTGAGTTCCCGGGACGTCTCGTGTTTCGAAGTCCCGGGATTATGTAAATGTCGTTGTCTCAGGTCCCAAAACTTTTGTGTCGAAACTCAAGACGAAACATGGTTTCGAAATTGAATTGTAAATTAATATTTTTTATTTACAAATAATTAAAAGAGCTTCGTGTCCTCTATTAGTTTAATGGATAATTACTTGGTACTATTACAAATTACTGAGTACCTACACAATTTATGCGTTTTTCATGCTGCCATATTGGTTGTTCTGTGACGCTTGATTATAATTGTATTTATACTACACCTGATCGGAACAGTAGCTATTATTCCCTCAAATTGAAAAGAGAAAGTTGATCTTTTCTTCGGCCTAAATATGCAGGAGGAAAAGTTATATGAAATTCCATTTCTAACGTGTTTAGCGGGAGGAAAACTTGTATGAAAATATATTTCTAACGCGGCGTCCGCCGCAGCGAGCTGCGACAACTACAGGCCATTGGTTGGCCGGTGTTCCGCAGAACATCTGCAACTAGTGTTACATAATCATAATCTCTTTATAATTTTATATAGGTACTACTTATTTCAATTTAACAAGTCTTGAATGTTCCTCACAGGTGTAGTATAAAGCACTATGTAACACTTGGGAGGAAGTTCGATTCCGAACTCGGGAGTATTGTGGCCCTCGGCTGCGCCTTCGGGCAAAAAACTGCTTCCTCGTTGGTTATCAGTCACTTTCGTCCCGCGGTGAACAATGTTCTATTGTGTCAGTTCAGTTGCAGTTCAGACAGTCGTCAGTTTCATTTTATGAAATGAAGTGTAGTGTGGTGTGATGAGAAATATTTTTTAAGATTACCTTTATTCATCCACTATTGTAAAGGCTAAAAAATAAAGAAATAATTTATATTCTAATATGTAATAACTAAATATAATAACTAAATGACCTGGGGCAACAAAACAAGATCACCCTCAAATGGGCACCGGGTCATTCTAGAATCATCGGTAACGAAAAGGCCAATGAGCTAGCAAGGGCTGGGGCTCAAGGACTACAGTTTGGCCCAGAACCTTTCTGTGGTATCTCAAAGAACCAGGCTATACAATATTTAAAAACCCACCTCCTTCAAGAGTAAAAGTGGACTGGCAAAGAACGCCTGGGTTAACACATTCAAAAGCACTAATCGAACCATACTCTCGTAAGCGCACTGACGAGCTACTTAAGCTCAACAGGGGCAACCTGAGTGTGTTGATTAGGGTTCTGACTGGGCACTGCAAGCTGAACAGACATCTCCACAACATGAGACTAAAAGATACTAATACTTGCAGATTCTGTGAACAGGAGCGTGAAACATCAATGCTCCTTCTGTGCTCTTCTGAAGCTCTCATTCACATAAGAAGCAGACACTTGGGGAGACACATTCTCGACGCAGATGATATCAAAATAATTCAAGCTGGGAATATCTTATCGTTTTTAAATAGTACCCAGCTAAAGGAGTACATTTAAGGCCTCAATAGGACTTACTTGGAGGCTAGTCACAATAGATCTTTATAGGTCGCAGTGACGCAAAAAGCCCCGAATTTACGAAATAATAACTAAAATATTCTAATATTATTACTATCCTTTCAAAATCGTCCCAAGAATGATTACATTCAACTACAGAAAAAAAACAAAATAATAAAAAGTAGATACTTAAGTAATTAATTCAATGTTCTGTCATCGTAGATATCGTTCATACATAAGTGTAGTAATAATTTATGCTAATCATCAAATTTATAACTTCTATTTATATCAACTATAAAAATGAAATTGTAATTTATCACCTTGGCTATATCGGCTATAAAACAATTTTTTTTTAATCATTTTGTTTTACTTAAATATTGTCTTTTAATTGATACATGTCGCCAGAAATTACTTCGACACTAATTTTATTCTGAAACGTCTCGAAGACTCGAGAAGTCCATGGACTTTGATCGTAGGCTGTCTCGCGTCCCGCGGCTTTAACTGCCGAGACTTCTTAAACCCTAATTTAAACTCAAACTTTGTCGTTAGTGAAGTTTCTTCATTCAATTCCGACGCCTTCGTGATGGAGTGGTCAGTATCGCTGCTTACGCACTATCAAGCGTTCCGGGTTCGAGTTCTGGTAGGTTGTTTGTGTGTTTGATGAACATTTGTTTGTGTATTTATTTGTTTTTTTATAAAAATGTTTTTACTATTATGTATATGATTTGTGCATTATCTAGTATCCATAACACAAGTCAATTTGGGCTAGATAAGTTATTGGTGTTGGAAATACTTATTTTTATAAGACCACCTGCCAAGCCTGTAAGTAGCAGCCTTATTTCTTCTATTTTAATTTAAAACTGTTAAACAGTTTCATTCAAATCCATCAGAATATTTCCCGCTACTGATCGAATGCTAAATCCCCAATAGCTACATGAGCTCGAATTCAAAATAATCAACTTATTACTCGAAAACCCATTATATCCTACTTATGTTAATGTTACATTCCGAGCCGCGGCCGCGGTGGAAATTATTCGATAAATTATGTTGATGTTGGAAACGGAACATACATCTCACACGCGATTACGGTAATCTCGTTTTCCTTTAAGGTAATCTCGTTAAAAATTATCGTTGAAGCGACAAAACGAAATGAGTAAAAATCTACGTGCGATGATTATAAAATGAAGATGAGGCGAGATCTTAGTATTTCATGGATTCACCATGCAGGTTCGAACCCCGCCACGTACCAATGTGTTTTCAAAGTTTGAATTCATATGTATGTTTAATCGACGCTTTCGAGGTAAAGGCGTTCCCTCCATACCCACTAAACATCCTCCCCGGCCTGACCTCCAGTGCGCTATTACGGGACAGCTCGGGATCTGCGCACGTGGGCGCAACTACACCAAGATCGTCCCAACGCTGCCCGTCTAGGCACTCCTTGTGCACCAATTGGTGGCTAGCAGCCCACAGGGGCTATCGACTAACGCCAGCCCCATCGCTTGCCGACGCCGGCCTTTTCCTCTCACAGACGGCTGCTCGACCTGGCGCGTCCTCCTGACGAGGACACCGGGAGCAGCCATCGGACCGCACCCATCTGACTTCGGGCGCGGTCGTGGCTCTGAAAAGAGACATCCGGAACTAGCCGTGGTGGGAAAACAAAAACAACTTGACGATGGCATGTGACTTCGAATGCCAAGGCGACGTACTTGACATCAAAAGCCACACACCCGCCGAGAAAGTTTCCCCACCATGTTACCGGGGTCCGCCACGAGGAGGCTTCCGGACGTGGACCCCAAAGCCTAATCGCCCCTAATGTTGGGTAGGCTCGAGCCCCTCGGTGGGGACATTATATGAGCTGTTGATGATGATGATGACCGTGCAGGTGCCAGATACAAGGTGTTGCAGAGAGGGGAACCAAGAGCAGTGCCAAAGACTTGTGACCCAAGTGCAGTGCCAAAGACTTGTGACACTCACCCTGGCTACTCTCTTTGCCCAGCCATGTTTGGTAAGATTCCGCGAGAACCGCATCAGGCGGCCTGTCCAATGAAGCAGAAACTGGAACGAAGAGATGCGTCAAGCGCAGTAAAAATACGGTTCAGTTCGTATACAAACAATATTCTATTGATTTAATTAAACGTTAAGACTCCCGTTTTGATTCTTCTCCCATATAAGCGATAAGAAGTAACAGATTGGGCCAACTGTTTCCCTAACAATGCATAAAGCACAACAGTCTAAGGCCCGTATAATGTAGAATGACACTCAGAAGTCAAACATGTCTTGAGAATCGTCTGTCACTTTCTATCACACACAAAGTAATAGAGACAAGTTTCTCCCGAGTTCTTGTTGTAAAAACACGTGTTGAGAGACTTCATTTTAACCAAAATCTACCGAACAATTTTTTTGTAACTATAATTAAGTTTGTCTTTAAGATTTGCGAATGCCATTAATTAAGAATAGAAAAGAAGTGATAGAGACGTGGGACGCTCAAGTCAGCGTTCATTCTTGAAATTTATTCTATAATACGAACATAAAAGTTGTGTTATCCGGCAGCGATTTTGTGTCACTTTATTCTATAAAAACACCGTATTCTATTAACAAGTCACTTTGTATCGTGTTCCATTGGATATAAAGTCGCAAATCCGACAAACACATCCGATCAATAAACTTTACGAGCAATGGAATTCTGTTTATTCAATTCACAGTGGGAGTGCAGTATAACAAGTTCCGATTATTTGTTCAATCTGTTGACAATATTGACTTTCATGCATTTTTCAAGGCAAATGAAAAACGCAGCAACGCAAAACGATGTAAATGATATAAATAGTAGCTAACAGGTGTCCAATATCTTTACCAAAATAATATTGTGTGCCTCACTATGTGTAAACTTTTTATTTTATGTGATATTAAGACCACGATTGTAACGTTTATCTTGCCATGACAGACAAAGCAGCCATTTCGCGCCGAAAAACCGTAGGAATTTTTTCTTGTATTTATGGAATTTAATTATAAAAAGACTCTCTAAGACGGTCTCGACTCCCCTAGTTAATCTCGTCTAAATTAGCTGTCTGGTAGAACGCAGTGACGGACATTAAGCGCGACCTGAATGCCTGTCACAGCTGGCTCTCTGATTAACTGGCCGTGGAACTTGTCATCAATTTGGGTAACAACTTGGGACAAATGTACGCACTACATTGATTTCCATGGGCAGAAAAGAACTGTTTTAAGCACTGGACTCTTTCATTCACCTTAGATCTGCATGAAGTACGAGTATATACCCTATCAGACAACTAACAGATGTTGATACTGTCCTCGTCTCTCTCTTATGGCATAACTCGTCCTCAGAAAAAAAACGTTTTTTTATCTCCATGCTCATACTAATTTATCTAACCCAAGCTAAGTATTATTAAGAACTTGTATTATGAATGTCGACTAGATAACGGAAAAACTGTTAAACTAGATATTTTATAAAAAAAACTTAAATAATTATTAGCAGCCATGACTCATGAACATTGTTCGTATTAATCACACAAACATTTACCACTACCAGGACTCGAACTAGGTTCTCCCGATACGTTCAGCATTACTAAATACTTCATCACGACAGTGTCATATAACTAGTAAAACTTCCATGATTTTATAAATATTGCAATTCGGATCTTTATTGCTATAATAATCTTTTAATAATATTCAAAGAATACTAAAGAAAAAGATATAGGTAATACCATTTTCAGCAAACTTTAGTAAACTTGAACACAATTTTAAATTGGTCATCATCCAGCCAACTGGCTTCCCTCAAAGATCTCTAACCCGATGCTGCTCACATCCAGCGGCTTCCCGCGATCTTTACCAGATTTTTTGAAGTCATCTGGGTCGAGAATGTGCATCCTAAAATAAAGGTTTCTTTTGCGGATTCACAAAAGAGCAGAAGTTGCCTTGGCGTCTGCCAAAAATATTGATAGATCGTGTGGAAGATGATGAGAGCTGGTAAGACTGAGAAAAATGCTGAAATGACGGCTGAAGAGAAGAGAAGAAGAAAGAAGAAGAAGGATGAACAAAATGTCACGCACACCATATAATTTATTTGTCTGTGTGTCATTTGTAATTACAATGGTTGGTGAGAGGGCACCGTTCACTTGCTTGAAACTATTTTTTACTTACTCGTATGTATAGAGGAAGTCTTGTAATCGTCAAAAAATCGACCTTGAGATTTTAACGGATTTACAAGTTTTGCACCTCCCTGAGTCCAAAAATACCGTTTTCGGAATTATGTATGTGTGTGTGTGTCTGTGCGTTAGCACGATAACTCGAGTAAGCTTTAACTTATTGCAACCAAATTTGACATGCATGTATGATATCAAAATATAAGGTTTCTATCAAGTTTTGAGTCGTTGATCACGAAAGTTAAGCAACCAAGTGCGCGGTCGGTACTCGGATGGGTGACCAAAAATTTAACATGCATGTATGACATGAAAATATAAGGTTTGTATCAACTTTTGGATTGTTTCTGGTACACGAGAAAGTCAAGGGAAGACCACTCCCGATTTTTTATAAATGTAGGTAGAAATGACTTCATTCTTCTCACGTCGGAAGTGGAAGTGAGTCCAAATGCGGAGATAGCTAGATCAGGAGAGAATAAACGCTCCATACTAGCCACTACCACCCTACGTGTGCTGATGTTGACCGATAATTTTAATTTTGGATCGTGTGGCACCAAACCTGATCCCATTATACCTGGTGACCTATCTTCGTACTGATAAATACTTTGAATCGGATTCTAATCGTAAAGTCTCATTACGTTTCTCTTTGTTCCGTTCCGACTATGATAGTTATTTTATTCTCAAATAGGACTCATCATAATCCTATTTCACCAGTTGACTGTATTCAGAATATTATCACGCAACAGCGATTTGCCCTCTGAAACTATTTTCTGTACACAAAGCTTTTTCTAGGCATAAAAGAGCATTGGATTTCTGTTGCATATTGATAGGAGCTATTGTGTGCCCGTCGCTTAGACAATAAAATACATTATGCGTCCCGAATATCTGAGTACTATTTCGATAGCCTTTTTGAATGGAATTGTGATAATCGTTGTGTGTCGGGTGGATGGCAAGTTTTTGATAACTCAGTTCTCATCCAATCGTAAATCCAAAGTTTTTATATATGTCCCTTAAAATACTCTATTGATGAGATCTATTAAAAATCATTTCTGTCTCAACTTATTTTTTTGCTAGCTTCCGCCCGCGACTTCGTTCGTGTGGACATTTTATCCCCTTAGGGGTGGCATTTTCAAAAATCCTTTCTTAGCGGATACCTACGTCATAAGATCTGTCTGCATGCCAAATTTCAGCCCGATCCGTCCAGTGGTTTGGGCTGTGCGTTGATAGATCACTATGTGAGTCAGTTATATATATTTAGATATAGTAATGATTGATACAAAATTTTATAGCACTAAATATAAAGAGTATTTTCATTAGTAAATAATAATATGAAATAACAATGATTAAAATTTGGTAAAGTCTGATCGATGATCTGATGATGCTGTACCGGGTTTTAGGTAGCTGCGGGATGAGACACGGGAGCCGAGCTCATTAGATAGATAGAATATTCTTTATTGTACATCGTCAATATCAGGAACCCAGATAAAAGACACCAGAAACAATAATTAAATGTACAATGGGCGGCCTTATAGACAGGAAGACATGGTATTATAAATGATCCATTCCTTATTCTTTTCGCCGTAGCTATTAATATTATAATAATCTTTGATTCCGCCATCGGTGCTCGTTGCGGCAACTCGTGTTAATATGTACATGAGATTATCTATCCAGAGATTGGATGTGATATTAAAAACGTCATTGCTACAGTGGCCGAAGATTTTAAAATTCTGATTCTAGTCTACCGCCATCCTTCACTTTTTTTCATTGCATTTGTAATTAATCCGTTTCACTTTGTCTTAAGACACAGGGCGCGGTACAGCACCAGCGAAAAAGCAAAATATGGAAATACGACTCAAAAACATATTATTAGGTACTCAACAATTGTTATGGTTTCCTTTGTTCTTTACACACCCTGCAAAAAGCAATTGGTGAGTACATTCCACTTAGATGTCGGTAGAAAGAATCTTGTATTGGGCAAATGTGGAAATAATAAATTTCTTTTTTGCTGCTGCCACGGTCTTACTTTTTCCGCGACAAGTAGGTATTCGGAAGAAATATTGCGGTACGTTAATATGGTTTTGTATGAAAACAGAAGTTTAGATTGTCCTGACGTAAGACGATGACGTAACCCTTTAGTTTAACGAGAAAACAAAAAATTGCAGAAAAGTATCGGTTCGTGTGTATGGTGAAAAAAGGATTGTTTTTCCTCTCGGACTGGCGAAGAATGATAAAGTCGCAGGAAAACATGTAGAGATAACATTTAGTTAGTGGCTTCAACGATTTTATTTATCCCTACGATGTTTCTCTACAGTTCATCTATGAGGACAAGTCGTACGAAATTAACGCTAGTGGATGGGAGGCTAATTTTTGACTACGGTCGCCATAGAGCTTTCTCACTAAAACGTCAGTTTCATACATTATTATTATCTTCGTCAGACGTTCAACGCAATCGACTGGTCACTTGTCTAGGCCCTTAGGTCGTCAAAATGAAGTCTTCTTTTTTCGTCTCGAAGCGGATGGGTGACCGAACGATTTGGCTCAACACTAAAGTAAAAGAACCATCTCATGAAATTGAGACCCCATTTTATTTTATTTTCTATTTTTACTTACTTATTGTTTATTGCATGTGGTGCTCACCATAATTGTTTGTTTAACTTAGTCATTAGTATTAGCTTATGATATCTTCTATTATATTTTAGTGTAAACCGATACTGGTGCGCCTAAATAAATATACAATTTGACCTTAGCCAACGTCACTAAGTACTTTTTTGAAATTGAAATTAGATTGTACGGCACTAAATATCTATACATCTATACATACATATAAATAAAATTGGAGTGTCTGTTTGTAATATTGAAATAACCGTTTTTTACTACATGCATATGAATATATATAAGGTACATACACCAAAATAACATTTTTTACAATTTTTGTCTGTCTGTCTGTCTGCCTGTCTATTTGTTCCGGCTAATCTCTGAAACTGCTGGACCGATTTTTGGCAGATAGCTGGTGTAATAAGGAGTAACTTAGGCTACATCTTTTTTTTTTGGTAAATTTTACGCGGACGAAGTCGCGGGTTAGCTAGTTTATGTATATACTTAAAAATATAAATGATCCTTTCTACAAGATGGCAAGCAAAAGTGGGGTTCAAATGCAAAGAAAGGTAGAGTGAGAGATAGTAATATACTTACGCGCTATAAGCCAAAAAACCACACGCCAAAAATAAAATGAAAAGCTTTAATATAAGCAAAGAGTAAAGACCATAGTATAATATTTGATCCCAAGGATTCAGTTTCCAGGAAATTTAGAAATATTTGTACTGAGTTAACATTGAATAAAGAAGAATTACAGTACATTAGCAAATGCTTCAAAGCAAACATGACACTATTGCTTAGGTGCTATTCGGCCATATATTAACGTTTCCCAAAACAACAACTGCTCAATAGTTGGAATTGTAAAAAAAATTCGCAAATATCAAATATTAAGGGTCTCAATACTGTATTTTTGACCATCCAGAATTGCCAGTGATGACTTGTATTAATGCGACATGGTCGTTTACAGTGAATCTTATTAGAAAGCTCAATATTGCTCGAAGAACAGACGGCTGATGGTGTTGAAGAGTTCCAAAATTGTTGTTACCGCAGACAACAAGATAGATTGACTACTTAATAAAGGTTACAGGACACTGCTGGATACGCCCAGCACAGGACCGATTGTTAACTTTCGTAGTGATTCGATAAACATGAGGATATTGATATGGACAAAGCCCACCCGATGGTTATTGCCAGTAGAGACTGAAAGAGAGCCTAAGGAGAAAAGAGATGACCATTACAATGCATCTTTAAGCCTCTTTTAAGGAGGGAGATTTATTTATGGCTCAATTACAGACGACATACATATAGAAAACATATTGAAGTTAATTAAAATTAATACAGATTATAATATCTGTTGCCAATGACAAAAGTGCACAATTTTCTTTAAACTAACCAAAGAATTAGGTTACTTAAAATTAAGCAAAGAAAAGAACATTACTAAATCTGACGGTAAACCTAATTGTTATACAACATCACTTTTAGTGAACGTTTAATAACAGGGACGGTACAGTTAAAGATATCACAATCAGGACAAACTTCATTAAAACTTAAACACATTCTATGGAAAGGATTGATTTGGGATACGTTATTTCTTGATGATGGCACACAAAATAGCCATGGAATGCGCACAGATCGAGTCGGTACTCTGAACATCAGCATCTCCAGTAAGCCGCTATCACATAATTCATTAGCTTTTTTATGGAGTCTACGCAAGTTATACATACGCCTACAGTTCTCTAAGCTAGCCATATAAAAGTAATGGGGCCGTTCAGTGTAGTCACTGATCCTACGACGCAAGCCACACTTAGTGCATAAAGCGCGTAGAAACTTACGTTGAATAGCCTAAATTCTGTCAGTGTGGTTTTAATACATTGAAGACTAGATCGAAGAACAGTACTCAAGGATACTTTTGACCAGGGATGTGTAAAAAATTATCCATGAATATACATTTTAAACGGTTTCGCATGACGTAGCACGAAAAACAACCTTTGTATTTACTGCAGAAGTAGTCGTAATGAGGTCTAAATGAATGCACAGAGTCATAATACACTCCCAGATCGCGAACAGTCACAACACGAGCAAGTTTCAATTGGACTTTGTTTTAGTGAACGAGATTACTTGACTTTTCTGAACATGTGGTTAACGTTACACCAGTGGTCAAAGAACGCTGCAATGCCTCACAAGCCACACAACAATTGATTTTTTTTATATCCTTTGCGAAAGCAATACATTCACTTTTTATGTTATTCAGGAGATCGTTTATAAATATCTATATCTATAGAAACAACAGTGGGCCTAAGTTTGAGCCTCGTGATGTACATCCGAGACTGACTTAAATGGAAAAGAATTATAGTCACTCGCAGTTACAAGTTGAGAACGATTAAGAAGGCAAGATGTGTTTTCTCCCTCCTTAAAATGCAAAGAATGGCAAAGAATTCCTTTTCTGGCTCGAGCGACAGAAAATAAGACGCAGAATTGATCTTTTGCGTTGAAGTAGTGACTACGCGGGGTCTTAAAAAGGCCTTTAATGATTAAAGAAATAATCTCTTCATAACAAGATTTTAAAAGCTAACGTAGTCAAAGTTTAACACCGGATATTAACCTACTTTTCGAACATATTTTCTGTCAATTGTAGCTAATTGAAGTTCTAGTCACGTCGTCCAAATTGTGTTCACTCAATTTACAGAGGAAGTTACGAGAACCAAGAAAACAACTTCTGACGGGGAAATGATGATAGAAGGAAAAACAATTTTATAAGACGGAGATGCGGGCAACTTTATTTTTTAAGTCTCAGTGTATGGCTCATACTGCCAGATGTGGTTTTGCGTGTAGCCAAATTTTACCAGAAGCTCTGCTCGATTCGAGCGATCCGTTATGGGATTGTGAGCATGATTATAATAGGTCGGGGAAAAAGTTTCTTCGCATTTTTTAAGAAAATTCAAAACATTTTTTAATATAGTTCATTTACATTTAACTAAAGTTTGCCATCTTGTAGGTAGGGACATGATCCCATTGCTATAGAAATTTTTGGACTTCTGGTCAAAATACCGCAACAAGTGGTTTTGGCAGTCCTCTCGTGATGTTAACCTGACACTGCCTAAAGAATTCTGAAGAGACCGAAACAGGTGGAAATCTGAAGGTGCAAGGTCAGGACTATACGGCGGATGCATTAACACCTCCCAGCCAAACTCTCTTAATTTTTGCTGAGTGGCTAAAGATGTGTGAGGTCTAGCGTTATCATGATGAAAAACCACACCCCTTCTGTTGATTAATTCCGGCCGCTTTCTCTCAACTTCTTGCTTTAATCTCATCAGTTGTTCGCAGTAGAGTTCAGAATCGATGGTCCTGCCTGGTGGTAACAGCTCATAATGAATAATGCCCTTCCAATCCCACCACACACACAGCATCACCTTGTAGCGAGTTAACCCGGGTTTCACCACAGTCTGTGAAGCCTGACCGGTCTTTGACCACGACCTTTTTCGCACGTTCTTGTCGTACGTGATCCACTTTCCATCACCAGCTATCAGCTTCTTCAAAAATGGTTCGGTTTCATTACGTCGTAATAAAGAATCACAAATGAGTACACGGTTCATTAGGTTTCTTTCAGTGAGCTCTTGAGGTACCCAAATGTCGAGCTTTTTTGTGTACCCAGTTTTTTTTAAATGCGCCAAAACTGTTTTGTGGTCAATTCCCAGTTCTTCAGCTACGTCGTAACTACTGACATGCCGATCATGCTCCACTTTTTCAAAAATGGCATCCATTTTATCTGTAATAGGGCGACCAGAGCGACGTGCATCTTTGACATCAAAATTTCCGGATTGAAAACGCTTAAACCAAATTTGTGCTACTCTCACAGACACTGCACTAGGTCCATAAACATCTCAAATTTTTTTCGCGGCTTATGTTGCATTTTTACCTTTTTTAACCGACTTCAAACAAAAAAAGGAGGAGGTTCTCTATTCGACTGTATGTTTTTTTTTTTTTTTTTTTTTTTTTTTTTTTTTTGTATGTATGTTTAAATTATACCGAAATTGGTTCAGTACTTTTTTGTTGAAATGATAATTTCATTCTGGATGAAACAATAACATCGTCCACGAACACAAAAATAATGACAATTTTTTTTTGAACTTGCTATTACCTAATATGCAATAGTGAAATTTTGATTAGTAGGTCCAATAGTCAACACATAAACTATGACAAATTATTTTATGAACTTAAGTTAAAATAACTACACTCATCAAAAGTGTCTAGGGATCAAGTACGTTTTAGAGTATCGCCGTAATTGAGGATTACTATTTTGATTCTTTTCGATTGTTATTGATTCTTTGTTTTTTTAATTTCACTGTTTATAAATTAACAATTTTTCTTAAATATTTACTAAAAATAGATACATAGTTTCCTATAAAAGTATGCAGCTTAGCGTTATAGATAGGAATGTACTTGATCCCTAGACACTTTTGATGAGTGTAGTTTCTCTTCAAGTTTCATAGTTCATTAACTTACCATTAAAACTATACCATTCGTATTTGTAATGAGCTATAGGTCTGAGACGTGATATTATTTGTTAACCGACTTAAAAAAAAGAGGAAGTTCTCTATCCGACTGTTTTTTTGTGTTTGTTACCTGATACTCCGTCAATTATGAGTATTACGACTCGATTTTAGTGATTCTTTATTTAGCTACGTCAAAATCAGAGATGGCCCGTATAAATTGTATCGATATAAATTCGACCCTTTATGAACAGAACATTAATAACAAAAAAAAAATTTTTTACGTTTCCGTTAAGTTTTAATGAGCGCCTATCCATTTATCCAGTAGGCCTATCCATTTTCAATAAAATATACTTAACTAGCGACCCGCCCCGGCTTCTCACGGGTGCAATGCTTATGTGTAGTTTTAAAGATCTAAGCATACATAGGGACAGACAGACGGCGGATAGCGACTTTGTTTTATACTATGTAGTGATTTCCTCTAAAAATAATAAAATAAAATATTTTTAGCAAAAAAATAAGGAAAACCGACTTCAATGCGTACAAATTTAAACTAAAAAGTAAGAAATAAATAATATTTTTATGAAGTAGTTGAAAAGAGCGTCATAGAAAACCAAGGAAAGTATTGATACACATTTATAATTCTTTATTTATAATTCATACTCCGATATATTTGGAGTCGGTGCCAGCCTAAGCAAAATAAACTTACCTAATAGATACGAACTTGATTAATTCATTAACTACACATAATAATGAATGATGAAGATGAGAAATAATCCGCCGCTCCGTGAAGTTCAAAAATTGCAAACACTATCCTCCTTGGCTAGCTGGCACCGGCTCCAAATATATCGGAGTATGAATTATAAATAAAGAATTATAAATGTGTATCAATACTTTCCTTGGTTTTCTATGACGCTCTTTTCAACTACTTCATAAAAATATTATTTATTTCTTACTTTTTAGTTTAAATTTGTACGCATTGAAGTCGGTTTTCCTTATTTTTTGCTAAAAATATTTTATTGTAGTAAAATTTTAAAATGTATCGTATTTCTTAATAAGATTTACTCATCTTGGCGGTACGAAAAACAAATGAAAATCACACATTTTCCTAATTTGAATTTGGAATTATGTTCTTTAAAATTTAAACTTTCAATGATACCAAAACCAGCCAGATACAAATAGTATAGCCAAAGAGATTTTATTACAAGTTTATACATACTACAATGCGAAAAGACTTTTTCCCCAACAAATGTATGTACGTATGTATTCAAGTGATTCGCTATCTCAAGACAATACGGATAGGAGACACATCAGTGACGTAAGTCATGACTGGCACATACACTGGTCAAAAACTTTCGGCTTCAGATATTGTTGTATAAAGTATTTGTCTGTTAGTAAATAGTATTCTTCCGCCTATTCCTTCAAAGCATTCTGTAGTGCATGCACGAAAAACGTAATGTAATGGGTGTTCTAGACATTTACGCAGCGTCATGCTAGTTCGAAGCACTTTCGCTGTCGTAACAACTTCTTTATATTAATAAGGAAGCGTCTGGGTGAAAAAACAAAGTCATTGTATTCTAATTTAAAATGTCTTTATTTAGGTACAATTTGCCCTTATTAAAGACAAATTGTAAGCCATCCGTTCATATACCCGGAGGACCCTTGCAGAAAAACAGACACAAAACTTAGTGAATCGGTTTACTAATGAAATGATTTGATAATTACAAAAAAAAATATTAACATTCTCGATTTGAGTAAAAATGGTCGAAAATAAACGCCGCTTATATTATTATGATGTTGTACCAATAATAATAGAGGTACGGTTGTTTGTCGCCTATTGATTGTAAGGGTGATAACTCTCTGTCATTCTATTGTATATTCGAAAACATAGCACGTAGCTACGCCATCTATCTTTTTCACGGAATTTCTATGCATTTCGTAACGGTTGACGATTTATGAGGTGAGCGTAACTTTTTCACATCGCCTCGGGGATGTGTATCGATCTTGGGAATTGACAACTGTTGAACGGTACATTTTTCTTTTTACACGTGCCACTGAGATAGAAAAAAGAAAAATTTTGAAAAGCAAGTAAAATGAAATTAAAAAGCTTTTTATTTAGATAGACTTTGTTAAGTTCTTTTAAATCATCAAAAGCTCTACCACCAGTTCGGTACGAAATAATTAATTTACTTAAATAACAATTATTACTTTTTCGTATACGTAGTAATGAGGAAATCTTGTAATCGTCAAAAAATTCGACCTCGAGATTTTGACGGATTGACAAGTTTTGGACCCTGAGTCCAAATATACCGTTTTAGGAATTACGTCTGTGTGTGTGTCTGTGCGTTATCACGATAACTCGAGTCGAGTATGCTTTAACTTATTGCAACCAAATTTATCATGCATATATGACATCAAAATATAAGGTTTCTATCAACTTTTGAGTCGTTTCCGGTATACGAGAAAGTCAAGAGGAAACCACTCCCGATTTTTAAGGTGGAGAAATGACGAAAGAAACCGCACAGCTTACAATTTTGTAAGGACAATATAATTTAAATTACAGTTTTACATGTGTATTTTTTGGGCAGTTATTACTTCCACGCATTTTGATTATTTATATATAATCATTTTTATTGTAAACATATTTTCTTTATAATTCAATTAATCACATTTGTAGGATATCTGTGGACTGTACTTTGTGTAGGTCAGGTGGAGTGACGGCGACGTAGAAAAAACGCACTTTAAACTGCACAACTTACTTTAATTAATTAATTGTAATTGCAATGGGCCGAACCTATCTGTACCAGTACAATGGAAAAATGGGAAGAGGCACTAACAAACAGTGTTGCCACATTTATAACATAAATTGGTGAATTTATGGTTTGTTGGTGTTGCCAACTACATTAATGAACTAAGTAATTTAACTTTTGATACCCACCACCATTTTTTGTTAAAGTCAGATAGATTCCTATCAATTTAGCTGCTAAGCACATATTTTTAATCGTTCGGTTAACAATTATAACATGTGAATACAATATATAGAATACAGAGAAGGTAGTTTAGTGGAAAAAAGGTAATCATGCCTCCAAAAGTTGAAATTACCCAGACAAAATATTTGTTCAAGTCAGAGAAGGGTTTTACAAAGTCAAATATTGAAACAAAATACCAATTTATCTCGAGTGAATCAACAAAAACAGTATTGAAAGATAAATAAATTGAAATAGAAATATTATTGGCAAAAATTTCGTAATCCGAGCCGGAATTAATTAAGAGTTTAATAAAAGTTTAAAACTTAATATTCACAGTGGAGATATTTATTTCACATTAGTTGCTATTTGAGTGTCTTTTTAGTTTTTATACTATTGGTCTTCCTAAGATATGGCTACGAAGTACGAACCGTAGCGTTCCGAACTGTTAATTGGGTCTGGACGCGCACAATATAAAGATAGTAAGTATAGAAAGGAGCCCCGGTTGAAACCCCGCCACGTACCAATGTGTTTTAAATTTTATAATTCATTTAAGTACGTTTAATCGGTGAAGGAAAACATGGTGAGGAAACCTGCACACACTTATGAAATAATTCTTACGTTGCTCGTGAAATCCCCCAACCCGCACTCGGCCAGCGTGATTCACAAAGGCCTAATCGCCCCTAATGTGGGGTAGGGTCGAGCCCCTTGGTGGGGACATTACATGAACTGTTGATGATGAAGTATAGAAAGATAGCGGTGTTCTCTCGTGACCACGTCCGCAACAAGGCGACCGAAACATCGAGTTAAGGTACATAATATTTCGATACTTGTTGTTTTGTGCGTATCTAGACCCAATTTAATTGTCCAGTTGAATAATACAACACGAAAGTAAAAACTATAATAGAGCTAGATTAAAATTTTATTTCAATCGAAACATTTTAAATTCACTAATTAAACAAAAAATCGTTGAATACTAATTGAATAAAGTGGACTACGAAACAAACATATTAATTTCCAGGCATAAAAGGTTTTATTAAAATTAATTGTCTTTTTTCTATGCATCATAAAAACGACTGAATGTAAATATTTTGTTTCAAAATATCTACGCTCGTATGTAAATAATCGAATCCATTTGCATTTCATTTGCGAAAATGGAGATTAAATTACAAAACATAGATTTGATATTGCCATAATGGATGCCATTTTACAATTAAGCTACGTACAGCTGCGAGCAATTACCAACCATAAAATAAAAAATCGGGAGTGGTCTCCCCTTGACTTTCTCGTATACCGTCGGTGGCGTAGTGCGTAAGGAAGCGTCGGTGGCGTAGTGCGTAAGAGCGTCGTCTCCCACCCGGGAGGCACTGGTTCGATCCCCGCCACGTACCAATGTAAACACGTGGTGGTAAACCAGTAATCGACGCTTTTACGGTGAAGGAAAACATCGTGAGGAAACCTGCACACACCTATGAAGAAATTCTTAGGTTGTGTGTGAAGTCGACCAACCCGCACTTGGCCAGCGTGGTTGACTAAGGCCTATTCGTCCCTAATGTGGGGTAGGATCGAGCCCCTCGGTGGGGACATTATATGAGCTGATGATGATGATGATGATGATGATGATGCATGTTAACTTTGGTTCCAATAAGTTAAAGCATACTCGAAAAAAAATATTTTTGGACTCGAGGAGGTCCAAAACATGTAAATCCGTCAAAATCTCGAGGTCGAATTTTTTTACGATACCAAGATTTCCTCTATACTACGTTTACGAGAAAGTAAAAATCGGTCTGCAGTTTTCCGAAGACTCAAGTAACAAACATAACAGTTAACGCCCCGCTGTCGCTCGGCCAATATTCAATTTAAGTTATAATTTGTTGTATGATATTCTGTTAAAATAACTTTTATAACATGATGACAATTCATATTATATTTTGTTAAAAAAAATGTGCGAATGGGTGTCTACTGTATTTGTCTACCCATGCTATCATTATAATCAATATATATAATTTTATTATGCAGTCGTCTGCTTAGTGCTTTAGTTCCAAAAGTTCCTAAAATACGACGATTTGTTACAGAAACAAATTTCAAAACTGACGAAGTTTTTGTGCCGACTGTATATTGTTGAGGCCTAACAGTAAACATAAGTTTGAATATATCTAAATGGGCAGTCTTCTTTCACGAGCAGCACTAACTCCTAGTGTTACTGGAGCTTAAGAGCCAGTTCCCGGCCTGAGTAAACATTGCCATCGAACATTGTAACTCCAACCTTCAGTATCATCTTTTTCACTTCCCCTTAAGGTTATTTCTCGTAACTTTTTTCTTTATACGAAGGTCAACTCGAAAAGGATAACGTAGTAGTGATTTCTTTGTATTCATTTTATTAGAGAACTGGCTTTTGCCCGCGACTTCGTCCGAGTAGAATAGTTATTTCAGCAGCATTTAAATTTTCTTCTTATTTCTTCTAACCCAAGCGCCATATACCAATGTTCATCGATTTTACTTTTAAAAAATGTCAGATTTCCATACGAACTTCCATCCCTTATTTTACCCCCTTAGGGATTGAATTTTCAAAAATCCTAAATACATCTTACTTTATTTCTAACTGAAAGGCCAATTTTTATGGATATGCCTTTAAAAATGACGGATTTCCATACAAAATTTGCACCCCGTTTTCACCACCTTAGAGGGTGAATTACCAAAAATCCTTTCTTAGTGCACCCCTGGGCCTCTTAAGGAACCTACGTACCAAATTTGGAATCTCTAGACCCAGATGTTTGGGCTGTGCGTTGATATGTCAGTCAGTCAGTATTCATTTTTATATATAAAGATTAAATGTTGACTTTTATTTATGTTATTATTTAAAAAGATCTTTTTATTAAAAATTTCAAGGTCAAATTAAATCCAAATGCAAAGATAGGTAGTGCGAGAGATAATTAATACGTCACACTAGCTACCCTCTCCTTGGTGGACCGATTTTAAAAAAATATTTAGACTTTTGGAAGCTAGTGCTTGTCATGGGGTCCCATTTAAATTTGATTGACATCTGATGAGTAGTTTTTTTTTCGTTGTACCTAATAATGCCATAATGCCTAATTAATTGACATCGATGATATACTTGTGTGTCTGAAAGATCTCGAGGTAGTTTCCATAAAATTTCTATAACACTAAAAAACAAAGATAGTTTTTTTTTAACTTTAAAAACCGACTTCAAAACTAAAAATGTAGAAATACAAATTTTGTTTATAACAATCTAAATTAATGTTCTATTAATGAGGTCGTACCAACCTCAATATTTGGAATAAACGTTGTCACTTGTATTTGGGGCCAACCTCAAAAAATATTTAGATTTTTATAAATAATTTTATTTTTTCATACATTTTGTGTACCAAGTATCGGGAATTTTTCAATAAAACAAAAAAATACAATTTGTTCATCTTAATTTAATTTATCGCCTTCAAAGTAGGCCCTATCACTTGCAATACAACATCTCCACCGCTTCACCCAGTCCTCCACACATTTTTCGTAGACTACTTGCGGTATGGCCTTTAGCTAATTCAGCGAACTTTCTTTTATGGCTTTTATTGACTCAAAACGTTTTCCTCGAAATGGTAATTTTAACTGGGAAATAGGAAAAAGTCAGACGGAGCCATATCAGGTGAATACGGTGCTTGGTCGAGAACTTTTGTTGATTTTTCGCTAAAACTCTTTGGCTGTGTGTGATGGTGCATTATCATGGTGCAGCATCCATGGGCTATGTTGCCACAAATCTGGACGTTTTCGGCGGATACTCTCATGCAAACGCTTCATGACGCCTAAATAATATTCTTTATTCACTGTTTCTCCCTCTGGAAGGAATTTGGAGTGAACCACACCACGGTAGTCAAAAAAACTGTCAGTATCACCTTGGTTTTGGAGCGACTTTTCGAGACGGCTCGTTTTCGAGATGCCGTTCGTTTTCGTTTTCGAAACATTACCCGAAAACTACAAAAAATCGTAGAACATACATAAGGGTTATTCGGGTTGGTCTAGGGGTACTCTATCTCTGTCTCTTGTTTACACTATTTTTTATAAGTTCTTACAGTCATCCCACGAGAAAGTCTCGGGATGTGGGATGCACAGGCGAGCCCTAGCTGCATAGACTCGCTCGGGACACACTGCTTAATTTGTTTGTCTACTGCGCACTTTCTGATAAAATTGGCATTTTCCTCAACACCAAAGGCGTAGAACCACTGTATGTTTTTAAACTGTGGTAATAGTGTTAATCACACCTGACTAAGATCTACCTACTATCTAGTTTAAAAGCGAAAAATAAAAAGAAGTTCGTTAGAAAAAAGTTGTGTAAAAAGAATTACGATCTGTATTTATTACGGCAGGCAAATGAAAAACAATTTGTCTAATCTAAATCTCTCACACCTCGCACAGAGTGCGAGCAGCCGGCGAGACACTGAAATATTTTCAAATTACACTTTGATTCACTCACCCATCAGACGTGGGGCCGGTAAATAAATCAGGGAAATTTATCTGGGATGAGAATAAAAACAAGACCCTAATTTGTTAAGACTTAGCTAAGGTTACGGTCAAATTGGTAACAATTTGAGTTTTGAACGCTGCAGTCAACATTGGTCCAGAAGGTTCGCTAAAAAAAGTACGTAACTCGAACATACTCGAAGGAAAAATGAATAAAAAAGCAATTAGTTTCAATTACAACTAAAAAAAAATAAGAAATAAAACAGTAATATAGAAAATTTAAGCCGACTTCAAAAAAAAAACGGAGAAGTAAAGGTTTAATATTCAGAAAATCTAAACGTGCATGCGATTATGCTTACATTTTTTTGAGGTCGGTGCCAAAGAGAAGTGACAATGTGTATTTCAAACTGTCAATTCTGACAACATTACACATGCATACGGGACAAATTGATAACTTCCTTTTTTGAAGTCGGTTGTAAAGAGGGAACAGAGAAAAAAAAAATATTTGAAGTCAATGATATTATATTTAAAAAGAGGTAGATAGGTTACTTGCTTGCAAAAAGTGGCACCCTAAAAGTAAGCTAATTAGCACACCCGAGCATATATCTTACTCGTTTACTCTATTGCGAGATATCATGTTGTCTTACTCACAACTTACAATACGACCATGTTACTCGCCACATACGACAACATGAAATCGTAGACTTTGGGTGCCGAGTTAATTTGACCGTGTAACATGATGACATTTTGGACCATTTTTGGCTTTGAATTAGTATGAAGGTAACCTATCTATCTCTTGGAATAATTTTATTTTTGCGTTTACAAGCGCGTAAATATTAATACTAAAAAAATGCACTGAAAAAACTGTCCCGCCTGAGGCAAGTCGATTTTTTTCAGTGCATTTTTCTAGTATCTACCTCTTTTTAAATATAATATCATTGTTTAAAGTTCATTGTCATTTTTTTCATTATTTAATGGAGAGAATTCACTGCCAGCACACGTGTCCTCCTTCTTACAATCCCGAGGGCCTAGATAAATGGCAAACGATACAACCGTTTCTATCGAACGAAATGATAATAGCCCCCCATCCACAAGCGTTTAGTCCTGCCGCAATGTCCATATTTATGGAATGAATTCTAGTGGATTGAGAAAGCGCGAAAGAATGACAGTGTTAAAATCTCTTCGTCCCCTCCGTCGCACCTACACGACGACGCGACAACCGGGGACTTAAGTTAGTGTTTTTTTTAAAGTAGGTATAGGTACCTACATATGTACTGTTATTTAACAAGCAAATCACTGTTCATATTTCCCGTTTTATCCAAACTCTGCCTTATTTTACGTTTAATTATGTATTCGCTATCAATAAACTCATAGAAATTGCAATATTTTGCTCACGGGTACACATGACGATTAAAATGAAAGTATTTCATCAAGATAGCACAAAATGACCGGTATTCCCTTAATAGGATAACAATCTTTATAAAACAACAGGATATTAACCATCTACTGGCGCGCCATCTTTTAGTTTAACGAGAAAACAAAACATTGCAGGAAAGTATCAGTTCGTGTGTACGCTGACAAAAGAATTGGTTTCCTCTCGAATTGGCGAGGCAAGATAAAGTTGCAGGAAAACATGTAGAGATGACATTTAGTTATTGGCCTCGACGTTTATTTATCCTTACGATGTTTATCTACAGTTCAACTATGAGGACAAATGCTAGTGGATGGGAGGCTAATTTTTAACTACGGTCGCCATAGAGCTTTCCCACTAAAACGTCAGTTTCATACGTTATTTATATTTTCGTTAGACGTTCTACGCAATCGACTGGTCACTTGGCAAGGCCCTCTGAAACTTTTAAAAGAGGCGTGAAGAGCGCTGTGCAGTAGCTATCTTCGCATTTGGACTCCACTTCTGCTTACCATGAGGTGGAATTGAGTCATTTTGAGATCCTGGCAGGATCGCAATGTAATATGGGAACCGGGAGTCTAGTAATGAAACGACAAGTTTAGTGTTCGTAACTACGTAACTAAGTAATAAACTACATAAGAACTTAATTCTAACTACAACTAATGCTTAGCCTAACTTATGCTTAGTCAGGAGAGGCGCGTCACACACTACACTAGACTTTTTTTTAGAAAAAAAAAATAAGGTATTGTGTTCGCACGGTACAAATACAATACAAAATAATTATATTTAGTAACATCAAAAATGGGTTTACGAGTTTGAAATGCAAACTAGTCAACAAGCTTCGGAGTGGCTTTGGTAGAAGACATAAAGGAGAATTCCCTAAAACTGAACTCAATTCTGGAAACAGCGTGTTGTGAATCAAAATCAAAAAATCTTTATTGAAACTATAACATAAGTACAAATCAGATAAACAGTGTACGATAATGTCTGCATTAGTTTTAAAAACTGAGTCGCAGTCATTAACGCCCACCCCTAGGTGCCTAGATATCAGCGTTACAAAACGTTACGAAAAAAATTCGTTGAGATATGTGTATCATTTCTGAAAGAGCATACTTTGAAGGTGACAAAAATAACTTTAGATGAATATAACTAACATTTTGTGAATTATTGATCTTTTCCCGGTGCTTTCTTGACAGAGTAGTATCTTGTGATGAGCCACAACGTTGTATAAAAGTTAAGTATTTCGTATTATTATGCATAAGGTAACGCAAAAATAATAATTAATAATCGCACCAACAAAAGCTTAAATACAAAAAGAGGGTCGATTTATCATCCATTTATACGGCAAAAGAATGGGGCAGCCGTCACCTACCTTTTCTTCTCACTTATTAAAATTCCGAGGCACTTGAAATATCGACTATAAAAACGAGAAATGTTTAAGAAACAATCTTAGCAAAGTGCAAAGTTAAATACCTGCTTCGCTGACTTTGGATTTTTTCTATGAAAAAAATCGCTTTTTAGGTCGCACTCAAGCTTTTTCTCCCGGCCATTATCGCTTCTCGACATAGTCAAAGGGTTCTTATTATAAAGAAAGTTTAAATTAAAGCTTCCCGTTGCCAAAACATTACAAGTAAGTTTGTTACTGGAAACTTTGGGCTTAAGATAAATTATTCAAAGCTTTTTGTAGCTCAATGTGAGGCCAACGCGAATAGTTGTTAAAGCGATTTTTTATAGGTTTCCAATACTTAGGCCGAGGCGAGTTTGAGTTTTGATGGAATTAAACTATTTACCAATATTGTGGGAGAAATAAAAATATACCTGCTTAGTGAATTAAGTATTACTAAATGTAGCTTTATCAAAAACCATGAAAAACTTTATAAATAAATTTCTCTGACCCAAAGAATGTAGACGAACCAGAAGAGCACTGCACTACCAACAATAGATAGGTATAAGACCAAGCCCCTCTATAACTAATTAGATGGCGTTTACGTCTTACAGAAGCGCACTAACTGGTCATGGCAAATTAACTAACCCGGTGGCATTGTGACAACCTAACAGAACACGATAGTCGCGGCCGGGTATATTATAGCCATGTAGATTATTTTACACGAAATCAATATTGTATCAATATTGGTTTTCTTTGTTAGGGAAATAAGTAGTTATATACATTTTTGTGAAAATTAAGCACTTCTTTAACATAAAATTTTCTTATACAGGGTGTAAAAGACATGAACAGTCAAACGAGAACCATGTATTCTGCTCACCATCATAACATTTTTCCACTTGAGAATTTAATCTAGGATCAAAGAACTATCTTTGTATAGGCGACGGCAACCACTTAACACTAGTTAGGCTGCAAGCTTGTTTGCAATCTTGTTGTATAAAAAAATCTTTATCACAATAGAAACCACATAGAACTGCGCAAGCATACCTTAATAGAGGTATTCAATTCAATTAACTTAATAATTCTATTTATTTCATCGCATCCTTTAAACGTAATTCAAATTTCCTCTATTAACGGTCAAAATAATTGATGAATTCTATCTAAGCCATTGTTGAAAACTAATTCAAAGTTGGTCTGTAAGAGTTATATCGGTGCTTTGTGTTCTATTGTCGGAAAGTTTGTAACGCCTAAATTTCATTTAAATGGACTTTAAATTGGAAATGTAATTATGTTTAAGAAAACAAAGGTGTTGAATTAATAGGTGAGCAAGTATTATATTTAAAGTTCGTAAGCGAGCATGCACCTGCCTCGTGATTAGAGGTCACCGTTAGTTTAATTATATAAATACCTGAGAGCTCACAAAGTACTTCTGAAGTGATGCAAATAAATTCTTAATTTTTTAATTGTGACAAATAATAAATGCAAAGTTTTTAATTCTTATTTATTTATTGAACAATAATAAAAGCATATATTTATGACGGTTTCACTTACAATGTTTTAAGAAAACCACTAAGGTTTGTCACAAAAAGCTAATACAACATCGAGCACATTCACATATTTTAAATAGATATATTTAAATACAATTCAGGTAAAAAATAGAACTAAAGAAATATAAACTCATTTGTTGATTTAAAATATAGACTGTTTAAAAGTAACTAAGCAAGTACGTACACGATAAAAAATATCCTAAATTTGGAAGATTATCTAAAAAATATTTTTCAAATGGAATTATTTAATTTATTTACCTAATTTATTTTTAATTCGGAGGAAAGCGCGGTACAATTTTCTTTTAAAATAATATTCTTTATTTTTATGTCTTTTATACTTTTCATTTTTATATTTTCACGTATACGTAACGTAACGTATTTATGTTTGGCTGTTCGTATTATTGAATGAGTCTCAAGAATCAACGCCCTATTCGTCGTATGTCTATATAAATTTGTGCTTGCTAGAAAGTGACAAACGATTCGCAAAATATGATTGATTTCCGAGTGTCTAATACAGGCCTTAGATATATAATAGTGCATTCTTTTAAGACGCGCTGTTTGAGTGAATCTGTTTATTAACCAATTTCCTTTTTTACTCCTTTAAGAAGAAGAATAGATTACATTTCTACTATTTTTACTACTTCTCCCCTATCTAAATCCGGATCCAGATATGTATCATTTGCTAGATCCGATCAGCGTATCCATATCGCCGACGCGTATCGTGATCGCATATGTGGACGGGTGATGATACGCGTAATGATGATGCATGATGCAAATGATCATATCTGGACCCGCCTTAACGCATCTTTTTAAGGCCCGTATTACAGAATGTCACTCAGGAGCCAATCATTTTTGAGAATCGTCTGTCACTTTCTATCAAGCACAAAGTGTTAGTGACGTACGACGCTCACATCGGCGTTGATTCTTAAAACTCTATAATACGTGCCAAAATAACTGATAGAAATGTAGTATCAGCATTCATTACGTCCTTTCCTTACTAAAATTTTAAAGAAATTATTTAATCACATAAAAAAATACATTATTCATAAATAAAATCGGCCACATTTTATCTTTTCCCGGGTTTTATGGACAATGGTTGGAATGAGACGAATGAAACAATACAATATTACCGCATATTTTAAAATGCGGTAATATTTCAAAATGTATTGTTTCTTTCAGCTCATTTCCTTGATGACAGTAGGTATATTGGCTTTGAAATAAGTTGAAAATTTATTGAAAAAAATACAGCCTTTTATAGGCCTACCGGCTATCTTTACACGAGAAGAAGAGCTTGTGATTTTTTTATTTTGTGGAGGAATATTAGGTTAGGTATACCATGCAACCGTTTCTAAGCACGTGAGAAATATTTAAACATACAAGTTTATAAGTTAGGATATTACTATATCTTGTCTAATGCATATCCCGAACTCCTACACGTAAAACCAATTTCTTTCTAGTCATATATCTCAGAACTGCTAAAGGATGAGCAACGAAAATGTTGGAAGGGTAACTTAGAGAAATTGGTATAGTGTATTCGGTTTGGTCAACTGAAAGTCTACCTTATGTGAAAGGGGAATGCTATACTTTTGAATGCAAATACCGTTCGAAAGTTATAACACTCACCGGATCGCTTGCCACTTGGCCACTATTGTAGCACTGGATATTTTCCACAAACCATTGTGACTAAATTAAATTGTTTGTTGAAAAATTTTAATTTGAATTTAAATGAAATATTTCCGACGACGGCTGTCGAAATACGTTGTCGCTTTTTGGGGATTTAACTAAACGCAGTCCGGTCCAATTTGAACTGGTCGGAATTGTAGCCTTACAATGGAATCGAGTGTGCTAGCCTTTTTTAGTGCAGTGAGGATAATTCCAAATTACATAGTTGGTACGGGACCGTTGCGTTTTTTATTGCTTGCTAGTATTTTGAAATGCATTAAAACCGAAATTGTGTTTGGCATTCTCTTATAGATGTTTCCGCCAATCATGATTGCAGTTTCTTCCGTATACCTATGTTTGGAAAACCTAAAAGGCAGATTTACCCTGTGTAAGTAACTGACTCACAAATTCAAGGAAAGACATAGTTGACTGGCATAGTGTACATTGATTTGGAGATAGTACAGCACTATCGCGTCGGTAATGACTTCAATATTTTCGCTTACTGACTGCATGTTAACGTTGTGGTCATTTCTCGGCGCTGGCACTGAGGCCTGCTACTGACTTTTACTTACCGTTCGTAAATCTGCCATAACTGTGCTCTTACGCCCTCGAGTTAAATCGGTAGAGGGAGATGCTCGCCGGGTACTTAGAAATCTTCTATATAGAAAGATTCGCCAGATGTCCCACAAAGGTCCTCCTCCTTCCTCCGAGAAAACTCCGGTGATGAATGAAGGTCATTCAAATAATCTTATCGTCGAATCCTTATTGTTCAATCTCAATTTACGATATTTATAGCAGAGACGTTTCATTAAGTAATTAATATTATTTTCTCTAAAGTTTACATTCAAGTAATTTTTAAACATTTCCCAGGTGTTTCGTTATCATTTAAGCATTATGGAATAATTTTATTTTTGCGTTTACAAACGCGTAAATATAATACTAGAAAAATGCACTGAAAAAAATCGACTTGCCTCAGGCGGGACTCGAACCCGCACCTTCCACAATCCGGGTGGACGCGTTAACCAATTTCGCCACCGAGGCACTGCTTTTCGCTGTCGAAATTTGTCAGTGCTTGGTGCTTATGTTTTTATGGTAAACATCGTTTCATCAAATCTTTGAAATTTGCATTTCCAAGACCCGAACGAAATATTTTTGCAAATATTTGACGCCCAGCTAAGATGAAACTACCTTACATTATGGAATAATTTTATTTTTGCGTTTACAAACGCGTAAATATAATACTAGAAAAATGCACTGAAAAAAATCGACTTGCCTCAGGCGGGACTCGAACCCGCACCTTCCACAATCCGGGTGGACGCGTTAACCAATTTCGCCACCGAGGCACTGCTTTTCGCTGTCGAAATTTGTCAGTGCTTGGTGCTTATGTTTTTATGGTAAACATCGTTTCATCAAATCTTTGAAATTTGCATTTCCAAGACCCGAACGAAATATTTTTGCAAATATTTGACGCCCAGCTAAGATGAAACTACCTTACATTATGGAATAATTTTATTTTTGCGTTTACAAACGCGTAAATATAATACTAGAAAAATGCACTGAAAAAAATCGACTTGCCTCAGGCGGGACTCGAACCCGCACCTTCCACAATCCGGGTGGACGCGTTAACCAATTTCGCCACCGAGGCACTGCTTTTCGCTGTCGAAATTTGTCAGTGCTTGGTGCTTATGTTTTTATGGTAAACATCGTTTCATCAAATCTTTGAAATTTGCATTTCCAAGACCCGAACGAAATATTTTTGCAAATATTTGACGCCCAGCTAAGATGAAACTACCTTACATTATGGAATAATTTTATTTTTGCGTTTACAAACGCGTAAATATAATACTAGAAAAATGCACTGAAAAAAATCGACTTGCCTCAGGCGGGACTCGAACCCGCACCTTCCACAATCCGGGTGGACGCGTTAACCAATTTCGCCACCGAGGCACTGCTTTTCGCTGTCGAAATTTGTCAGTGCTTGGTGCTTATGTTTTTATGGTAAACATCGTTTCATCAAATCTTTGAAATTTGCATTTCCAAGACCCGAACGAAATATTTTTGCAAATATTTGACGCCCAGCTAAGATGAAACTACCTTACATTATGGAATAATTTTATTTTTGCGTTTACAAACGCGTAAATATAATACTAGAAAAATGCACTGAAAAAAATCGACTTGCCTCAGGCGGGACTCGAACCCGCACCTTCCACAATCCGGGTGGACGCGTTAACCAATTTCGCCACCGAGGCACTGCTTTTCGCTGTCGAAATTTGTCAGTGCTTGGTGCTTATGTTTTTATGGTAAACATCGTTTCATCAAATCTTTGAAATTTGCATTTCCAAGACCCGAACGAAATATTTTTGCAAATATTTGACGCCCAGCTAAGATGAAACTACCTTACATTATGGAATAATTTTATTTTTGCGTTTACAAACGCGTAAATATAATACTAGAAAAATGCACTGAAAAAAATCGACTTGCCTCAGGCGGGACTCGAACCCGCACCTTCCACAATCCGGGTGGAAGGTGCGGGTTTTTTTCTAGTATTATATTTACGCGTTTGTAAACGCAAAAATAAAATTATTTCATAATGTAAGGTAGTTTCATCTTAGCTGGGCGTCAAATATTTGCAAAAATATTTCGTTCGGGTCTTGGAAATGCAAATTTCAAAGATTTGATGAAACGATGTTTACCATAAAAACATAAGCACCAAGCACTGACAAATTTCGACAGCGAAAAGCAGTGCCTCGGTGGCGAAATTGGTTAACGCGTCCACCCGGATTGTGGAAGGTGCGGGTTCGAGTCCCGCCTGAGGCAAGTCGATTTTTTTCAGTGCATTTTTCTAGTATTATATTTACGCGTTTGTAAACGCAAAAATAAAATTATTCCATAATGTAAGGTAGTTTCATCTTAGCTGGGCGTCAAATATTTGCAAAAATATTTCGTTCGGGTCTTGGAAATGCAAATTTCAAAGATTTGATGAAACGATGTTTACCATAAAAACATAAGCACCAAGCACTGACAAATTTCGACAGCGAAAAGCAGTGCCTCGGTGGCGAAATTGGTTAACGCGTCCACCCGGATTGTGGAAGGTGCGGGTTCGAGTCCCGCCTGAGGCAAGTCGATTTTTTTCAGTGCATTTTTCTAGCATTTAAGCATTTTTATTTTAGCGCCAACATGCACCATTTACTCTAGAATATTCTCAATCTTCAATTTAATTCTCAACGTCTGGTAGCAATTTTACTTAACCAATGGCTGGGCATTGTTTTCAATGCTTGCGCGGCTGGGCCCATAAGACGCCGTGCGCCACGCCATCTGGTGAGGGAAGTCTAAAACAAACTTCCCATCGACACGCTTGCTTGAGAAATCGAGGGCGAAGAAAACTTCGCTAGAAACCGACAGTCGCGCGTGAGGCTAAGGTTATCGGTTTACAAGCATAAAATTTAATTTTGTACTGATACCATCAGATGATTCGTGTTAGATTTATAAACTTTCAAACAAGACACTGGCAAGTTTTTGTTGCGAGAATGAACGCCGACTTGAGCGTCCTACGTCTCTATCACTTTGTGCGTGATAGAAAGTGACAGACGATTCTCAAGACATGTTTGACTTCCGAGTGTCATTCTGTAATACGGGCCTAAGTGTCTCACAGACGTTGCAGCATGAAACCTTTATATCTCATCGTGTGCTGCCCCCAATATGTATGAGAATTTACAATAACCATACATAACATAAGGAGAATAACATAATTCCTCATTCGACCGCTTGCCTGACACCAACATGAGGCAAGCAGGCGACCGTAAAATGTAATGTCAAAAGCAAGAGAGACTACCGCCCTCAAATAAATCGGCAGCAGGGTAAGAGAAACAAAGAAGAAGAAGATAAAATAAAACGTCTCTTATGTAAAATGCCTAAAATGGAGATAAGCATTCATGCGACGAATAAGAATAAAAATAGACTATGTGTTTGGAGTTTTTCCCGAGTTCTTGTTCTAAAAACACGTGTTGAGAGACTCCATTTTTAACCTCAATCAACCGTACAATTATTTTTCTTACTTTAGTTACATTTTCACTTGACATTGGCAAAATGCATACGCTTAATGCGACGCGATGCCATTAATTAAGAATAGAATAGAATAGACTATGTGTGAACTTACGTGCGTCGTATCAATCTGGTTCAGAACTTACAGAGAACACCTTCTGTTTAATCAGTTTTATTGACTATGTGTAATTTGTTAAGAACAAAAAACAATGCTATATAAGAACGGGGTTTTAATTAAGAGCGTTGGTATTTTCCAATTTATTAAAACAAGAAAACCCTCGGGGAATATGTATTTTTGAGATTTAATTGAAATTCCACTTCACAAACAACTGAAATCAAAATAAATAACCCTACAAGCGTTTTTTTACGACTTCTCGTAGAACATCTTGAAGTTTATCTCAGTTGATGGTGAATGATGATAAGGGGAAGGTGAAAACGTGATTCTCCCGGAACTGCAATGGAGGGCCTGGCTATCTTTCCTAACTGTCGGAACGAAACAAAATTGTTAACAAGCCTGTAATTTCCATTAAGGAGATGTTAATCTAATCTAATTAAAATCTAACTAAACAGAAGCGGGAAGGTTTGAGTAACGTATTTATATTTGAGTCATCATCATCATCATTTCAGCCGAGAGACGCCCACTGTTGGACATAGGCCTCCCCCAAGGATCTCCAAACCGGTCGGTCCTGCGCTGCCCGCATCCAGCGGCTTCCCGCGACCTTAACTAGATCGTCAGTCCACCTTGTGGGGGGCCTACCAACGCTGCGTTTCCCGGTACGTGGTCGCCACTCGAGGACCTTTCCGCCCCAACGGCCGTCAGTCCTTCTCGCAATGTGCCCTGCCCACTGCCACTTGAGGTTCGCAATTCTTTGGCCTATGTCGGTGACCTTGGTTCTCCTGCGGATCTCATCATTTCTGATATGATCACGCAGAGAAACTCCGAGCATAGCCCTCTCCATTGCCCTTTGGGTGACCTTGAGCCTTCTTATGAGGCCCATTGTAAGCGGCCACGTTTCGGTTCCGTAAGTCATCACTGGCAACACACACGAATTAAAGACTTTCGTCTTGAGACACTGCGGTAGATGGGCCGAGAATATGCCGCGTAGCTTCCCGAACGCTGCCCAGCCGAGTTGGATTCGTCGATTGACCTCTTTCTGGAAGTTGGACTTACCCAGTTGGACTGTTTGTCCCAGGTAAACATAATCGTCGACAACTTCCAGTGTAGAGCTTCCAACCTTTACAGGAGTGGGTGCAACATGGATATTAGACATGATTTTCGTCTTATCCATGTTCATTTTAAGACCCACTTGTTGGGAGACTCTACAGAGATCGTCGAGCATTGCGCCCAGGTCTTCCAAGGTCTCAGCCATAACCACGATATCATCTGCAAAGCGAAGGTGAGTCATGTACTCGCCATTTATGTTGATGCCAAGCCCTCTCCAGTCCAGAAGCTTAAACGCGTCCTCCAACGCAGCTGTGAACAGTTTCGGCGATATAACATCACCCTGTCTCACGCCTCGCTGGAGCTGTATGGGTTTTGAATTCTGGTCCTGAAGGCGAACTGACATAGTGGCGTTTTCGTACAGTGACCGCCGACAGTATATTTGAGTAATGTATAAAAATTAATAGAAAACAAAATGTTCACATCTGACTGGTTTGATACTGGTGTGAGGATTATGATTAATAATCTGTATACTGGGTGTAAAAGACATGAACAGTCAAACGAAAACCATGTATTCTATAGATCAAAATAAGACATATTTCAAAAAAAATATTGCTGGGAAATGATTTTTATTTTTTGGTGTTAAAAAAAATTGCAAATTGTACCGCGCAATGTAAAGCGCTCAACTCGCACGCAACTCGCAAAACCGTGATGTTTATGTCAGACGGCGGCCCCGTTCGTTTGTGTCCGTGCACATCGAGTGAGCTACGTTGAACGATAACGTTTTGAAGACATTTTTTGTTATGAAATACTTAAAAAAAATGATAATGTTTCTTTGGATAATAATTGAGAAATATCGTATAGAATACGTTTTCATAAAAAAATTAAAAAAAAAATTATGACTTTGACCTTCAATAAAATCGTAACTATCAATTTCCAAGTTATAGTTTAAAGGAAAAAAATTATGATGGTGAGCACAATACATGGTTCTCGTTTGACTGTTCATGTCTTTTACATCCTGTATATAAAAGGCAAAGTCCTGACTCACTGTCTGACTGATCAACGCCCAGTCCATATCCTTGGACCTAGATAGCTGAAATTTTGTACAGAGGTTCCTGTTATGACGTAGGCACGGGATAAGGCCTTATTTTTCGAAATTCAAATCCTAAGGGGGTAAAATAGCGGATGACAGTTCCGACAAATCCGTAATTTTTAAAGTAAAATCCTTGTAAAATCCATAAAAATTTGTATATACCCTTCCTATTAAAAATTAAGAAAGGGTATATTAGGATTTATCAAAATTCAATCCCTAAGGGGATGAAATAGGGGATAAAATTTTGTATGGGAAATCAGTCATTTTTATAGTAAAATCCATACAAATTGGTGTATGGCTTTTCCGTTAAAAATTAAGAATGGCGTATTTTAGGATTTCTTGAAATTTAACCCCTAAGGGGGTAAAAAAGAGGGGCAAAGTATGTATGGAACAACGTGATTCCTTGGTCCAATCTACTTCAAATTTTGCATAAACCTTTTTTAACAGAATTGATGGAAGATGTTTTTTTGAATACATAATTTTTTAGATATTGGTTTATAAATAAGCTTAAATAAATATATAGACTACCATGACTTGTTAACAAATATCGTAATTATCATACAAACATTTGCCGCATACAGGATTCGAGCCCGGACCGCTTGATATCTAGGCAGCTATACTGACCACTCGGACCACGACAGTTCATTAACCATAGATTTAAAATTTGTAAATCAGCAATGAGAAACACACTAACGCTAGATAGATAGACGAGACCATTTCACGTACACTCTGTCGGCCTAGGTTGACCTCTTAATTTTATCTCAGTGATAGCTCCGCATTAAGCCTTTAGTCAATGTGGTTACCGTGGCCTTGCAATATTAAGGGTAAATCACTTAACACTGCAATTGCGTTGCCATCCTGGGGACTTAGATAATATGCCTTCCATGCCCAATAATTACACTGGCTACCTTTCCCTTCAATCCGAAACATAGCGAACTGCTTCACGGCAGAAATAAGAAACACGTTAAACACTTCACACACAATCAATGTACGTATAAATAATAGCACCAGTATCGGTTTTCGACGTGGGAGAATATCTTTGCGGTAGCTCTGTTCACGAGCGAGACTTTTACTCCACTAGCTGGCGCAGGCGATACCATCTCTTTTTCTTAGTCGCAGTAGATTGTATTAAAAATGTGATCGACTCCATTTTTTTCAACAAGAAGTCGGAAGAAACTTCCTAGGTTCCTGTTAACTGTTAACCGACAACTGTTAGGTTGTGCATAACACAGTACTATTTGTCATGCACACATGCTGATTGCTTAAGCAATTCGTATTTTGTCTCACCCGTTTCATTCTAATGCCAATCTAATTATTCATCTATGGATATTTTAGTTGATGAAAACTGTTACTACCTTTTTCTTTTAACAGGAGGTTTATTCCATTGCTTACCAGCTTATGCAGTGAATAAACGGTTAGGCTACTTAATTACAATGACGTGTGTAATATTTTTGCAATTAATGTATTTTTCATTCTCCCTACATCAAACTAAGACACAGTTATTTAAATTCAACCTTATTTCTATGTTACATCAGTATCAAATTCGTATAAATTTCCTTTTTCAATATTCAAAGCATTTTTCCACTGCGTTCTATTGCAATGCAATGATGTACAAGTGCCTCCCTCTATCAAACGAATACCTCGGGGAGCGAGTTGGCTGTATTTGGTATCTCCGCGACTTGGAGAGCTAAGCACACAAACTACTGACACTAACATGCCGTCCATGTAACTTATGGTGTATAAACGGCAGGAGTTTAATAATAAAGAAAGGGGTATCATTCGTGATGATCAAATTCATTACATACAAAGTTAAGAATAGCTAAGGCTAAGCATAATTTTTTATCAGTCTTACATTTATTTTTTGGTAAGGAGTAGATTGACAGAATTCTTTTGACCGTATTGTAAACATGGATCCTTGACAGCAGAAAAAAGGGTGTGAGAAACTGGTGTTAAACTTTTTCCTGGCACAAAGAAACTGGTGTTAAACTTTTTCTTGGCACAAAGAAACTGGTGTTAAACTTTTTCCTGGCACAAAGAAACTGGTGTTAAACTTTTTCTTGGCACAAAGAAACTGGTGTTAAACTTTTTCCTGGCACAAAGAAACTGATGTTAAACTTTTTCTTGGCACAAAGTATGTCCCTACGCCTCTTTCTGTCTACTTTATGTGGTTCGTATTCGTATATATTATCAAAAATGTATAACAAATTAGATTGTTCAAAAGAAATAAAAATATGTAGTTAGGAAAAGATACCTTATAATAATAAGGTTTATAGGAAGACAGCTGCAGTAATCAAGTACTTTACATAATTACTCTTATCTAAAATAATTATTGTAGGTATTTTGAAATAGTAACTTTTGTTTTGTTTAAATCTATACGGTTAATTGTGAGCTTTCTCGCCAACAATCTGTTGTACAAGTTGGCGGTATTTAGTTGTAAGTAATCATTACGTATATCTACCGATAAGATTTTTTTTATTGTATTCTATGTGGTTTTGATATGGTTGGTCTACTAATATCCATGGGCTTTCACAATCAATGGGTGATTTTGAACTCTTCTTTCATAAATCCACATTCAGTGTTAATCAGTCTTTATGATCGGTAGGCTTAGAGTTATATTTTATGACCAAGTATAGCAAAAAAAAAATCGGGAGTGGCCCCCCCTTGACTTTCTCGTTTACCGGAAACGACTCAAAAGTTGATAGAAACCTTATATTTTGAATTATACAAACATGTTAAATTTGGTTGCAATAAGTTGAAGCATACCCGAGTTATCGTGCTAACGCACAGACATAATTCCAAAAACGATATTTTTGTACTCAGGGACGTCCAAAATGTGTAAATCCGTCAAAATCTCCAGGTCGAATTTTTGACGATTACAAGACTTCCTCTATACTAAGTATACGACAAAATAAAAAAAAAACCTTAGGGATAGAGTCTAATGTGTCCAGATACTTAGATGTCTGTGTGATTATGTACATTATAGCACTGAATGGGGTTCATGTAAGAAAAGTTTACAATCACCCATCGATGGGGCAAGTCGGTGGGGATTAGTGGGTTTTTTTTGAAGTTTTAAATTTGGTTTGCATGCAAGCATACGGTCCAACTGATGATAATGAGTTACCGTATAGTATTATTGTAATACTGACATGTTACTCCAGCATAATAGCCCCATCCCATATAATTTACGATATATATTTACCAAATTTTGTTTGTATTTAAATAGTGAATATTATTGACTGACTAGGATAATTGAAATATTTTGCCTGGGTAATCATTGTTTTATTTTATTGTGTTTTGTTAATGTATAATGTTAACTGTATATTATTTGACTAAGTACCTATATCTTTATCATGACATTTAATTAAAGTAATTTTTTTTTGTGAATTTCGGATTGTTATTGTTTTCAACCGACTTCAAAAAAGGAGGAGGTTCTCTATTCGACTGTATGTTTTTTTTTTTTTTTTTGTATGTATGTTCCGCGATTACTCCGTCAACTATGAATCGATTTTGAAGATTCTTTTTTCGTTAGGAAGGACATACTCCAAAGGTGGTCCCGTATAAATTATACCGAAATTGGTTCAGTACTTTTTTGTTAAAATGATAATTTCATTGGGGATGAAACAATAATATCGTCCACGAACACAAAAATAATGTAAATTTTTTTTTGAACTTGCCATTACCTAATATGCAAAAGTGAAATTTTGGTTAGTAGGTCCAATAGTCAACACATAAACTATGACAAATTATTTTATGAACTTTAGTTAAATAACTAGGTTCATAGTTCATTAACTTACCATTCATTTTGAATGAATGGCAGGCATTTGTAATGAGATATAGGTCTGAGACGTGATATTATTTGTTAACCGACTTAAAAAAAGAGGAAGTTCTCTATCCGACTGTTTTTTTGTGTTTGTTACCTGATTACTTCGTCAATTATGAGTATTACGACTCGATTTTAATGATTCTTTTTTAGGTACGTCAAGATCAGAGATGGCCCGTATAAATTTTATCTTTATAAATTCGACCCTTTTTGAACAAATCAGTAATAGCAAAAAAAATATCGGATACAAATATATCGGAGTATGAATTATAAATAAAGAATTATAAATGTGTATCAATACTTTCCTTGGTTTTCTATGACGCTCTTTTCAACTAATTCATAAAAATATTATTTATTTCTTACTTTTTAGTTTAAATTTGTACGCATTGAAGTCGGTTGTCCTATTTTTTTGCTAAAAATATTTTATACTTGGATTGTATTCGGTAATATTTAAATTGTATTTGACATTTAATACTGAATTTTAAAAGTTATTTTCTTAATTTTATTGTTTTCTTAATTATTAAAATCATATCAATTTTAATAAAGTGTAATTATTGCGCTATTAACTAAGCTTGTAGGTGACTTGAATTTTATTGTGTAAGTTTACAAGTGTAATGATTGAATAAATAAATCCCTAACCTGTTGATCTCTGACTCACAAGTGAATCTGTAGTGTTGATTGACTGGAAAATTTGTGAACAATCGAAAATTTTGAGTAGGACTTTTGTGACGAGCTTCATTAATTTTTCTTTTTGTCTATGACGAGATTAAAGGTCGTAGCACACTTATCAGTTCAGAAACGTATCGCCAATTTTTAACCGACTTCAAAAAAGGAGGAGGTTCTCAATTCGACTGTATTTTTTTTACTACAAAAATGAGGCGATGCGTTGCAGTCTGTGATCGTTTTATAGCCAACGTGTGTTTGGTGTGCTGCCACAAAATCAACTCAGAAACAATTTCTGAGTCATTAAAACAAAAAAAAAAACTGACGCGATTTTAAGTTTTTTTTGTTTCTATAATTCAGAATTGGTTTCTGAGCGGATTTTGTGCACTGAATGTGGTGTTGTTTCGATATACAAGCATCGTGTTGTCGATCAATAATAATTTTGAGGAATCATTAAAATAAAAGTTTAATGGTTTGGATTTGCATGACCTTGACAACTTCATAGGTGCTAAGGATTACCACCTCATCAATCGCCATTATGAAGTCTATTGCCATGCATTTCTTTCAAAACAAACCTTTAAAAAAGAAATAATGTAATAAATTGTCGTAATGGTAAATTTTAGTATGTAATTTTGTCTTATTAGTACCTACTTTTATCTACTTTTCAACCGACTTCAAAAAAGGAGGAGGTTCTCTATTCGACTATGTTTTTTTTTTGTATGTAAGTATGTTCCGCGATTACTCCGTCAATTATAAATCGATTTTGAAGATTCTTTTTTCGTTAGGAAGGACATACTCCAAAGGTGGTCCCGTATAAATTATACCGAAATTGGTTCAGTACTTTTTTGTTAAAATGATAATTTCATTGGGGATGAAATAATGATATCGTCCACGAACACAAAAATAATGACAATTTTTTTTTAACTTGCCATTACCTAATATGCAATAGCAAAATTTTGGTTAGTAGGTCCAATAGTCAACACATAAACTGTGACAAATTATTTTATGAACTTAAGTTAAATAACTAGGTTCATAGCTCATTAACTTACCATTCATATTGAATGAATGGCAGGCATTTGTAATGAGCTATAGGTCTGAGACGTGATATTATTTGTTAACCGACTTAAAAAAAAGAGGAAGTTCTCTATCCGACTGTTTTTTTCGGAGCAGCGGCTCCAAATATATCGGAGTATGAATTATAAATAAAGAATTATAAATGTGTATCAATACTTTCCTTGGTTTTCTATGACGCTCTTTTCAACAACTTAAAAAATTTTTTTTTTTTTAGTTTAAATTTGTACGCATTGAAGTCGGTTGTCCTATTTTTTTTGCTAAAAATGTTTTATTAGCAACTGAACTCTGGTTTTGACAAGAAGGAAATTTGAACATGTGTATGCGTATACTCAACCTGTCAGTTAATATGACACTATAGTAATTTAATAACATGTCAGAAACTTTGACAGAGTATTTTTAATGTTCTTTAATTTATGAGCTGGCTGTGACGAGTATACGAGCAAATAATTCTTTGATAAAAGCAGTTTACGGATCAAATTAGGTATATTGTCACTCTCAGCTGTCACGCCAGAACAAAATAAAATAATTTCCAAGGTACGCAACATTCCCTTTGTAATAACAAATTATAAGTAGGTATGTGTTTGTGTTGGAAGTTAATTATTATATTTAACTTTTCCTTTGTGTTACTTTAGAATAGAAATTCATAGCGTGCCGGGTTTGCCTTGTTAGCTTGTTAATTGGCTATAGAATTTATTAGGACTATTTTAGAACGTCTTAAAAAATATTATTTTATTCCCTAATTCTCGTGAGTTAGAACTAAGTTAAGACCAATTAAAATTAGTTATTAACTAGACTTTAATAAGATGGTTGTTAATCCAGTGGATTAATTCCAGTCCAATCAACCCAAGCACTTACTGGAGATTGAACTGGATTTGTTGGTCGAATTATTGCGATTAGTACCACGAATACAGAGAGACCCAAGGGTAGTGCCTGAGACTTTTGGCTCAGTGTGTAGGTTCACTGGGCCCATTTACATTGCAATAACGCTCTTCTCCACTACCCCGCCTCCTTTCTCCCTAATTTAGGGAAGGCAAAGGGAACTAAAAGCCCATACTTTAGCAAGCCACTACTTGGGGTGGCCTCGGACGACCTGGAAGGCACCGAAGGCGTACGAGTGATGTCCGCCCCAGAAAGGGGAGAAGGACCATAGGGACAAGGAAGACAGACAAAGAATAACTTGTAGGAGAGATTAAGGTGCGCTGTGAAACCAGAGCCTCCGGCAACTAGCAGCGCGATCTCCCGTGATTCGGCCTGTATAACCGTAAGGTTGCGTCAGGCCATGGGAAGGTGGTGGGTTTGTCCCTGTGCTAAAATCAAACAGAGTTTCTTCGGATTTAGAACAATAGAAAAGATTATGAAAGACATGACTGTATGGGCTATTAATTCCCCTTGCCTTCCCTAATCGGACATGGCAATCCCGCCAGTAATTTTCTTAATAAAATTTTTCAATCTATAGTTTCCTACCGGACTTCCGGACGTGGACCCCAAGGCCTAATCGCCCCTAATGTGGGATAGGCTCGAGCCCCTCGGTGGGGATATTATATGAGCTGTTGATAAGGATTTGGTAGGCAAGGTTATTAGGGTTGGAAGCACCCTAATGTCACGTCAGTGCTGCAAACTTCTTTATGCTACGGTGATTGCTTTCCATGAGGAAGGCCGGATGCTTATCAAATTTTAATGGGACTACATGACCAGGGGGGCTATTCGCTATCTTTTTTTGACAGTTGAAAGTGATGATCACTGAGCGAATAACGCATCCATAGCTGTTTTACGCGACAAGTGCCATAATAGCGTGTCTTGTAAAACAGCAATGGATGTGTAATTACTCATCATTTTCAACTGACAAAAAAAGTTAGGGAATAGGCCTACAGTACCAGCTCGTATCGTTTTTTTTATTTTACGATATGCTTGCGGCCCAAGCCGCAAATAGCGTACACAAGGTAGTAGACGTTTATAGGAACAAGAAACTGAAATAATCTGGTAAAAACCGTTTTTATCCATCATTGCTTATAAAAATCACTAAGAAAAATACTTACTACCTTAAAATTATAATTTTTTTTTGGCATAAATCTAAGTACCAATTTCACGTTGCATGATTAACATAGATTTTAAAAATGGAAATTTACGTGATCACATTACCGTGTAATTGCCTGTCGTAATGATCAAATCTTCAGGCAATTTTAAAGTAATCTTATCGCGTTAATTCCCGTTTTCAACCGACTTCAAATAATTTAGGAGGTTCTTAATCCAACTGTATTTTTATGTATGTTACCTGATGACTCTTTACAAGGTGTACCAAGTTTGAAGATTCTTGTAACGTGGTAGACTATATGAGTCTAGTAGGGTCGTCTGCGTAAGTACCACCGCTTTTCATATTTCTGCCGTGAAGCAGTTCGCTGTGTTTCGGATTGAAGGAAAAGGTAGCCAGTGTAATTACTGGGCATGGAAGGCATATCGTCTTAGTCCCCATGATGGCAACGCAATTGCAGTGTTGACAGCTTGACAGCTGTCAAATATCAAAACGTGAAAACGTTAACAATTGGTACCTATTGGTTTTTAAATTCGTAAATATGGCAAAAGACTTTGAAAAAACTGATCGAGCGAAATAATCGCGCGGTGAGGCGGCCTATAAGGCCGTTAGTGGCGTTAGTTGGTAGCCCCTGGAGGCTGCTGGCCACCAATTGGTGCACAAGGAGTGCCTAGACGGGCAGCGTTGGGGCGGTTTCGGTGTAGTTGCGCTCACGTGCGCAGATCTCGAGCCGTCCCGTAATAGGGCACTGGAGGTCAGGCCGGGGAGTATGTTTAGTGGGTATGGAGGGAACGCCTTTACCTCGAGTTCCACATATCCCCTATAGTTGGCACCACCCCGCAGGGACGATGCGTAAATGCATTTGTACTCCCCGACAAAAAAAAAGTTGTGATGCCGGCAGAGTAGAATAGGATCATCCGATATCCTAGAATGGGTGTTCTAGAAGGCGACTAATGGCCCAACAAATGAGTATTAATCACCTTATATTCCGTCCACCAATCCGCATTATGCAAATGTGGTAGACTACTGCCTAAACCTCCTTCGATGACAAGGAAAGGCCTTGTGTCCGAACAGTGGGTCGATTTATAAAGGCTGTTATGGTGATGATGATGATGAGATGTGACCTAATTTTTATAAGTGAAATGACGAAACCCTTCGTTTTCGTGCATCGTAACGTACCGATATCGCATCGTGTGGCCTCTCCCTAACGCGTCTTTATCAGTGCGTGTTTACGTGTACTAATTACGTAAACAGATTTACAGTGATATTTGCTTAAAATTTTACTAGAGGCCACATTGTTTGTAGTGAGGCTTATTTAGTTTGTTCGGTAGTAACTAATGGACGGCGTGAGTTAATGAATATTAAAAGCGTAATTAAAATTTAACGAGGTACATAAGCTTGTATGTCGAAATACAAATAGACTTACAATGAGTCGACATAAAAGAACACTGGCGATTTAGGAGACTTTGGAAATTTTCATACGATAATTATTTCTTCACATAACAGGAAGACCTAAGCAAATTTTTATCGATCAAAACCCCCTTAAATTTTAGCCAAAAAAGGTTTCCATGGACAAAAGAAAAAAAAATTGTTCCCTGAAGGGAAAACAATAGTCAGAACAATATCTAAGTATCTATAGGTATCTACTCAGAGAAATAAATTAAACAACCGCTTGAATTGTTAAACCATTTATTATCTACTTCAACACAATTTTATATGAGATGGCAAAGAACTTTGCGGCCCACCTGATGTTAAGTGGTTACCGTCGCCTACAGACACTTGCAATATTATGGGTAAATCATTTAATACTGCAAGTGCGTTGCCATCCTGAGGACTAAGATGATATGCCTTCTATGCCTAGTAATTACACTGGCTACCTTTCCCTTCACAGCAGAAATAAGTAAGGCGGTGATACCTACCCAGACGACCATATATGGGTCTTCCACCTAGTACCCTGACTTTTATCAATACAAAATTAATTCAATCATTTACAATTTGCTCAGATGGTGCGAGTCGTATAAAACAGTATCTATAAATCTAGCACTTTACCCTAGTATACCTATGATAATCTATGTAGCATTAACTATTTTATAAAATAAAATAAAATAATATTTTAGAACTGGTGCACCGTCTTACACACCGGGAAAGTACTTCCTTGGCTTCTGAGAAATGTGAGATGGTCCAAACTATAAAATGGTACCTCGGTATGCATGTTCTCCTCAAAATTTGAATAACACAAAATTCCAGTTTAAACAAAAATGTTTTTCCCTAGGCCTGAAAAAATATAAAAACCTGACATTAACCTAGGACAAATAATACATGGGGTCCACGTCCGGAAGCCTCCTCGTGGCGGACCCTGGTAACGTGGTGGAGAAACTTTCTCGGTGGGTGTTTGGCTTTTGATGTCAAGTGTCCCTTGGCATACGAAGTCACGAGCCATCGTCGAGTTGTTTTTGTTTTCCCACCACGGCTAGTTCCGGACGGCCCTTTTCAGGGCCACGACCGCGCCCGAAGTCCCCCGGGTGCGGTCCGATGGCTGCTTGCGGTGTCCTCGTCAGGAGGACGCGTCAGGTCGAGCAGCCGTTGGTGAGGCCTCTAAGGCCGGCGTGCGCCAGCGGCCCACAGGGGCTGGCGTTAGTTGGTAGCCCCTGTGGGCTGCAGGCCACTAGTTGGTGTCCAAGGAGTGCCTAGACGGGTAGCGTTGGGACGGTCTCGGTATAGTTGCGCTAACGTGCGCAGATCCTGAACCGTCCCGCCATAGCGCACTGGAGGTCAGACCGGGGAGGATGTTTAGTGGATGGAGGCCACGTTCTCGCTGATTGCTAACTTACCTCGTCAAAGAAAATTCCAAACGAAAAACGCTGGTACTAACCTGCGTTTTTGCGATCGCTAATCTTGGGTGACGACATCTCGATTCTCAACTCCCGAAATCGAGTGAATCAATGATTTAGACAAAAAAAATATTATAAAAATAATTTATTCATGTAAAAATGTTTTATTCATATAATGAATTTTATTTTTTTAAGAGACCACACGTTTTATTTAAGCTATACCAAATAAATTTTAATTATATTTTAACATGAATAGGCGCATAAAAGCGAATATGTTAACAAAATTTAGGAAACGTATCTACTCAAATTGGATCTTGATTTCCTTTAGAAAAAAATGCGATTATTTGATTGGCTGACCAATCATCAGGTTGTAGCGAAGAAAATTTCCAATCTAGCAATTAAAATTAAAACAATTTTCTATTAAGGAACGATCAAAACAGTTTCATTCTTCAGTTCCAACAATGAAAAAGTATTTCAAATAAGCCAAACGAATACAAACAAAATTTTTCATTATAAATACGCGGTAAGCGCGCAACCTATCAGCGACAAGGATGCGAAAAGGTATCTTTATTGATAAAATGCGGAAAATTCGAAATTCCGTTCTTATCAAGCGTGAACCCACAAACCACAACATGACAACACCTTGAACAAGCAAAAAGTGTAAAACGCTGTAACTCACGTAATATAAGGAATTATTATAAAACGGCATTCCATTTCAAAAGAAATTAATTTGTGGCCAGTTCACATTGCTTAGCAACCACATCACGATGTTGTGTAGAAACTTCAAAGGAATTAAATTAAAATCGGTTACAAGGGAAAATTCTCAAACTCCTCCTCTTGTTAAAGTCGGTTAAAATGTAGCCTATTTCCTCGAATCATAATAACGAATCGATTGACTGCTCATTCATCAAAATCAGATGAATAGTTTATGCGCTACGATGGAACATATGTCAATACAAAAAATACATGCCTACATACATAGACTGCTTATATTATTATCCTTCCTTTTGGCTTTGCCGTAGTCAGGTACAAAAGACGGATCAAAAGGAGAGATTGCCTATCTTAAACTGAACGCCCGCCATTGTCTTACTCTTACATGCACAATCATTGTACAGATGCAACATACTCAAATTAGCTGTAGTCATTGGTCATTCTGTTGATTCAGTCACCGACTAGACACGAACGGGGCAACACGCTTCGATCACTCATAAAAGGAACGTCAAGTTTAATTTAGTATAATTTAGTAAAGTATATGAAGCTAAAGAAATAGGTATGGATCGTTGCCAGTGGAAACAAGTGATAACTATGGGTAAAAGGCGTAACTTTAAGTATTACTTAAACAAAAAATTGCACCATTTGTAAAGAATGTAACTAACCTGGGATACGAGATATCTTCTGTAAGGTGGGCTCCAAATTCAAATGCGCTCCACAGACTCACGCCGAGAACCCCCGAGAACCCCCGAGAAGCGTGAATGTGATTAGTTTCTCGCGTTCTCGTTCTCGCGCTCGCCTGTTCTCCGCTCGGTGTCGGTTTTTTGGTCCGCTTCAAACAAGCTTCAAAAGGTTTTCTAGGAAGTGATTTCCATCGCATGTGTGTGCTTTGCATTTATTATTTTATTAATCTGAGTTTTGAACCACGGCCTGTCTAAATAATTAATTTTATCTGCACGCATGCTTTAAATCTTCTATTTAAAACACTGATTTTGGATCTTTTTATTTGGAATGTTTAGTTATGATCGAATTAGTTAACTTTTTTATTTATTTATTTAGGCACATCAACAATATAAACACGAAAATTACACAGTTTCTTACACTTATCTAAATCTAGTGCTTATATTAATTAAAGATATGCACAACATTTTAAATTAGTAGGTATGTTGTAGTTATGAGCAATTCGTTCAAGTTTAAGTCCCGTCTCAGCACTTGACATGACAGGGTTTTTTCCCTTGTTTTTTGTTTTCTATTTAATTTGGTATCCTCCATAAAACATTCCGAAACAGCCAATATCCTAGTAAACATAATATCATCCAAACGGATGATATAATTATAATGTTAGGTTGTACAAAATTTTATAATATCACTCCTTCGCTTTTTCGATCCTACAAACTGCTGTGGTTTACTGTAAATACCAATGCCGCTGCACTGTCAAAGTCATCCATTTTGCATAACGGTCGAGAACGCAAGTGAGAAGGTCGCGTGAGTGTAGATACCATCTCGTTTCTCGCGTGAGTCTGGAAGGCGCAAAATGGATCTCTCTTTGATTGTGAAAGATAGAAAGTTCAAAGAAGAAAAAAAAAAAAGAAATTGAAGAAAGAAACAAAGAAAATTCGTTTTCTGCCATCAATAAGGTAAACTCTGTAAGAAAATCTAGAACGGTCGCAAATCCGTTAATCCGCTGCCTTTTATAAGAGTCCAGACTATGCTTTTTATTGCTATTTTGGAGTGCAATAAAAATTAAACTTTTATCCTCCAAATTGACCCTTAACTCGTAACAATAGGTTCTGTAAAATAACCATCCTCTGTAATGCCATAAATTCTATTTTTAATGGCATCGTTGTCGTAATAGCCATGCTATCTGGTCTACAACGAAAAGGTCCGCGGATTAATCACGCATCTCTATTGTACTATAGTTCAAATCATTGTAATAATTAGTCAGAAATAGTTGTAATGTACGGAACCATGAAACAGCGGGTGAAAAATTGTTGCATGCAGACGATAAAGTTGAGATGGTTATGTGGCGTGACAAGAATAGGTACAATAAGTCAAATGAGTTAAGAAGTTAAACGTTATGGTTCGGAAACGGGGTGTTAAAAGAGAGAGAACGCAAACGAATCGATGCCTTCGAATTGTCATGCTGGAGAAGAATTGTTGCATAACTCAGACTACGGACTTTTTGGCAAACCGTTCATCGGAGATAAGTAATTCGGTAAACCATACTAACTCTACTATTAGGCATACAGGGTATTCACATTCCTATTGGTACCGATAGTAAGGAACCAGGATTTCTGAGAAAAGAAAGCGCCTACAAAAAGGTGTTATTCAGCGAGCACTGCGAACATCATTTATCCTGAAAATGTTCTCGTGCAATATATTACTTTTTGTGAATTCGAAAGGTCGATAATATTTCAGCTTCGGAAGAAAACGGAGTTGCTGGGCGGTATTTTGTATTTATAATAATTTATGATCATTCTTTTTCGTACGAATTTTCTCGTTAGAAATAGTTATAAACGTCTTACTTGTAGGTAAATCTTTTTGTTTTACGTAAGATGTTTTGTAACGAAAAATCGATTTTAAGATTCAAAATCATCGATATTTTGAACCGATCTCTCCTACTGAATCGGTATTTCTTTTCGAAAGTCGACATTCGAATTTTTCTTTCGTTATGATTAAAATCATAAAGTTTTACAAAGTTAGTTGAATGTAACTCAAACATGTAAGGAAATATTTTTTTTCACTTAAATACTCAAATAACTCACAAGATGGCTGTATACTGAGATAATAAAAGATCGGTTAATATGATGTCTTGTTTTCTACAAAATTGGTTCTTAATTTTACTTTATAAACATACTGGAAAATAACGCGATTTCAATCGTTTAGAAATCGATCTTTTTCTGGAATAATTTACATTTTAGTAGAAGCGTTTACAAACTCGTAAAAAAGTGCTAAGAAGTGCAAATTTCAAAGATTCTATGAAACAATGTTTACGATAAAAACATAAGAAAGGCGCTTTGTCAATTTCAATAACAATTCTCATTCATATAAAATTTCGCTATAGCTTTTTCCAATATATTTGGTATTTGACTACAAGAATTGATAGTTCACCGAACGTTACTTATTGAGTTTGATGCTTCTTTAATGTAGGTGACATGCTGGTGACCTGTTACTATTTTAAGGTACTGCAAGATGTGGCTTTCTGTATAAACAAATGTTACCAATAGCTATTCCCAGTCTTTTAAGGATAATTGTGATAGTATGGATGCCTATCAAATCGTCTCACTCACTCCCACTCTTAGTCAAGTAAATTCTAGATTAATGAGTTCTAATTACTTTTAAACTGTCGCGTTGCATGATTAACATGAGTAAAAACGGGAATTAACTCGATTAAATTACCTTTTAAATTCCTGACGTTTTAGCCGGGTGACACCGACTGTGGTCACAGGTGTATTGAAACGTCAGGCATTTAAAAGGTAATTTAATCGCGTTAATTCTCGTTTTTACTCGTATTAATAATGAGTTCTAATTTCACTTAGACCACACCCTCACTATATTTACAATTGTGATATATCTTCTGAGCTTCTGGAAGTAAATGCAGTCAGCATTCTAAGAAGGAAGCTAGCGATTTAGCTTGATGAGGTAATTAATCCTAATGCCGGAGTCAGGCACGCGTAATATGTAATGTAATTTAAAGTCTCTTATACGGACGACACGCTAATTGAGTGGCGCTGACGGAATACGATTAATAAGAAAAATACCTTAGTCTTATTATTTACCGTTTGGTTTACTCGTCTTTTTCGGTCCGTTTCTTTTTCATCATTAACCTGCCCTGCTCCTAATTTTATTTGGAGTCGGTGTAATTTGCTTTTGTCTTCCACTCATCCCTGTTAGCCGCCATCTCATCCATCCTTTCTGCGTTCTTCCTCTACCTGACCATATTCGTGTACATCATATTCTTTATCACATGATTATCATTCTTTCTCATTATATGCCCATGCCATGCTAGTAGTCAGATCCGTTTCATATTACAGCCTAAGATAGGGCAAACTTCCTGTAGAAGGTTTCTAGCCTATAGGGCAAACTTCCTGTAGAAGGTTTCTAGCCCAGGGCAAACTTTCTGTAGAAGGTTTCTAGCCTATATGGCAAACTTTCTGTAGAATTTTTAAATCGAAAAGTGTCTCCGTCTTGATATTTACACTGTCATCATCGCTACGGAGTTCGGTTCAAAAGGAAGAATAATAAATTGATTATTGATGCATTAAAATATTAAATCAATAATGGTAAAAATACAAAAGTATTCCTAGGTATTTATCCATTACTTCTTAAGAGAAATAAGGTATTTATAGGCAAGTAATACATAAGAATATTATCTCTTCTTAAGTCCATTTCGAGTCAGGAGTGGAGCTCCAATTTCATGAAGCTAATCCTTGTAGCATAGACTTGTCACCACTTCGACGCGAACTTGTTTATTCATTTTAATTCACTCTTAAACTCATGTTATTAGGTACCAATTACTATCTCTGAGTTAGCTTGACATTACGTAAGTTAGAAAATTTCCTTGTGTTTTTTTTAGAGTTGGTCAAATCTGCATTACGCTGTGGATTCCTCCGGCAAAATAATTAATAGATATTTAGCTGAAGAACTTTACGTCTAATGAAATAAATATTTGACAATAATTATTTGGGGAAAATACAAATGCTTTTATTGTAGATTATATGATTCAATCATAATAAAAATCGTAAAAGCTAATTGAATGTGTCCACGTCGAGTATAACTCGGCTAAAACAATGAGACAAATGCCATTTTTAAATATTTCATTGCAACGTGAAAGTATACAATTTCATAAATGAGAAAATTGTGCAGCTTATTTTTCCAATTTTCTTTGTAACAGAATATTCGCTAATTTAATATTTGTCTTTTCTACGCTGTGAGCGCCTCGTCCCACGCTGGGTTATCTGGGACGTGACTCGCCCGTCAAAATGAGTATAAAGTTCGCAACAATAGATTTCTACTGACGTTGCACTTCCTGTTTCAACAATGTTATTCAACTATAGAAATTGCTGACAATGTGCTTCTGTTTCAATATATGGAATCGCAGATTACTTTGATCACAAAATAATGATAGTACAGAATGCTATCAGTATCATACATCATACTAACGTTATAGTTTGTTTCTACTTTTGATTCGAGTAAGGAGTATAACTACGACTATGGTTATTTTAGTACATTATAGTCCGGTTGATTTATCCGCGTGCGGGCGAGGGCATAATGCCTGAAGCTTTCTTTCTGAGCTCATTTTATTTGTTCTGTTTGCAAACAAAAGCAGCAAAGCAGCTGATTCTTCTATTTACTGTATCCATTACCATTTACGTACGAATAAATTTTGGACACTCATTTCCAATGTATGGTATAGTAAGGCATGGTAGGAAATACAAATTCTAGGTACGGTACGGTCTACAAGCACGTTTGTTATCTTTCTCCTCTATGTATAGTTAAGTAAGGGTTTGTTCAAGCGAGACAAGAAAACGCATCTTATAAACAGGAAAAGTGGAAAGATCTATTTAACTCACAAACGCTGGTGAGCCATGACTATGTGTGTCGCTCGAGATCGCTAAGTCCAGGTATTGACGCTGACAGATATAACATGTATATCGACACTAACAGTCAAAAACATCGTCTCTTTTAAGGAAAAATAACAAATAATTTACGTTTATGAATTGTACGGCTTTCAGATCTCTGTAATATGAATAGGTTATCCATTAGCAGAAATTTTACTTTCGATTACATTCGATCTTGGCTTTCGCATATTTGTCTTTTCGATTAAATGGCCCATCGGCTAAATGGCGTTTCGTTCATATGGCACTTCGATTATTTGGCGTCGCACAAAAGGCTTTCGCTTATATGTCTTTCGAAATCGGGTCCTAAATCCCAAACAGTCATATCTGTACTCTATACTTACGTTCGCGAGATATGAAGATATTCAGTAGCTGTCATCGTCATTTCAGCCGAGAGACGCCCCTACGCTGGATCCAGCGGCTTCCCACAATCTACACCAGATCATTGGTCCAGCTTGCGTGGAGCCTACCAACGCCGCGTCACAACTTTCCGTGCCAGGCTATCCTGCCTACCCACTGCCACTTAGGGTCCGCAATACTTCGGGTTATGTAGGTGACCTCAGTTTTCCTGGGGGCCTCATCATATTTTCTGATATGATCACACAGAGAAATTCTGAGCATGTCCTCTCCATTGCCCTTTGGGTGAACTTGAGCCTTTTTATGAGGCCCGTTGAAATGGTGTCATTAGCTGGGCCGAATATCAAATAAAGACCAATCTGGTATTGTGTAACGCGGGTATTGAATAGAAATTTTTCCCTAAACTTATTTTACGGATCAAAATCTAGCTCCGTTATTACAAAGGGAAAAATTAATACCTTAGTATTGGAACACCTGCTGCCACAGTGTAGGCGTAAGTGAGCCAATACCATTTTTATGTTATTCACCTTTTATTATTCAAAAGTTACTGAGTAGGTTTTTTAGTCGAAATAAAATTTAAGCCAACCCGAAATACCAAATCTCTTTAAACTAAATTTTTCTCGTAATTTTGCGTTTATGAGTTTTCTAAAGAGTTTCAGTAGTTTGAAGTTTAACCTAATTACTCAGAACTAGTGTATGTTTATATTGATGAAGTTATTTGTTAAGCCGGTTAAGTAGATTAATTTCCAAGCTTCAACAGTTTACGATTACGAGTCAACGACACACGGATCGTTTTCCTTAAATGAAAGAATGAAATTGCGATGCTGGCTGCTAAAACTGCTGGCATGGTTTTATCGGCCAGCCACCTACCTGACACCAAACTGCCTTGTACATTCATCGTCAACAGCTCATATAATGTCCCTACCGAGGGGCTCAAGCCTTCCCCACATTAGGGGCGATTAGGCCTTAGTCAACTACGCTGGCCAAGTGCGGGTTGGTCGACTTCACACACAACCTAAGAATTTCTTCATAGATGTGTGTAGGTTTCCTCACGATGTTTTTCCTTCACCGTAAAAGCGTCGATTAAACGTACATATGAATTCAAAATGTGAATATTGGTACGTGGCGGGGATCGAACCAGCGCCTCCCGGGTGGGAGACGACGGTCTTACGCACTACGCCACCGACGCTTTCGAAAAACGATTAGGAAGTTCGATAAGCAGAGAATGTATTTGGATTGATCACGTGGACAATCGTCAACTCTAAGTAAGTTGGAAGCAAAAGCCAAGAGGCTGTAGATAATAATATATTTCTACGCTCACAGCAATTATCTAGCCCAAATTAAGTATCAACAATCGTATGAAACCAGCATGACATGGGACGGGCTGTATCATAACGGCGTATCAAGATCGCGTATCATGATACGCGTATCATCACCCTTCCATATATGCGATCATGATACGCGTCGGCGATACGGATACGCTGGTCGGCAACAGGTTTCGTCAGAGCAACAAATAGCTACTTGTAGAACTCTGACACCAGGCTAACCTGTTCCAGGCTTACAACTCGAAAAAGAAGAACAAATAATTAAATTATTAGGAGTACAGAGTTTGATTGTAGAACATGGTATTTCGCATGTTAATTAATCGGATGTAGGTAATACGTAACTGCAAACAGTCTCATGTGGAATTGGCTTGCATATGTTCCATCTCGATTTATAGCAGTCTCCCTACAGTTAATTAATGACCCAACGGGTGAGACCGAGCAGCTGCCAATAAAAATAAACTGAGAACACCTGCTTGAATCGGAGAGATTTACAATCTTATACTGAAGGAATTACGAGGTTTTGGAAGGAAAAAAGGAGGTCAGTCGTGTGTTACCATCATCAGATGGCTGGTTTCTTGATGACAATGGTCTTTTTCAGATAGTGACGTTCAAGATTTCATCAAAATTTTAAGATGTTTGAAAATACCAAATTCAATAAAAAAACGACAGACGTTCGAGTGAGTCCCGTCTCAGGCTTTAACATGACACATGCTTTATTATGATTTTTACCTTGTCTTTTGTTGTCATTTCATCTTGTATAATTATATATACGATTACGCTCGCAATCTCATGTGGGAACATGTAACGGGGTACTATAACATTACCATGTTATAGTACCATCGTTCCTACTGCTGGATGTATTTTTAAAAATAATCAATCAAATTCAAAATCGTCATTCATCATGACATTTGATTCATTTTCGCGATTTTACTCATTCCGTTGCTGACCGTGTCCTAGAACACATTATTATTATCGTAACTAAGGGTCTCGGTCTCGCTCTTGATCTCGGCTTGGGCCATAATATTACTATAATAAGTAAACAAAAATTATATCAAGGCACTAAAATTAGTGACTTTTATACACCGCATAGATCCTGTTTATAACAACAAATAAAAATAGTGACGAAAGCGTGTTTTATTAGTGGACCATACCGACGGTGTTGGACCATAGGGCACGACGTTACAAGCAGAGCCTTAGGTAACACTTTGTTACATAAAAAGGCACATCACACAGTATGGGCCATTCGGCGCCTCCAAATAGTGACAGGTGGACTCTGGCCCTAACTACGTGTGTCTTTACAGATCCCACACCGGAGACGCCGAGATAATTCGACTTTTTGACCATGTTAGTCGCGTGGCAGATAACGCGCAGAAGCAGTATTCCAATGCAGAACTGATGTTTTTGGGGGACTTCAAGGCTCACCATATTCTGTGGGTAAGTTCCTTCAAAACTGACCATGTAGGGATCTCTGCTCATGAACGGCCCGCTCTCACGAACGGGTAGCAACTGGTGGATCAAACCAACAGGATTCCAGACATTGCAAGTCAAGTGCCTTCTTTACTGGACCTTCTGCTTATTACCCATCCGGATGGATATATATCAGGTCGAGGTCCAAGCCCCTCTGTGCTCATCTGACCATTGTCTGATATCTTCCAAAGTGCCGCCGGCCAAGCCTCCGCAACCAGTGGCACCTAAACACAGGGTATGGCATTATGAGTCACCAGATTGGGATGGTATGCGCGACTACTTTGAGTCTGTATCTTGGAACCAACGCTGCTTCAACGAGAACGATCTATCAGCTTGCGCCGTTGCCAATACTGAGAAGATTGTATTGGGTATGGAATATTATATTCCACAGTCCAATCTCATCAGTAAGGTCTGCCCTTAACAAGTAACCTCTGGTTCAACCGCGATTGTGCCCATGTTGTTTCACATAAACAGGCGGCGTATCGTGCACGGATCAGAGGTCGAGCTCTTAAAACTCCTTATATCGACTACTGAAAGCAGCCTACAATAAGGCTTCTAAGGCCTGTAAGAACGTTTTAAAATATCATTAGAGCATAGGAGCGGATACCCAGCGCGTAGCACGCATTGGCCACGAATTGGTGACGCATCCCACGGGCGCCCGTAGATACTGGCGTCTGGCCAAAGCAATGCAAAGCAATTTTTGCCAACCCTCGCTGTTATGTGTAGCCAAATTTTACCACAACTTAAAGCTCTGCTCAACTTTTTTGTTTCCTATTATCGAGGCCAGTTTTTTATTTCCAATTATCAAATCCACGTACATAATATTTGCTTCTATACGGTAATGATAATTAAATTCAAGAGTATTACATTACAAAGTTCTACCTCATTTACTTAAAATATGTAATTAATTTCCTCAAGTTTATTAACGCTGACTGCGCAAATGAGTCATTTTGTAAATGTTAATTTGATATTCCTCGCACACTTTAAATCTGAAAGTGTTCAGTTTACTGAAACGCGTGCTCATTAGAAGTAATGAATATTCCGGCTTAGAAAAGCGTTCAATTAAAACTTTTATTATATTAAATTGAAACTTATATTTCACTGTCTTTATAGTCATTAAGTTTTTAAGAAAAAGTAAAGAATACTGTTGCTGTTTTATCAGCCTTTTGTTTACCTAGCTTCAAGATAGTTAAATTTTATAGATTCAGATATTTAACTTGTTAAATGTGACATTAAGTGAAACAATTATTTAACACAATTTTATTGTTTGCCAGTAATTAAAGTTTTGGTTGACTTCCGTGCATCGCGGCCGATCGCAGCCGATCGATGACGTGCAAGTGACGCGCGCGCCTGATGCAACATACTAGCATTAAGAAAATGTATAGCGCGGCTTCCGACGTTCGTTTCATCTTTTCTATTACATTTAAGACACAATTTGTATGTATTTATTTGATAATCAATTTATTCGACTAACTTTTTTGGCCTTTTAAGACATTTGCACTTAAACTTTTTAATAAAAAAATATAATTAAAAAAACACGCTTTTATACGAGACGGCATTTCCATAAACAAGGTTCTTATTATGTCAACAATAGTTTTCTTTAAAGACAAAGCGTCTTAATACTATCTATACATAATAATAATAATATATTAGAAGACAAGCCATATTATATGCTCGTATACTATTATCCAGATACATCGATAGTAATGCCTCTCAAGTTTTTATAATCCAATCAAATTCCCGGTTCACTTTCACGTTTCTCTGTTGACAGAACACTAATTGGGAGCTGTTGAGTTAATATTTACGTAATCAAAGTAGGCCTTTCCAAATTTAACTAATGAGTAGAACAAAAACGGAATATTGGGAACAGATATTTCATCAATGAACACAATTGAATTGTGTTCATTGACAAAATATCATCTCCCGTTTGTACAAATTTTAAAGGCGTCAGCAATTATTTCGCCATTTGCAACGGCCGCTCCTAATTGGAATTCATTTCTTCAAAGAGATCGCGCTGTTACATCTTTATTGGGTTCCTTTAAGCCGAATAAACTTTAGGATAGATCTCGATTACGCTTTTAATTATCGTCTGTAGAATTATGTGCGCCCTTCTCAAGGTTTGTTCTGTTGCGTCTTTTTCTTTTAATTAGAAGTAGATCGTTGGAATAATGATGAAACTGAGAATCCTGGTCTAAAAAGAAGTTGTTTGTACTTCTATAGCTGAATTTAACTCTCAAATGCTTTTTCAAAACATCCTTTTCATATCTGGCCTGCTGCTTACTTTGCACTAATTTATTTATTTAGGATTCTATGATTAGACGACAGGATGTCCTTCAGTAATTATGATTTTGCAAGATATATAAGTATCTTGACTGTAGTCTATTAGCGAGGAATAATAAACAAGTTACGTATAGATACATGGACATTGTATTTATGTGTCTTAGTGCCGACGCTGACGCACACACTAACAGTCATACGAACTCCTGCGTTCGTGAGATAAAAAATCCGTACTTTTATTATGAATAAAAACACGTTCGTAGTGCCAAGTGCGGTTGAGCTGAGTACTTACATCTGGCAATATGGGCCATGTAGTGTCTGTCGGGCCGCCAGCCTGTCGCTTATAGTATGTACATAATAGATATGTATTTGTATATGTAAATAATGATTATAAGCCTTTTAACCTTTATCTATTTTCACCTTTACCATAATAGGAGATCTCATTAGTCTGTATGAGTATAATCATATGAGCCAAGAGACGCCCACTGTTGGACATATGCCTCTCCCAAGGTTCTTCAACCCGATCGCTGCCCGCATCTAGTGACTTCCCGCGACCTTTACCAGATTGTCGGTCCACTTGTAATATGGCTGGCCGGGACCTTACCGGACACCGGTTGGGTGTAAGTGGTCCCGAAAGTTATTTTGGTGTTAACCCTAAAGGGAAGTCAATCTCGCCTGCACTCGATGCTGCTAGTCAACAGTAGAGGCCCTGGCGCTCCCCACGTGACGTGCCAGAGCGTGATGGGAGAAGGCCCAAATCCCCCCCCCCCCCCCCCCCCCCTCCCCCCAACCAACCAACCCCCCAAGAACTATCAGTGTAGAAGTATAACATGAAAACTGTTAACTCACCTGGACATCTATCCTCAGGATCTAACCGGTGCGAAGGCGGTTATTATTAATATTTGGTACACTTACAGCTACTTCGTTATCTTCTTCGTTATCTTCGTTAAACAAAAATAGTTCAGTTTAAGCCTTGTCAAAAACGTCCCTTGAAAATTAACTACGAATATAAACATACAAAAATAGATAGCGTAAACTCATACCCCCTCTTAGGAATAGTAATAGACTCGGATATCAAATGGAAAGAACATGTTAAAAATATATCTATTAAGCTTTCGAGATTCACGTACGCACTACATCAATTAAAAAGGGCCTGTAATGTCAAAGCAGCCAAATGTGCTTACTATGCGTATGCCTATTCCTGGCTCCAGTATGGCATCGTACTCTGGGGAAATAGTGTAGACGCAGTTAAACTTTTCATACTGCAAAAAAAATGTCTTCGCATAATTTTGAACTTAGATCAGATGACAAGCTTTAGGCCATACTTTGTAAAAGAGGAGATGCTAACCCTAACATGCATATATATTTTAAAAACATGTATAATATATTTGTAAAAAAATACCCACATATGTTTCCTGAGTATTCTCGCTCCGAAAATTTACGCCCTCGGATAAAACTAGCACTCCCTCAAACTAAAATGGCAATGGTTACAAAAGGCCCATTTACGATGTGTGCAAAAATTTACAATAAATTACCTGATAGCCTAAAATCTGAAGAGCATATTGGCAAGTTTAAGGGCAAAGTAAAACACTATCTCACAAATAAATGTTTTTTCATCCCACCACCTCGGAAAGTGTAATTTTGCGCTTCGAAATCTGGCTGGAAAATTCTATTTTATTCGCTTGAGTGGCAAAGTAGATTTGAATTTAGAACATCACATATAATGAGTACTCAATATAATTGTAAATTCAAAACGTCATTAAACCTATTTAATGTAACCTCTATGGTGCCAAATTTATGATTAGAACTTTTTAAATTGTGAAAAAATTCTTTTTCATTTTGTCATTTCCTCGCTGAGGTGGGATGAAAAGTTACGTATTGCACTCGAGTGGAAAGATTTTTCACCTTGTGCTCGTTTGTTTCCCTCGCTGACGCTCAGGATTCTAATTTAGAATCACTCGCTGCGCTCGTGATTCAACTTTAGAATCCTTCGCTTGCTCGGTCATCCAAATCGAGCACGCGGTTAAAAAGGAACTTTCCACTCTTGTATAATAAATAACTATTATTCTTTGTCAGAATTTTTGAACGAGTGAGTGAATTAATTAATAATATGTAGTAATGAATGTAATAATATGGGTAGTGATGATGTGATCATTTTAATATAATACTTATAATATAATGTAATGGTTAAGTTTTAATTTTGATATTGAATTTTAGAATGTTGAAATTTTAGATTTTAAATTTTTTATTTGGATTTGAAATTTTAATTTAAATATTGTTTAATGTTAATGATGATTTTATATTTATATTTTAAAATTTAATAATAATAATAATAAATTAATTAATGATGTTTTTAAATGTTGAATGTTTAATATGTATAATTATTGTATTTCTATGGGTCCGTATTTCTATGTAGCCCGATAATAAATGATTTTTATTTTATTTAATTTAAATAATTTATATAATTTTAGTTTGTACAGTAGATTGAGCATTTTGTATGTAGAAGTAAGTTTATTTTTAATAAGTTTTATGTTTTAAATACCTTTCTAGTACCTAAGATTGCAGTGCCCTAGCAGGGTTCATGTTCGGACTGTAACTAGATTTAAGACCAAATGTACAACATGATTGCAATAAAGAAATTGAAATTCTTCCTCTGTGGTTGACTTAGTAAGACCCACTTATGTAATGTTGGTTTGAAATGCCAAAGGAAGGAGGTATTGCTGACCACATTTTTTCGTCGTATATAGTATTTATTTGATTAATGATTTTTTGTTGTTTAAGGTGTTTTGATAAGATCACATCTAATTTAACGATATTAGCTAACAGATGGTGCAAAAATCAATCATTTTATTTGCCTGCCCAAATTTTATTCCAATTTTATTTGGGTACGGCGTAATATGTTTTTCTCTTCCATACATTCCTGTCAGCCGTCATCTCAGCATTAACTCCTTTCTTTGTCATATCATCTCTCACACAATCTGTCCATCTTTTCTTCGGTCTTCCTCTCCCTCTATACCCGCCAACATTCATATCCATCACGTTCTTTCTCACATGATTATGCCCTTCTTTCTTATTACATGCCCATACCACGTTAGTCGTTTACCTCTCAATTTTTACTATGACCAAAACGTTAGTTAGCAGGTATTAGCAGCATACGATCAAAATATAAATGTAAAATGCCTGCCTTAAATATTTATACTTTTAATCTGGGGTTACACATAATATTTCTTATCTATATCATTGTTTAGCAACTAACAGAGGGTTAAATGATCAACTCTGGTAAACGCAAGTGGCCTAAATGTGGGATTGATATAAAGGATCCAGCAACTCATTACTAACAAAATATTGAGGAATTTGTTCTAAGTATGGTCGTATACTGTGTATGTATGTGTGTTTACCTGATACACATAAACAGTATACGACCATACTTAGAATAAATTCCTAAATGTTTTGTTAGTTATGAGTTGCTGCATGGCTATCTTCCCTCTATAGTTATTCTTTTAAAACCTGTCCATACTAATGTTGCCTGGAAGAGATCGCTCTTAGCGATTAGCCGCCCATTGTACTATTAACATTTTTTTTGTATATGGTCCTTTATTATAAGTATACGTGAAATAAAGTTATATTCAATTCTATTCAATGTGTGAAATGTACTATCAATAAAATAGAATCCTTATCTATGATAGAACCCTATCACCGTCAAGGAAATGGCAAATTTTCCGTCTTTGTAAAGTTACTAAACGTTAGTTTCATTATGACAAGGTTCTCCAGCGGCTCTAGAATATATTTGTTTGATTGTTCCTTAAGTACTTTGTGCCTATTAATCTGAAGACAGAAATGAATAATGTTCTTATCTAAAGGCGTGCTCTAGTAGTTAGTCAAACATCCATCCCTTTTGAAGATTTCTTGGCGTCAAATTTTCAGCTTAACAAATTCCTAGACTGAATGCTCTGCCTACAATTTGCAATCCAAGTCACTAATTAGAAGACAAAGCACGAGTTCACTCAATGAAAAGCAAACTTTGTAGGTAAGCCTTTTGAGTCGTAATTAAAGGAAATTTACATATCTACTATTTTTAGTCGTGGTTTGCTTAGCCAAAAAACATTATAATACTATTTAACAGACTTAAAGAAGGAGAAGGTTCTCTATTCGTATTCATCTTTTTTATGTGCCAATATTCCCCGATTACTTGAAGACGCCTGGACCGATTTGTGAAATTGTTTCCATGGTCCAACGAAAAATTAACATGAATCGGTAAGTTTGAAAGTTATAAACCAATTTCTATGATTATTTTATTGTCATACAGAGCAAAGTCTCGAGATCGACGCCGTCGAGGTGGAGTCATCAGTATAGCTACCTACACATCAAGCGGTCTGGGTTCATTTATAGCGGCAAATTGTTTATGTCATCATCATCATCAACAGCAGCTCATATAATTTCCCCACCGAGGGGCTCGAGCCTACCCCACATTAGGGGCAATTAGGCCTTAGTCAACCACGCTGACCAAGCGCGGGTTGGTAATTGTGGAATTGTTTATGTGATGAACACGAATATTTGTTGACGAGTCGTAGTTGCTTACATATTTATTTAAGTGTATTTTGAAAAATATCTAAGCATAAAAAAAAACTTACAAAACGGGGAAATAAAAATTTTATGTTTAAAAAAAATCTACATGCTATATTTTTTTTGGAGTCTGTATCAACCTCAATATTTGTAATTAACGTTGTCACTTATCTTTGGCACCGACCAGGCATGGAAATGATTGCGTTTTTTGAAATTTCGTTCATTTTCATTTAATGAATTTTTTTTTCATATTATTTCACCTTAAAAATTTCATAGGCAATTATTTTTATTTCGCAGTGGCCTACTGTCACGATTTTTTTATTTTAGTAATGAATTATGAGTCATAAATCATTTCATATCTTACGTCTTTCCTCATAATTTAATGTAACTTATTAGTCGTTTAATTTTCGATCTACGTAATGATATACTTTTTCAAAACAACAAACTATAACAATTGGAACTAAATGCGAATCATATGCTATTTCACAAACTGTGAATTATAGCAGTCGATGTGAAAAGAAGTAGCAGGTGTGACCAAGGAAAATAATTTAATATGATTTTTCATACGCTATTCATGAAATATTCCATGCCTAGCACCGACCTCAAAAAACAAATTTGGCATTTAAAGGTTTTTTTAAACATAACATTTTATTTACGATAAGGATAAGGCCCACGTGGAAAGCGAACTTCATCCGAAACTCTCAGCTACTGGGGCTGGCTATCTCATCAATAGCTGCCGAAATGCAATAACGCTGTTAATAGTTTTCTTCAATAATAAAATATTCGTCTTATTGAACCATGTTTTTCCGTCAAAAAATACTTTACGCACTAGGACAGATGGGGCAACCCAAATTTATGTAGGACTCACCTTGCTAGTCAGGGTAAAGCCTCTAAAACTGTCGAACTCCTCTCGGTCGTGGCTTTAACGCATAGGAGGTATTGGCGCAATCACTGTGTGCTGACTTATTAAACCAAAACACAAATGTCATACATGTTAATAATTTTCGCATTGAAAAGAAACTTTCATTATTCGAAATCAACCGTCTCGAATATAAATTGGTTTTAAAAGTCATTACTGAAAGATATTGATCAAATCTGGTGCACTGAATCCAAACATGCATTCCTCAAAACATTTTCAATATTATTTTTTAAGAAGTTAAAAAACAATACTGTAAAGAAACTAAAAATTTGCATTTAAATGGAAAAGTATTTTTTCTTCTGAAGTAATCTCATTTATATTAATTCTAAAATGAAACAGAAAATAATGAAAATAATTTCAATAACTCTCTTTAAAAATATTAAAATGTGTGTGTTTAATAAGGTACAGTCAACAGCACGTCGGGCTATACAAAGTAACCCAACGTGCTGTTGTCTGTACAACCATTATTTTATTTGAAAATTTAAAACGTTTAAATGTGTTTCTAAAAAATACTATATGTATATAAACTTAATAAATCAAGTAACGTAATTTTAATTTAGGCTCGCATTTTACTAGGAAATTAGAATTACCGTCCTATAAATTAAAATTAGTATTAATTTTGCTTTTCATGTCAATTTGTCATTTTGTATACTATTTTCTCTACACTGTCAACACTATTACTGTTCTTTTGCTATTTATATCTTTTCAAAGGTTGCAGTTGCCGGATTTAAAATTTTAATAACTAAACTATAATTCATAGTGGGTTATTACTTACTTTTTAGGGCTCCGTACCTCAAAAGGAAAAAACGGAACCCTTCTAAGATCACTTTGTTGTCCGTCTGTCTGTCAAGACCCTTTGTCTCGGGATCGAGTTGAAATTAAAATAATTTTAAAATTAACTCATATCCACGGTCCTTTGAAGCTGTGAAAAAATCATACTTCTTAGTTAACGCAAAAAAAGACACGAAAAACTTATATTTCGACACTCTCAAGGTGTTAGGTTCGCAACGTCGCAATATAAGAATATCATTTAGGAACAGTACATTTTTTATTTACGCTATTTTTGTTACCGCGTGATGATCGTTCGAAAATTGCTCGTGAACCCAATGGCAATTCAAAAGAGTTCCTACTGAAACTATACTGAACAAGTTTCTTTGACTCGTTGGCTATTGGCGACAAGTTTATGTGTAACTTTACCGTAAGCAATCCTTATTCATAAATAAGTCGAAGTCAAAGGGAGCGGGTATGTTGTGAGAGCTATGCGGCAAACTTTTATGAAGGCAATGTGAATTTGTGGCTATTGGAAATCATGTTTTGTTCAATACAGAACAAAGCATTTTTGTAGTTTCGTTTCGTTGATTATAATATTTTATGTGTGTTTAAATTATTACATATTGAAATGATTTAATTTCTTATCATAACAGACTTTATAATTACACTCTGCTGGGACACAAGACCTATCCTTATCATCGAAGGAGGCTTAGGCAGTAGTCCACCACGCTTGCCCAATGCGGATTGGTGGAAGGAGTATAAGGTGGTCAATACCCCTTTGGTGATCCATTAGTCGCCTTCTACGTCACCCATTGGAGGAAGTGATGCTATTATTACACGGATAGTTGATTTGTTACACCACGATTTTATGTAATGATTTTTTATAACTGATAATTTTTACTGTTTTACTGTTCATTATATTGTATATATTTTTCCAAAGACAATAATATTGTTTTTTCTCTTCCGGCTAAGCCCGCTATTATGAGCAGACATTCTTATAACTTTTCCATAAAAGTTTAATTTTATAATCACAATAAACTGCCGTGTTTTTTTTACCATATTTTATTATTGGATATCAATTATATTATTAGATTTTTGTTCAGTAGCTTTCCGCGTGTATTTTTTTAAATAAATATGTCGAGTAAATGACTCCATTCCAACTGATGGTAAGCAGAAGTGGAGTCCAAATGTATAGTGCGAGAGATAAACCGCCGTGCTAGCCACAGTAATACATCTTCATACAAACTGGCCGCTATCCATTAGAATGTGTGCCTGCGTACTCGGCGCCGTGTACGCACGCACTGTACCCTTCCGACACGGACGCCCTAGGGATGCTAGGCGGTCGAGAGTCCCCACGGGGGAGATGCTCGGTCGCCCAGTAATCCCCTAGGAACGTTCGACCTACAGGCTTGAGGACCCCCCAAGGTTTAGGCCTTCTTAAAAACCCGGTGACGCAGAAAATGTCATCAGAGACAATCTGCAATAGAATTTAAAAAAAAGGACGCCCTGTGACGCACACATTGACATAAAATATGGGGCATAAGGTGGCTGCAGTGCGGGCCGCACCGTCTCGGTGTGATCGAGAGTTTTTATGTCATTGAACATTTGCTCGCCGCTCGTTCCCGCCCGGCACATTTACGAACCCTAGCGTCAACGAAAGAGTAGTGTAATAACTCACTGACAGTTCGCAGATAAAGTACTGTTCTTGGTATACTGTGCCCATGCCTTGCCGACATGCTTCACGAAGGTGCTTCTTCACGCCTCTTTGAATGACCCAGGAATGTAAGAAGGAGGGAAAATGTATGCTGGTAGTGAGTGCTGTTTTTATTTTGATATGTTATTTGCGCGCAAATTGTTCTGGAATATTTTGGGTATGGGCTATGTCACCGAATTGCGACCCTTAAGTGGCAGTGGGTAGGGCACACTTTGCGAGGAGGACTGAAGGGCGTGGGGCTGTTCCTCGAGTGGCGACCGCATAGCGGGAGACGCAGTGTTGGTGTGGTAGGCCCACCATAAAGCGGTCACACGATCTGATAAAGGTTGCAAGTGTTTGGGGGAGTTTCAGGTTGGAAGTCCTTGGGGGAGGCCTATGTCCAACAGAGGACGTCTCTCGGCTGAAATTATGCTGATGATTTAGAGTACAGCGGTAATAGAAACTCTAGGTAAGGTAATAACTAATAATCTGGAAAAATGTAAAGCTTTACTGCTGCTCTCACAAATACCATCGTAGAATACGTAAACAAGAGCTCAAAAACTAGGAAACTAGTTTTTTTTTAAGATTTGTTTTTTTTTCTAAAAAATAATGAAATAAGTGGCAACGAGCGTGCACACGAGTCTATCAGTCTACGAGCCCGCCCTCTTCGCGTCCCTGGTACAGCGGGTCGTGCGGCCACCTGACAGAGGCCCGAAAGATTTTACGACGGATGCCCGCGCGTACGCTCGGAACCCACGGCTCATTTCTCGAAGCAAAAAGCTATTTTATTTTCTCTCTCTCCTTCACTCCCCGACCTCCGACGTCTACACGGATGATTAGGTACTGAAGTGTTACTATAGTTCTGATGCTGATCGTAGGAGAGCAATAATCTAAACTTATTTAATTCTTCGAAATACTATGTCATTTGTATAAATGAGCTAGTATTTCGAAGAATTAAACAAGATAATAAATTAGATTACCTTCGAAGCTGCCCAGTAATTTTTTTATCAGTGAACTAGATGCTTAGTATAATACTAGTTCTTGTGCTTTGTTTAGGTAAGTACATATAGTTAAACATTGTTTGGTAAATAGACGTTATGTTCGGCAGTTACGAAACGGTCACGTCTCATTACTGCCGAATCGGAGCCTTAATAATACTCAATTCCTAGAACAAGCGGCTGTAATAATAAGTTAAAATAGCACGTTTATTCGTTACTAGCGACCCGCCCCGGCTTCGCACGGGTGCAATGGGTATGTAAATATGCATGTATTATACATATAAACCTTCCTTAAGAATCACTCTATCTATTAAAAAAACCGCATCAAAATCCGTTGCGTAGTTTTAAAGATTTAAGCATACATAGGGACAGACAGACGGCGGAAGCGACTTTGTTTTATACTATGTAGTGATTGATTTATTCTGAAAATCTCTGGTTATGAGAGATGCTTTGAAAATAAGGTCACTTCTTAATAATATGATTATTACATTTTCTAAGATAGTTTGGAAATCACTCACGATATTTTTTTCAACCTTGACTATGTCTCGATGTTACGTTTTCACATTTATAAGTAATAAATTAATATAATACGTAATTTGTATTAAATTTGAGGAAATGGAAGTTATTAGAATTCTATAAATGGATGAATTCAAGTACCCTTGATATCTGTATAATTAGCAAGTAAAATGAACTACGTATTTAAAATTTCGCTGAAGTAGTAATTACGTTATTCGAGAAAATCGTTACCCATATGATTTAAAATAGAATTGGTTCTATTTTAATCAAGCTGTATTAGCCTTACATAGCGCCTAAAAATTAAAACTGTTTAATATTTTGTAATAAAACTATAAACAAGAGTTTTTGTCTGTAAACTGTAACTTTAAAGGATATTTTTAAAACTTTAAGGGACTAACTTTAAAGGATAATATTAAGCGAAGTTACCTCTCAAACTAAAGAACAACTAATTATCCCCCATTGCAACTTGGCAACATTGCGCCATAGCGATGCCACATTTACGGTAGTGCCGCGTATAGATCCTGAGCGTTTTATTAGTTGCAAACTCCAACTTTGTTTTATAGAGTAACATTGAATTTACGCGAAGTTAATACTGTGAAGTCAACATACCTGCGAGGTATACAAAATTTGAGTTAGGGTTATTAAAACTGTGGTTGGAGCTTATTAAAATACTGGCGTTAATATGTGTAGTTCTGCTTTAGGTAATTTATGCATCGCTTTGTTTTCCAGACATTTATTTTATTATTCTTTTCTGTGTGAAAGTATCTCGAGCGAGACAGGAATTAAAAGGGAATCGTCTTGGTTGACATAGCCGGTTACGTTATCAGAAAGACGCATGTTAGTAGAAGAAAGATGGACTTGAATGGAGGGGAAGGCCGCACAAGGCATGTGTGGATAGTGAGACAAAATAAAATTAAAAGGAGCTTTTCTGACAAAGAACGGTATGAGATACTGTACCGACCTCGAATATATTGGCAGCAAGACTTACAATACATATAGGTGATAACTTGCTTCTTTACAATATTAGCAGTGTAATATGTCGGGTGCGTGATGCCGGCAGAGTAGAATAGCATCACCCCATACCCTCCAATGGGTGTCGTAGAAGGCGACTAATTGGTCAGCAAAGGGTCACCTTATACTCCGTCCACCAATCCGCATTGGGCAAGCGTGGTGGACTACTACCTATACCTCCTTCGATGAAAAGGAGAGGCCTTGTGTCCCAGCAGTGGGTCGAATTATAAAGGCTGTGATGATGATGAATATGTCGGGTTTTTATGGAATTATTTTTGCGTTTACAAACGCGTACTTAAATATTTTTAAAACTAGAAAATATACACTGAAAAAATTGACCTGCCCCAGGCGGGAATTCTCCGCAATATAGGCAGCTGCGTTAACCACTACGCTACCAGTAGCCCAATTCACGTATTAAAACCGTTGGGATATCGCAGCGATTTAGTCGTTTAAACACTTTTTCGTATTCACGTACGTCAAATGAACCGATTTTGAAGTAGCTCGATCGCAATGTCATTGAACCATCGTCTACCCGTATTCAGCTAATAAATCGTTTTAAAATCGCACCGAAATGTCAACTGAGAGGTATTCAGCTAAAATATTTTCGTATCACGTGCTATGTTAAATATTATCGATATTGATTGATGTAATTTGATTAATTTATCGTAAATCACTGTATTTGAAGTATAAAGTATATTTGAACCTTTTAGTAGAAAATCAAATCATTTTACGGGCATCTTTTTTGTTTCCTTGACAAGTCGTTCAGATGTGCTTTAGTTCCGATCTTATTGAGTTGTCGTCCTATCGAGATGTAGCTGAGTAACATGTGAATACCAAAATTGGATAGGACTACGGTCGAACGATTTCTAAACTACAACGATTTTTAGATCGAATGTATTTACGTGAATTGGGCCACTGAGCACTGCTTTCGCCGTCGAAATTTGTCAGTGCTTGGTGCTTATGTTTTTATGGTAAGCATTGTTCCATCAAATTTTTGAAATTTGCAATTCTAAGATCCGAACGAAATATTTTTGCAAATATTTGACGCCCAGTTAAGATGAAACTACCTTATATTATGGAATAATTTTTTAGCGTAAAGATTTATAAAACTAGAAAAAATACACTGAAAAAATCGACTGGGGTAGGTCGATTTTTTTTTCAGTGTATTTTTCTAATATCGGGATTGTTGTCCAAGTCTTCATACATTGTGTGAGCAAGTTTGGGGTTCACGCGATGAGACAAAACACAGCAAGCAATAACTAGCACTTATTTAGATAATAAATGAACGCGGAAAAGTTCCGTGGTATCGTGCTTACTCGGCGACGCCTCAAACAAGACTGAGCTCCATCAAGCGCGCAGCTAATACTACGACTCTGTCGAAGCGCACCTACCACAACGAAGTTCTTCCGCTAGGTGGCGGCTCCCGTCACGCTTATTATCCATATTCATGGCCTGATCAGATATATACAATTGACTATAATGGAGCTTTCATTCAATCACCTCGGTGTCTAGTGGTTCTGCTTTTGGTATCTGATTGGTATCAGTCATCCCAAAGTCGATATCCAGTTAAACCATTTTTTTTTGGTGGATGATTTGCTTCCTGGTCTTTCTTGTATGTAGTAATTTTAGATCAACAGACCGGATATTATAGTTTAACTCTAATTCTGTAAGAACGTTTAGCTTGGAAGAATATCTGCTTCGAATGCCATAAGAGCATAATTTCTAATATGCTCTTAACTCTATTTAAAATAACCGTTTAACCATAGTAAGTAGGTATAATATATCGAGAAATGATTACTCAGAACTATGTGGAATTACTATAACCAAAAATAAACCAATTTTTTTACCATCCAACTCAATTTTGCCTCCGTCTCGTTGTCTGCTAACTACCTACATACAAACTTTTCCGCGTAATTAACAATTAATCATAAGGCGAAACGAGTGACCTAAGTAAGCCCTTGAATCAACGGCACAAAGTTCTTGTGTTGCAGGTAAATGTACCGGATATTATAATTATTTGCTTTAATCAAAACTTATGTTAATAGTTAGTATAAACGAATAATAAGTCTATGTTCTTTGCTAATAAACTCTATTAAAATTATTGTTCGTAACCTAACTTATTTATTAGTTGGTGTGTTCTTTTTTTATAATGACTCCGTTTGTACGTAGATATCGTCTCTAAAACTTAATTTTAAACTTGATGCTGACGGTACTTTTATGAGTGATCGAAGCGTGGTGCCACGTTCGTGTCTAGCCGGCGACTGAACCAACTGAATGACCAATGACTATAGCTGTTTTGAGTATGTTGCATATGTACACTGATTGTATACATGTACGAGTAAGATAATGGAGGGGCGTTCACTTTTAGATAAGACTATATTTACGTACAAACTAAGTCACAATAAAAAAGAACACACCTTTTTTCTCCCCTGATCCCCCCCCCCCTGATTTTCCTTTCCTGGGAGGAGCGAAGAAAGTCAGAACCTTCCGGACAAGCGAGGAAAGGTGGGGGTGAATCCTCATGGATACGCCCCTTGGGTTATGTCAGACTTTTATTGACTAAACACCCCCTTGTTACCTAGTGCCAAAATAACTATAAGGCTATCGGAAGCAGCAGCCCTCCTCAACATAGAGGGAGGTGCATACGCTGCCCTAGATATAAAGACTAGGGCATAATGCGTGGAAGCGCTAACGGGCCCATGGCGGGGCCCAGCGCATATGTGTGAGGCGACTGTTTACGCAGTGGCGGAGAGCCACGCGTCAAATCTGGGTTGCCAGAGGGGCTGAGAATTTAATCTGACCAGACGGCCTCCCCAAAGTGGGGAGGGAGTTTTGTGGTAGTGCTAACCTATGTGAAACCACCTTAGGGCAGTAGCACTAATTATAACGAACGGACACCAGAGTGGGCCGAACGCAACGGGCATGGCCTATTGCCGAGCATACGGAGGGTAGCTCCACAACGGAGAACACACCAAATGATACGCAATATTTATGCCCAATCATTCCAAAGCGAACAATGTAACGTAACTCATTTCTAAGTCGCACTAACACGAAATGGAGTACAGTCACGAGCACTAACAAGTATCCACATTTGACTCTTATTGCGTAGGAAATAAAGGTGCTGAAATGGCAAAAGTGGATACATACTATTGCTCGTGACTGTAACTGTTAGCACACAATTCATCTTCCCTTCTTAAAACCTTGGATCCTTCAAAGAAGTCGTGAAGAAGTAATTTGGAAGTCGTCAAGTTGAAGGTGGCTATTTTTACGACGCGGCATTTCTTCTCTATCTTTTTTCAATATTTTTTCCTATCGACGTACTGATAATAGGATTTGGCATTAGATTTTTACGGCCAGCCGCGTACCTGACACCAAACCTTGATCGGTGAATATTGGGAATGATTGCTATCTTTAGACAGCAGCCGAGACCGCCAGCGAGAGTTCAAAAGCAAAATCGAGTTAAAAATTTCGGTCACCCATCTTAGTACCAATAGGCCGCGCACTTGGTAGCTTAGCTTTCGTGATCGCTAAGACGAACGCACTTTCTCGTTTACCGGAAACGACACAAAAGTTTATAGAAACCTTACATTTTGATGTCATACATGCATGTTAAATTTTGGTCACCCATCCGAGTACCGACCGCGCACTTGGTTTGTTAACTTTCGTGATCGATGACTCAAAAGTTGATAGAAACATTATATTTTGATGTTATACACGCATGTTAAATTTGGTTGCAATAAGTTAAAGCATACTCGAGTTATCGTGCTAACGCACAGACACACAGATATAATTCCAAAAACGTTTTTTTTGGACTCAGAGAGGTCCAAAGCGTGTAAATCCGTCAAAATCTTGAGGTCGAATTTTTTGACGATTACAAGACTTCCTCTATACTACGTATACGAGAAAGTAAAAGGGGACACAAAGTTTATCTTCACGTAGGTATTAGGTAATATACAGATATTATATCTGGCACACTTTAGAAGGCTTTCCCCTTTATGTATGTTCTGATATTTCAAATAAGCTATGATGGCTTATATCCAGTAATAATTCTCAGTAACATAAGCTGCGTGTCCGATATAATCCACTAATATCGAATATTAGAGTGGCCGCAAGGAAAAGAATATTATCGCGTATAGGGAAAAATATTGTTTGAGGTCATCAAAGAAACCGCATAATTATTATTCTAGATCTACAATAAATGTCACTGTTCTAAATCGTGGCCCATACTGACAGATATATGGCTTTATGTGTAAACTCCCTTTGAGATGATGATCTTAATAGTTTTTATTAATTGTTTGTTATGATTATGATCACAAACGACTGGAGCGATTACAAAATTTCTTTCAAAGTCCTGCTACATTTTCACCGAATAATATACTACTCGTTTAAAAAACGTCCACACAGTCAAATTTCCGTAAGGAGCGGTAATCTAATAATCTGATGTTTATAATAGATTTCTGTAAGTCATGCTCAAAATAAGATTGCATTTTCATCATGAGAATGCATGTTTACCACTAGGGACATGTGACATTACTTCAAGATAAATCTGCGTCGTCTGATGGAATCTTCAATATTGCTTCAATACAGTCACCGAGACTGTCAGATGGCTAGACATCACATTCCCAGCGGAATGAATGCAAACAGCTGAATATCTCTTCATTGAATTTCGAAGACGAATATAGTTTAAGACAAGAAGTGAAATGTGCGGAAAATTTGTACCACACGAGTGCTGTGAGAAGTTTTTTCCCCGAACCCACCATCTTCCTTCCTTCTAGGGATTATGCGTGCTGGCGGCGTGCCGGTGACAAACTAGAATAGTAGATTCTAACGTGAAATAATAAATTTTTCTACCTCATTTCCCTGTCACACAACCATCACTGTGAACCCTACTTACAATCGTGGATAATTCAAAAGAGGCGTGAAGAAGCACCTTGCAGGTCTGTAAGGTAAAGGTGACTTGTACGGCGGTTGACCTCTCGGATAAGATATCTTCTTGTTAATTATAAACACTAAAAAGTAAAAATCAACTGTAACCCCGCTACGGAAAAACAGAAAGGAATGTAATCGGTTAGAATCGGGTTTACAGAGCAAAATCGACTCCTGATATTGTATGTTGTTATGCTATGTTACTTGGATCATAATAAAGATTCGATTGACTTCCTTTTCGTCAAAATCGGATGAATAGTCAAAGTCAAAGTCAAAATTTCTTTATTCTTTTAGGTATAATCTGAACACTTAAGAAAGTGAATTTTGATGCCATCGGTCCAAGAGTTTACCAATTACAAGTTCAAGAACTAATAGTTTAGGTGTTACGGATGAACATGCGTAAATAACATACATACGCAGATTACATTAATAGTGTGCTAAAATCATAACCCTTTCTTTTGGCTCTGCCGTTAGTCGGGTAAAAAGTACCCCTGATGTTATATGACATACCACCCTCGGCGAAGGACTGAAGACGATTAATTTTACGTAAAGGAGTCACCATTTGTTTTAATTGTCGGAAACAGATTTTCTCTGTGTTGTTTATGTTACGAGGGTCGAGAATGAGCGTACGATTCGCTTAATGGAAAATATGGTTCGTCTATAACACATTAAGAACAGAAGCCAACCGATTGTCTTTGTATATTATATTCTGTGTGGAACAATCAACTTATGGAATTCATTGCCATCACACGTCTTCCCTCCCTCCTTCTTACAATACTGGCTCATTCAAAAGAGGCATGAAGAAGCACTGTTGTTAATGCATTTGGACCGCAGCCTCATTACCTTCAGCTAAAATGGGGTAATTTGATAGTTCTTTTCATATAAAATATTTTTTTATATAAAAAGAGGAGGACCGACTGGTTTGAAGATCCTTGGAGAGTCCTATGTCCAACAGTGGGCCTCTCTCGTCTAAAATGATGATGATATTTTTTTTTCTTCGACAGGGATATTTTTTGCCTGTGGGTTGTGCCGATTTACTGAAATCGGAAGCGATCTTCACCAGAACCGACAACTATTTTAGGAACCAAACGAATACACATATTATATTTCTGAAATAAATTATTTTCTTTTACTTGGAAACGAACCGGCGGGAAACCGAAAGGATGAACAATCTATATTGGGCAATGATTTGTTTAGCTAAATTAATGTTTTAAAACGCAGCCGCGTAATGCGCAGCACAGCAAGGTTTGTTTGTTTTTTTCCTAAGACGAGCAGTTGCACTGAGCTAGAGCATAGTACAGCACAGTGCCAGCATATCTCGATGTTGCCTGGAGACCCCAACAGCACCCAAAGACGTTGTTTTGAGCTGAAATACAGCAACGCTGAACACTCGTGCTAGGAATGTCTTATAACTCTCTGAAATTCCATGTACACGAGAGTTTTCTATATGTACGCTACTGAGACATTTTTCAGCTAAGCTTTTTTGAAACAGAGACGCCGGAAAGTCTTGTGTCTCTAAAAATATCTGTGACAGTGGGACGCATTGATGGATGAGCGAGCTGATATTGATCGCTGTACTTAAGTATTTTGTTTTCGCAAATCGGAACATACATTACGAACATGGTTGCTACGAACATATTTAAAGGGACAGAAAGATCATTACCAATTTAAGTTAGTTTTTAAAATTGCCCTGCTAAATAAGAACAAATAATTTTTTTTTATGTCCTGATCAGGGCTTATTGAGATGTTAAGCAGCAATCTAAAGCTCATGCTGATATAAAATAGGAAAGGAATAAAATAATATAAGGCAATATTGTTGGGGAGATTGCAAGGAATATGACGTCAGTCATGTTCACGAATACTGAACCAAATATCATTTAATAAATTGACTTCTTTTAAAACGAAAAATAAATCTCTTAAACTAGCTATATATATAGCTATAGCTATTTTCAAGGATAGTTGGCGTCATGCAAGTGGCTGGACGTAAAATCTAATGCCAAAAGATTGCCCGAACGATTTAAAGATTTGTCAAACAGAACGCCGCCGCGTCAAAGCGTCCTAACGCCGCGACAGAGCGCATATTGCTACCGCTTGCGCTCTGTTTGACGGTATATTACCATTGTAATACAACACATCTCGGCGCCATAGCGCGGCGTCAGCTTAGCGCTCTATCTAAATACGCGTTCAGTTTGACAAAGCCTTAAATTAACAGTTTCATTTCAAAGGAAGTCTTCTTATTCTTTTCCCTACACTACTCCTAATTTATTTGGAGTCGGTGCAGTATGCCTTGCTATAGACACACTTCTATAGCAAGGGAAAAGAATAAGAAGACTTTCTTTGAAATGAAATAATTAATTTAATGTTAATTTCAATCATTCTTAGATTACATGCACCTAAAATGCAAAGTATAAAGCCCCGACTTAATTATCTTAGTAACAATAATCTTATTAATATTCAGGATTGTAGTTGTTAAATATATTAGCAATGTATTTTATAATTTGTAATACTTTTATTACATTTGTCTTGATATAATCAAACATTCATTATTTTTGTTATAAAATTAACAATAGTTATGCTAAACTTAATGCTTGACAGTTTAGACTGACGCATAATATGTTTGTATTTTATTACATAAGTAAGTACTTTTTTCCATATGAACACAATGTGGATTAACTGAATTACACTACCTTTTGTTAGTACTCTGGATTTATAATTTTCTTTAAAAAGAATGTTGTAAGTTTTTGGCCTTTTCTCAATTCTATATAAAACAGCTACTTACCTATCATCAATCTGGGTACTAAAGGTCTTTCTTTCTAGGTGTCTTATATTCTCTTCGACTATTTTACTAGTAGTTGGGGTTTGCTTGAAACTAACATCTTATATATATAATGAACGACCGGGCTGTGTTTGTACTCGAAGTTGGAATGAAGCGATGCATAAAATATATACCAATCAGGTATTGATTCAATTTTGAAATAACATTGACTAAGAGAAATTTATGAACAGTTATTTAAATCAAAATAAAATCGGGAGTGGTCTCCCCTTGACTTTCTCGTATACCAGAAACGACTCAAAAGTTGATAGAAACCTTATATTTTGATGTCATAAATGCAGGTTAAATTTTGGTTACCCATTGGACTACCGACCACGCACTGGGTGCTTAACTTTCGTGATCGACGACTCAAAAGTTGATAGATATCTTATATTTTAATGTTATACATGCATGTTAAATTTGGTTGCGATAAGTTAAAGCATACTCGAGTTTTCGTGCTGACGCACAGACACACACACAGACATAATACCAAAAAAAAAATTTTTGGACTCAGGGAGGTCCAAAACGTGTAAATCCGTCAAAATCTCGATGTCGAATTTTTTGACGATTACAAGACTTCCTCTATACTATGTATACGAGAAAGTAAAAATAAAAAAGTTCTTTGCTTAAATGAACTTTGCTAAGTAGTTTTTAATCGTAAAAACCTTACCACTGCGAGAGACTTCAATTTCAATAATAATTATGCTGGTGGAGAGGAAACGGCGCAACCAACTCTACAGGTTTCAGTTTAGTAATGACCTAATTATTGTAATTACAGTTCAGTATAAAATAGAAAATGAAGATGAGTTAGTTAGTACCTATCTATAGTTTGTAAAAGTTTTATAATTAGATACATGAGATAATAATTATGTTCATTTTGTCCATATCTCAAAACACCATTTATCGACTGACAGGACACCGCCAGCCACTCATAATAAGTCGATAGTTGCAAAAAAAATTGTGGTCCATTATTTACAAAATATTTTTTCCAATAATCTAAGTCAAAGTTACTAATGAAGGTAGTTATGTTAGGCTAGCACTTTGCGAAAGTGATTGATGAACCTAGTTACAGTAACTTTGTATCTAGTCAAGTATCAGGCTATTGAGTCGTCCCAGAATATTTTAGAACTGTCATAGCACTCAGTAATGACTTCGGCAAAGTGAACTTATTACATTAATAGTAGGTATATTTGTTGATTTAATATTATCGTATCTTACAAATGTACACAAAAAATCATAAAAATTACTCGAAACGTTTTCGAGGAGTGCGATCATTGTGACCAGAGATTTAGATGTGTGAACGCTTTTAAGAATATGTTATTTCCCTCATTATTGTTTTTCCAATTTTTCTTAGAGAAATTTTCAGGTCCATTTTTTGATATAGTATCACAAATAACGTTCATCACATTGTTACATGGTATATGTTACAATGTGATTAACTTCATTTGTGAAACTATATCAAAAAATGGACCCGAAAATTTCGTCTTCAAGTTAACAATATTGGCTTTACCAAGAGATAAAGGAAAAAATATTTTAATTATTACAACAAATTATTTTCTTTCTGTGTGAGTAATGATATAACACATTTCTGCAGACTCTAGTTGGTGTACGTCGGCAGCAGATCAGGCTACTAAAAGGTGTTAAATTTCTTTACTAAATTTTCAACCTAATTCCATAATCATTGCAGTCATAATCGAGTTCAAAGTCTTCTTCTTCTGCCTAGTTCTTTTGCCAAGGTCCGCTTTCTTATTAAACTTCCTCCACTTTATCCTGTCTTGTGCATCATTTAGGCCTATCACGCGATCTGGGGCCTTGTGTACTGAAGCTGAGGTATCTGTTCGAATCGATCAGTCGAGTACACGGTTTATTGAAGTAATTTGACTATTAGGTATTAGTCTGAGCTGCCGTTATATTTACAAATTCCTGTTCATTTTCGTAGGTTAAATTACTTGTGTTAAGTTCGCTTTATCTGAAGAATAATACCGAAGTTCGGAATACAAAACTTAAACATATAACTTAAAAATGCCACAGTGAAAAGAACTTGAAACAAGCTTGACGATAAGACGGATGGTATTAATGCAACATCACTCGAAGTTACTTTTCTAAACTTGTAAGAAATTTAATTAGTTCTAATAACAACTTACCAAGAAAATAACCCATTATTGATTAATAAAATTGTTTTTTTTTTCATTCCATAATTCGTAAAGGATCATTAGCGATACCGGCTAAGCAGATTTTTTTTATACTATACGGGGATCCTCTTTTCTTTTCCATCAGGTCAAAGTAGTTCTACGAGCTGTGAAAACCGTAACACTAGGAGTTTCTCTTAGGGATTGAGTCCAGAACGAAGTTAACAAATACATCACCAACCATGACTCGTAAACTAATATTCGTGTTCATCACACAAACATTTGCTCTTACCAGAACTTGAACTCGGACTGCTTCAAAGTCAAAATTTCTTTATTCATTTAGATACAATTTGTACACTTATGAAAGTGATTTTGATGCCATCGGTTCAAGAGTCTACCAGGAGGCCTTGTTCTGAGAAGAACCGGCAAGAAACTCAACAAGTTTTATCCTCCCTTCACAGTTTTCATAGTATTGATTTGGAAAGAGTCATAATTCACATTGTCAAGTCTTTAATAATTAATCATAATAATATAATAAAATAAAGACGCATAATTAAACTTACAATAAAAAAATTATATATAAAAATGTGATTTAAGACATCTGTCCTTACAATATTGTTGTGCGCTATTAACGTCACAAAAACAAGAAGCTGGTAAATTAATTGATTGTGGACTGTATAGGTAATTAGAAAATAGGAATGATCTTCAATACTTAAAATACAACCAGAAATTGATGAGAAATAAAACTACTCCACCAACCTTGACTGCTCGTTCATCCAGGATAATGATCGACGACGCTCTGGCGGTCGTGCGTCCAGGGTGATGGTAAGTGTGCACGAACAGGATCAGGGTTGCTGATTGTACAGTTGATGAAAACGTTTCACAGGATTAAAGTTCAAAAGCACATTGAACGTCAATGAAGTTTAGGTACACACGAGAAGGCAGAACGTCTACCATCCGCGACGCGCAGATTGTGTCAACTCATCGGTCCCAAAATGGCCGACAGACAATATTGGTAGGAGCTTAATGTTCAATTACCCACCAATAACTGATATTTACTATAAGGATTGAACAATTGGCAATTAGAAAATTGAAATTTTACACATTGATATCTCACTAGATTAAAATGGAGAATCGAGCACATCTGCTTGATGTGTAGTCAGCGTCACTGACCTCTCCAACACGACAGCAGCAACTAATTAGCAAGCTAATGAAGTAGTTTGATTCCCCAAATTCGAATCGCAAATGACTGAAATCGGCCGCAGATATTCAGCACATTGGAAATAAAATAAGAACTAAAATTGGCACAAACTGTATCAAGTGTAAAATAGTCTTTCTTAAATAGTTAATGTACACCTATTTTTTATCTCCAAAACTATGATATACTTGATTTTGTGACGAATCAAAAATAAATTATGCTATTAACACTAATTATTTATTTATTAGGTACAGCTACAGATTACAAACAAATTAGGATTAACAAATTGTGGACTACCTATTCAAAATGATTAAATTTGCATTCCGATAACAGCTTTACATTGCTCTTGATTACCCGCTACTTACAATTCATATTTTGAAACAAAAAATACACGTTAAAAAGAAAAAATCGGGAGTGGTTTCCCCTTGACTTTCTCGTATACCGAAAACGACTCAAAGGTTGATAGAAACCTTATATTTTTATGTCAAACATGCATGTTGAATTTGGTTGCAATAAGTTCAAGCATACTCGAGTTATCGTGCTAACGCAAAGACACACACAGACATACAGTAACACACGCAGACATAATTCCAAAAAAAATATATTTATGGACTCAGGGAGGTCCAAAACGTGTAAAATAAGTTTGAAATACTAATATATCAATTTATTTTTAAATTGTATTTCTATTTTCTATTCTATTGAACATTCTTGTGTAACTTAATATCAAAAGCACACTGAAGTGTCAAGACCCTTTATCTCGGGAACGAATGGAGGTATCTATAGTTGAAATTAACACCATTTACTCAAGTCTACCGTCCCTTGAAGCTGTCAAAAAATCAAACTTCTTAGTTAACGCAAAAAAAGATAAAACGTATATTTCGACACTCTCAAGACATTAGGTTCGCAACGTCACGAACTCGACCGTGGGCGAGTCCAACTCGCTCTTGTCTGGTATTTTTAAGGATACCAATGAACTTGGGTGTATTTTAGTTTATTTATTTGCAGATGGGATTAATTTTCTTTTAAAACTGCGGAGTAAGATCTTCTAATAGTATTTTTTTCCAACACGGAGATAAAAATATGAGATATTTTTCTATTACTTGTTACAAATTTCTAACATTAGAATTTCGTAAATGATAGCGAGTCTAAAGGTTGATTCGTACATAGTGAAGTCACTGCGCGTTCCCACAGGTCCGTATCAGTGCTTCAATGAAATTGATGCGGCAGTGCTTCTATACACATATACATTATTTGACGTGATAACGTCTTCTATCTCGATAAAGGTGGGATCAGACGGTTCACTCTAAAGAATGTTCACTCCAGTGAATGCCTCATTTTTATTTCATTCGATGTTCACACGGTCGAACTGGAATAATACAGAAAAGAATATTCATCTCCTCTTTTCTTTCAGGACCTACGTGGTCGAAAGAAGACCATTTTGCCGCGAAGTTTTTAACCGACTTCCCAACAGGAGGAGGTTCTGTATTCGTCTGTATGTATTTTTTTTTTATGTATGTACACCGATATCTCCGTCATTTCTGGACCGATTTTCAAAATTCTTTTATTATTCGATAGTGTTTGCTCCCGAGGTGGTCCCATTGTCACCAAGTCAGGATCTGATGATAGGAAGCCAGGGAAATCGAGGGCAACCCTCAAATTTTATAGGCATGTACAACGTTTTTCATATTTTTTCTAAAGCTATACTAGCATTTGCGTCTGGTAGTCACCATCTCATGTTGATGAGCTGATGATGGAAGGTAAATGTATGTTCACCGATATCTCTGTCATTTGTAGACCGATTTTCAAAATTCTTTTTTTATTCGATAGTGTATACTCCTGAGGTGGTCCCATTGTCACCAAGTCAGGATCTGATGATGGAAAGCTAGGAAAATCGAGGGCAACCCTCGAAAAACAACGGAAAGGGAGGGTTATTCATATTTTTTATAAAGCTATTCTAGTATGATTGCGTCTGGTAGTCATCTCATGTTGATGAGCTGATGATGGATGGTAAAACTCCTTAATTGTTAGGAGTTGGTTGTTGATTATTTAAATATTAAAGGTACCTAAAGACCGGTAGTTGTGTTCTTTCAGGTAATTTAGGTGAGCTGATGATGAAATAAAAACTCTTTAATGGTTAGGAGTTGGATGATAATTCTTTAAATATTAAAGGTACCCAAAGAGCGACAGTTGTATTCTTTCAAGTTATTCAGGTGAGCTGATCATGGAAGGAAAAACTCCTTAACGGTTAGGAGTTGGATGATAATTCTTTAAATATTATAGGCACTAAAGACCGCTAGTTGTATTTTTTCAAGTTAATCAGGTGAGCTGTTGATAGAAGGTAAAACTCCTTAATGGTTAGGAGTTGAACGATAATTCTTTAAATATTAAAGGTACCTAAAGAGCGATAGTTGTATTCTTTCAGGCTATTCAGGTGAGCTGATGGTGGAAGGAGAAACTCCATAACGATTAAGATTTGGATGATAATTCTTTAATTATTAAAGGCCTACCTTTAATACCTAAAGACCGATAGTTGTATTCTTTCAGCTTGTTAGGTGAACTGATGATGGAAGGCAAAGCACCGTAATACTTAGTATTTAGATGTTAAACTTGTACAAAACTGTAACATTTTGTCACACATAAAACCACCTCTGGCAGTATGGACCATGCAGTGCCTCCAAATAGTGACAGGTTGCCAGCCTGTCACCTACATAAAAGGGGCACAAAACCCAAAAAGTAATCCTCCGAATGGCAACGCACTTCTAATGTTAAGTAATTTATCCTTAATATTGCAGGTGTCTATAATAATAATAATAATAATAATAATTCATTTATTTCAGGCAACACAATGCTTACATAGATGTTAAAATAAACAAAGGGCCCATAGATAAATACCTTAAAACTAACATATATAATATAAAATATAACTTATAAACTAAGGCACACGTAGAGTCGGCGACGTGTAGCGCAGCTCATTAGGGAGTCGTCCTCGAAAACGTCGAAAAACAACTCCTTCCGGCCAGAACTCCTCCTTCATGAAAGTCGGCAGATGATGGGTTGGCACTCTCACCACAAAAGAAGAAAAGTTTACTTTGTGGCGAGACTCCAATCGCTCGACTCTCAGCTTCCAGGTGGTCTTCTTCCTGACATAGTCTACGACCTCCTCCACCTTCGTAGACCAGTGCAACCGGGACAAATACAGCTGCGTCGTCCGAACTTCAGGACGCAGTTGGTTGTCCTCCGTCTGTGCGGTTCCGCAGTGGTTGCGGATGATGGGCTTCTTTTTTCTCCTCTCCACCTTGGTGAAGCCCTCATCGTCGCACTTCTTCTCCTCCCGATAAAAACAGCGAGGCTCCTTCTTACTAGCAGGCCGCTGAGATGGTGGTGGTGGGTGGGCGGCGGCAGCAGCAGCATAAGCACGCGGTTGGCTCGCTGTTGCAGCGCGTCCATGCGGCGTCAGCTGTACCGAGTCGATCGCGGGGCAGCGGGCGGTGGCGGCGGGGCACAATGTATCACACGTAGCGGTCGCTGACACCGGCGACACAAAACTGCTGATAGATGAATTTTGCGCTCCGCGGCGTCGAGTGTTGACGTTGGAAGCCTCGGTTACGGGTGACCTACATACCGAATTACTATTATTTTTCAATAAAGATAATTCGGTACGCAACTCTCCTATAGTCGATTCCGATACTTCCAACCTACACTGAACTTCGGCCAGGCTGGTTTTCAGGAACGTGATGTCCTTCAGCAGCCTGGTGACGTCGACGTGGTCGAATGTCACGGGAGGCAGCTTATGCAGCTGTTTCGCCACGAAAGCTGGCACGTCGTCTGAATCGGTCTCCTTCAATAAGGTGATGACGTCCTGGACACTCCTCTCTCCCCCATCCCTCCTGCGGGACGGCATCTGCGCGGCCTTGCCGAGCGTGTCGAAGAGCAGCTTCTTACCACTGCAAATCTCGTCTTCAGAAAAACTTGACTTGCAGATCTGCATGATGCTGACCTCGTCCATCGTGTCTATGGCATGTTGGACAAATGCCAAAAACTCGTTAGCTATGAGTTTATCAGAACCCATAGCCATCACGTGCAGCAGCTATATGCCGCGCGAATCGCGAATTTAATATTCGTATCTGTGCAATGTCACGACTATTTCCGAGCACGCATCGCATTCTATAGGCGACGGAACCACTTAACACCGTGTGGGCCGAAAGTTTGTTGGCCATCTCGTAATATATATAAAAAAAACAACAATTATTCTACATAAAACACTAAAAATAGAAAAATAAACAACTTTTCAAAAAAAAAGTCCAACCGACTTCAAAAAGCATAAAAATAACATATTATTAAAAATATTTTTAGCAAAAAAATAGGACAACCGACTTCAATGCGTACAAATTTAAACTAAAAAGTAAAAAATAAATAATATTTTAATGAAGTAGTTGAAAAGAGCGTCATAGAAAACCAAGGAAAGTATTGATACACATTTATAATTATTTATTTATAATTCATACTCCGATATATTTGGAGCCGGTGCCAGCTAGCCAAGGAGAATAGTGTTTGCAATTTTCGAACTTCACGGAGCGGCAGATTATTTCTCATCTTCATCATTTATTATTATGTATAGTTAATGGATTAATCAAGTTCGTATCGATCAGGTAAGTTTATTTTGCTTAGGCTGGCACCGACTCCAAATATATCGGAGTATGAATTATAAATAAATAATTATAAATGTGTATCAATACTTTCCTTGGTTTTCTATGACGCTCTTTTCAACTACTTCATTAAAATATTATTTATTTTTTACTTTTTAGTTTAAATTTGTACGCATTGAAGTCGGTTGTCCTATTTTTTTGCTAAAAATATTTTATTTTATCATTTTTAGTGGAAATTAAGTATATTTTATTGAAAACGGATAGGCCTACTAGGCGCTCATTAAAACTTAATGGAAACTTTAACTAAAACGTTTTTTTTGTTATTACTGATTTGTTCAAAAAGGTTCGAATTTATATCGATACAATTTATACGGGTCATCTCTGATCTTGACGTACCTAAAAAAGAATCATTAAAATCGAGTCGTAATACTCATAATTGACGAAGTAATCAGGTAACAAACACAAAAAAACAGTCGAATAGAGAACTTCCTCTTTTTTTTAAAGTCGGTTAACAAATAATATCACGTCTCAGACCTATAGCTCATTACAAATGCCTGCCATTCATTCAAAATGAATGGTAAGTTAATGAACTATGAACCTAGTTATTTAACTTAAGTTCATAAAATAATTTGTCATAGTTTATGTGTTGACTATTGGACCTACTAACCAAAATTTCACTATTGCATATTAGGTAATGGCAAGTTAAAAAAAAAAAATTGACATTATTTTTGTGTTCGTGGACGATATTATTGTTTTATCCCCAATGAAATTATCATTTTAACAAAAAAGTACTGAACCAATTTCGGTATAATTTATACGGGACCACCTTTGGAGTATGTTCTTCCTAACGAAAAAAGAATTTTCAAAATCGATTCATAATTGACGGAGTAATCGCGGAACATACATACAAAAAAAAAAAAAAAAAAAAAAAAAAAACATACAGTCGAATAGAGAACCTCCTCCTTTTTTGAAGTCGGTTGAAAATGTGTGCTAGGTACCTGCTGTACTGTGTGAAGTCGGTGCCATGCGGTGTTTGCTCATTTATACATTCCGAGTGGGAGTGAAAGACGCCGAATACTCCAACGCTCTTAGATCGATTCATTAATGAATTCATTCAGCACCTGTGTTTCATTTTGGGTTCAGAAACTTAATTTCGAGTGAAAGGTACTGAATGAAAGGCGAAAATGAATGAAAAATGAACCGTCTGATACCACCATAAACATCGGCTGCACGCACGAAAAAGTGACACGTTCCCCAGCCGACAAGCGAGATCGTTGGACCAGCGATAGAGAGGTACTATAGGTCAAAGCGTTCAGCTTATGTATGACGTCATTTCGTAAAATTATCGCCCGTAAACCGACTAAACAATACAATTTTTTTAAATTTATTATTATCTTAACAAAAATATATCAAAACATTAAATAATAATAGCAACTAAAAACCGATGAGGTTTAAACCTGTCAAGTTTACAGAAACATAAAAGAATCCGCGAAGTTTTTACTTACAAGCATTCTAACTAAAGAAAATTTTTCCAAATATACACGTTTGACGCCTACACATCCAACGGTTCGAGTTCGAGTTCTGGTAGGAACAAATGTTTGTGTGATGAACATGAACATTTGTTCACAAGTCATGGTGGTTTATGTATGTATACAAGTTTATTTATAAAAAAACTATACAATTATGTATGTATATTAAATTTGTCCGTTATTTATCTAGTATCCATAACACGTCATGTTCTTAATGGTACTTAATTTAGGGTAGATAATTGGCGTATGCATGGAAAAACAAGGAAGATGAAGAAAGATAGGATAGTTTTTATCTTCTCCGCCCAGATTGTGGAAGATGCGGGTTCGAGTCCCGCCTGAGGCAAGTCGATTTTTTTCAGTGCATTTTTCTAGTATTAATATTTACGCGTTTGTAAACGCAAATATAAAATTATTCCATAGTTTTTATCTTGCTAAGCAGTCCTAATTTTTTTTACTGCAAATTCAATATTTTATGACAGCAGTATGTAATGTCCACAGCAGCGTGGCCGGGAGAGCTTGTTTATTATAAAAGACATGAAACAGAATATAGCCATATAACAAACAATATCAATAATATGACAATACTTAAAACTATATTCTACTCCTAAACACGTGCCCTGATCATGATCGATAACAGCAAACGGGAGAGAAAAAACAATACCTACATTAGCAGTTACGGTTAAAGTTAGTTATTTAGGCGACCGGCTGGCAACTTGTCACTACTTTGGGGTTACGTCCGGTATTCGGATAGGTGAGCGAAATTTTTTGAACTCGATTTTCCTTCGTGCTTCCGAAGGAACTTTAAGGTGGTCCCGGCTGCTTTCGAAAGATAACAGTCGTCCCCATGGAGGGTTGGTGTCAGCCAGGCAACAAGCCTTAAAATGCCAAAACGAATAGCAATGTTGTCGATATGCCCAGACCTCCATCTAATGTGGCGCAGGATAGGAGAAAAAGATCACTATATTTTGTTTACCTCATTTGCTGATCAAATTGTTTTAAAGACGCAAAAGCTTGGCAATTTGTAACAAAGGCTTTGTCCTTCAAACGACCAATTATTTCAGTTCCAAGCTTTCGCTTTCTTTGGACCGCTAGGATTAATATTATTAAGGACCCGTCGTCACATTTTGTCAAATCAACAAGGTTATTTAAAGATTAACATTTTCTGTGATTAAATACTTATTGTAAGTAAAACAACGATATTTATAGCACACACGTTATTATTGAACTAGGTCAGACATGGAGTACCTAAGTGTAATTGAAAGATGAATATTATGAATGTCTAAAGACCCATGTTACACTGAATTCCAGTACCGTTTTTTGCACTGAAACATAACAATCTGCACGTCGTAAAGACTTAAAAACAAGTCTTCTATTTTAACTCGAGAATTTTCCGCCAAGGCGACCAATGTTCAGGTCACCAAATTTGAGTAAATTCCCGACGGAATATTGGAAATGTAGAGGTGTTCGCGTATTGAATACGTTTAACAGAAATTTCCATCACAGATTAAAACTATTATACGAATGAAATTTAATTCTGCGTTTGGGAATTTACGAATTTTTATTCAACAGAGAGTTTGATCTTAACGACCTTTTTTCAAATAGATTTTTGGATTCGAAACTGATTTTTTTTTAAATAATTTTATTCATAAAATTTCTGAGAGGGGTCAAGTCAACGAATTTCTGACTATGTTTTTTATTTCGAATTGATGTCCAATTACGTCTCGTATTGTCATATTGGTTGATTCCGTACATAGATAGAAAGAATATTATACAGTAATAATGCACAAGATTATCAACTAGGAGATGACCCGTCCATCCCATAAACATAAACCTCACAGCAGACATCAATTGTATTTTCGTCGTGTTGTGTTGGGGTTTACCAGACTCAGAATAGACATAATGAGAAATAAACTTTATATCTAAAAAACAAGAATGTCGTTAATATTGCTCCCAGCTGCTCAAATAATGATGCAAAATGTGGTGAAGGGCGCGATATATGCCATTTCCATCCCAAACAGTTCATGTTATTAAGGGTTCAAAAGTTTCTCACGGTTTCATCTGTTAGGGTGATAGTAGTAATAGTTTTCAAAATATAACAACATATATCATTCAGATTTAATAAACTGTATTAAACAAGAAATGGAATTCACTGCCAGAACACGTGTTCCGTCCTTCCTACAATCCTGGGTCATTCAAAAGAGGCGCGAATAAGCACCTTGCAGGTCAGCAAGGCGAGGGTGGCTAGCGCGGCAGTTTATCTCTCGCACCAGCTATCTTCGCATTTGGACTCCACTTCTGCTTACCATCAGGTGGAATAGTCATTTGCTTGACCTTTTTATAAAAAAAAAAAAAATACACTAATAAATTAAGTAATTATTTTTAGGAGTAATTTAAGTAAAACGAATAAACTATTTTATTAATTTAAATAACTTATTAGCTATAATAACACAAAAGCAAGTGGGTTAAAACCGCCATTACTACACGGCCATCACTTTCACTTTCATAATGGGGTCCATAACGCACTAGTGCGAATTTTTTTATTTTTTAAATATAGTTTTGAACTTAGATTCTCCCTACTATAGGGAGGCAAGACGATCTAGGCCACACAGATATATCTTTCGTATTTTATTCTTTAAGTTTGCATTAAAAGGTGATTGTCACACATTATCCATAAAAGCACAATCCTAATGCTATCACATATAAAAGGGACATTAAACCCAAAAAACATCCAGCAAACCTTGGAAAAGCAGGACCTAATATTTAAAAAAATAATGGCAAGGAAAGCAATTTGGTAACGTAAATAAATACATTTTGATACTAAAGCCATTTTAATGACCTTGAAACGTATATGGAGTAATTATATCTTTTTGTTTTTCGCAGTCACGTGTTAAAATAAGTAGGTATTTTTCGGACGTTCTTAACGGTTTCAACGATGCCAAAAGTGTTCAGACACATTTTTGCTAAACGTGACTGTATAAAGAGAACTCATTTAAAATGGAATTCGAAATAAAAGCGTTTAAAGAAATTTGAGCAATTTTAACCCTAGCTCACTAACCTTAATTTCGAGTAAAGTGGTCACTAACCATTCGTAATTTTTACGAAGAATGAAAGCATCAGTATTTAATTATATTGAACTTTATTTTTGACACAAAATTACCTCATTTAATAGTCTAAGTTTCCTCTTCATGAAGTTATATAAATGGTTTTAGAAATACGCCTACATAGAATAATGATCGCACATCGAATCAACATGCTCCATACAAATTGCCTTTATGCATCCTTTGCAGAAGCTCGTGGTCATACTAAGGAGGTCATACATAAAACTAAAAAAGCATTAAATAACCAGATGACATGAAATAAGTTTTTATATAAATAAAGAAGAGGAACTATAACGTAATACAATAACATATAAGTGATATATTTTATAGTAATTATTGTAAAAAACATAACTTTGAAAAAATATTACGCGGTTACTAACTATCGTAATTTTTACGACGATCACACGATATATCAATAACTAATAAGCGTGCACCCGCAATGAGTGATTGCGGGTCACTTATGATGCGATTTAGGAAGGTACTAGAACTGTGCGGGTTGGTGGAGGGCGGGATCTTAACGAGCCACTAAATGCAGAAGATTGTCAACAAAATTGTAATGAGACTGTTCGTTTAGTCGCTTCCTGCTAATACATAAATGAATTGTATTGTCTTGCCCCAAGTAACCCCAAACTAATCAAAGTTTGTGTTATGGGTCGTAGTAAATAACGGATCAATTTCATACATAATATGTATTAATTTAATCAACACTTACAATGCATAGAAAAACACTGACACTAATACAAATTAAATGTCATTACACGAAAAATTATTTATCAGTTGAGGGAATTGAAATCGCGCTAAGTACCTACTTAGTTTTGCAGTCCGTGCTTACACCGCACTGACCGACACGGACTGTCAAATATTGATATGCCTTTATGCAATGATATTATATTTTTTTAGGTTTCACTTTGGCATAAGGATAAATTTTATAAGTTTTTTGTTCAACCGATAATTCGAGTGTGACATTTTTTTCGCTTTTCGCAAAATTCATGTCATATTATGTATTTTTAAGTTAACTTACATTCTATCTTCATTATGAAACTTCATATAGTTGGAAACTGTTTTGGCTTATGAAATACTCATTGTTTACCAAACATTTGTAACTTTGGTGCTGTATGTTTCTTCAAGTACAATTAAAAAAAAAATCATGTCATCAAAATAGGTCTGACAGACCCAACGATTCGTAGATTGCATTTCCTATTTGACACCCTAATTACCAGCCCAACTACTACAGATCCCGTTCGATATTAAAAAAGAAATTACTAATATTCACGACACCCAATAGATGTATTCAGTGACAAGGGTAACATGCCAAGGGGCCCATTAAAATGCAAATTTCGGGTTGCTAACGACTGGTATCGCAACAGCAAATTGGATATACACCGATGCCATGCCAACTAAAGCCTGGCTGAACTAATATTGACGGTGAGTCGACTTTATATTTGAATAGGAGAAGGTAGTTTATTGATTGACCGTTTGGAGTCTGACGACGCTATCTAGTGAATATTTGCAAGTAATGGATCTGTTAGCTATACGTGTAATTTGAGTAGGATCTCGCAGGTCCAACAAAAGATTCATCGAGGATCTTTAAACCGAATCTGAGGACTAGTTAAGAAAGAAAAAATTACCAAATTATCTTCCCACATCACATTATTTTCCCAGCCCTACACAACGCGACTTGATTAGAATTATGAATAGGATTCTTGGATTTCGCGTTAGATTTTTTACTGAAGGATGTTACTTTGGGTTCGGTGCCCCTTGACTGGCAACCTGGCACTATTTGGATTCACTGCATGACCCATACTACCATGTGTAACCGAATGTTACCTGAACTTCTACTCGAACCTTTTTTGGATTGTGAGCGTGATCATATGGATGTAATATGTATGTAACTTTTGTCTAGTAATTAGCATTTTCAGCCATTACATTCTGATGGTGAAATTATAAAATTTTAACGCACAAAAACATTTTGCCAATTTACTTAGGTTGTATTATTGAAAAAAAATCGTCCCCTTGACTTTATCGTAACTATACCAGAAACGACTCAAAACTTGATAGAACCCTTATGTCATAAATGCATGTTAAATTTTCGGTTACCCATCCGAGTACCCACCGCGCACTTGGTTGCTTAACTTTCGTGATCGACGACTCAAACGTTGATAGAAAAAATAATTTCAATGTTAAATTTGGTTGCAATAAGTTAAAGCTACTCGAGTTATCGTGCTAACGCACAGACGCAACAGACGTAATTCCAAAAACAGTATTTTTGGACTCAGGACGGTCCAAAACGTGTAAATCCGTTACAATCTCGAGTTCGATTTTTTGACGTTTACAAGACTTCCTCTATACTACGTATACGAGAAAGTAAAAATACTTAATTTATACAGAACATTAATATTTGATTTAAAGATGGAAGGAAATTGGGCTCTCTCTAAAACAGTTTCAAACGATTCGTTTCTGTAAGGTTCTACTAAAAACGACGATATAAAACTCCATTTCAACTGTCAACCATTATGTTATTGCTGAAAGGAATTGAGCAATAAAGATGCAACCGTTTCGCGTGGGTGTTTAAAAATATGACCCTATGAAAGTAGAATAACCCTATTCGCCGGTTTAAGGGTAGGATGCAAATAAAAACAACGGCTGTGACGCTCAGGAGAAGACATGTATAAGTACACAAGTAATCTGAGTATAGGTCATATAGATTAATAGAAAGAATACGACAATTACAAATAACATTGAGAAAGACTCTGTCGTTACATGTTCGAAAAACATCGAGATCTGCACTATGATGCAGACGTGTGTGACGAGGTCTGTCGACGGTGGAAGAGGTTTCCTTACATCATCAACAGCTCATATAATGTCCCCACCGAGGGGCTCGAGCCTACCCCACATTAGGGGCGATTAGGCCTTAGTCAACCACGCTGGCCAAGAACGGGTTGGTCGAGTTCACACACAACCTAAGAATTTCTTCATAGGCGTGTGCAGGTTTCCTCACGATGTTTTCCTTCACCGTAAAAGCGTCGAATAAACGTACATATGAATTCAAAATTTGAAAACACATTGGTACGTGGCGGGGATCGAACTAGTGCCTCCCGAGTGGGAGACGACGGTCTTACGCACTACGCCACCGACGCTTCTCCTTCTCTCTCACTGGCCGTATGGAGTACGTATGGGTAAGTAAACACTCAAGTCACACTTAAGTGATCAAGTTTGGGGTGCCGCAAGGCAGTGTTTGTGTACCTTCGCTATTTCATTTGTACATAAATGATCTGTTGTCGCTTTAACAAGGAGAGGTCATATGCTACGCCGATGATATGGCCATTCTATATAGCGAAACCTCGTGGTGACAAACGTTTATGCATGCAGAATTTGACTTGTCTACAGTATTGCGCTGGCTGGAGAGCAATCTTCTGTCTTTAAATATGTCAAAAACTAAATGTTTAACTTTCCATAAAACAGCATCATCGACGCCGGGCTATGTGCCAATAATAAAGATCCATCAGAGCGACTGCCAACATCACACTTTGAGCAATACGGTATCATTTTCCTGTGGGTGTGAAAGTATTGATCAGGCAGAAGTGACAAAATACCTTGGAGTTTTAATTGACCGTAAATTGAATTTTCACCAGCATATTGTAACTCTATCCGGTCGGGTCAGAAAACTTAGTAATGTAATGGTGCAACTTCGTTGGTACAACATGGTTTATATTGGTCTTGGTCAATCCGTCATCCATTATTGCATATCAACATGGAGTAAAACAGATAAAACCTGGATGCTAAGCATTGAATGAGTCCAAAGAGCAGTACAAGTCGTGTTGAACAAACCTCGTCGATACCCTATAATACAGCTTTATGAAGACAGTCAAGTTCCGAGTGTGCGCAAATTATACATACTTAAAGCCACAGTGTCAACACACAAAATAGTTTTTAACTCCGATCATTACGAAAACATATTAAGAAACGTGTTTTCAAGATCGCAACCCCGACAGTTTACACTACATTTGCAAAAAGACACAATGACTACTTATTTCCCTACCTATATAATAAGGTCGTTACCAAGTGCAATATAAAAACCAGTCCACCGTATACTGCAAAAGCAAAAATCACAAACTGGCTACACATAATCACTTACAGAGAGATATTCGGAATAACTTATAATTAAGTATACTTTTGATAAGTAAGCACAAAATCACAATCACTTACTCTTACACAAATTCGTAAGTACCATATATAGTTATGTATTCATATTTATAACCACTATATTAATATTGTAAATTATCTCAAACTCCAAGAGACAGGATTACCTAGTTTCGGGACTACTGGGAACTTTATTAAATAGTGCAAGTATAATATTGATTTGTTATTATTTTTATTAATCATTATGAGATTTTCCCGGTCTGTTGTAGGAATTAGCATGCTCCACACAATACTCAGATCAAACAAACGCGACTTTCCAAGTACGATAAATGAAAAAAAAAAAGTTTATTATAAAATAATATAAAATTTAGTTTACCTAAACTAAATTAAGTTAACTAAATTAGTTTAACCTTAAACTTGATTAAAATATAAATGTGATAAAATTTTGTGTACACCGTGTTTCGTTCGTTCGTATATTTTTTTATTGTAATATTTATCAGAAAATATAACATTATATTATATAGTTATAGTAATGGTTTATTGACAATTATATCAATATCGCTCTTTGGAACATAAATAACATTTAAGGTCAATATAATTTACTACCTAATATAAACTACTTAATAAAAACTAATCAAATCTACTTTATAAAAGGGATACTAAAACTAGATACCTACATAATACTCAAAAACTACTAAATTAAAGATAAAATACTTCGCCTAAGTCCTCTGAAACAGGAAGTGTACCAATAAAATAATTAGATTACACAAAAACTTTAAATTCACGTTATGATCACACTTGACCCTTTATAACACCAGCTGTTCCCGTTTCGATTTTCGATATAACCAAACAATTATAGTCACGGCACATTCTGATTTACGATAGCATTCCACTGAGTCACTTTTATACGGACCGTATATTTTATAGGTCTGGCCATGTTGAATAAATAAAGCGAGCAGTGAAGATGTTATGGCTTTAGATTGTAAGAATCTTAACGTGATACGAAGAATTGTAATAAAATGTAAGCAAACGATTATCTTAAGCTTTCTTTGAAAAAGCCCTTATGACGTAGTTCCAAATAATAAGAAAGTTTTACACTACCCGGTAATTCATAAATCTATTTAGTTTACCTTATAAACTTGACTTTCAAGTACAATGAAATATTGGAGACTGTGTTTATTTATTTATTTAGTGATCAAAGCAAAATGAAGAGAGAAAAAATGAAAATACCCTAGGTAGAAAATATAATAAGAAGATAATAGAAAACGCATATTAAATATCGCCTTAATTGCAAAAAAAACTTTGCAATATTTAGTAGTAAAACAATATTAAATATTTTGCAGCAAAAATTAGAAATAAAATTGTTTATTCATTAAAATTCAGTTAATATGTACAACTTGTTTCATTGTAATCAAATTGATTATGATTGCCTTAAATATGAAATTGTTGTTTTTACAAAAGTTTAATAGAACAAAACATTTTCTCAATCATGAAAAATATTTATTTAGACAAAAAAGTAGCGCTCGAGATTAAATGGTAGAGTTAGTATAAACAAAGGGCGTCATTAATTAAGATAGTTTTTCAATATGATAAAATAATATAAATTTTTATCTAATAATTCTTGCTATAGATGCAAGACAATTATTTTATTACAATGCAATTACATTAAGATAATAATTATGAACCGTCGCAATTTTTTATTTAATAACGTAAAAGAAACGTAAAATGACGTATTGTATATTTATTTTATTGAGAATTAATGTACAATTAAACACAAAAATATCAAAAATATAATATTTTTAATTAAGTACATTTGTCCGTTATCAACGATCCAAAGCATTCTTCTGTTCATTCGTTGTTCCGAATGATACTGGGATAATATCTGATTATATGTATTATCATGCCATGTGATGCCGGCGAAGTAGTAAAGCATCACCCCATATCCTCCAATGGGTGTCGTAGAAGGCGACTAATGGATCAGCAAAGGGGTGTTGACCGCCGCATACTCCGTCCACCAATCTGCATTGGGCAAGCGTGGTGAACTACTGCCTAAAACTACTTCAATGAGTTGTGTCCCAGCAGTGGGTCAAATTGTAAAGGCAGTTATGATGATGATGATATTATCATATTATTATTTTAAATAGCTGATCCGGCGAACTTCGTACCGCCTAACAGTCGATTTTTTGTTTTTTTAATACTTTTTCTGCTATTCTAGACCCGGTGTCCTGAATAGCAGAAAAAAGAAAGTTAATAAGTTAACAATTACATTAACTCTGTAAGTAATTAATTTTATTTAAAAAAAAAATCTCTCCTTAAGAACCATCCTCGTACTTCGAGGAATATTATAGAAAAAGAATTAGCGAAATCGGTTCAGCTGCTCTTGAGATTTGCGCTTAGCAACACATTCAGCGATTCATTTTTATATTTTAAATAAAAACGTCTGAATACTTCAATTTACATATAAAAATACGTTTGCTATGTTTGTACACAGCTGTAGGTGGACGTAAGACTTACGAAGAAAAATTGTTAACATTTTTGCTAAAGGGAACGTAACTAACATAGGAGTTGTATTAGTCTCCGGGGAGAGATCTGCGGTTTATGAGATGTGTTGGTTGAGTTTTCAGTTACATGCAACTTGCGTGGTTTACTGAGAATAGAACTAAGGGTGTTCGCACACTGTGCGTATTAGAAGGGTGCGACCGTAGAGTAAATTAATAGTAATATTTATAAGGGCTTCAGGCACACAAAAGTAGATTGTATGACAAGGCAGCAAAATAGTATTTTTACGGTGAGGCCGCTACTTTGATCCACGAGCGAAGCGAAGGATTCTAGAATGACTAAATAATTCTAACGTAGAATCCTGAGCGCAACGAGAGATTCAAAGTACATCGCCCGAGGGAAAAATAATTTGCTCTCGAGCATCGAGCACATATGCTCTCGAATCATAAACTCTCCTTCGTCCTCTTTCTATGACAAAATATGTACTGAGTAACATGAACAGAGGCGTTATTCGCACCCTTTTTTTTAGTTAGCGCGGGTCCCGCGCCGCGCAGCTAACCAGCCAGTAATTTATACAATTTGCGTTCAATTTCTATGAATGATATATGTTCCAAATTCAAATCTCAATTTCATCTAAAAAGTTCCTATCGGAAGAGCTATTTTGCTCCCACTTAAAGAGGAACAAAGTGACACTTTTCGAATAGAATGTATGAAAAACTAGTTTCGTCTTATAGTCCTTCACCTATTCAGTTTTCGGATGCCCTACCGCCGTGTGTAAAATAAGGGTTTCTTTAAGAAGTAACTGAGTACCTAAGTGATCAATACTTAAAAACTGTTTTCTGACATGAACGATTTTTCAGTAGGTTTCTATAACAATTGGATGTCTTTTACAATATTGTATTATTCTTTTAAAATAGAATTTAGAAATAAGAACTCTCTTCTACTATTCCATATTATCGAAATTGATTTAAACAATTCTATAATTTATTGCCATAATTTACGTAACTCATTTCAATAACGTCCAATGTAGTACGAATAGCTCCAAAATTGCTGTTTGATTGAAGTTTCTGTAGGTTAGACACAATTATCCGCTTCGGAACTACCAACAGGGCCGTCCATTTGCAGTTGGCGTGTAATTGACTGCATTGTGTTTGAAGACCTCACTTTGCAACTTTGATTAATGAGCGCATTATCATTCATTTGTCTTCCCTGCTCCCATATTTATCCGAGGTCGGTGTTGATGTGGGTGATAAAATGGTTCACCCTTGTTTGGTATAACGTTTAGTCGAAAATCATTTCTTCGAACAACGTTTAAGAAAATAATCACTTTGTATAATATCGATTGACATAATTTTCATTTCATCGAATGTTCATTTGCGATAACAACATTTGCTCTATTGATCAAAAAGTATAATGTTCATTTGCGATAACAACATTTGCGCTATTGATCAAAAAGTATTATGTTCATTTGATGTATTGTTCAGGTGGTATAATTTTCATTTCATCGAATGTTCAATTGAACAATAGGTTAGCGAGGAGCGAAGCGACGAGCGAGTTAGGTTGACATGAACAAAGCGTGCCAGAAGCGACTTTAGGGCGTTTTCACTGAATTATTACTGAACTGAATATTCGATACGATTTTTCGACCAAATCATTATTAGTCTAGTTAAACATTAGGTTAAATAAAATTAGTGCATTTGAAAATTCGGTGAAATGACATTATGTCTAATAAATAATTATGCTAAATAAAATTCTACCAATTAAACATTAGGTTAAATAAAATTAGTGCAAATGAAAATTCGGTGAAATGACATTATGTCAAATAAATAATTATGTTAAATAAAATTCTACCAATTAAATATTCGGTCAAATGAATAATTATGCGAAATGACTTTATTGCAACGAAAATTAGACGAAACGATTTTCGAGCAAACGTTGTTATACCAAACAAGGGTAAACCTGATAAAATGGTGGTAAGACCATTTTATCAGGTTTACCCTTGTTTGCCTTGTTTTTGCCTTGTCAGGCGAAAAATTGTCGCGAAGTTTTACATAAATTTCCAAAAGAAATGCGAAATATAAGTAATAACCTCAAAACTGCTATCTCCAATCGTCTGCTTCGTCCACCTTTCTCTTGATCACCATTAACACAGTTTATTTTGCGGTTTAGCGAAGGTTTGGTTTTAGTTTTGAAGCTCTAAGTGATATGGAGGGGTGCGCATTTTCTTACATAACTTTTCAATTCCTATCATTTGAGGTCCCAAAATATTTCTCATACCAATTAAAGCCATAATGATCATTCTTCATAAAAAAATTAAAAATTACATATTTAAAAACATAATCATTGAAATTCATAATATCAATAATCACACATTTTTGGGCGAGTCTAGTGTTTTATACACCTACATGGCTGGGTGATGGGTAGGTTAGGGTTATTTTTTATGACGGCGGAGTGCACTGTTTTTGTAAGCAACAAGGTAGTAACAGTATTAATAAAAAAAATATGATCACTAACTGTTATGAGCTCCGTTGGTAGTAATAAAAATGTATGAATAAAAAAAGTATGAAAAATAAAATTATGAAGAGTGATTATCATTAACACAAATCGGTCGTAAGACAAAGAATAGGATTTAGAATATTATGTGAGCTAATATGGACCCGATATGGAGATCAAAAGCGCGACTTGGTGCGACTGACGTGGCAAGGGTTCCGTCGTAGAATGTGTCCGGAGCGGGCGTCACGCAAGCGATGCGCGCGCAGGATGCGGTGTGTGGGCGCAAACAAAACTCTTGAACATGGCTAGCTCGTGAAGCCAGTACATTACATCCACAAGTCTATATGGAATTTGATGCAAAACAAAGAAAAGCGTGCTAACAGTTGGCTTAATATGTTTTTCTCTCCCATATATCCCTGTCAGCCATCATCTCAGCATGAACTCCTTTCTTTCCCATAATTATCACCTCTAGAACAATCTATCCATCTTGTGTTCTGTCTTCCTCTCACTCTACCTACATCCATCCACTTTATGTTCATCACCTTCTTTATCACATGATTATCATCCCTTCTCATTACATGCCCATACCACGCTAATCGTTTATCTCTCAATTTTTCTGCCACTAGTCCTAGGCTGCTTCTTATATTATATTATAAAGCTAAAGAGTTTGTTTGCCTGAGATTAGCGGGCTCAAAGTCAAAGTCCAAATTTCTTTATTAATTAAGGTACAATTTGTACACTTATGAAAGTCAATTTTGATGCCATTGGTTTAAGAGTTTACCAGGAGGCCTTGTTCTGAGAAGAACCGGCAAGAAACTCAACAAGTTTAATATTTTACTAGCTGTCCTGGCCACGCGTTGCTGTGGTAATTTCACACTACTGTCCTATAACATTGAATTTGCAGTAAAAAAATGAGGACTAATTGTCGAGATAAAAACTATCCTATCTTTCAAGTTGGATCAAACTACACATGGTATACAAATTTTATTAAAATCGGTTAAGTAGTTTAAGAGTCCATGGCGGACAAACAACGTGACACGTAATTTATATATATTAAGATTAGGTTCAACTAAGAAACCGCTAATCTTAGGAACTACAGATTCAAATAATAAAAAAATGTGTCGGATAGTCCATTTAACGAGGAAGGCTATAGTAGAATAACCGACATCATCGCAAGCGGGCGACCACTAGTAAATTAATATATATGCATAAAAACTATGATAATAGGCATGTTATGATGTTATTTAATAGCAATGCAATCATGAAACTCTTAAGACAACTCTGTGCTGTTGCATTAGCATTGCACGTGCGATAGGTTGCGGACATCGTGCAGTTGTTGGAACTGCACGCTATCCAACTGACTGGAGCCTAAGCAACAATTTGTAACACTTAGTAAATAGTAAAATAATACGCTTCAAAATGTAGCTTCTCACTCTCGGCTTGTATACAGGCGCTGAGAATGATGAATGTACAATTTCCATAATAATTTTGCATTGGTGAGTTCCTGGAACTGCGTTTTCAAGCTACGAGAATTACAAATTCAAATGGAATTTACGTTTTATAAACGGTTTTTGTGTGGCAGTCAGCAAAGTGTAAGGCATAAATGTTTGTGTGATGAACATGAACACTTTTCATGAGTCATGATTGCTTAGTTGATTAAGTTTATTTATCAAACAAATTGTAATTATTAAGCCCGGACTGCTGAGATCATCTGTACTGGTCGTTGGATTTAGTTTGTTTGCTAAAGGATTGTTAATTTTTGGCTTCGGAGCCCTTTTTGTGTAGGCGATAGGCTGGCAACCTGTTACTATTTTGGCCCAATCTGCCAGATGTGGCTTTGTGTGTAACCGAATGTTACCTGAAGCACTGCTCGACCCCTTTTGGGACTGTGAGCGTGAGTATTAATGTATGTATATAATATTTATATAGGTTTATCTGCTATTTAGTGTCCTAGGAGGATACAATAGTTTTGGGATACATAATTATGGCGTGTAAGTAGAAATATATAATAAAGATGAAACTTATTATATTGGAGGTACCGTATTTTTGGAGTGTGGGTAAAGCAACGATGTATTCAACTAAGAAGTTCAGATGCGAGAGAAAAGTTAATGTGATGAACACGAGCAATGTTTTCACGAGGTTAGATAAATTATATCTTACGGTTAAATTCTTGGCTCTTATTCTACGGTTAATTAAATTATGCTGCTAGAAAAATGCACTGAAAAAAATCGACTTGCGAGGCCTTTTTCAGTGCATTTTTCTAGTATTAAAAATATTTACGCGTTTGTAAATGCAAAAATAAAATTATACCATAAATTATGCTGATTAACAATTTTATTAAAAGCAAATGATTGATTTGCTGCTCTTTTCTATAAAATAAACGAATAAATACTTTAAAAAAAGTTATATCCAAGTTCTTACTGATACTTAAATTGGGCTAGATAATTAGTGTGCGATTGAAAAAAAAACAGCTATGAAAAATTGCTCTATTTAGATATAGTTTTATCAACATTAGAAATACATTTAAAAGGTAAGTACTTCAGTAATACGTCCAGTTTAAAAATTCCAAAGCGTTCAAAGGAACTGGAATTCGTTGGTGTATAAATGGCCGCAACAAGTAACTCGTTAATTATGAAAATTTATGCATAGCTCCGAGGTATATTAATTAAAAGAACACACGGACAACTTTACTTAAAACCATCATGCGAATGGGAAACACACGGGTATGATTAAATTAATATACCTAATAATTTTATACATTTTTATAAATAAACTTAACATGACTCGTCAACAAATTGTTTTGACGACGCCGTCTCTCTCGAAATGTCTAAGGCTCTTGATAGGGTTTGGCATGCAAGTCTCATTGACATGCTTCCCTCACACGGAATCGCTACCGCACTTTGCACCTGGATTGCGGATTTTATGGGCGGTAGATCAATTCGAGTAGTCATTAATGCCTCCTCGTCGGATCTGCTTGGTATAATTGCCGGTGACCCCCAGGGTTCTGTCCTCTCCGCAACCATATTCCTGCTCCATGTCAATGGTCTGCTCTTAGCTCCCAGTTTCTTTAAGTACGGAGACGACAGCACAGTCTCTGAGAGGTACTTGTCTAATGCGAAGTCTGGTGCAGATTTCCAATCATTGAGGGATGCCATGATGAAGGGAGTGAATGGAAGCTGCTTCCCTCTGGGGTGAAGCTAGCTTGGTTGGATTCAATCCCTCCTACAATCGATCAATTGCTACATCGAGTCCATTTAAGGTCAGACGATATTTCACATCTGAGCAGCTCCTAGGCATTTATCGAGCGCAAGTTCACTCCTGCTTGGAGTACTGTTGTCACCTTAGGGACGATCTGCTCGATATCAGTTAGATGCATTAGACTCCGAGGAGCACCGTTCATATAGGAAAACCGCTTAGTACACCACACGACAATGCGTCACGCATGCACATTTTGACAAACCTGCAGGGCGGCGCGGTGAGCTCCACGGGGAATGGCACACCAGCTCCGTGGTACCGCGCGGATATTGAAAGCGTTACGACATTATGGCGATGCATCTTGACGTGGATAGATTTATATTTGGACCAAAAACCAAACTGATAAAAAAATTGCAACATCCTGAATGATTTTGGTATTACTATTTTGAAGTATATCACCACGGCAATTGTGTAGAGAATTTATTATTCAGCGTGGGGCTGTCGTACTACACGAATCCGCGCGGAGCCGCGGCGCGCGCCGCTCGGTGACACAGATCTGCTCCGCGGGGTTCGGTGCCAGTGTGAAAATCGCTTTAATACGTTAGTGTTAAAGCGAATTTCCACCGTGAATGTTAATTCACGGTACGTACTCTAGTACATAATGTCTGAATGTCCAACGTAGACGAAATCCAATTCACTAAGTTGAAAACATTGCAACAACTATAAAATGTAACGAATCAAAGTCAAACTCATCCGGAAAATGTCTAACTATTGTTCCAAAGTTTAAAGTCAGATATGAAACAATAGCAGATATAATGTGTATTTATTGTTTCTTTTCTGACTTTAAACTTTGGAATATCTTATTTTGTAGTTTATGAAATTAAGAGCCGAGTGTCAATCAAGTGTCGTGAATTTCATTTCTCGCAAGGCGCACAGAAGAGTTGGATAAAACCTTTTCGCGATTACAAATCCGACATTCTCTTTTTCTTATTTTTTACTAGAAATTCGAATGTTTTGTATAGGAGTTTTATAATCTCGTAAATAAAAGGCAGGTTGAGCTATTTTTAGAGCTAAGGCAAAATATCCGGATGCCGTACACGTACGTAACTATATAAATGTTACATCTTATATTGTAACTTAATTTTAATTATTAATTCGTTGTATAACGAGCTTTTAAGTTCCAATGACCTTTACTTGGTGTTGTGTGATATTCCATTTTGCAAGACCTTGTGGACTGTTGGCATGGTTGAATACAACCCGTATAGTTTGTGTTTAGTGGGTTGATGAACCCAAGCTGCAATAGGCTTGGGCAGCGCAAGGGTTTGATAGCGTATGGCGTCCAGGACTTAGTTAAAGGCGTCACGAACACATTCCCCGCAAGCGTTGTGCAAACTAGTACCCGACCAATGTGGCATGTCTTGTTTTATCTACAGGAAGGGGACCGTATAATTCGATCCAGAATCCCGTTTAGCCGATGAACGTTGAACGTGGAATAGTCCATAGTCTGTTTTACAAATACCCGTTAAAAAAACTTGTTTTCGCTTGGTCATAAAAAATAACATTACCCTACCAAAATTTCAGAACTGATTATTAGCTATCACCTTTCACTTATTCACACTAATATTTATAGAACCGACTTTAGGTTTTTTGGCGACACTTAATTCTGGATCGAGTTTTACGCCTACACGATAAGGTTTATATAAACTTGTCTCCCATGATAAAATCCATTAATTAATCTACACCATACCTGTGTCTACATATTCCATATCTGTGCTCATTAGTATGTCTTGTTTGGGGACAAATGTGGCGAAAATTTTCTCCTTTACTCTTGGGGATAGACACATGTAGATAGATGGATAGAAATTTTGCAATGCAAAATTAAGTACCTAAAGAGCGCCTTTATACCTGTAGGTATATTTCCGTTATTACTGAAGCAAAGTGACTGAATTTAAATATCCAAAATGTACATTAAAAATTATCGCACCCAGACAAAGTTTCTCTAAGCAGTGGCTTAGAGCAGCCTTTATATGTCCCGTTGTTTATTCTTAGCAATATCAAAGATACATAATTTGAATACAAAGTCGGAACGTGTTTCGATAAACAAAATAGCTAATTTGAAACTAAGCTGATTTTATTTAGCAAAACAGAATAGCAACGTCTCAAATTTTTACCTTGAATTGGGTACTATCAGGTGGATTTGATTACTCGACGCTGGTGCGTTGAACTGTGTGGGTCAATCCATGCATGTGTTTGTAACATATTGGCTCACATAATATTCTAAATCCTATTCTTTGTCTTACTTCTGATTTGTGTTCATAATAATCACTCTTCATAATTTTATATTTTATATTTTTTTTTATTCATACATTTTTATTACCACCAACGGAGCTCATAACAGTTAGTGATCATGTTTTTCTTATTAATACTGTTACTACCAAGAACCATTTTAAATGCATATTTTTTTTCAGATCTTTTTCTTCATATTTATTATTCTAATTTTTTATATATGTTACGGCTAAAGATGGGTATGAACATAAACTTAAGATTAGCCGGCTAAACCTAAGTTTATATTTGACGAGTGGCTAAAGATCGTATTCAATTTCAGTTCAGTAATAATTCAGTGAAAACGCCCTAAAGTCGCTTCTGGCACTCGCCGGCCGCTGCCGCGGCACGCTCGCTTCGCTCCTCGCTAACCTATTGTTCTTTTATAATAATACTTTTCGATACTAAATGATTATGAGTTTCAATCATTAGCATAGAAAAATATATGAAAACAAAGATTAGTAAAAACTAAGTGTATAGATTAATGATATTATGAATTTCAATGATTATGTTTTTAAATATGTAGTTTTTAATTTTATTTATGAAGAATAATCATTATGTTTTAAATGGTATGAGAAATATTTTCAGACCTCAAATGATAGGAATTGAAAAGTTATGTAAGAAAATGCGCACCCGTTTGTAACTTCCTCCGTGGATTACGTCGCCGGGGGTGGTTAGAAATTTTATTAGTAGTGGAGATGTCGACCCACGTAGGCTGACAAGCGGACACTGCAGCCCACGTAGGCCGCCGTAAGGCACTGGCTTTAAGTAAGTTCGGTTACACATTTGATCAAATACCAAGAATTATGAACAAATAACGTAGGATAAGAAGCTTTTTGAACTTAAAAATAGAAAAAGAGATAATGGATTTTCTCGGGCACATGACGTCAATAACTGGTGTAACCCAAGTTACAAATGATTCGAAGAATATTTTTAGTAAGAGACACATCAATCATTTATTAAGTCACTTCGTTTTAACGTAGTTTTAGGCTATTTATAAAAGTTAAATGTCAGCAGTATTATACTATATGAATAAGGTACGAAAATGAGCGAACAAAGTGCAGTGACTTTGGACCAACTGTTGAAAGTTCAGTATCTATATTACGTACGTAATAAGAGTCACGAGCTGTCAAATGTCCATACATAATTATTTCAATATTACCCGGACTGTTGAGATATTTTTACTTTCTCGCATACGTAGTTTATAGGATGTCTTGTATTCGTCAAAAAATTTGACCTCGAGATTTTGACGGATTTATACGTTTTGGACCTCTCTGAGTCTAAAAATATCCCTGAGTATAAAAATGCGTAGACTCTCACTCTAGCGACAATCTTCACTGGTTCCTAATAAGCGTTATTTAATGTAAACACTCGGACGGAATCCAAATTCGACAGCTAATGCTGTCATCATCATCAACAGTTCATAAAATGTCCCCACCGAGGCGCTCTAACCTACCATACATTAGGGGAGCTTAGGCCTTAGTCAACCACGCTGGCCAAGTGCGGGTTGGTCGACTTCATACACAACCTAACAATTTCTTCATAGGTGTACATTTTTATACTCAGGGATATTTTTGGACTCAGGGAGGTCCAAAACGTGTAAACCCGTCAAAATCTCGAGGTCGGATTTTTTGACGATTACAAAACTTCCTCTATACTACGTATACTAGAAAGTAAAAAGTATTCAGTAAATGTAACATAACTAAGCAACAACACTAAAATTATAGCAACATTACATATATAAAAAAGGGATTATTGAAAGCACTACTTTTTCAAAATAAATTGAATAGTTATAGCTAGCTAGCTTCTGGCCGACGTCTGCGAATTTGCTCGCGGCAATTAGAATCGCAACATGCTTCTGGGCATTTTAGTATAATGGAATAATTTAATAGGAACGTAATTATAATAAGAGCTTAATATAGGATTCTTGAAATTATCATTTATTGTGGTAGGTACAATATCGTATTTCATGAAGAAAATTAATTGGTAGTAGAAACGTATGTATCATCTGACAGTGTTCTGGCAATATTGTTTCCTAATTACAGTTCCAATACGCCTTCATTATAATACGCTTTGATTTTGTCAGGTGTTTGTTGTCGTAGACATAATAATTACATTGTAATTTTAGAACATGTTTTCTTAGTAGCTTTAGCCGGAATCCGCCCACGTGGATGTAATTATAACCATTTATTTATTGTTTCATGGCACATAGTACTTCAGGATCAAACAAAAGGTAGGTCTGTAGCAAAATCATATCTCCCAAGCACGTACCGAGCGCAATGAAAGTGTAATAAAACCGCTCCGCATATAAATTTTTAACGTTTCCGTTTAAAAAAATTAAAAAACCTAATTACCACGCCGCGAGCATATTAAATAAATCCAAAACAGCATTGACTTGTATGCATGTATTGAAACTTGTTAAATCCAGTCCACTTGTATGAAGATTTGGAATTTACAAGTAAGCCGGCCAGCTGTCATTGGATTGGAAGACGAGGTACTGTGCTGCTTATTGTTTCACCTTTCCCCTTATCTCTTACGCCCACATCAGACCCTGGTAAAAGGTTTCTAGAGAAGGCGAGAATCTTGGTGGGTCCTCTGGCTTGTAATTAAAACCACCTGAGAGATGATTTCCAACTGGCGAGCATTTCCCGGGCTTTCACGGTAGGGGCACCCGAAAGTGCCTCTAAGTCTCGCTCGGACTTAAACTAAGGTGCGCGCGGATGTATCACCGTTCCCGCATCATCTTTCGTAAAGGACTTTAGACGGCATCGGTAGATTTTAGTGAGTATGCCTGGCGTCGTTTCAGGGCGTGGAACTGTACGCTAACTGCTTACCAAAACTAAAATTTAGTAGTCTGAATTCAGTTGAATTGTAGTCAATCTGTCTAGACTAGAGCCTAATCACTGCCACCACCCAAACCAAACTCTAATTCTTACCGATGTGCAAGTAAGTAAAGTACAGTCAGCTTCATAAATATCTGAGTGTCAAGACTGATCAAAATTATCTAACAGACAAAAATTCAATATTATATGCGCTGTTAGAGTATCTTATTGTTGTAACCAGCCAGAGTACTCAATATTATCTTAACAACACAATTCCAATATTATGTAATGTGTTAAGATGAGCAATAATATATTCGCGAATAACTATTCAATGGTATCTAAGCACTCAAAGTTATCAAAAATATCTTGGTAGTAAAGAAAATTAAACGCTAATCCGGGGTACTACGGTCCATATACTACCTTCCTGTAAACTAACCAGAGCTGTCATATGCATATGTCATATGACAAATGCAGGGGCTCTAAATCTAAGGTATTAATTTTACCGAATTCTATAAATAATTATATTTATTAATATAAATTATTTGCTAAAATGGTGAAATTTAATGCTGATTAAAATATCAATCAATGAAAAGAAAATATTTACAGATTTAAATGCAATTTTCTATTGCAACTCAGATATGTTTTTGGATAAAAGGCTGCATATTTAATCGAATTTAGTGTGTCATGGGTCATGAATAAATCATCATCAACAGCTCATATAATGTCTCCACCGAGGGTCTCGAGCCTACCCTACATTAGGGGCGATTAGACATTAGTCAAGCACGCTGGCCAAGTGCGGGATGGTCGTTTGCGTTCCCGTTGAGGGTCCACATTGCAATTTTAAGCTTTTGAATGCTTCAGCCTATAGTAAAAGTTCTCAAACAATTGTAAATTCAACCTTTCATTTGTAAAAGAAGACACTAAAAATTTATAATCGGTTGAAGGTGGTCCCACAATCGTGACTGACAGGTATCCAAATCTTATAATCTAGGTAATTCAAATATTATTGTGGTTCCCACTTAATATGAACTTATGGCGTTCGATCTAGAGACCACCTTCTGCATGCTACATCTTTTTATTCAGTAAACAGGAAGGTGTGACATTTAATATAATTATTTTTTTAATGTTTTACTAAGAGTAGTCATTTATAGAAGTTGTAAATTTTACCTAGATTATAAGAAATGGTTACCTGTCAGTAACGATTAAGGGACTTTAACCGATTATAACTTTTGAGTATCTTCTTTCACAAATAAAAGGTTGAATTTACAATTGTTTGAGAACTTTTACTACTTATAGGCTTAGTTTATTTTATTATTCTGTATGTTAAATCATCAATGCAATTACTACATTCATTTTTTCCTCTCTTTCTTTTTGCTCACAACAATGCAATCATCTGCTATGACACTGCTGAGAGTCTCAATTAAAATATTATCTAACTCATCAATAATGATGATCTTTTTAATTTCTGTTGCGTTATATTTTGTTACCTTGGGTTATCCATCTCTGATAACATCAATTCAAAATCTTTTAGGGAGTTCGTCCACTAGCGACAATCGCTGAGCTATTTTGTTATAGAATATAAAATAATCAGAGGTCAATACTTAAACGCCTAGTTGCTACAAAAAGTTGCTCATCAATAAAGTCGGCCTGTATCCCGGGCGAAGTGATTGTCGCTGTAAAAAGGAACGAGCGGAAATGAACTTGCTAACAAAATTGCTCACAAAATCGCTGACAGAAGTTGTCATAAAAATTCGTTGTTACCGTAGGCAAGTTCCCATGGCAAATGTTCCGTCTGAAAATTGTAACTAAATTAAAACATAACAAATCGCAAAAATACCAAATTAAAGAACAATCTGTGAAGGCCCTTAATGTCTAACTTTCAATCTATTGAAAATGGAATAATCTATGTAAGTGAAGATATTTATGAGTACTCTGAACGCTTAGATACCAATGAACAGTTACGATGTGTACATATAAAAGATCATTTTAATCGTGTATATGTAATTGGAGATTTATGGTATGAAGATACTCGTATATAAGACTGGTTGTTTGTGTACAATATTTTGATAACTTTAAATGCAAAGATATTATTGAAACTTTGCTCCTAACATGTTTTTGACCACCTTGGCACCTCATATCATTATGAAGCTGACTGTACAACGTGGACATTTTTTTGAATAAAAAAAAGAAAACATCAGAATCTATTCAATATCATTTCTAATTACCCATGGGCGGCCATGTTGTAATAGCGTCATGCTTCGTTCCATTTATAAAATTTGAAGGTACGCCGAACCTTTTATCTATGGATCAGTTGTCGTTCATTGTTTACTTTAGATCAATGCTACGATATTGCATTAAGATGATTGCCAAGATATTTCACAAAAGGCCAAAAATGAAAGGAAATGGCTTTTAAATTAATATTGCTCTTCCTTCAGTTGAACAAGGTATTATTATTAAGCCGCTAGCTTGAATGCTTTGGAGAGGACCTTTGAGTAAAAGTTTTACCTACTCTTAATTAGAGAATTTACTATAAAATAATCTAGTGAACGTCTTAAAGCTAATAAGACATTGCCGTGTAGCGGCATTTGAGGATTATTTTAATAATAAAAAATACTATTAAAGGTCAAAAATGAATTTATTGTCTCTCAAAATATTCTCCCCTATTCTAGTTGTGTAAATGCACTTTTTCATTCGATTAAACCAATTTTGAAAACTTTTGTGCCACTCTTCCGTGGTGCCCTCAGAAATGTGTTTTTCATACTCGTCAGCCTCTTCTGTGATGAAAATAGTTGACCGCGTAATTGGTTCTTAATTTTTAAAACATTTTTCACATACAAAAAATTGGTTTGTCTGTCTGGCCGTGTGGCAACAGTCACTATTCACGGTTTAACGATTCTTTAACGCAATTGTAGTCAGTATCCAGTTTTATTAAAAAAGAAGAAATCATCCGCTTTGATGCACTTTTCACGAGAACCCAAACTCTCGATTGCTGCTTATTTTGGGATCGTAGCAATAAGTCCATATTTCGTCACCTGTTACAATGTCCTAAATCAAATTTGACGCATCTTCCTTGAATCTGGCAAGCATGGCACTGCACCACGCGGTCCGTGTTTTGAGCCTCGGTCAAATTGTGTGGGATCCGCTGCGAGCATAGCATTCTCAAACCCATATGTTTGTATAGGATTGATTGTATATGACTTCTATTCAATTTTATTCTTAATTAATGGCGTCGCGTCGCATTAAGCGTACGAATTTTGCCAATGTCAAGTGAAAATGTAATAAAGTAAGAAAATTAATTGTACGGTTGATTGAGGCTAAACATGGAGTCTCTCAACACGTATTTTTAGAACAAGAACTCGGGAGAAACTCTGTATTTGATTTATGCCTATGTCTAAGTATGCTCGAATCTCATGGTAGGTCACATGCCTGTCTGTGTCAATCATACGGCGCACAGCATCGATGTTTTTATTGTTCACAGCGGTAAACGGGCAACCATCGCGAGATTCGTCACTGAGATTGACACGACCGCGCTTGAATTCTGCAAACCAGCTATAAGCAGTCGTCTTACATAAAATCGTAGAAAATCAGACTACGAAAATTTTCCTGACTTAAATCCACGTTAAATGTAGACGCGCAATTTAATATACTACGCGTTCTAATACAAAACTTATTACAATTCTAGAACTTTCTAGACAATCCTCATATTGTCTTTGTGAATTTACCTCAGATCGTTGAATTTACCCTGATGATAAACAAGATTAAGATAATACTATATATAAAGTATCAACGTCTGCTATTTTTAAAAAACGGCTTCCCGAAAGATCGTTCTTAATAAATATAGGTAGGTACCTACTAAGTGCTTTATAAAAGTTTACGAAATGAAGCGCCTATTTGCTAACGTTACTAAGTTTTATTTTATCAAGTTTTTTGAAAGTTGAAAAATATTTCTGCGAAATTTTTAGAAAACCATTCCTAAACATAAGAAGTTATTTCAGTTCAACTTTCATTTTTGTTCTAAGCCGTTGCGAGTAACAGCTTTGTAGCTTTGTTGGTTGATAAAATCCGAAAGAAAGAACTTTTGAGGCTGTCACAAATAGTGTTTAAGTAAAAATTATTTAGACAATGTAAAAATTCGTGAGAAAAATACATGTACTTACTATTGCAAACTTTATTATTATAAGTTGCGTTACCCTCACAAGGTTCATGTTTGGTTCTGTCAATGTTTATAGGTAGTTACGCCTGCTATACCACATGAACGCAATAAACATATTTGATTTGATGTTCTTATGAAAAAAGTACGCCTATTAAAACAAATCAGAGATATTTTCAATATGTACGAGTATATAGGTACGTAATATTGAGCGTAGATCCGTTCAACTTGTAATGTACACCTTACAAGAGCTTACGTCGTGAAAACGTACTTTCGATTTGATCACGACTGAGATCTCTGAATCGTAATCGTCCGTAATCGGATTTGAACAAATTCGACGTATTCATGGTTAGATAGCGAGACAAACATTTTACTATGTAAATGTTAACTATAATATTTATTAGATATTCTTGTTCAATGACTGTGTTTAGCTGACAATAAACGTTGCCAAAACATCAAATTTATACATTGTTCCATGTAAGTGCAAATTACTTATAGGGAACAAGGTATAACTTTTGTTTTCATTGTAATGATTTGAATCGACATTCAAATGATTACAATGACAACAAAAGTATCATTTAAACATAAATTGATCCAAAAATAATTAAAATTTCCATACTTTATATAATTTTACAACTAAAATTTAGTTTTATAGTAGCTACTGTTACTTGGACAATAACAACGAACCGATTGACGCATTTCATCAAAATTTACTAGGTTGTACACCCATATGCAGGGTCGTCTGGGTACCACCGCCTTTCTTATTTCTTCCGCAAAATGATGCCAGATTGCAATCCCTAGTAGGGTCGTCTGGGTAGGTAACACCGCCTTTCTTATTTCTGCCGTGAAGCCGTTCGCTGTGTTTCGGATTGAAGGGAAAGGTAGCCAGTGTAATTACTGGGAATGGAAGGCATATCATCTTAGTCCCCAGGATGGCAACGCACTTGCAGTGCTAAGTGATTTACCCTTAACATTGTAAGTGTCTATAGGCGACGGTAACCACTTAAACCTGGTGGGCTGTAAGCTTGTTAGCCATCTCATAGTATATAAAAAAAATAGATGAATAGTATAGGCGCTACGGAACAACATATGTAAATGCAAACATACATAGACTGCTATAATCATAACTCTTCCTTTTGAATTAGCCGCAGTCGGGTAAAAAGGTAAGGCATGTATTTAACGCGGTGACAAATTATTATGAATTGATCATTTAAAAAAAAATTAAACCTGTTAGCTTAAATATTAGGTTGGCAGCTACAGTGAAGGATAATCTTAAGTAGAATTTAGCAGCTTAATAGTCAGTTGTAAGCTTTAATTTATTTTAAACATTGATTCCCAAAAACAATGCACTCTGCTTTGTCATAAAAAACCCTAAACTACCAGTCACAGAACCAAATGTTTGTGTAATCAATTACTTTACTTGTATGGAATCCTGTAGTTGCCAATAATACAATGTTTGTTATCCCACTGTTAATAGTATAGACGCCATGTCATTATTTATAGTACATCAACAGCTCATATAATGTCTCCACCGAGGGGCTCGAGCCTACCCCACATTAGGGGCGATTAGGCCTCAGTCAACCACGCTGTACAAGTGCGGGTTGGTCGACTTCAAACACAACCTAAGAATTTCTTCATAGGTATGTGCAGGTTTCCTCGTGATGTTTTCCTTCACCGTAAAAGCGTCGATTAAACGTACATATGTATTCAAAAGTTTGAAAACACATTGGTTCGAGGTGGGGTTCAAACCGGTGCCTCCCGGGTAGAAGACAGCGCTCTTACGCACTACGCCACCGACGCTTATTTTAAAGTACCTCGCGAATAATTTCATTGCCTTCTTTGATATGTTTCTTACCTTAAAGTAGCAGCCATTATTTAGTTATTTTAAATCCATGCATCTGGAAGCTCATGTAATATAATTATTGCTAAAATAATTAATCGCTGCCAAGTTATTTTTTAGTAACAAAATAGTTAGTCGCCGTTTAAGTTGTTAGTTGCCTCGAAAATAATTAGCCAAAAGACACGTTGACTGTCGGCGTCTCGGCAAGAGATGGAACGACCCATGCACGACACAATGTTTCCCGATAATGGTGCTGCGTCGCATTTGTATCCTCGCCTTTACAGTCTGAAAACGACTTTATTCTGCATTTTCAAAAGACTGATTTATGCCTGAACTGTTTCAAAGCCGTCAATTTCTTGGCTCAACGGACTCTCCGATCACGGCGTGAACGAAGTTCTTTATATTTTTTAATAATTTTTCAATAAGAAAATTTTCGATATTCTTTCTTATTGTATTGTATGTACCCGGTGGCCGTTATTACTGAGAGTACACACTTTACTGTTAAGTGCTAAAAGTGTTTGGAAACATCTCTCATCTACAAATGAAACTTCTTTGAAGAAAAGGATTTTCACAGTGAAGGTTCAATAGAATCAACTAAGATACATAGTGTTATTTATTTATCTGGCAGTGGCATACCAGTATGCAACTAACGATTTAGTCTTCGTGTCCAAGTGATTCCATCAGTCATTATGTACCGGATTTGAATCCTTTTTTTTGTTGACGGAGAGGTCTAATGATTTTACGCATCGTCCCCGCGGGGTGGTGCCAACCGCAGGAGATATGTGGGACTCAAGGTAAAGGCGTTCCCTCCATACCCACTAAACATCCTCCCCGACCTGATCTTCAGAGCGCTATTACGGGATCGCTCGGGATCTGCGCTGATCTCTAATTTAGTCAGTAGTCCATTTAAAAATCCTTTATTGTAGACATTAAATAACAAAAAAGTAGGCAGGTAAAGAAAGGTGAGGTTAACACTAACAAACGTCTTCTAGCCAATCCTAGGTTTAGTGAGAAAATTTAAAATCATTTGGTAAAATTTAAAATAAAAGATACCTACTAGACCAACTACTAGACCCATATTTAGGGAGGGTCGTCTGGGTATGTAACACCGCCTTTCTTATTTCTGCCGTGAGGCAGTTCGCTGTGTTTCGGATTGAAGAGAAAGGTAGCCAGTGTAATTAATGGGCGTGGACGGCCATTTTAGTCTCCAGGATGGAAACGCACTTACAGTGTTAAGTGATTTGCCCTTAATATTGCAAGCGTCTAAAGGCGACGGTTACCACTAACAAAACGCCAGGCGGGCCGCAAGCTTGCTATTTTGTAAAAAAAACACTTTAGTGGTTTTAAAATGCAAAAGTCAAACTTAAATCATCATAACAGCCTTTATGATTCGACCCACTGCTGGGACACAAGGCTTCTCTATGTCATCCAAGGAGGTTTAGGCAGTAGTCCACCACGCTTGCCCAATATGGATTGGTGGATGGAGTATAAGGTAATCGATACCCCTTTGCTGCTCCATTAGTCACCCTTTACGACACCCATTAGAGGATATGGGGTGATGCTATTCTACGCTGCCGGCATCACATGGCTATTTAAATGATCGACAAGAACTTAAATCACAGTATACCAAGAACAGTAGTTTATCTGCGGGCTGTCGGCGAGTTATTAGCCTACTCTGCGTTGACGCTAGGGCTATCGTAAATGTACTGGGCGGGAACGAGCGGCGAGCGAATGTGCAATGACATAAAAACGCACGATCACACCGAGACAGCGAGAACACCTTATGCCCCCATATTTTTATGTCAATGTGTGCGTCACAGTGCGTGCGTACACGGCGCCGAGTACGCACGCACACATTCTAATGAATAGTGGCCAGTTTGTATAAAGACGTAATACTGTTCTTGGTATACTGTGCTGAAATGTTCAACAATATTTGTAAAAATATCATTATTGTTGAAAATGTAATTTATAACATCAACAGGAAAGCGAGATAATATATCCTTTTCCTATGAGCATAATACGATAAGCCTATCTTTATAATACTTAAGAATGATTTTCAGATTGTGAAAAACTATGTCAGTATGTTTTTTTTTCTTAATACCATATACATTTAAAATAATTTTCAATGTAAGTATGTACCTACTAATTTAAAAAAAGGACAATTTACATACACTTTTATTTTCCTTTTATTAAAAACATTCTGAAATATCATAAAGATCTTGACCATTGATTAAGAGAAATCTTTTTAACAATCAATGGTCAAGAACCAACCAAACAATAACAGAATGTCTTGTAATAATATTAGGGAAACTTCGCAAAGTAACTGCTTAAGCAAGTGGGCAACTTACATACCGCTGAAGTAAAAAACTTTCCAAAAGTTTGGAACGATTTATCGTCTGATATTGAATTTCGCTGGAAGAGCAAATCTGATATTATTGTACTTGGAGTCTATTTCCAGAAATTTTATTTCATTTTCAACTTTATTTATTCAACCCAGGGATTAAAAGTCTTTATTCAATTTAGCTCAGACCGGTTGCGTAAGCACCACGAATTGGGAAATTCTGAAGGACAATGAATACTCTGACCCTAGCACTTTTATAACGTAACCTTTATCAGAATACGTTGTGGAAAATTTATATGCGTAAATTCGTTCTAAAATAATAGAAAAGAATTAATAAAAGCCCCTGTAATGATTGAATTCCTAGGAAATTAAAGTTTTATAAATGAAAACTTAGTCTGAGGGTAAGTTAACAAAAAAGTTAATTCTAATTTAAATGCAAATAGCAAATAGTATAATATTGCCACATAGTACGTCTTGAGGACGTAGGTACCTTGTTATTGCTATTTTTTTCTATTTAGGAAACAAGCAATTACTATACAAGTTCAAATCAGTTTTAAAGTTTCCACGGTAACAACGGAGACAATAAGAATCTTATTACACATAGGTAACTTGAACTTTACATCCAAAGTTTAAAAAATTTTGAAATATTATAATTATTATCGTGTCGTTAGTACAGATTAGTCGTGTATAAGCATTCTTTAAGTTTCAAAAAGGTCAAGCAAATGACTCCAGTCCACCTGATGGTAAGCAGAAGTGGAGTCCCAATGTGAAGATAGCTGGTGCGAGAGATACACTGCCGCGCTATCCACCCTCGCCTTGCTGACCTGCAAGGTGCTTCCTCACGCCTCTTTTGAATGACCCAGGATTGTAGGAAGGAGGGAACACGTGTGCTGGCAGTGAATTCCATTTCTTGATTGTGCGACAGAGAAACGAGGTGCCAAATTTCTTAGTTTGCGTTGGAATGGTAGCCACAGTTTGTCGGTGACAACGTAGACTAGCGCGCACGAAGGGAGTAGGTGGGATTAGGGTAAAAAGTTCCTCAGAGCAGAGTTTTTTTTTCAAAATCATTGGGTTCGATTCCTGGCTAAGATTATTGATTTTTCTAAAATCCAATGATGCAGTTTTTGTTTTCATCAAAATCGGGCTCGCGACTCCTTTGAGCATTTTTCGTTATTGTTAGAATTTGGCCCTGAAGGCTCACTTGAAAAATTCACCCTGTATATTAGTATACATCTAATAGTGTATAATATAAAAGTGCATATGTATTTTAAGTACAAGTAATAATATTTATGTAATTCCACGTTCTATTCTATTCTTAATTAATGGCCTCGCGTCGCATTAAGCGTACGCATTTTGCCAATATCAAGTGAAAATGTAAGTAGGTAACAAAAATTGTACGGTTGATTGAGGTTAAAAATGGAGTTTCTCAACACGTGTTTTTACGACAAGAACTCGGGAGAAACTCCGACATCCACGTTTCTAAAATGTGTTTCCTATCACAGGTGGGTTGAAAGAGATTTCTTTTGGAAATAATCCACACCTTTTGTACTTTTTATAATTTTGTGTTCCTTTTCTGTAATACTTGTGTACAGTAAACTATTAAATAAATAAATAAAATCGAGGGGCACGATGACTATTATAATAGGGGGAGATAAAGTAAACATCAAATAAGTATTTTCAGCAGCTAAAAGAAATGAAAAAACCATATTCCATTCGAAACAGAAATTTAAACCGTGTTACGTGAGTACCAAAAACTAGAATGCACTGCAAAATTTAGTAGAACTTAGCCACTTAGAACAACAGCATAATACAACAGGCTAAAGTGAATTTAGAACGACGCAAACAATAGACTTGTCCTATCTTTGTGACACTGTAAGGGTTATGACGGTATTTTGTTTATGCACTAACGTTCTAGCTGCGATTGTTATACGTAAACAGTCCATTATTCAAGAACGCTTAAAGTTATGTGAAGCTTATAAATTGTTTTCCGGACTTACTCGGTTTAAGAGTACTTAGGAAGTGGTTTTGATAAAGTTTATACTTAGTAACTGTCGCACGAACTTAAACAACAAAAACGATGAATGAATACCACTTTATATAATATAGATAAGAGCAGAGCAACTAGTGAATGATGGTTAATACAGATGCTTATTGTGTTAAAATCCGCCTTTGTGTTCTAGTGGATAGACACTGGTTTTACCCACAGGTCCCGGAATCGATCTTTCATCATCATCAACAGCTCATATAATGTCCCCACCGAGGGACTCGAGCCTACACACGTTTCCTCGCGATGTTTTCCTTCACCGTAAAAGCGTCGATTAAACGTACATAATTTGAATTCAAAATTTAAAAACAAATTGGGACGTGGCGGGGATCGAACCACTGCCTCCCGGGTGGGAGACGACGCTCTTACGCACTACGCCACCGACGTCTTTAATCAATATTATAAAAATACAAATTTGTGTTTAGTTTGGTTATCTAAAGGGCTTGTGATGTCCCTAGTCAATGTTTGACCTAGTGCCGTATCAACTATGCTGTGTTATCGTTCTGTTCGTGCATTTAGAGACAAAACATACAATTCTTCACTCTCTGAGGATTCTGCGTGAGGTGGGTGTAGTTTAATTTTTGGGATAACCAACCACCAAAAGTTTGATGAAAATTATATTGATAATATTGATAGTGCCCCTCTACACGAATTTTTGAATTATTGAAACGAAAATTGGGCTGAACACGTGCCAAAACGTTTGATGTCTTTATTTAATTCTATATTATTTGGCATAAGCGCAACTGTCGGATGCTTTCCACTGATGCTATTGACAGTATTCTTTATAATATTTGAGAATTTCAGTATCATATCTATTTGTAAGCGTTATTTCTTTTTACAAAAAGGTCAAGCAAATGACTATTCCACCTGATGGTAAGCAGAAGTAGAGTCCAAATGCGAAGATAGCTGATACGAGAGATAAACTGCCGCGCTAGCCACCCTCACCTTACTGACCTGCAAGGTGCTTCTTCACGCCTCTTTTGAATGACCCAAGATTGTAGGAGGGAGGGAACACGTGTGCGGGCAGTGAATTCCATTTCTTGATTGTGCGACGAAAGAAACGGGTTGCTAAATTTCATAGTTCGCGTTGGAATGGTAGCCATAGTTTGTCGGTGACAACGTAGACCAGCACGCGTAGTCCTTAAAAGGAAGGGAGATGGTGGGATTAGGAAAAAAGTTCCTCAGAGCACTCGCCGTGGTACAGACGGTAGAAGGCGCTCAATGACGCAACATTGCGACGCAATTGGAGAAGCTCGAGATGTTTAGTCATCTCTTCGTCGCCGATGATGCGAACCGCGCGACGCTGCAACCTATCCAAAGCATCGAGTACGTACTTGGCAGAGCCATCCCACAGGTGCGAGCAGTACTCCACGCAGGACCATACTTGCGTCTTGTATAGCAAGCAAAGTTGATTTGGCGTGAAAAAACGCCGTTGTTCAGGACTTGCGCGTGAAAAAACGCCGTTGTGGAGGACCAAGTTTCCGTGAAGCTGTTTTTATCACGCTTTCCTTTTAGATACCGCATATGCATACTACATATTAGGTTAGATTCTATACACCAATTGTATACACCCTTTGTTTCATTTTTCTATAAAAACGAGCTACTTTTTAGTATCAGCAAAACATGAAAAGAAAGTCTATACATCAATATTATGGCGCTTGGTATATTATACATTACCAAAACCCTCAAAAAATAAATTTGTTTGTTATATAGATTTTTTTCTCGTCAAGTAAAGCGGTCAGTTGTTCCAAGCTGGCTAGGATCGCAATAAAATTAAATAGTAGGTATGGGATAATTGACTTGAACCCTAATCCTGAAACTAAAAGTCATATTACCACAACCATCAGGAAGGTACGAACAGTTGATTCCATTCCTTGATATCAATCGTTAAGCCCTCTTAATAGGTGGCCGTTACGCTTAGCTCAATGTACCAGGACCGGACAATAAAGTCCTCTGTATACTGTGCGAGGCCGACAGTCGGATACGACGATCCGACATGATTAATGTACCGAGTCATAAACGGCAGGAAGTAAGGGTTTTATGTTGTTTTTCTGAATTTTCTTGGACGCGAATCATTTAAACTATCGGATAAGATGAGGAAGGATACTTTCGTAAGTTCTGAATACACGATTGTTCGAGCTACAAGCTGAACATTGATCTGTGCGGCTGCATAGTCAGCAGCGAGACAACAATCAACCTTCAGGTAGGTCAGTAGCTACATGCACCGTCTGCAACTTACACCTACGAGAGACATACAAAAACTATCACTGTGTGTACATACCACTCATGTTATACTTGTATATAAACACCAAGAAAACCACAATAAAGTAGATTACTACCGTCAGCGTTGTATCTCACTAACTCCCGCTGCTGCCTGCCAGGCTTACTTCCTGGGACAGCTCCCATAAACACTACGCTGCCTGTCAAAGTAAGGGGGCATTATTAATATCAAACGAAATACTTTCTGGCCATTTTTACAGCCTGGCTCAGCTTCCTTTCCATGTACTTCTCCCAAGCATCGCTTTACAACACACGTTGCCTGCTCTTACAACCATTATCAGCATTTTGGGGCCGGCGAAATATGTATTCTTATACCCACATATTACTAAGAAAGATTTTACTGAAAGTTTTACCTACCAGGCGTCAACCCTTGTTGCACACGCTATTATTGGCTGTGACCTATCTGCCTTCATCGAAATCGATCCCATTTTTTACACGAAGTCTTTCTAGGTCCTAACTGTTAGGACCGCTTTGTTCCGCGGCAGGTGAGTCCCACACGCGCCGTATGCCTCGCTAGCGTACGGTATGGTCCGTTAATAGATTTTCCTTCGTCATAAAAAAGGTCCTAAGACTGTTAGGAAGTTGATGGCATCGTGGTCATGCATTTTATGTAGGGACAGAAACTGAAAGGCACCCAATTCGCGGTTGATTTTAGTGTAATATTTTTTTTATTGAACATCATCACTTTATGATAGTATTTTACAATTTACATTTGAAACTTAATGCCAGTTACAGATTCTTACTTTGTACGTGTGACAGTTAAAGTCGTGAGGTAGATCTACGTCTTCAGAAATCAAAGAAAGATGGTTTTTCTGCGGTGCATTTATTCTGTCAGTCATTGCACTCCTTCAGAACGAATATTGGCAGCATACTTTCAAAGATTATACACTCGTTAAAACACCTTACCTCAGTGGCCTGAAATATTGTGACTATCAAAGGTACCAGGCAAACATAAAACGGAGAATTAAGAATGTCAGGATTTTACCCTCACTGGCTGTTGCCTCCAAGTGGAAGGATAACTTTGTGACTATCAAAGGTACGAGGCAAACATAAAACGGAGAATTAGGAATCTCAGGATTTTACCCTCACTGGCTGTTGCCTCCAAGTGGAAGGATAACTTTGTGACTATCAAAGGTACCAGGCAAACATAAAACGGAGAATTAAGAATCTCAGGATTTTACCCTCACTGGCTGTTGCCTCCAAGTGGAAGGATATCTTTGTGACTATCAAAGGTACCAGGCAAACATAAAACGGAGAATTAAGAATCTCAGGATTTTACCCTCACTGGCTGTTGCCTCCAAGTGGAAGGATAACTTTGTGGCTATCAAAGGTACCAGGCAAACATAAAACGGAGAATTAAGAATCTCAGGATTTTACCCTCACTGGCTGTTGCCTCCAAGTGGACAGTAAAAACAGCCGAATAAAGGTATTCTCGATTAATTATTTGATTAAGTACACGGAGATTAATGCGTCCCTTTGTAGCTGCCACATGTTTGTTTCTTTTCCCCAATGAGTCCCTTAACAACGTCCTGGAAATTTAGTATCTTTATTTAATTCTGTGCAGGTTATTGCTATTTTATTTCGTTATTTTGTGTGTGTTTCTGTATGACTATGTGCGTTTGCGACTCTATGAATTCCGTCTATTAAAAAGTCACAAAAATATAGAACGTTCTGCGATTTCTGATACCATGATACATTAACAGCAAAAAATACATGCATAGTTTTTATAATGATTTTCTCTTCTTACGATTTTTACACTTTACATGATAAACCCATATCAAGGCCACACAGTCCTTATCTGAGTGGTAAAGGGTAGTTTATTTACATATAGGTATACCTAATCTTAACTACTATGAATATTATTTGTTACTTATATTTTACCGATTTAATTTCGCCGTACGTAGGAATTTTGCACTGACATACTGGGTGTAAAAGACATGAACAGTCAAACGAGAACCACGTATTCTATACATCAAAATAAGACATATTTCAAAATCAATATTGCTGGGAAATGATTTTTATTTTTTGGTGTTAAAAAAAAAGCAAATTGTACCGCGCAGTGTAAAGGGCTCAACTCGCACGCAACTCGCAAAACCGCGATAATTTTGCCAGACGGCGGCCTCGTTCGTTAGTGTCCGTGCGCATCGAGTGAGCTACAATGAACGCTAACGTTTTGAAGCCATTTTTTGTTATGAAATACTAAAAAAAATGATAATGTTTCTTTGGACAATAATTAAGAAATAACGTATAGAATACGTTATCATAAAAAATTGAAAAAAAAATTTATGACTTTGACCTTCAATAAAATCGTAACTATCAATTTCCCAGGTATTGTCTAAAGGAAGAAAAATGTTATGATGGTGAGCAGAATACATGGTTTTCGTTTGACTGTTCATGTCTTTTACATCCTGTATAATCACGTATAATATTTACGACAATGTTTTAAATGGAACATGGAAAGTGTAATTAATTTGCATTACACATGCAATGCACAATGAAATGAAATGAAATGAAACAACCTAACAAGTTAGGTAAAGGTTGACAACTTAACTGCCAAGATAAAAAAAAGTTTTCCTATTCCTGGAGATTACGCTACTTTGATTTTGTATTAGTCTAGCTGCGTCAAAACATATTTTGTCATATTTTCGTATAGGTACATAATGTAACTCGAACATATTAGGCATCTGCATGTCTTAGCTCGAAGCTGTTTCCCGATTCAGACTTGAGTGTTCAGTTCAGGTACACGATTAAGTAGTTATCAGGGGATTGATAAGGAAATTGACCACTAATGGAGGCCCATTGTTGACTCCCTCAAGGAACCCCGAATTTGAGTACGATATTTCCCAATTGATTGCACTTAGGATCTACTGTTTCCCTTCCGTGCCTTCCGTCCATTATACAGGCAATACTCTCTTTAGTCTGGGGAATACGTATCAGAGCTTTTTCTGCCTTGAGTAAACGAAACCAATTTTCTAGTCAAAGTTTTATTCCTGATCAGGTTGTTTCATTGTTATAAAAGTATCTGGCTTACACTGAGAGAGACTGACTTTATTGGAGTGTATATAAAGTTACACCACACCACAAATATATTACCGTCTTCTATAGCAATAACGTCATTAGCAATAATTAATATTTTGTCATTTATATGCTGATGACTTAAAACTTCCATTTCGAATTAAAGACACAATTGATTCCTCTCTACTACAATATGATATTGACAAATTGGTTTTGTGGTGCCACATGAATGGAATGATGCTCAATGTAGAAAAATGCAAGTATTATTAGATTGTCTAGAAGTCAAAACACTAATTCTCCTGTCTATAAAATCAATGGCCTGCCTTAAGAGGAAGTGGATTCTATTCGTGATTTAGGAGTAGTCATAGACAAGAAATTGCGTTTCCATAAAATTATTGATAATATAGTCAATAAAGGGTTTAAGAGCCTAGGTTTCGTAATAAGAAAAACTAAGGAGTTAAAAAATCCCTTTATTTAATGCCTTAGTCCGCTCAAATCTTGAATATTGCAGCCAGGTTTGGTCTCCATTCTATAGTATCCATATCAAACGCATTGAACGAATACAGAAAAGATTTCTGTGGCATCTTATCGTTCCAATAAGGCAAAGTTGCTGCCTTCTTACGTGAACAGATTGAACTACTCTATAATGCACAGCCTGCAAGAGCGCAGAATAATTTTGGATCAAATGTTTTTACATAAAATTATTTCTGGGGACATAGATTGTCCATCTTTAGTTCAATCAATAAATCATCATGTCCCTATAATATCCCCCTGTACAGTAGTACAAGTAGTACTAGAATTGTTCCATTTTGTGCAAATCTATCTCGTAGTAACTTGGGTCATAATGCCACCGTCAACAGGCTACAAGAGACAGTACAATGGACTGGTCAAATCCTTTGAAATTGATATATTTGTTAATAAGGCACGATCTTTTAAACTTCATATAGAACAATACTTGATAGATAAGAGGGAATCATAATAATATGTAATCACAGATCGTAATAGTCAATAAAATTATGTAGTGTAATAAACTTACCCACACGCATTTCACTCGTTAAAATTCTTTTAATTGTTAGTCTACATGGATGCCGTGGCAATCTTTAATTCAAACAGCATTAAGAATGTAAATTGTGATGTAACTTTTATTTACTAGTTGTGATGTGTGTCTTGTTGATTGTCCTAAATAACAAAATATCTTCGACAATATTAATGTGAAGTGGATTGGAGTGTCGTTGTGAACGAGATCGTTAAATAAAAAAAAAATTAAAATGTAATAAAATTAAAGTTTTAATTGTTACGTTAAATTTAGATAGGGTAAACTTCTAGTCATTGGACACTACCAGTCATTGGACAGAACCCAATAAAACCTTAATTGATAAGGTTGCTTTAAAAACTGAAACACTGTATGAATTGTCAAAAAGCAGAGTTTAGAAAGAGATCAGTTGCAGTGTTCCAGTTTATAAGCAACCTTATCAATTGAGTTCTGTCTAATGACTGGTAGTGTCCAATGACTAGAAGTTTACCCTACACACATACATTAAAAAAAAATATATATTTTTTTAAATTACTTCTGTTATTTGTATAATTTAAAAAATTATATGTGTAGAGCGACTGCTTTGTCAATATCATTTTATTTTCATAGTGACTATGCGACGATTATGTTCTTTCGCAGTAAGAAGAAATTTACATGCCAAATATCTTCTCAGCGGTCTGCTCAACCCATTTTGGAATGATCAAAGTAAAAATAATTATGTATGTAGTGATATCATTACGATATACGAGAGTTGCGATCATAAAAGAGCATCAAGTCCATACAGTAACTAGTCCTTCCGTGAATCAACAAAGAAAAGCTGAAGACAGACGTTACACTAGAAAAATGCACTGAAAAAAATCGACTTGCCTCAGGCGGGACTCGAACCCGCATCTTCCGCAATCAGGGCGGCTGCGTTGACCATTTACGCCACCGAGACCCTACTTTTCGCTGTCGAAATTTGTCAGTGCTTGGTGCTTATGTTTTTATGGTAAACATTGTTTCATCAAATCTTTGAAATTTGCACTTCTAAGACCCGAACGAAATATTTTTGCAAATATTTGACGCCCAGTTAAGATGAAACTTACATTATGGAATAATTTCATTTTTGCGTTTACAAACGCGCATATATTAATACTAGAAAAATGCACTGAAAAGAAAACAGTAGCAGCAAAAGTATCAAGACGTTACACTGTTAGATATTTCAGAAAACCGGAAACCCTCAACTCTTTTAACCCTCATTAACATCTATGGAACTATAACAGGATAATTAGGTGAACGGTAAGCGCATAATTAATTTGTAAATACGCAAGGCTACACCAAGTACGGCGGTCACGTCTCCATATGGGGAAAACGTGTTCTTACCCAATTTTTATGCTTTATTAGAATTTTTTTGATTGAAACAAAAAAAAGCTATGTCCGTACGTGTTCCTTTTTTCAAAATTAGACATACATTTTAAGTTTTGAAATAGAAATTGAATTTAATAAAAGGAAAACGTACTTATGGTTTTTTTAGTATGTTAAAAACGTTTTCAAACGTCATAAAAGAATTAGAGGTAGGGAAACGTTTTGTTTATCTTGATTTGTGTTATTTTGTAGGAAAACCGTGCTCGTCGTACCCTCCTTTAGGTAGGCAGAAATCAGCCTTGTTTCCACTTACTACGCTCATTTCATATGTTCTTCGCTTCATCTACTCTCATTATATTCCCTTGTAACAAAATATATCTTACTTGTTTTAAGATATATGTATATCATATTTGATTTATCGTTATATAAGTTAAACGAAGGAAAAATAAATATTACTGGTACATAGGTCACACTAAAAGTTTCCGGAACTGGCCACTTACATAAACAATATTTGAAAAATAATTACAACATTTGAAAATGGAACTCTTTGGCTGTAGAATGCAGTTTGTTTCATCTGATTGTCAATTGTTTTTACGTTGTGGCGCCATTTTAAATAATTGCGTGTCTACTACATTAACATGGATTTAACTCGGGTTTTTTTTATAGTATTATTTTCTACGGTTTTTCAAGTGTAATTTGACAGCTCAACAGAGCATAGCTCGGCTTCAATCTGCTTTTGGCGATGAAGCACCATGCAAGACAACTATTTATAGATGGTTTGCAGAATCCAAGCGCGGTCGTGTCAATCTCAGTGACGAATCTCGCGATGGTCGCCCGTCCACCGCTGTGAACAACAAAAACATCGATGCTGTGCGCCGTATGATTGAAACAGACAGGCATGTGACATAAGATTCACGCATCCTTAGACATAGGCGTGAGTCAAACACAATCAATCCTACACGAACATTTGGGTGTGAGAAAGCTGTGCCCGCGGTGGATCCCACACAATTTCACAATTTGACCGAGGCTTAAAAAACGGACCGCGTCACTTGGTGCAGTGCCATGCTTACCAGATTCAAAGAAGGTGCATCAAATTTGGTGTGGGACATAGTAACAGGCTACGATTACTAATTTATTGCTACGATTATTGATTTATTGCTACGATTCCTGAACAAAGCAGCAATCGAGCGTATGAGTCTTTCAAGATGAGCCAAAACCAACCAAAGCGGCGCGCGTAAAATGTGCATCTAAGCGGATGATTGCTTCTTTTTAAAACTGGACACGTTGCTACTGTTGCTTTAGAGAATCGTCGTACCATGAATAGTGACTGGTACACGACCATTTGTTTGCCGGAAATTATTGTCGAACGCGTCGGTGGCGTAGTGCGTAAGAGCGTCGTCTTCCGCCCGGGAGGCACTGGTTCGAACCTCGCCACGTACCAATGAACGTTTAATCGACGCTTTTACGGTGAAGGAAAACATCGTGAGGAAACCTGCACACACCTATGAACAAATTCTTAGGTTGTGTGTGAAGTCGACTAACCTGCACTAGGCCAGCGTAGTTGACTAAGGCCTAATCGCCCCTAATGTGGGGTAGGCTTGAGCCCCTCGGTGGGGACATTATATGAGCTGTTGATGAAGACACGGTCAATGATTTTCATCACCAAAAGAGGCTGTTGAAGAGTATAAAAAACACGTTTCTGAGGTCACCACGGAGGAGTGGCACAAAAGTTTTCAAAATTGGTTTAATCGAATGAAAAAGTGCATTTATGCTAAGGGAGAATATTTTGAGATGCAATAAATTAAGTTTTGACTTTTAATAGTGTTTTTTTTTCTTATTCATTCCGGAAACTTTTAGTGCGCCCCACGTATTTGTATGTGATTTCAGTTCCTTTCCTAATTTGATGTCTCATTATTTGAGACATACAAAGCCTATCATTTGTCGATAATATTTGTCTCGCATTTGATTTTTGGTCTGGGTTTTTATGAACGTCTTACCTACAACCTCGTTATAGAATTCCAAGCATTATAAGAAACGTTTGATTAAACTGTCTCCAATGCAAAAGACACAAGTTCTAAATTATATTATTTTGATTATATTTCAGTAGTAAAATGATTCTTATTGTAATCGGACAAGGTGCACGGCACGCCCTCGGCTCGGTTGGCCCGTAGCATCAGTAGATGGTTGGCCGCTACGACGGGCGCTCGCTACGTGGCGTAGCTACGAATCTTACTACGAATATAACTTCGAACGTTCCGTTTAGTCGTGAATATAGTTAAGTAATTTACAGTTTCACAAGTATTTGTAAGATTAACTGATGAATTAAATATTGCACAAAATCGTAGTTAATTTGTTTTTTTTTGTGGACTTGTGTAAAGTTTTAAACAGTTCGAATTGTTTGCACCTGTTGAAAAATGATTCTACTTCGGGGGAGAGATGTAATAATTTGGTGAGTATTTTTGTCATTTCATCTGCCTTTAAAAATTATTGTTGCGAAATTGACAGTGAACTTATATATTTTTTTTACTTTTCATTAATCGTTTTATTAAATTCGGGTAAGTTTTATTCTTCAATAATGCTCTAAATCTTGCAGTTTATTTGTGGATGTCAATATTGATTTGGGGTTTTCAATAATAATTAATGGTAAAAATATTAACATTTGTAAAATATAAAATATATAACACATTATTGGTTTATAATTAGCCTGAGTTCTTCTTTTTTATTACTTATACTACTAATTTAAGAAAATGGTTCCTTCAGTAGGTACTGTGATTTATCTTGGGAATTTGATTTGAATTGGATTTAAAATCCATCTTAGGTGGAATACTTATGAAATATTGTACCAATGTTTCAAAATTAAAAAGAAACAATACATAATAAACAGCTTAACTAATTTTAATGAGCTTCGGTCTCTGAAGACTTTTGTAAGTTACTTTTCTCTTTCATCACAATACATAAAAAACTTCTTTATCAATTTTTTCCCCTAATTAATTAATATTTTAAGGTCACCGATAAATTAACACCAATGAAGATTCTAGAGTAGTGTTACAAAACATTGTGTTAAAAACTAGGCCATTTTCCGTTAGAATTTACTGGGTCGCAGTCTGAGAATGCGAGCCGTCATGTGCACACAACGACGGTCGCTTTGATGTCAGACATGAAGGTTTCACTCTGAGAAATTTGGGTGTTGTCAAGCAATTGGTTAATGAAAGCTGTTTGCGCTTTATATGTAATTTAAGAAGTGCTTGAGAAACTTGGTGTTTTGATTAAGTCGCGTCGTTACATTGCTAAACGTTTACGTTTGAATAAAAAAAATACAAAACTCAGAGGGCATCAAAACTGGTCAGTAACAAAAACATAAACAATTTTCAAAATATTGTTACTAGCCTTATGAAATAAAGATTGTATTATAAACAATTTTACTTTACTTCTTCCTGTATTTGTAAGGAAATAAAATTCAACTAAAATATTTCTAATGTTATCTTATTTTTCATATCGACCTTTTCACAAAGAAAAAAAATAAATACTTTTTCACGAAATGTTCATAAACTGCCGGTTTAAGTGATTAAATATATAGACATTATTTCCTACAAAGTTTTATTTTTTAGAAGCATCAATATTGGAAGTATCAAGTAAAGAACTCCTACGCTTAAATCTGTTGAGTACCAATGAAATCATTCTAATATAAAAAATAGAAGCAGCTTAAAACAGTTGTGAGTTGTTAAGGAGCCAATGAATATAATAATCAAACATCATGTTAAAATCTTGTTTGTTAATCTTGGCTTTCAGTCTAGATCTACTAAAGCTAGCTTTTTGAAAGCATGCTAGGAATTATTAATATATTTTGGCATATGCTTCTGTGACTTCTAGACAACAAGTTAGGTTTAAAGAATCTATTTTTTTTAAATAAAATTAGCTTATAATTCTTGGGTCGGCAGACTAAAGCACATAAGTCAATATGGGCTCCATAATGACTTGTGTGTTATATTCATTAGACCTACTAGTGTACAATAAAAAAATATTATTATTAAACAATAAATTGTTATTGCACATTAGTAGGTAAAGCACACATGATAAAAAAATACATAGGTACATGAAAATGTGCAAAGGTAGATTGTGTTAAAACAATTTGCAGGGGTCCCGAAACTAGGCAGTGCCTGTATCTTGGGAAACCAATTTAATTGACCCTGCGACCCGAGTTCCCATATACCTACTGGAGAATGTCATAATAAAATAAACTAATCAAAACTAAAAAATCGGGAGTGGTCTCCTCTTGACCGTATACCGGAAACTACTCAAACGTTGATAAATACACTACATAATATTTCTTTTACTTCTACTTCAATAATCTACATAAAATTTCTTCTGCTTCATTAGCGACGCATTTCACGCTCACGGCTCGGGCTTGGATTGTTAGGGTTAATACAAATAAAAAGTGAAGGTTTTTTGATTAGAGCCCCACGAGACTAACTAATACATACGTATACGTAGTCGTTGATGTAGGATATTAGGTTATGAGTGTTCCTTTCGGCATAGATTCTATGACATCTTGTTATTTTCGTGAATTGCGTTGATGGTATGGAAGACTCTTCTGTCAATATACGTGCTCTCCTGCTTATAAACCTGGATTTGAATCAAAAGACACTTTGAAGGCTAGTATATTATTTCTCGAGATTGGTTTGTTTGTACTTAGACTCCACTTCTGTAAATCATTAGTTGAGGTGGAGCCAATCGCTGAACGTGTTTTTTAAATGAAGGTAGTTGCAAATGCTTGCAGTACCATAAAGGAATAGAATAGAATAGAATCACATTCATTGCCACAACACATTACGCGCTTACACAACAATACTTATAGACAAATAAATAAAACAATGAAAGAACTAAACTAACAGTAAAATATAGGGTGAATAGGTAAGTGTAGGGTATTATAAAATTATTGTGGTCGCAAGTCGTAGTTCATGGCAACGATAAAGGATAATTTTCTACCGCGAACCACACGACTTTAGATCCATCTGTCGCCAGTGGTGTTCCCGAACCGTTCCGAAATCTTCAAACAAAAGCGTATTCATTCTTGAAAGGCCGGCAACGCAATTGCGATTCCTCTGGTGTCTGGTGTTGTAAATGTCCATGGACGGGTGTAATCATTTAACTTACGGCGAAACGTAAGCTCATTTGTCTTCATTCCCGTTTAAAAAAAAAACTCCCGGTCCTACATAAAGGTCTGCACACTCTTTTATTTGTAAGAGTTAAAACATTAGCCACTTTATAACATGATTGTTGTAGAATGTTGTATGAAGTCAAAATAGTTCTTTTCTTGACTTTCACTGTATAAATATTATCTATAACAAAAGACGTAAGAATAAAGTCCTTTCATCAAACGTAACATCTTAATTACTCACTGCGACGAAGACGCAATTCAAAGTACGTCATTATGAAGATTTTTAACAAGAAATATGAAACAGAAGTTGTAACAAAACAATACCAAAAAATATTTCAAAGACACGAAGCTTACCTTATAAATATTGCGACGTTGTTTCACTCCCAATCACTTTCGTGACGGATAAAACAAACCGATTTTCTTTTTGCTGTTTTCTTCAACGGATGTCTGGAAAAATTAAATGCGGGGGATTCTACATTGTACGTCAAAAGCGGACAGTATCAGAGAAACCAAAATTTTCGGTTTAAATTTCTTTTGTATTAGCTGGAGCTTTTGTCGTTGTAGTCTGATTGTAAAAGATGAACCAAAAGTGATACCACTCTTCATCCGGATCCCTCAACTACTGACGGACTGGAAATTTTATCATTTATAGTTAATGATGATAAATGCACACCGGATCACTGTTATGGTTATTTAGTAAAGTTATGGCCTCAGAATAAGGTGGTAGCTAGCCAGCCGGAGACTTTAAACAAGTCCTACAAATATCTTACCAATGGTACTTAATTAATATCAGACATTCGAATGGGTTAAAAGGGTTCACCACAGTCGTTTGCTCCATGAATTATTCACCCAAAGAATGTTTGGTCTACGAACAGCTAGCTAACAGAGTCAATCGCCCATGTTTACTAAAATAGGCAACTGTACTGCTTTAAGGGATTTATTGCACCCAAGATCGGGCAGAAGAGAGCCCAGAGTTGCCATTATTACAATAAGTTTTACCAAAAATTGTTAATCTAAATGTTGCCAGCAACAGCCGGTGACATGACTGTAGGACGTATTCTGGGGGCCTAGACAAGTGGAAAACGATACAAAATTTCTATCGAACGAAATGATAATAGCCCCCCATCCACTAGTATCAGTTCGTTTGTATGGTGACAAAATGATTGTTTTTCCTCTCGGACTGGCGAGGAATGATGAAGTCGCAGGAAAACATGTAGAGATGACATTTAGTTAGTGGCATCAACGGTTTTATTTATCCCTACGATGTTTCTCTACAGTTCAATTATGAGGACAAGTCATACGAAATAAGCGCTAGTGGATTGAAACTTCATTTTCATACATTATTATTATTATCGTTAGACGTTCAACAGAATTGACTGGTCACTTGGCTAGGCCCTCTGACAGGAAAATATAAGAGAAGCGGCGACAGCGACAAAGACTTTGTTATTATAGGATTACAGATAACAGTGTTTTTTTTTCTAAAATTGACCCTCGCCGGCGACAAGACCAAACAACTAGGTTAGAACTGCGACCAAATCAAAGCGTGAGCCAAGCAAGCGTGGCGAATGTGCCACGGCAGCGGCCGGTGAATCGCCAGAAAAGCTATCAATTTACATATTAGTAAACATGTTCACAATATTCTTTGAGCGAATATTTATGGATGAAACGTTCTGTTGGCGAAACGTTCACTGGTTAAGTGTTCTGTTGGCGAAAAATATATGGACCAACTGACTGTTGGTAAACCATTTCAAACTCATGAGAGTCAGTTAGTTACGCTTTTTCACTTAAAACAACTTTACCGACTTCAATAAAATTTGTACACGAACAGGCCCTAAAAAAGGTAATAGTCTACTTTTTTACGAAAACAAAACACACGAGTTATGTCGCGGGTAAATGTTACGTAAATATTAAAACACTTGTTTTGAGCTCGGTGGCGTAGTTCGCACCTTAGTTTCACTTCGAAAGCTAAGAAACTTTAGCCTCAATTCGGCCTTATACCTCGTTTGTTATTGCAACAGCCTCTACGGTTGTAAACTCCTTACGTACGAGTATTTTTAAACGGTTTACTTGCCCTGTTTGTTGTTGATTTTTGGGTAAAATTTTGTAATTTTTATTTTATTTTCGTCGAAAGAAGTTCGTGGCACGTAATAGGGAGATGTTTTTTACACAAGAGTGTGTACAAAATAAATACGAGCAAGGGAATAATCCTATTAACTTACCACAGAGAGGTGTGTTAACTTACATTAATGAAGCTCCTAAGGCAATGTACCTACTGAAAATAGATTAGATTTAGTGTTTGGTGCCAAAAATAAATTACAAAACACGCCATCCAATTAGAGGTACTACAATTATGTAATTAAGTAATGTTAAGAATTTGTTCTGTAAATAGGTGATTACGTTTATTTTTATTTTATACATTATTACTTGTAAGAAGACCTACGTCAAATAGCACTCCTTTTTTCAAGCGTTGTGTTTCTGTCTGGGAAAAAAGTATATACAGGTCCATTGAAAGGGATGGGTTGGCAGCGCGCGTGTGCCTCGTAAGTGTTGCGAGTGATTGCGACTGCTTACAATTAAGTGAATGTATTCTTACCTGCCAACAAGATATCATAAGTCAGTGCCAGTCATAATTTTAAGTATTAAGAGCGTGCATTCATCGAAGTACTAATGATATTTTTTTCGCTGTCGATACACATGTCTATGTGACCCCATACACACATAGACATTGCTCGCGATTTTATGAGTCCAAAAATACCGTTTTTGGGTCTGTGTGTATGACTGTGCGTTAGCACGATAACTCGAGTATGCTTTAACTTATTGCAACCAAATTTAACATGCGTGTATGACACCGAAATATTTAGGCTTCTATCAATTTTGAGTCAACGATCACGAAAGTTAAGCAACCAAGTGCGCGGTCGATATGGGTGACCAAAATTTATGTGTATGACGGGATCGGGATGGGTGACCAAAATTTATGTGTATGACATCAAAATATAAGGTTTCTATCGACTTTTGAGTCTTTTCCGGTATACGAGGAAGTCAAGGGGAGACCACTCTTGATTTTTTACGTCATAAATTGTAATGCCATACAACATCTAAGGAAGAATTATGTTTTAACAGCAAATAAAAAGTATCAAAATGACATGACAGGCAATATCCCTATTCAAGAAGCTTATATTTATTTTACCGTCTTAATCTATCTTCGTGTCCCTATTGTAGCTAATTTGTTTTTGATATGAATCAACATACGTCATAGCAACGCAATAATGGTCACGTCATAAATTACCGCTGTTTCATTTGGCGCATTGATCACTTTACGTGATAATTAATAGCCGATATTAAATGTCGGTTTTCCGGTGCCGTAATTGTAAACACGTACGTTACTGTGATCTCCAATTAAAAATTAAAATCTACAGAAAGATCCTATCACACAAGTGTTTTTCAGAAATAATCACGATAAATGTTAACTGACTGAAGTGTATAATTGAAAACAAGTGAAAAATACAGTGCTTTTTGGTGAAAATACTCAACACAATCGTAATTCAACATAACCAAAAAATTGCAGCCATTCCATAAATTACACAGACTAGTTAAAGATACTAGAGGTGAATGACAGTAGTACCAACCAAAAAGTTACAATACAGATAGTGTTGTTAAAAAAAAAAAAAAAAAAACTGTCATTTCTACGACCGAGTTGCCATCCTTAAAAATACTCCCCAAAATAGGGTAATCAGCCATGGATTCTCAACTTCAAATAATTCTAAAAGAAATCCAACAAATGAAAATTGATTTCAAAAATCAAATGGATCAACAAACAGAATACCTCTCTTCTCGTTTATCAAATGCCATGGACGAAAAAGTAAAACCAATATTAGAAGAAAACGCGAGACTCAGAAAGGACATTGAGACAATTCAAAATAAAATGGAATTTATGGAAAGAGAATCACGCAAGAACACAATAATAATACATGGCATTGTTGAGATTGAAAATAACAATGAAGAACTTAGAGAAATAATAGTAGACACCCTAAACAAAGCGCAAGGGGAAACAGGAAAACACGATTGGGATAAATGGGAATTTAACGAATTACGAAGATTGGGTAAAAAAGGTAACGACAAGATTAGACCCATAAAAGCTACTATTACACTAACATGGCGCAAAAAAGAACTACTTCGCTTAAACAAGAAATTTCCTTCAGGTATATATGTTACACCAGATTACCCAAAAGAGGTACTCGCTAAATTAAAAGAACTAAGAGCAGAAAAAGTATCAGCACAGAAGATGGGCAAAATAGCTTATATTCAATATGATAAATTAATAATAAAGGACAAAGAAACCGACAACAAAAGAAAAAGATCCCCAACAAAATCACCAGAGGAAGCAACAAAAGGCAATAACCACACAGGAAAGAAATCATCAGGAAAGATTGCTAAACAATATGATATATTCCGAAACAGAAAAGCCATACCACTTGAGGATGAACATGTTTCAACGCCAAAAAACTAAACCAAATAACATCTTACAAATACCGGACAACGAAAAACAATGAAACAACTAAAGTAACCAACTTACATTCCCCAAGCCGGAAAGCGATCACCGTGGGGAATTTAGATCGCAACCCTCCAATAAACACAACTGTATCTAGAACTAAAACTGCACACAGAACTACAGCATTACAAATTCAACAACAACCCATAGCGGATAACAAAAATGGAATTACAACTAGCAACATAATTAAAGACCTTTTAAAACATCCTTCAAACCAGACTAACAACTTACAATACATGAACAAGGAAAGAATCAAAATGCTTACAAATGGTCAAAATCGCAAAGATCATTGAACATCTGCACCTACAACGTCAGATCATTATTGAAACCATACAAACTCATAGAACTCTTACATACCCTAGAAAACATTAAATTCGACATAATAGGTCTAGCTGAAGTGAGAAGAGTGGGGTGTAAAATAGAGGAACACCAGAATTATATATTTTGCTACATAGGAGAGACAGTAGGACTCCACGGCGTGGGATTTCTAATCAAAAAGCACTTGAAATCAAACATAGCTGACTTCATCGGAATCTCAGAAAGGGTTGCCCTTTTGAAAATGGAAATCGCAAACAAAAAACTATCAATTATTCAAGTGTACGCCCCAACAGAAAACTGCACTGACCTGGAGATAGACAAATTCTACAATGATTTAAGAACAGCACTCAATCAGAGCGATAAACTAACCTTAATAACAGGCGATTTCAACGCAAAAATAGGCAACCCTGAACGACAAGACAACATAATAATGGGAAAGTATGGTTATGGAGAACAAAATGAAAGAGGAGAAAAACTAATTCAATTTGCTTATGAACACAGATTATCAATAATGAATACTTTTTTCGACAAAAAACCACAGCGCAGATGGACCTGGATCTCACCTGACAAAAAAAAACAAAAATGAAATTGACTTCATACTCTGTAACAATACCAATTTGATTACGAATGTAGAAGTGCTAAACCAACTAAATTATCCTTCAGACCACAGATTGGTAAGAGCAACATTACAACTAAACATTCCCAAGTCTAGAAAAAACTATCACTGTACTCCAAGGACACTAAATTCAGGTAACGAAATAACAGCTTACCTTAAAAATCTTCAAAATAACTGCAAACAATTAGATGCGACAGATCAACAAACAAAAAATGTCGATCTTTACTACAGCAAGCTGGAAGAAACAATTAAGAAAAGCCTTGAAATAGAGAAAAAAGACAGGTATAAAAACAAAAGAACATATGAAATCCTAAGCGAAAATACTAAAAACCTAATCCTTAGAAGAAAACAACTGATAACACTGGAGACCAAAACTAAAGAAACAAGAATGCAAATTAGCCATGCCTACAAAATAACTAACAAAGCAATAAGAAACGACTACAACACATATAGACAACAAATTATAGAGAAAAATCTAACGTTATATAAGAGTTCAAAAAGAGCATTCAAAGAACTATCAACACATAAAGATTGGATCCAGAAATTACACAACAATCAAAATCAAACAGGATCACGAAAAGAAGTCTTAGAATGTGCAACACAATACTACAGAGAACTGTACAAAAAGCAAGAGCTGGACATACCAGAAATAAAGAAAATTAGAGACCTATCACTAACAGACGTAACACCATTCAGTACAGAAGAAATACAGCAACATCTTAAAAAATTAAAAAATGATAAAAGTCCAGGCCCAGACAACATTAGCAACGAAGCACTCAAAATAGGCACAGATTTCCTTGTGACCCCTCTGACCAATATTTTCAACATGATATTAAAACAGAAAACAGTGCCTACTCAATGGAACACTTCAGACATAATCCTTTTATACAAGAAAGGAGACCCGCTAGATATTGGCAACTATAGGCCAATTAGTTTGCTGTCCAGTATCTATAAACTCTTTTCTTCCATACTCCTTAGTAGACTAACTCCATACATAGAACTGAAACAACCACCAGAACAAGCAGGCTTCCGATCAGGCTTCTCGACCTGCGATCATATACACACTCTGGAACAAATCATAGAGAAATATAAAGAATTTAACCAACCTATCTACATAGCGTTTGTTGACTATTCAAAGGCATTTGATAGCATATCTCACAACTCAATATGGAGAGCACTAAGATATTGCAATATAAACGAAACATACATAGACCTACTTAAGGCCATATACTCAAATAGCAAAAGTAGAATACGGCTCGAACACAGAGGTGAAGAAATTAAAATCGGAAGAGGCGTGAAACAGGGAGATCCCTTATCACCTAAATTATTCATAGCAGTGCTTGAAGCAATATTTCAAAATCTAAATTGGAAGAACAGGGGTATACAGGTGATGGACAAACATCTCAGTCACTTAAGATTCGCAGACGATATTGTATTATTTGCTGAAACAGCGCAGAATTTAGAACAAATGTTACAAGAACTCGACTTAGAGAGCAACAAAATAGGGCTGGAGATGAATGCTACCAAAACCAAGATCATAACTAACAACATTCAAAGCATAGTAACAGTAAATGGAAAACTCATTGAGTATGTAGAAAATTATATATACCTTGGAAAACAAGTATCACTAAACAAAAATAGTAATGAAGAGGAAGTAAATCGTAGAGTCAACATTGCCTGGAAAAAGTACTGGTCTCAAAAAGAAATTGTAAAAGGAAATTACCCCCTAAATCTAAAGAAAATAATAATGGACACCTGTATACTACCTAGCCTTACCTATGGATGTCAAACCTGGGTCTACACAAACAAAATAAAAAATAAGATAAATGTCACACAACATGCCATGGAACGAAGTATTTTAAGACTAAGGAAGATACAGAAGATAAGAAACACAGAAATAAGAGAAAAAACTAAACTAACAGATGCTCTCAAACACTGTCTTAAAATGAAGTGGCTTTGGGCGGGACATGTTGCTAGATATAGAGACGCTAGGTGGACAATTCTAAGCACAAACTGGAAAGGCCCAGTTGGAAAGAGGAAGGTAGGACGCCCAAAACAGCGATGGGAGGATGACATCCAAACCACGGCAGGGAAGAACTGGAGAACTTTAGCCACAGAAAAGAAGAAATGGACAAAATTGGAGGAGGCCTATACCCTGAAAGGGACCGTATCAAAAGAACAAATAAACTAACTACACTAACACTAGGAATAAGTAATTATAAACTAACAAAATTAATAAATTCAAATCTCTCATAATGTAACTTAGATATGGAATAAAAAGGCTTTATTATTATTATTATTATTATTAAATGTCATGCTTGTAATAATAAAATGCAATGACAGACTTGAGTGTTGAATCGTAGCGGTAATACGAATGAAACTTAATTAGTCGAGTATTAAAGTGACACGAACAACCGTTATGTAACTACCCATTTGTATTCGATGTTGTAGCGCTTTTATTTCGAAGAGTCGATTAATATTAATTTTAACAGTAATACGTTGGGGCGGAAATTTCTTCCAATGGCAGCTGCGTACCGCAGCGTTAGTAGGCCTCCCACAAGGTGGACCGACGATCTGGTAAAGGTCGCGGGAAGCCGCTGGATGCGGACAGCGTAGGACTGATCGAGTTGGAGATCCTTGGGAGCGGCCTTTGTCTAACAGTGGGCGTCTATTGGCTGATATAATGATGATGATGAAATCAAAATATTTATTCGTTTTTAAAGCCTCGTTATCGGGATCTTCGTTTCGCATGTTACAGTTAGTTCAATCAGCACAAGCTTTTGTACCCGAGAAGAAAGCAAGTCCGGCCTATTTATTCACAGAAACTGTTTACATCAATAATAGTATAACTTGAAATTTGTTTTAGTTTAAAACAAAGGGTTTTACCAGCTGCCTTGGTAAGTTTTGAACAAAACTTGTTTCAAAGGAGCTAGTCCCACGATTCAGCAGGGAGAAGTTCAATTGTACAGTACCTACCTAACCAACTTATGGTGTATATAAATAATAATACCAGCTCAACTCCCGCTACTGCGGCCGTTAAGTTTTTTTTAAAACAAATATGGCCTATGTCACTCAGGAATAATTAGCCAATGATAAATACAGGGTTCATGCAATGAAACTGGACAACTCTGGAAGAATTCTGTATTCCGCTGGCTTTAAAGTGGCGCACTCTACTACACGATTGTTCGCCTGCGCTGCTAAAAAATCTATCTCAAATGACTTCCCTTATCGGTGTAATGTAGTGCATTGGGAAAAAGCTTCCGAAAAGACGTGCTACGCATGCTGAGACGCGCCTGTAACAGCTAGCCACATATTGGTGGGATGCAGGGTGCTCCTGGAGGCGGGCCATTATTCGCTTCGTCACGTTATGGTCTTAGTAGTTTAAGTTAACAAGAAGTTTTAAAATCGGTTTAGTGGTTTTTGAGCGTATTCGTTAGAAGCATACAAATATTCCTCTTTATCGTATTGAAATTGGTAGTGCTTCAAAAATTACCACTGAAGCCCACCTACAGGTCCCGGTTTTGTCCCCACGCGAGTACTTGTACTAGGCTTGGTTGGCCACCGCCTTATTAAAGTTTGTAGCCATAATAATAATGCTCACAGCATTAAGATAACCAATCCTTCTTTGGTTGAGGGATCCTTATCCTGGTGAAGCTCGATTCCATTTTTGACCTTATCGTCACAGCATCAGATAAATGAAGGCCATTAAGCTTCCCTGTCAAGAATAAATATACCTTTTTATTTTTGACGGGGAGGTCAAATGCATTTAAGCATCGTCCCCACGGGGTGGTGCCAACCGCAGGGGATATGTGGGACTCGAGGTAAAGGCATTCCCACCATACCCACTAAACATCCCTCCTCCCTCCCGGGCCTGACCTGCAGTGCGCTATTACGGGACGGCTCGGGATCTGCGCACGTGAGCGCAACCACACCGAGACCGTCCCAACGCTGCCCGTCTAGACACTCCTTGCACCAATTGGTGGCCAGCAGCCTCACACCGACGGCTGCTCGACCTGGCGCGTCTTCCTGACGAGGACACCGGGAGCAGCCATCGGACCGCACACGGGGACTTCGGGCGCGGTCGTGGCCCTGAAAAGGGCCGTCCAGAATTTGCCGTGGTGGGAAAACAAAAACAACTCGACGATAGCATGTGAATTCGAATGCCAAGGGGACACACTTGACATCAAAAGCCACACACCCGCCGAGAAAGTTTTCCCAACCACGTTACCAGGGTCCGCCACGAGGAGGCTTCCGAACGTGCACCCCAAGAATAAATATACCTAAAAAATTATAAGAAAAATATTTTGTAACTTATCTCGTTCATTAATATTATGGTAACAAATGTCAAATCTACATACTACCTACTACTACTACGTAAGTACCTACTCTGAAAATTAATTAACCTTTGAAACAATGTTAAGTAATTGCTATATCTCTAGGCATGAGCTTCTAATTTGGTTCACAGAGTATTCTTTAGAAAGAAAGTTTGTTTCATGAGGTGTAGTCATTACTTGCACAGCTGCTGAAAAATTAATTAAGGTTCGATTTCGAATAATTCCATATATAAATACCGTATACGCAATTTATTAGCTCAGAAAAAGTTTAGAGGAATAGACAAGAATATGGTAACAGAACAGAACTTAATCAAAGAAAGAACTGAACTTGAGAATCGTTTGTCACTTTCTATAAAGCACAAATTGATAGAGACGTACGATGGTCAAGTCGGCGTTGATTTTTGAGTCTCATTCAAAATAACACGTGCCTTATGTTCATATTGCAGAATGAGTCTTAAGAATCGACGCCTTTATCTATTTTTGCTTGAAGTGACAAGCAATTCTCAAGCCATGATTGATTTCTGAGTGTCAATCTGTAATACGGGCCTTAGTGTAAAAATGTATAATAATAATGAAGTAATTTTAGACACAAAACGCCCCGTTGGGTCGAAGTGCACCGTGAGGAAACTCACGGACCCATAAGATAATGGTGTACCTACCTACAAAGATGTCCTGGTTGTTGGCTATTGTTACTTTCTCGTATACGTAGCATACGGAGTCTTGTAATCGTCTAAAAATTCTACCTCAAGATTTTGACGGATTTACACGTTTTGGACCTTCCTGAGTCTAAAAATACTGATTTTTAAATTATGTCTGTGTGTGTGTGTGTCTGTGCGTTAGCCGTTTGCACGATAACTCGAGTATGCTTTACCTTATTGCAATCAAAATTAATATGCATGTATGCCATCAAAATATAAGGCCGTATCATAACGGCGTGTCAAGATCGCGTATCATGATACGCGTATCATCACCCGTCCACATATGCGATCATGATACGTGTAGGCGATACGGATAAGCTGATCGGATCGGGCAAATAAATACGTAATTATCTGGACCCGGCTTTAAACGAGCTTTTTCTTTGAGACCTTTATATTAATGCAGCTTTGACTTCAAAATAACGGGGAACAAACAAAAGGTTAACAAGCTCCTCTTTGATCCCTGCGAGAGCTGGAAGGGGAGTATGTAATACAATTTTCATACTTTTACTTACCTTTACCTGCAATTATTATGTTATCAAGCTTCACATTGTTCACTGGAATAAGTTAAATATACACAACAATACGGCCAATAATTTTGTATACAAAATATAATGCACATTGATGTTACATGGAATATGAGATCAGTATTATATCCCTTATCGAGTATAATACAATTATGTTTCCTCTAACTGATGTTGTCATTGAAACACAATCTAAGGCCCTTATGAAGACCATAATTATTAACAACAACATCAGAAACAGAAACAATACATATGTATATCAATAATAACACCAGAGGCGCAATCCATGAAAAATAGACAACGAACAAAATTAAATCCAAAATGAATCATTCGTTTGGGGCTCCGATGCCACAGAAAGACAGACGACAAAATAATACCTCTCTTTTAGAGTTGGAGGTTATGAATAATAAATGCTTAATACCAATAAAAGAAAACGTGAATAATCTCAATATTTTGAATCAACAAACGGACTAACATCGTGGCTGTTGTCTTCAAAAGGTTGATTGGAAAAGTTCGCTCTCCCTATAAAGAGTGTTTATTTTTGGGCTCATTTTGTTTCCGCCATACTAGATCCCTTTTTAGGAGGTTATATGAGATTTTCCCAATACACACCAAAATATACAAAGGCAAGAAAATATTATATTTTTATTACGTTCATCTTCAAAACCCAGAATGCTGAGATGATTATTTTAATTGATCGACTAGATATATAATATATCTGGTTCGCAATTACTATTTGGAATCTCCTACATAAATTTCACTATATTCATCTGACATTAATATGTATTACAATTCGTTTATATTGTTATAATTATATGTATGTATATATTTATTATATTTTATTGTCTATGTATGTTAAAAACCTTTGTATATTAATAGGTAAAGCTCCTGTCTCAGGTGTCTATAATTTTAGCGGGAATTATATTAACATTGGGGGGTTATGGTTTATAACGTGTTTTGATTATATTCCAAAGTTTAGGGTTAAATAAATTATTTTGATTAGTTACTTTTTGCATAATTTTAAAATGTATAACTAAGTGTTACTGCCCGTTACGTTTGAGTCCCGAGGTCTCTAGGCCTAGTGGTAAACCATACAACGTTATTTGGCTAAGCTTTCTATCGACCTAATGTCAATTTTCGACTAGGCACTAATCATACACTTGACACGAGGGTCGCCATGGAGCTTTCTCATTAATACGTTAACCGTCGCAATCGATTGGACACTTGGCTAGGCCCTCTGCCCTTTCTTAAATTATCTGGAAGAGTCACTTAGCGATAATAAATTTCGTTTTGTACAATCAAATTGTGAGCTTATCAAGTCTGTAATATATATTTTTAATTGCTCGACGTACATAAACTCATTTTCAGTACCTATTTTAAATATTGTATTATTTGTTTAAACAGAAAAATAAAAACACAAAATTCTTCTTATTATCGACTAACTTTAGCTAGTTTGAAAGGTATCGCGTTTTCTTTAGCTAGTTTGAAAGGTATCATGTTTTCTTTAAGTGACCTCGCAAAGTATTATCGCGTCCCGAAATATTTTAGACAAGGAAAGGATATTACGTTGCGTTTCAAAAATGAAAACACGTCTTTACAATCTTTGTCAAATGCACCACGCAAAATAATTCAATGAAATTATATTGTCGTAATTATGCGGCGTGCTTGTGCATTGATTTCTCAGATCATAATATGTGATCAAAGGTGGACGAAGAAGTTGGATTGCAGATCTAAGTACTTATGAATTAATCCTCCACAGGTTCCCGAGAAAAATCTTTACTTACAAACTTACAGACAGACAATTTAAGTAATTCTACAAGGAATCACAAAAACACTTTTGAGGTACTTCAATACCTCAAAAGTTTTTTGTGATAAAAATATTAGGAAAAAGTTAACGAAAATATTCCGCAGGAGCTTATAAAGAAGGTAATTCCCGACACCCCCGGGCAATATTTTATCGAGTCAGCAAAACGAACCAATTAAGGAAATCGGCCCTTTTCGAGTTATGAATTCCCAAAATCGAATTTTCATATCCCATTTCTAGATTAATTGCAAACGTCACAGTAAAAGTGCAAAATAGAGTGTCGACTTTTTCTAAAATGAATAATTCGGATATGAACCAGGCAAGCTTAAACTGACCGATGTCCTTTGTCGAAAATTTATGTTCGAGTTCGTCAGTTAAACGTGATATTATGAAATTAACTATAATTATATAGCTGTTTAGTAAATAAAAACCGTAGGTAATTTAATTATTATAATCTCCCAGAAAGATCCACTAGGCTTGATATTAAAAAAAAATTGTACCTATCAATGACACATACCTATAACCATAATCTAAAACGTCAGCAATTATAAATAAAAAAAAACGTCAGTAATTATAAATAATAATTAAAACACGTAGGAGACAAAGGTACCTTTGTCTTCAGTCACAGTCAATATTACTTTTAAAAATGTTATTAAAAATATAAAATGCTCAGTTTTATTTTCTCGTATACGTAGTATAGAGGAAGTCTTGTAATCGTCGAAAAATTCGACCTCGAGATCCGTCAAAGGATTTACATCTTTAGGACCTGCGTGAGGCCAAAAATACCATTTTTGGAATTGTCTCTGTGTATGTCTGTGTTTTAGTACGATAACTCGAGTATGCTTTAACTTACTGCAACCAAATTTAACATGCATATCGATGGGTCCTATGTATATGGGCCAAACTAGCAATTTGGCCATTTTTACTTTTTTATGGTATCCGCATCATATCGATATAATTAATTATGTGAGCTATTAAAAAAAAAGATTTCTGCATAGAAACACGATTTTTATTACAGTATAATGGCCTATGTAACATGAATTTAAACGTACAAGGTCCTAAGAGTAGCTAGAGACTTTTACGCGGGGAGTTGCCACGCTTTTGCGTGATTAAACGCCGCGTAAAAGTCTCTAAAGTTTATAGTTTGGACAAATCAGTAACTAGTAAGTAGTAAGAATAAATAAAAAAACCGGACAAGTGCGAGTCGGACTCGCCCACCGAGGGTTCCGTACACATTAGTATTTTTTTTTGCGGCAGAAACGGTCGGATCTTTTTTTTGCGTTAACTTGGAAGTTTGATTTTTTCATAGCTTCAAGGGACTGTAGACTTGAGTAATATACTCAGTTTTAATTTGAACACGATACCTCTACGTACTACCGAGATAAAGGCAAACATCAATGATTGATTACGTACTTTAAATTAAGACTATATTTTTTTATGATTTAAATACAAATATATAGTTTTCAGAGTTTTACCTGTGGTATAAGACGATATTACTTGCCAGAAGATCTAGGTCAACGGGAAGTACCCTATGAATTTTAATTCCCTTGAGCGAAATATGCGTTTTTTGCGGCATAAACGGCTGTATTATTTTTGCGTCAACTAAAAAGTTTGATTTTTTCATAGCTTCAAGGGACCGTAGACCTGAGCATATGGTTTTAATTTCAACTCGATACCTCCACTCGTTCCCGAGATAAATGGTCTTGACACACAGTCAAACAAAGACGAAACTAGTGGTATGCAAGACGATGTTTTTAAACACCATGCGTTGTGGGCCAAAGATTATAAGAACTGCAATGAGTAAATTTTCTGATACAATTAGGCTTACTTTAGTTAATAACAGATGTCGACATGATCACCATAAAACATCTATTGATGCAGAAATGATCAAAAATGTGTTGAACTGGACCACGTCAAGACTTTTGAACCGGTTGATTCACATTATTGTCGCAAAAACAGTTCCTAATAAGCTTTATTTAGATATTTCTTTAAGTTTTAACCGAATATGAAAAAATCTTTAATCAGCCAGTACGAACAAGAAGGCAAATTGCCGATAGGCCTACAGATATTCATCTGCAACTGTTACAATCAGCTGTTATCAACACAATCTTCCAAGAAGGAAAACTTGCTTGATGTAATGTCGAAAAAATATTATCCCACCTGCATACCACAGTTATTATGAAAATTTACTAGCATCTAATTAATGAAGACTTATTAAGAATTACTATTAATATTGATTTTGGTAATTTTATTACTTGATTAAACTACAGAGATTTTTTTATTATTTTGCTTACACCAGATAGGTTTTGAATTTTGTTATTTTTTGTAATTTTATTAAGACAATAATAATGTAAAGTACATTATTAGTTAATTTATTTTGTTAATCAAACTAAGATCTTCAGTAACAGTTTCCATCTTACTTTTTTTGTTATTTTTTATCATGAAAATACCAAAAAGACGGAATACGGGTCCATAAGTGTAGTTTTAAGGCTAATTCAATTTTTATTTCAATAAATGAATAAAACTATTGCGAGTTTTTTTATTATTCAAATGATCTAACTGACAACTCAGTCCGTAGGTTAGCAGATTGTAAAAGGTATAAGTGCCAATGTGACATAAATAACTAAAATTAAACATCTAAATGGCTTATAATATTCTAATTAATGAATTATCAACTATTGCAATTGTTACTTGATTTTATGGGTAAAAAATATATACTTTATGCTAATTAGCGTAATACGCGTATAATGGCCAATATGACACATTGGCCCTTTTAGGCTGTTTTTAAAGAAAAATGATTTTAACAAAAACTAACATAGAAGGGCCAATGTGACGTAAAAAAAACCCCGGTATATGTATGTATAAAATACTATAGTATAAATGAGGAGGATAATTGTCTTAGCAAACAAGCAAAAAATCGAAAACTTCGGTTTTATCAATCTGAAGTTATAGTAAATTTAAACTTTGGAAGCCTCTCCTGTAAAATTGTAATTTTGCATTTTGGCCCATATACATAGGACCCATCGATATATGACATCAAAATATAAGGTTTCTATCAACTTTTGAGTCGTCGATCACGAAAGTTAAGCAACCAAGTGCGCGGTCGGTACTCGGATGGGTGACCATAATTTAATCTCTGACATCAAAATATAAGATTTCTATTAACTTTTGAGTCATTTCCGGTATACGAGAAACTCAAGGGGAGACCACTCCCGATTTTTTATATTTTGAATAAGATTTTTGGTGGACGCCGATTTTTGGTGGACGCCCCCTCCAGCTACTGAGTCAGCCAAGTTCCAGGAATCGCACAGTCAAAAAATATTTAGTGTTTTTCAAATCGGTGGGTATGAGATACCCGACCTCATTCACGCCGGGTTATCAACACACGACCATGTTATTCGAAAGAAGAGGAGGAGGTCAATCAAATGATGCCGCGGTCACTTCTTGTTTGTTACCATGAAAGTTATTCTACTACGTGCACGGTCGGTGCAAGTTTACTTGTTCAGTTTACAAAGTTTGTTCTGGAATAATTTTATTTTAGCGTTTACAAACGCGTAAATATTAATACTAGAAAATGCACTGAAAAAAAAAGTTTGTTCTTTTCGACAGCAACATTTGGAGTAAACGTTGTCACTTGTTTTTGGCACTGACCTCAAAAAAACACGGCTAGCATTAAAATTTTCTCATACATACATTTTTTGTGTGTGAAGTCGACCAACCCGCACTTGGCCAGCGTGGTTGACTAAGGCCTAATCCCCCTTAATGTGGGGTACGTGGGGACATCATATGAGCAAAAATACAAAAATAAAAAATGTATCATTATCATCAATAATGATACATTTTTTATTTAAAAATTATCATCAACAGATGATACATTTTTTATTTTTGTATTTTCAGCTTGGAAGGCGATATATCTACAGTTCTTAACAATGTAAAATTTTTAACAAATATCTTTTTTTCAAATCTGTCCAGGCGTTTTCGAGTAATCGGTGAACATACCAATAAAAAAGATTGGTACGGATTGAGAACAGCCTCCTTTTTGAAGTTGGTTAAAAAATATTAGCTTACTCATATTTAGTTTAAAAAATATGCCTTAAAATATTTTATTTTAGTGGAACTCTGTGGTCTATAGGTTACACCGTTGTCGCATTTTTTTATACCTAGGAACACTTGTTTCCTACGCCTATTACATAGAAAAGAAATTAACTTTGAGCAATTCATTCCTCAAATAAATACCAATAAGATAGCTCAAAGCATTTTATTATTTACTTATTTTTTTATTATTTACATAATTTTTCTTAGTAAACGTTTGTGATGTTACAAAGCACTCCTTCGGAAAACGATAAAAATACTGATATTTTTTGTAAATAAATTACGTCTACACACATATATTTCAATTTTTTTCCTATAAGGCGGTTAAGTTGTTCAAAGGGCTTCTTTATGCCAATTAACATAAAACATTCCTAAACAAAAATACCTGTGATATGTTTTTAAATATATCAACAAACAACCAGAGATGCCCGAAGCGTTAGCGTTCTAGTTGCCGCGGTAAAAGGAAAGATTGAACACTCTTTCTTCAATCTTTCCTTTTTCTCTTTTCTATTTTACACCAAACAAAAGGTTGGCCGTCTCTTAAAACTATAAAGCAATCAGCATTCGGAAGCGGCGACCCAAATATGTCTTTTATGTAGATAAGTGCCCAACAGGCTAAACCCTAAAAAATATGAACTGGACTGACGAAAAGCTTACCCGTTTCTACAATAAAAAGTACGTGAAGTGGTTATAGAACGTCATTGTTGACTGGTACTATGAAAAATTGCCCCTATAAAACCCTTTAAGGTTCAGCTGACTTAAGGTGACGCTTAGTAGGACAGATGACCGCTTTTATATTGCTAAGGTAGCATTTTCAATGTAATGTCTTTTTTAACTGTTTCTTAAGAGTTGAAACGTCGCCGTCGATTTCGGCATTCATTCGAATGGTCTAATGATGGGTTTCAATAACACTATCGACGGGTTTCTTGGTTACGGTAGAATTATTTATTATGTATTTTATTTATTTTATCTTTGGGAAGACCAACAGCTTATAAACTAAAAAGAGCATATTAGTAACAACTGAGGACAATTAGCGGTCCCCACTAGTAAAACTAGGATAACTTATGTTAAAAATTAGATAGGTAGAAACAGTACGGAATATTACAATAATGCACAAAAATGTGAGTTGCGAATAGATACATTGGGTACAATACAAAACGTTACAATTTAAGAATAATGATTTCATGCTATTCTGTAACACTTATGTTCGTATTGTAGAAGAAGTTTCAAGAATGAACGCCGACTTGAGCGTCCTAAGTCTCTATCACTTTGTGAGTGATAGAAAGTGACAAACGATACTCAAGACATGTTTGACTTCTGAGTGTCATTCTGTAATACGGGCCTTAGTTTCTATCTCAGCCAAAAAATTGCCTGCTTAGTGCATTCCTCGCCGCCCCCAGACTCGTGTTAAACAGATCCAAGTCGTGATCCATGCACAAACGGTTGAAAGTGCTACACGCTCGCCACATATAAATATTCTGCCGGTAGTTTGTATTAACTTTTGGTAGAATTATGATTAATTTTGTATAGGATATCTGTCAAAATCTTATGCTAAGTAAAAGTGAAGATAGATAAGCTCACTAAGCTATTGAAACTCAGCATAAGAGAAACATCTTTTTACTTTCTCGTTTACGTAGTATCGAGGAAGTCTTGTAACCGTCAAAAAATTCGATTTCTATCAACTTTTGAGTCGTCGATCACGAAAGTTAAGCAACCAAGTGCGCGGTCGGTACTCGGATGGGTGACCAAAATTTAACATGCATGTATGACATCAAAATGTAAGGTTTCTATCAACTTTTGAGTCGTTTCCGGTATACGAGAAAGTCAATGGGAGACCACTCCCGATTTTTAGCCTTTAACCGAAAAAAAAAACAGATTATCAATTCGACATGTATGTATAAAATTGAAAGAATTGCTCAGTTTTTGTAGGTTTGAATTAAGCTATCGCTTTTGACAAATGATGCGATAAAAATAATATAATATGTTCCCACACACACCAATTACTTAGCCCAAAGTAAGTGTCATTAAGAAATTGTGATAAGGATACAAGATAATGGATATTTTTAATATACATAATTATTTTAGATATTTTTATAATTAAACTTAAATAAATATAGAACCATGACTCGTCAACAAACATTCGTGTTCATCATACAAATATTTGCAGCTACCAGGACTCGAACCCGGACCGTTTGATGTGTAGTTAGCTATACTGACCACTCCCCCACGACGGCATCCAAAATCAGTAGACAGATACAAATTCCGCAGGGTTTGTTTTAAGTCCGCGTGACTATCTGCTAACCTCCTTTAACTGGCTTCAAAAAAGGAGGAGGTGCTCAATTCGTATTGATCTTTGTTTTTAAAATATGAAACTGATTCAACTTCCTTCATCATCATCATCCTTTCAGCAGAGAGATGCTCATTGTTGGACAATATAGGGCTCCCCCAAGGATCTCCCAATGTTCTCAGAATTTTTTACAGAACCATGGGCGTCATGCTTAATTGAAAAATATAAATGGTCACGTTGTTTAAGCCATGCACTGCCTCAAATTCGTGTCAAGTTGCCACGAAAACGTATTTTTTGACGACGGTCTTTCGAAAATCAAGGTCCTGACCTCCCATAAAATACTAAGTTACATATGCAACTGAAATCACGCAATGTGAAGTATCATAACAGAAATAATTTCGGGAACAATTCTAACCATTCGGTGCTCACTACACTATCAACGTTAGTGCGCCTAGAGCGCTTCAAACCCTTGTATTATGTAAATGGGGTGAATTAAATGTACTAAATCCATAGAAGTCTGCCACAGATTTATGCTTCACAAACAAACAGTTTGTATTTCGGGAAGCTAGGCTATGTTTCTATTGGCGCAAAATGTAATTAAACATTTTGTTTCCGCCAATCAAAACTGAGGTTAGTTTTATTTGATCGTTTGATCATACAGAATCTAATGATTTTGATTAAATTTAAATGATTTTAAAATACAGAAATTTTCACAATTATTAAGAAACTCGTGATCATTTTCTATTGTTTATTCTTCTTCTTCTTTGAGTGGCTAACCTGATACTGATTAGCTTAGTTTTGGAGTGCAATGTTCCGAGATCTCTCCGTGGTGCACCCTGGGCAACGTCTGGTGCCCGACAGACGATTGATGTTGAAACGCGGAAGGGGCCTATTCAGGGGCCAGCAGATGTAGACTGGCTGAACGATAGGCTGGTGGGCCGCCTAAAGCGGAATTGAAAGGTTAGTCGCTCCTGACACGCCTCTACTCTCAGAGGTGGCGGATGGATGCGACCTCTGGTTTGGTTGTCCGTGGTGATGTCGAAAGGGTCAACGCTGTCCTGTCGAAGCTACCGCTTGATGCTAACATGTTACATCCAGACCCCTTAAGCCTCCCTCATTGGGAACCGGTGTTCCAACAATAACAACTATCACCCTATTTTTATACTGTTTACATTTGTAGAAATCATGTACTTTAAGTATGAATAAACAATTTATTTATGTTGCTGCGGCCTTAAGTAGGGGGATACGGCTTAGACACGTGGATTAAAATACGCGGAGTTCCTTCCAAGCCACTGCACCACTGTGTGAACCAGTGAAACGGCCCATTTCAGGCCAGCGGACCTTTAGGCTCGGTGGGGGCCGGTCTCTAAGACCGGCGGTCTGCTGTTTGGTACTTGTTTATGCCAGACATAGGACGCGATTGGTCCCGAAATCCGGTTGGGCCCAAAAGGGCGGTTACAGAGTGCTTCATGGCGACAAGTGAAAGTTTTGCGATCCCAGGTCGCCGTCGTAGTCTGCCTTGGAAGGATACCCGAAGAGAATGGTTAATGGGTAGAGGGAAGAACGCGTCTACCACTGAGTTTCAAGCACTCCTGTAGTTGCATCATTACTGCAGGGATGATGGGTGAATGCATTAGGCCTCTCCAAAAAAAAAAGGTTAGCTTGTGTTAGAGTCTTACCAATTGCCACTTTTGCCCTCTGAAGTGACAACTTTACGACTGCTATCTGTTGACAGCAGCCAGAACCACCAGTTTAACGTACCTTCCGAAGCACGGAGAAAATTTGTTTTTTTAGCACCCACCGCATACCCGGTAGCCTTTTTTTTGACGGGGAGGTCAAATGCATTTACCCATCGTCCCTGCGGGGTGGTGCCAACCACAGGGAGTGGGACTCAAGATTTTTTTTTATGTTACGAGATGGCAAACAAGTTTGCAGCCCACCTGATGTTAAGTGGTCACCGCCGCCTATAAACACTAGCAATATTAAGTGTAAATCACTTAACACTGCAAGTGCGTTTGCCATCCTGGGGACTAAGATGATATGCCCTCCATGCCCAGGAATTACACTGGCTACCTTTCCCTTCAATCCGAAACACAGCGAACTGCTTCACGGCAGAAATAAGAAAGGCGGTGGTACCTACCCAGACGACCCTTCAGACCAGACCCAGGTAAACGCATTCCCTCCATACCCACTAAACATCCTCCCCGGCCTGACCTTCAGTGCGCTATTATGGGACGCTCGGGATCTGCGCACAACTACACCGAGATCGTCCCAACGCTGACCGTCTAGGCACTCCTTGCACAAATTGGTAGCCAGCAGCCATTCCTCCACCGACGGCTGCTTGACCTGGCGCGTACTAGCCGTCGTGGGAAAACAAAAACAACTTGACGATAGCATCTGACTTCGAATGCCAAGGGGACACACTTGACAACAAAAGTCACATAGTATTCAAAAACTGTAACAAAACGTCACAAGTCTTGTCCCGTCGGGCAAGTTTGCCCACCACGTTACCAGGGTCCGCCACGAGGAGGCTTCCGGACGTAGACCCCAAATACCCGGTAGACTAACTTTTATGATTGTGTCGCTGAACGAACGACCGCGGCGCCATCGACCTTCTCATTTATTATTATCTTAACTTGTAATTGGTATATCTGTTACGGCCAGAAGCCGTTTTTCTAATTTTTAACCGACTTCCCAACAGGAGGAGGTTCTGTATTCGTCTGTATGTATTTTTTTTTTTTTTATGTATGTTCACCGATATCTCCGTCATTTCTGGACCGATTTTCAAAATTCTTTTACTATTCGATAGTGTTTACTCCTGAGGTGGTCCCATTGTCACCAAGTCAGGATCTGATGATAGGAAGCCAGGGAAATCGAGGGCAACCCTCAAATTTTATAGGCATGTTCATGTTCAACGTTTTTCATATTTTTTCTAAAGGTATACTAGCATTTGCGTCTGGTAGTCACCATCTCATGTTCATGAGCTGATGATGGAAGGTTAATATATGTTCACCGATATCTCTGTCATTTGTGGACCGATTTTCAAAATTCTTTTTTTATTCGATAGTGTATACTCCTGAGGTGGTCCCAGTCTCACCAAGTCAGGATCTGATGATGCAAAGCTAGGAAAATCGAGGGCAACCTTCGAAAAACAACGGAAAGGGAGGGTTATTCATATTTTTTATAAAGCAATTCTAGTATGATTACGTGTGGTAGTCATCTCATGTTGATGAGCTGGTGATGGATGGTAAAACTCCTTAATCTTTAGGAGTTGGTTATTGATTATTTAAATATTAAAGGTACTTAAAGACCGATAGTTGTGTTCTTTCGGGTAATTTAGGTGAGCTGATGATGAAACAAAAAACTCCTTAATGGTTAGGAGTTGGATGATAATTCTTTAAATATTAAAGGTACCCAAAGAGCGATAGTTGTATTCTTTCAAGTTATTCAGGTGAGCTGATCATGAAAGGAAAAACTCCTTAACGGTTAGGAGTTGGATGATAATTCTTTAAAGATAGTAGGCACGTAAAGACCGTTAGTTCTATTTTTACAAGTTAATCAGGTGAGCCGATGATGGAAGGAATAACTCTTTAACTGTTCTCTTAGATTTGCGCGAGCACTACACATTATAAATAAAACAACTTTTACGGATTTAACTCGCGTGTGTTGTGTGTTACATCACACACGCGAGTTAAATCCGTAAAAGTTGTTTTATTTATAACTCCTTAACTGTTAGGAGTTGGTTGATGATTACTTAAATATAAAAGGTAGGAAAAGACCTAAAAGACCGAAAGTTGTATTTTTTCAGCTTGTTAGGTGAGCTGATAGAAGGCAAAGCACCGTAATAGTTAGTATTTGGATGTTAAACTTGTACAAAACTGTCACATTTTCTCACACATAAAACCACCTCTGGCAGTATGGACCATGCAGTGCCTCCAAATAGTGAGAAGTTGCCAGCCTGTCGCCTACATAAAAGGGGCACAAAACCCAAAAATCACTTCTAATGTTAAGTGATTTATGGTTAATATTGCAAGTGTCTATAAGCGACGGAACCACTTAACACCGAGTGGGCCGCAAGTTTGTTGGCCATCTCGTAATATATATAAAAAAACAACAATTACTCCACATAAAACACTAAAAATAGAAAAATAAACAACTTTTAAAAAAAAAGTGCAACCGACTTCAAAAAGTATAAAAATAACATATTATTAAAATGTGTGCTAGGTACCTGCTGTACTGTTTGAAGTCGGTGCCAAGCCAACTAGGTATTCTATAGGTCCGCCTGCCACATCACATTCATTGATCACACCATCCCGCGATTGCGACCGACCGAACGTGCCAGCTTAGGTGATGAGGGGCTCGTGGTGCTGAACGATTGGCATGGCTTGGCACCGGGTTCAAACAGTACAGCAGGTACCTAGCACACATTTTAATAATATGTTATTTTTATACTTTTTGAAGTCGGTTGCACTTTTTTTTTTAAAAGTTGTTTATTTTTCTATTTTTAGTGTTTTATGTGGAGTAATTGTTGTTTTTTTTATATATTACTTTTCATTATGATAGCAAACTCTTTGATGGCAGCATAGGGCCTCACCTAAAACGTAACCAACCTCCGAGCTACCTTTGATGTCTTCCATGATTCTGAAAAAAATTCGTTCGCTCTGCATGTGCTAAAAACTGGTGACGCGACGTATGCTTGAGAATAAGAAAACATTGTAAAAATCTGGAGTGCAACATTCAACTACGCGGCCGGTGAGTTGTATAATTTAATTTATTCTGGGGACAAGCTTGTCATCATCAATAATACATACAGTCCACTACAAAACAAAAATTAAACCTGAACCTATAGCCGCCAAAGTGCACATCCCCGGACAGACTCTTAAAATATAGAGAAGCTGTAGGCGATTACAATATCTAATAATTATCTTTACTAAATTGTAAGATTTGGAAGTTTGTTGAGCTGTTTCTTCTCAACCAGCAAAAAATTATTCATGAAAATTATTGTTTCGTTCGAAGCGGTGGCTAAGATTTTTGACGATTTAAAAGTACTTAGCAAAGTTCATCTAAATAAAGAGCTTATTGATTTCATTATTATTTAAAAATATTTGATGATGCGCACTAATAAATTATAAAGCAACGCGTAACTATGTAAATGTTACATATATTATATAAACCTTTAATTTAATCTCTAGCTCTAGTCTTGACGAGATACTTTTGGTAATTTTAGCGAGAGTTTCTGCATGTAATGTGTTATATCCCGAGTTGCTAGACCTCGTGGACTCTTAGCAAGGCTACAATAAATAAGTGTCTCTTATTATTTGTATTTAGTGTTCTTTCGTTTTCATTGTTAAATTAGTGTCTGTGAAAATTATACAGTGACGCGTAACTATGCATATATTAAATAATTATCAATACTTTGATTTAAACTTCGCCAAGTAGAACGTGAAGCAAACACTGACATACCATTCTTTACTGGAACCATTTCGCCGAATTTTCAGGCCCCTATTTGAGAACCTTTGGATTAGACCAGAACGCAGAAATTTTGGTCATCCAGTAAGCTATAATCACATATTTCAAATCCAAAATTTCAAGTCTGTAGGTCATTTAGTTCCGAAGTTAAGCGAAAGCAAAGTTTCGCATTTCTGACACTCACTCACTCATGATCATCAGAATAGAATTAGTACTTCCCATAGACTCAGAGAGCTGAAATTTGGTACAGAGTTAGGGTTTAATGGCCACATAAAGGGGAAACTAAAAAAAACTAGGATAATCGAAGATCTAGAGTACCTGGTGACCCTGCTTAGAAAACACAAGAGCCCAACCAAACTATTAGAGATCGACATACCGCCTTTACAAAAAATATTGAATGACCCAGGATTTTAGGAAGAAAGGAACACGTGTGCTAGCACTGAAATCCATTCCTTAATTGTACGACAAAGGAACGAGCTGTTAAATCGAACCTGAGCGCGTAGTCTATAAAATTAAGAGAGATGTATTTTTTTTTAATACAACGAGATGGCAAACAAGCTTGTGGCTCACCTGGTGTCAAATGGCTATCGTCGCCTGTAGACACTTGCAATATCAATGGTAAATCCCTTAACACTGTAAGTGTGTTGCCATCCTGGGAACTACGATGATATGCCTTCCATGCCCAGTAATTAGGTACACTGGCTACCTTTCCCTTCAATCCGAAACACAGCCAACTGCTTCACGGCAGAAATAAGAAAGGTGGTGGTACCTACCGAGACGACCTTACATACGGATCTAGCACCTAGTAAATCTATCTATCTAGCCGCTACGCTCAGTTGAAGATTTCAGGTGTGCACTTCTACTTTTGGACTTAGCTTGAGATTAGGTAAGAAAACCAAGCTTTCTCCGTGATTGAAAAAAAAATTACGACAGAACCAAGAAATCGAAGTTCTTTTGAAAAAAAACTAAACAGGCCAACGATCTTCACAAACGACGAACTAAGAATTTCTGGGAAGCGCAGAAGCTAAAATGTCCCAAACACTTCCAGTCAACGTCGTCCGTCTATTCGTTGTAAATATTTACCCGATGTTTATCTTGGCAAGTCCGCTTCGGACGCTAAGTAGAAAGTAAACAGTCTCGAATAAAGGCGCAAAGAGTTCGACGTGATGTACGTATTGGTTTGACTATGAGTGGCCATGATGTCTATTCAATGTGAGTTTTGGTTAGTTAATAAAAGGAATTGGTATTCGGTTTGGAGTTTTTGAACATTGATTCGTGATTTCTTTATATTGAGAATTTTATAAAACTTAATAGCCTCTGTGATCGAGAAATACGGTGTGTCTAAAGTTTGTGTTCGATTGGCGTATAACTTATTTTGAAGATTATTTCACACAATTAGGTCGCGCCCGGAAGATGCCAATGGCGCCGTGGTCATGGGTTCGTCGTAACTATCATGAAATCTAAGCTAATAAGTGCGCGATGGGTACTTGGATGGGTGACCGAAATTTTTCAAGTCGATTTTCATTCGTGCTTTGGAAGGCTGTAAATTCTGCTAACATACATAATGTGTGTACGTTTGTTAGAAGGTGTCTGTATATAACATACAATTACGCTCATAGTCCCAAAAATCCGCCATCGTTCCTCGCGATGTTAAATCCATCATCATAGTCTGGATGCCTGGTTGTCAGTTCTGGCGACAGAACACCATAAACAGACTAATTCCACAAGACTGTTTTTGGTGTTTCTCGTTTACATTTACCAACTTATAATTTTTTTAGGTACACCTTTTCAATATGGTATCTAATTTTTACGTATTTAGGCTCTATAGCGATTTATAATAATATATTTTCTATTGGAAAAACAATTTACGCAAAGTATCGTTTGCCATTGCAATGGTTACATTTCATCTGAAAGATTACCAAACTGCATTTTCGTAAAACAGCGCCATTAGATTTCTTCGCTTTACAAAACTATACATGTATATTAAAATATTTCTTTATAGTGGTTTTAATAATGATTTAATCTTCCTATATCTTATAATATACATATAATTTCTTTACAAAGTCTCTTAAATTCCTTCAAAATTAGGACTGATCAATTCACAAAATGAGAACTGATTAAAGTTGTACGTGTTACACATAGGCAAAAGACTGGCATCTTGTCACTATTTTGATGCATTACGTGGCACATACTGCCAGTTTTTTTTATGGGAAAGGAGACAAAAGATCAAGCTGTTCACCTGATGGTAAGTGATCTCCACCGCCCATGGACAAATGCCTGAGGACCTTTTCAACTTTTTCAAATTATTCTCATTTAATATACTTACTTTATTATAGTACATATTATGCTAGACATAATAACGATATAATAACATTGTTAATGCAATCAGATATTTTTACTTATTATGTGAAATATTTAAAATGTGCGCTCCCGGCCATTTTTCGATCGTACACGCCGCGCCGGGTCTTTCTAGCTAGTGAACCTATCGTTCTGCAAGCAGAGCGATGTAGACATGTATTTAAATAAATATAATAATAACAACAATGCAGCGAAATAAATATTATTGGGTTTTTCGATGAATCCACGCTCTTAATAGATAAGTAATCTTTTTAATTTACTTTTTTTAATGAAATTCGAGCTTTCTTCTCCTTCTAAGCAAAACGTACTTTATTTGCTTTTATTATGACTATATATTTTAGTTACGATTAAGTCATTTCGCATAATTATTCATTTGACCGAATATTTAATTGGTGGAATTTTATTTAGCATAATTATTTCTTTGACATAATGTCATTTCACCGAATTTTCAAGTTCACTAATTTTATTTAACCTAATGTTTAACTCGTATAATAATGATTTGGTCGAAAGATCGTATTGAATATTCAGTTCAGTAATAATTCAGTGAAAACGCCCTAAAGTCGCTTCTGGCACTCGCCGGCCGCTGCCGCGGCACGCCTGCTTTGCTCGCTCGGCTCGTGCGCTGTGTTCATGTCAACCTAACTCACTCGTCGCTTCGCTTCTCGCTAACCTATTGTTCGATTGAACATTTGATGAAATGAAAATTATAGGTACCACCTGAACAATACATCAAATGAACATTATACTTTTTGATCAATAGCGCAAATGTTGTTATCGCAAAAGAACATGAAATGAAAATTATAAATTGATATTATACAAAGTGATTATTTTCTTAAACGTTGTTCGAAGAAGTGATTTTCGACTAAACGTTGTAATACCAAACAAGGGTAACCGCGAAATATACCTATTTCGCTAGCGCTTTGCAGCCTGTCTAGAGTGGCCTTTAATATTCCCAGAACCTTGAAGGCTTTACTCTGTTTTTGTAACACAGATGAATGGATGGCTAAAGGTCAAACCGTAAGAAAATAGTAACATGTGATTGCTCCTTTATTTCGTAACGTATCGGCCCTGCCAAGCAATAAATCATGTTGGAACAAAAACTATCGATCAATATCATCATCTCGCCCTTATAAAAGACATGAGACCGACCAAAGATGATAAACAAAAAGCTTATTACGTCACCGGCAGACAAACGTGAAATGTCGGTAGAGAAACCTCGACTAGCCAAATTTGAGCGCTAAATTATTAGCGTTCAAAATTGAACGACTTGACCGTGGACAGAGACAGATGGCGCGCGCGGAAACCGCATCCAAAGGGTACGATTAAGATTGGAATAATTGACCGTATATCCGGGACGCAAAGTCGTTTTTAGGGTTCCGTACCTCAAAAGGAAAAAAACGGAACCCTTATAGGATCACTTTGTTGTCCGTCTGTCCATCTGTCTGTCAAGACCCTTTATCTCGGGAACTAGTCGAGGTATCGAGTTGAAATTAAAACCATATATTCAGGTCTATGGTCCCTTGAAGCTGTGAAAAAATCAAACTTTTTAGTTACGGCAAAAAAAGATACGGCCGTTTATGCCGCAAAAACGTATATTTCAACACTCTCAAGTGAATCAAAATTCATAGGGTACTTCCCGTTGACCTCGAACTATGAAATTTGGCAAGTAATATTGTCTTATACTACATATATAGGGAAAACTCTGAAAACTATACATTTGTAATTAAATCATATAAAATATAGTCTTTATTTAATCCGCGAGCACTCCCGCTATGAGCATTTTGCTCACAGTAAATTTAAAATTCACACTATTTGTGCAACAATGTGCATACGTATCTCTTTTGCACTATAGCTGAGTTTTGTACTTCCCCCGCCCGTCCCGGTCAAAAAGGTTTTTTCGTCTTAGTGTGTACCAGTCGTTCAGGAGAGGAGGTTTGTTAAGCCGGGTCCGGTCATGCGGCACTTTGCTCATCGCGCGAGTGACGGCGTAAGTACTATTTTTTAGTTGGTTGTTTATTTAAAATTGATATTTGTCTTAATTTAAATACTTTCTTGTTATTTTATTGTTAGTTAATGATCAACAATGAGTATATTAGCAATGTACATAATAATATTTAATATTTTTACAGATGGATAAACGGGAACAACAACGCTGGCGTACCTACAAGAAAATAGATCTGAAGACATCAATGAATAGGTTTTAAGGGCTGATGTTATTGAAATCGACGGAGAGATATTGAACACGGCGATCTTTACACTGCTACAGATTTCAGACTATGAAAAGTGATGGAATGTGCGGAATCCGATGGAATCTGCGTGATATGATATGATATGTTGCTGATTACGTCCAAGATACTGTTTCGTGTAGATCTGTTATTTTTTTGCTCCGCAGTTTTTAATCGAAAATTTTAGTTTAAAGTTTAAATTCCGTTTAACATTATATATATTTCAATAGCGACAGTTCCGATCTTCAAAGTGGTGCAATCAGTTTTTAATAACTCCTACGATATCAAAAGATATAAGGAAATCAAATTTAAAAAATTTAAATAACGTCCGGAGACCGTGACCTACCCCAACCCGCAGCCGCTCCACTGAGGTGAATCATCGAGGTCGACTCATTGCTTGTGCTTCGTTCTAGCGTTCAAGTGCGCTTGCCGCTTACTTGCCTTATCACTCCGAGGACTTATAATGGCACCTAATTATGGTAAGTGCGCTGGTTGCATGAATAATATAATTACAAGAGAATATTTGGAATATACGAGTTGCAAGAAAAAATACGATATAGAATGTGCTGGAGTAAGTTCACAACGCTTTAATAGCTTTTATGCTAATCAAGATAGGAAGCGGAACTGGAGGTGCTCTGAATGTAATAGTAAAATGCCAAAAACTGGAAACTTAAATACTCCTATTCAGCCTCAGTTACGTTTGGAATCGCAAGGTAGCTCAGATATCGATACTACACCGACATCAGAAACCAGTTACGTCACGGTCAGATCCAGACGTGAGGCACCCTCAGCATCTGGCGACACGTCTGCAGACCCTTGCTCCGACAAATATGTAACCGAAGGAATGTTGCGCAATATTTTATCTGACACTATTACAAGTATGGTAACAGCGCAACTAAAGTCTCTTAACGACAAATTCACTGAGTTGCGAGAAGCTGTAACTTTTTATAACGAAAAATACGAGGAGATGAAGAAAGCGCTTGAAGAAAGAAGTTCAGTTATACACAACTTGGAACGTGACAATACAGTTCTGAAATCTACCGTGTCAGATCTTTCAAACAGATTAAATTCGTTAGAACAGAATATGAGAGAAAGCAATCTGGAAATAAATGGGATACCTGAACATAAGACTGAAAACCTGGCTAACACAGTGGCACAGCTCGCCAAAGTAGTAGACGCGCCGATAACAAGTGATGACATAGTGCTTGTGACTCGGGTTGCAAAGTTGAACAGAGACAACAATCGGCCCCGTACTGTGGTTGCAAGACTACGGACTCCACGTCATCGCGACATCATGCTTGCTGCCGTCACTAAATTTAACAAGACTCACCCTAATGACAAACTGAATTCGATGCAACTTGGTCTCGGTGACAACCGCACTCCGGTTTATGTAAGCGAACATCTATCGCCAGCAAACAAAGCACTACACGCTGCAACGCGCATACGGGCTAAGGAATGTGGCTTCAAGTTTATTTGGGTGCGTAATGGTCGAATATTTGTGAGAAAAGACGAATTTAGTGAGTGTAAGCTAATCCGAAGCCACGAATATCTACATAATATAGTTAAGTAATTACAATTAGTATTATTAAAGTCAATGTTATGGTGTATTGTTATAAAATATAATATTTACTATCAGAATGTCCGTGGCAGTGGCGTAGCGTAGGGGGGGCAGGGGGGGCGGCCCGCCCCGGGCGGCACATTTGAGGGGGCGGCAAAATTTCAAAAAAAAAAAAAAAATTGAAACCATTTCATATTTTTATTGCAACTACAAATTCGGACCAATTGAAAAGAGTACGGAATTTTTCATTAGTTATTCTGTGACGGATTCCCTTTCTTTGAGTGATATTTTGTAGCAACTGCTGGCAACCCCGTCTATTCTGACTTGCGGCGATTCCCCGTACTTTATTTTGTGTTCACGAGGAATATTTTGTGCTTTAATTGTTTATGACTAATAATCAGCGATAATAACTTTGACTATTTAAAGAAAGTTTTATGCATAGATCACTTAATGATTAGGCAAACCCGATATAGAAAGAGATAAATTTATATACCCCATGAGTTACGTATTGATTGTTGCTTAGCGCTCATTGGCGAGAGCGCGCACCGATACCGATATCAGATGATATACATACGCGCACTTTATGTCAATGACAGTCAAATTGAATAACAAAATGAAATTGAAATTGTTTTTAAGACAAGAAAAAATACACTGAAAATATCGACCTGTCCCAGGCAGGAATCGAACCCAGCATCCTCCGCAATCTGGGCGGCTGCGTTGACCACTAGGTACGTAAGCTACCAGGGCACTGCTTTCGCCGTCGAAATTTATCAGTGCTGTATGTTTGTATGGTAAACAGTTTTTCATCAAATCATTGAAATTTGCACTTCTAAGATCCGAACGAAATATTTTTGTAAATATTTGACGTCCAGTTAAGATGAAACTACCTTATAATTTTTTTGCGTTTACAAACGCGTAAATATTTTTGCGACTGGAAAAATACACTGAAAAAAATCGAGCTGCCCTTTTTTCAGACAGGCGGAGGGGTTTTTAGTGTTAAAAATATTTATGCGTTTGTAAACCAAAAAAAAAATTTCCATATGAAATTGTTTTGATAAGAAAAATGTATTTGTCAAATGAAATGACACCTTTTCATGTCTCTAACAGTAATAATACTAATAATATACCTAATTTGTACACTTTTTAACAACACAGGAAGGATTTTTTTCGAGCGATTAGCTACTTAAAGCGTTGCAATGAAGTGCAGTCGACCAGCCGAAATGCGAGAGCGTTCCCGATTCTTTTTTCATTAGTTCCAAACTGAATGTAAATCCGGCAATTGCCCGACTTTTTCGTTGCCATTTTCGAGCGAGTGCAACGCATCTATGCTTTTTTAACTTCTTAGTGTGTAATGCATAACATTAAATTGAAATACCTAAATAAGAGGGCGGCAAAATTATTTTCCGCCCCGGGCGGCCGATACCCACGCTACGCCACTGGTCCGTGGTCTTCGGACAAAGGTCAATGATGTGTACTCAAATATTCTTCTTTCTGATTATGGCATTATAGTTTTCACAGAAACATGGTTGAATGAAGGTATTTTCACTAGCGAGCTTTTCGATGCACGCTACATTGTATACCGTCGAGACCGAGTATGTTCTACTAACTCCAAGCAGGACGGCGGGGGGGTACTTATTGCTGTCTCACGTAATTTCCAATCTTGTCGAGTCCAAAATTGGGAGTCTAATTGTGAGGATTTGTGGGTCAATGTAACAACTAAAATCAATGGTATGAAGAAAACAGTGTCGGTGTGCGCAGTGTACTTACCACCGCCGGCCAGCTTGGAAAAGCAACAAATATTCCTAGACAATATCGATAGAGTCATGTGTCACACTGATGATGTGGTTATACTGGGCGATTTTAATCTCAACTTCATAAATTGGAAATGTCATAGCGATAAAACGTATTCAACGCCCACTAATTATGATAAAAACTTGGGGTATTCATTAGTCGACTTTATAGCTCTAAATAGACTGTTTCAGTTTAACAATATTCCTAATGGTTCGGGTAGAATTTTGGATCTAGCTTTGAGTACTATAGAATCATCATATGTATCGAAACCCTCAGATTCACTAAGTAAGCTTGATAACCATCACCCCAGTTTTATATTAACAATACCTGTAAGCGACATGAAACCTATTTGGAGTTCATAGATTGCAGTTATGTATAGAAATGTCAAATTTGATGTATTTGATTAATTAGAATAATTTTTCCATTTTAGTTACGATGTAATATTTTTAAACTTTTAATACATAATTTCAATACAATTTTATTTCATTCATTCCATCACCCAGCAGTCTTACGCGGGTGTTTACATAAATTTGGTGCCGAAACGGTTTGAACTAGGAGGAGAATGGAGAGAGACATGGAGGGTTCTCTAGCTAGCTCGGAAGGCCTGAGCACGACAAAAGAGCAAGGTAACGACTCTATTACATTAAAATCGTTGCGTATTTCTAGAGGACAACAAAAAAGACCTCTCACTAATTTAGAAAAAAATATTGAGACTTTAGATTTAGATCCTGTTGCCTTAAAGGTGAGGAAAAACATGTTGGAGACAATATTTTCCAATTTTCAAAAAAATCAGCATGATATTTTATGCATTGACGAATGTGATGATGAGAGTGATGATTTTGAGTTTCGATATTGCAATCTACTTACAAAAATAGAAAAAATATTAGCAGAAAATCATACAATTTACAATACAAAAAATTCTACGGCTTCTCGATATGAAACATCCAGTTGTTTGAAGTTGCCTCGTTTTGAGATAGCAACCTTTGATGGGAAAATAGAAAGCTATAGATCGTTTCAGGATTTGTTCGATTCTTTAATTCACCAAGATGCCAAACTATCAAATGTTCAGAAGCTGTATTATTTGAAACAATATTTAAAAGGAGAACCGTTAGAGATTATCGACAATTTACCGCTTACAAATGAATCTTACACATCTGCGATTGAATTACTCAAAAAACGATATGATAACCCTTCCATACTGATTAGTAAGCACATCAATACAATATTAGATTTACCAGTTTTACATCGTGGTTCTGCAGAACAGTTAAGGTCACTCACTGTAAAAGTTAGACAGCAAATGATGGCTCTACAGAATTTGGAACAACCAGTGCATATGTGGGATTCTATATTGTTTTGTATTGGTTCTAAAAAACTTGACACGCTTACTTTGAGACTCTATCACTCTGAAACTTCGAGTGATGAATTACCAAACATCCAGAAGTTGCTTGATTTTATCGATAAAAGAGCGTGTTCTCTTGAAGCAAGCCCTTCGACGGCATCCGCAAAGATCAAAGTAGTCGCTATAGCAAACGATACGAAGAAAGCAATCAAATGCATTATGTGTTCTATGGAACATAAACTATACAAATGTCCAAACTTTTTATTGATGTCGCCACAAAAACGGCTTGAGTTTACAAAAGAAAAGAAGCTTTGTAGTATATGTTTATCCATTCATGAGAAACCATGCCGATACAAATTCAAGTGTACTAGTTGCAGCCAGGACCACAACACGCTAATCCACATTGACAAGGAGAGTTCTAATCAGGTTTTACATACAACTAAGTCAGGCGCAAACAATGTACTTTTACCTACAGCCAAAGTTCTAGTTTCAGATGCTCAAAACAATAAGTATATTGTACGCGCTTTACTTGACTCAGGGAGTCAAACTTCCTTTTGTACAACAAGCTTAGCTTCCAAGCTAGGTATTTCCACATTTGATTTAACAAAAAATATTGTTACATTAGGTCAAACTACAAAAAGGTTAACCAAAGGGGTTAACTTACATTTGCATTCAATTACAGAAAACTTTGATATTAATGTTCCATGTGCTGTCATAGACAGAATTACAGTTAGTTTACCACAGAATAATTTTGATGTTTCGAAATTTACAATTCCAAATTTTGTTAAACTTGCTGATCCTGAATACAATGTTTCAGGAGAAATTTCACTTCTTCTGGCGGCCGATGTCTTCTTCAGAGTGTTGAAAGATGGAAAGGTAGAAGGCGGTCCTAACGAGCCTATATTATTGAATACTTCCTTGGGGTACGTTGTATCTTGTAAAATATTTGATACTAACAACCTTTCTATTGCTATGCATTCAATCGATTTTCCTGATCAAGATTTTTATGTCGGAAAACTGAGGGAGACGGTAAGCGTGCCAGAAATTTTCATAGAATCTTTGCCTGAGCACGATTATAGCGAAAAGGTATTTCAAGATTCAGTTAACTTAATTAATAAGAGGTTAGAAGTTTGCATGCCTCGTAAGTGTAATTTAAATGACTTTAACTTGTCAGATTCCTTTTTGAGTGATTTACAAAGAATTTACAGTTTAGAAAAACGATTTAGTAACGATTCTGTTCATCACTCTTTATATACAAATTTTATTAACCAGCACCTTGCCTTAGGTCATGGTCAAATAATTGACATTGATAATTGTACACCTGAAAAAAGACCATCACTTTATTTCCTCCTTCATAATGGAGTGCTTCGACCTGAAAGGCTAAGCACAAAGCTGAGGATGGTGTTTGATGTTAGTGCTAAGTCTAGTCAACGCTCTTTAGATAGCATTATTTGTAATTGGCCAGTAGTTCAAAAACCTTTATTTAATATATTGTTGAGTTTTTGTTGCCATAAATACATTCTTATGTGCGATATCAGGCACATGTATAGAAAAATATTAATATATTCTGATGAACACGTATTACAAAAGTATTTTGATCAAGATTTAACTGTAAAAACTTTAGGTTTATATTTTGATATAAAAAAATATTTATTTATTTTTAGCGGAAAGGTTGTAAATGCTCCTAAAGTACTAACTAAACGAACTGTTTTAATTTCCGTAAGTAAGCTTTTTGATCCAATGGGTTATGTTGGTCCCATAGTAGTTAAAGCAAAAATAATGTTGCTAAATATTTGGCAACACAGCCTCGATTGGGATACGCCTCCACCTTTCAATCTCAAAGATATTCGGGATAATTTTCATACTTCTTTATCAGCAATGAGTTATATCTGTATGCCTCGTGATTTACACAGACATCAATCCACAGAAGATGTGGAGCTTCTTGGTTATTGTGATGCGTTATCCAGTGCATGCGGCTGCTGTTTGTATATAAAGGTAAAAATCATTGATAATTTTTACTTTAATTTGCTATGCGCTAAGTCTATTGTAAACATAGGTTAACTATTCCAAAACTTGAATTTAATGGAATAATTAACAATTAGTATTATTTTAATTCCCTTATGATTTAAAGGGACCAACCATCTTATTTAATTTTCCATTATTAGTTAACTATATAAGGCTTCCTTTATTTGATGGGTTTCTCTATAGCGAAAATTTAAATATTACTTAAAATAATAGAGAAATATTTCCACTTTAAAAAATATTCTAATCTTAATAAAATGTAGTAATCATCTGAATTTACAAATAAAAGCAAAGGGGGTTTTGACAAATACAGGTCATATTAATAGAGTTACAAATTCCTTTACAATTTATTATTAGGTTTAAGTTCAATATTTTTATTTTTCAAATGAAATTGTAAATATTATTAAGGTAGTTGATTGTAAAACAGCAGTTACTCTTTTTTGAATGTTGCATCCCTTCCTTGATGATCATAAAATCTTGACAGTAAGTGGCAGATTGCACAATTCAGATCTTACATGTTCGAAGAAATTTCCGATTATCCTTTCGAAAAATTGCCATGTCGCACGACTCATGATCGCAAATGAGTATTTATTTTTTGCATTAGCTTTGTTGCATTAGTTTTATTGCATGCTGGCTTGAAGGTTCTTTTTAGCAATCTTTCACAGCCATATTATGTTTTAAATTTGATACTAGAAATAAATTAAATTTTCATGAATCAGTAGCTATGATTATTTTATATCCAATTCAATAGGTTCCAATTACTTTTATTTAAGAATAATTAAGCTTATTTTACTTTTGTTAAGTTCCTGATTAAGTTTATTTTGAATGTATTAATTATTTTTAAAAACAATTTGTCTACTGTTTGATATTAATTGTTTCTTTTTATTAATGGCATCTTGCGCGGGCGCATTTATGTAAGCGACATGAAACCTATTTGGAGTTCATAGATTGCAGTTATGTATAGAAATGTCAAATTTGATGTATTTGATTAATTAGAATAATTTTTCCATTTTAGTTACGATGTAATATTTTTAAACTTTTAATACATAATTTCAATACAATTTTATTTCATTCATTCCATCACCCAGCAGTCTTACGCGGGTGTTTACAATACCTCTCTCCGTCAATGTTGCTCGCGGTCTTTCACCTAAGAAAAGAGAAGCTTTAAATTTTTATAAGGCAAATTATGAGTTAATAAATTCTGAACTCTTAGATGTCAATTGGAAAATATCCTTGATCACGATGATGTAAATCATGCAATTTCAAATTTTTATAATATTTTATACGCAGTTATAAATAAATTTGTCCCAAAGCGAAAAATAAACATTCACAAGTATCCTAGTTGGTTTAGTAGATCACTGATAAGGCTTATAAATGAAAAAAATAGAATAAGAAAAAGACTACTTTTGTTTGATAACCCAAGAGATAACATTGAATTTAATTTACTGCGCGAACGTTGTCATAGACTTATTAATATATGTAAGAGCAACTATAAACAACAAATGGAAAGTAATATATGCAATAATCCTAAGTTATTTTGGCGATATATCAAAGATAAGCGTAGTGGACAGTCATCCATTCCATCTTCCATGACTAGAGGCGATATCACTGCATCCTCGGGCGATGATGTAGTGAATATGTTTGCTGATCAATTTTCCTCTGTCTATAGCAGTAATGACCCAATTCCTTATACAATTGATTTAATGACAAATAATTTTATCCAATTACTTAAATTCACTGAAAACGATATTTTAAAAACTATTAAACACCTCAACATACATAAAGGTCCAGGACCAGATAACATTCCACCATTATTCGTGAAACGTTGTAGACGTGCTCTGGCAGTACCTTTAATGATCTTATTTAATAATTCCATAAAGAAAGGTGTTTTCCCAGATGAATGGAAAAAGGCCAGAATAGTGCCTATACACAAAAAGGGAGATGAAACTTCCGTAAAAAATTACCGGCCAATTTCTATTTTGTCGACCTTTTCCAAAATGCTTGAATCTTTGGTTTACCCACACATTTACAATCTCGTGGAAGACAGCTTATCAACATCTCAGCATGGATTTAGGGTGGGTCGTTCAGTAGATACAAATCTCGCCTCTGTGATTTCTGATATATCTAAAGATGTTGATGCGGGTAAGCAGGTTGACGCGATATATACAGATTTTAGTAGTGCATTTGACAGGGTTAGTCATGCTATACTCCTTTCAAAATTAAAATACTGTGGGATAGGCGGGTCTCTGCTTTTGTGGTTTAGTTCATACCTAGCAAAAAGACCTCAAATAGTGTCTGTAGCTGGATACGAATCAAAAGTGTACTATGCACAAACTGGTGTGCCGCAAGGCTCCCATCTTGGTCCGATCTTGTTTTTAATTTTTATTAACGATATCACTACACGTATTCAATATAGTAAAGCATCACTTTTTGCTGATGATCTTAAAATTTACATGACTGTTAATGATCTGTCTGATGCAAAACGGCTGCAAGCTGACCTCGATAACATCAAAGATTGGTGTAATAATAATGACATGACTATAAATTTAGACAAGTGCTTTCATATAAGTTTTACAAAAAAGACTAACACTATAAACACGACTTACCTGCTAGAAGATAATATTTTATCAAAAGTCGATAGAGTGAAGGATCTGGGAGTTATAATTGATAATAAATTAAAATTTCATTTTCACATTGACGCTGTTGTTAAGAAGTCTGCCAAAATGCTAGGTTTTTTGAAACGTAACCTACAAGGTTTTAACCGTGTCGATACAAGAATCATACTTTACAACAGTCTAGTCCGAAGCAGACTTGAGTTTGCATCTGTTGCTTGGAATCCTGTGTACGCCAATTCATCTCAAAGAGTGGAAAGTATACAGAGAGCCTTCACAAGACATCTAGCTTATATTTCACCGGGTATAAACCATAGAGTTCCATACAATATGCGTCTATCTTTTTTTGACATGATATCACTGAAAAATCGTCGTTCTATTTTGGACATGTTATTCCTCTACAAGGTTCTTAATCAAAAAATATCATGTCCCGACCTGTTGGCTTCCATCGACATAACTGTTCCCCGTAAATATCCAAGAAAACCTCTTACAAAAACGTTTACTTTACCCCCACACAGAACTAATCTTGGGCTTCATTATCCCTTAGCTAGAATTTGTAACACATACAATGGCCTTAATGCAATATCACCTGACCTGGATATTTTCAATGTTTCAAAAAACAAATTGAAATCAACTTTGATGAAATTGCTTGATCCTGGTGCTACTTAGTTTCATTAAATTGTTTTATTAGTATATCATTTTTGTAAAAATAGTTTAGTTAGTATAATATGTTTTAATATTTTTTTTTATATAACCACATTTCTATTTATGAATGCTGTGTATACTTGTAAAGGCTTACATATATGTCCTTTAACAATAAGTGTTATTTAAAATGTTTTGTATGTCTAGCTGTAAGTATACCTATAAATAAATAAATAAATAAATAGATATGTCCAGGGTGGAATAATCTCAAGAAAAAAGACATGTATTACAAATAAAAAAAATATGTACAGTACATGCTTTTAATATGTGTGACATATGTTAAGCTCGTGTTTATGATGAAATATATATTTTGTTATTCATTCCGTATTTTTCTTTGATCAGATTATTTTTTTTGTAGTTTATTCCAAAGGTGCATTTTAGAAATGCCAATTTCGTTCCTGTACTTATTAATGATATATTATAGTATAACAAATATTTTATACTAAAAATAAATGTTGGATTTGATTTTACATGATTGTCTTATTATATATAAGTAATAATATATGCGATGTTTGCCAAAATTTATGTACTTTTTGGCGATTTATAAAACGTGAGCAAAATGCTCTACGCGCGAGTGGTCGTGTAAGTTTAAAGGGCGCGAGTGCACGCGGGTTAAAGTACGTTATCAATCATCGAGGTATGCGCTTATCTCGGGAACGAGTGGGGGTATCGAGTTGAAATTAAAACCATATACTCAAGTCTAAAGTAACTTGAAGTTGTGAAAAAATCAAACTACTATGTTAACGAAAAAACAAGATAAGGGCCTTTATGCCGCAATAAACTTATATTTCGATACTCTCAAGGTGTTGGTTCGCAACGTCGCTAATAGATGGCACTAAACCGAACCCGACAATTCTACATGGCACTTTGATGTACTTACAATGCGATACTATTCATTCTTTTTTCAGACACCACTTACAAATCTGGATTAAATTTGAGATTTAAGTAAAAAAACCAACTTTAATTATGTTACCTACCTAACTAATTTAGGTATGAACTGTTAGTATAACCACAATTTATAAAACACAATTAGGTTTTGGAACCTGAATCTTGGGAAAAACTCGGAAAAAACTGCGAGACTTGATTCCTGAACTATTTATAATAAAGTTGTAACTACAAATTTGTTAGGAACCCTCGGTGGGCGAGTCCGACTCGCACTTGTCCGGTTTTTTCAACTGTTTTCGTTTTGCAAAGCTGTATCGTGTTTATCTTAATGTCAGCCATATGAAGCAGTTTGTTTGAGCTTGATGTGAACATTTAATATAATGTTAGAGATTTTGTTTACTAAGCTAAGAAAATAATTACGCCTCTGGGACTCCCTCAAGAGTAAAGTTCTCAGCCGAATTTTATCAGTTTGACATACTCGCCCTTGGGGTTCAGAGTTGTTCGTAGGGATTATCGTGGTATCTTCATAAAGTTTTATCCTTGCTAAGATTCCAACCTAAAAGCAGCGTGTTTTAATCCTACCTAATATTATACATTCAAATCTGAGTTTTTGTTAGTCTCTAGACTTTCACGACTAATCTACCCGTCTTGCACTTAGTGACACAGCACACTATAGCTGAATAACTGGCAATCGATACAAATCGTTTCTACGAGTAACAACATCGATTATCTAACATTTTGCATGATGGTCGCCATGGTTTTAACTCAGTATTATGTCAGTGTCATAAATAATATCCTTTTAATTAAGCGTTTAACGCAATCGATTGGCCACTTGTCTAGGCCTTCTCGTGTGACGTCGTCCTGTCCCGTCCACAGTGGGGCGTCAGCATAAACACTTGAAACACAGCATATAGGCACACCTCTCCCTTACGACTCAAATGACCTAGATACTCTAATCGAAACTCCGAGACTCGAGACTCCACCGCCAGAGTTGCTCACCGGCTAAAAATCTTCTCTTGTGTGGTTTGAACGAGAGCTAGAAAATCAAACAGGGTTCTCGCCTTCCCTAAAAAAATCACGGTACCTAGTAGTCAATCCAAAAAAATGACTGCTCTACAAACTACTCATCCGACCATCACAAAATTTTGTGAAAACATTCTACAGAAAAGGACATATTACTTTGCATCCAGAAAAAAATTATGACCTCTAAGAACAAAAATATAATACTATAACGCGAGCGAAGCCTACTCTATAAAATCAAAAGGTTACTTATCGTCTTTCTCACAATAAAATTACTGCTCAAGCTCCTTACCAAAACCAAAGCGAGCATCGAAGTAAAATTTCCTTATTCATTTAGGTACAATCGGTTGCCTTAAGTTAAACAACGGTAGAAGTGTTTGGTTAAACTTGAATAGATGACCAAAATTTCCTCCGTTCTTTATAATGAACGTTAAACTGGTGCACGCGCGCATACACCTGTAAAGTAACTCAAAATGAAATTTAATTAAGAATTTTAATTACCGTTGCAGGAAAACCTAGCATCATAAAACACAAGACAAAAGACGATCTCGCGGTGAGCTCCTGTGTTAGGTCCAACTTTGCCCCCCAAGAGAGTTCCCGGACAAAAGAATTGTGTAAACGAATGTGTTTTCAAGGTGGTTTACTCATTTTTTTTCCGGGGAAAGTAATAAATTATTCAAGGGGTACGACAAAAGTTGTGGGCGTTTTTGGCGCTTGATATTTGTCTCCGGTCTTTTATTAGTGGAGAAATATTGTGTGTTCAGGGCTGGCTTAGTACTTGAGATTCCAAAGGGTGATGTAAAATCTTTAAATTTATCTATATTCAATATGAGCAACAAGAAATAATAATCTCCATTTTGTTATACAAAAAATAGGCGTGGGCTTCTTAGACGCATGCAATAACGCAATACACAATTTACTATTGTCAATTATTATGGTTTTATACAAGGCGTCAGTTCTAATAAACAAATAAAAATACATTACTTTTCGCATGTCCTTGGTAATTTGTATGATTCCGCTATTGATTGTATGATTTCGGAAATAATAAACAGAGCTACTAAGAATTGTAGAATGATTGACTAAACATACTTAAAAGGCGACTAATAATTTGTTAGTAGCTCATTGAGGATTTTTATTCACTCATTCTGGATTTAGATAGGTTTACGTTAATCTTCTCACCAGTTAATTACTATCCTTTAAAAGTCGTCATATGATATCATATAATCCAGCAATCGCTACTGGACCTTAACAGTCTTGAACACTCGAGTAACCCATTATCTAAAAATGGTAGTACATGATTGATCAGTACATTCAGGGTTATTTCTTTTATGAGCAGGTGAGGTAGACTGTGGTAGATTCTAATGTATTTAGCACCTACATTTTGCTTTTAGCATTTTACATAATTCGAGTTTATAAACGAACCACGCCGTATGTAAAATGCGAAATCATATAATAATTCCTGCGACTACGTAGGTTTAGGTTTATAGACTTTTATTTCCATAAAGACTTAAATAAGCCACTTACATGAAAATGATATTTAAAAATAAGTTTAGATGGTACAATAGTAAACATAATAACTTTAACCATATATGATGAAGTATTTAAACCCGAGTAGAATAGAATAGGGATATTGACAGCATTAACAAATAATTTCAAGGTGTTAAATTCATAAAAGGCGATGGCATTTTACGTTGCAAAATCGTAATACTTAACAAAATCTATGGAAGATTTATGTTTTGACAGCTAATAAAAAGTATTTCCATTGCCTTGAAAAGCATCACCCCTATCCATGATTTTGTACCTCCACCCCCCACAGTTGTATCGTTCTGTAGTCATCATTTTCCAACACCGTGCTTCCAATTTATTTGGGGTCGGTGAAGTATGCCAAGGCATACTTGATACTGATATCGACAATACTGCTTAAGGATTTGGCATTACATTTTTATGGCCGTGTACCTGGCACCAACCTTCCTTGGGGACGACTGCTAATTTTCGATAGCACCCGCGACCACCATTAACGTGCCTTCCGAAGCACGGAGGAAAATCGATTTGAAAAATTATCGGTCACCCATCCGAGTACCGACCGCGCACTTGGTTGCTTAACTTTCGTGATCGTTACGCTAGATCGCAGCGCCATCAACCACCTCTTACTGTAGTGATGATGCGTAAAAGCATTCGACATCTCTGATAAAAAAGTATGCCTTACAACGTGTATCTACATATATGCAGCAGATACACGCTGTAAAAATTACACCACTCTATGAAGCTTTAGCAACGGCAGAAGCTTAACTCCAGTAAGGTACTCATGATTAATTGCGGTTTTCTATAAGGTCCTAAGGCAGGGCTTTTTATTGGAGCGACTAATCCGCGGTGCACATTAAAGCGAAATAAAATCGTTGACTTTTCTAACCTAAATATACTTATTATATTTTTTATACGTAGTATAGAGGAAGTCTTGTAATCGTCAAAAAATTCGACTTCAAGATTTTGACGGATTTACTCGTTTTGGACCTCCCTGAGTCCAAAAATATTTTTTTTGGAATTATGACTATGTGTGTGTCTGTGCGTTAGCACGATAACTCGAGCATGCTTTAACTTATTGTAACCAAATTTAACATGCGTGTATGACATCAAAATTTAAGGTTTCTATCAACTTTTGAGCCGTCGATCACGAAAGTTAAGCAACCTAGTGCGTGGTCGATACTCGGATGGGTGACCAAAATTTAACATGCATCTATGACATCAAAATATAAGTTTTCCATCAACCTTTAAGGCGTTTCCGGTATACGAGAAAGTCAAGGGGAGATCATTCCCGATTTTTTCGTTTGTAGTGATCGCGCACTTCAGTAATAAGGTGGCCATTGATTGGGTGATACTTATATCAAATCTGTAACATAAAGTTATTTATAAAATTTGTCACTAACAACATAATGGTATTTTGACAGTTACTGATGAAATAGTCAACTAACAGTCTTTATTTGTAATTTGTTATTCGAGTAGGATGAATAAAATTGCGAACAATATTAGACATGTAAACAAAAGTGTCTAGTTTTTGTTAGTTTCATTTTGTATGTTATTTTGAATAGTTTTAATAGTAGCATCTATAGGTGATTTTAGTGCCCGGTAAAATTAAATTGGTTTATGTGGCACTGCTATAGTTTAAATCCATAAAGTAATTGTTGTTTAACTGATAATAAATAAACGAAAAAATAGCCCGTCTGAATTTGACGGAATTGGGTGCGGCTCGGTTCATTCTTTCTGGTGGTTTTTATCATAACCATTCAGAAAGAAGACTGGACTGGACTGGAGTCTTAGAGACCAAAAAACTGAACCATATAACCGCTTTCCTTGATATATTGACACTTGCAAAGTTCCCAGAAAGTCATTTTTAATATTCAGTCGCAAGATTTTAAATCTTCCAGTCATCATCTAACTCCGTTACGAAGTACAATTTAACGCCATAACAGCTATTATTCTGTGAAAGCCACCCTCATAAATAGAAAATGGGTCAGAGAAAGTGAAGCATCGATCTTGTGGCTGCGAGAGGCTGGACAGGAAATTAGCCCTTATGAGCCGCGAGGACGTCCACACAATGGAGTTCCGGGCCGTGGTGTAAGTGATGAACGCAGTTCCTTTACTCATTAGATTGATAGACTTTATCGTGTAAGTTATAAAGACTATATCTTTTAATTTAAAATCAAATCAAATCAGGTATCTTTATTGCGTATCACATAACATTGACAAGGGTCTTATACATAGGCTGTAGTTCTTGTGTGTGTTACCCCGTAGGGGCAAGGAGCTTATATTACCTATAGAATGGAGTCATTAGTCAAATGAAAAAAGTGAGGGCAAAAATTTTGACAACCCTTGACATTTGTTGACATTTCTTGACATTTCTAGAGAGGCTCTGTCTCTTTCTAGTAGGGTGCCTATAGCAGAAAAAATAATTACGGACAATCTTGGACTTCGTTAAGTTAATAAAATTAATTAGTACTCAAAGTTTAAAATATTTTTGAGTTTACCATGACAAAGAATTAACATTCATAATAATTAGTTTTAATCTTCCGTACAACTGTCTGTTACTATAAGTAAATTTACACTTAACATTGGCGAAATATAAAAATTTAAAAGCTCTTTATTAAATGGACTTTGCTAAGTACTTTTAAATCGTCAAAAGCCCTACCACCATTTCGGGACGAAATAATAATTATTATGCTGAGATGGAGCAGAAATGGCGAAAGACTCCGGCGAAGAACTCCACAGCTTACAATTAAAATAATTATCAATTTAATTTAAGTTACAGTTTTACATGCGTATATTTTGGGTAGTTATTAAAAATAAATAAAGTAGTAGTAGTGGTAGTTTTATAAATTCTGTAACACACTAAGTTTATTCCTTAATAAAAACTTGATCACAAGAACTGTTCTATTTTAAATCTAAATATAAATAACAATCTAAACATTCAAATATTACATATGTGACTCAAGAATTTATGTAAAACAAAGTTATATATACACATAATATTGATACTTAAAAGAACAAAATCCTTTATTATTATATGATACAGTGATATCCGCAGAATATAGTTACATATTCACATAGATACTTCTAAATTACAAAATATTGACCTAAAATATATTACTTTCATATCAATCGATGTTTCATAATACTTTATAATGATTGGCAAAATAATCGATTCTGTAAAACAACTAAGAAAAAAGTTACAGCTAATTTTGTACAAGACAAACTTAAAATCGCTCTGCTATAAAGAAAGAATTATGCAGATGTGACTTTATTCTATCATGAGACCAACAATTAAAAATATGAATACCGGTAAAAGATGTAAAATAATCATTTCTACTCGTAACTCGATTAATACTGGTTAACGTATGACAAGGTATATAACTTTGTCATGTGTTAACCAGTATTAAAAAAATATGCACAAAACGATAAGGATTTCCTATGTAAAGTTGGTCGGTACGCAACGTATCACACCATGTATTTGGAATAGCCCGTATTAACTTTTTTCGGTTTCAAAGAGTTTGTACCTCATTCTTACTTTAAATTGAACGCCCTACGTTTATATATATCAACCTTCTGTACCTGTTGCTCAGTTACGAAGTCAGAAGGATAAGAGCCTTGTTCCTAAAGCCGTAATAGTGTAATTTCCGCCTAGGGTCTTTCGGAAATCTAAAAAGAAAAGAAAATTTTATGTATACAGGCACTTTTAACTTGTAATTAGCATATTAAAAACTATCATTTGATAGGCTTGAATAGCACAGTCACAATTTTATTAATGCTGTGTCAATTTTACTAACCCAAATTCGAGTGAAGTTTGAGGTCACTGTGCATATTGCACTCTGCGTTACATGTTAGTAGATGCAAATGTGAAAGATAAAATACACTATTACACTGGTAAAATCCAATCAATCATTTTGAATATGTTTCTCAATTAAAATAATGTACATTGCACAAATTACATGTTTTGTTTGTAAATAAACGTTCCCAACCAAAAATGGGTAGAACGATTTATGTATTATATATATACATACATAATCTATAAACTATATATATATAATCTATATATATCTACATAACAGCTATTTCAAAGACTTAAATTTAATTAATATTTTTATTTTAATTTTGATTGCCATTTCTGAAAGGAAAAAGGTTATTATTTTATAATAATTCTGGAAATCCTAGTCACCCTAGTCAATTTGTTTACACATATTTGAATAAGTAATTTATGTATGAAAATTAATTAAATTCAGATAGTATTAAAGCCGAGTATCAGAAATTACTTTCCCCTATGGAGTTTCGCCCAATAACGATAATCATATGGAATTACATGTGAAAAAACAATTTTACTTAGGTGAACAATAATATGCAATTATAACACTTACAAGTGAAATTTCAGACTGCATCCTGGATACCACTCACTTCTGCAACCACGAACTATACAGCGATGCACCATTTTGCACTATTTATAGTTATTAAAATGTAAAAAGCCGTAACAAAATCGCGAGTCGATATTTATGATTACGTCAATTACGACAATTTATGTCATGTTGAGATTTCGGGACATTTACACATAAAGAAAGTGCTGCCATTACATAAATCCTTTCATTTCCCATAAGTTATAGAAAGAATCACAATGATGATTTTCAAAATAAAATACAAACCTAAACATTAAAAGTAAATACATTATATTTATTTCTTTCATTGATAATAAATACTGATAATTGAATACAATATGTTAAGTTTTTAGCTACTTTTCTACTTTTGTTTTAGAAAGATGGCGAAATACTGGGGAAATCTTGTTTCTATGTAGTCGTGTTTAGAAAGAGATGACGACAATTTCTAGAAAGAGAAATGTGAAATTTGAAATGTCAAGTATTGTCAAAATTTTTGCCTTCACTTTGTTACTTTGTCTAATGACTCCATTCTTTAGTATAAGCTCCTTGCGTAGGGGCAATTAATCAATCATTTGCCTGTCATTCATAATTCTGTCAAATTTTATGTGGATTCGGGAGTCGGAGTACATGATGTTTTCTTCTTTAACCAAGGTTTATGTCCCCATAAATAATAAAAACTGTGTTATGAAAAAAATCCACAAATAATCCAACCCTACTGCTGTTCCATTTACATCCCAATCTATCCGATATTCTAATCTATCCGATATTCCAATCCATCCGATATTCTAATCTATCCGATATTCCAACCTATCCGATATTCTGCGGTAGATGTAGTGAAGACACTCGAAACCAATCTGAATAATTCTTATAAAAACAGAGAACGGGCGAGTCTTTTAACCAATCAGCGTGCACCTTCATTTGCTATTCACGAAAGAGACCGAACATAGTGGCAAATGAATCAATAGAAACTGGGCACCGAGATAGATAGGGGAGAGCGGGTTAAAAAGTAACAGCGGGTCACAAGTAACAAACACCGCTGGGCTACATTATTATAAAGCGACGGTGTCACCCTCTCACTTGCATTCAGTCGCCACGCACGCCACGCACTGTCAGGTTGTGAGACAGGAAGCTACGTGATTACGCGCCACAAAAATAAGTTTTTTGACATTTACTTCTTTAATGTTTGATGGTATTAATCTGAAATTTTGCATGTCAATTTTTGATTAGATTGATTTCTCTGTGTTTTAATTCGTTTTTGCCTAGCACGTTCCGTGGTTACCTTTAATGTTTTAACAAAATTGTAATAAGGTACAAAAGTAACAGAGCTAGTGTAGAGTACAATGTATCAAATGTAAAATGTGGTCACATGCTGATCATAATGTGGTCGCAATGATGATGCAAACTATGGGTGCCATAATTGCGAGTCTGAATTTATAGTCTGATTGGACAAATTATAATTTTTGATTGATATCATTACTTAATCTAAGAATAATTTCTAACAAAGAGTTAGTATTATTGACTTGTTTTCTGAAATATATGTTTCTGATCATTTAGAGTACAAATGTATACGTGTGTCTCGGTGAGTCAAACTAAATCCACAATAATAAGGTAAATCAAGTACTAATGTAAAGAACATTAAAGGATTTTATATATAGCTATATTTATTTCATCAAAACAATAACACCTAACCACAAACTAAGGTAAAAGTACAAAAATGTAACTTTTGTACCCGGTCTCCCTTACATAGTGTTAAATTACTTTATTCCTTCATCTAAGTGATCTCTCCAAATAAATAAAAGTTAAAGGGGTAAGTATGGACACACTCGTCTAAATAGCAAAATTGAAGAGCAATTTAATATTTACAATTTTTTTTCAAGTAGGTATCCCCAACTTCTGTAGAAGGATCAAAGAGAGTTTGCTAGCATTTCGTTTGACTCTCGCCGTTTCCAAAGCTGAATTTCGCATTTGTGCAAAAAATGATTACATTATTTGAAAAAATAAATGTATTTTGTAACTAAACATTAAAATATAACATAACCATTTCTAACACTACCATTTCTGTTTACTAGTGGTATCCCCAGGTATTAATGAAAATGGAATCTTGACCCATGGTATTTATGAATATGAATGTTTATGCTGAGAAAGGGGACTGAGAGAAACTTAATTCGTAATATATATTTTTTATACTACTAGATGACAATATTTTTTCCGTTGTTATCCTGAGGCCTAAGATGAAATGCCTTCCATGCCCGGTTATTACACTGGCTACCTTTCGCTCAAGTCCAAACAGAGCAAACTGTTTCACGGCTGAATTAGGAAAGAATGACCTACCCAGAGGACCCAAGAACATTCGATATTCGAATAACTGATTTCAGTCTAAAATAATCGTTATTGAGTCTTCATATTTATGTGAAGAAAATACTTTTTACCCGACTACGGCGAAGCAAAAAGTAAGGGTGATGATTTTAGCATTCTATGTATGTTTGTATTTACGTATGTTCCACCGTAGCGCCTAAACTACTCATCTAGTTTTGATGAATGAGGTGTCAATCAATTCGTTATGTAGATTCGAGCAACATACGCTGCATTTTAACTGACTTTGACCAGAGGAGGGGTTTGAGAATTTTCCTTGTAACAATTCCTTTGAAGTTTGTGCACAAAATCTTATTGTGTTTGCTAAGCAATGTGAAATGGCCCAAAATGATGTTTGATTGTTGAGTTCTATCTTAATGTCTATTGAAATCGAGTGCAGATGATTTTACTTTGTAACCCCCGATTTTAACCAATTTCATTCCATTTTTTCCGTAATTGGGTTACAGGGTTTTACACTCTCTGCTTGTTACCCTATCTTGCACGCACGGAAGGTGAGATTTCGCACAATTCACATTTGTTCAAAGATCGTGGTTGTTTAAATGTTTATTTATAAAATATCTTGATAATTAAATTTCTTGATATTCTGATATTTCTCGATATTCTTGATATTTCCCCGTTATCTAGTACCCATAACTCAAGTTCTTAACGATTCTTAATTTGGGCTCGATAATTGGCATGAACGTGAAAATTATATTATTGGTATTATTTAAAGTTGCAACACAATGAGTGCAGAAAAAAATGTATGTATAATTTATTTGATGATTGAATAAAATAATCTATCCTGAATATGAAGCCAAGATATTTGGCTTAGTTACTTTGGATATTGTTTTACTTGTTACATACGATAATTAGCGTGACAGTTTTCCGTACGACATCACAACGTAACTATCTTATTTTGATACTAGAACGGACGCGTTTGTAAACGCAAAAATAAAATTATCCCATATATTATTTTGATCCGGAACTATAATATTTCAAGCGAACTCGGCTTTAATATTAGAAAGGCAAGGTTTATTATAGCATAGTTACAATTTGTGTAACACGGTGTTCTGTATTTGGTAAGGCATCGCTGGAACTTGTAAAAGTGGTAAAGCGCAAGTGGAATATCGATCAAACAAACGTGACGATGGTAGAACGTTTTGTATTAATAGAATGGTACGGCTAGCACATCTCCATAACAAGACTTCCTCTATACTACGTATACGAGAAAGTAAAATCTGAGAAAACGTGTTCCCCTATTTCTTATCCTAACTTTATGATAACACTAGCGCGCGCGCGACTTTGTTTGCACAGGAATAATATAGCATTCTAATGGTGAAGAACTTTTTGAAAGAGATCCTGTAATTTTTGAACTTATTCGTTAATAGCGGTTACCCGCAGTTTCGCTCGCTTTAATGTTGGTTATCGCGCCAAAAATTATTCTTTCTACTTCCCAGGGTTCAAATATCTCCATACCAAATTTCATAATCTGACCCGTAATTTCGGAGCCTACTTAATGCAAACAAACATAGTCATTAGCTTGATGTACGTACAATAATTAAGTATCCTATTCTATTCTTTTGACCTCTACTGATTTTTTGAAATCATTATGAAATTGTAAGCTGTGGAGTTTCTTTCGCCGTTTCCTATTAAATAAGTATATCTTCCCGAATCATTGGTGGGTATTTGACGACTTAAAACTACTTAGCAAAGTTCATTTAAATTTTTAATTTGATTTGATGTGAATATGTTTTAAGCATTCTAAAATTTCATAAAGGTTAAGAAACAGGGGTAGTAGCCGTTTTATGTACGTGTAATCGCAAGATTCATAAGTGAATCCCTAAAATCGCTATTTTTGAATATTCATACTCATGAATTTTGCAACGAATGGTCCTACCCACTCGTTTTCGATATTCTACCATTCTTCTTCTATAAATAAATGGCGTTCGCGATACAGTAGGGTATTATTGGGCATTCTGGCACACTTTTTTAGCACTCCATTGATCTCACTATCGTTCGATCAATTTCGTAAAAAAGTGTGCCAGGATGCCCAATAACAGTAGTGAAAATCACGAAGTGGTCTTAAGTTTTGCAGTTTTGCATCACATTGTTCTGTGTAGGTGATTTACTAAAAGGCTGATTTAAAATGCGAAGTGAATTAGACACTCCAATGAAATATTAAATTGAAAGTTATAAATCATCGATCAATGTCGTAAAAAAGTGTGCCAGGATGTCCAATAATAGTAGTGAAAATCATGAAGAAGTTTTAATTTTTGCGAAGTGGCTTGTCGTATTTTATAACATTAGGTATCAACTATAAATCATAATTGTTATATCGAAGGACAACAATATTGTGTGTTTCGATCATCATTAAGTTAGCATACTTGATTTCAGTCTACTGAACACGTTTTCATGGTCTTCAACCTCCGGCTATTAGGCATTTAACTAGGTATAGCAGTGCAATAATGATCACAGAACTTAACAACTTGGGGCTCCCTGGCTTCCAGGACTTTATCCCCGGCTAAGTACCTATCTGTGTCAATATACACTCTAACCTCGATAAATGTGAATCCTCAACCCAAAGGAAAATACTTGTGTGGTTTGACCGAAAGCGGTGTACATTTACATGTTTGATTGCAATTTACTAAACACATTTTCAAGATTTTCTATCCTAAGCTATGGAGGCATTTAACTCGGTATAGCAGTGCAATAATGATCACAGAACTTAACATCTTGAGGCTCCCTGGCTTTCAGGACTTTATCCCCGGCTAAGTACCTTTCTGTGTCAATATACACTCTAACCTCGATAAATGTGAATCCTCAACCCAAAGGAAAATACTTGTGTGGTTTGACCGAAAGCGGTGTACATTAACATGTTTGATTGCAATTTACTAAACACATTTTCAAGATTTTCTATCCTAAGCTATGGAGGCATTTAACTCGGTATAGCAGTGCAATAATGATCACAGAACTTAACATCTTGAGGCTCCCTGGCTTTCAGGACTTTATCCCCGGCTAAGTACCTTTCTGTGTCAATATACACTCTAACCTCGTCAAACTTAAGCCCCCAATGCAGAGGAAAACACTTGTGTGGTTCGATCGCAAACTTCATAAGTCAGCATACCTGATTTCAGTCTACTAAACACGTTTTCAAGGTCTTCAACCTCGGGCTATTGAGGCATTTAACTAGGTATAGCAGTGCAATAATGATCACAGAACTTAACAACTTGGGGCTCCCTGGCTTCCAGGACTTTATCCCCGGCTAAGTATCTATCTGTGTCAATATACACTCTAACCTCGATAAATGTGAATCCTCAACCCAAAGGAAAACACTTGTGTAGTTTGACCGAAAGCGGTATACATTAACATGATTGATTGCAATTTACTAAACACATTTTCAAGATTTTCTATCTCAGGCTATGGAGACATTTAACTCGGTATAGCAGTGCAATAATGATCACAGAACTTAACATCTCGGGGCTCCCTGGCTATCAGGACTTTATCCCGGCTAAGTATCTGTGTCAATATACACTCTAACCTCGTCAAACTTAAGCCCCCAGTGCAGAGGAAAACACTTGTGTGGTTCGATCGCAAACTTCATAAGTTAGCATACCTGATTTCAGTCTACTAAACACGTTTTCAAGGTCTTCAACCTCGGGCTATTGAGGCATTTAACTAGGTATAGCAGTGCAATAATGATCACAGAACTTAACAACTTGGGGCTCCCTGGCTTCCAGGACTTTATCCCCGGCTAAGTATTTATCTGTGTCAATATACACTCTAACCTCGATAAATGTGAATCCTCAACCCAAAGGAAAACACTTGTGTAGTTTGACCGAAAGCGGTATACATTAACATGATTGATTGCAATTTACTAAACACATTTTCAAGATTTTCTATCTCAGGCTATGGAGGCATTTAACTCGGTATAGCAGTGCAATAATGATCACAGAACTTAACATCTTGAGGCTCCCTGGCTATCAGGACTTTATCCCCGGCTAAGTATCTGTGTCAATATACACTCTAACCTCGTCAAACTTAAGCCCCCAATGCAGAGGAAAACACTTGTGTGGTTCGATCGCAAACTTCATAAGTTAGCATACCTGATTTCGGTCTACTAAACACGTTTTCAAGGTCTTCAACCTCGGGCTATTGAGGCATTTAACTAGGTATAGCAGTGCAATAATGATCACAGAACTTAACAACTTGGGGCTCCCTAGCTTCCAGGACTTTATCCCCGGCCAAGTATCTGTGTCAATATACACTCTAACCTTGTCAAACGTGAATCCTCAACCCAAAGGAAAACACTTGTGTGGTTTGACCGAAAGCGGTATACATTAGCATGTTTGATTGCAATTTACTAAACACATTTTCAAGGTTTTCTATCTCAGGCTATGGAGGCATTTAACTAGGTATAGCAGCGCAATAATGATCACAGAACTTAACAACTTGGGGCTTCCTGGCTTCCAGGACTTTATCCCCGGCTAAATAACTGTGTCAAAATACACTCTAACGTCGTCAAACGTGAACCCTCGAGCCAGAGGAAAACACTTGTGTTTTTCGATCACTGTCAAGACATGCTCTGAATTACTGATAAATAATCACGGCTTTTATATATTATTTAGCCAATCAGTTTTCAAAGCATTCCCATGAAAATTCACTTATCAGCAATAACAAATATGAAATGAATTATATTAAATTTAATAAAATTGATCAGGTCTCCGATTACGAGTTCAGTTTAAATAATAAGGCTTCGTACTCACGTTATAATAACTATGATTTAATATGTGAATAAAGATATTGTTATTTAATAGGCTTCCAAGATAAATTGTTATGAAAATAAACTCATAGTTTATGTATAGGTAATCATCCTGATTGTTATGTTATACATACATTGTTAATACCGTAATCTTGGTAATACAGCAAACCTATTTATTGTTTGTAACTTTCAAATACTCTGATCAACAAAGAGTATTGATCACCATATACTCCATCCACCAATCCGCATTGGGCAAGCAGCGTGGCGGACTATGATCTAAAAAACCTCCTTTGTTGACAAGAAGAGACCATGTGTCCCAAGGCTGTTGTGATTATTATGAATCGCTGATAAACGTTTATAAACGAGAAAGTTTGTATGTTTGTTACTCGTTCACGCAAAAACTACTGAATGTATTATAACCTCATAGCTCATACATCAGAATAACATAAAAGCTATAATTATACTAATCCTACGCATACGAAGTCACGGGCTAAAACTAGTATTAAATAATTTTCATTCTTATGAAATAGTCTTTATGTTGCATGTGATGCTTAGAGTCAGCAATTAGACACACGTTCACACGCTCACAGGCATTAGATTAGCACATTCGGTGTCATTTTTAATAATTAATTTAACAAAACAAAATTGATGACATATTGTAATATTATAAGTGCTAATTGGCATCTTTTGTCAGCAAATATAACGGATGCACATAATATAAATGCATACTTCTATTATGGTGAATAAAAATACTCGTTCCATGTCTATTTACATGAACACAAAATTACTTACAGTAGTGTTTTTAATAATACTAATCGGTTTTATATAGAATGGATAATTATAAATAATAAGAAAGGTTGGTCACTCCTGTTCAATTATTGCTAGTTTTGCAGTTTACTTGTAATAAAAAGCGGTAAAATGGTAGTCACCTCACCAGTGCTCCAAGGTGCTTTCTAAGTCACTACTCACCGATAATAGTGCTAACGTAGTACCTACCCACTACTACCTGAAGAACCAGCGAGATTCAAATCTACATCGGAAAAACAAATCGACCCAAACAATGTTCGTAAGTTTTTATCGTCTTTCCACTTTGTTTAAATTTAACTTGCTTCGCTGAATGTTTGTTATAATATGTTGTGTTTGCCAGGAAATTATTTTCCACACATAAAATCTTATCTTAATACAGTATTGGTATTCTTCACATTTCAGGTCTGAAGCCAAGTATACCAAGCGCGCTGCTAAGAACCAGTCAAGCCTTTTCTTTGACACTGACGAAGAAGTCGTAAGGTGACTTTAATTTTCTATTACTTATTAGTTCGCTATTTTACGTCTACGAAATGTAGATGTTAAACTACAATAATTATAAATTATGTTTTCAATTCCTCTAGCTCCAAGAAGAAAAGTAAGACGAAGTCGGTGCCTTCCAAGCAACAGGTGGCATCCTCCTCTTCGACCGAAGCTTCCGAGTGGTTGTTCGACACAGAGTCGGACGAAGAGGTTCCAGTCCGCAACCCAAGTAAAGTCGAGAGCGTCTTGACGCGTCGAGTACCTGGCGGCGTGACTCGTCGCACGGCGCAGCTCAACGGTGGGTTGGTGGCGGAGTTACGACTCTACAGCACGGAAGAGGTACGCGACCTTGCTGGTTTGGAGAAGTGCGACAAGGCAATCGTTTGGTTACGATTGCAGGGTGACTCGGAGTCTGAGGAATTCCTTGCATTGAAGCAATTCGTTAAAATTGCTAAAACAAAATTTACTGAGGAGGGAACATTTTATAATCACAAAAAGAAAATGTAAGTAATTGATTATATTAAGCTGGGTACCTAACTAGTTAATGTTCCTTCCACAGTAAATTATATTTTGGTCAATTAATATTCGTTTTACTTTTTTTCATATACTTAACTTCTTAGTTTACCATTAGTTTATATACGGTGTATTTACCTACATTAGTCACTTCATCGGCTAACACAGTGAAAACAAATTCATTATGTCGAAGACTATATTCTGTTCAGTGTGTAACATATCCATTAAAAATAGGGCTTTCTCTGCTCACTTAAAAAGTATTTTACACAAAGACAATAGTTCGGTTGTTGAAAGTGAAGGCATTGAAAAAGTTCATAGCGCTTTCCGCAGTCGTATAGCGTCATATCGAATTCGATGCGATGGTGTTGCTCGCAATAGCGAGGTACCTGAACAACCGGTTCGTGTGTACACACCCGTTGAATTTTTGTCTCATTTGCGCGGACGAGTAAGTCTGTTACTATCATCACGAATTCAAAGTCATACTAATCTGAAAGTGAATTTCGAGTTGTTTTGTCAATTTTTTTTGCATAAAAATGAGTCAGTTGCCGTTAAATCTTTTGCCACCGAAAACATTATTTTGCACCAAAATTATGACTTTCTTGATTTATTTTCAAATATAACTAGTTTGTTGTGTAAAAAAGTCGAAGAATTTGAAGAAAGAGATAGCGGTTGGGCTTATTTGAAAAGTCTATACCTGGAAGTAAACATAAATAAATACAACCCTATGAGAGCCTCAAGTTATATAGATTTACCTAAGACAATAAAACACAAAAAAGCATGCGTCAATATTCAAAATTTTGACGATTATTGTTTTTTATGGTGTGTCGTGGCTTCACTTTTTCCTGTAAAAAATAATGCGCAGCGAACTTCAGCCTATCCACATTTTGAAAGTGTACTCAATGTTAGAGATATTTCGTTTCCGGTGGGGTTTTCAGATATTAAAATTTTTGAAAAAAATAATCCTCGTATTAGTGTTAACATTTATGGTCTCAAAAATAACAGTCAAGTTGTCGGACCACTATACAAAAGTGAATTTCGAAAAAAACACCACGTTAACATGCTTTTTCTTGAGAATGGAAAACGTACTCATTACTGTCTAATCAAAGATTTATCTAAATTACTTCGCAAACAATTGACTAAACACCATTCTAAAATATATTTGTGCGAAGATTGTATGCTATTTTTTGATGACAATGATAAATTAGAATCTCATCTTTGTAGTGGTGTAGCAACAATTTTACCAAAAAAGGGAAATCTACTACAATTTGAACATTTCGAACGAATGCAAAATATACCTTTTGTTATTTACGCAGATTTCGAATCATTGTTAATACCATCTGAGTCAAACTATGGAGACTGCACATCGTCGTTGCAAAAACATGTGCCTGCTGCATTTGGATACTACATTGTATGTTCCTATGATAGCTCACGCAACAAGTACGTTTCTTATCGCGGTCCCTCCTGTGTAGAAAAGTTCTTAGAACATTTATTAGCGGATGTAGTTATTATTTATAATATTTTACAGTCGCCACTACCAAAGTCTTTAACAGATCAAGACAAAGTTCATTTTACTAACTCATCAAAATGTTTTCTTTGCGATCAAATATTATTTGACGATAAAGTCAGAGATCACTGTCATCTTACAGGACGTTACCGCGGTGCAGCTCATTCATATTGCAATATCAAGTTCCGTTTGCCAAAATTTATTCCTATATTCTTTCATAATTTGGCAGGTTATGATAGTCATCTTTTTATACGACAATTAGGTGAGTTACCAGGTAGAATACAAGTGATAGCAAAGACTAAAGAAAATTATATATCGTTTACTAAACTTTTTCAAATTAATGACAAGGATATCGTACCTGTTCGTTTTGTTGATTCTTTTAAATTTTTGGGGACAAGCTTAGAGAAACTGGTTGCTAGCTTGAATGATAGTGATTTCAAACACCTCCATCGATTTTTCCCATCTCAGAAGCATTTTGACTTGTTACGACGTAAAGGTGTATATCCTTACGATTATATGACTAGTTGGAGTTCGTTTGAAGACCAAGAACTACCACCACACGACTGTTTTTTCAACAAATTATTTAATAGTAATATATCCGAAACAGATTATGAACATGCAAAAAGAGTTTGGAAATCTTTTAAATTATTAAATCTAGGAGAATACACTGATTTATATCTAAAGTCGGACGTACTCTTATTAGCGGATGTCTTCGAAAGTTTTCGAGAAACATGTAAGACAAATTATAAATTAGATCCAGCCTTTTATGTAACAGCCCCTAGCCTAAGTTTCGATGCTATGCTTTTAAAAACAAACGTGAAATTAGAATTAATAAGTAATTTGGAAATATTAAGAATGATTCAAAAAGGTATACGTGGTGGTATATGTTTATGTTCTACAAGATATTCAAAGGCCAATAATAAGTATTTACAAACTTATAATCCAATAGAGAAAGACAATTTCTTAGTTTACATTGATTGTAATAACCTGTATGGTTATGCGATGTGTGCCTCTTTGCCCCATTCAAATTTTAAATTATTGAATAAACAAGAAATTGATAGAATTGACTTTCGAAATGTACCAACTGACGGGGACATTGGATATATACTAGAAGTTGACTTGGAATATCCTGAGTATTTGCATGATGATCATAACGATTTTCCATTCTGTGCTCAAAAATTTACTCCGCCAGGTTCAAAAACTTCAAAATTAATTCCAAATTTATACGAAAAATATTTTTATGTTATCCATTTTGTTCATCTAAAAACATGTTTGAAACATGGGTTATTGTTAAAAAAAATACATAGAGTAATTCAATTCAATCAGAGTCCTTATTTAAAGCAATACATTGACATGAACACAGAGTTACGAAAACAAGCGAGTTCTACCTTTGAACAAGATTTTTTCAAATTACTAAACAATAGTATATTTGGAAAAACCTTGGAGGACACTGAGAAGAGAGTCACTGTAAAATTGGTCAATAAGTGGAGTGATGAGGAAAACAAAACGAAGAAAAGTTTATCAGCTGAGCAACTGATAGCTCGACCAAACTTTCATAGTGCTACTATTTTTACAGAAAATTTTGTAGCAGTTCAAATGAAACCGGAATCAATTATTTTGGACAAACCTATATACATAGGCTTTTCTGTTTTGGAAACATCGAAAAGCCATATGTTTGATTTTCATTACTCGGTAATGAAACCTTTTTATGCTGAAAAGATAAAGCTTTGCTATACAGATACAGACAGTTTTCTTTATTCTATAGAAAGCAAAGATTTTTACAAAGATTTAAAATCACATTTTCTTCAGTATTTTGATACTAGTAATTATCCTGAAAATAACTCTTACGGTATTCCAGATCAGAACAAAAAAGTACCAGGTTTGTTTAAAGATGAACTAGGTGGAAATTTAATTTCAGAGTTTGTAGGTTTAAGGTCGAAATTATATTGTATTAAAACACTGCAAGATGAATTAAAGAAAGCAAAAGGCATACAGAAACAAGTAATAAAAAAAGTTTACTTTAAAGATTACTCTAACATATTAAAAACAAATGCTTTTCTACGAAAGAAGAATATAATTTTTAAGTCCCTTAAACACGATATATTTACACAGGAACAGAACAAAATTGCCCTGTCAGGTAATGACGACAAACGTATCATACTAAAAAATAAAATTTCAACTTTATCATGGGGTCACAGGGATACTTTATCTTAGTATTCATCCATTTATATTTTCTTAGAAGTTATGAATGTTGTTTTCACTGTAAACCTCACAATTTTCACTTGTAAGTTATGAATGTTTTTATTACTGAAAACCCAGTAAGTTGACATTTATCTACGTTTTTCGGATTTCTGGATTAAAATAGACATAGAGTTATAAGTAAATAATGTAATGTGTTAGAAATAAGACCACCTATTGTACTATAGTTTTTGTAGTGTTTGTGTTTCCATATTTCTCAATTTAGGTAATGTTTTGTATTGTAATGTTTTCTACGCAAATGTCAATTTGTAATTTGTATTTAAGATAAGTTTAATAAGATTAGAATGTAATAACGGTACCCAGAATTATTTTAATATTACATAAATATAAACGTTTATACATTAACAACTGCATTTTTATTTTAAATACATCTTCCTAACTGTTCTATAGTTATCATTGAACCTAATAAAATTGTAAACTCACTCATCAAATTGTAATTGTATAAACAGAAATGTGATGCCTAGAACTGTGAGTAATGCAAAAATAGCAAGTCGCGACATGTTATTGATGAGTCCGAAGTCCTAGTAATTTAACTCGTCTTTCTGCTATGTCAGACAAAAAGAAATGTGATGCCTAGAACTGTGAGTAATGCAAAAATAGCAAGTCGCGACATGTTATTGATGAGTCCGAAGTCCTAGTAATTTAACTCGTCTTTCTGCTATGTCAGACAAAAAGAAATGTGATGCCTAGAACTGTGAGTAATGCAAAAATAGCAAGTCGCGACATGTTATTGATGAGTCCGAAGTCCTAGTAATTTAACTCGTCTTTCTGCTATGTCAGACAAAAAGAAATGTGATGCCTAGAACTGTGAGTAATGCAAAAATAGCAAGTCGCGACATGTTATTGATGAGTCCGAAGTCCTAGTAATTTAACTCGTCTTTCTGCTATGTCAGACAAAATTACAGATGTAGGTCAATACAAACGCAAACACATACACACACCTACAGCAAAATATGACTGGTATATATATATAATCGCTTATTTGCATCAACAATTAATTCTTGTGAAAACACGAAACTAAGTGAACGTCAGTTATCATGGTGAGTAATAAATATGTCTACCTACCACAGTGAAGATGGGGGGTTTGTAAGTAATAAGTAATGTATCTCACGATAATTCTAATTAATTTCAGAACACTTCTTCGCAAATCACCTATATTCCCGATGACAATTCTGTTGCGAATGAACAGCGAGCGATGTGGCAAGACGCTCAAGATCCTCTGGAAGGGTTCACGGAGGAGTTCGTGAGGAGGCCTTCGAGTGAAGACAGACCTGATTCGCCTTTGCAACGCAAAGTTTTAAAGGCGATGAAGAGGATCACTCGGAGGAGGAAACAAAAAAGAAGCTCCTTCCTGAGAGATTGCCACTCGTTTATAGTAAAGAGTGCGCCTACGCGAGGACGGCGCTTAATCAAAATTGAAATAATAGATATGGAGAGATCTAATGAAATGTTAGAGGACTCAATGGTGTCTGCACAATACGTGGTCACTGAGAATATGGACCCTATACTAGACCAAACGGAGGGTTTGATTAATAAGATCTCCAAATCATTGTGTGGTTATAGCTATAATTTCTAAGGCTATAATCATAATCTATAATTTCATAAATTAAATTTCTCGCGTAGGAATTGTGTGTAACTTCTCTAGTTACATATAATCCTTCGGAGATACATTGTAAATAAAAGAGCGTACTGATGTAAATAGTTTGTCTTAAATGTTTAATATTCTTTATTCTCATTTGATAATTGTAAATATCTGTGTCCTATTCTTATTTCATTATACTACACTTTGAGGCAAACTGTTGTTTGATTTTATCCCACATTATGAGGTATCGTTAGAAATAAAAGACTTACTTAATATACTTTATTTATTTAAAAATCTGTAATTGACATATTATTTTCAATGCACCACTTTTTAATACATATAACATTTCTGAGAGCACAGACATTATTATGGTTTAAACAATTAAAACTAGAAGCACATTTACAATAATTTTCATACAACGTTGCAAAATTAGGACTGCCTTTAGCTTCGATGTCTATCAAGATACAGTTATCACACAAGTCTTTTATCCATTTCTGCTTTTCTACCCCCTTCATTACTATAGTTTTATTTTGTAAAATCGGAATAATTAATCTTTTGAATTCCCTGTAGTCAATATTTCCTTCGCTCCAATAAATATTTCTATTTCTTTCAATCCACCTAACTCTTCTTTTTTCTTCTGGTGTTAACTTTGAATACGGATATGGGGGCTTTATCAAAAAGACTTGAGTAAATTCCTTCGTAGATAACGCTAGCTCCTTTATTATGAAATTACCACGGTAGTCTTTAAAACCTTGAACGTCAACAAAAATAGTTGAACTCATGATATTTTGCGAACAATATTACTCAAAGGTTTGTATTCTACGATACAATCGTTCAATATTAAACAGTATGCTGACGTCTGATCTGGTATTTCTTTATGACTCTCCAGCTCCAGGCGAATATTAATTACGGGTCCAGTTTTTATGTTATCGTTTTGTCTCGAACAATCTATTACGAATAATGGCGCAATGTCTTTATATTCTTGAGCACTTAACAAACAACTAGATCTACGACCATAGTAAGACTGTTGAAAATTTACGAACTGCTCGTATATTAAAGCAAAAGAATGCTTTGCGAAATCTGTATTATAGCTTTCGTACGGATAATAGGTAGAATTTAAATAAACTTTAACGTCACGCAAGTTGCAATGGTCAAATCTGGACATATCCTTAGACACGTCATTTTTTCTGTTAGTTTGTAGTCCAAGAATCACATATCGAGGCTTCTCAATTTGTGTTGAAGTTTTTATAGACCAAGTATGTTTCGTAGTCTTCGGAAGTAATGGGTATTCATAGATATCCCAATTTCTGAACGCTAATTGTATAGGTCTATCTTTTTCAAGAAGTTTAAGTAACTTAACCTTTTCTCTGTCTGATACTTTAATATGAGGCATGCGCCAAATTATTTTATGTATTTCAATACTTCGCACAGTTTCACCGGTGTTAAGTTTTAAAGCGTTAAGGTCTGTATTACTTCGCAATAAAACAAGCTCATGTTTGCAATTTACTATTACTTTTTTATAGTCTTCAGCAAATCCAAGTATGTGACTAAGTGGAATTGATGCAGAAAAATGACCGCCAATATCATTTTTAACGCCTTGTATATCCCATCCCCATGCTTGAGATATCTTCGATTCGATGTCATTCATAGATAATAAAGATTTCATAGTAGTAGTAATGCCCGCATTCTTTACTTTATCTATTTCAACACCGTTCAATTCATAGCGTATATCTTGGAACAGATACATAAGTGAGTTATTGGTAAAATGAAATGACGGCGCTCTATCCTTGTTATCATTTTTGAAAACATTGACGATCCCTTCCAAATACAAAGTGCTTGCACTTGGAAGTATGTATAAGTCTTGTTGGTTTATTGGAATTCTTATTTCATCGTTTCTGTTGAAGCTTGTTATGTAAGGCTTGTATGAATGAGTTTCAATACATTCTATCGAGTTGTCATAAACAGGGGTATTCGTAATATTTAAGATATTCATTTCAACAGCCCAATCAATTTCAAAAATTGTTTATTCTCTTCAGATAATTTCTGTCTTTTACCACAAGCAAGTGTTCTCTTTCGGATCGCACGATAACCACTAATCTTTTGAATGTGTGGAATACTGTTTTTATTGTAATCGATCATATTTTCTTATATGCAAATACAATTGTACTTCTTCACCACGAAGATCGATAAGGTTATTGAGGCTATCCAAAATCCTTATGTTAATACTATTAATAGAGTGTCTATTGACTGGAAAGTATATTGTGTTCTTTGGTATTTCTATTATTCTATAACCTGGTGGCACATTTGGAACAAATTCATGTATTATGTGACTTGATTTTCCGTTGATATATGAACCGCTAACAATATCACATTCGATGCGTACCACTGTTGTTGATAAAATGTTTACAGGAAAGGGAGACTCATGTAATTTATTACTTTTCAGAAGAACTTTACCATAGCCCAATAAATCTCCAAGAGAATTTTGCATTTCAAAATGAATATCCTTTGTGCAGTATATTGTGGTTTTAAGAGTGTTGTTATTACAAAATAATTTGAACATACAACCTTTTATATTAGCCTTAATAAAGTCATATATATCGTGAAGCTCGTAAGTTCCTTCAGGAATTTCTACAACCTCACCATTACCATAATAAAATTTGTTGTTATTTTTTGTAATATTTGGTATAGAATTGAAGGTGGAGAAATGTAATAAAGAACACTCATAATCACCATCCAGTTCCAAAGTTGGTAAATAATTTGTGGTTAATATTGAACTTTTACCAGTTATGGATAAAGTAAAAGACATCGTGGAAATGACGAAATGAAACAAGGGATGAATGTTTATATACTATATTTATTCCAAAAATTCCTTAAAAAAAATATACACAAATGACCACAATTAACACTGTTAAAATTCTGATACCGAGCATAATTATAATAAATATTATTCGAACCTAAATACTCCACTATTTCTTTAGGAGGCTTCAAATCACCGAAACTATCAAAATATTCACAGTAGTTATTAAGTTTTACATAGGCTACCCAATGACTACCATTGTTCATATAACTATCTAAGTTAACAATACCACACTCGATCGGTTTTGCTTTATGAGGCATCATATCTCTCATATAGACTCCTCGGAAATATGGTATATCATGAGAATGGTTAATGATATCAATATTTGTTAGAGCACGTCGGGGTAGCCTACGGACTAGTTTTTTTTAATGTTTATAAATAGACCGCTGCCTTTTTTATACGGTTTGATGTAAAGACCTTTTCCTATAGCAATTGCTTCCATTGTTTTGTTGTGACGCTCCAGCTCATTCAAGTTCTTTTGAGCTGATTTATACTCATTTACTGTTTTAGCTACGCCAGCTGCACCTCCAGCTAAAGCACCAAGAGCAGACAAACCCGCGAAAATAGGTATCAAAGGTAATATCCCACCAGTTTTGGGAATCGGTATGACACGTGGAAGTCGGAAATTTCCACATTTTGGAATAACTTTTTTAGCAGCTTTATAAGCATAATTGATTAACGATGTATGACTTTTTGGTTTCATTTTGTTTATTTTTGAATTTATTTTCGAAACCATTGATTTAAACTTTTTAACTCCAGAGCCTGTTTTTACTTTAGCTTTCATAACTTTGCTAACCAACCACGAAGCTAATTTTTCTCCTTTTCCCACATCTTTTGAATGCAAGCGTTTTTTAGCCATGTCCAACAGTTGCAGGTCTGCTTTGTGTCGGTTAGGTAAATCCGTATAATTTGTATATGCAATGTCGTGGTGCTTACAAGCTTCGTCCAACTGATTAATTCCTTTATCGCCTCTTGCCAATCTTTTTTTTAATTTTGTTCCTGGTCCACAATAGTTGTATCCCGGTAAGTGAAGTTCTACAGGTAAGTTATTAATCAAATTGTTTATAAGTCCTCCTCCTAGCATTTCTTTTTATATAATGATAATGATATGTATAAAGCTGCACTTATATTATTGTACAACTGAATTGCTATTAATCCAACTATTTTCGGTATCTGAAAGACCCAACCACTTGACAAGGAGTTTGCGTCCCATTTTTTTTATTACCCTTTCAATTAAATAAACATTAGGATATTTCGTTTTCTGCAATTCCTCTTGATAAAAAGAGCCTAATATTTGTTGCTTTCTCTGATCTTGAATGTGAAATGTAACTGGAGTAGTTTTATTAACCTTTTTAATTATAAATATCTCTGTAGACCAGTTGGGGGTATACCCTTTATCAAAACTACTTTTATATTTACTTATGCGTACACAGTCACCTATTTTAAAATTAATCTTTTGCTTTTTATTTGGTCTGGTTTGACTGTTTTTGATATTATTCCTAACAATTATTTCGTTTTCAGAATTCACATCCGCTGGTTTAAATTTAGTAATCCGGTGTACATTATTATTGTAGGTATTCAAAACGTCGATCAAAGTTTTCCCTATCCATTTATAACTACCTTTATAGCTAAAAAGCATATGAATTTTATTCTTTAATGTTCGAATTAGTCTTTCAACAATTGAAGCCTTTTTAGTTGAATATGATGAATAGTGATTTATTTTCAGTGACTGCACAAGTGATTTAAAGGAATCGTTGTAAAATTCTGTTCCCATGTCAGTTTGTAAGTTACGAGGGCAACGACCACTTTGCGTCAAAATAGCCGAAAACGCGTCAACGACAGCTCTTTTTGTCTTTGTTTTTAAAGGAATTGCCCAAGCGTATTTAGTGAAACAATCAATGACGACTAAAATATAAGCAAAACCTTTATTATACTTCTTTATGGTCTGGAAATCAATTAAATCAGCTTGCCATAAATCATCTATTCCTTTTAAAATAACAGATCTTCTGTCGAAATTTTTACGTGCTGATCTATGGATTTCGTTTACTACTTGCTGCTTGATCATTATTTCGCTTAGCAATTAACTTTTCGACGTAGTCTTTTGTACAAAATGTTTTCTCTAACTGCTTTAAGCTTGATGCGATTTCCTCTTTTATTGTTACCATAAAAATGGAAATTTCTTTTTTTGTACATAAACCAAAAACTTTTTCATCTACATACTTTTTGTTTACCGCATCATCAGGTACCAATGGTTCTTTGATTCCAGTTAATCGCGATGACTTAGCATCATAATGACCACTTTCTGATTTTACTAAAGAGTTATCTGTTAAATCTAATATTTCCGAGAAACGTAATCTTTTATGAACAGAATGTCCGAATTTATCAATATTCATTTTCGTCCAGAGAAGTAGTCCGAGCAAATGGTGGAGTGATAATAGAAAAATAAAATTATAATATCTAATTTATAATACCACTTTCACGTAATTCCTCAATTATGGATATAATTTCATTATCTAGCCCAGTATTTCCAGCATGTTTAGAGGCAATTAGTAATTTCAGTCTCTCCACAAGCTCGTTAGGATCATCCCAGTAAATATAATCAGTATCTTTTCTATAATTTTTCTTCACACGTAGTCCTTCACCCTCACTAACATAGTTAACATTACTTACACTCGATGAAACAGAAGATGTTGAAGGTTTACGTAACTTAAATAGTGGTCTTATAATATTTAAATATTTTCTGCCTTTATTAGATTTGATTGGCTTCTTTGGATCATAATCTCGACGGTGAGCGTTAGTTTCTATCAGTATTGCTTTATACACTTGTCCATCGCTTTCCGTTATCAGCTCTAAATTGGGTACTTTCTTAAATAAAAGCTCACACAAACCAGGAGTTTTTCTGTACTCATGACCTGCTATTGATATTTTTTTATCATTCATTTCTACACGAGATGTACCCATCATTAATTTACCTCGTTCTCTTCTAACACCAAATGGAACATCCCTAAATATTTCAGAAGACATTGACCAAGAAGTTCCATCTAAACTAGGTATTGAGTCTATTGTTCTGAACGAAAGATTACTTGTGTTGTTAGGATCAGACTCGTCAATAGCATTTCCATCTAAGTTTTGATCCATTTCATCAGAATCTTGAGAACTGCAAATGCTATTTTTATTCTTAAAGGTTTTCTCAAAGTCCTCGGAGTCTAGAGAAAGATTCTCATCTTTCATGAGAAAGGAATCTCTCACTGAATCATTCATAGAATGCTTTGATGTCTGTAAATGTTTTTTATGTTGTATAATTTGATTGAGTGAAGTCGTAACGGGTTTAAAAACTGTATCTAACATTTTTTCATTTTCACTTTCCATTAAACGCATTTCTTTGACTTTCTTTTTGACAGCTTCTGAAGCTTCAACCACTTGATTTTTTATTTTCTGTTCCATTTAATAAACTGTAGAAGTTCACGTGTTATGTCTAATAGTTTTTTAGGCGAAATGAATCTGAACTGGTATGAATCTCATTTTATTTATTAATCAAATTTAACAAAAGTATCAAAATTCATCCTGTATCCACCTTTATTTTTCGGACAATCCTTATTAATTACTAAATAATTATACGGAATCTTCCAAATTTTCGAAGACAATTCTTTAAACTCTGGCCACGACATATCAGTACTAACATGTTCATCGTATACATGACGTAAGTTGATATCGTCTTGTTTGAATAATATTATTAGGTTGGCGTTATCTCTTACCAACTGTTTAGGAACTTTAGTGTAAGTTTGATTTAAGTAAAAACAGTCAATAAATTTATGCCTACCCATTGCAAAATAATCTCGCATGTTGGATTGATTTTCACATGCTACATCATCGAAAATTATTACTGAATGTGGTTTAGCCTCGTGTGGACTCACGATCAAGTCATTATCTCGATATTTTGCGAATGATACCTCTGGCACTAAATTCAAAACCTTTTCTAGGTATACATATTTGGATTGATATAGCGTCTTAGAGTATAAATACACATTTTTAAACCGCAGTCCATTTTCATGTAGTAGAAGGCCAATAAGTAAGTTTGTTTTCCCACAGTTTGACGGCCCACAAACAAGACATCTAATCATATTAGGTAGCAATTTTCCATGTCGATGAACAGATACTACCTCATCTGGGCAAATTTTTTGAAATTGCAAAGATAGTGGTTGTTTAATAAATTTCATCGTAGGTAGTATCCATACAGATCGATGTAGGTAGAGAGAATGAATGTATTTATAAATATCTGGTTTTATATTCATACCACGGCAGTTATAGAGAGGATAATTATCCAACAGCCAATAATCATGAAGGGGGGTTTAGCAGCTAAATCAAAAAACGCTTTCAATTTAATATTGGAGTGTCTAATTCACTTCGCATTTTAAATCAGCCTTTTAGTAAATCCACCACACAGAACAATGTGATGCAAAACTGCAAAACTTAAGACCACTTCGTGATTTTCACTACTGTTATTGGGCATCCTGGCACACTTTTTTACGAAATTGATCGAACGATAGTGAGATCAATGGAGTGCTAAAAAAGTGTGCCAGAATGCCCAATAATACCCTACTCGATACATAACGCATTTCGCCAATGTCAAGCAAAAATGTACCTATAGTAACAGATAATTGTACGGTAGATTGAGGTTGAAAATGGAGTCTCTTAACACGTGTTTCTACAACAAAAACTCGGGAGAAGCTCCCGATATTCTTCTTTTTTTTTAAATGAATGGCGATCGCGACACATAAAGATTACGCATTGCGCCAATATCAAGTGAAAATGTACTTCAGTAACCGACAATTGTACGGTAGATTGAGTTTAAAATTAAGTTCCTTATCAGTGTTTTTGCGACAAGAACTCGTGAGAAACTGTCCCGGATATTCTACCAGTATAAAATCAAATGACTGGCAGTGACATTACAACTTTATAATTTACGTTCCGCTCGCACGTAACTCATTACCGGTGGGAGTTTCTCCCGAGTTCTTGTTGTAAAAACACGTGTTGAGAGACTCCGTTTTTAACCCAAATCAACCGTACAATTTTTGTTACTTTCCATTTCCACTTGACATTGGCAAAATGCGTACGCTTAGTGCGACGCGACGCCATTAATTAAGAATAGAATAAAAAATAGAATAGAACATTACCGGTGACCTCAGCCGGTGACAGTGACATTACAACTTTATAATTTAAGTTCTGTTCCGCCGTAACTCATTACCGGGGAGTTTCTCCCGAGTTCTTGCTGTAAAAACACGTGTTGAGAGACTCCACTTTTAACCTCAATCTACCGTACAATTGTCTGCTACTTAAAAGCACATTTTCACTTGATATTGGCGAAATGCGTTACATATCGCGAACGCCATTTAATTAAAAAAGAAGAAGAAGAACTCATTACCGAAAATGAAATTTTTTATAAGATTCAAGTTTGAGGGCAATACTCATTTCTAATGTTTCAAAATACGTAAAATTGGGAGCAATCGAAACTAATTTCATATACGTTTTGCTTTCGTGCATGAACTTAAGATTCACTTCGAATGACCTATTTGCTCGATAGTACCTAAGTTATACTCGCATTTAAAAGTGAACCTATCAACTTTATGGAAATATTATGTCCTAACCTGTTTTATGATTGAACTACTTTTATCGGGACCGTGAAAAAATTGGCTCGTAAAGATCTATGTAAAAACATAGCCGTGCTCAATATTGACATGACCTTGAACGAAGTTTAGTGAGATATTATTTTTTATGCTTCCATTTGAAGCTGATGTGAACACCTCTTATATGTTTGGATTAATAAATATGGTAAGCAAAAGAGATATTTACAAATAGTCATCTATAAGTAAACAGTTACAGAAAAAGTATCTTGTTTAGGTTCACTTGATTCAAAGAAACGTAATTACCTATTTTTTTTTTCATTTATTTAAGCATAATTTAAGTATTAAGTTTTAGTTAACACAGTTACAACATTAAAAACTTTACAAAACACACGAGCAACCGGTTTGTTTATGTTTCGTGGTGAACAATGACGGTGGAGAGAAGGAGAAGGAACAAGTGACTTAATCAACCAATCAGAGCGCACATGACGTTTGGTTATTGCTTACTTATTATTTTACGCGTGAGTTCGGTAAGTTTATCAATTTGCGAAAATGTGGGCGTAAAATAATACAATTTATCTCTCGTTTAGAATCCTACGAAAGTTTATAAATATCCTAGGAAATTTATAAACTTACGGTTCTTGTTATTTTCCGGTGACATATATACCAAATTTTATCGATTTTGATAAAATTAGTGGTCTAGGCAGAAAAGCGTAAGAAACTAACGAAAAAACTCACTTTCACATTTATCATAATTATTTAGGATTACTATAAAATTTAATACTTGTTAAAAACTTACATTACTTCACCTTGTGTGACACTTAATTATTATTTTTACGTTCTACAAGAGCGTTACAATTTTTAAAACAATGGAATTAATTTCAAATTTGGTAAAAATGAATGCGCGTCCTTCGGTGTTTTTTACGGCTCACGATTTTACTTATTCCATGTCCTTGAGAGAATTTTATTGATGTTGCGTTGCTAAGGAAAATGTTATCGCGGTCCTCACCTATGACGTCTTATTCTTCGAAAACTTTTTAACGTTCAAGCCAAACCGTATCTCATCTCATTTCGATTTCACATTCCAAGTTTTGGGGAAAAGCACAAGTGTATTGGAAACAAAGCTCTACATTCTTTGACGACATTAGAATCGTAGAGTTATCCTATTAACTTTTTTTGGGTCTTATCAGTAGTTGTTGGAATACAATAAGCTGTGTATTCCCAGCAATTCGAGAGAAGTAGTCCCATCATGGGACTACTAATATTTTTTTCCCAGAGGTTCAGGAACAATTTGACCTACATTGTCGACCAAGCTTTGTTTGTTTTTCGAAAATCTTTTAAAAAAATGTTTATATCTACTTACGGACTATGAAATGAAATACATAGGTACCTACTAATAATTACAACTCAAATATTATTACAACACAATTTTTGGGGTTTCATGTTCTGTTGACTATTTCGTATTTGATGTTTTGTTGAGTTAGTTATAATAGTGTGATATGTTTATTTATTTTAGGACAACCTACAAATCTTACGCTATTACAGCTATAAGTAAGTGATCAACAATCCTTCGAAGTGCAGACTTAATTATAGGTTGCCACGGAATGCATATCTGGACTAGATGTTACAAAAACTTAGCTTTAAGTTATATTTGTTCAACAAAAGTTACCATGAAGTAACTATTATAAATAACCATAAATAAACTATACGTTTTATGCATCTGAGTATCACAAGGAACTACTGGCAATTGAAATCCCAATAGTCCAGTCAGTGGGAAAAAAAATATGAGTAGTCCCATCATGGGACTCCCCAAACGATTATCAACCTAAGAATATTCAATATAAAGTGCTTAATCGATTGGGAAAAGTTGACAGTTTGTGGTAACCCAACGTGCTGTTGTCTGTACAAGTCAGTTAGGCTATCTTTAATTAATTAATTTTAGTGTTAAAAATTTATTATATCATAATAGTAATATTTATAATGTTTATATGTTATTTATTTAATATAAGTATTTGGTCAAAAAATATTTAATAGGTATCATTATTTATAATTTATAAATTATTTTACTTTGTTTTGATGTCAATGGTACTAAAAGTATATTATTTTTTATAGAGAGCGATTAAATTAAATAAATGTCAATGTCATAGTTTACCATTTATGTAAATATATTTAATAGGTATTATTATTTATCATTCATCACTATTATTATGGCAACACACTTTGATGAGGTAGTAGCTAACCAGGCGGACTTAAAGCAAGCCAACCAAAAAGTGCACAAATTTCTACTCCTCTGGCGATTGAATACCGAAACTCTGGACCATCGCCGTCGCCGCTAAAATTAGTCTTTTTATAGCGAAGCCAAAAGAAAGGATAATGATTTTAGCAGTCTATTGCTACGGCCACACTATCGCGATAACGCGAAGATTTGCGTTGTCGCGACGCGTGTGGCCAACAAGTTCGTCCTATCGCGAATCATGTTCGCGAATGCGAATGCCTTTCGCGTGGGTGTCGGTAAACTGCCGCAGATCAAAGGGTTTTATCGCGACAAAGTTCGTGCGGTTGGCTACACTTCGCGTGCTTAGTTTATTTTTGTTCTAATAATATAGATAAAGTAAATAATTATTTGCCGACATATAATATTGTGCAACCGCCGCATCCATTTTTATTCGCGAAATGAATTTCGCGCGACGTTCTAGATTATCGCGAAGTGACGAAGTCTTTTTTTGATGTGGCCAAGCACATTGTCGTAGAGCGAACACGAAGTTTTATCGCGACATCGCGAACACGAATCTTCGTCTTCAAGTGTGGCCGTAGCATATGTGTGTGTTTGTATTCACCTATGTTCCTCCGTAACTCCTAAATTATTCATCCGATTTTGATGGAAAATATGTCAATCGATTATTTTTTATGGTCCCGGTAACTTATGCATTTTCACTGACTTCAACAAAAAGAAGAGTCGATTTACCTTTTAAACTCCGACTTTGACCGGTTTCGATCTTTTTTTTTCTGTAGTTGGGTTACAGTTTTTTTAAACTTTTTGCTTCTTTATACAACATGTAAATCCCAAACCACCTGTATTCAGGTTGTTGGTTATTTAATTTACATGTTGTATAAAGATATGGCAAATGACCCATGATCCCACCTATGATTCCATTTGATGGTTAGCAGAAGTGGGGTCAAAATGCAAAAATAACTTATGTGAGAGATGATGTAAGCGCTGAACTAACCACCCTCGCCTTGTCAACCTGCCTCTCATTTCAATGACACAGTATCGTAAGAAGAGATTGAAGCCAGCACCCTTGTCCAGGCTTTGAATTACGATTTTCGTTTATGCAAAATAGCAATAAGTTACCAAACTTGGTTTGCGTTCGAACGGTAGCCAGTTAGTCTGTGACAACGTAATCCAGCACGCATTGCGCTTAAAAGGAAGAGAGAGATGGGATTAGGGAAAACGCTTCTCAGAACATTCGCCGTGGTAAACGGTAGAACGTGCTGCTGGAGTTTGAATATGAGACAAGAACTTAGGTAGCTCTAAGACAATTAATGTTCTCATTAAGTCACAGTATTATGAAATAGCTTTAGCGTTTATAAACGCGTAAATATTTTTTAAAACTAGAAAAAATACACTGAAAAAAAATCGGCCTGCCTCATGCGGGAAACGAACCCAGCATCTTCCGCAATCCAGGCGGCTGCTTTAACCACTACGCCACCGAGGCTCTGCTTTCGCTGTCGAAATTTGTCAGTGCTTGGTGCTTATGTTTTTTCTAGTATTAAGTCACAGTATATCGAGTCACATATTTTATGACATACCATTTTTGTTACATTACAGCAGTAGCGATATTTATGACTCGCACATAAAATACAGGAGCTCATATCGCTTCACGAAGCACAATTTGATATCATCTTACATGATTGCTTCAATTTGTAACGCGCTGATGACCTATCCTATTAAGCAGTTGATGAGTGGGGTGGTATGATGTAATGTCGCAACTTACATGCTTTCAAGTCTAAATTGGTTGACAGGTATGCGAGGGATAGAGGCAGTGTTTGTGTTTGTGTAGTGGAAAATGAGATTTATGTAGCGCAGTAATTTGTAAATATGAGATTGCAAAATTTGCAACTTGGATAGTGTCAAATTTGAAACTCGGGTATAAATTGGTGTATGTAATTTTTATAACAATATTTATGATACCTACCTATAACTACATAATATAAGTTAGTAAGAAAAATATCCAATTAGAAAGATATGTACAAAGGTGACCTTATCTCTGATAGACCTTAGCTTTAGTTGAATAATTTTAACTTTTTGCATTAATCCTTATTGGTTTTTAATAACACGCGATAAAAATTCAAAGCGAAGAAGAACACGAAGCAATTTGACAAAATAAGGGATGATTGTGATTTATTGTACTGGTTTTTTAATTTATTCAAAATCACAATACGCTTACCGATTCGAAATATTTGTAAAATTTACGAAATGCATGTTTCTGACAGCGAAAGATTATTTATATTTATTTATTATTATAATTAAGTTTAATACCTTGAGTAAAACACTAACCAAACTTTTCAAATTATAAATACATTAAAATATTAACTAAATCATACTTCATCATCATCATCAACAGCTCATACAATGTCCCCACCGAGGGGCTCGAGCCTACCCCACATTAGGGGCGATTAGGCCTTAGTCAACCACGCTGGCCAAGTGCGGGTTGGTCGACTTCACACACAACCTAAGAATTTCTTCATAGGTGTGTGCAGGTTTCCTCACGATGTTTTCCTTCACCGTAAAAGCATCAATTAAACGTACATATATAATTATGAATTCTAATTTGAAAACACGTTGGTACGTGGCGGGGATCGAACCAGTGTCTCCCGGGTGGAATACGACGCTCTTAACGACGCTTTTTTTCATACTTAATGACTGCGAATTTTCACTTAAGTAAAAGTAATGATAATCTTCTTCGTGTTACCCCAATCTTAGTTGTTTGAGGTCGGTCAGGTACATTTTGCTCCTATAACATTTTTCATTGGATTTTATGATCAGCCGCCACTAACCCCCCTTTACTATGCCATTGGAGGTGGTTTATTCGCCACCTTGCGAGTGACTCCTGAGTGTGATAATCTACATAACTTTAGTCTCCGTTTTTAAGCGAAGAAAAGCGTATATTTGTTTCTACCTTTTCACATTTATAAATACAGGCATAAAAATATGGATGGGTATGAAAATTCTCTCATCGAATATTAAAAATATAAATAAATTTAATAGAGTGAAACTTTTGTAGATATCTTAAAAGAATGACGAACCTCTCTTTAGATGCTTTCTTTGTCACCTCTAGACCAGATTTCTTCTTTGTCCGTACTAAGTTCTCGCTTGATTTAGATGTCAATTATTTAGAACAATCGCTCTGCAGTGTCATTGACATAAAAAGTACGTAGCTTGTGAATATTTATAACAACACATAAATGTTTATAGGCTGTGTTTTTCTCCATTATTAAAAGTTGTATTAGCAATCTGGCGCTCACGGGTGAGTTACGACGAAATCTTACAAAACATCGTTTTTTTTCTTAACACCTTAAATTGGACATTCACTATATTTGCGAATCTCTTAGGCTGCGGACTCGAAGTCAGCGACGAGCGGGGTAATGGCGGCAGCAAAGCGAGAGCGGCGCGATTCAATGCATAGATTTAAATTGCCTCGAAGGCAGCGGCGCGACAAGCGATGCGCTCCAGTTAAGCGGTGCTCATAGAATATCTTTTTATATGGCGGTCTTCGCGTGTCTGTATTAAGGTAGTGTTGTGCATTTTATTGATCGATGTTTCATCATACCGCCAACGACGTCGAGGACCAAATTATTTCTATTATTTTTGACTTTAAATTTAGCGCAGAGCGTTAGACCCATCGTACACAGGGATACTTAAATCTTCTATACTCGACGATTTTAGTTCCCAAGCGACTACTGCCATAAAAAGTCATTGAGGTTCGTACACGAGTCGCCATGGATTTTTATGGCGGTAGTCGCTAGACTAAAATTGTCGTGTGTCGAAGATTTAAGTAGCCTTGTGTACGAAGGGGCTAACGCTCCGCGCTCCTGCAACCTGCTTCAATCGATACGTTAAATTTGACTCGTCTAATAGCTGCCGGTTGGCATCACCCACTGCCTTGCACTAGATGACTTCGCCAGGCTGGTGGAGGATGTTGCCGACTTATGTTGGTATCAATCGTTTTTGATATATTTACTGTTTACTTGTTAATAATTTTTGATACTCATTTTGTTTTTAATACTTGTCAGGTTGTATTTTTTACGTTGACTGAATATAGTGTTTTTTTTTTTAAGTAGCTTTTGCCACGTGTTCCGTCTTCATCGTCTACACAGAGTTTCAAGGTTCGATACCCATTACCCAGTGAAGTACAGTAGGCTTACTTTTGAAACCAACCCCGATAGATCTTGATGGATATTGGGACTCTCTCTTAATATCGTCTGTGGCGTAGTGCGTAAAGGCATTGTCTCCCACTAGCGAGGCACCGGTTCAAACATCGCCACGCACCAATGTGTTTTCAAATTTTCAATTCATATGTACGTTTAATAGACGCTTTTACGGTGAAGGAAAACATCGTGAGGAAACCTGCACACACCTATGAAGAAATTCTTAGCTTGTGTGAGAAGTCGACCAACCCGCCTTTGGCCAGCGTGGTTGACTTAGACCTAATCGCCCCTAATGTGGGATAGGCTTCGCGCCTTCGGTGGGGACATTAAATGAGCTGGTGACGATGATAATGTACCCTTGATATAAGTAATATCCCATCAATGTGAGTTTTATGTCCTCTTTGAGAGTTATCATCACAGAACTGAGATAACGACTTCCTTCTCAAAAGATTTCAACAAATTTCCAGAAGTAGAAAGCTAGCATGTGCCTGTCTTAAGAAATTCAATAGGTAGACGATTAGATAAAAGCCGATGGTACATGAATAACAATTTATTGTATTAAATAAATTTATCGCATTATAAAACAAATCTAAGAGACCTCCATACGGCATAAAGCAGTTTGCATCGATACGAAATTTTGACAATGACAGTTAATCTTATGATCCACGTGTCCACCTCCAAGCTCTACATCTTCTCTACATAGTTTGGGATGAAGTTATCAACGTGAAACTGCCATAACCAATTTTGCGGTCGCATAAGTTCACTAAGTTTAACTCGGTGTGTATTCAATTAACCTTATATACTGGCCTGATCTTTTACGTGTTGTCTGAGTGGGCCTGGGAGTCCCGTACTTAAATGTTAATATTAATGTTTCATGATTTTAAAAAAAAAAATCATTGTTTATTGGACCATTAAAGGTTTTCAAATAAAATAAAAAATAACAAGACCCTAATTTTTATTGTTAAGTAACATTTAATTTAATAATTTTGGGAATAATCACCAGAGATCAGAAATTAGTCTGTATTTTAAAATACACTAAACGAAAACAATTACCTTTCTTTTATTATAGTATTTCAATAGTGTCTCGTATAAATAGATATAAGCACTTGCAAGGCACCAAATTTTACAAATTAGACATAGTAAGGGCAATCTTAGTTACAAATAAAACAAGTGTCTGTCGACGTTCTCTGGAGCTTTATTGTATTTTTATGATATCTTCTTCTTAGTTTTAATTCTTTTTCAAGTTCTTAAAGTACATAATAGGTCCCAGTACATGGTTCAAACTCAGGCGTAGCATACTAATGAAGTGTGGACCAACGTTTTCGTAATAATGTAAATTATCTTCAATATTCGTCGTTCATTTTATCCCAGATGATGTAATTTATCCCATTTCATACTATTTATCCAACAACTGTAAAACATTAACTACTTATCACACAATCACAAAAAAACTAGTAACCGATATTGTTTTGAAATAGTCACGTAAGTAATGACGATGGGTCAGGGAGGCCCGCAAATTTTTTGAAATAAAATAATACTGCGAAATGCACTAAAATATTGAGTTAACCTTCCTACAACCCAGGGTCATCCAAAAGAGACGTGAAGAAGCACTTTGCAGGTCGGCAAGGCAAAGGTGGCTAGCGCAATGGTTTATCTTGTCATTTGGATTCCACTTCTGCTTACCATCAGGCGGAATGGAGTCATTTGCTTGACCTTATTATAAAAATAAATTGTATATGACGCCACGCAAACCATGTCTAACGGCCCTGGTGCCATCAAATCCGAAGCTATTGCAAAGGGCGTTTGCATCGCACGCCGGGGAGGGGATCATAACGATATTAAAAGTTTAGTTGGGCCGGAGAGGCCCCCACGTCTTTATTTAAAGGTTAAGGGCCAATTACAAATAATTTAAACAAGTTTTTAAGCTTAGGAAATTGACTTCATTTACAAAAAATACAAGGTATTCGTAAAAGACAACATAATATGTTCTCATCAGAAAATCTATCGTTTCAAATAATCTATAGAATTGGATTTTCAATCAAAGAATGTTAAGATGATTTTATATTCAGGCAGTTGACTACAGGAAATTACTACGTCTCGAGTTCTTAATACCATACAGAATCTGACGAAGAATTAACTATGTTTTGACATGTAAAATTATCTCAACTAACTTGACAGGTAACAACCATATTCATTTTTTTTTAATTATCTGAAAGGCTGTTGATATGTATGTACCTACCATTTATAAATTGACGCAAACAAAAATTAGCACGCAAATTGTTTTTTAAAAACTAACCCGACGAAGGAAAATAAGAAAGGAATGAAATCGGAGTTTACAAGATAAAGTCGTTCCCTCCTATTGTTGAAGTCGGTTAAAAGGTAGGCTTTGTTACCCGAAATATAATAACAAATCGATTGCCACCTCATTCATCAAAATGAGATGAATAGCTTGAGGCGAAACATGCGTAAATACAAAATTTATAGATACATACATACAGCCACCAGCACGTCGGGCTATACAAAACTGACAAATTTCTCCAAACGATTTTCAACCTAAGGCTATTCAATATAAAGTGCTTAATCGATTGAGAAAATTTGACAGCTTGTAGTAGCCCGACGTGCTGTTGTCTGTACATGCTAAAATCACAATCCTTCCTTTTGGCTTCGCCACAAATTTAAACATTTTTTTTACCTTTAACTCAAAACCGAAAAGTTGCAATTGAAAAAAATCTTTATTATCACCACCATTTAAAATCATTGGGTTAATTCAGGTAAACCCAAGGTTTGCCTGATTTTACATCTCCTTCTAGCATACATTATTGTCAGTATACTCTAGAATTTCATATGAATTTCGGTAAAGCAGATTTTTACCGAAAAGCAATTTTACGCTTCAAGTTTACAGTGCAATATCTGCAAACGCTGCAGTAAAATGACAAGTGTTCTATGAAACTCAATTTTATTATGATCCATAAGTGCAATGTGTCAAAACTGACCTTTATTATTGTCCTATTATTTGATACCGATGTAATAATTATTAATATAAAACTTAGTCATAGAGGTAATCGCGATACGGCTTTATTTTCATTAAAAACATTATAGCACAGTTATTTGATGTGCCCACAATTAGTATTATAAACCTAACAATGCAATGCTTTCTTCTAGTATATTTTTACGAAAAACTTCATGCTTTGGTTGATTAGAAATGATACCTATTTGCAACAGATATACCTTGCCAAAAATCAATCTTTGTTAATAAAACAAAACCTTTGCAGTCTTGTAAATATATTTTACTAAATTACTCATATCGTATATGATTTAATAAATTTATATCGGCGACTTACGGTCCTGTTACTGTAAATGTAGTTTTAATGTTTAGAGTTACCCACCGAATTGTAAATGCTGGAGCTACAGGAAAAATTAAAATTTCGCGTACAATTAGGTAACAGGTAAATCTGAATTAAAACTGATTTTACAACAAAAATAACGAGTCTGACCAAACATCTCTCTATTCCGTTTTACATTCGTAGCATTATCATAAGAGTTTGTGTTTGTGTTTTCCATTCAAGTGCTCGTTATTCGTTCCTTGCCTTTAAGTTCTCACGTACTCAGCGAGCATAGAAACTTCTAGAACTTTCGATGCTAACGTAAATCTCAGCTGAGTTTAAAGTTCTGCAAGCAAAGAGTTTTAATTTATTAGGCTCGAGTGACACTGGCTGCGTGCCTGTGCTCAAGAGCGTAATATATTGCATTGGTCTCCGATATCTGGAGTACATTAGATGAACGGAAAGAGGGCCTTATCCAGTGACGTTAGAAGTGCTTTTGTTATGTCAACTTTTGTGATTCATGTACCAAAGCTTGGTTGTAATTAAGAGCAATGCACACTAAAACCCACCCACCCGCGTTATGAACTTTTTACCGCCAGCTTTACTTTGACGTTCTAGTCTTGTATGTATCCAGTGGGTGAACGCAGGATTTTCACAGCGCTGTATGTTTACTAACTCCACTATAAGACGATTACTGTTACTAATGGGTGCTTCTATGGGTTTTGTCTGCAATGTCTCTACTAATTGCAAGTCGGATAATTCCGATGGTGGTATGAGGTGATGGAGGTCTTCTTTATTGTTCTATTGGTGCAACTACGTTGAGTGTCACTTGTTTACGGGCACGTACGAAATTGAAGGCATCCGTATTGACATGATTATTTCCATGTTTCTATGTCGACGGGTCGACAGCTATGTTGTTTATTAACTGTTCTTTTGACTTTCTCGTATATGTAGTATAGAGGAAGTCTTGTAATCGTAAAAAAATTCGACCTCGAGATATTGACGGTTTTGGACCTTTCTGAGTCCAAAACTATTTTTTTTGGAATTATGTCTGTGTGTGTCTGTGCATTAGCACGATAACTCGAGCATGCTTTAACTTATTGCAACCAAATTTAACATACGTGTAAAACATCAAAATATAAGGTTTCTATCAAATTTTGAGCCGTCGATCACGAAAGTTAAGCAACCAAGTGCGCGGTCGGTACTCGGATGGGTGACGAAAAATTAGCACGCATGTATGACATCAAAATATGAGGTTTTTATCAACCTTTAAGTCGTTTCCGGTATACGAGATAGTCAAGGGCAGACCTCTCCCGATTTTTTGATTACAAAACATAAGACAGTAGCGCAGTTTATTTTATCCTTATACAAACAATTGTTACATTATTTTTATTATAAAACGGTAGTAAATAGACATCTAGCACGCTTGAAACACCAGGGTGTCAAGGTGTCCCCCGCACTCTCAATACCGGGCGTTGTAGGTACTATAGTCTGATTTTTTGACAAACGAGTACAGGGTCCCGATCGCCGTAAATTATTTCAAGATGAAGCGCAAATAGAACACAGACGAAACGCAACTTTTCGATGTTTTCGTATCGCGGTGTTGATTTGACAGATGCTGCGAACGCATGTCGAAAGCAGGTGAAACACAAACGCTGTCAAAGGTTTATGTTACATTTCAAACACGAAGAATATAAGCTTCTTGATTTCAAAGGACGCTATTTATTCTCAAACGTTGCAAGAAAGTACACTAGGGTTGCATCTCTAATATTTATAATACCCTTGTGTTCTAGCTGCGTTTCATCTTAGCTTGCGCGTAATCTTTAGCGCGATACGGAATTTCACATTGACTGGAACTCAAATGGAACGCAAATGCAGCTGGAACACTAACTAAACGAAGATAATTATTTGTGTTTTATATTACCGAGATCGGGACCCTGAGTATGTCTCTCGCATATTTTCGATATTGACAGAGTGAGATGGGTCATATTAGGGCCGGGCCAACGCCTTTGAAGGTTTTAAATTGTGAAGGCCCGTTCATATTAAATTCTTCCAAACTTATTGTATTCGTTAACAAAATTTTCTGTATGCGTGACATTAAGATATTTTCATAAATAAAAAACAATAAAACAGTATATTAGGGTAAAGCGTTAATATTTTATGCTCTAGAACTTATAAACCAATAATTATTATATAATGTCTTGTAATCTTAAAAAGTATCGTCGTCACTTCCTTCCGATGAACTTGCTGCAGACACGTGAATAATAAACTTTTTTTTTTTTTTTTTTTTTTTTCGTCTGGAAATCCATTTGCGGATACACATGGGGCGGCGTAGGGGCCTCCCATGTAGTTATGTGGGACTCGCCCTGCAGGGATACAGCATGCAGGGAATACCCACTAAAATCAGACGTCTTCCCACTTGGTTGCTTTTTGGTAGACGCGGCAAGGGCAGCTTGTGGCTCAACATCACGAGCCGCGTCCAACGACCTGTCTGAGAGACTCCTCTTACTGGCGGAGGCAAGGCATCCTCTCGACTTAGGGGCGTGCATAATGGGAGATGGACCCTACCCGTCCCCCATGCCCCTGACTACGGCGGGTTCTGCTGCAACGTGAATAATAAACTGCTTTAACCCCTTGTGTGCCGCGCGGCCTCCTGGAGGTCGCTGTCAAAAACGCCTGTGTGTCGGCCTACCTCCTGGAGGTCGATCCCCCCTTCCACTGTTTTCCGATGATGAAGATGATGATTAATATTATTATTATTGAAAATATAACTATACTTATTATATTATATTCTGTTAGCTTCTTTATTACGATTTTGGTGACAAAAACTCTTATTTATAGATTTATTACAAATTTTTAAACATTTTGCATTTTTATTCTCTCTTCATTTAAGAGCAGTGCTCTGGTCGGTGCAGCCTATGAGCATGAGCATTCCTCCACTTCTCCCTATCCTTAGCAATCTCTTTGACCTCCCTGTACGACTCGACGCCAACCTTCTTTTTAATTTGTTTGGTGTAGCTAAACCTTGGCCTTCCTCTCCCTCTCCTTCCTTCCACCTTTCCCTCCATGATATTTTTAAAAAACTCGTCGTGTCGAACAAGATGGCTGAACATTCTTTCCCTTCTATTTTCTATTGTATCTAACAGCGTTCTCTTCTCGTTCACCATTTCCAGTACCCTTTCGTTGGTTACCCTCTGTGTCCAACTAATCCTCTCCATTCTTCGCCAACACCACATCTCAAACGCTTCCAAGATTTCTCTGTCCCTTTGTGTCATTGTCCATGTCTCACATCCATACAGAGCATTTTTATTACTGGCGGAAAATTCGCGAAGGAAATCCGGAAGTAACTGACACATGCACGAAATGTTACAAAATGGCGATACAATAGGGTACACGTTTTCTACATTATTGTCGATTTCGTACGTTTTTGTGGTTTCGATCTTGGTTATCAGATGATTGACACCATGTCGACCACTTTTGGCTATCCACTTTAGTTACTCCTTGTAACAAAAGATTTCAAACTTCATCAATTTTATAACTTTTGTAATTTTCTGCTTGATAAAAGAGCGCACGGCGTCACAATGTTAGTTCATGGCACATTTATCGACGCCGTGTTGGTGGAGTGGTCAGGACACATCAAGCGGTCCGGGTTCGAATCCTGGTAGCGGCAAATGTTTGTATAACGAACACGAATATTTGTTTGCGAGTCATGGTTGTATAAATTTTTATTTAAGTTTATTTATAAAAATATATTAATAAAATTCTTATATACATTAAAAAAAATATGTCCGTTATCTAGTATCCATAACACAATTTCTTAATGATACTTACTTTGTGCTAGATAATTGGTGTGAGCGTGGAGATATATTAAATATTATATTACTATTAAATATATATTATCATACAAGCCTAAAAGAAATTATTATACAAGCCAAATTTATGTTGATTTAGTGAAACAATAGCGAAACAGTCAAAATTTTCAGTAATCGTTTCTTTAAAAAAAATTGTTTTAATAGTAATTATCAGGTGCTAGTCGTTATTCTCATCGACAGAAAACCAATACTATGAGGGGGTGTTAGGAGAGATTAGTTATACAGGGTTACTAGTAAAGCAACAAAATATTTTAAACCATTTGAAAATCTCACCAACGCAAACAACTTTTACAAGGGAACCAACTCTGAAATCGCGAAAAATATTTAAGCTGTTCCATTAGATTTTTTCTTCGCGGTTCTAGTTTTGCATCCATAATAAAAGTTGTTTGTATTAATGAGGACTTTAAATGGTTTGAAGGTTGTTGATGCTTTACAATTTACACAAATAACGTTGTATATACGAACTGCTCCTTATTATACTAGCTCTGTATTGCTTACAAAAGGGCAGTACCGCATACTTCACAGTCTAGGTAATAATGCAACAAGACGACAGCACTACTTACGCTACGTAATTTATTTGCTATTTAGTCCAAAAATAATGTCTTTGGTGAGTACCTATAGCTGGAACAATTAAGGACCCGTTCTATTATTGGTTTATCTCTTCTATTTGACTCCTAGTTTCATTAAGGCGGAGTGATTTCTCCAGGATTGGCACTCCAATCCCGAGATGTGCTGTGCACAACCCTTCTTAACAACATTTATTAAAACAAGGTTAGTAGCACATCTTCAACGTAGAAAGGCATTAGTTAAATATAACCTACTTATAAGACCAAATAATTTGACATCCTATCTTAATTAATGGCTTTTGCGGGACTACGCATTTAACAATGACAAATAAAAATAATATTATTGTACTTGAGATTCTACAGTATGTTGAAATGAAAATGGAATCTTGCAAAATACACATTTTACAAAAAGAACTCGGGTGAAACTTTGAAATAATTTTTACTGCCATTAGGTACGAGAACAATTAGCAGTGATATCATCAACAACAAAGAAAAGTTTCTTTGAAGTAAAATTTGGTATAATATATTTTTTCCCTTTGATTTCTCTATATTTATCGAAACGCTTGAGTACCCAGTTTCTCAAAACACTATTTTATTTTAAAGGTTTTTGCTACTTTATCTTCATGATGGACGCTTGCCAAATCCAAAACACAATAAAACATGTTTATGCAATACGCAATTTACACATGGCTGCATGGGTTTTCTTTCATGGAGGATCCTCATAAATCCCTCAGCAAATATCTATGGACATGGGCTCTTCGGGATAAAAGAACACAAAGAAGATTCAAAATCCTTTATTTTCATGTCATAATGCTGTAAGCACTTCGCAGAAGCACTGCTACAAAGAAATATGTCAGGCAAAGGCTTAAGGTTATTCAGGTTGAACATCATAGCCTGTGTAATATGACCCGGAAAATTACAGCGAGCTGCGTCGTCAGTAAACAATTCGCGATTAAAAGCGGAAATGATTATAGAACATTTAATTATTTTTCTTAAGGAAAATTTTATTTTTCCCTTTTTCTTTAAGGATTTAATTAAACGACAAGAAGAGACCCGACGACGAAATAAAAAAAAATTAGTAATTTAAAATTTGGTGTCAGTAGACGGGATTAGGTTCTTTCAAGGGCAAAAGTCAAATCTGAGAACTCTTGAAATGGTAAATCGATTAATTATACCATACTTACTTACTCAACCCCTATGACAGTTATTTAATTGAGATGTTTCATTAAAATGTATTCCAATACCTATCACTTAGAACGAGTTCATGCTAGGTCGGCGCTGTTGAAATACAATGCCAATATGCATCCGACACCTTTGTTGTTCCAATGGTGCTTTTATCTATAATATAAAAATGAATCGCAAAATGTGTTGGTAAGCGCATAACTCAACAATGCCTAGACCAATTTGGCCAATTCTTTTTTTTAAATGTTCGTTGAACTTCAAGGATGGTTTTTACGGCAAGAAAAATTCGAATATTTTTTTTTGACAGGACGAAGTCTGTCGGGTCCGCTAGTTATTATATAAAAGGCAAAGTCCTGTCTCACTGTCTGACTGATCAACGCCCAGCCCAGACCCTTGGCCCTAGATAGCTGACATTTTGCACAAAGGTTCCTTTTATGATGTAGGCAAGGGATAAGGCCGGATTTTTCGAAATTCAACCACTAAGGGGGTAAAAACAGGGATGAAAGTGTGAATGGGAAATCCGTCATTATTATAGTGAAATCAATACAAGTAGGTATATGGCTTATCGGCTAAAAAATCAGAATAATGTATGTCACGATTTTTTGAATTTTAACCCCACGGGGACGAAGTCACGAGCCTTTTGCTCGCATAATATGACGTGTTGGTTTTATTAGATACATTATTATGTTCGTCGCCACGATTGCACTAGGAGACTCCTGATTTTATAATCAAAAGGTAGACCCTTTTAAAACCCCTTGAATTGACTAGAAATTTTCTGCAGCGCTGTTTAGAAATTTGTGTCATTCCTGCCGTACTGGATGTGGTCCAAAATTGTGAATGTCAAAGCAATATGACGACAGCTTTCTTATATTTAATCAGTGTCATGCCTCGATAAAACACGCTTGAAAATGAAGAGGAAGCGTGTAGGAAACTCGAAAAACAAAAAACAAAACAAAACAAAAAACTCGAAAACCGAACGCATAAAATATCTTTATTTTATTTTTATTTTATTTTATTTATAGGAATAACAGCTTTCACAATCACACATAAATTTAACTATTACTAGAGTTACAAATATTGTAAACATTAATCTTATTTATTGTGAAGCCCACACCGTTATCCACAGATTGGTTGTGTTACTCGATATAAAACTAATGTGGACGGAAACTAGAAAAAGGTAACGATAACGATAGAAGCTGCTCCTACCGCCATGCAAGCAAACACTTCAATCAACATAATTTTGATATAAGTGAATAGCTAATGAAATTAATGAAGTAAGGGTGACGTTGGTTGTTTCATTAATGTAGATAATCGTCATCAACGTGCATGGCAGCAAGAGACGACAAACAAAAAACAAAATAACTACATTGAACAATGGTAATACATATTAAAATAAGGTTATTGAATTATATCTTAATAACCACGTTATTTTCCCTGTACGGAGTGGAACAATGATCATCTATCCATCTCAATATGTTGACCCTGTAAAATATCAAAACATGTCTTTTGAAATTAGACTCTGATTCTGAAAATATATCCAAGTTTGAAAATAATTTGCTAAAAATGTCAGCGAGTCCGGCGTGCGTACGACTTGTTGGTAAGTGGAACTTCCGGGGAACGAGCAAACCCGCGCCTGTGAACGCTGTGTGGGACCACATAGCATAACTCATTGTTCAGATCAATGCAATCGAACTTACCAGTACAAAGTTTATAAAGTGTCATGGTGCTAGTAAGTATGCGTCTATTTACTGAACTAAGCAGTTTATATTCCTCCAGATATGTCGCGTGTAGAGAAGTGTTACAGTACTATCATATAAACCGCGACTGTTCAGAAGAAGTGTTATGCTCTTAGGACACTGTGTGCAGACCTGCGTTGTGAAAGAGAAAGAGCATACTAACGCGTATATTAGAGTGAGATAGACAGATGAGACCATTTTACGTGCCCGCAATTACTGTCAGACTATGCGTAAGTAGTGCAGTGCAATCATATCACGTACAGATGCGCAATAACCTTTAACGTTTAGCGTAAATAAACTTTAGCGTACACCGCACCATTTAAATAAATATTTTCTTATCAGTTTTTAATGATTCATTTCGTTTCGTTTATCAATAATTATACTGATGAGAATAGTAGAATAAGTAGAACAATGTTTTTACTAATTTAACTATAAAAAGTATTCTGAGTCGCACAGTCTTACTAACACTCGCGTTCGTCCGTGTTACAAAATGGACCAAAATGTTCTTCTTCTTCGAGTAGTTAACCTGATACTGGACAGATAATTGCACAGAACAGATGACTCTTTATTTGTTCTGTGGGTTATTTTAAATTTGATTTTTAATTTATTTTTCGCTTTTAACATTATTGCCTATAGCTTTAGAGCTTTACATGACACCATTTCTAACCTCTTACGTGACATTTTACTTACAACTCCTATCTTTCAACACCAGCTGGGACCACCAGCATAACGTGCCTTCCGAAGCACGTAGGAAAATAGAATTTTAAAAATTTCGGTCACCCATCTGAGTACTAACCACGCGCTTGGTAGCTTATCTTTTGTGATCGTTACATCGACCTGGATTGAGTTAAAAACATCCTCACCAGACGTGCTTTTACAAAAATAACCTGAGTGAAACTACAAATCTAGTGTAGCGTGTACTGTAAATGTCGATATATCAATATTTCACCAAATCAACCACGTCCGCAAATTATCAACTAACTAACCATTTAGCTAGTTTCCATGCTATTCGTATTGTAAGCCTGAAGTTGCGAGAGCAATTTGACCACACATCATTAGTCAGTGGTTAGAATAAGGGCGCAAGAGATGGCTATATCGACTCCTTGCAGTTATGTTAGGATTATTTGTGTACCCAACAGCCGACCTAACCGCACGTTGTTGTGTGGTTCTCACTGCTAATTGCTTCAGTACTGTCGACTGCGCATCAAATTCTACACTTTCTTTATAAAGGTGCATATTGAGGCACTTGTGCATGTTATGCTGCGTGGAAATGAAAAGAATTGAACGGATCCAGTATTAGCACGAGTCACTTGCGTGATCTGGGATGCGTGCAGACCACTCTCGCAAGTTATTTATTAACTCTGAAATAAAAAAAAAATCAAAATGTTTATTTGGTAACTTGGGTTAGCTTACAATAGATCATGGTCGGAGCTACCATTGTCTAAGGAGCTACTTTCAAGTAAAGGTAATTGCTTAAGCTAGGAAGCTCCGCTCTTCCTTAACAATAATTTCATAAGCATTACCGAAAGTTCCAACAATTTCATAATATTCCTACAAATGTGTATGTGTGTGTGTGTGTGTGTGTGTGTGTGTGTGAGCGTGTGTGTGTGCGTGTGTGTGTGTGTTTGTTATATATAGCTATTTATTCAGGATAAATATCATAATTATCGTAATTATAATCATCATATATGGGGTAACAAGGTATTTATTAATTTTATTAAAAAAAAAATGTCATTCTTAGACTTAACAAAATTATTTTGTATTACATTCCTAACAAAATGATTTTGTATACATACTTAGATTCTGGTGTGTCGAGACATTGCAACGCGTTTTAATGAAGCATACTGAGCTGTTTTTACCAAGGAAGGTAAAACAATGTTAATGTCGCCATCTAACCATATCACCGGCTACCACTGAAAACCAGCGTCACAGCTTAGCCTGTGACATAAAGCTGAGTGGTAGTCCGTTTCGGCGCTAGCTAACTACCTACATGTATAATTTTTTATGTACCTATATTTTATAAGCCGAATAAAGATTTTACCCTACTTGCGTAAACAAGTTATAGCCAAGCTTGTAAAACACGGACGCCGGACGGACGCATGGACAGAGTGGTCAACCTGCTAAAGGCTAACCTTTAGGGGGCTATTCGCTATCTTTTTTTGACAGTTGAAAGTGATGATCACTGATTAATGAAGAATTACGTATCCAGTGCTGTTATAATGAAATGAAGAATTACGTATCCAGTGCTGTTATAATGAAATGAAGAATTACGTATCCAGTGCTGATAATAGCGTGTCGTATAAAACAGCAATGGATGTGATTTCACTCGATGATGATCACTTTTAACTGTCAAAAAAAGTTAGGGAATAGGCCTACAGGTTAACCACTTCCAATTTATTTGGTGTCGTTCCATTATATTTTATTCGACATAATGTTATGATACTCGAGATCAACAATCAAAATACCAGCATTCAAAAGTTCAACACCGTATGATCAACAATTCAAAATCTCAACACTGCAGATATCAACAGATTAGTTAGTCCACAGTTCACAAAGTCAAAGTTTGAATTTCAGCATGTAAAAACATATTGATTGTTGATGGCATTCGATTTTTACGGCCGTCCGCTTGTCTGACACCATCATTCCGTAGGAACACCTGCTATCTTTCGAGCACCTGCGACCACAAGACTAACGTGCCTTCCGAAAATCGAGTTGAACATTTTTCGGTCACCCATCCGAGTAACGGCCGCGCAATTAGTAGCTTAGCTTACGTGATCGTTATGAAGAACGCACAACTGCGGTAAAGGTACTCTATAGGGTTTATTTACTCTGTGACTGCGGTGCCATCGACCTCCTCAACTGCGACTGCTATCAGCTTTAACCCCAGAACTGTGCTCTGGGGTGCGAACCAAAAAAATATATTTGAAAATTTGCGATTACTTTTTTGTTTCACAATCCATTTTTTTGCCCTAACACGTATAAGGGGTGGATGGTTACGTCAAACCGTCCGTCGGACAGGAGACCTCTTAGTGTGTAGTCGTGGCAAAAGGTGAGTAAGATGCTCCAGTACCCTTTGCCCAGGCATCCCCATGTCACAATCTTTCTCGTATACTTACGTAGTAAAGAGGGAAGTCTTGTAATCGTCAAAAAATTCGACTTCGACATTTTGACGGATTTACACGTTTTGGACCTCCCTGAGTCCAAAAATACCGTTGTTGGAATTATGTCTGTGTGTCTGTGCGTTAGCACGATAACTCGAGTATGTTTTAACTTATTGCAACCAAATTTAGCATGCATGTATGACATCAAAATACAAGGTTTCTATAAACATTTGAGTCGTCTTTTTCTTTTTCGTTTCCGGTATAAGAGAAAGTCAAGGGGAGGCCACTCCCGATTTATGTTTCTGGATGTGAAACGTCATAACAATTTTCCTATATCCCCCTTTCCTAGAGCCCCAAACCAAAATTTACCTAAACCAGCTAAAATAAGAATAAGTCACTTTTATTTAAGCCTAATACTATTAGGTCAGACTGAAATAAGTGCATTAGCAGTCTATATAAGTTGATTATTAATAAATGGTTATAATTATGTAAAAAATGAATTATTTACTGGGGAACTCCAGCATTTACTGGGTATTGTTACTTGAAGTTTATGATGGGTACGGTTCTAGGGTTAAGTTACGATAACCGTATCACGTGCCGATTATTATTAGGATTCGAAGCAAGCGAAGTTTTTTGATTATAGCATTCTAACAGATTCGATTTATGTTGCTTTGATGTTGTTCTTTCTTTTGTGTTTCTTTGATGAAATCTATTTGGGTTTATTTCTTCCCGTATTTAGTTCCCGCTTTTTCTATGTTTACGTGACCGAAGGTAATGCGGGTTGCAACACCTAACACAAATATCATTAGTAAGGGATTGTGTATTCGGGTCGCGGTGTTTATGGCGTGTTGCTTTTATTGCTTTCTTGCTTCCTCACTGACGTCATTAATGCAGAAGATGTATTGTTATAAATGTGCCCCGTAGTGGCCGTCGATTGGTACCCTTTGATGTACCTCTGTACAGCACTAATTACATACAAAACAATTTTGTGTACCGATCGACCAAAGAATTCAACGAGTTATCAAAGAGACTCAACCTGAATATGCTTAACTGTAAAGTATGAATGGCGGGGACGCTAATTAGCAATCAAATCTTTGCAGCTAGACTGAAACTATATTTTTGCTCGCTTTTTACTTTCTCGTATACGTAGTATAGAGGAAGTCTTGTAATCGTCAAAAAATTCTACCTCGAGATTTTGACGGATTTACACGGTTTGGACCCTTCTGAGTCCAAAAATACTGTTTTTGGAATTATGTCTGTATGTCTGTGCGTTAGCACGATAACTCGAATATGCTTTAATTTATTGCAACCAAATTTAACATGCATGTATGACATATAAATATAAAGTTTCTATAAAATTTTGAGTCGCCGATCACGAAAGTTAAGCAACCTAGTGCGCGGTCGGTACTCGGATAGGTGACCAAAATTTAACATGCATGTATGACATCAAAATATAAGCCTTTTATCAACTTTTGAGTCATTTCGGGTATACGAGAGAGTCAAGGGGAGACCACTCCCGATATTTTTTGTGCTTGTATGGGGTCTGTGGTGTATGTATTAAGTAATAGGGGTTAAAGTATGAAATTGACGATTTTTTCCTCATTATTGATTAGTGTATAATTCCTTTAATACAATAGCTATGTCATTTATTCTTTTTCTATTTTACACTTCATTACAAGGACATATATTTATGTATAAAATTTTATTCTTATTTTTATTTTTTTCACTAGAAATACATCTTCAAAAACAGCTCGTCCTAAGAGGTGCCCGTCTCCGTTATAAAAATATGAATATTTTTTTACAGGTATAAATTCTCAATTTTTTTCTCGAAGTATCCTATAGCTTAATGTTGTCTCAATATATCCACAAAATTACACAAAATTTAGATTTGTGGTTCCTTAAAAAAATCACAAATATATTTGTATGGAAAAATTTATTTTCGTTAAATTCTCTATACAAAACGGCAATTTCATACTTAAACCCCTAATATTAATGTTTTAATTAAGTTGATTAATAAATGCATAAGAATGCATATATAGTTGTTAATTCACCAATGAAATAAAATAATAATTAAAAATGTGTGAGATTCTTCAACATCATAAACCCAAAAGGTTTGAGCAGCCCTTTTACGCGTGAAACCACACCTGGCAGTATGGGTCATTAAAGATTGTAATAATATCTCATGGTCGGAATGCTGAGATGGTTTAGAATGATCTGGTTGTTGACTTTTGTTTGGCCATGCAGTGCGTCAAAATACAACAAAAAAAACCATTGAGTACATAAAACTAAAGTGCACCAACAAACAAAAATCAGAACCGATGTCACCACAGATTTAATAATTCAAGGAGATAGGCCAAGCCGGCGTTTAACTTGTGTGACAAGTGTATGCCCTGTGGGCATACATTGCCGCCACTTCGCCTTCCGTTAAAGTCAAGTGAATACCTACGTAACTCAGCGATTTGACCGATCTCCTTTGCGGCTGAGCTTAACTTTCATCGCTTCGCAGTCCTTAAGACGCACGCAATGAATAGTGTATATTACGGCATGCTCAACTAGAACCATGTTATGTAGTACGGCCGCTGATTGCGACACTCGGTATTCCTTTGAACTAGGCGATTCGACTGATCTCCTTAGATTAATATATCTGTGGATGTCCCACATCTCAGCAGGTGGCGGATCCAATTCCACCGGGATTTAATTCTATCTAACCCAATATTATTATTTTTAAATTATTCTTAAACACAAGCAAGATAGAACAAATAGTTTTTCTATACAGTAATCTGGCTTTTTTATCGTCTATATCGATAACTGACGCAACACCAGCTTGTTCTCCAACCCCTGGAAAAAACCGTACTCACTTTGAAAACTGTCAACAAAAAGCTTTCAGAAAGAGAGTAGATAGTCACAAAGTTATTCTAGTTTATTTGGTTGACATCAATGTATTCTAAATATATTGATAAAGTTCTTACGCTCACACGAACACACCTACAAACTATCAAGCTCATAATCCCTAAATCATAATAATTATTATAATTTATGGTCCAGAAACAGATTTACAGCTCTATAATAATAATTCATAAGGATTCTCATTCTATGTTACCTTGAGATTATATGTTACCTCGTATCGATTATATGATCGTAAGAAAATTTAAGACTCAAAATTCCGTCACATTCCATATTTTTTTTCAAAATCATTTACAAAACAAGCTGCTGCTTTCAGATTCTTTTAAAAAATATATTATTAATAAAGAAAATTATTTATGAATGTAATTACTGTTAGTTAAGAACTATATTTATTTAGAATGTCTTTATTTGGTACGTTATGATGAAGTATGTATTATACATATATATTTATGATGTATGCAGTACTAGCTTTGGCCCGTGACTTCGTCCGCGTGGAATAGTTACTTTGGGTAGCATTTTTATTTCGTTGGGTACTTATTTTGTAAAAAATACATATAAAAACTGCTGTGCATTACTGTAAATAGCTTATTTTAATATATTTTTACACACTACCTTTTTTTGTTTTTTCATCCTTTGCGAACTTCCATGTGACCTTCCATTCCCTAGTTCATCCCCACATGGGTAAATATATCAAAAACAAGTCTAGAACAAATATTTGTTTATTTTTTATTGCGTGCTATTTATAAATTTTCATGGTTTTATCTTTGGTAATGAGGAATGCCACAAATAATTTCATGTCTTATTTCAAACCCTTCATTCTTTTTTTTTTACAAAAACGTAGTTTTTATTCTATTTCGAGGTTTAGTCTATTTTGTATCAAATTTTATCAAAATTAGTTCGGGTATTAGGCGTGTATGTATTTTCTTATATTATCTATCGATGTGTGTGAAATGTAATATGTATAATGTTAAGTGCACCTTGAAGACGCTGTCAACGCGTTTAATACTTATTCAGTCCAGTCCATCCAAAAGTTGTCTGGAAGAGATCGCTCTTAGCCACAGAACACAGAAAGAGGTCTCTTAGCGATAGCCAATTGTACAGTTATATCATAATATTAATTGTATTTATATATTTTTGGTGTACACCAAAGAGTATATCTATCTTTCTATCTATATTTGACAATAAGCGTATTATATCTAAGTAACAGAATAAAATTTACACAACAGCATAATTATTGCGTACTAATTTGGAAGGTACTTTTTAAACAGTGTGTCTTGACTTGACCCCTTATAATTTTATCATGTTGTGAGAGACTCACCTCGTAGGTTTCGATTCTTAATATATCGGTATATAAAAATAAGATTAGATAACGACACCTGATATAATTTGAATGTATATTTCATAAGCTTAATTTAGTCTACTCTAACCATCGATAAACGAAGTATTGGTGACAATAGACTCATTTCTTCGGAAACCCTGGTTTCTCATTTTTACGTCATACGCCATTTCTGTGACTTTGCAGAGTGTTCTGAGTTAATTGAATAGTTGTTTATTGAATAATTGATTAATCTTAAAGATTTATTGACCCTTAAAATTCATCTGATTTCCCAAAAAAATTTAGCTCTTTTAAATGTATTTGGTTTTCAATTTGTAAAATCAATAAACCAAAATCAAAAAAAGTATAAACTGGTCTAATGTAAGTTTAGGTTCTTGTTTAACACACGGGGTTAAAAATTATTATTTACTAATTGTAGATTTTGATTAGGAAATTCTGAACCAAAGCGTACCTGTGAGTAGATTTCATTGCACATAAGTGTATAATATTCTCACAGTCCTGTGTAAGTCGGTTGGAAGGGAAGTCATTCGGATCATGAAATTTCCCGGGTTGGATTACATATATAGATCTTACATAAATAAATAATTTAAAATTGGAATACCTACATATGAAATAAATAAATACATATACAGGGTTACAGGAAAAGTCGACCTAGATCCATTAAGGGCGTGTAGTACACATCATTTCTGAATGATTTCACTATGGAACCCCCCATCCTAAACTTAACCGTTTTCGAGATATTCGAGTTTTAATTTTTTTATGAAAATGCCCAATTTTTCGGCTATTTAATTGAATATTTTGATTTCTTTTTATTCTAATGATTATTTTTTTGGTTTTTTACATGAAGAATGAGATGGTTAATGACCTCAATGACTAAAATTGCATGTAAGTTAAGTAAATAGGTCATTGCAGACGATCGAAACTTAAGAAAATAAGTACAAATTATAAAAAAATATTTTTCTTTTCTGGATATCTCCAAAAATTATTATGGCACTTGCTCTGCAGATGTGCTTAAAAACATCTACATTTTATCAGCTATCCAACGAGGTATAACAACCTAGGGTTGTATTTAAACTCATAGAAAAAAACATAGTTGAAAAGGTTCGCACAAGCTCGGACTGAGTACATACGACGCTATCCCGACCGTCGAGTACCTGATGTGAGCGTTTTCGACGGAGTTTACCGACGACTTCGTGAAACTGGCTCTGTTTTGCGACGACGTACGGACTTAGGAAGACCACGTGTCATTGATGACGACGAGGAACAAGACAACGAAATCAAAATTTCTTAAGAGGTGACTTAGGTGACCTACCAGATGATCTCCCATTACAATTACTGTGGGACATGTGGTTTCAACATGATGGCTGCCCTGCTCATTTCAGAAGAAGCGTTAGGGATTGGTTGGACACTAACTATCCTAACAAATGGATTGGACGAGGTGGGCCTTTACCCTGGCCAGCCAGATCTCCCGACCTGACCCCCATGGATTTTTATGTATGGGGGCACATGAAGAGCCTCGTTTACAGTGAGCTCAACCCCATATCGTCAGTGGAAGTTCTCAAAGAAAGGATAATTAATGCTGCTAACGACATAAGAAGAACATTAACCACTGGTGTAGTGAAAAGTGGACTACGTGAAAGAATTAGAAAATGTGTGCGAAATAGAGGTGGACACGTAGAACATGAACTATAAAATTTTATTCAAAAACATTAGGTGAATTACTGAATGATCTCCTAGGTCAGGATAGCGGGACATCGATGGATGCATGAAGATTGTACCTAGCCGAGGGAGGCCGTTCAGTAGTGGAAGCCAGTAGGCTGAAATGATGATGCTGAACTTAAGTCAAATTAATTAGATTAAATAAGTGCTATTTATTCTGAATGCCCCATGTAGCCTTAGAAACTAAGTTTCACCGTTAGACCTACTACCTGAACCTTTTCAACTATGTTTTTTTCTATGAGTTTAAATACAACCCTAGGTTGTTATACCTCGTTGGATAGCTGATAAAATGTAGATGTTTTTAAGCACATCTGCAGAGCAAGTGCCATGATAAATTTTTGAGATATCCAGAAAAGAAAATTTTTTTTTTATAATTTGTACTTATTTTCTTAAGTTTCGATCGTCTACAATGACCCATTTACTTAACTTACGTGTAATTTTAGTCATTGAGGTCATTAACCATCTCATTCTTCATGTAAAAAACCGAAAAAATAATCATTAGAATCAAAAAAATTCAAAATATTCAATTGAATAGCCGAAAAATTGGGCATTTTCATAAAAAAAATTAAAACACGAATATCTCGAAAACGATTAAGTTTAGGATGGGGGGTTCCATAGTGAAATCATTCAGAAATGATGTGTACTACACGCCCTTAACGGATCTAGGTCGACTTTTCCTGTAACCCTGTATAATAAATATAGCAAACTGAAAGGATACGGAAATAGAAAATAATTCGAGTGTAATTTGCCTCAAATTACTTAACATATTGCAAATTAGTTGAAACGTACGCCATTGCGGTGCTCCAATAATTACGCAATAGCCAAATACATCACATGCAACTGACTAATTAATTAAGTGTAACGTAAGGGGATAGTATACACAGATACTGTGAAATTTCACGTTTTTCATTCGAGCTGAAAGCTGTTATAGTGTTTGTTTTTCGAAAGGTTTGAATTCAGTGAACGCATTTTGAATTTCAATTCATCTATCGGGTTCGAATATATTCGTTATTCTTTTGTTTTTTTTGTGTATACGCCGTACCTATCTTTTATTTTGAACAAAATAAATACTCGTAAGGAGAAAGTATCCTTTTATTATTTATGCAACTTTTAAGGCTTAAGTAACTTTTGAGTATTTTACTAATGTTTTTAACCGTTTTATGGACCGAGACCATATCAAAGAAGAAATTTTCCTACCTTGTGAGATGAGTGTGAGGAATGAAATAATAATCGCTCAATGGCTAAGTTTTGTTTTTTCGTCCGGGAAGACTGATCAAAAAATATGTCTGAAGACTACGACATGGCGTTTCATCAAGCGTCACCATGCCGATAGCCAACAAACATTCAATTTACGATATTTAGTTAGCCACCTTACTAGAGAGTTTTTAAACTGTAATAATTTTAGATCTACACTGACTTGATAGGGATTCGCTGGCAGGGTTTTGCGGGTCTCTTCGACTATACATAGTGTAGAGAAGGCTTCCAGTTACGCACAGTAGGAGACGCGCGGGTGCCGGGGCCGCATGATATCAGCGACTTAGTGGGAGCCAGAAGCAACAAGTATAAGCTTGGGACCTCCGACGTCACATTAGAACTAGATCGTTTATTTCATTGATATTCTGAATTTTATCATAAGACGTTGTAAAGAAACAGAAAAGATACAGTCTATTATCTATACTTACGTCTCCATTGAACTCCTTACTCACTAAAAACCACCGGTGCACTCTACATCCGCATGTCGACTTCGCCACATGTAGATGTCAGAGAAGTTGATTTACCAACTAACAAACTTTCAAAATAACCATGATAAAACAACTTTTCCTCGACAAACTGGGTTCCCGTAGAATGCGTCTCATCTGTTTTGGATTAACTACTACAGTTAATCGTCACCGCGGTTTTTGGTGCATTCGTTGACATTGGTGGGTTCTCTAGCCCGTAAGTTCAACCACCAAAGAGAGGTATTCCAACCGGGGCGTCTTCTTTGAGGGAGTCTACACCAATTAGTCTCTAAGGAATTTGGGTCAGAAGGATCTGTATTGGGCAGCCTTTTTAAAGACTGGCCTGGAGGGTTGATTAGTGTCACCTGCTTCCGCAGACAGCGATACGTGAAAAATGGCGTGGTTTTTTCTCGCTGCAAATCACGTTTTATTTTCCACCGATATTTTCATCCGTGCAGCTCTGCCTGCGGTTGGCATTTTGTGGCATCTATGTCACAGAATACATCCCGAGAACACGTTATTGGAGGCCTACCCACGCTATTCCTGTCCATGATTGTCACTCGAAAACTCTTCGTTCAAATATGCCAGTTTACCGCGCCCACTGCCACTCGAGTCGAGAAGTTATTAGGGATGTTATGAACACTTTGTTTCTTTTGGTTCTCAAGTGCTATAAACATTGAGTATTTACGGATGCTTGACTTTGTTGAGTGTCTAAGCAGTTTATAGACTTATTACTTGTTTTGTGATATTCTCATAATCTCGATTCGAGTAATTCTGAATTAATTTGCTTCTGTGAGCTAATGAATCGATCTCTAAAGGGATGCTTTGTGTTCGGTTTGCTTTGTTGGACGTGTATTTAGTCCGCCTGGCATACCATCAAGGTCTGACGCTATTATAATAGTGTTATCGTGCTATCAGCAATACTGTCTTCCGACAGTTAATGACAAGATAGCCTTCCCTCGTTGGCTGATTGTAGTATTATTCTGTAAATGAATTGTTAAATGACAACTAAGCAAGTGACATAATCTATCTATACATCTTGAATTTTGGATGTTTGTGATTTGTTTTGTACTTGTTTCTATTGACATTTGTAATTTCATGATTGAATTTATTTACCTGTTCTAGAGTATCCACATCAGGGGTTCCCAAACTTATTTTTATTGTGACGCCCTCAGGAATTTGCCATTGTTTTGCGACTCCCCCAAAAACAAAACAGAACAATAAATATGAAAAGAGGTATTTATTTAGGGAATAGCTTCTCAGCGACCTAAGTTTGGGCGCGAACTACGATTCTCATCTCACAGATTGCCATTCTGTGTGAATCGCCCCACGAGATGATTCTGCAGTTTGGGAGACACTGGTCTACATCATAGACGTCCGGAGATACAACCTTTGCAGTGGAAAAATGTTGTATGACGAATACTAACGTATATTCACTAATATATTTCATGAGGCAAAAATAGGAGTACCTTACTAAAGCATTTATTAAATAAATGCTTTAGTAAGGTATTCCTATTTTTGGGAACAATTTTTATGTACGGATCAGATTTCTTAATTAGATATCAATGGCAATGTAAATTGTTAGCAATTCCGTTTTTTATATACAGTAGAAATAAATAATTCTAGTGCAAACAGCCTCTTACAATCGACGTTCAAGTAAACAATCTGCGCCCGACGTCACCCGATTCTATTAGACGAGGATCTTTCGCCGGCGCGAGATCAAGCATCAATTCTCTGTCGATTGTTTGTTCACTTTCGAGGGCATTCGCAATTATCCGGCACTCGCTATGCTCAATCGTTTTTTGCACTTACGTTATATTTTATTAAATCTCAATTTAGTTAGTATCGTTCGATTGCAAGTCAAGGTGGTCAAAGGAAAGTGTTCCGATGAATTATTCAACGCTTCATTTTATGCTTCCGAATCCACATTTATGTCGAGTAAAAACTCAATGGCCATGAAAACCAGCCAAATGACAAATTAAGCCTTTCTTATTTATCGCATCGTTGGATACATACTTCTCGATTGTATTCCGGAAATTTGTTGATGAACATTGATTGCAAGATTTTCATTTTGTTCCTTACACTAAGTGATTTAGAATCCAATTTCGACCGCAATATTTTTGGGTGCCAGATATTGTTTTGCTAATAAAACTGAAGCCACCGGCCTCGTTAATGATAATATATGATGAAAAAGGAACGGAGCTTGGTTTCGGTCCTCAATTTTCATTTAATAATGATCCTTATAACATGCGCGATAAACATCAATTTAGTGCGAACCTCGTTTTTCAATGGCCTCGTTCCGAAGCTATTATTCGTATTCCCTTTGACGACACATTCGTCTCTCATTCGGTGGTTCTATGTCACCATTATCAAAGGTTCTGTAATCATTCCCACGTAGTAGGTGTTCAACATTACATCACACTAGATTAGACAAGTAAATTTTGGATATAAAGGTCTGTGACTAAAGATACCATTTGACTTTAATTATTTAATTTTGGAGAATTTAATGTAACAGTGTGCGAATTATCTAGTATAGTATCATAATTACCTATACAAGATATGTAATAGGAATAGGTTATTAATTAATTGTAACTCAATAATGTTACAATATTGTATGTAGTTTCATAGTCCTGTTTATAATTGATTTTATTGTTATTTGTATTTCTGGTGTTTACAGTAAAACGGAAAATGTAATAATGATATTAACATAATTGTAATCATGTGCACATGGCACGGCTGCACGTCAGCCTGCGGCTACCTGCGGTTAATGCGTTCAAGTGACAGTAGGTAACATCAATCAACCGTTCGTTGTTGAAAATATGATCACAAATTTTCGTCAAATAACAAAAACTGTAAAATTATCTCGCAAAATTAATTCCCCCAGCTTTAGAATAGGAGGAGCCAATCACAAAGCATAATTATTTTGAATATATTTTTATGCTGTGTAATTGGCAGACAAGCATATATGGCTTGCCAGGTGATATACAGTGACCGCAACTCTCGCAACACTGCCGAGACACTCACGCACTGCCACGCCTAGTCCCCTTCCCTGCCCCGAGGGTCTCTGGCAACCATACTCACTAACAGAAACACAACGCCACAAAAATGTAGTGTTATTAGACTATGGTCTTCTGTATGAAGGAGATACTTACTCAGTTCGGGTGCTGAAGATTAGTGCGGCTAGTCCGCTGTGCGTCGACTAAAATAATGGACTCTCTTCAATTGCGTTGCAATGTTGTGTTATTGATCGCCTTCTACCGCCTGTACCATGGAGAATGTTCTGAGGAGATTTTGTCCCTAATCCCACCATCTCCCTTTCTTAAGGATGACGCGTGCTGGTATACGTTGTCACCAACACACTGTGGCTACCATTCCAACGCGAACTAAGAAATTTAGCAACTCGTTTCTTTATCGCGCAATCAAGGAATGGAATTCACTGCCAGCACACGTGTTCCCTTCTTCCTACAATCCTGGGTCATTCAAAAGAGGCTTGAGGAAGCACTTTGCAGGTCGGCAAGGTGAAGGTGGCTAGCGCGGCAGTTTATTTCTCGCACTAGCTATCTTCACATTTGGACGGTACTTCTGATTACCATCAGGTGGAAAGGAATCATTTGCTTGTCCTTTTTATAAAATAAATGACTTTATTTTTTATACTGTTTAGGATATTTAAGCTGGAGAAGTCTCTTCACAGGTATGCTGTTTCGTTCATGGAAATATGTTGATACAGCGCGACGAGAGTAGATCTTTGAGTTGGTAAGGAGCGACAGGAATTTTCATGACTCCACAGTGTTGGTACCTGTAAGATAGGATCGGAACTTTTATATTATTTTGTTAGTCATTACGTAAGATAGAACTTGTTTTGTTATAACTTAGCGTTGGATTTAAGCTGTCAATCTCAAATAAAGACCAAATGAAGACATAATCTCTCAAACGGCGCAAATACGCTGGTCTCTCAGGAGATTACTTATTTGAGCTATTTGGTGTAGAGACTTTGGGACCATGGGGTCCAGGAGCTCACCGTCTTTTTTCGGGATATTGCAGAGCGGCTACGTGAGTGAGTAAATGACAATAAGGCTGGTTTGTATGTCGCACAAAAAAATAGTCTCGCGATTCAGCGAGGTAATGCAGCCAGTGTAATTGGTACACTTCCTGTTTCAGAGGAACTAGGCGAAGTTTTTTATCTGTAATATAGTAGTCTAAGTTTTTTTTTGTATCTATATTGCAAAAAAATGGTTTCGAAAAAATCGCACTCAATGCTTTATTTGAAACAAAATCGATGGTCGAAATTCGGGAAAATATTTCGAAGCAAGAATCGTGGCTTTACCTAGTATAGTCATTTTTGTTAAAAGTTTCGCGTGTCGTATATCATACTGAGGCTCTGGGAAAGAACAGGTTAGTTTCATTTTGTGCTCCGCAGACTGTGACATGAAACGGGTGGATTGAAGGACTTGTCGTCTCAGATAATAGAGTAATCTGAGAGCCAATCCCGAGAGAATTGTGTGGGAGGTGCAAACAATGTGGTTTATCCAATTGGTTAAGTTATATCGATATATAGATAACACTATTGGACTTGGTTTCGATAGATATACCGATAAACAACGCTATTATGTTGTTTTTATGAAAAACTCTTTTGGATCCTAACTTAATAATAATAATAATTCTTTATTTGCACTTGATTGGGGTACATACACAGAATACAGTCGATCATACCATATAGCTACTCCCATTCAGCCAACAACAGTTGGCATACAAATTTTTATTTTACAATACCTTTTCATTATTTAACTACTAATTACAAATTTTATTAAATTTCTTTTTGACAATAATCTAGTTTCATTCGGTCAGATTCGGTCATATTTTTTGCTCTGTGCTCTGTACGTAAAACCCACAGATTAGAAAGAATATGTCTAAGTCTTGTCTAAATAAAAATATTTTTAAATTGTGGCGCCTGAAAAAGCTTAGATACATAAAGTGCATAAAATGTATAACTTAATAGATCTTCCTGCGTAATATTTTTTTCCATAGAACACTTTCCTAAAGATAAATCAATCTGGGCTAAATAATTGGAATAAGCGCGAAACCAAAGCTTTGGAAGTAAAAACTTACACTAGGTGGTAGACCCATATGTAGGGTCGTCTGGGTAGGTACTACCGCCTTTCTTATTTCTGCCGTGAAGCAGGTCGCTGTGTTTCGGATCGAAGGGAAAGGTAGCCAGTGTAATTACTGGGCATGGAGGACATATCATCTTAGTCCCCAGGATGGCAAACGCACTTGCGGTCTTAAGTGATTTACACTTAATATTGCAAGTGTCTATAAGCGGTGGTGACCACTTAACACCAGGTGGGCCGCAAGCTTGTTTGCCATCTCGTAACATAAAATAAACGATTATTTTGTCATATTATTGAAGAGTAGGTAGCGGTGCCGCTTTCGTGCGTAGTTCGTAACGATCATAAAAGCTAAACTACCAAGTGGGAGGTTGGTAGTCGGATGGGTGACCGAAAAATTTTCAACTCGATTTTCCACAATACTTCGAAAGGCAAATTAAGCTGGTAATACCGGGTGCTGTCGAAAGAAGTGCTCTAATTAAAAAAAGTGGGCTAAATAAAACTTTTTTTTTGCTGTCGGGGAGGTCAAATGCATTTACGCAACGTTCATGCAGGGTGTTGCCAACGCAGGGGATATGTGGGACTCGAGGTAAGGACTTCAGGTGCGGTCGTTGCCCTGAAAAGGGCCGTCCAGACCTAGCCGTGGTGGGAAAACAAAAACAACTCATCGATGGCATATGTGACTTCGAATGCCAAGGGAAAATACTTGACATCAAAAGCCCCGCCGAGAAAGTTTCCCCACCACGTTACCAGGGTCCGCCACAAAGAGGTTTCCGAACGTGGACTCAACAAAACTTGTACCTAATTTATTACTTAAACCAGCAAAAATTTCAAAAGTTACAAGTTCCAATGATGTGAAATCCTTGTACAGTTGGAAATAACTTTATCAAATCGCTTACCTTTTTTAATTTATGTTAGTTAAGCAACGTTTCAGAGTATTTTGACTTGTGAACTTGTTACGTTTGAGCGGGCCACTCTTTAAATTAGTCAATCTGTACGTTATGGGAAGCACTTAGGAAAAGTTGATTTACTGTGAAGACCGTTAGTAATTTTGCTTAAGTGCTGACTGCTGAACTGAACTAGAATAGAATAGAATATTTATTTATTTTCTCTCACACATGTTACAATTTTCATTACATGGTACATTTATTTTAGGGCATGAACCTGTGTGTGAGAGACTAGAGCCTGAGATAGGTTTGCAAATGAAACCCGTTGTACAGGTCTCCAGGCGTCACCCCCAAGTCATTCGGATGTTGGATGCATACACCATTGTATTTGGAGTTTTTCTGGCAATATTATAATAAAGACATGCAATTATAGTACTAAAATCTTGAAAATAACAATAATCTTAAATAATCCTAAATTAAATTAAATTAATGCAATTGGCACCTACGTGTTTGTATTCAATAATACCGAGACCGCCCCAACGCCGCCGCGCCGTCTAGACACTCCTTGCACCAATTGATGGCCAGCGGCCCACAGGAGCCGCCGACTGACGCCAGCCCCCGTAGGCCGCTGGCCGAACCACCGTACACGTCCGGCGACCTATAGATCGGCTTGCGTAGTACTCGCAAAATAGTGTAGTTCGTTTCTGCTCTCACCAAATTCATATCAATGCTAATCTAACGTAAGTAATTATCAGTGATCGGAATTATTATAATCAGTTTTTAGAACAGAGATATAAATCGGAGACTTCCTTAAAACTATTTTTTTTTCCTTACTGGTAATTTACTGGAATTTCAACTGCGTAAATTCAAATATCAAATTAATTAAATAGGAAAATAAACGCAAGTAAAAGAAATAAACATAGTCTGAACGATGAAAACACTGCACTCCTTTTTTAAGTCGTGTCAAAACGAAAAGCTTTTATAATGTAAACATTAATAATTATGTATTCACGTAATTAGAGATCCAGTAAATATACCGGAAAAGAAAATGTTATAGGGATATCTCCGATTTTTATCTCTGTTCTACATACTATAGGTACATACTCAACCAATTCTGATCACTATACGTCTATGGTCAAAATCAATTAAGATCACGAGCAATGAATATTTTATTTTGATGACATTTGTCTAACCGTCCAATAAGTGTTCGCCTAGTGGCCGTCCAGACGAAGGAAACTTTAAATGATAAAGTTTTATTCCCAGCAAGGGTTACGATAACTTTCTACTTACGAACCCCAAAACAACACTTCGTTTTCAAGCGTTGTCCAGTGCTCTACGAAGTTAGGGAGGGACATGTTTGCCAAGTAACCGCATAACGGAACGCTTGTTTACTGGGACTGAGAGAGATAGTTTTCAACTCAATTTCTATAAGACGTTGAATAACATAAAACTTATGCAGCTGGAGATAAGTTTTGTTTTTACTTTTGTAGCTTATGAGTTACACATAAAGTGTACTGAAGCTCCGCCTACGACGACATGAAAAAAAATTTTTGTTTAAAAAATCTAAATGTTGAGGTCGGTACCAAATCTAAGTGACAACTTTTATTCCAAATATTGAGGTTGGCACAGACTTCAAACAAAATTGAATATTTTTAACAAAAAAAATATGTCTCTGTTTTTAGTCTTGAAGGCGATTTTTCTTAATTGTTTTTTTTTGTTTAAATTAGGTTCTGTATTTTGAGCCTGTTCATTACAAATAAATAAACTCTCTATTACCATAAGTCTCCTTACAGAACATCATAGTCAAATCTCACTACATTTTTGTGGTGAGTCTCTGTTGGCGAGTAAGGTTGCCAGAGCTCCTCCCTCTTTCCGACGTTTGTCATCTGTCGGGCACCAGACAAGTTTGTTTTTTAGTAACAAGGTGTAGAGTTTGAGAAGTTAGGGATTGCAGAGTTAGAGCGTGTAGAGTTAGAAGCTTGGCTCTACATGAGATCTGATAACTTTTTGACTGTATGAGCCATACATGGTCTCGTCTTGGCAACATTTTACATTAAAATGTTTTTGGTGGGATTATTTAATCTTTTTTGTTAGTTTCGTTTTTGTTTAAATTTACTTATTTATTTCTGTTCCCAGCTTTCCGGTTGACTGCTAAATAATATATTTGGCCATTAAGTTCGCTATTGTACCTTTTTGTCTGTAATAAAGTTTAAATAAGTAAGATTAAAATCGCCAATAACCTATGGATATAAGGAGTTACAAGTTTGCAAAATCAAACATGGGGCAACTTTTGTACATTTAATACAAATTGAAAATTCACTTTTCATAATGCCAGTACTAGTTGCAAATCACTACAGCTAATTACAAATAAAACGAGACCAAATTTCGCAGTTGGATTCATTTTGCTCTCGCTCTCACAATTCTCACTAAGTAATTTTGTGTTTAATATTACAACTCACGTGGCGATCCTTAGAAGCAAGTAATGATTAATCGCCGCCAGCCACTGGTCTGAGGAATGCTTACCGTCATTCGGTTTTGCGGCAGCGTTATTCAGCATTTCTCAATATAACGTTGTTGTATCGAATTATTTTGATACAATCTTATAGCACCAGTGGTTGTAATAGCAGTTTTAAGTTCGATAATCTTATTTTAGATAATTCAAAAGTAACAAAGAGAGTAATAAGTATGACAGGATGTATTTTATAATGTGAAGGAATATTTGGGTATTAAATTTAAATAAAAATTTACTAATTATTATGAAATATTATGAATATGAACGTGACATAATGTGTAAAGACTTATTAATATATTTGACTTGTTTTCTAAACATTTGACTAAATAATTTTTATTTTGTAACTGATTTGAATTTAATTAGTATTCAATTAATATGTGATAGGTGACTATTGAAATTTTGCATGCCACGTTGGCAAAACATGTATGCTCATTGCATCTAATGTAAACAACTGCAGTTACAGTGTTTTAAGCAAATAAACGATTATGATTATTATTGTAATGTACACTTTAATTCAGGTTAAGAATAATTAATTAAGGAACACTACAGTACACTCAAAGATTATAATATAAACTACACTGATATCGGCTCGTAGCCAGGGTCAACGAGTCTTCCCTCGCTCCGGTCGGTCTACCGACTGTCCCCCGCCTCGCGACCCCGCGCGCGCGTTGCTCGAGATGACAGAGTTATCCTCAACTACATAATTGTCTACAATTATGATTATAAAAAATGAATGTGGATGAATATTGAGGGAAAGGAAGACCGAAGAAGAGATGGGTAGACTGTGTGCATGATGATATGGCAAAGAAGAGTGTTAATTTTGATATGACGGCTGATCGAGGAGAGCGGAATAAGAAAGCATATTACGCCGACCCCTAATAGTATTGGGAGCAGTGTAGATGAATGATGATGAGCTGCATTCGCAAAAGTTGCCACAAAAACCGGCGAAGTTGAGACTAAGATGGTTTTTATTCTGGAGTGTTCTAATTTGTAGCAGCAAATTGTACGATAGAGAATATATATTTCAAATGCAAGGCGGCTGAGAGCGTGGTTATGGACTGAATGGCTGAACAATATTTTTTCTAATGGAATTTTCACGCACTTATTTATGGTCGTTAAGCTTGTGATAGTTACTATAGAAGATTGGCTAAATTAAACAGGAACTTTTTTGACAATAATTTTAAACGAAATTTAAATACATTTTATAGAGCTTAATTTAAGGGAAAGACCTCCTACATTGCCCGTTTCATTTGTTAAAATTCCCGTCATGTACGAGCAGGTCGCGGCGGTTGTAATGAGACGCTTTCCACAAGTACAAGGGAAGGATGCTAGGCCAGGTTGTAAGGCTGGCCAGCAAGGATATGTTGATAGGAAGGAGCTGCCCCAGGGAGTAGCCCTGGCAGGCAGCAGCGGGGAGGTAGTGAGACCCAACACGGACGGTTGGAATCTGTTTATTGATAATTTTGCAGAATGTTTTATACTGAATACATTGTCTGTACACATAGAAAGAATTGTGCATGTTTCTCATAGGTGTAACATGCCGACGGTGCACGTAGCTGCAGATCCGCGGAATGTAGGTTGTTGCCTCGCTGCTGACCATGCAACCGCAGAGTCCAATGTTCAGCTTGTGGCTCAAACACGTCAGGATGTCTTTTTTCATCAGTGCGAACGTTCTATGAGTATCAATGTCATTTGAGTTAAATAGCACCTGAAAGTATACAAATTCATTCTAGTTTATAATTTCTTATTAATTCGAAATCCGGTGAAAACTTTACAATTTCTGATATTTCAATATAGAAGTAGTAGAAATTAATAATGTATTGCTCTCGTTACTCATTGAATATTGCTATTTAATATTATAGGTATTAATAAAACAGATATTTAATAAAGAGAACATGAAATTAAGATTGAACTATAAATGTTATTCGTTGAATTAAAATATACTCTTAATCATAGCGCAAATTTGACTAGTCTTTGAACATTATGAAATTATTTAGAATTTCTTCCTTTTGAGTTTTCGGTATTCGAATAAAATTGTAATGGGACGTCAAATTAATTTTAAGCGTTGAAAAGATCTAAGGGAAATAATAATTTTGATTTACCTGTTTTATGATATTTCTGTCTCTGTACACGGTGAAATTTTAGTGCCTTCGATACAAACAGCTCTTGCTACGCGACTATCATCGAAATCGCGAAAAAAATCATCTGTTTCAAACATTTATATTGGATATGTTTTGCTCTTCTGTATAGAAAATTTGATTTATTTCATGGTTTCGATATTTGTTCCATATCAAGAGTTGTTTGTTTTGACTTAACTATTAAAATGGCTTCGACTCGTGCATAATAATTAAAGTTATGCGATTTTCTGTCAAAATCAAATTTTTGGAATACACGTGTACGTTTAATCGACGCTTTTACGGTGAAGGAATCATCGTGAGGAAACCTGCAAACACCTATGAAGAAATTCTTAAGTTGTGTGTGAAGTCGACCAAATGGCACTTGGCTAGCGATAGTTGACTAAGGCCTAATCGCTCCTAATATGGGGTAGGCTCGAGCGCCTCCATGGGGACATTATATGGGCTGTATGTCATGATGATTTTCGGTCTGAATGAAGCCGAAACCGTCAAGAATATAAGTTCCCCAACGCTTTTAGGAATATTGATTTGGCGCAAGTAACTCAAGAGCGTTTCTTCAATCGCCGCGCAGTCCGGCACCGACAACAGTAAGTCTCCCTAACTGAAGTTGGCCGGGCCGGCGGCATCGCTATGTTTTGTGTATCGCACCAACGGAAGCCTCTGTGTGTGCGTGTGAGAACTCTCTTTGAAATTACACGAGCCGGCGTGTTGTGTCGGTCCAATAAAGAATATAACTGTCGGTATCGTGCTGGTGCCGGCTGCCAGTATCGGTCTCGTTGCGAGTTCGGTCAGAGAATGAAAAGAAAACGCCCAATCTGTCGTCATTTATATGTCACCCTGTGTCGCGAAGGACCATGTCACCAACAATAACATGTCCAATAAGGGTTCAAATCTTATTTTGTAATAATCATTATCATATCAACCCAGAGACATCTACTAATAGACATAGGAATATCTATCTTTTATTTGATAATAAGTTCAGATATTATGACACCCATCCCAAAAACGCACGGCAGGCAGTTAGTAGATTTATTATATATTTACAATAAAACGGCAATTGAATACCAAAGTCGGAAAGTAAGCTGACAAATACATAGTAATCCCTCAAGAGATACTTATCCGCAAGGAACTTTCAAGATGTCTGAGTGGGGATCTCAATTACAAGTTTGTTTTCAAGCGATAAAACTATTGAGAAACTTAAAGTAGTCCTACTGACGCCACAGAAATATGTACAAAAGCTAGTTCGAATAACATTATTAGATTTATTTACGTTAGGTTTATAAGAGCTTCTGATTTATGTGTATTACAATATGGAATTTGAGGCACTTCTTCATTTGAGGTCAATATAAGTCGCTACTGATTTTGTCACAGCACGTCGGGCTATACAAAACTGTCAAATTTCTCCAAACGATTTTCAACCTGAGAGTATTCAATATAAAGTGCATAATCGATTGGGAAAATTTGACAGTTTTTGGTAACCCAACGTGCTGTTGTCTGTACTATGGCTGGCCACCTGCCTGGTACAAACCTCCTTGAGAATGCGTGATTTTATTTTTATGAATGAGTTTAATATTATTTGTTTGGGGAATATTTACGTCACTGCGACCTATCAAGATCTATTGTGACTAACCTTCAAGTAATTCCTATTGAGACCTTACATACTCCCTTAGCTGGTTACTGTCTAAAATTAATAATATATCCAGCTTGGGTTGTTTTGATATCATCTGGGACCAAAATGTGTCTCCCCAAATGTCGTTTCCTTTTGTGAATGAGAGGATCGCAAAAGCACAGGTGGTGGTGTTTCACGGTCCAACAAGCATCAATCTCTCTTAGGCTGGTTTTATAGAATGAGTCTCAAGAATCAAAGCTGTATTGAGTGTCTTGCGTCTCTATCAGTTTGTGCCTAATAGAAAGTGACACACGATTTCTCAAGACATGATTGCTTTCTGAGTGTGATTCTGTAATACGTGCCTTAGTATTATATTGCAGAGATGTCTGTTCAGTTTGCAGTGGCCAGTCAGAGCCCTAATCATCACGCTAAGGTTCCCCCTCTGTCACAGAGTTATAAAAAAATACTTTGTGTCCCTGTTAAGCTTCAGTAGCTCGTCAGTGCGCTAGCGAGAATATTCAAAATCAAACCAACCTCAATTTACATTATGCACATACAAAATCAATCAGATACAGAAATGCTGACCAAAACGAAAGAACAAAGAGTTTTTGATAGCTCCCTTGCGGAAATTCGGAGTCGAATCGTTTGGAAATCGAAATTCAGGCGCCAATTAAGTGATTGTTCGCTGCTGAAAACTGTATCATGAGCTTGATGAGAGTAGCAATAATGAATCGCAAATTAATGTTTAAGTACACATGAACAGGTCTGACGTCGACGATGCATTTAAAATGCCCTCATTTCGTTTTCCAGTGAGCGATATGAGAATGGTAGTTAGTTGGGTAATTCGGAAGCACAGTTTTGCGTTTACTTTTGCAAAAAATTAGCAATCAAAATAGCTGATGGTACTCGGGTGGGTTGCAAAATTTTTTGAACTCAGATTTCGTCCGGGTGTTTGAGAATAGCCTTAGCTTAGTTTTTTAACAAGGAAAGGTGACAATAAAGATGGATGACAGAGAGCCTCATCTGTACCACTGAGAGATTGTCTAACATAAAAATAACTGTTGGTATTTTTTTTTTTTTTTTTTTTTTATTTTATTTTAGGAAGACCAACAGCTTATAAACTAAAAAGACATATTAGTAACAACTGAGGCCAATTAGAGGTCCCCACTAGTAAAACTAGAATAACTTATGTTAACAATTTACACATCTTAAAATACAATAGTTAGGTAGAAACAGTACGGCATATTACAATAAAGCACCAAAATATGAGTTACGAAACGTTACATAAGGTACAACACAAAACGTTACAATAGAGGAATATTGATTTCATGCCATTCTGTAACACTTAGTTTCTATCTCGACCAAAAAATTGCCTACTTATTGCATTTCTCGCCGCCCCCACACTCGTATTAAATAGATCCAAGTCATGAACCCTACACAAACGATTGAAAGTGCTACACCCTCGCCACATATACGTATTCTGCCGGTAGTTTGTATTAACTTTTGGTAGGTTTAGCGGTGGGATAAATCTGTATGACCTTAAAGGTATACGGTATACGGTTAACTCTTTTAAGGTGACAGATTTTGATAAGAAAGCGGTAGTTTTTAGGACCATCTGGCAAGCTGCAACCAATGCTAGCACCAAATTGTATTCCTCTGGGATCGCAGCCAGTACTTCTGGGTCTTATTCCGGTGGGCAACTAGTGCAGGAAGACAGTTGAATGACAGTTAGAATAAATATATTGTAACGCGTATTATTATCTGTGTAATTTAGTTGATACTTATTCGTTTTATTCTTATAGAAATACGTAAGTAAATATACCTATTGCTCGCGCACTTTTCTTTGTTTTTGAATCAAATTCCATATATGTAGACTTGAGAATGTAATCTTCAAGAGTTTAGCTTGCGCCCGCGCGCCGCTTCCTGCACCCCCGCGCTCCCCCTGCGTGACGTCCGCCCCGGACGCGTTCTGCGATGGAACCCTCGCAATGTCATTCGCACCAAGTCGCGCTTTTGATCCCCACACGCTTTCGAGCTTCTAAGCTAAAACCGCAAACCCTCGCTAAACCGCAAAATAAACTGTGTTATTGGTGATCAAAGAAGAAAAGGTGCATGAAGCAGACGATTACAGTTAGCAGTTTTGAGGTCAGTACATTTCGCATTTCTTCATGAATTTGATGTAAAGCTTCGCACCACTTTTTCGCCTGGAACTTATCCAGGCGAAAAAGTGGTGCGAAGCTTGCTATACCATTGCATCACCCGCACAACACCTATTATCCAAGAGTACACATAATCATCGCTTATAAATGCTCTCATTAAAGCTAGGGTTGGCTGGAAGAGATCTTTGTTAGAGATAACCTCACCTTTGTATACATTTTCTGTATTAACTTTTAAAACAATTTTATGTCTATTTTAAAGGATATGTAGGAAGTCCAAAGGGAAGTACTTCCGCCGGGCAAGGTGTTGTCTGCCCGGGGACTGCAGTCCAACTATCTGTAGTAGGAACTTGTATATATATCGAGCACCTTTGGAAACTTCGTTTGCGCGATTCAGGTTCCCATACTAATTGTCGCGCTTGTATGAGTATGTTGCACAGCGCCATCTATGTTATCTATGAGGAGGCGGCATTGGCCGCCACAGTTATATTATTATACTATAGAAATGATTCGTTCCTCAAAGGTAGGAAGTGACCAATTTAGACGTGAGATTCTTATAGTGAAAGCACTTAAGATCGAGAGGCTTCGGTGGAACGTTGCTACTTTATTTTACAAAACACAATAGCCTCTTTGACGGCCGTCTAGTATTTGCTTCCTATGAGAATATAGCTGACAGTGTCAATAGGGTTCTAAACTGGTAACTTTGACTTTCTTAGTAACACTTTTTCATGCCATGGTAGAGCTAAATCTCGACTCATAGTCACTTGAATTTGAAACACCCATCCTAGAAAAATACCTTAAGAGCGTGCTTTTATCATCAATAGCTCATATAATGTCCCCACCGAGGGGCTCAAGCCTACCCCACATTAAGGGCGATTAGGCCTTAGTCAACCACGCTGGCCAAGTGCGGGTTGGTCGACTGCACACACAACCTAAGAATTTATTCATAGGTGTGTGCAGGTTTCCTCACGATGTTTTCCTTTACCGTAAAAGCGTCGATTAAACGTACATATCAATTCAAAATTTGAAAACACATTGGTACGTGGCGGGGATCGAACCAGTGTCTCCCGGGTGGGAGACGACGTTCTTACGCACTACGCCACCGACGCTAGTGCATTTATCGAAGTACCAATATTATATTTATCGCTATATTATTGTTAGATACACAATACACATGTCTATGTGACCCCATACATATATAAACATGGCTCATAGATCGAAAAATGGCCGCGAGCTCGAATTTAGACCATTTTTCAAATAATTATTAAAAATAGCTGAGTGCGTTTCACAATGTCATAATTAATATCATTGTTAATATGTCTAGCATTATATGTATTTTAATATAATATTAAATGAATTTAATTTCACAAACATTGTTAGTATCTTCATTAAAATTTACCAATTCATAATTTTTGTTGGTATCCCTTTTTAGTATTTTATCTCAATTTTTTACTTATTTAAGCGCTATAGCGGCTTATAATAGCACTAGCTGACCCGGCAAACGTTATTTTGCCTTACAAAAATGATTAAATTACTAAAATGGCTTAAAAAAATAGGGGTTGGTGATAAAAAAGTAAAAATTTAGGGTTGTATTTTTAATGCCACATAATAAAAAAATAAAAACAAAAAATTTCGTCTGAAAAAAAATTAAGGTTGAACAACCCTTATCACTTAGGGGTATGGAAAATAGATAGTAGCCGATTCGCAGACCTACTGAATACGCATACAAAGTTTCATGAAAATCGGTCAAGCCGTTTCGGAGAAGTACGGTAACTAATATTGTGACATAGAAATTTTATATAGTAGCATATTTCCTACTGGACAAATAAGTTTTTCAAAGTATTGTTGGCCATTATATTGCTTGTATTTCATCTGAAAGATAGCTGCAAACTGCATTTTCGTAAAACTGCGCCATAAATTCTCCTCGCTTTACAAAACTATAAGTGTAAATTAAAATATTTGTCTACAGCGGTTGAAATCAAAAACGAATCTTCCTATTCTTAGCAAAGTCAATAGCAATTTTCAGCAAAGGCAGAAAATATGTCAATTTTAACGTAAATCGCACGCCCTTAACCTTATTAAAGACCGCAGTCAAATGACACAATCTATATATTATGTTGTTTCTTTTAACCACTTGTCCTTAAGGTGTCCTAATACGACACACCATATAAAAAAAATATAAAACTACTTCTTACGGTAGTTATAAAAATTTCTTTGTGTTTTATTGTCTTAACGATACTTAATTCAGTACAGTGATAAAAATATGCTACAGATAATTTGTTAATAATATCTAAGTGCCAATAATTTTGTACTTATAATTTTCTTTTTAATAAATAAATTAAAAAAAAAAAATTATAAAGTACGCATTACATTCCGTCTAAAAAGCGAATACCTAAAGTATTTGGTATAATATAATTCATAGAAATATTACATCAGTTGTTCAATAAATATAATATACCTATTTGGCAGAATAATGAGTATTCCTATTATGTTCCTACTATCCTACCGATGAACAGACGCTTGCCAGTAACTTCATTTTATTGTTATACTTACGTATAATTATAATACATTATCTAGCGTGATCATAGCACGTACCACTGTGCATATATATCTAGACCAGCTCAAGTAAGGTAATTAAGATAATACACCCATAAATAATATTAATGCTCATGCTAGTGCTCATGAAAGCATTAAGATATTAACAAATACTAGTTGCTGAATAGTCGGGAAAAAGTGCCATCTCTTTTATTCAATCATGTTTAATATGACATATTATTATACATAAATGTTTCTTTTTTCTGCGTTTTTCTCTGTTAACTTTTAACTAGGCCAAATCTCATACTCCTCTGTGCGTGCAATATGTTTAAAAATGGTTACAATGTTTTTTCTTCACGTATAAGAAAGATGAACAATAATTAACACCCCAAACGGAGATTAATTTTAATTTTAAAAGTTCTTATATTTTAATTCAATATTAGTTTTCTTTGTTAAATTCTTCATATTACGGGACGGAAAAGAGATCTAGACTATAAAGGCTGCATGCTTTCAGTTTTCGCATTGAAATGTGGGTGTCGCACATTTTAATGCATCTAGGGAGTGCTTGGCATATTGCATGTCAACAGACCTCAAGATGGCGACTGATGAGGTGGATATTTAAATATATATAACTCATAGGAGACTGACTCGGATCGGGCTGAAATTTGGCATGCAGGTAGATGTTATGACGTAGGCATCCGCTTAGAAAGGATTTTTGAAAATTCCACCCCTAAGGGGGTAGAATGTCCACGCGGACGAAGTCGCGGGCGGAAGCTAGTCCGACTATAAAATTCTCAACACAATACACATCACAAAACCTTTATTGAAATTTTTAACAGTTAGGGGGAATCCCTTAACTGCTCAACAAGACACCACTTTCACTGCACTACGAAAGAATATGAACTAATGAAACAAAAATAGATATCCAGATGCCATGGTTTCGCGCCAAACACTGTCCTATTCCTTTTTAACAATGCAATGTATGGAAATGTGATGTCATGTCATTGGCATTTTGCCAACCCTGGCACCATATAGTTACGCCACTGAAATATACACTAGAAAAGGAATGAACAGGTCATTTAGTACTTTTTGTCATTAAGTATTCAAGTCACATTCTTTGTCCAATAATAAAAGTGGGTGACTATTTCCTTCAATGAGATAAAGAAAATAGATCGACAGTCTTTCGATTCTCATTATATTATCCAAGTTTGAAACGTAGCAAAAACTCAATGAGACAATGCAATGTATGGAAATGTGATGCATTTATATGAATTGGATACGAGACGGGAGGAGAGAATGTGAATTCAATATTGGTATTGGACGTATCTTGACAATGCGATTTTTATCTCTAGATCTTATTTAGATAGACAGTATTTCGAGTACAGTACTTTTATCTCACGAAAGTGAGTTATGAAGAGAGGAGTTAATTGGCGCTGCAGTCGTGCGTTCTTCGTAACGATCAAGCTACCAAGTGCGCGGACGTGTAGTATGGTGTACTGAAGATCTAGTAAAGGTCGCGGGAAGCCGCTGGATGCGGGCAGCGCAGGACCGACCGGTTTGGAGATCCACCTATACCAAACTGTGGGCGTCTCTCGACTGAAATGATGATGATGTTACACTGTCATGACGAATTTTCTTTTTCTAGACTTAGGAGCTGGACGTGGGCTACATCTCACCTTGTAAACAATAATAAGGTGGGGTAGATACGAGCTTAACCACCTCACTGAGTACAGAAAAGGACTAGGGTTGCCTTCGTGCTAGTGTCACGTAAACCTTGCAAGCGTCTATAGTCAACGGGGACTGCTTACCGCCAGGGAAGCCGCATGTTTATTATATTAACCCAATACTATAAAAAACCACTAAAGTGCATTGCTGCTAGCATTTTCCAATGGTAGCTAGCCAGGTGAATTAAAGCAAGTCCCACCCCAATAAAACCTAGCACAAGTTTGTGACTTTTAAGGATTTAAATCAGAGTCTCTGAATATGACACCGGTGGGCAAATCTCTTGACCACAGACACGGTTAGAATCGTGAAGGCATGGATAGAATTAACGATAACAAAGGTTTGCATAATGGATAATACAGATATCCGTGTAAAATAGAATAGCATCACACCATATCCTCCAATGGGTGTCGTAGAAGGCGACTAATAGACTAGCAAAGGGGTATTGATCACCTTATACTCCGTCCACCAATCCGCATTGGGCAAGCGATGTGGACTACTGCATAAACCTCCTTCGATGACAAGGAGAGGCCTTGTGTCCCAGCAGTGGGTCGAATTATAAAGGCTTTTATGATGATGATGAGGTTTGCATTATAAAAGACAAATCTTATACATAAATCATATCGAAAGAGTGTCCAGCGAACTTTATTGGTCTTATTATTACTAATCCGGCGAAATATTTATTCATTGGCCAATGCTTAGAAAAATAATCGCCATATTTTCGTTCCCGCGATAATAATCGAAGCTATTTATCGTTCGAGGTTTCTTTATTAGATTTTTCGGTATTGGTCATAATATAGGCTGAATTCCGGTGCTTTATTGAAAATGCTCTGGTGATTAATTATTTCTATAAATAAATCTAGACTACTTTTTTTCGAGAAGTTATGTGTCGTAATTAACGAATGAAATGAACCAAAGCCTTCAGAAACGTTTGTGACTTTGGTTTATTAAGTTTCTTGAACTATACAAAACAATGTGACATTTTCCAAAATAAAGTATTTCAGTCTAGTCTACTTAGGTACTATATTATTTGGTGTCGTAAATTATCAAATATAGGACAATACACAATAGGTACACTATTTTAGTGTACGGGTGGAAACTCTATTATCTCTTTTCCTTAAAAGAGATAATAGAGTTTCCTCCAGTGTACGATAACAACACCCTTGTGTTGTTATCGTACACTTTAGTATCAATTACGAAAACGAAGCAGCACGCTGCTTTATTTTAATGCTATGGTTGCTAATATCCGGCAAGGAGTAACAGGTGTTTGTCCTATGGATATGGACAACCCACTGTGCAGCGTTTGCCTTCAATAACCTAAGATATATAGGTCACGAAAGAATTTATTATACTCTCGAACTCTTGTTGTTAATTGAGTCTCAAGGAAACAAAACGTTCGTTATGTGACAAGACTATTTAAGTATATAAGTTTTTGGGCTAGTTGTACGTTTGGAACGGTTTTCAAATATTGGTAAATATCAAACAAAACTTTATAATCTACCAGATTTAAAGTAGGTATACTTGAATAAGTTTGTAGACGCTGACATGAAAGCGAAATGCGAAAGTTTTATTGCGGCAATAACATTAAATTGCTTTACGTGGTTCCAAAAACTGGCTTCGACAGTATTATGTCGTATTGTTCCGAACTTAAATAGTCGATTTGTTTTGTAAAATCAAATTCAAAGGAAGAGCGAAACAAACTTTGCATAAAAGCAGCTTACGGCTACTAAGAAATGGAACTGCCTTAGTGAATTCTCGGAGACATCCTCCTATTTCGTTTAGTTTTACAAGTAGAAATTTCTTGGAAAGCTTTATTTAATTATATAGTATTCACCGTCACGGTATCAGGTTAACCTCCAAGGTCTACCACCGCACCCACCGGAATTAGAATCAGATGTCCCAATTTCGATTCTCAGAGAAATATAAATTTGTGTTCCGTTTGTTTAGCGGTAGGGCTAAATGAAAGCTATCAATGGTATTGACAGTATTGTTTTGTTCAGACTATAATAGATAATCTTCTTTCCGTAGATAGGTTGGGGAAAAAGTTTCTTCACATTTTTTAAGAAAATTCAAAACATTTTTTAATATATTTTATTTACATTTAACTAAAGTATGTAGGTACCATTTTGTTCGATAACTTTTTGTTATCTTGTAGGTAGGGACATGATCCCATTGCTATAGAAATTTTGGGACTTCTGGTCAAAATACCGCGACAGGTGGTTTTGGCAGTCCTCTCGTGATGTTAACCTGACACTACCTAAAGAATTCTGAAGAGACCGAAACAGGTGGAAATGTGAAGGTGCAAGGTCAGGACTATACGGCGGATGCATTAACACCTCCCAGCCAAACTCTCTTAATTTTTGCTGAGTGGCTAAAGATGTGTGAGGTCTAGCGTTATCATGATGAAAAACCACACCCCTTCTGTTGATTAATTCCGGCCGTTTTCTCTCAACTTCTTGCTTTAATCTCATCAGTTGTTCGCAGTAGAGTTCAGAATCGATGGTCCTGCCTGGTGGTAACAGCTCATAATGAATAATGCCCTTCCAATCCCACCACACACACAGCATCACCTTGTTGCGAGTTAACCCGGGTTTCGCTATAGTCTGTGAAGCCTGACCGGCCTTTGACTACGACCTTTTTCGCACGTTCTTGTCGTACGTGATCCACTTTTCATCACCAGTTATCAGTTTCTTCAAAAATGGTTCGGTTTCATTACGTCGTAATAAAGAATCACAAATGAGTACACGGTTCATAAGGTTTCTTTCAGTGAGCTCGTGAGGTACCCAAATTTAATGTCGAGCTTTTTTGTGTACCCAGTTTTTTTCAAATGCGCCAAAACTGTTTTGTGGTCAATTCCCAGTTCTTCAGCTACGTCGTAACTACTGACATGCCGATCTTGCTCCACTTTTTCAAAAATGGCATCCATTTTATCTGTAATAGGGCGACCAGAGCGACGTGCATCTTTGACATCAAAATTTCCGGATTGAAAACGCTTAAATCAAATTTGTGCTACTCTCACAGACACTGCACTAGGTCCATAAACATCGCAAATTTTTTTCGCGGCTTGCGTTGCATTTTTTCCTTTTTTTGTAGTAAAATTTTAAAATGTATCGAATTTCTTCATTAGATTCACTCATCTTGGCGGTACGAAAAACAAATGAAAATCACACATTTTCCTAATTTGAATTTGGAATTATGTTCTTTAAAATTTAAACTTTCAATGATACCAAAACCAGCCAGATACAAATAGTATAGCCAGAGAGATTTTATTACAAGTTTATACATACTATAATGCGAAAAGACTTTTTCCCCAACCTAATATAAAACAAAGCTGCTCTTTCTGTAACTACGCAACAGATTTTAATGCGGTTTTCTTCAATAGACAAAATGATCCAATAGAAAATTTTAAAATGTAATTAAAGGTGATATCGGACGGTTCACAAGAATGAATTTTCACTCCAGTGAATGCTTTATTTTTATTTCACTCCATGCTCACACGGTTGAACTGGAATGAAATAGAATAGAACATTCACCTCCATTTGCTTGACGTCTTCGTTTACAAGACTCGAAACGAAATGACCGAATCCTAGTGAAAGTTCTCTCAGTGTTCAGACTGTTCATTTATCGTTCATTCCGAGTGGGAGTGAAAGATGCCCAATGCTGCCGACACTGTTGGATCGGTTCATTAATGAATTCATTCAGCACTTGATGATGAAAAATGAAAGGCGAAAATTAACGAAAAATGAATCGTCTGAGACCTTTAAGGTTAAATAGATATTCTGAGTACTATGCATGCGAAGCCATGGCAGGTCGCTAGTTAATCCTAACTAATAATATTATAAATGCAGTGAGTTTGTTTATTACGCTTTTACGCCTAAACCACCGAACTAATTTTGATTAAATTTGATAGGGAAATAGTTTGGGATTCTAGGAAGAACACAGGATACTTCTTAAGCTTTTTTGGCGCGATAAACGATACAAACGCGAAGCCGCATAGTGATAAGACTAACAATCCCTCAGTACCTATCTGAGGATTACGATTGCAACTCACTTTCAATTTTGGACTTATCGTCTTTTACTATCGGAGAAAAGACCTAAGAACTTCGTCATCAGTATAAAAAAGCTTATTAACAAGAAAAATATACGAATTTTGTTTATTTGCAAATAATATGTATGTTACGTTAGTCAAGACCTTACGTTTTTCCCGTCGTTTATGTTATGCTTCATTTGCTATCTATTTATTTAGGTTGTACAGGGATTACAACTTTAATTCAATTAATTATGGTAAATTTTAAATTATTGTAAATATACTTTATAACTCATTTGCTCGTAAAGGGTCTCTTAATTCTCCAATTTCAATATCGTATTGTATCTCGTTACGTAATTGTGTGTTATTGTAAGGCACGATTTTTTTTTAAATGAAGCAAAACCCACGGTTTATCAAGATGCTCCGTCTAAAAACGAAGGGCACTTTTTTTAAATATTTGCAAAGAGTTTTTATGTCAGAAAAGTGATCAACATTTTGTAGATAAAATTAACTTTTGGAGATAAAATGTAATGTTTAAACATTTTATATATTAAATTAATTAATTTTGACAGTAAATTACAACCATTTATCTGAAATAATAACACAAAAATATTAATTTACTTTACTAATAATACTGGCTGATTACTTTAAAAAAAAGCGCTGATGCGCGCGCATCGCTAATTTGTGAACAAGTAAAAATCATTCCGCGCGCTTTTTCTTTTCACTGTATTGTTTTTATTTTAAAATGTCGTCATGAAGTGAAGAATTTATTAATTATTTCCTCGCAAATGTGTTATAAAACGTCAAATGACATACGTTCGCTTTGATAATTACGTAATCTGCTTTCTTATCGCCCCGGCTATGATTTTCAACTTAGCGCACTTATATCATAATGTACTATTACTTACCCACTTATTAAATGAAACGAAATCTAAAAAAAAAAAAAACAAAACTGAGAATAAAAACGTATATGATATGATAATAATTTCGTGGGCTCAAGTTATTTTTAAGTAAGAAACTGATAACGACACTAAAAAATGGTCTGTATTAACGAAAAGCGGTATTTAAGTACAGTCCATTCACAAGAAAAAGCTCAAAAATAAACTTCGTAAAGTCGTGATAATCAAATTACGCGCCTTATTCCGGAGTTAATTAAATATCCATTCTGTATCTCTATTCGTTTAGCGTTAGAAAACTTTGAATAGACAGAACGCCGGCTAATTTCGCTCATAGTTTCTGAACCTAAGAATAATTTTGTTAACACGGTCGAGAAACTTATTTAATCGTGCTGAAAGAAAATCGAAGCTAGGAAAGAAGTTTCATGGAACTTGAATGTTAAATACTAACATGTTATCCAACAAGAAACAGAAGTTACCTTACCGAAGTTACGATAAAATCTAAGATTGGGGAGTTGTATTGAAACGTTGTAGGTGAAGTCAAAACTGATTAGTATAGAATACATTTCTCACCGCCGTATAATTATTTAAAGCATTAGACAAAAACCAGTTAGCTACCCTGAATTCTAGAGCTCTGAGTTGAAGCTTAATCTAGACAAAAAACTTCGCTACAGCAAACTCTAACTTCTAAGTCTGGCGCAACAATGCAAAGTGACTTGCTTATCAATCATTTACATATTATTAGTTTGTATTTTTTCTTAATAAAAAAGGTGGATAGTGGATAGTGCGAGAGATAAACCGCTGCGCTAGCTAGCCACCCTCGAAGTTTGACCATAAGAGTACCACATAGTAAGGTGTTGATGTTGTCAAAATTCCCTCCACTCGTACGAAGTAATTAGCTTTTTTGGATTCGTAGAACCATTAGGTCATTCAGAAATACTTACAAAAGTTATTTACTTGATGTGCAAATCAGTATCTTAGTTGAATTAAAGTGAAAATTTTAAAATGTGTGTTTATTGTGTGTAGTTTATTTTAATTGAGATTATTTTATTTATCAATTGGAACAATTGTCTTTAGTGATAGATACAGATCCATATCTTGCCATAAGCTGCATAACAAGTACTGGCAGGCATGGCACCAAGCAGTTTCTTTATAAGATTAATCTTTTATGCCACACCTGAACAGAAATCCTATTTCTACTTTCTTTTACCACCCTAGACAATAAGAACAGGCGCGCCCTGGTAACTCTGTCACTGTGACTTTTTTGTTACTCTTATCAAGCCCATAAATATGTATGTAGGTGTGGGTATGTTACGACAAGTGGGTGGCATTTTGTGAATCTTAATACATTCCATGAGAGTGACAAAATAGTCACCGTGACAAAAGTTACTAGTGGGCACCAGCTCCAAAAGTACTATATTATACTCCTTCATAGGAATAAATCCCTCTGTTTTCTGTATTATCCGCTACTTCGGCACAATTTAGTGCGCGATGGTCACGGATGAACATGGTCTGTTCATCCGTGACCATGGCGCATGAAACTGCTCCGAAATATTTTAACTGATAGTGACCGCGTAAGTTTAAAACAATACCTACATAAATATTGAATACACGAAAATTCGAATTTTAAAAGCAAACTACCCGCCATTGATAAAACTGAAAAGTTGTAGTGGACAACTTGTACAGAACCATATTTTATTTCATTTCTCTCAATCGCAGTCCAATTACGACGTAGTTGCGTTTGAAATAAAACCCATACTACGGAAACAGAAACAGAATTCGTGCAAATTAATCTCTCAGTCAATCAACTATCTAGAGAAAACATGATATTCGATCTCTCCATTACGGTGTAGTTTACTATGAGAATCAATTAATGTACAAAGTAACGAAGGATCCTCTTGGGTATTACATAATATTGGGGTTCGTTGGCAAGGCCATATCGCAAGTCTGTCTGATTGTCGACATTGTCAATAGACAGATTCCGGTTATGGAATTACTATATTTGACGAAAACGATTTCGCTAGATCGTTCACCAATTAGCTTTTAATTGGAGCGGAGATGTAAGAATTAAAGTGTTTCTTGTTATTTATTATCTTGAGTCATTAACATGATTAACACCTATGTTTAACTTATAACAAATCATAATAATTATCTAGTACACCAACAACTTCCCCACATACTATTCTACGTCTTTCCTATCCATCCAAAGGTTGTCTGGAAGAGATCGCTATATAGCGATAAGACCGCCCATTGTACATTGTATTTGTTACTGATTTCTATATGAACTGAATATTTACTGGTGTGCAATAAAGAATAGCGGTCGATGGCGTAGTGCGGAAGAGCGTCGTCTCCCACCCGGGAGGCACTGGCTCGATCCCCGCCACGTACCAATGTGTTTTCAAATTTTGAATTCATATGTACGTTTAATCGACGCTTTTACTGTGAAGGAAAACATCGTGAGGAAACCTGCACACACCTATGAAGAAATTCTTAGGTTGTGTGTGAAGTCGACCAACCCGCACTTATCCAGCGTGGTTGACTAAGGCCTAATCGCCCCATATGTGGGGTAGGCTCGAGCCCCTTGGTGGGGACATTATATGAGCTGTTGATGATGATGATGATGAATAAAGAATATTCTATCTATTTGCTCCGGAAATATCATTGTAGGCATAATCTTAAAAAGCAATTAATCGTCAGGCAGACCTATGGATTGAATGGCTTGATTCAATCAACTATGAAAGATGCTTCAGGCAGACGCCTGAAGCATCTTTCATAGTACGGCTCAGTCAAGTGAAGGCGTTAAATTATTGGGTCACAAGCCTCGGGTGAGGAAACAGAAAAATAATTTTATCAAAACACACAATAGTGAACCGTTATGCCACATTTGTGTTGAATAACAACATATTCGTTCATTCAAACATATTCGATTACGCTGTCGTAAAGGTGTAGATTTTTATGTTTTCTTTTCTTCGCAAATCTGGAGATTATGTAGCGTATTTCATTAAGGGTGAAAAATGGACTTTGAGCTATTACTTTGCTCAGCTTTTGTTAAAAATAGCGCAGCTGCACAAAGTGTAGTGCAACAAGGATTTTTTGCTAAGCTAAGAAGATTAGTAGATCTTAGAAGCACCTTTTAGGTCGCAAGGCGAGAGTGGCTATCACGGCGGTTTATCTCTTGCACCAGCTATCTTCGCGTTAGGACTGCACTTCTGCTTACCATCAGGTGGAATTAAGTCATTTGCTTGATTTTTTTTTAAAAGAACGATTTTAGTAAATGGCACCAATGTTGGAGTATTTAACAATCGTATTCATGTACAGAATGCACAATCAATGGAATGGCAACACTGAGTCACGATGGCAACTCAATGTTAGCATATTAGCGATACGGAATCGACGCTACACAGGAAAAAATTCAAGCCAGTGACAATTGCGAAATTATATCACAGAATTTGCATTGTTGCAAAAAGTCGTTATAAGAAAGGGCTTAAATAACCAAGAAAAAGTAGTAACTAAAAGCTCATCAAAAGCTGTGAATTGTTTCCAAAAGGACTATGGAGAAAGGTGCATATTTTTTACAATTTATTATTTTTAAGTTTCATTATTCTTAAACTACGCAACATCAAAATTATTATGTGCCAGCCTTGTAATATAACAGCTTAAGCACGTGCTTAATATTAGCAAAACTATTTGGCACAATCCACGGAAGGACCGTATAATTTCCAACTCCATAATTGAGATTGATTATTTGCGGCTAAATACTTACGCATCCTTCAAATCAAAAGGGACCTCTTAAGGCGGTATTCTGGTATTCTAGTTACTGCTAAAGCGCAGTACTGCAAACAAATTGAATCCTCTCCTTCACATCAATCAATGTCATAAAGAAGAACCCCGCTTTTGAAATATGGCTCAGGGATGCGTGCACCGACGTTTCATTCGGTAGCTGTAATTGGAAGAATCGGCACGTTATTTATATCTCAAACATTACCATATTGCAGATGGTAAACTAGATTTAGACAAATAGATTCAGCAGGAAATTCTCTACTTAGAGTATTGGCAATACGGTCGGAATTTACGATGAAACACACTATTATTACAGATACAAATCTTGTAGCGATTTACATATCGAAGTCAGGCAAAGACGCACCTTGAACTATGGGAATATTAGAAAGAAAAGTTTTGTTATTTCTGCGTTGGCGAAGGTAACCAGATTAATTTTTACGGCTTTCATTTTATTACTTAAATTTGTTTGCGTGATAGAATATTTGACACCTAAAAAAAATTATACAGGGGGTGAAATTTTTTTTTTGAAAAAAAACGACTTAAAAAAAAAAAAATTACGCAGAAAATGTTGTACAATCTTTTCTGGGTAATTTTTGTTTTTTTTTTTTCTTAAAAAAAATCGGTTTTTTTAAAAAATATATCGAAATCAACTCGGAAGCCGATCCCAAACCACCTGTATTCAGGGTGTTGGTTATTTAGTTTACATGTTGTATACATCAAAATAAGAAACATTTCAAAAAATAATGGCTGGGAAATTTTTATTCTATCGTGTTAAAAAAATTGCAAATTGTAAAGCGCTCAACTCGCACGCAACTTGCAAACCAGCGATAATTTTGCCAGACGGCGCGGCGACTGTTCATGTCTTTTACACCCTGTACACTTACTTTCTTCTTTAATTATTGAAGTTAATAACTCGACCAAGTTCACACATCAGAAAATTAAGAATTAAACTACAATTATTATAAATGTACAATAAAACAAAATAATCACTCGTAGACATCGAACATGTGTCTCAATGCTCGTAAATAATAAATACAATGCATCTTACAGAAACAAAAGAATGAGATATTATTAGAAAACTTGTAATAATATTTTGCACGTTTCCTTTACCTAATATTAACAATTCTCATTAATGTCCATTATGGAACAGACAAACCTTGTCTATATATATGTCTGAATTATATAATTCAAAGGTGACTGACTGACTGACATAGTGATCTACCAACGCACAGCCCAAACCACTGGACGGATCGGACTGAAATTCCGTACGTAGGCATCCGCTAAGAAAGGATTTTTGGGAATTCCACCCCTAAGGGGGTAAAATGTCCACGCGGACGAAGTCGCGGGCGGAAGCTAGTCTATAATATAAAAATGAATCGCTGAATGTGTTGCTAAGCGCAAATCTCGCGGAATCAGCGGAACCGATTTCGTTAATTTTTATTGTAATATTCCTTTTTATACTGGTTCTTACGAAGAGGAAAATAAAACAATTTGAAAAAAAAATATAAAAAAAATATTTAATTACGCAATGTAATTTGTTGACTTATTAACTTTCTTTTTTCTGCTATTCGGGACACCGGGTCTAGAATAGCAGAATACTTATCTAAGTATTAAAAAAAATTAAAGAATCGAGTTAGGCGGTACGAAGTTCGCCGGGTCAGCTAGTTATAAATACATCGGTAAAATAAATTTAATCCTCATAAAATCTTTATGCGGTCAACAACTCTCAGCAAAATGCCAACAAATTTGGAGTGAGGCAATATAACTTTTCTTTGTTTAATTCCACATATTGACGCCGTCGTGGTGGAGTGGTCAGTATAGCTGGCTTCACATCAAGCGGTCCGGGTTCGAATCCTAGTAGCGGCAAATGTTTGTGTGACGAACACGAATGTTTGTTTGCGAGTCATGGTTGTTTATACATTTATTTAAGTTTATTTATAAAAATATCTAAAATTATTATGTATATTAAAAAAAAATGTCCGTTATCTAGTATCCGTAACACAAGTTCTTAATGATACTTACTTCGGGCTAGATAATTGGTGTGAGCGTGGAAATATATTATTTATTATTATTATTATTACATATTGCAATTTTATATTATAAACGCAAGTAAATATTTAATTAAACATCAAAACAACCTTCACGTGGTTTTCTAAATCGAAAAGCCGATAGTAATCACAAGTACCATTGCTTTTATCTTATTCGGAACCTGTACTCGAATCCTCTTTTCAATTAGCTTTGTGGTTCGTTGTAATTGTTGTTTTCTCGTCGAAAAGTGATTAGTTTCAATTTGAACTGAACAAACAAATTTAGACACTAAAATCTAAGTGTAATGGGATATATTTCAGCCGAGAGGCGCTCACTGTTGGACATAGGAAATATATTTGTTATAAATTGCTGGCATTCCACGATTTATGGTACAAATTGTTGATTTGCGTCAATGAGTGAAAGTTTTTCTTATTTCTCTAAGACTTATTAATTTGGACCTTATTGTATTCATTTATGCCAATTACCGTTGCGCTTTGTTCATGTCAACCTAACTCGCTCGTCGCTTCGCTCCTCGCTAACCTATTGTTCAATTGAACATTCGATGAAATGAATATTATACCACCTGAATAATACATCAAATGAACATTATACTTTTTGATCAATAGCGCAAATGTTGTTATCGCAAATGAACATTCGATGAAATGAAAATTATACCACCTGAACAATACATCAAATGAACATTATACTTTTTGATCAATAGCGCAAACGTTGTTATCGCAAATGAACATTCGATGAAATGAAAATTATGTCAATCGATATTATACAAAGTGATTATTTTCTTAAACGTTGTTCGAAGAAATGATTTTCGACTAAACGTTGTTATACCAAACAAGGGTGAACTTAGTAGTACTTTACGAAGCTGTAACGGTAATTGGCATAAATGAATACAATAAGGTCCAAATTAATAAGTCTTAGAGAAATAAGAAAAACTTTCTCTCATTGACGCAAATCAACAATTTGTACCATAAATCGTCAGAAGCGACTTTAGGGCGTTTTCACTGAATTATTACTGAACTGAATATTCGATACGATCTTTCGACCAAATGATTATTAGTCTAGTTAAACATTAGGTTAAATAAAATGAGTGCATTTGAAAATTCGGTGAAATGACATTATGTCAAATAAATAATTATGCTAAATAAAATTCTACCAATTAAACATTAGGTTAAATAAAATTAGTGCAAATGAAAATTCGGTGAAATGACATTATGTCAAATAAATAATTATGCTAAATAAAATTCTACCAATTAAATATTCGGTCAAATGAATAATTATGCGAAATGACTTTATTGCAACTAAAATTAGACGAAACGATTTTCGAGCAAACGTTGTTATACCAAACAAGGGTAAACCCTACCTACTTAAATATTAAATATACAACAACGTTCATCCAATAAATACACACAAATGACTTATTCAATGTTTTGCGTTGGATTAGTTTGTAGCTTTCGAATTTCCGCCTTCAAAAGTTGCAACTTCAATTACTTGATTAAAGTCGTTTATCTATCTTTTTTCATACAATATTTATTTTGTTAACTTTTTAATATTTTTTTTTATACACACATATTTTGATTTTTATACATATTGTAGTTCTTTCAATATGAAATACAGTCGTTAAAGGGTTGTATGGTGAAGTTTCGTTTGAACATTTTGCCATCAATTATCTACGACTCCTTCGTCATTTACAATTTCAATCGCTTATAATGACTGTTCGTTTAGTTTTGCTTCCACTGTAATTGATTGAAGCTATGGAAATGGTGAAAACTTTCACTGTAATGTCCAAATTATGTCGTTAATTACGACAATGTATTTCATTCTCCATACGATGCTAGCAACAAAATCTGACAAAGTAGTTTAAAATAGCAAGATACAAACTAGGAGAGCTCTGGCAATGAAGTGCTAAAAAAATCATATTCTTATTCTGTGATATTTTTTAATAAGACGTATACCGCCAATGAGACCTGGTCATCTCATGTTTTCTTGAACTTTGTATTTTTATTTGATGTAAATGTAGACAATTTGGTTGTTTATTCTTAGATGGTAATTGTATGACACATGCAGTTAATATGATGATTTTGTTTGTGTTATGATATTGTGTAAATAACTAATATTAGTATTAGGTTTTTTTTTTTTTGGTATGGCACACATTGTATTCTTATAGATATATTTATTAACCAGAGGATCATAAATGTATGCTTAGCACCTAAATTGAGCGAAATCTATCTAACAATAACACAAAATGGTGGTGGGTATCAAGAGTTAAATTGATTAGTTCATTAATGTGATTAATTGAATTATATAGAAAAGCTTTTACAACATAAATTATTATTATAAATTAACCAAATGCATGGGTGTAATAATTGCCCAAAATTTACGCATGTAAAACTGTAATTTTAATTATATTGTTATTATCTTTTGATCGCGTTAACTTAGAAGTTTGATTTTTTCACTGCTTAAAGGGACAATAGACCTAGGTATTTGGTATAAATTTCAATTTGATACCTTTATTCGTTCGTGAGAAATAAGGTAGTAAGTTTCATTTTATTAAAATATTTTTATTATATTATATAACTAAAAAAATGTGATTTTCGCAATTTTTCCTATATTTGCATTATATGACAATGCTTCATGCCAAATTTCAAGATTCTGAGTTTACGGGAAGTATCCTGTAGGTTTTGATTCCTTTGCGAGTGTCGGAAATTTGTTGTAAATATCGACATAATCGGCTGTATCTTTTGATTGGCTTGGCTTAGAAGTTTGATATTTTCACAGCTTAAAGGGACAATAGATTTACGTATTTGGTATAAATTTCAATTTGATACCTTTATTCGTTCGTGAGAAATAAGGTAGTAAGTTTCATTTTATTAAAATATTTTTATTATATTATATAACTAAAAAAATGTGATTTTCGCAATTTTTCCTTCATTTGCATTATATGAAAATGCTTCATGGCAAATTTCAAGATTCTGAGTTTACGGGAAGTATCCTGTAGGTTTTGATTCCTTTGCGAGTGTCGGAAATTTGTCTAAGGTGTCGGTATAAACTGCTGTATCTTTTGATCGCGTTAACTTAGAAGTTTGATTTTTTCACTGCTTAAAGGGACAATAGACCTAGGTATTTGGTATAAATTTCAATTTGATACCTTTATTCGTTCGTGAGAAATAACGTAGTAAGTTTCATTTTATTAAAATATTTTTATTATATTATATAACTAAAAAAATGTGATTTTCGCAATTTTTCCTATATTTGCATTATATGACAATGCTTCATGGCAAATTTCAAGATTCTAAGTTTACGGAAAGTATCCTGTAGGTTTTGATTCCTTTGCGAGTGTCGGAAATTTGTTGAAAATATCGACATAATCGGCTGTATCTTTTGATTGGCTTGGCTTAGAAGTTTGATATTTTCACAGCTTAAAGGGGCAATAGACCTGAGTATTTCGTGTGAATTTCAGCTTGATACGTTTACGCGTTCTTGAGATAAAGGGTCTTGACAGACAGACAGACAGACGGACAACAAAGTGATCCTATAAGGGTTCCGTTTTTTCCTTTTGAGGTACGGAACCCTAAAAATACTATTAAAGGTCAAAAATGAATTTATTGTTTCTCAAAATATTCTCCCTTTGCGTAAATGCACTTTTTCATTCGATTAAACTAATTTTGATAACGTTTGTGCTACTTCACCCATACTCTTTTCATACTCTTCGACCGCCTCTTCTGGTGATGAAAATCGTTAAACGCGTAATTGGTTCTTAATGTTTGGGAACAGAAAAGCATGGCCCAAAGGCCTCCTGGTAGACTCTCGAACCGATGGCATCAAAAATGACTTTCATAAGTGTACAAATTGTACCTGAATGAATAAAGTAATTTTGACTTTGACTTTGACATGGCACTGCACCAAGTGACGCGGTCCATTTTTTGAGCCTCGGTCAAATTGTGTGGGATCCACCTCGAGCACAGCTTTCTAACACCCAAATGTTTGTGGAGGATTGATTGTATTTTATTCATGCCTATGTCTAAGAATGCGCGAATCTCATGGTAGGTCACATGTCTGTCTGTTTCAATCATACGGCGCTGAACATCGATGTTTTTGTTGTTCACAGCGGTGGACGGGCGACCATCGCGAGATTCGTCACTGAGATTGACACGACCGCGCTTGAATTCTCCAATTCAGTTATAAATAGTCGCCTTGCATGGTGCCTCACCGCCAAAAGCAGATTGAACCCGAGCGATGCTCTGTTGAGCTGTCAAATTACACTGAAAATCGTACTACGAAAAATTTCCCGAGTTAAATTCATGTTAATCTAGACACGCAATTTTCAAAATGGTGCCACAATGTAAAAACAATTGACAGTCAGATGAAACAAACTGCATTCTACAACCAAAGAGTTCCATTTTCAAATGTTGTTATTACTTTTTAAATTTTGTTTATGTAAGTGGCCAGTTCCGGAAACTTTTAGTGTCACCTACGTACGTCTTTTGATTGTTGGTCTTTGTCTGTCAATTCAGTGGAGGTTACTTTTTAAGCATGTGGCCCTTTTTACGTACCTAGGTGACAAGCTGGTGGCCTGACACTATTTTGAGGCTCTGATTGACCCATGCTCTCAGATGTAGCTTTATGTGTAACTAAATGTTATCTTCGGCTCCCCTTAACCCCTTTTAGAGTAATGAGTGTGATTGTATGTATGTATCTGTGTTAAGTTGAATACAAAATAAAGTACCTAAATAAAATATCAGCTTTCTGTTCATCACAATCGTTAACCATTTTAATGTTTCAATAGAAAACGGTGGACTTAACTAATACTCGTATAATCAATTCACTAATTCAGGCCAGCAAAATTGTGTTAGCAAAGTTTGAACAGCGAGCGCTTACCAAACTTCAGCCCCAAGAAGTATTTTCAAAATAAACATTATAATAGTTTAAAGTTTCAATTAATTCTTTTGAAACATGGATGTGCGTTACCATGACGCGCACGCTTAGGTTTTGCAAAGAATTTGCTATGGCAATGCTAATTTCGTACACATTCATATAACTATGATCATGTGGGAGTTTTCAATATCATTACTGTACGCGAACTGCTCAGCAATTGTCACTAACCAGTAAAATCGCTTTTTGACTACCAAGTTCCTAAAATGCAACTATTCGTACTGACTTCAGCACTATTTGTGCATGTGTGTATGGTAGCATCAGAAGTATATTATTAACTCTTAAGTACCTTGTCACAATAATCATTCATACATAATGGCGGCAACTATTACTGCTCAAGCGCTGGCGTTGATAAGACATGTCACTAAGGATTTAAAATAAAAAAAAAGCTACAAAATGAGACCAAACGTCAAAGTTTCCAAAGGGTATTCTAAAGCAAGGATTATGTTAATCTCTATTCCAAAATTACGAACGCCACAACTATTTGGCTGAGCTCGAAATGTCATCGAGTATTAAGCGAGCAATTCTATATCCGTATTTCGCTCGGAACTTTAAATGGAGCTGTCCCTGCCATCTATTTGACCTCTCATGTATGTCTGAATCTCAGGAATTTGTCGTTTTCACATATCGATATTTTACGACACGGTGGATTTGCGGAAATTTCAGCAGAATGCGTGATATCCGATGAAAGAAGCCCATTGGAATTTCAGTACCGTCTTCGCAGTTTCAATATCATGATCAAAGTTTTACTAGTACCAAAACATTTCTTTGAAATCTTGCGTTCTTAGACAGATGATTATTATGTTGATAAAATTCACAATCGATGTTCAGATAAGATAAAATGTTAATATCAATACCTATGGCCTTTGTTACTAATCGTGTCTACCATGTCTGTAGGTACAAGTTCTTTTGCATGAATACATCTTTAATACAAATTCGATATTTAATTTGATGAGTGGATTTGTTGTTTAAGGGGAGAAGCAAATAAACTCGAGGGATTATTAAAAACGTTCCTATTCAAACATAAGTTTTGACATCGGAGTAGGAAAGAGTTTACAGTAGAATAGGATACAAATAATATTCTATTCCATTTAATTTGTAGCATAATCAGTGTGACATGTGCCAGTCTCTTAGCTTATTTGTAGAGTTCAGTAGATAGTTCATCCAGATTTACCTGTGAGGAACTCTCATATTGTGCTTTCCATTTAAGAACAGTTTTGACTCTAATGCCCTATTACCTAATGTCATTTCGTTAAAAGAAGACCCTAATAATGTACTTATATACATATACTTATATACTAGTAAGTACATTAGAAATAAAGGTTTATAAGAACCTAAATCGCTAAAACAAGACTAATGACCTAACCCAATTGCGTTCACTGATGTGTACTGTAATGTGGCCTCCCCAAAGAACATGTCACTTTGTATTTTCCACTTTCCGACACGAATAATTTAAGACGTCAACTCTTGGCTTACGTCATGAAGTGGAAACGAATTAATTATTCAGATGACATGCCGTGACATCCAATCTACAATCTTGTTAAAAAGGTATATTCAACGTTACTTATGCCTTAATAGTACCTGTTTTTTAATACCTCATCCATGCTGCAGTGGTCTAAAACAAATAATTGTTATCAAGTAAGACAATGTCCAAATTTAATTGCGCCTCAACCTCAACTTTGTTTTGCCTATGTGAAAATTGATGATTGGGTTATGTTTGACACCGCTTGTAAGTTGGTTCATTATCTTTTTATTTAAATGGTCATTTAAGTAAAAAAAATAAACCGACTATTGAGCGTAAAATTCATGCCGTCTTGTTCATTCAAATGACTCAACTGATCTTAAAACGAAAGGATAACGTTACCATATTCTTAGTTTCTCGAACCCTGAAAAGACTATACGAAATTAAAACTCCCTGGTGGAAGGTACCTGTTGACTAGAAACCTTGAAAGTTCGCCCTCGAGCTAAAAGACAGAAGCACAAAAAACAACCACAAGCCTCCGAAATGCTGTAAATGTCATCTGCGGTTATCCTCCTAATATTATAAACGCCAATGTAAGTCTGGATGTACGTTTGCTACTCTTTGGCGCAATAACTTTTGAATAGATTTTAATAAAACTTTGCAATAGTATACTCAAACATCAGCATAACATTGGGCTATAATTCAAATTAATTCTGCGCTGAAAAAGTCGCAAGCAAAAGCTAGTTAGCAATAATCTTAAAATGACTGATAATAGAACAAACATATATATATACGATCATGATTATAGTCGATGTCGATGATTATAGTATAGGGTTTAGCAGAGCCTTAGGTTACTTTTCGCTAAACATAAAGCCACATCTGGCAGTATGGGCCTCGCAGTGCTTCCAAATAGTAATAGGTTGCCAGCCTGTCGCCTACATTAAAGGAACACCAAACCCAACAGTAACAATCCTTCACCAAACAAATGCACAAAATTCAACAAACAGGACAGATGTTATGCTCAAATAATTTCAACATGTATGTATAAAAATATTAAAATATTCTAATCCTCTTGATGTACATCTGTGCAATTCAATATCTACGAAACTATTTCGCTGTGTTTTCTTTTAATAAAAAATACTTTACTGCCAGGACCCATAAAATCACAAAACATATTTATCTTAGGAGTTCCACATTACGCAAGTCTGTACCAATATGAGTCATATGTCAATGTGAGTTCCAAAATATAAAATACGGGTCTAAGTATGATTTAGCAAACATATTTAATTTAATTTTCCAAAAGTTAGCTACTTTGCACAACTATTATGGGTTTATCCAGTTCTATTGAAAAAAGAACATTTAAAGAAAACACAACTATTATTAAAAAAAACGCGCTTGGGAACGTTCTCGAATACAAAACGATTAATGCAGCCTTTCCGTAGCGACTTCAAGTACTAGCTTTTAAATTTTAATGAGACCTTTAATCGATGCCACGTCAATGCACTGAAATATTTGTCGTTGAATACGTTACTTGCAAGACATAAAGCATGTGCGGAATAATATAATACTGAGAGCTGCTATACATATAAATAAGATGTCGTTTTGAATACATATTTAAAGCTGTATTATACTTTAAGATCTGGCCTTTATTTGTTTAATTGTGACGATACTCAAGATGCCTCAATATCAAACTACAATTGTCTTGTTGGTGTTGCAAATACGTTATTTTGCGCGATATAATCCACACGGAACGCACCATGGAAACTATCATCCGTAGAAGCACACTGAAACCTTGGACTTCTACAACTAAATCGAGATTTTGCGTCGCTTAGGGATTTGATGTAGAAAGCGCACCGGGCGCGCGGCCTTGATAAAAAGTATTGCGCGTTGAAGCGCACCCGCTACGATCCGCTACGCTATGTATATTTCTTTCGTTGGGCGGCCATACATTGTACCTTCATGGCGCCCTGGCTGGCCGCTTTCTATATCATGTCCGCGCCTTCACGGCGACTGTTCAAAATAACTTTATTTCCCTAATCTCTCATCTCTTTCTTCCATGAGGGCCACATGGACTGATAAACGTTGTCACTGATAAACCGTGGGTACCATTTGAAACGCGATTAGATTTCAATCAACGAACAAAGAAATTTAGCAACAATGAAAAAATACTCGTATAATGAGCAAAAAGTAAAACTGTATCAAATATGATGACCGTGAGTATAACTTCTAGGGAAAATCCGGAAACGTTAAATCATTCTTAAGATGTTGGAAAAGAAGCCAGCGTGACATATTTCTTTTGCGACTGTCATATTATTATATTGAACTGAAGTCTCTGAGGCAGACGATGACAACTAGGAGTAATTTATTGTGATCATTTATCATACAATATCATTCTGAGAAATCAATGAGAACATAAAATTGTAGATATATTTTTTATGTAAATTATTTTTATCTATTACTAGCTTATGCCCACGACTTCGTGGAATTGTTACTTCGGGCAGCAATTATTTTTATGGCAGGTATTTATTTCTTATCCGTGTTATTTTACTGTGATCTTCTATATAAGGTGGAGGCACTACCCTAGTTTGAGTGCTCTAAATTCGAGCGTCTAGTCCCTCGACTCACTCGTTACGGTAAAAAAACGGGAGTGGTCTCCCCTTGACTTCCTCGTATACTGTAAAACGACTCAAAAGTTGATAGAAACCTTATATTTTGATGTCATACATGCATGTTAAATTTTGGTCACCCAGCCGAGTACCGACCGCGCACTTGTTTGCTTAACTTTCATAATCGACGTCTCAAAAGATGACAGAAACTTTATATTTTGATGTCATACATGCATGTTAAATTTGGTTGCAATAAGTTAAAGCATACTCGAGTTATCGTGCTAACGCACAGACACTTACGCTAGGTGGCGCTGAATCAGTGAACAACCTCTATGATAGCTTCTCGTAAATAAATTCAGTTTTGTTAGTGTTATCAAGTTAAAGTGTTTAATTTGGATCTAAAGTATCAAATATTTATATAAACTACAAGAGTGAATGTTGTCTGTGGCTACAGCTGCGTAATTTTGAAACTGGATTATCTAAAATTAGTGCACAAAAATTGTGAAGTTACCTACGTCAAATCAGTGAGTGACAATAATTATAACAATAAGAGTTAGTGACACAATAAAGTGGTAGTTTTGATGCGAAATCCGAACTGAATACAGTGTATATCGCCATTCTAGTTAAATGCTCTTCATATCTTGGACTTTTAATATAAAATAAGTTTGTTCTAGAAAGTTCAAATCACTTATTATCTTATCATTATTCAGCCATCTATTGACGAGTAGCATCACCTCAGCAATAGATCTGTCAACGCCATCTATTAGCAAGTAACATAATTTTCAACTACGCAATTATCAATGCTGTTATACTGATTCTCCGGAAAGCACTAGCATATTACCAATATAATTATTATAATACCGACGTTTTGCACAAGGTGTCGCTGAAACACATAAATATTCCAGCTGTTCTGTGCTGTTGAGTTGCAACATAGATATGTTCCACTCCCCAAGTAAACATAGTTCCACTCCAGACTTACCTTTACGATATGAACAGGAAACTCCGAATATAACACAGAGAAAGCGCAAGCAACCAGATAGTGAAATGTCAGAATTTCTAGCCTGCTTCACATCTAAACTAAATAGTGCTATGTCAGATCTAAGTTCTTTAATGAATGAAAAACTATCTGAAATTAGTAAAAATATTGAAACTATCACATCTGACATGAATACGCTCAAAAATACTACAATGGAAATTAAAGAGGAACTAAATTCGGTCCGTATTGAGCACATCAAAACCCAAAAACGTGTGTCTGAGTTGGAAGACAGGCACGATCAGTTGACTAAATCTGTCGCAGAAATGGAAACTACCTTACAATACAACGCGAATGTAAACAGCGATCTTCGTAAGCAAATGGACGCTCTGGAAAGCCGCACACAGAACTTGGATCTGAATGTTATGAATAAACTCGACTTTAAAATAGAACATCTGGAGCAACAGGCAAGGCAATGCAACTTGGAGTTATGTAACGTTCCTGAAAAAAGGGGAGAAAATTTACTAAAAATGATGGATAATCTCGGGTCGTATATAAATTGGACTATTGCGAGCAGAGACATTATAACAATTCACCGTGTTCCACATGCACAGAAGGAAATAACTCGACCTAAGAATATCGTAATCAAGGTTGCATCCAAAATCACCCGCGATAACATACTTAGTGCATTTCGACTGAAAAAAAATGTTACTTCAGACAACTTGGGGATATCTGGAGCGTCACATAGAATATATCTGAATGAACACTTGACTCTCAATACAAAGAAGTTGTTTCGGGAATGTCGCCAAGCAGCTCATAGACACAATTATAAATACGCATGGGTTAAAAACTCTACTGTCCTCGTCCGTGAAAATGATACATCACCAGCTATCGCTATACGTAGTTATCAAGATATTGAGACTAAAATCAAAGGAGCTAACCGCCCCGCTAATCAAGTTGCAAATTAATTGTTGTTTATTCTGCATAACATATTACTGCAAAAATCTGTTTTATTTATTTATTTATGCATGCTTGTCACACTATTGTTGTTTGTCAGTGCTTACTTATCATTCTGCCATAGTAAGTCTAAATATTATGATTATTATTGTTGTTTTTAAAAAATATGATTTTTTATGTAAGTCCAAGCTTGAAAGATTATATAATTATCCTGTTTTTATTAATTTTACTCATAAAGAAAACATATTTGTTTGTGTTAACTGCGTTCTAATATACTTCATACTGATTGTTTTATGTTGTAGTATCTGTGCTGGTGACGTATTTTTTACATACGAATCAAATAAATTACCTGTTCTCAAAATAATTAACACTACCAGTCGACAAGCGTTGGAGATTGTCTACCTTAATTACTCGGTCTATTACCGTTTTTCATGTTTGTGCAAGGACTTGTCATTGTCACATAATAGTATAGTTATTTTTACACAATTATCAATTTTGCCCCTACAAAATAATAAAGAAATTAAGCTATATATTAATATCAGTTATCTTATAATACATTTTGTAATACGAATTTATTTAACAATTATTAAAAATTATGAACAGTAATCTAACTATTTACTATCAAAACTGCAGAGGTATACGTACCAAATTGAACACCCTTTACATGAATATACTTGCCAACACATATGACATCTTGGTTTTTACAGAAACTTGGTTGACACCAGAAATTTCAGATAGTGAATTTATTGACTGTCGGTACGTGGTGTTTAGATGTGACCGAAACCGGACACTAACCAATAAAAAAGATGGAGGTGGCGTCCTAATAGCCGTTCGACGGCAATTACAACCACAACAACACATAACATCCGATCGCCTAAGTAATCATATCGAACAGATAACTATAGAAATACCGACTTCTAAACGTAGTCATGACCTGATAATTAGCACCGCGTACATACCACCAAATACACCTGAAGAGATATATATTTTGTATTTTGAAACAATTCAGAACATCTTTAGTGACAAGGGTGACAACGATTTTTGTATAATAGGAGACTTCAACTTACCGAATTTGACCTGGGTCCCTAATCACAATAAAGGCACAGGCTATATCTGTTCAGGCACAACTGAATTATGCAAATCACTTGGAATATTTATATCTCAGAATGACGGATCTCAGTACAATCACTTAATTAATATAAATAACAAAATATTAGACTTAGTTATCTCTAACATTGAATGTAAATTATATCCAGTCACTGATACTTTACTACCGCCTGACGCTCATCACCCCCATTTTTACGTCTTAATACCCGTAAGTAACAATGACACTCCTCGCCTACCTCGCTATAATTCACCCAAATTCAACTTTCAACGTGCAGATTACGAACAAATAAACAAAGAAATCTCTGACATTTTATGGGAACAGCAATTGAGCAGTCTCCCAGCAGAAGAGGCAGTCAACCGGATGTATGAAATTGTCTACAATATCATACAAAGAAACACACCTGTATATAATTCTAAGTCAAATCGATTTCCTAAATGGTTTACACCTTCACTGACACATATATTTAAAAATAAAAACAGAGCGTGGTGCAAATGGAAGACTTATAATAACATCAGCGACTACGAGCTATTTTCTTTGTATAGAAAAAGATTTAAAACTGAGAGTAGCAAGTGTTTTAAAAGGTACATGACATCCGTTGAGGGAAGTATAAAATCTAATATTAAATACTTTTGGACTTACATACATAATCTTAACCGCAAATCAGGATTACCTGCTTCATTGTACTATAAAAATAAAAAATCTAGTAGTCCAAATGAAATTTGTGATATGTTTTCAAATTTTTTTAAATCAGTGTATGAACCTACTTCATTAAATCCTGATACATGGACACCCCCAGAAACATCCATGAACAATGACTTACTAATTAGTACCTTATATTTTGAAGAACGCTTAATAAAAAAGGAACTTAAATCTTTGGACCCAACTAAAGGTACCGGCCCTGATGGCATTCCCCCTATATTTTTTGTTAAAACCGTCGATACTATATATCTACCAATATATATTACATTTAACAAGTGTGTCCGTGAGGGTGTATTCCCTTTAATCTGGAAGGCCGCCAACATTACTCCAGTTCATAAGTCAGGTTCCAAGCATGATATTGAAAAATACAGACCTATTTCTATCCTATGCACATTGTCAAAATTATTTGAGCGCCTTGTACACAACGCTATATACCCTCATCTTCACTCCACTATTCTACCTCAACAACATGGATTCACAAAACGTAGATCCACTACAACAAATTTACTAACTTTCACTACGTATTTGTTCGAAAGTATGGATAGAGGTGAACAAGTCGACTGCGTTTATACAGATTTTCAAAAGGCGTTTGATAAGGTCGATCATAAATTACTTTTACACAAAATAGCTTTTAACGGAATCCGCGGTAACCTCCTTCGTTGGTTCACTTCATACATTACAAACAGAAGTCAGAGAATTGTTATAAACGGATATAAGTCCGAGTCCGTTGAAGTGACCTCGGGGGTGCCACAAGGCTCCATACTGGGACCGCTATTATTTAATCTCTATATAAACGATATCAAGGATTGTTTCTGTTATTGTAACTTTATCTTATACGCAGATGACTTGAAAATTTATAAAAGTATTAAATTTGATAGCGATTGTCTTCTTTTCCAAAATGACTTGGATCGTCTCTCGGAATACTGTAATCGGAACAAACTACAATTAAATATTCAAAAATGTAACAAAATTGTTTTTACAAAAAATAAAAAAAGTAAAAACCACACATACCTATTACATGACATGCCTTTGATAGAAGTAACAGTACTAAAAGACCTTGGAATTACACTTGACTCTAAACTTCACTTAGATATACACATCGAAAGAATAGTAAACAAAGCATTTCAACTGTTTGGTTTCGTCATGAGATCCACTAAAGAATTTACCCAACCAAGCACGTTCATAACGCTATACAATGCTCTAATACGTCCCCAGCTTGAGTATGCAGTGGCAGTGTGGGACCCATACTATGATAAATATAAACTACAAATTGAGAAAGTCCAACAGAAATATTTAGGCGCCGTTCATTTTAGATGTCATCGGAGGAAACTATCATCCTCTAAACTGCTTAAAATTTACAACATATCAACTCTAGAATGTAGACGGTTCTTACTTAAAGCCAGACTGCTACATGCCATATGTAATAATGCATTTGATTGTAATGAACTTACAAATAAACTAAGTTATGTTATCCCAAGATCGTCAAATATACGTGACAGCAGGGCCCGGCAGGTCTTTGCTACAAATAGATGTAGAACAAATGCTGGTGCGCGATCTCCCATGCGTCGACTGTTAGAAAACTATAATGAATATTTTGTAGACCTTGACATTTTTTACTTGTCAGCACCCAAATTTAGAAAATACGCAGTAGAAATTGTAAACAAGCTCACAGACAGTTAATCTTAATCACAGGCTATTTTTTTTTACTCTCTGTTAATTAGTTAGTATTGTATTCAGCCATACTAGTTCTACTCTGATTAAATTTATTTTTTATTAATCCGTGAATAACGTTGTTGGTTATGCATTTATTAATTTAAGTACTAACACTACTATTCAATGTAAAAATTAATGTAAAACCGTTTGTTATTCCCAATAAAATAAAATAAAATAAAAAAAATAAAAAAGACACGAAAAGACATAGACATAATTCCAAAAAAAATATTTTTGTACTCAGGGAGGTCCAAAACGTGTAAATCCGTCAAAATCTCGAGGTCAAATTTTTTAACGATTGCAGGACTTCCTCTATACTACGTATACGAGAAAGTAAAAATGAAAAACTACTAATATTTTTCAACACAGCTTCAACTCGTTATCAGCTTTCAATATTTCTTTCCACAAATACTATGTAATATTTACAGTGTAAGGTCGCTTATTTAATTCTGTAAACCGCACAACTCCAGCGGCAAGACTAAGTGACCTAGTCTCTTGACCACAATAGGCGAGGTGTGACGTCATAAGCACGCGTGACCACCCCCCAGGTTACAGTTTGTTGCTACATACAGAAATATTAAATCACAATGGAGGCCAAATTACAATTCCGTTATTGTGCGTAGAATGTTTTGTTTACCTGTCGATTAAATGTACTTGTAGCTAAATTATGATTTCGTTTTGATTTGTTCAGATCCGGTTCGAAGGACCAAACGGCTTAACATTATTAAATATGCATACATTAAACCAATAAGCTATCATGAAAATGAAATTAAAATAATTGTTTTTTTTTATTAATGAAATAATACAATTTAGAATATTTCAAATAAATAGCATTAAGCGACTTTTCTCGCGATGAACAGATTTTGTCAAAATGTTTTTTTTCCTTCTATCAAAAACTTTTTTTTCTGGATATTAAAACTAGAAAAATGCACTGAAAAACTGGGGAAGTCCCGCCTGAGGCAAGTCGATTTTTTTCAGAGCATTTTTCTAGTATTAATATTTACGCGTATGTAAACGCAGAAATAAAATTATTCCATAATGGATATTAGAAGTTAGGATTATCAATCCGACAAATCCATTATGTCGTAATCTTTTCACCTCTTTTTTCTTAATTTTCGCCTACAGTTTGTTCTACTTTTTTAAGGTCAAAACCGCAGAGCCCATTGGTCATGAAATCACAACAGTTTCCTCTCGTGTTCTAAATATTTTTTTAAATCTAAATAAAACGGATTGTTTTCAGTCCTCACCACTGGCTTTGTTCCCACTGGTGACGAATTGGAAAAATCCTACTTCTTGACTATCCCTTAAGCCATCACTGGCGACGACTCGGAATAATCATCTCTCAGATTTTTCCGTAACGGGAACAAAGCCAGTAGTCAGAGATGGGAATAACCCAGTTAATAAACCGTTTATTCCATCTTTATAACTTGTTTCTCGTATATTACAAAATTTCCACGCGAATAAACGACCTAAATGGTGTATCTGAATATAAATCATTATTTATTGCGGAATAACGCTAAGCAGCAAAGTAAGGTAGGATTTGTGTGTTTTAGGATTCCGTGGCAATAATAGCATGCTTAGAATTTTTTATATTAACTTGGTAATCTACTCAAATTTTAAAACTACAGGGAAAAGTAGAAGGTGTTGAAAATTATTATAAGTAGGTAGTAGAAAATAGAATCCTCATAAAATCAGTTTTTAGATTTAATTAAAAGCCATTCTACATTAACTCTACGGTACAGGAGCCTCTAAAACGTTCACGAGTGCTCGTGTGGGCTTCACTTGTAGCCCATTTTTAATTGAAATATACTAAAATATAATCGTTGAATTTTTAAATAAAACACATTTATAAACACATAAATGACATTTATTAAATAAACCGAAATAAAAAAAGCTTCTCTTTTTTAAACTTAATATATCAACAAAACTCTCAACTTTTGGTTTAATTCTTACATTTTTTTAAAATTTTCATTACACGAAGGACAAATTAAAATTTAAAAATAAATCATTACATATATTCGTCTGTAACATTTCGAGCAAGTTTTAGGGCTACGTGAAAAATTATGATTTAATGTTGTTCGGCTACGTAGCCCAACAACATTAAATCATTATTTTTCACACGTGCGCCAGCGTCCATCGCTCACACCACACTGAATGCGTTAAGCAACAACCAATCCGAGCTTAGCTAGAGACTCGAAGTTAAATCACGCGATTTCATGAAGTTATGAACAAAAGCAGGCCTACATAATTATGTATCCCACGCGTGTACTCTAGTGTTAAGTACCCTATGTTTCATTAAATAATAAAATAGTGTTAAATAATTCATTCACCCGAGTACTTGTATGTTTTCTGATATACCTATATATTGCCGATTCCAGGATTTGAAGCCACCACTTCATTTTTGGGCAGCTATACTAACCACTCCACCACGTTTTATTTTATTTTATATATTTTCCAGAACACTGACAGCTAATGTTACATATTAGTAGGTATATAATATTATGTAGGTACTGAAAGCCATAAACAAGTTTCCACATATACGATGGCGTTAATAATTAAGAGTAATGATCAGAGGTGGGCGTTAATAGCAGCGACACAGTTCTAAAACTAATGTGGCTATTATCGTACACAATAATATTGTACTCTGTTAAAGGTCTGAATTTATTTTATTGTTATTTAATACGCATTATAATATTTTTGATAATTATAAAGTTTAAAACCGCCTTTATAGTTTGAAAGAAATATAATATTTTAAATGTGAGTGACTTTGTTTGTTTGTTACGGCTTCACGCCCAAACCATAAGAATTCTTCCACCAATAGAAAGCTATTTTATAAGGGAGTAAAATGGTCTGTTTATGTTTATTTTTAATTAGATATCCCTACGTAAAATACAATAGTATAGTCATTATTTGACGTGAGCTGCCATTTGGTTTTTTATTTCTTAGACAATTATTTGATAATAATAATATATTTCAACGCTCACACCAATTATCTAGACCAAGTTAAGTATCATTAAGAACTTGTGTTAGGGATACTATATAACACACAAATTTAATATACATAATAGTACTTATAGATATTTTTATAAATAAACTTAAATAAATACATAAACAACAATGACTCGTGAACAAATGTTCGTTTTCATCACACTAACATTTGCTCTTACCAGGACTCGAACCCGAACTGCTTGATGTGTAGGCAGCGTTACTGACTACTCCACCACGACGGCGCGGCGTCCTGGAAAATGGACCATTTACTTTATAGATAATCATTTATATGGTACTTCAGCGGCTACATCTTATCATAATCGTAATCACCTAAGATAAGGAACGTTAAAGTCTTATGCTTAAAAACAAAATCCGACAACAGACTACCACACTTTTACTGTAGAATTTTACTTGTTAACTTGAATTAATATGCAAGTTCTGGCATCTGGCCAAGGGAGAGACTGGCTATCTTACTCCGTTAATTTATGGCATATTATTTTCAAACAGACTTTTTCTTGGCAACCATGTTCATTATCAGCACGATACCACTCGCACAAAAGTTTTTCTTCTTCCAAATTATTGCAAGTAATGCTAAATATATTTTTCACTTTCTTTGCTTTGGTACGTACTTATAAAAGACATCATGAATTACTACTATTTTTTAATAGTTTTTCGAGTTACAAAAGTTTATTTTTTCCGGATCTAAATTTATTTTAGACTAGCGCTCCACCCGCGATGAGTTTTTTTTAATCAAATAAAGTCCATGTCACTCAAGAATAATGTTGCATTCAAAGATTTTTTGATCGATTCGGTAGTTTTTAAGCTTATTTTTGAAACGTACAAACATTCTGTCGATTTTTATTTAACGATTTTCAAAAAAATATTTGACATATTAATTAATGGTATAATATTATTTATGGTCATGTCTATGGCTTTATGTCAAAGGCTATATAATCTCATGGGATTACGACCGAGATATTATCTATGTATAATAATTAAGAGTTTACACTCTACGAAACGACCACGTTCGTAACAACAGACGTTTTGGATATTGGTTTTATTTGTTGGTTCAGCAGGGAATACGTTCTAAAATTTCAGAGAAAATATCAAGCACGCTTTCTCAGATTTGACTCGAAACCAATTTCTTTAAAGAACGTAGGTACTTTACCAGTGGAATATTCGCGAATCATAAAAAGTTCATCGTAGCGCCACATTCCGTTAGTGCTACTTGGGTTTCAGAAAACTTTCTAAAGTTCGTGACCTTGTAGCTAAGTCATAATATGGATTGAGAAAGGTCGTGAGTTTCATTTGGTGCCCTGAACGGTATAATAGTTAATATTTTTTCTACTTTTGATAAAAGTGATACCATGTCATACCTAAAACGAAGATTATTATTTCTTTTGTACTTGTCTTTTATGCTACTTGAGCCTGTCAAGTCTTTTCAAGCTTCAACATTACTCGTAGACAATTTCAATTAGCAAAAGTTTTAGTTACATTGCAACACGCAAAACAAAAGGGGAGGTAGCCATATTTTCATATAGATACTTAACCCTCCTTATTTTCGTTTTATATTTGGAACTTTTTACACATATTTTTAAATTAGGTTGAAAACGATATGATCGCTCATCCTGCTAACTGCTACTTGACATTTACGAGATACGTGAAACATTATCATTATCGTCGCGGCAAAAATAGCACTATGCCTAGACACAGGATTCTTTGTCTAAGGCACTATGTAATTTTCTCAGGGAGAAATGACAAGATTATAACGTCACGATGAAAGTGTCAAATAACAATAGACAACAAAAAGAATGAGGGCGAATAAGAGGAAGTTTGAATGTGAGGCTGAAAGATTGAAAGGTGATAGATTTGAATGGTATAGCACGGAGAGATGATGAATGATAAGATTATACAAAGATAGTGATGAGAATTGACGTGGGTGGATATACAAGGAGAAGAAGATCGAAGAGAAGATAGAATTGAAAGTTGAAATTAAATGAAAAAGTTATTTATTTAAATGGACAAATGGACCTTGCTCAGTACATTTAAATCGTCAAAACCCTACCGCGGTTTCGAGAAGAAGACAAAAATTCACTGCTTCAATGATGCCTATAGCAAAGTAGGGTGTAAATGTTCAGATGACGACTGATAGATAAGAGTGGAAGAGTAATACATAACTGACCCCAAGTAATATTGGCTGCAGAGCAACAGACGAACGGTAACGATCGTAGGAAGTTGAAAGATGTAATCTCTGCCTACACCCATAGGAAAAACGCGTGACTCTCCCTCTCTTTCTGCAACCTTGCTTCCTATTTATTTGGGATCGGTTCAGAATTATCTTGCAACCGTTTGGCATTAGATTTTACGGCCGACCGCCTGCCTTATACTAATCCTGGCTCTCCTGGTGTTATAGTTTTAAAAGACACCTTTATTCGACCTCTGACTTTGGACAACAGCTGGGACTGCCAGCTAAACTTTGCTTCCCGCTGCCTTTCAAAGTTCGGAGGAATACCGTGTTGAACATTTTCCGGTCACCAATCCGAGTACCAAACGTACGATTGGTAGTTTAGCCTTTGTGATCATTACGTAGAACGCACGATCGCGCCATCGACTTCCACTCTCTGTATTACAAAGAGGAAGGACGTCAACTTTTAAGTTTTACGAGGTAACTTATCCATTACACAAAAGCCTCTATTTACTCGCTGAAAGTCGTTAAGATAAAGGTGCGTGAATACGCTCGCATGTCACAAGGTTATTATATTATTTCACGATAAAATACAAGCATGTTGTGTGTGATAACGAGCTGGGCACGGTGAATACAGAATTTATTATTATATTCAAACATTTCGCTATCCGGGTGGTTTTCATCCAACTGAGCTACATATGAGATCACGACGAATTGTTCAAGTCTTTCGTCTCTTTCAAAAACGAATTTTGATTACGGAAAAATTATAATCCGGCTTTTCATTTAGTAGCTTATTAGCATTCATCTCTCGCACGATAGAAAAATGAGTATTCAATTATGGGCTTAAAAACGTGCCCCTTTAGGTTTACAATGACAAATGGCAAACAGCACCCCCGAGGAAAGCTTGCTGCAATTAAGCCACTGAAAAATGGATTTACATAGAATGAGATCAAGTCTACATTTAAACGCTTATTTTTCTGTCCTTCCCGTAGGACAAAGCCGCTGTGCGGAAAAGAAGGGCTAGTACCATAAATCCGACGAGTTGTTATCAGACCTTGGTTTCGGGTTCCATAGATTACGATATTTTCTAAATGAGAAATTTAGAAAATCTAATGTAAAAAAATAGACTCGCAAAGATCTAATAAGATCAGTGAAGATACCAAACCCACAGTATGGCTCAAACATTTTCGCAGAAAGACGGGAGCAGTGTACGAAAATCGTACGCCAGCATCCCATTAAATAGCTGCTCTGAAATCCGACTTTAAGCATACATATCTAGTCCATTACATAGGCCAGAACGCGGCGGTGTTACACCGGAAAAACATTTCTATTGCAAATGTATAAGGTCCAGATTGTAAGTTTTTAGTAATGGCCTGGGTCTGGAGTAAATATTCTAACAGATTCTCTGATATTGTACTATCCGGTAACAATACTAATATGCCTGTGTGTTTTTAATATTTACCATATCTTACTTATTATCAGTTTTCCGTTTCGATGTTTTTATTGAGATTCAACGCAAATAATTTTTAGCAAATCATTCGCGCCTAGGTATATTTTTAGTATTAAATGGTTGAGCAAATGAAAATTTCAGCTGGTGGTAACTAGATTGTAATACTTCTCTCAAAATGGCAGCAGAAAGACTATACGGTACACTTTCTGTCATCTGGATACACAAGGAAAGAAGGAAGTAAGGAAAAAGTGGATCTGATGATGCACTGCGACCGTTTTTTGCGTGTCCCATTATATATAATAACCCTATTTTATTTGAATTGAAATGTTTGAAGTATTTTACAAATTATAAAACAACGATGATAATTAATTAATCTAAGGGTTTTATGAAAATTTCTCTGATAACATTACTTATTGGTAAACCCGGATTTATACAAATCCCTTGTAATCTCTAAAGACAAATCTTCCAATTAATGAAAAATAAAGGAAAACGAAGCTAAGACGAGGGGCTTGCCGCATAGATCTGGAGCCTTCAACTTGAATATGTATACCACGTTTCGGACTCATTAAACCTTTCTCTGTGTATTTCTATGTAGGGATTTTGTGTGTACAAATACTTGGTATCTTTATTTTAACCTTCACTAGAAATAACGGAGATTGTTTTGGATTGTAAGTGATGCTTTGATTAAAAGTTGATGGAAATTCTATGCTACTATTTGAAAAGGAATAAATGCAACCATGTTCTAATGTCGGCTGTGCGAATAAGTACACTATCTTCTTAAACTCTTGGAACTGAGAGTCTGTAAGACTGACGTGACACTCACGCGCTGGTACCCTACATGACTTTACTAGAGAGCTCTATGGACTAGGGAAGGGGCTACCCTATGGAGCTCTGGCGCTCTTACTCGCCAACAAAAACACAACACCACATAAACGTTGACGGTAGTCTTCTTTAAGGTGGACTGTTCCCAGTGTGCACTGTTCCAAATTCGATGGCCTAGACCACTGTACCCTACCTCGACTCATGATTCATCAAGTACGAAATATCTTGAATATTTGTGCTCAATCTTCTCTTTATTTGAGAAACACATTTATACGGTAGTTAACTAATTTGAATTTTCACGTGATTTTATGCAATAGATAGGTATTTACTGCAGATTGCATAAATTTCACCTAGTAAAAACTTGATCGTGTACAATATTTTTCGAATGTAATCCACAAACAATGAAAAATCCTGCCATTGATAATTTCTTACGTTAAATAGTGTTAAATATACGTTTGTCTTGTTTCAGATCCAATCGCTAGCCGCAAAATGATCACCTCGCAGAAATGGCGATTTCTCAAAGAAATATCTAAAAAAAGGTAACTCTTTCTATTATTCTTAGCAGAGATGGAAAAAATAAATCGGTAACTTTTCTTTTACTTTTATATTGCCTTTTATGTTTGTTACAGAACCATGGTGTGCGAGAAGATGTATCGTTCTCAAGGAATCACGTCCATTCAAATGAAGAATTATTACCGGAGTTTGGTTACTAAACACACGGAAATAAGATACGCATTAATATTTAATGTACTCGCAAATAATGCTACGTGAAATGTAGCTATATAAAACGACAAGATGGGTCAGACACACACGCATCCGGACAACTACACATTAGTGAACTACACGGAAATTTACGATGTAATTGTTGACGACAAAGACGTCTGTGCTGTAGCTGACGAACCCAAATATCCTAGCAGCTTCGGTATCACTCTAGCTGTCCCCGAATGGGAAGCTATTTGTACAGCAATTGTTCTTACTCTTATAATTATCTCTACTATAGTAGGTAACATTCTTGTAATTCTCAGTGTATTTACGTACAAACCTTTGCGAATTGTCCAGAACTTCTTCATAGTGTCCCTGGCTGTTGCGGATCTGACAGTTGCAATTTTAGTATTGCCTCTCAACGTTGCGTACTCAATCCTAGGACAATGGGTTTTTGGCATATATGTGTGCAAAATGTGGTTAACATGCGACATCATGTGTTGTACATCTTCCATTTTGAACTTGTGTGCGATTGCTCTCGACCGGTACTGGGCCATTACGGATCCTATCAATTACGCACAAAAGAGAACACTGGAAAGGGTATTATTTATGATTGGTATAGTTTGGGGCCTTTCATTGATAATAAGTTCTCCACCATTGCTGGGATGGAACGACTGGCCAGATGTGTTTGAACCCGACACTCCTTGCCGATTAACATCGCAACCTGGATTCGTAGTATTTTCTTCGTCTGGCTCCTTTTATATTCCACTAGTTATAATGACTGTAGTTTATTTTGAAATTTATTTGGCTACTAAAAAAAGATTAAGAGATCGCGCTAAGGCGACTAAAATAAGCACAATCTCTAGTGGTCAAAATAGATACACAGCTAAAGAGAGTGACCAAAACGACCAAGACTCTGTTAGTTCCGAAACAAACCACAACGAACATCAAGGTGCCACACGTTTAGTATCTGATAATGAAAAGAAGAAACGGACTAGAAAATTGACACCAAAGAAAAAGGCCAAAAAACGATATTGGAGTAAAGATGACAAATCCCAAAATAAACTAATTGTGCCGATACTATCTAATGAAAATTCAGTGACGGATATAGTAGACAACATGGAAAATAGAAATACGTCGTCTGAGAGTAATTCAAAGGAAACTCACGAAGATGAATTAATAGAATCTGCAGAGCCTGTAGCCGTTAAGCCTCACAAGCGACCAAAGCCAAATCAGCAAAATACTGTTTATCAATTTATTGAAGAGAAGCAGCGAATATCATTAACACGTGAGCGACGTGCTGCAAGAACTCTAGGTATTATAATGGGAGTATTTGTAGTCTGCTGGTTACCATTTTTCGTAATTTATCTTGTGATACCCTTTTGTGCGAGCTGTTGTTTGTCATCTAAATTCATTAACTTCATAACTTGGTTGGGATACGTGAATTCGGCGCTAAATCCCCTGATATACACGATATTCAATATGGATTTTAGAAGAGCATTCAAAAAGTTGCTCTGTATAAAACCATAGTCTTGTGTTGTGCCAAAGACTGTTTATACTAGTTTTATGCTTAATAATGGAAGCCGCTGATTTGCTCAAATTAAAGTGTTTTGGATTGTTAATTGTAGTTAATGTGAAAAGTTTGTGTTAAGGTTTCAGTGACACCTAATATAAAGATTATATTATATAGTAATAATATTCACATGACTGTCTCTAACTTGAAGTAGATAGTTTATTCATGTATATAAAATAATACTCGTTGAAATCCAAAACATTATGTAGTGGTGAATGAAGTAGTACTAGACACTTATATTGTATGCTTTAAGTGTACATTTTTACAGGATAATCTGTGCATAGCACGGTAACTAGATTGTGTAATTTGTAAATATAATTTCATGAGAGCAAATTTAATATTAACACTCAGTATTACCAACGAATCTCATCTCATGATAGAATAACGTGTAAATACATATCTTTGTCCGTTGTAAATAATTCGTAGAATGTTTGTATAAATTTAAATTTAACGACTGTCTGAGTCAAAGTTGCAATTAATATTGGCTTTGTTTTTATTAGCACTTATATTAAATTAAGAAATAAGTAACGAGTGATTCAGTTCCTTCGAGAGTAGTGGTTTGGTTTATACATTATATCCCTTTGAAATAATTTGAGCCCTTATTTAAAAGGGATATTGAAGTAATGGTGTTTTTTTTAATAAGTCTCCAAAATTGTAATAAAAAATTTGACTGTTTGCCGGTTTGTTTTATTTAAACGCTTGACAAATGAAATTCTGAGAATTATTGTTTAATTTTTTTTAATTATGCTTATTTATGATAAAGCTAGACCACAGACACACACTATCCGTCCCGTGCACATGACAGCGGTAGTCTAAAATATCATTGTGTACTTTTTTTCTAAACTCGTTCAAAGACGTCCGTATTCGGACTGGCGACGGTTAGACTGGCCTAACACGGCTCGGCCACGTACTGGACACGGCCCTGATGTGTGTGGATGTCCTATAGGACTGAAGATCGAAGCAAGCTTCACCCTTCATCACTGATTGGCTGTCTACCTAACATTCTACTATCGGACCACAATAATGCTGTTAACACTGAGTCTTGGACTGAACTGTGACAAGTTTCTCGACATGGTAATAAAATAACCCTAAACCAATTAGAGAGTAAGATACAAAGAGACAAGGACGAAGAATAAAATACAATTTGTAGGGAGTCAAGAAGGTGCGCTGTGAAATTAGAGCCTCCAGCAAGTAGCAACGCACTAACACAGTATATCAAGAACAGTAATACGTCTTCATACAAACTGGTCGCTATCCATTAGAATGTGTGCGTGCGTACTCGGCGCCGTATACGCACGCACTGTGACGCACACATGACATAAAAATATGGGGACATAAGGTGGTCTCGCCGTCTCGGTGTGATCGCGCGTTTCTATGTCATTGCACATTCGCTCGCCGCTCGTTCCCGCCCGGCACATTTACGATAGCCCTAGCTTCAATGCAAAGTAGGCTAATAACTCACCGACAGCCCGCAGATGAAATACTATTCTTGATTGTTGTTGTTTTTTCTAGTTTTAAAATATTTACGCGTTTGTATACGTAAAAATAAAATTATTCCATAATGTAAGGTAGTTTCATCTTAACTGAGCATCAAATATTTGCAAAATATTTCGTTCGGGTCTTAGAAGTGCAAATTTCAAAGATTTGATGAAACAATATTTACCACAAAAACATAAGCACCAAGCACTGACAAATTTCGACAGCGAAAAGCAGTGTCTCGCTGGCGTAATGGTCAATGCAGGCACCCGGATTGCGGAAGAGCGGGTTCGATTCCCGCCTGAGGCAAGTCGATTTTTTTCAGTGCATTTTTTCTAGTACTGTTCTTGATATACTGTAGCACTACTCCCAAGATTTCGGCCTGTATAACCGAAAGGTTGCGCCAGGCCATAGGTTGGTGGTGGGTTTGTCCTGAGGATCGAACCCGGGACTAATTCCATCTGTGCGATTCTGTAAGGATCTCATTTCTCACCTCACATGTCATTTCGAATTTAGCTGTCAAACAACAAAAAATATTTGACTATAAAATTAATATTTTTAATCAATAGATATGATTTCTATATTAGATTTCGTTATACACTACCAGGACTTACTGTGTTTTCAGTTTAATCAACAAAACAATGGATTTTTCATAAATTTGGACAGCTTAATTCGAAAGAAGATGTTAGGTGAGAAGTGAGATCTTAACAGGATCGCAGAGCAGTTGACGAACCACTAGCCCAGGGTGGCGATATAATCCTACTTTCTCCTAACTTCATCATCATCATCGTCAGCATACCAGCCTTTATAATTTAACCCACTGGCCCCTACCTCGAAGGAGCATTAGACAGTAGTCCACCACCTTGCCCAATGCGGATTGGTGGACGGAGTATGAGGTGATCAATATGCCTTTGGTAATCCATTAGTCGTCTTCTACAACACCCATTGGATATGAAGTGATGAGATTCTACTCTACCAGCATCACATAATGACTCACCAGTTCTACCCTGCTCCCTATTATTTGGGGTCAGTACAGTATGTCTTTGGAAGTATGTATGTCTTTTTATACAGTATGTGTTTTTGTAAAATTTGGTAAGTGAGGTATCCTATGACGCCGTAACAGCTTTTGTACATATTGATGGCAAACAAACATTCGCAACATAACCTAAGTCCCAAAGACTTGTAATATAAGGAAATCACTTGCAGGTACTTTGTAAGTTTTAAAGGTTCTTAATAATAAATCCCACTTAAGTGCACGCGCGCCAGCCAGTATAAGCTAATGGTTTTTCATTATAACGCTAAAATGCCTATTAGCTACATAATGAAGAACAATGCCAAATCATAACAAAGAAAACTGAGCTTCGTTGCTTCAACTCTCAACTGATTTTATCAGTTAACTTTAAAATATGTAATATTTTAACCATGTTGCAATTTCTGAAATAAATTTTGGACATTCCCATTGAGTGATACCAGTCAGTCACGACTGGGGGACCACCTTTAAGACCTGTTACACACTGGGATGGCAGAGGTCAGCAGGGGCCGGCAGGGAGCAGGGACGCGACGTATTATAACCTTTGCTTTCATTATCTAAAAGACCAAGTATCGCTTGTAAAGTACCCGCGGCTCTTGCCGCTCAGCTACTAGGCGCCCTGCGTAACCTTGCGAGCTGGTCTGACTGGGGGTCTTATAAGTATGTAGATAAAGTTTTAAATCATTTCACGTTGGCAAGGCTGCTGCGACGTGACGAGCACTGCCAGCGTGAAATTATTTCCATTTCGGTATGAATCGGGCCTATCAGGTTGTAACTACTTTCACAAGCTAGAGGATGAAGTACACGTGCCAACAACAGCAGAAATTGATGATCAAAAACAGAATTTATAAATTGATAAAAATAAATGTGCATTCCCATTGATGGACCACATTGGAATTTTGAGCTTTGAAATGCATCAGCCTTTAGTAAGCTCCCAAAAAATTGTAAAATTATTCTGTAGTTTGTAAAAGTAGTCATTCAAAAGTAACAACCTGTTAAAAATGGTCGCCCCATCGTGACTTAAACAAAAGTGATTGCAGACTGTCTAGATACATACCTACATAATGTCCTACCATTTTCCCAATGGATTCAATCCATACATTTTTGTTTCGCTTCATCGACTTTCATCAGAGTTCTCATACAATTTTAGAATTCACATGATTCAAATTTAGCATCTCAATGATTTACAATCACGAAAATTTTCTTTGTTTCCATTTGGCATTGTTCATCTATATTTACAGTGTTGACGCTGCCTAACTATAAATATTATTCATTTATTAATCTCTGAGAAAATTTAAAATATGATCATCACCAAAAACAGCTCATTTCGCACCGAGGCGCTCGAGCCTACCCCACATTAGGGGCGATTAGGCTTTAGTCAACCACGCTGGCCAAGTGCGGGTTGGTTGACTTCACACACAACCTAAGAATTTCTTCATAGGTTTCCTCACGATGTTTTTCTTCACCGTAAAAGCGTCGATTAAACGTACATTATGTATTCAAAAATTTAAAACATTAAATATATCGTAATACTAGTAAGATTGAAAACATAATATTTTAACAGCTATTTGAAATACAGAATATGTCGTCACCTCTTTAATGAAAATCAGGGAATGTATACTACGAGCCAACCAAGATAGAAGCACGCACAAATTTTAGACACCGACCACGTTTGTTATTAGCTGAAGTTTGCTTTTAAGCGCAGAGAGCGTTGTCTAATTTGTTTACAAACTGTGGAGAGAGCAATTGTTTACACCCGTGTTGCCTTGTACTTAAATGTTTGTGAGTGGCTCCAAATCAGGACTTTGGTAATTAAGAAATAAATTGTTTTGTGCAACTAAATTTTCAGAACGACAAATGCAGAATGAATATTTTACGAGTACTTACGTCATTTTGCAGACAGATTTCTTGATCTTTTTAATAACATTAGGAACTAGGACGAAGATAATCCAGAAAGTTATAATGAGGCTGCCTAATATTATAAAAGCGTCACTCGGTTGTCACATTTCAAAGACAAAATTACAGAACCGATTTTAATGAATAATTTTATTCGTAAAGTTAAAACTTCAAATGTTTCAGACGTCTCTGAAACCTGAAAACAAGTTTTTTATACCTTAATTATTATTAAATTGGAAAGTTTGATTTTTTAATAGTCATGATTAAGTACTGTATATTTGTTTTTTTTTTATAAAAATATAAGCGTCGTCGGTAGCCGTGCACGCTGAAATGCGGACTTTGTTTCTCAGCCCCGGCCGCTATTACACTAGCGAAGACGCGAACTCACTCTTTACACAAGCGCATTAGCTTAATTGGAGGGTAAAGATTTGTGTTTGCAGCAAATTAATATTAATCTTCAAAAAGAAGTGTACGGTCTCGCTTACTTCAATTATATAGAGCCTGTACGCGCCTCGCGATTCGGGACGCGTTAGGAAATTTAACAACAAAAAATCTAAGACGAAAATTTATTCCAGTGAAAGTCTTTCCGCATAAACGTTGAAAACCTACTCACCGGTTTGCTGCTACCAGGGGGTTACGCCTGTCGGCGCCGACTAATCCAGAGGGTGGCGATTAAATTATCGAACGAAACAACAACAAAATAGCACGGCACAAATACGGCGATACTTCACAATGTCTGTTTATCTCGGTGCAACAACAATTCGTGCGCGTTGCGTTCACGGCTTCGTTCCGACCACAATGGCCGCGCGGCGCCCCAGCGAGAGGCATCAACGAAAAATACAAAACTACCCTCACTGGATTAATAATTATTAATAATTATATCTAACAAATTAACGAATATTTACTGTCTACCCTACGAAAACTGTCGCCAAATATACGTTCGAATATATGCAAAAACAAACAACTAAATCTTTAAATTGGTTGATATACAATAAAGTTATATGTTATTCCATTCTAAAATCGATGCAACAGAGCCCGTGATTTTATTATGTACAATATTAGCTCTCTAATAAAATGTGTAATGTCAGAATTTAACTATAAGCTAACCGTGATAAGTGTGAGGAGACCCTACACCGGGAGCTGCCACTGGTCTTCAATAAAAGAGATCATTTGAATAGAGACCGAAAGACTTTTATTTAATTAATTTCCCCAAAACTAAGACCCGTGTACACCCATCGGCCCGTGCGCAGTAACTGGACGAGGCTCACTCATACGTCATGCTCGCGATCATAAACGCTGACAATAACGTTCACACCTACATCGTCCCTACAGAAGTATTAGCAAATGACTGCATTCTCCTAATGGTCAGGGGAGGTGGAGTCCCAATGTAAAGATAGATATTGCGAGAGAGAATAAACCCTCAACTTTCCGACCTGAAAAATGCTTATTCATGCCTCTTTTGTCGTATCTCACGCCAAAGTTGTGAGAAGGATGGACACGTGTGCTGGTAAAGAATACTATTTGTTGATTGTGCGACATATAATAGTTATTTGATCAACAAGTGAGCAAAGTTGTTTTTTGCTGCGAGTGCCGATATTAAATCATGAACCAGCGAAGTAGTCTATTATTGATTCATAAATAGACTTCTGAGCGCAGTGAGTGATTTACAGCCATGAGACAAAAAAAATGCTCTCGTGTGAATCATACAACTTTTCACCTCTCCAGCGGGAAAATTGTTTTAATACTTTTATACATGTTAAAAATCTTTAAATTAATTATAAAAATTTTAAGTAACATTACAAGAAATACTTAGATTGAACGTCTTGTTCATAGCTCGCAGCAAAAAGCGTTTTTGCTTCGAGATTTTACGAAGCAAAAGAGGACTTTTGGAGCTGGAGAGGTGAAATCGAATTTCCAAAATTCTTATTTCGCATTGGAATGGTACGCACGCACTCATATTTACATAGTTCTCCAAGGTGCTTTTTGACCCCTTTAATGTATGGTCTGCAGAGTCTGCAACCCTGGTTCTCGCACGTGTGTTGACAGACATTTACTTAATTTACATTTGGTTGTGTCAATTAAAAAAATTGCTAAATTTCTTCATCCGCGTTGGAACAGCAGTTCACAGTTTTTTAATGTTATATCAAAACGTTAAAGGAATTAGGGCGTAAGTAGTAGTCTTTTACAGTAATTAGTAGACATTATATAAATACTACATAATGTATATACAATAATTTCACGCTTAAAATCCCAAAAGTAACGATCAGTTTTAGGTTACATTTCACAATACATAAAGCCACATTTCACATTGCCTTAAAATTGTTGAGTCAATACAAGTTGCTTTTCTAAAACTGGTTATTATTTTTTTGTTTATTAGGTGAGATGTTACAATCTAGAACATCCCAGTAGACCGTACAAATGTATGTATTAATTACTAGCTGACCCGGCAAACGTTATTTTGCCTTACAAAAATAATTAAATTACTAAAATGGCTATAAAAAAATAGGGGTTGGTGATAAAAAAAAGTTAAAATTTAGGGTGGTTGTATGTATTTTTAATGCCACATAATAAAAAAATAAAAACAAAAAATTTCGTCCAAAAATTTTAAAAAAAATTAAGGGTAAACAACCCTTATCACGTAGGGGTATGGAAAATAGATAGTAGCCGATTCGCAGACCTACTGAATATGCATACAAAGTTTCATGAAAATCGGTCAAGCCGTTTCGGAGGAGAACGGTAACTAACATTGTGACATTAAAATTTTATATATAAGATTAATGATGGACGCAACTCTAAATTTGCATAAGTTGAAATTAAAAATACCCATCAAGAAAATATCGATATTTACCATTTCCAAGCCGATGATTGCCATCTGGGGCAGATTCAGTCTTAATCAAAAGTCTTTGTACTTTTCTCGTCCAATCCATCTATAATTTAAAATATTCTGCGCCGCACCAAACACGTTATATTCTCGAATATCGTTTTCATAGGCGAAGCTATCAAAGTTCTGTTACCGAAAACGTAATCTAAAAGTACAGAATTGTTTTTCCCTGTTTATATATGTATGGTGATAATCTTCTTTTAACTGACACTGTTCGTTCCGTGTAAGATCCCGGATTTACGTATTGGAAATTTTCAGCGTAGTCGCTTTTTCAATTATCTCCTTTTCAGAAACAAAACAACAAACGGCGCTCTTCGATTTTACATAAATGAAGACGTGAAAGAATGTAACGTTATTATGTTCTCCGTTTTTTACGAGGAAGTCTTCAACTCGCCTGATGGTAAGTGATGGTGATAAGGCTATCTGTGGAAGCGATTAACCCCTAGGGGACTGGTCATCTTATCACTAAATGCCGGAACAAAATAATGCTGAGCAGTAAAGGAGATTAATTTGAAACTCATGTGCTCGCTATTAATATGCCCTACAGACTCAGGCGAGAAGTCACGGCGAGACTTCTCGTCGAGAGTTGAACTGAGAAACGAGATACTATCACGCGAACTTCTCACTTGCGTTCTCGGTCGTTATGAGAACTGGACGACTTTGTCAGTGCAGTCGCTTTGGTATTCAAGCACAATGTAGTAAATATTGAAATAAAAAACAAAATAAGACAAGCCCTGGTTCAAAGCTTAGATTAATATAATAATTAATGCAAATCAGCAATCACATACATGCGGTTGATAACCTTTTCCCACGTCGCAGTGAGACCCAATGAGAATAGAATAGAATAATCTTTATTGTACACCATAACAAAGAAACAACAGTAAAACAATAATAATATTATAATGTACAAAGGGCGGTCTTATCGCTATATGAGCGCTCTCTTCCAGACAACCTTAGGATGGACGTTATTATACGGTTCTCTTTTCTTGCCCGAGAAACCCTTTGAAGCGGGAAAAGAAACCGACACCGAGCGGAGAACAGGCGAGTGCGAGAATGAGAAGGCGAGAAACTAATCACATTCACGCTTCTCGGGTGTTCTCGGGGGTTATCGGCGTGAGTCTGGAGGGCCCATAACCAAATACATGAAGGAAGAAGAAAGTAGTCTTGGATAAAAGGAAAAATTGCTGGACGGACGGCGAGATAATCCAGGTGAGTGTGTAGTGTATAGACATTTAAGTTGTGGATTACTCTGTCGTCTCGAGCAGCGCACACGCGGGGTGGAGAGTGTAACTAGTCTGTGGCACCGACTGAGGCGAGGGAAGACGTGTGAGTGAACGCTGGCTACGAGCCGATATTAGATCAGTGTAATTCATATTATAATCCTCAGTGTCACTATTATTAATCCGAGTCATAGTGTACCTTTGATAATTATCATAACGAGGTTATAGGATACGGATTTTTACAACGGTGACTAGCGCCTGAGCTTCCACGGCCTATCGAAGGGTTGTTTTGGTTTTACACTACACTATTTTTGTGGCGTCAGACAACAGTGGACTTAAACCCTAACCAAACAGAACACAGTATTCCAAAGGGAATCGATCCCTGGATCTCTGGATTTAAATCACTGGAACACTTACAATGTTCCAAATAAACTAAACGTATTAAATCTCTTTACAATAAAATATACATATACTTTCCCGAAAACGCTTCCTTTCGAATGCATGAACCGTATTAAGATAAACATTCAGCTGAATTAACTTCAGAGAATGTGTGACCGGCAATGTGTTTAAATAAGGCCTAGCGCAAACGAATTGAACATACAATTGTCGAAATAGCTTGTTAACAAACGTAAATCAGAAATACCCTCGATTAGATTTCCTTATTAGCCACTCGGTAGAGTAGAATAGCATCACCCCATATTCTCCAATGGGTGTCGTAGAAGGCGACTAATGGATCAGCAAAGGGGTATTTATCACCTTATACTCCGTCCACCAATCCGCATTGGGCAAGCGTGGTGGACTACTGCCTAAACCTCCTTCGATGACAAGGAGAGGCCTTGTGTCCCAGCAGTGGGTCGAGTTATTAAGGCTGTTATGATGATGATGCGATTTCCTTGTAAAGGTGTGATTTCGTTGCCGATGGCACGCAGCAGCAGCAGACGACATGTCGTCGCGACACTACTGGTTTCTATGTATTTCTATGAAACACCATTCGTAGCTAGCGACCTGTACCCTTAGTATGAGTTTTGATAGTTTTCGAGCTCGATCAAACGTATCGTCTCTTTTCATACATTGCCCACTAGCGCCTCTAGCGTAAACTATCAAAAACAAAAATCGGCAGTATAAGTTAAATCGAGTTAACGTATCACGAAAACTTTGATAGTTTTCGCCTCACGAATGCATTTTGGCAGTACGAGTCGTTACTTTGACAAGTCGTCGTAAGTATACTATTACGTTTGATCGTGTCGTCACTCGATAAAAGAAATTCCGTGAGTAGGTAAACGAACGAAATTTTTAACAATTATTACAATGTTATCGCCATAATTTTCATTTATAATGGTCGCTGAAGAGGTTAATGAAGCCCACCAACGTACACAGGAATGTCGGGAGGTTATGCAGCAGTGGCGCATTGATAAATTATAAGCATATAGCTTCTACTTTATAAGTCTCAAGCAATAATGTCTGTGTATATTTACCTACCTATAAGCGAATTATGTGTGTCTCCACGCGGCGTAGGTATTATCGTGACGGGCGATAACGATAACATTACCGTGTGGATATTCACTCGTCACAGAGACGACCGACGCTTTAATAATTATCTACGCTTTAGTCGTCTTAGCTAGAATTTAAACAATAGGACACTATCACAGTGTAGTATAATAAGGGAATAAAACACATTGTTTAATTAATACATAACATTTAATTATTTTATTTTCTAAATAAATATGGCGAATAGAGTTTGTCACTAGGCAAGCTCGCTTGAGTTCACTCTAAATCTCGTTTGCCGTCAGACACGAGATCATTATTTTTCCCAAAAGCATTGCACATTAGTATTTTTCTGTATAATATCCTTTTAAATACACCACTCAATGAAATTCACTATTTGTTCAAACTGCGACGCACTTGTTTTGCACATTTTCATTTTATTTTTCCGTTTAAACACCTTAGTACAATTGGGTATAGTTTATGTATCAAAACCTATTACTTCTTATCTGTTTTAGTAATAATTTATAAATAATATCAATACGACTCTCACTGTGACGCAGACATTTTGTTTGTTTTCATCGAGCACAGACTAGTTAGAGATACTATGAATGGGAGTGAATGGAACGAATGAACATGTTGTCTCTTTCTTGTTAATAAGAAATGAAAGAGACAAAACTAAACAGTGTGAAGTTCGTATAATCGAGTGATCGAGTAGGCGATATCGTGAAGACTATGTGCCAAATTTAAATCTTATACTACGACGTATTAAGTAAACCTATAGTTTCATAGTCTTGACGATGACGATCACTCGTTTGGTGTTGCAAAAACTCATACTAAGGGTACTGAAGCTGGCGACGCGTCGCCGAGCGGCAGAAGACACTTTCGCCCGACCGCGGATCAGTAGTTTTGCTGACGCCGGAGTGACACGACGTCGTTGTTTTTCTTTAAAACGAGTTTCACTGTACGATACATCTCACAATAACTATGCAAACACTCTCGTTACGGATAATATTTGGAAAAAAATAAGCAATGAGTTAAATAATTAACAGTAGTAAGTACATACATACCTATTCTTTAAAAGAAGTAAGTACCTACGTACATATTCTGGATAAAATACTTATTACTCGGAACTAATTGGATACGGGGCTGCCATCTGCAGTTGTCGCGTGCAGTCGTCAGTAGCTGCAGTCATGATTTCGAACTCGACTAGTTCGAAATCATGACTGCAGCGACTTGAAGCCGCGACGCGGCTATACGTCGTCTCCTGCTGCTGCGTGCAGTCGGCTACGAAATCATACCTTAATCGTTCAATCCTGACGTTTGAATCGGGTTGCACCACACATGTAGCATTACTGAATCCTATATCTACAGGTCCACCGACCGTTTCACAGACGGACATTACAAGCAATTAGAAGATATTCAAATCGGGTTAATTCCCATTTTGCGTTAGTTAATAATGCAACGCGAAAGTTTTTAAGTTATTAAAGCTTGTTAATATAAAATTAGTTAATGTAATTGCCCTTATAATAATAAGTAATTGAAATTAGTAGAGCCAACTCTCCTGGACCGACCGAATTAATTATGTCGTAAGGAAGAATAGAACATACGAAACGCGCACGGGGGCGACCTAGGTTGGCGATCTTGGTCATACTAAAGGTCATACAAGTTTTATATACATCATAGCACACTTTTTTACTTTCTCGTATACGTCGTATAGAGGAAATCTTGTAATGCGTTAGCACGATAACTCGACTATGCTTTGACTTATTGCAACCAAATTTTACATGCGTGTATGACATCAAAATATAAGGTTTCTATCAACTTTTAAGTTTTCGATCACGAAAGTTAAGCAACCAAGTGCGCGGTCGGTACTCGGATGGGTGACCAAAATTTATACATATCACAAAGACGTAGTCCTATTGTCGATTGAGAATTACACAAAGAGACGAGATTAATAGCATTCAATGGATTCACGTGGCCATGTGATGATGGCTGAGTAGAAAAGTATCCTGCAATTGGCGTCGTAGGTGACTAATGGATCAGCCAGACCACGGACCAGATTATGTCTCCACCGAGGGGCTCGACCCCACATTAGGAGCGATTAGGCCTTGGTCAACCACGCTGGCCAAGTGCAGGTTGGTAAGGGCTATTGATCACCTCATACTCCGCCAACCAAACCGCATTGGGCAAGCGTGGTGCCTAAAACTCCTTCGGTGACAAGGAGAGGCCTTATATCTACAGCAATGGCTCGAATTACAAAGGCTGTTATGATCATGATGATGGATTCACCGTGCGGGTGCCAGTTCCATTCCATTGCAGAAGGGAGCCGGAAGCAGTGCCTGGAACTAGTGACACAGGTGTAGGGTTGTCTCCTGATGGCCCACTGTCAGTCCCCTTCTAGTGAAGGTCTAGAAGGGGACTGCCAGTGCCTTCTCTCTGTCTAGTCATAATTGATAAGATTTTGCGAGAGCCCCTTTAAATACGCGTCCCGTACCGAACGTAATATAAGTTCTAGACAAACCGAGATCTTATAATAATGCACCTATAAAGTGTTTTTTTAACTGGAATACCCCTCGCGTCTACCTATATCGCATACAAACCAACGATATAGCCAATTTATAATGCAGAAATTTCAGGTTATATCGCACACGGCAGGCCTTAAGTTGCTAAAATAGAGACCGATTTTAATCCCTCACATGATTTAGACCAAAAAGATTCGGAAAGCTTATCTATTTCCAACCATACACTCGAATATTTCTTCGGTGCGTAAAGGAATCAGATAGTGACCGTTATAACAAAACAGACAAGTGCGGTTTAGGGTAATATATCCAAGCGTTTAGATCTTCGAGAAAACAGAGAGGAAAAGTATTTATCTCAATAAAATTTATATCTATGTTTATCGATATAGCGCAACCCATATCAAAAGTGACTCAATTCAAAATTCATGTTTTGTGGGAAATGCCAAAAATGTGTTTGTATTTTGAAGAGTTTGCAACAAAACATGTCAGAACTTTTTAAAATTAAAAGCAATCTATGCATTTTAAATCTAAATATATTTTTAGGACTATCTTTAACTGTTATAAACCAAAATATACTTTAAAAAATTGTTTATTCGCTTATAAAATACTTAGTAAATAGAAACATCCTAAAACATGCCATTTTAGTACTATAATAATTTAAATATAAAAATGCCAAATGCCTTGTTTAGAAATAGGTCAGTTTCATTTTTAATACTTGTAATGAAATAGTAATAATGAAATAAATAAAATGACCAAACTAGACTTAAGTCATTACAGATAACTTCATTTAAAGCACAATAATGGCCGAAGTAGACTTAGGTCACTACTATTACGAGTAGCTTCACTTATAGTCTAAAACTGTCCTTATACAAACATTGGCCACTTTGAAATTAAGGTTTTAACTAAACGTTTAACTTACTTTTGTGTAAAATAACGACGCACTGAGCCTTAGTTAGGCCATTTTAATAACAACAAAATAACGTCCCGCCGCAAACAAAACTGAATCGGGCACTGTTGTTCCGGGGGAAGGGATGGGACGCGGGTAAGAAAGAGACACTATATGTCTGTTTATCCTGTTCTAGCACGAATTCGTCAGTTTTTGAAAGACTAGCCGATAGATCAGAATATTGTGAGTCAGTTCGTGTTTTTAACTCAATTCGCCAAAATGTTGAGCTGACTCACTTTGGATCTGGGGGTGCGACAAGTGTGTTCTTACTATCGTAAAGGGGGAAAAATAAGATTATTTGATGAACAAAAACATTTATCATACAGAAAAAATATTTACGCGTTTGTAAACGTAAAAATTATTCCATAATTTATCATACAATCAAGAAGCTTTTGATATTCATTTGGAAGTGCTTACAATCCTTCCTCTGACCTTTCTTTTGTTTGTGAAAATAAAGTTAATGGACAGTTTATATAAATAGGTAAAACCTTTTTCATCCCACCACCTCGGAAAGTGTAATTTTGCGCTTCGAAATCTGGCTGGAAAATTCTATTTTATTCGCTTGAGCGGCAAAGTAGATTTGAATTTAGAACATCACATATAATGAGTACTCAATATAATTGTAAATTCAAAACGTCATTAAACCTATTTAATGTAACCTCTATGGTGCCAAATTTATGATTAGAATGAAGATTATTTTGTCATTTCCTCGCTGAGGTGGGATGAAAAGTTACGTATTGCACTCGAGTGGAAAGATTTTTCACCTTGTGCTCGTTTGTTTCCCTCGCTGACGCTCAGGATTCTAATTTAGAATCACTCGCTGCGCTCGTGATTCAACTTTAGAATCCTTCGCTTGCTCGGTCATCCAAATCGAGCACGCGGTTAAAAAGGAACTTTCCACTCTTGTATAATAAATAACTATTAATGTATGGATGTAGAACAATGAAACCAATAGTTTTCTGTAATGACGCTAAAGGTTAATATTAGGAAGTGATATTTTTACTTTCGCTGTCTGAACGTCGATGTATACCTAAATTATTCATTAATAATTTCGATTATTCTAGGTGACGTGAAGTTTGTGAAGCCTTTATCATAGCAATGTTGCTTGGTAACTTGGTAAGTATTTATGTAATTTCAGTCTAGTCTAGTCTAGATTCGGCCACTGTTGGCCTTAAAAGTCCGGTCTTCGCCTCTTTTTTTTTCAATCGCTTTTAGTAGTTGAGCAGTGAGAAAGACAGACCCACAATTAATAGCCACTCGTTGCTATCTTTGTAATGTCATCATTAAAATCATGTTAGAACAAAACAAGTCAGCCCTTTTAGTCAATAGAAAAATTTTGGATGCTTTTTGGATTTGGATAATTGGATGCCTAATTTTATTTTTTAAGTTTCTGTAACATTTTTCCTTATTTCTGCATTTCTTATATTTCACTTAGTTCGGTAACTAACGGTTCAATTTCGAGTTTATCGTTGAAAAGCCCATCTTTTGCTTCAAATATGTTAAGCCAGCCGCACTTTGGGTGTGAATTTGAACAAACACGCACGAACGATCCGGACTCTCCGAGTTCTACGGTGCTTCGCACGTACGCACGACTAGTTCATATAGAGTGTGCGAGGCACCATAATACTCATTGAGTCGGGATCGTTCGTGCGAGTTCGTACGTTTATTCACTCCAGTTTTATTCGCGAAAAGGGATCGAATTTACGGCAGGTATTAAGTGTATTCTCGCTAGAATATTTAACTTCAAACGGCCCATCTGATGGAAAGTAGTCACTGTTTTCTTATGACAACTGAATAAGGTTCATATTTTACTCAAAGTTTTATTGTGTGGCCTAAAAGTAAATCCGCTAATGTCCATGTGGTGTATATAAGTAGGTATATTGACAGCGGGGGATTTTCATTTAGACACAATTATTATTTGATATTAAAAGCTTGGAATGGGCATACTAGTGTGAAAGACATGCGCTGCTAACTTTCTCCCTACACCTAGTCTGTTGAGCTATACAAAAGTTCATTTGCAATAGAAACATAAAATTGCAAAATAGGTATAGCTTACCTACTTCATCCTACATTACCAGCTACATCCCTTTGACCACAACTAGCGAAAAGCTGCCCAAAATGTCGCCAAATGACTTTCAAAGCAGATAAACTCCTTAGCCTGGTTTTACTTTGACGTGGTTTCGCTTTGCATTTTCTACTGCAGCATTCTGTTCAGTACAGAGTATTTTTTTTCTAATTCATAAACTTGAATTCCATACCTAGCATCTATACGTTTGAAAATACACCAATAATGCGTTTATCACGCAAATTTCTGCCCTGTGAAACCAAATTGTGGAATCATGTGTACTAGCATCGTCAGTAAAATTATATGTTTATAGTATTAGCAGTATTTTACAGAACCTTCGAAAAAAGAGTGGAGTCCTTTCTAAAATATACATATATCAATTCACATAAGCTGGTTTCAATAACTTATCTATCTACACATAAAGGCATAAAATTTTGACAGATTGCTATCCTATAGAACAATATTTCAAAATTCTGCCAACAATAGTTACCAAGGGAAACTATCGGTAGCAATGTTATTGGAACCCGTCAATAGTAGTATTGCCCTGACGAAGGTATTTACATACTATCAGATGCTCCGTTTGTTTTCCTTTATCATAAAATAGGTTAAAGGTCTTGGCACATATACCAATTCGGAATGGCAACGGAACCGTATCGCATTTCGCCGCGCCGTCCACCAGGCGTCAACTACGTTACGGAAACGGATCATTAGCGCCTTTATTTATTGACTACTGCAGGTTATCGCTGATGATATTCTCTGCATCACGGGTTTTTAAGAGGGCGAAGACCTTGGGGGGTCATTAAGCTTGAAAGTCAAACGTTCTTAGGGGATTGCTAGGCAACCAAGCATCTCGCTCTTGGGAGTCTCTCAACCGCCTAGCGTCCCTAGGCCGTCCCAATCGGAAGGGAGCAACATGCCCGAGGGTACATCTAAAGGCTGGGGCACGTCGTATCCTAGCTGAGGTGGAGACTAGCGCCCCGGTACATATCAGCACCGAGTATAGCGCGACGTGTGTAGACCGGTTCTTCGCACCCTTGTTTGACGAGTGCGGTGTTTAGCAAAAGTGTGACAATGCTTGACTGTGTAGTGCTATTTTGAAAACTACTCAGTGGGATCGGAGCATTGGCGCTCGAAATCGGATCGTCTTCAGCAGCAACGACGACCCGTCAACGAGTGGATGTCGAGTCGTCAGCGGTTGGACGGCGAGGAGTCGGCGTGGGTATTACTAGTTGACCCCTCACCGTTCGTAAGCTTGTCCCGAGGCGAGGCGGTATAGTTCAGTTGCTGATTAGTGTGCGTTACAGTATGGAGTTTCATACAAATAATACCTACTAAACGACTCAAGTTGGAGCGATGCTGATCTGTTTCAGAGATGTTATATTATTATGGTCTACGACCTTCGGACTTCAGGTGGAAATTCTAAACTTCCAGATAAAGTAAGTACTTACTTTAGATAAGCGGTCCAAGTTCTTTGCATGAAAATAATTAATATATATTTAAAAGATTCAATAACATAATTTTATCCATTAATTTAACAACTTAGTTCAGACAATTTCTTCTTATTATTAATCTAGATTAAGAACAGAGTTCTTATTATAATTTCATAGCAAAGTTTTAATCTGCGGAAACTTGCTGTGGTATTCGCTTCAGGGGATTAAAAATAATATGGTAATAGGTACAGTTTTACTAAGACAAGATATAGTAAATCTTTTAATAAATTTATACACCGTTATTAAAGTGACCTACTTTTACATAGATTTTACTAAAAGCTTTCAATAATGACCTTGAAGTACGCTTAAGTTAGAATTATAAAGCGTCAATTGAAAGTGTTGGTACTCCCAGTTAGACAATGTTCCCTAACCTACAAAAAGGCAATGTACACTGATAATGTAATACCCGTAACTTGTAACTTTACTAAAATTCTCGTGTCGCGATTTTTGTCCACGCTAATCTCCGAAACACAGCTCCGAAACCGAACCGAATCGATTATAATAAAATTTTAGTCATTGTGTTTTACTTTACCACTAGGTGGTAGACCTATATGTAGGGTCGTCTAGGTAGGTACCACAGCCTTTCTTATTTCTGCCGTGAAGCAGTTCGCTGTGTTTCGGATTGAAGGGAAAGGTGGCCAGTGTAATTACTGGGCATGGAAGGCATATTATCTTAGTGCCCAGGATGGCAACGCAATTGCAGTTTTAAGTGATTTGCCCTTATATTGCAAGTTTTTATAGGCGACGGTAACCACTTAACACCAGGTGGGCCGCAAGCTTGTTTGCCATCTCATAGTATAAAAAAAAACTTTACTTATACTATAGGATTGTTTTTATCTTGATTGTAGTCCTCAATTGTTTTTATTGCAATTAAATGTTTCTTAGAGGATATCATGTAGTTATCACAGCAACGCATGGCTAGTTTAAATTGTAATTATTATTCTCGAAATAGAGTTAAAGACTTATAAGAAACTTCAGTGAAATATAGCTTTAAAGTTAATATTAGAATAAAAAAGCTAAGTACGAAAAATATATTTTCTTAAGAACCTTATAGGTAAAACGCAGATTTGGATGCGCTCTTTACTTTAAACTGTAACATGTGAGCGTGGAATCTCCTTGGAATAAGTTGGAATACCTACAATATTGAAGACTACGTTACATTATAATCTTGCATTAACACCATTATCATGCAAAAGTGGCGATATATCTCTTACGATATAATATACTCGGCTAACGTGTTTCTAGACAATGTTATCTTAGGATCTTAACGAAGCAGACCCGGCTTACGGAGACAAGTCCTTGTGATCAAACGAAAATAAACACTACCTACATAGTTTTAGTAACAATACTTTTTCGTAAAACCCTTGCCTCGCTCCACTAATTCTGCAATTTAGTGGCAAGAATAACGAATAACAAGAAAATTATGATAACGATCTGAATCGAGACTCCTGATTATATTTTATTTTAATAGTAGCACTTCCGTAACATTTTTTGCCTAATTTTAGAAAATTGGCACTTCAATCTGTACGAAAGGTGATTATTGGTACATCGTCCTTACCTTTTTGTTTCTTTCATATGTCTCCAAATGATGATCAGAAGAGACCGATTCTTGCATTAAGACCGTACTTTGTACAATCACATCATAGGATTAAAGGTACCCTATGGGTACCTCTAACCGTAAGTTCTAAATTTTGAAGTAGGTACTAATTATTAACTACTCGTTTTAAACAATTTGACTTTCATGATTTGCCAAGGGCAGCAAATTTGTCACATATTTCACTGTGACAAGGTTCTACCATAGTTCAGGATTCTATTTGCTCAATAATACAATAAAGAATATACTATTCTTTTCTAAAAATCGCATATGAATAAATCCGTTTAGATTTATATCATTTCTTATTTTAGCGTTCATATTTGCGGGGTCATAGAGAGTCCGCTGCCCGAAGTCTTCCATAAATGACAATGTCTCAGCAATGTGCTTAGTATAATATTCTAATTTCAAAGCGCTTCTCTTTCAGACTTTTCTAAGTACACATCGTATGTTCGAAAAGATCATGAACTCAGGTCTTAGTTGTTAGTTGTACCTACAACTTAATAAGCCTTGGGCAAAGTTTCAACTTGTTTTACAACACATCCATTTTATACTTTATCCCGTTAGCAATACGTGCCTTAGTCAGTTTAATAGAGTATCCACAGTGCAGCTGGGTTCGATAGTTTGATCCTTTTATAGAACAAATTTGAAGCGAAGTTGTTTTTGTTGCATACCCGGACTGCTGAGATAATGAGTGTAACATCTGTCTTGGTCATTGTTCTTTGTTTGTTAGGTCACTGGAGCTTTGATAAACGTAAACGTAAACGTAAACTTAGCGTAGCCCTACGCTTCTTGTACGTACAAAATATTTCCCCGAGCAAAAAGGGAGTAGGATTTACAGCTCCAAGAGTTAAGCGTAGATCATAAATAAGCCCGAATCTACCAACAATAACTTATCTTTTTAATGTTTGATAGGCTGAGCGTTTGACCACAATTACCTACGCCTAATGGAAGATGCGGCCTAGGAAGGTACACACTGACATAAAAGTTGTTAGTCCACTTTGACCTTAAACATTATATTGATCCGGGAAAATAGACTGCAGCAACGAGTTGATAATGAAAGAGGAAACAAAGCGCTTAGTGCGGATAAGAGGTAGGTAAATCCGCACACTCTCCGAAATGCCACCGATAAAAGACCGAGAGGCAAACTAGTTACCTTGTTATTTCGTATTTGCCAATAATAAGTTCTTAAAGTTGTTTGGTTTAAAGGTTTTGTAAGAAAATGTATTTTTCATACTAATGCTCTTTTCAATTTCGCACTTGGCTAAGCAATACCATCGACAATTAGAAAAAATATAAGAGGAGAGGAAAAAATAAGTTTTCAAATAACCATATGTTAAAGGGAACACATATTTATAATATAATATTATTTTCTAAAGTATGCAGAAATATATTTAATAAGTAAAACTTTCATACAACAGTAAAATTTTGTCATTTGTAATATATTCGAACTGAGGCTGAGTCATAGGTTAATTCGGGGTTATTTTTTTATGAACAAGAAGTGTAATGTTTTTGAGATTATCTAATGTGTTACATGGCTGAGATATAGGTAGGTTTCGGTAGGTAGGTAACAATAACACGAATCAAATGATGTTTGTTTATTTGCAAATTTTTGCAAAATTAAACATTTTCGAAATGTGTATTTGTCAAATGATTAGTTATAAAGTCAGAGTCCTGGTAGTGGCAAATGTTAGTGTGATGAACACGAATATTTGTTAACGAGTCATGGTTGTTTATATATTATTTAAGTGTATTTATGAAATATCTAGATTATTATGTATATTTGTCCGTTATCTAGTATCCATAGCACAAGTTCTTAATGATACTTAATTTGGGCTAGATAATTGGTGTGAGCGTGGAAATATTAAAAAAATTCAAAAAAAAAGTAATATGTTTGCAAAATGAAAGGTTTGTCAAATGATTAGTTTGTAAAACGTTATTTTTCAAATGATTAGTTTGTCATTCGGTTTTTTGTCAAATGATAGGACATCTGACAGTGCAGTGTATTAAGAATCTAAAATATTGAGCGCATTTAAGAGTGAGAAACTCTTAACTACCAATATCTTACCTGACGCTTACCATTTATCCTAGAAATATTATCACCACAACAGCCTACAAATATTCTTGGGAGAAGTTAAATGTACAGACGACAACAGTACAGCTACCCAAAAATATGTAAAATTTTTCATTAAATTTCTCCGTCCGTAAGGTTCATACATCATAAGGTTCCATACATAATAGTCTTTGGAAAAAATTTACACTTAGTTATAGCTCAGGATCAGCTGTCGTCTGTACCTACTTTTAGTCCCCATATATAACACCTGTGCGAGTGTGTGGTGGATAATAGAAATCGTGATCAGTGCCTCGCGTCATCTTGATTCTACATTTTATAGAAAAATTTAAATTAAACCCTATCCCTCTTACAATAAAACGTGATTTAAAACCATGACTAACTTTAGTCTCTTTTATAATAAAGAAGTATATGTTTGAATTGGTATCACATACGAGGTTTAGTAAAGATTTATAAGATCCTTCTTTCACACAAACAAGTGTTTGGTCCGTTCGATTGTAAACAAACACAAATACGATCACGCTCGCAGTCACAAGAGGGGTTGAGCAGAGCCCAAGGTAACACATAACGTCACATCCGGCAGTATGGGCAGATTGCCAGTCTGTCGCCTAAATAAAAAGGGGCACTAAATCCAAAAAGTAACAATCTTCAGTAAACAAACAAACACAATCCAACAACCAGGAGAGATGTTACATAAATCATTTCAGCAGTCCGGGATCAGGTAACATTTGGCTACACATGAAACTGGCAGTGCCTCAAAATAGAAACAGGTTGCCAGCCTGTCACCAACATAGAAGAGGCATAAAACCCAAAGTCCATGAGGATTCACCACCTCCTTCCAAACAAACCGGAAAAAAACATAAAATAGGACAAATCGCGTGCAGTATAGGCGCGTTTCCGTTATGCAAGTAACTTGCATACAAGTTGCAAGTTGCATGCAAATTGTATAGTGAAACAACAACTTGCAAGTTGCAACTTGTATGTAACTTGTACACACACCACTCAAGTCAGTTCATTTGCATGCAAGTTGCAAGCGCATGCGCTCGTGTATGCGGCAGTGTGCAGGATTAGTACAACTAGGAGAACTAACTTGTATGCCACACTATAATCTTGTATGCAATCTGCAAGTTGAACAAAATCGTGTTTCCAAATCACTTGCACTACCCACAAGCGTGACGTCATACAATATGCAAGCAATAATCGAAAGGCGGCTTAAGTGACTACGTTCTCGACTCTCATACCTACTCATAAATGCGAAAGTAACTCTGTCGGTAAACCACTGCACCACAGCTTTGAAACTTGGGATGAGGACTGAGAACTTGGGATACTTTTATGCTGGCCCACTTCAATAGATACACCAGAGACTCTTTGATTCAGAGCAAACCTTACGTGCAAACTTCGAGCACATTTTTTAAGAGAAACAGACTGGCTAAACTTTTTCACTAAAATCACTCTTTGAACTTTGTGGATGTAACATACGTGCTTACGCGCGAGTTGATTACGGTAAATGAGTTTTTCCTCAATAATGCTTTTTTATGTTCCTTTTACAAAAGCGTGTGGTGAAATAATTATATTTAAAATTAAATTTACATAATCAATTCCTCCTAACATGAAAAAAAGGCCAGTTATTCTTAGGATATCGATCTTCTAAGGGATGAGAAGTACAAATGATTTCAATTAGCCCTCCTGTGAACTTCAAAAGATTGTTTTATTACTTCTAACATGAAAGGTTGTTAGAAGAAATTTGTTCAAGATATTCTTAGGATATCGAAATTGTAAGGGGATGATGTTATTTTGTACTCAAAATACCAAATCTGATACCAGTTAAAGGTAAACTAAGTCTATGACACTTTTTTATCTATGCCCACCGTATGTTCTCATCTTGGTTCTCATAAATAAATTTCTGTTCGTTCATGTCAGCCGAATCGAGCACGTTGTTTTATTCAAAAACCTTAATTAATAATAGATGAGAATAAGGTACAACACTTCAAAAGAGCCTCAAGGACGTATTTTTGTGAATTTTACTTAACCGTTGAGCTTTTGTCGTATTTTAAAATGTTCAACGAATTTTATTAGGTACTTCTGACTCGGTCTAAATTATTTTACCTTTGGCCGTATTTTATTTTTGGTCTCAAGTAAAATAATTCCGCATTCTATTGCTCGAATTGACGATCATAATTAACGTTTCACTTGAAATTTGTATAATATAGGGATTAGCCCTTTGAATATAAATTGTACTCCAGACAACGATTATTATGTGCAAAGGGTTAAACGGGCTATCAAATAAAGTTGTTTACATCATTGACCCTGTGGGTGCTATGAGCACCATTCGAACCTCCTTGCGAGACACTTTGGTAGTATTGTTGATGGAAATAATTTTATTGTTGTTAATATTACTTAAAATAGCTTTTTCCACTTGATATGGCAGCTCTTGGTCTTCATCGTACGTAATAGTACTAGTATAGTATTATATTATCCGTGGTAATAGTAAGTATATAAAGCTAAAGGGATTGATGTAGCATTATTTAAATCATAATTAACCCTAGATAGCTAACCTTCTGGCGTACCCTGTTTAAGCTAACCATCCGCCGAAACGTCGGGTAATAGAAAAAAGGTTATTGTTTCATAAGATATATATTTGAAAGAGCTTTTAATGTTTTATAAATCCACTTTATTTATTACCTTATAAAATTAACTATAATATACATCAAAAGCACTATCAAGTATATGAAAAAAACACCTTTTTTCTATTACCCGTCATTTCGGCGGATGGTTAGCTTAAATAGGGTACACCAGAAGGTTAGTTATCTAGGCTTAAATTAGTCTATAATTAGAGTCGAGTATATTAATTGGCAGAGCGATAAAGAATGAAAACGGCACTGAATTGTAATAACATATTAAAAACAGCAAATCGTTATATTGTTACGGAGCTTAAGAGGATACTATCCTCTTAAGCTACGCAACTACATAACAATTTGCTATTTTACAGTCCTGCTGAGTATGGCTGTAAATTAAATATTACAGAAATATTTTGCCGTCCCCTTCCAAAAAGTTTTTCGTAAACTAACTTATTACAAAACTATATGATTTTAGCATCAATCGCTTCAATAGATATAAATAAAGATTTCAACGTTTCATTTGTTATCTAGTCCGTATTCGTTTGAAAAATATCAATGGATGTTTGGAAACAACAAGTTTCATCATTAAAAATTGTGATTTGCGGATATAACTTTGAATTTTGAAAAAGGGAAAACAAACGTTCAAGAATATTTCGGCTCGAAGGACCATTGTTAGGGTCCTATGGGGACGTTAGTAGAAATAATGGACTGTTACTTTCACTGCAGTCTTATAGTACAGAGTACAATATTTATAGATAAGGTATTAATTAAGTAAAGATGCCGGAGGTCCCAAGAGAGCGGGTCTTTTTTATATTCCATTGCAGATTGTCTCTAATGACATTTTCTGCGTCAACGGATTTTTCGGAAGGAAGACCTTGGGGTGTCCTCAAGCTTGTAGGTCGAACGTTCCTAGGGGATTACTGGGCGACCGAGCATCTCCCCCGTGGGGAGTCTCTCGACCGCCTAGCGTCCCTAGGGCGTCCGTGTCGGTAGGGAGCGACATGCCCGAGGTTGCCTCTAAGGCTCGGACCTCGGCTCGGGCACATCGTGTCGTGGCGGAGGCGGGGAAGCGCCCCGGTACATGTCTGTACCGGGTATAGCGCGTCGTATGTAGACCGGGTCTTCGCACCCTTGTTTGACGAGTGCGGTGTATAACAAAAGTGTGTCTAGTGCCTGAGTGTGTAGTGTTCATCTGAGTATTACTCGAACGGATCGGAGTGAACGGAGCGTTTGCGCTCGAAATCGGATCATCTGGGTCCAAGAGAACGTTGGAATGGAACGTTTCGGATGGCGTTGTTTACGTGCGACATTCCTATTAGCGCAGTAATTGGAAGCGAAGCCGTGTCGGAAGTGCCCGCGCGCTGCTTTTATACGAGGCACGCCCGCTCCTACCACGTCGCGGTCGGTGGCATCATGTGCCCCCAGCGACCGCGCGTCTCCTCCCGTGCGTATATGCCTGTGTCTCAACAGTAGTAAAACGTATTTTCCATTTGTATGGAGACGTGTTCGCCCTTTTATAATCGATTAGCATTTTAAATAAATCACAAACCCTTTGCCAAATCTGATTCTTGGGAACGAAACTAACCCCGAACATAAAAAGTTTTTCAATACAGCGGTCATTCGAGCTAACGTGGAAACTAGTTGTTTTTCTGTGTAAGAAATGGTAAAACTTGTGTCGTATTCGTAACATGCTCTAGTGGGTTGTATTTCTTATAATAATAATAATAATAATAATAATAATAATAATTCATTTATTTGCAGGAAATGTAGTACAATTAGATATTATAGATACAATGTTGTTTGTTCTTCACACATTTCACCAGACTCTGGCATGCAAATGTTGTAAGCTTGAATATACAGTCAAATGTTTAATTTATTCATTATTCGTTATAATATTAATTTTTACTTTAAATTCAAATTCAAATTGAGTGTATCCTATTGACTAATATTTATTCATGCATTTACACTGTCATAACATGATAACATGGTCATAACTTATATTTAAAATATTCGCCCACGGAATAGAAACATTTTTCGATTAGGCGTTTTTTCAAAAGTTTTTTAAATTTGGAACTACTCAGTGCAGTTAAGTCATTGGGCAGCTTGTTGAAAATTTTAACCGCCATTGCATAACTGCTTCTATTACATAATGTTGTACTCATTTTAGGTAAAACTAATTTATTAGGAAACCTAGTATTATAAACACAAGTTTCGGATAATTTTTTGAACAATTCGGGATGTTCTTTTACGAGAACACACAATTCAAAAATATATAAAGAGGGAACCGTGAGTAGGTTATATTTTTTGAAAAAAGGTCGACAGGATGTCATACTATCTACATCAAATATAGCACGAATACATTGTTTTTGAGCAAGTAGAACCCTGTTTACTTGGTAGCTATTGCCCCAGACTAGAACCCCATATCTGAGAACTGAACTTACATATCCATGATAGGCTTGCAAGGCTGTGTTCACACTGCTAACCTTTGCGAGTCGCCATAAAGCAAAAGCGAATGAATTAATTTTTTTGCATACTTTATCTATCTGTCTGTCCCACGAGCATCTATCATCTATTACCACCCCAAGAAAAGTTAGGTTATTACATTCATTAATTTTATGATCATCAAATGATACATTTAAATTGACCTTTTTGCCATTTTTATTAATGAACTGAATAAAATTTGTCTTAGATAGGTTAACTGTTAAGTTATTTCCATTCAGCCATTGGATAATTGATGAGATAGTATTATTTACTTCATTGTTATATGTTGTAACATCCTCACAAGGTATGAGGACTGACACATCATCAGCAAACATTATGCAGTCATACTTTGTTACATCTGGAAGGTCGTTTATGTATAACAAAAAGAGAAGTGGACCCAATATGCTCCCCTGTGGAACTCCAAATCTATTTACTTTTTGTTCTGATTTATACACGGTAGCAATGTTAGCACTATTTAACCTCTCGATTTGTACATATTGTAGTCTATTATAAAGGTACGATTGGAGCCATTTGTTTGCAATACCACGAATTCCATATTTTTCGCATTTGTATAATAGATGTTTGTGACAAACAAAATCAAACGCTTTGGACATATCAAAAAAGACAGAAGTGATAGCTATCTTTTTGTCAATTGAGTCTGTGATCTTTTTCACCAGTGAAAACATAGCTAGTTTTGTAGATTTTTTTGACTGAAAACCATATTGTTCTGACTTAATAATGTGGTAATGGTTTATAAAATTCATCAGACGTTCATGCATAGCTTTTTCAAATAATTTAGAGAGTACTGGTATTAAAGATATTGGTCTATAGTTGCTAAGATACTCTTTTTTGTCTTTTTTATAAATAGGCTTAACAATTGTCAATTTCAACATATCCGGGAAAACGCCCGTAGAGAACGACAGATTTATAAGATGGCTGATAATGAATGAAATTTCTTTACAACTTGCTTTTACTACTTTAGTCTGTATATCGTCATAGCCAGCAGAATTGGTATTTTTTAGATTTTTTATCAATTTATCTATTTCCGTAGCGTCTGTTGGTGATAAAAATATTGTTTTACAGTTAATGTCAATTTGTGTTGATAAATAAGAATTATTAGTATTATTGTGTGTATTATTAGTCATATTTACATAATAGTCATTAAATAAATTAGTAATGTCAGAGGGATTATTTATAACAATGTCGTCTAATTCAATTGTTTCAATGTCATTATTGCATTTAAAGTCAGTTTTTTTATTCGATATTATTTTCCAAGTAGCCTTGCACGCATTTTTAGCATTAGATATGAATCTGGAATTGGTGATCTTCTGAGAGTGGTTTATGCATTTCTTTAAGAGTTTTGTGTAATTGCGAAATTTTATTTTTTTACATTCATTTGGTGATTTGTAATAATCAAAACGTAATGCTCTCTTACGCAATGCTGACATCCTGATGCCAGGTGTAAACCATTTTGGACTCACGCTTGCTGTATTTATCCTCTTTCGTAGTGCAGGAAAGCATAAATCATAAAAGAGTTTAAAAGTTTCATGAAACAAGTCAAATGCTCTATTTAAATCTGTTTCAGAAAGCACATCAAGCCAAGACAAGCTACCAATACATTTACAAAATTTATTTATGTTTTCGTCACTGTAATCTCTTTGGTAGCAATACCATATTTTAGGTGCAACTTTTTTTGATGCAACTGTAAATGTGAGACACTGACCTGTATTGTGGTCAGACAATCCCAGTTCAAGGGTTTCACCAATGGCATTTGGGACGTTGCTGACGATTAGATCAAGACAGGAGTTTATTCGTGTAGGTTCGGTGATGTGTGATCTAAAGTTATTATTGTTCAAAATTCTATTTAATTCAATGGAGGCACTAGTATTTTTTAATGTGTTGATATTAAAATCACCCACAATCACGACTTTCATTTTGGTTTTTCTTTTGAGTCTGTTTAGAAGACTCTCTAAATTGTTAAAAAAATGTTTTATGTTTGATGTAGGTGTTCTATAGATGCAAATTATTATACATTTGATTTCTGACAGTTCGATGCCACAACATTCAAACACTAATTCTTGTGAGATTTCTTTTAGATACGTCAGATCTTTGGAACTTATATTATTTTTACATAAAATACAAACTCCACCTCTTTTTTGTTTCAGCCTACAATACGATGATGATAAATAATATCCATTGATAGCAATATTAGCCTCACTACCAGACCTAATGAATGTCTCACAAAAACACAAGACGTCAAATGATTTTTTTTCCTGTACCATTTCGCTTAGTGTTAGTTCTATATACTCTTTCTTACTCAAAATTCCAGCTATATTTTGATGAAGAATTGACATTGTGGTATTTTCATTAGCAACGAAAAAATTTGTTAGCGGTCGGCTTAATTGCTATTGGAAAATAGTCAAGAAGTGTCTTTTTTTTCGAAACAACACTCACTCTTTGTTGAAAACTGTTGTGAGTACATTTACTACTGATTTGAAAATAGTATGGAATCGTTCCCTTTTTATATATCCTGTCATGTTTTTTAGCACAGTTTTGTTTTGAGCCCGATTATAAACAGAGGCAGAGCACAGAAGATTAGTAAGCCTGAACCTGCCTCTTGTTGTACTTATACGGCCTTATTAACCTTTAAATCCTGACGTGGTTTAGTCATATCAATGGTGACGTGGCGTATCTCAGACGGCGTAATTAATAATCGAAATAAATTATTTCTATTCACTGATTTGCTCATTATTTACTTGTTTTTAGATTCGTTTATTACTATTTTACTAAAGAAGTGCAAAAACAACATTTTCACAACAGAGATTAATATTTATTTGGTACAAACTATACTAACCTATAGTTTGCTCACGTAGAGAAATCTGAGATATAATAAAATTAATTTGGCATTTTTTGGCAGGTTTCTAATATTTTAAACATAATAGTATTGCTATATACAAGAGTGTTCTGTGAGATACCCACGTCAGTATTTAAAGGTTAATAAACGAAGAATAAGGTTGGAGTAACTTAACTACACGTATATAAGTATTAGTCAATTTCTGTTTGTGTCTGTGTACGTCGTGGCAGCACTCATTTTTTTACTGACTACTGCGGGTTATTGCTGATGATTTTTCTGTGTCACTGGGTTTTTAAGAAGGCAAGGACCTTGGTGGGTCCTCAAACCTGTTAGTCGAACGATCCTTGGGGGTCACTAAACGATCGAGCATCTCCCTCTTGGAAGTCTCTCGACCGCCCAGCGTCCCTAGGACGTCCGAGTTTGAAGGAAGCGACATGGCTGAGGGTGCCTCTAAAAGCTCGGACCTATTATATACTATTCGTTATATACTATCCGTACAGATATTAACGGCTTGGACTACAATAGGGTTAGGTCACACAGTCATGATTCACCCACGATCGCGAGATAAAGATACTATTTAATTGTTGAGGATGACTTCGCAAATCACTTAATAATTATTAATATTGCGTCTATGGCACCACTGACGACAGATAACTAGTTGTTTTAATGTTACTGACATTTAATTTAGCATATTCGAACTCAATAACTGGATAAAAACTGGAATTTAAACTAAATTTAGTAGGTTACAAGAATGTTTATATGATTTACATATTTTGTTCTTATTTGCTGTATATTTTAAAACAATCGTGAAACTGGTTTGGTCAGTTTTGTATGTAAGATTTATATTGTTAAATATTTGGACGAGAATCGTGAAGAGTTGTAATGGCATCTACGCTTCAATGGATAAAGAAATGCATCGGTCAAACTGGTGTACTGAGGCTCAAATTGAAGCTTTTTCGGATTCTGTACACCAAAAAATTATTTTTAAATAAAAAACGCCTTCAAAACTAAAAATAGGAGAAATAAAAATTCTGTTTATAAAAATCAAATTTTTTTTTTGAGGTCCGTCCCAAATACTAGTGACAACGTTTATTCCAAATATTGAGGCAGTATTATATTTTGAGGCAGCATTATATTTATTTCCAAATATTGAGGCAGCAAATATTGAGACATATATTGCCAGTATGAAAAATACCTTTCCTATGTCGTCCGATTGTATATGAAATGCCTTGGCGTATTTTAGTCGTTTAGTTTTTAACATGATAATCAACCTCCACTAATCTATAATATTAAAAAGAGAAAAGATTTGATTGTTGGCATGCAATAAATAGGCTCCGAAACTTCTGGACCGATTTGAATTTTTTTGGCACTTTTAGAATCCTACATTATCCCTGATGACCATGGGTTATTTTTTTATTTTATTTTATTATATTCAGAAAACCAACAGCTATACAAATAAAACTATTATAAAGTCAAATTAGTAATAAGTAGCTAATTAAAGGTTTTCGCATATAGCAACATACTTCATTACTAAAATGCGAACATTTGCTTACAATAATCTAGAAATAATACTTATGTTGTGCAATTAAAATAGGAGGGAAAAAATAATTGATTTAAATAAGTATTATATTTATTACTAATTTGATTTAAAAATTTCCACGTGTACGAAGTCGCGGGCGGAGTGCTAGTAAGTTTTAATTTTAAATTAAATTAAATTACACAAAATCCAGCTACCCATCACGGCTTAACGAAGAACAGTTATGGGTCGTTTGCCACAAAATACATATGTACAATATTTTTGTGACCTTGTCAATAACAAGTAAATATTTTTTAACAACGTAAAATAAACTTCAATACAAGCCCAAGATGTAGGTTTATTAACGTACATTTTAATTAATTAACTAAACAATTCGAGACACCTGATGTTGGTTTTAGGTTTCAAACACGTCAGAAATTGTTCCGTGTATTGATCAGTGGGCCTAATGGGGCATTACAATAAATATGTGAGAGGTGTCACGTACGAAAATTAAATTCAACATAGTTAATGAAATTATTTGCCTCCTCTGCCAGGAGGAAAAACACAAATAAAAATTCAAATAATTGATTTGCATATGGGGGAATTTACAACTTTTATGAAGACACAATAATCCCTTAATATACAAAAATCCGTTATGGCAAAATCGCATCGTGAAAATAATTATGTATTAAAAGGTATTTTTATTGGCATATTAATTTATTATTTTAAACCTATACCTACTTATATGCCATGTAAAATAGCGAACCTATTTTAATTGTTTTTTTTTTTATAAAATTCAATTTTATGGAAGGTGGAGTCCAAATTGCGAACATAGTTACTGTAGGATTTGTGTTGAATAATTGAGGTAAATAAGTAATTGAAAATAAAAGATGTTTGACACAATAGTTTTATAATAACAAGATGTTGCTTAGTAACATAAAACATAGATCATGTACATATTGCGCGCCCCGTGTATTAACATAGAAATGCAGTTGAAATAACGAATTTACATAATAATAATAAAATAACTAATTAATACCTAGTTTCTATAGGTAAAACATAACCAATATTACCTAAGCCGTCGGTGAGGATACGGCCTATAAGGCCGGCGGCCCACCGGGGCTGGCGTTAGTTGGTAGCCCCTGTGGGCTGCTGGCCATCAATTGGTGCACAAGTAGTGCCTTGACAGGTAGCGTTGGGACAGTCTCGGTGTAGTTGCGCTCACGTGCGCAGATCCCGGACCGTCTCGCAATAGCGCACTGGAGGACAGGCCAGGGATGATGTTTAGTGGGTATGGAGGGAACGCCTTTACCTCGAGTCCCACATATCCCCTGCGGTTGGCACCACCCCGCAGGGACGATCCGTAAATGCATTTGACCTCCCCGACAACAAAAAAAGGAGATAGAAGACATTACGTTACATCTGTGTAGCTTTAAAATACTTGAAATGGTAAGTGAGAGTAAAAAAATCTACCTCTATTTGTATTATTTCTCAAATTCAAGATACATTTCTAATTCATCCAAAAGGGCTTTGAAAGAGTGCAAATAAGTTTACAAAAGAAAAACAAATCAGGTTGAACCAAGACCTAAACAAAAATGTGCGTGAGAACTGAGGGACCACACTGGTATACTATAGACTTTAAAGTTTTGTAACAAGAATTCTTTTCGAAATCGCTTGACTGTTCCAATGTGGCTGCTCTTCAAAACTCTGACCCAATACATGGTCACTGACCGCTTAATCTCAGGTGAGTCATCTTTCCTAAACAATATGAAAAGGAACAGACCGTTCGACTTTATAATTACCAATGATAAATACCAACGAAATAAAATATAAGCCTCGTACTACTGTAACATGATGCTAAAGTAAGCTTGTGACTTTTATTTACTGTCTTTATCTGGTTTCGTTCTATTCTAATGATTAAATAATTAATCAAATAATTTGTAATGTTTTGTGATTAATAAACAGATAAAGTAGATACTTAAATATTTATTTTACTCTTTTTTATGAAAAAAAATATCAACATTTATGTAAAGCGTTTCATAACATTATTGCACTGTGTATTATGTGCTATCACAAAATTATTCTTCTTTCTTCACTCTCAGAACTTCAGAAAAAGTTATGGCATTGCTACACATAGTACCCACTATTGGTTGTCCATAGGCTAAGTCTTATCTGATAAAATAAAAAAATGGTCTTACTACAAAAATATGTATATAAAAATTATGAGACCCTGTAACTATTGGTCTTACTACCAATATTTCTGTCACTTCTCTGTACGCGCTGCTCAACTTTGGAATCGGCTTCCTTTTGATATCCAAGAGTGCCCTTCAGCTAATGCTTTAAAGTTTAAATTAAAAAAACACTTTCAGTTGCATTCATCTTAGTGTTTTTTTTATATTCATTTTAAAGTCTCACTCAGTTTATCGCAATCTGTAATGTAGTCTATTATATTTTTATATGTATTTATATGTATGTATTATACTTTTCTATGTTTTTGACTACTACTTATTATTTTTATCTTATCATATAATGCACTTTCTTGTCTCCCACCTACTGACATAATACCTCTGCTTACCACCCAAAACGTCAGTGAGGTATTGTGTCAATAATACCTCTCTGACGTTTTGGGCTGGCTGGAAGAGATCTCTTGTAGAGATAAGTTCGCCCTTGCAAACTGTATTACCGTAATTTTGTTATTTTAAGTGCAATAAAGAGTAAATAATAGTTACAGGTCTCATGATTCTTTAAAAGCCCCGTTAAAACATTAACAAGGACTCATTTCTTTTGTAATAAACAACCACAAACTGAAAATTTCTTATTTTACCGCGAAAACGTGAACATACCTACTCGTAATACAACTTTTTATCTACATTTCACCTCTTATTTATTTATTTATTTATTTATTTATTTATTATATTTGGGAAACAAACAATATTTTTACACAATTACAATAAAAAAAAAATAGAAAATAGTACATTTATCAATAAAGTTTCCACTAATAAATTATTACAGACATGTTAATATAGACTAGAGTCAAAATAACAAAATATTATATGATAAAAGTTAGGTACTAATTTAAATTTAAATTTCAATGAATTAATTAAAAAAAAAAAAGATTAAATTAATATACTTACAAAAACATTAAAATTAATTATTATTAATAAAAAGGTAGTCAATTAAAAAAAACAAAAAAAAGTAGTCAATACAAAAATACAAAATAAATTAATAATTACAATTAAAAAATCTACATTTATATAAATACATACACTTCAACAATCATTTCGTCAGGTCCTTTACAAGTTTTTTCAAAGAAGAAAGGGAGCAATTAAATATGTCAATTTTATTATATTTATTGTTATAGTCCTTGCAAGATCTAAATATGAATGAATTTCCTGCGTATTTGGTCTTTGTTAAAGGGATAGAAAATAAGTTTGTTGAACGCGAACTCGGACGGTGACATTTAAAACAGATGTTCTGCAACATAAACGTTGAATCGACGTCTGATTTCAAAATTTTATATAAAAATAATTGGTCTCTCTCCGAACGACGGCTTTGAAGAGAAGAAACAGTTACTGGTGGCTGATTGTACTTATTAAATTTAAAGTTCAAGTATTTCATAAATTTATTGTTGATTTTTTCAATCGCGTCAATATAAACCCCATATTGTGGATTCCACACCGCTGACGCGTACTCCAATATGGACCTGACATAGGCATTATATAGTAATAGTAAAGTATTACAATACTTGAAATCCCTACCAGTTCTAAATACGAAACCAAGCATTCGGTATGCCTTCGCCGTTATGTGTTCAACATGTTTATAAAACAATAACTTTGAGTCCAGGTAAATGCCCAAATCCCTTACCTCCGTCACTCTGGTAAGCGGAACTTTATTTAGGTTGTAATTAAAATGAAGAGGTTTTAGTTTCCGGGAAAATGAAATAACATTACATTTTTTTGGATTCAGGGTCAAATAATTATTGATACAATAATGGTTAAGGTTGTCAAGATCAATTTGCAGCAATTCACAGTCAAAAGGAGACTTAATTTTTCTAAATATCTTCATATCATCCGCATATAGAAGAAAGTCAGAATGCTTAAGGATTGAACCTACGTCATTAATATATAAATTAAAGAGCAAGGGTCCGAGATGAGAACCCTGAGGCACACCTGATGAAACTGGCACAAATGATGAACAGAAACCCTTGACGGTGACAGCCTGACTCCGTTCCCTCAAATAGGACTCAAACCACCTAAGAAGATCGCCATGAATACCAATCTCATTAATTTTACGAATGAGTTTAGAGTGTGGAATTTTGTCAAATGCCTTGGAAAAATCTGTATACACGGCATCAACCTGATATCCCTCGTCCATACCAACCAATACACGATGAACAAATTCACAAAGATTGGTTTCAGTGGACCTCCTACTAATGAAGCCATGTTGCTGGTCAATTATAATGGGTCGCAAAAGTGGGAAGATGCAATCATAAACGATTTTTTCAAACAGTTTAGGTATAGTGTTTATTTTCGAGATTGGCCGATAGTTTTTAATATTATGTTTATCACCAGATTTATAAACAGGAACAACATAACACTGCTTCCACATGCAAGGCATCTTACCGCTATTCAATGACAAGTTAAACAAAAAAGTCAATGGGGAGACTAAAGATTTGTTACACATTTTTATAAACATAGGAGGAATACCATCAGGCCCACATCCTTTAGTGACGTCGAGGGACTCGATATATTTTGCTACCAGGTCGACCTTTATGGCTACCGTGCTAATTGTCGTCAAATTTTCCAAATTAGTAGTCTGAGATGAATGGCATTGCTTCGGCACAGAAGGGTCAAAGACAGAATGAAAATAATTATTGAATAAAGTACAGGTTTCATTACCATCAGAGGAGGCTTTATCGTCAAGAAACATTGTATCAGGCAAGTCAGGAGAAGATCTTTTCGATTTAATAAATGTCCAAAAATATTTACAATTAATTTTAATTTTATTTTCAGCGTTCAGGATGAATTTGTCATAACACTCGCGTTGAACTCGCTTTTGGCGATCACGCAAAAGATTAAAACTGTCATAATCACTTTGGAGACCGTAATTTTTCCACTTTTTATGAAACTTTAGTTTTTCTTTTATAATCTTGATTAAAGAACAGGAAAACCAAGGCGGAAAACGAGCATCGTTTTTAAAAGACTTCATAGGGACATGCCTAGATATGATATTATTAATTAACTCATAAAATTTATTAACAGCTAAATCAATGTCCTTATAATCCAAAGAAGTCAGCCAGTTAATAGACGATATTTCACTATTTATTGCATCGTAGTTAGCGTTGCGATACAAACGCACAGTACGTTTAACAGAGGGAAGTGTTCGCGGCGAATATGATTTTAAATCCACCTTTAAAGCAGGATGATGGACATCCTCATCAGTCAATGGTTCCATACATCGAGTAACCAAGCAGTCATGGCACCCAATCACAAGATCCAGGAGTCTATTGTTGGCATTGAAAACATTATTATATTGCTTGAAATTTGTTAAACTTAAGAAACTCTGCAAGGCCTGTACTAAATTGTCACCGGTCATCGTGGAATTGGTCATATGTGGCGCATCGGGGGTATTAGTCCATAGGGCAGAGGAGATGTTGAAGTCACCCAAGATTATGAAAATATCGTCTGGATTATTAATAACCATGTCAGATACATCTTCAAAAAATTTATATAAACTATCCAAGTGCCGTGAGCAATGAGGGAAATAACCACAAAATACACGAAGTCGCATGGCTTTAGTTGAGGATTTTAATTCGATAGACACTTCTATTATCTCAGCCGAGGCACCGGGAGTACACACAGTACTGAAAGAGCGCACCGGAAGCTCGCGACGCACGGCTATAAGTACACCCCCACCAAGACGATCCCCACGAGTAACATAGTCACGGTCACATCTATACACTCTATAGCGAGAATCAAACATTTCTAAATCATAAATACCAGGTAAAAGCCACGTCTCACTTAAACAAATAATGTCGTATTCGACCTGTAATATATTACGATAAAACATGTTCGTTTTTGTCCGTAAACCCCGGACATTCTGATAGTATAGAGACAGGTTTTTACTATTCATGTTTACTAACTTTTAAATATTTTAAGATTATTGCACATAACACAGGCATCCATAAAAAGCAGCCAATCAACCATAGTGTGCGATGAATCCACTACCAGAGGTTTATAGAAGCTTTTATTTGTAAAAGTGAATAATAATAAAAGGCCGTCACAGAAGATAAAAATACACCAAACGTACAATCCACCAAATTCAAAATAATCGCCACGATCAAAAAAAAATATTAAAGTAAACAAAAATTTCAACTGTAACCAAACGTATAACCCGCCAAATTCGCGATCCACAAAATATTTATGAGAAAACAAAAAATTAAACTGTAAAAAAATACAAGTAACTGAGTCAAAAACCAAAAATAAACTATACATAAACAAATTATAAAAATATCTTACTTGATCTTGTTTAAATCATTTTCGTTTGATATGTGTATCACCGGGGACGTATCCGAACGGCGGACTTTTATAGCACAGTTTTTTACCCATACGTATGTATAACATTTTTCCTTGCATATTGACTTAACACGTTGCAACAGGGCCTTATTAGTACTAGTCAAGTGATCGTTAAAATGAATGAAAGTATCGCCAGGAATGTTTATATCTGAACTTTTAAGCCTTAGCTTTTTAGTACTTGCTAAAAAATCGTCCTTCTTCCAACGCGATAGGAAACGCACAACGATCGGTTTTATTTTCTTACTATCACTGCTTCTAGGTGCCACACGAGTGACAAAATCAATGTCTTTTGAGGGATCGAATGGGATTTGTGCACGGTTAGCTATATTGTTCAGAATATGCATTAAATTTTCACCCTTTCTCTCAGGAACGCCAAAAATCTCCACATTAGAACGTCTAGTCCACTGCTCCCGCTTTTCGGTTTCCGCTTCCATTGTAGTAACAGTATTCTTAATAAAACCAACTTCAGACTTCATACTTGAACACGATTTGATTTCCTTCTCAAGATCTTCGACTCTCTTCGTAATAATTTCATTTTGAGTGTTAATAAAACTCATGGACTCCCTTATTAAAGCCATCTCTTCTCTAATTGGTGTAAGCTCTCTCGAGATAGCCTCGGTAATAACTCGGTAATAACTTATGAGACATTTATTTAAATCTAATAAATTCATAGATTCATAATTACTGACGATTATAGATTGGCAAGAAACAACTAGGGCGGACTAAAAGAATGTAGGTACTGCAGTCTGATAGTTGCTGTCTTTTTACGTGACTGACAGGCCGACCTGGGCCGCCTGCGTGTACGTGAAAGGTTTCGTCTATACATCTCGCTCTAATATACGCGTCAGTATGCTCTTTCTCTTTCATATTGCCGATCTACATTTTCTAGTTTACTATATCTATGAATAGAATAGATTATTTATTTAAATCTAAAACAAGAAAATAAGGATAACGAATCCCGCCTAAACGGTGACCCTACCAACTCTTTTTAGTGACAGGAACACAACACCTACTAAAATGCTGTGCTATTTGAGTGCGTTCTTCGTAAAGTAAATATATTTCCTTATGAAAGACGTTTCGCCTTAGAAGCACACTAATCGGCTTGGAAAGGAAACGCCTCTTTTTTACCATGATTTTTTTACCATGAAAAGAATCCTGCCTTTTTCTATGAAAAAGTAAAAAGGCGTTACGGTTCCGGGCTGATAACTGTGCCAGGACCTTTAGCTTAAGTGAAAAATAGTTCCGACTTATAAGAATTGCGGGTTGCTTATGCATTTATTACGAATAATGCGTTCACGTGTCTTCCTTTTAAGTCATTAATGGTCCTCTGATTTATATCACCTATCGATTTTATAGATCCTTGCCATATTCACACCTTTATGTACAAGTTTTAAGCATTATAAGTCTTATTCTCTGAGCGCTAAAGATCACATAATATGTAGGCATTAAGTGATACGTGAATGTGGTTGATTTGAGCGTTAATAATCGATGTGACATCTCGTGACATGTTAAAGAAATGTAGCGTGATGATGGATAAAAAAATATTATTTGAATATCTAAGAATTTGATAAGAGTTTTTTTTATTATGGATCTCTTGTATACCCACAGAGAAATGAACGTTGCTTGAGTTTGTATAGAGCACAGATTAGAAATAATACAGAACAGAGTAGGTATAGAGGTGATAGTGACCATGCACTTTATGCAGCAAACGACTGCATGAGTGCCTCAAAAATTTAACATGATTGGTCTACGAACCAACAACTTGATCAGACAGCGCCCATTGCTTCACATCCCGCGAACAAGAACAAATTATAAGTCCAATATGTTTATCATTCGTGGTTGTAAATTATTTAATAAGTTTAGCGCTTAACACGACTTCGATTTGTTTACTACAAGTATAGCATCCATCAAACAAACTATCACAAGAGCACATTTTTCATAGGTTTATACAGGTTCTTCTTCATCGCAACGGGCCGTCTCCGCAAATCGAAACCTGTTGCGCCTGTTTTGCGTCTGAGGGTGTGGGGCTGGTTCACTCTAGCCATCCTAATTCCTCCAGGAAGTCACCCAGCGCCTTGACCTTACCAAATGAGCGCCTTGACCTCACCAAATGCCTCCCGGAGGCTAACCGGGGATCCCAGGTATTTGCCCGGTAGCATGCCACTCCACTGCATTCCAACAGAACGTGGGCGGCTGTCTCTTCTGTCACCATGCAGGCTCTGCATAGTGGACTGTCCGTGATACCTAGATTGAAAAGGTGTCTGTTAAAATTGCTATGTTCAGTCAGGGCTCCAGTAATTAGTCGGAGTCGGGATCTACTTAGCTGTAATAGAGCTTTGGATAGACGAGGCTGTATGTAGGGTAGGGCGGGTCTCGCCTGTTTACAGTCCTCTAAATTGCTCCAGTATCGCTCATGTAAAAGTTTGGTACGTTGACTCATTCTACCTTTGAACCAGCTCAGAGGAAGGGGGATTATAGAGGTTTATTAATTATATGGGTGATTAATACTTCGTTTCATTCTTCATCAGGAGGAATGCTTAAAAAAAATTCGATGCTAATTAAGATTTAGTCCGTTAAGTTATTTATATGTTTGTAACATTTATTTTTTTAGACATACGTAACTGTTAATTTAATTCCGGTATGGGCGTAACCTTGAACTAATCTAGGCCAATGTTGTACGTAATTAGCACCGATACAATGACCAATATCCTTGTTATAACGGAACTATATTACAGTATTATCATAATACCTACATCAATCTTTCGAAGACAGCCGTTTATGGTATTCTTAGAAACACCTTCTCTCAATGTGACTGGTAATTCCGACGGATAGTTCACTTTAGGGCTGGCGCACATTATAGGTAAGGTGTTTTGTTAAAGCACGCTTTCGAGCATGGGTATTTCGATAGACTTTTTTTTACAGTAAATATTGACAAAAATGGATTAGTTTGAGATATATATAAAGCACAGCCGTTATATTTATGTATATTAATATTATAAAGAGGAAAGATTTGTATGTTTGCAACAAATAAATTCAAAAACCATTAGACTGACTTCAAAATTTCTTTCAAGATTAGAATGCTACATTATTATTGAGTGACATAGGCTATTTTTGTAATTAAAGTATGTTTTTATTGTGACGGATGGGCATATCATGACCAGTGCCCATCAAGCGTATGACATTTTTGGGCAATACATGACCGCCGCGGAGCAAGGGTAGGTGGCAAAAATACTCCACGCGATCAAAATATAATAATTCTGGTATTCTATAAAGAACTCACTTACTACTAGCTATCAAACACGAACGAATATTTCACCAAAATATCGGGAGTAGTCTCCCCTTGATTTACTTGTATACCACAAACGACTCAAAAATTTGTGTGTAAGTGCAATGTAAAATTTGGTTGCAATATGTTAAAGCGTACTCGAGTGAATGTGCTAACGCACAGAAACACAATCAGACATAATTCCAAAAACGGTTTTTTGGACTCAGGGAGGTCTTAAACGTCAAAATCTCGTCGAATTTTTTTGACGATTACAAGACTTTCTCTATACTACGCATACGAAAAAGTAAAGATTTCTAAATAAGAACTTTGTTGTTATAAGCTACCATAGCTAATTTTGTTTCCACTTTATCTGACAAAAATAAGGATTTTCACTAAACTTTAACAGGTGAACTGGAAATGAGCGCTGACGTGAGAAGTGAGATATCTACAGCACCGCAGAGTGTTTGTCGAACGATATATTTTCCATCGACGACTTCATGATTTCACTGGCGTTTGGTCTTGTAGTTGACAAGTTTTCTTTAGTAACCTTATCACCTACTGGAATTTTCCTGGTTGAGCTTAAACACTTTTGTGCGAATTAGGGCTCGGAGTCCGCCTTTCCACTCTTCCTAATCCACTTCGCGTGGCCTTCTTCATTTTATTAAACATATATACATTTTATTATTTTATTTTTTAAAACTGTATGATATTTTTGATCTACAATAGAGATTATTCTATTCTATTCTCACCTGATGGAAAGTGATGATCAGACACGTTTATAGGACGGAACACAATTAGTTATGTTAATACGACACCAGACCGTGAAATGATCGTAGCTATCCAGGTGAAGTATCGTACCGTCAACCAAAGTGCACAAACTTGTGTCTTTTGGGGTTAAGCCCGGACCGATCTGATAAGGATAGCAACACTAGATAACAGGGGTGGTCAATTTCTATACCCCAAAATTTACCATTAAAACTAACGCAACGGAGGTTCGAACCTCGTATTCCTGCGTAGTCCACAATCCACATGCAACGATTGGTCATAAATGTGTGAAATGTTGATAACTTTTTATTTTAATTAATATTTAATTGGCATGAATGTACCAAGACGGAACCATGATCATAAAGTGAATCACAACAGGAACTCTTTCTAGTTTCTTGGTTAAAAAAAAAACCTATTTGGTACACATTCCATCCAAACGCGTCAAAGATTGACAATACCGTATGTCACTCTTAACAAGATTGTTTATTTTATTATTCATCGTAATATTGACTTATACAAAACGTTAGATGAATGTTTGTTTCGTGTTGACGAACATACTGTGCCTGTTGAATCATATTGGTTCATTACCAATAGAAATCTGTTTTACTATGAGTATTACGTTAAGATATTAGCAATTAGTCTGTAGAATCCTTCATAAACGTATCATAATAATGATTCATTCATTAGTTTTGTTCTTCGAAAATTATATAAGTAATAATGAGAGATGTTATGGCGCTACGTAACAGTAATCAAAATCATCACATGAGTTTGGCTTCTAACCATTTAAAAGAAAAAAACCTGACGAGAACAAATCCCATCTACAGGATATTTTTTTTCTTGTTTTTTAATACTAAAGCGTATGTACGTAAAATGCTCAGTTTAATTGTACCGATCGAATATTTTCAAGAACTTATGTTAGTAAGCACCCCACGATTTTCTCTATATAATAATTATACTTTTCGTTATCATTTAGTTTCTATACTAAAAAGTTATTTTTCACTTTTTAGTCCGATTTAACATAAAAGCGTGTTTTTTTTGTTTTTTTTTTAACTATTTTTTTTATATGACAATAATGAGATTGTTACAATTTCGTAATAATTTCAAAACATCAGTACGTATATCGAATTAGAGTAATGTGATTTTGATATGGTTTTCACTAATTGCTTGAGCAATTTGTCTGATATGATTCATTGCGTAAATAATAAGTAATCTTTATGCCATTTTCTATGTAATTAGATTTTCATTAATTGATACCCAATTAGGTACAGTGTATTAGTGGGTATTTAGTAAAGCGGCGCGTGCTCACGTACACATGCGCCATAAAATGTATATTTTACATGGCATGGTTAATGTTCTCTTAGATTTGCGCGAGCACTGCACATTATAAATAAAACAACTTTTACGGATTTCCATGTTGTTATTATTGCCCGACGTTTCGTAACACTTTTCAACATAAATGTAAAATCTAATTACACGCGAGTTAAATCCGTAAAAGATGTTTTATTTATAATGGCACGGTTGTTTGAAGCTTTCGTTCGATTAATCCTGGTTGTACTCCCCTAGGGGACTGTTCTACGGCTTCCAGCGGCTCACTGCCCAAGCATCTTCTCGTCAAGCATCAGCTTACCGGTGATCTTGTCGCCGTTTTGCGGCGGCGGGTGTTCCTCTCTTCGCGCCTTTGCTAAAACTCTTGGTTTTACGCGCGGTCAACCCAGCGGTAAGCGCCAGTCAGCAAGGTGTGGCTTATACTTCAGCCAGGGGACCCGAAGGAGGGGAGACAGAAAAATTAGTAGGTGGGACGTGAGGGGACTCAACGCCTATGTGGAGTTGATCCACTGGTCCTTTCTTGCTGATCTCCAGAGTTGGTAGCTAGGCGTGGGGGACATTGTCTCCGTACGCTTCTGTACTTTTTGCTTAGCTTCACCACAAATAATATAATACTAATACTAGTAGATACACGTATAGAATTCCAGCCTTCACAAGGTTTGATCTAACTAAAAAATAACACAAAATTGTTTCTATAGTTAGACTAAGAACCTTTATCATCATAGATAAGTTTAAAAAGATGTGTTCGATATTTTATTACAATTAAAAGTTTTCGCAATTCTTATACTGTAAGGTACGATTCAGACTGACCGGTTTGCATGGAATTTCACATTGCGGTAAAGGAAATTGTAATGTGTGAACAGGAATTACCCACAGTTCATATGTCCGTCACATTCACATACCGCGATGGCTAAACGGCTCCGGACGACTATGAACGGCTCCGGATGGACTGTTATACAGACAGCCGGCTCCGTTGGCATGTGTCGGGTCCGTTCGGAGCCGTACGATTGTCGCAGAAATACGAACGGAGATTAGCGGTTTAGCGAGTCGAGTCATTCAAGCTCTGGGCACTCGCAGTGTGTAAGTATGCTGCGGCTCCAACGGATTCGGACCAATGACTTAGGAATTCCTAAGTCATTGACGCGGACGGCCTACGCGGAATGCGTACGGCTCCGACAGACGCGGACTGCTGCGCACGCATTCGTTCTGGCCTAGCCCGATGCGAGTTGGTCGGTTCGAATCGTACCTAATGATCACAGATGATTTAAGTGATAAAAATGGGTTAAGTTGTGGTTTCTTTATTAATTTAATTATTGTAAAACATTTCTTTTAATTAATTGGACTACGGGACTGCTCTAGTGAAGGCCCGTTGTCCAACTGGTTGGGCCACTGCCCCGCACTCCAGGATTCGATCCCTAGTACCTCGTTGACAGCAAAGTCGTCTTTCCACTATCTAACGTTAAATTGAAAATTTTCTTTTTTCATTTAGTTTATTTGAAAAGGCATACTACTAGTAGGTACATATTTATTTGATACGATTGTAAATACCTTCGTCAAAGTTTAATAAGTATGATATGTTATTATGTTATATACTTCCATTATAACTGTCTCCACAAAACTCTACTTCCTTAATATTGTTGTTGTTTATTTCCAATGATAATTATAATTGTTTTTTACTACTACCTGCTATTACTGTTACCAATACCGTAAGGACATGATAATAAATATTTATATCTCTCACGACTAAGTAACTTGATTTAAACGCAAAGATAATGAGTTATTGTTATATGGAAAGAACATGACAATGAAGGCAATATTATTTTTATGTACTGCACTACATAACTATAAACATTAGTATAGGTACGTAGGTACACCATTAATTGAGTATTATTATTAAATTATTATACATATACAATTTTAACCCCCAACACAAAGGGCGTGTTATAAATTTGTCGTATCTGTGTGTTTGTGTGTCTGTCTGTGGAATCGTAACTTCTAAACCAAAAGAAGGATTTTGATGCGTTTTTTACAAAGCTGATGAGATTGAAATGGTGCTTGCTTTAAATGTATGTCAGGGGTCAATAAAAATTTGAAAAAAAAACTTTTTCTTTTTAATGTTATATTATTTTCAGTTCCGTCGTTTTATTTTTCTTTATAATCCATTTTAAATTGCTCTACAATGATGTTTGTAAAATTAAGCTCGCCTTATATTTTAATATATCGTGATTGCGTAACACCCGGACTGCCGAGATGATTTGGATTGTAACATCTGTTCCTTGGGTTTAATAGTTGTGTTTAATGAAGGATTGTTAATTTTTGGGTCTGGTGCCCCTTTTATGTAGGCGACAGGCTGGCAACCTGTCACTATTTGGAGGAACAACATGGCCTATACTGCCAGATTTGAATTTATGTGTAACAAAATGTTGCCTAAGGCTCTGCTCCACCCCTTATGGGAATAGGAGCGTGGTCGTATGTATGTATGATACATCGTTTGCGTTTCGTTCATCATTGCTTAGAAAGATACTGCTTTTTAGATCTAACTGATATGCCACCAAGACTAATTCCTGATATCTTGGTTTTGTTTTCCTAAAATAGTTTGGACATGTATTGGCTTACATAAATATCGTGGTTATTATCTGAGTTGGTGAAAATGGCTACCCTATACCCAATTATGGTAGGAGTAAGCTTTCAAGTTTTTTTTTGGATTATGACTTTCACAGAATTATTCTCTTATGTAGTACCAAGTCCCAGCCCACTAGTTGGGACTTACACCAATACAAACTTACGATCAGTGAAAATCTTGGCGGATAGAAAGAACAGAGAGGTATGATTTGGGTCCAACATTTATTACTTTATTTTTCTATTAATACTTCAAATTCAATAATATAATATAAAGAGAATTCGAATAACTTTACTTTATAGACTACAACAAAAAAGAACAATTCTGTTCTTTTTTGTTAGACAAACGACCCTAATAAAATTTGAACAATGTTGAGATTCAATATTAATAATTTTGAAGTATCAAAGTGTTTTATTGATATTAAATAAGTGCCGTTTTGCTGATGATTTTTAATTTCAATTTCTCTTGAAATGTTTTCTCTCTCTCTTCTCTTTATTAAATTAAATACAATATTGCGTCCTACAATTATTAGCAAGATATACCTTTAATGCTAATCATCATCATCATTATCAACAACTCATATAAGGTCCCCACCGAGGGGCTCGAGCCTACCCCACATTAGGGGCGATTAGGCCTTAGTCAACCACGCTGGCCAAGTGCGGGTTGGTCGACGTCACACACAGCCTAAGAATTTCGTCATGGGTGTGTGCAGGTTTCCTCACGATATTTTCCTTCGCAGTAAAAGCGTCGATTAAACGTACATTATGAATTCAAAATTTGAAAACACATTGGTACGTGGCGGGGCTCGAACCGGTGCCTCCCGGGGGTTAATGCTAATGCCGTTAAGTAAATCAAAGCTCATATATGCATTGTCTTTTTCTTTCTGCATACAAATGACAGAGAGAACACAAAACACTCTATAAGCCTGTGTCAATTTCACTAGGTAGGTATACTTATATATTATGTCAATTGTATCGTTTGAGAATTAGTGAAGCGTAAACAAGTGTCGAAGGTCACAAGTCCTTATTTGAGGACAGATGTATAAGGAACTTTAGTGTAAATTTTCCAAAACATTGTATTTGTTTATAATTTTATTTACAATGATTTGAAATATTTTAAAAAACGACAACATCAAAACATAATGTTTTGTTCTGTAAGAAGAGGCACATTGCACGGCAGAATCCTACTTATTATTATATTTATTTGTGAAAGTATTGCTTTCAAAGAAGAATATTTTGCATCAACTCCAAATAAATTGGAAGGAAACTTGTGAAACTCTACAAGTTTAATGAAAAACATGCGGAGGCCTACCCTGCTCCCGATTTACCGGGGGTCGGTGCTGTGTGTCTTAATATCGACAATACTGCTGACAAAGGGGCATCGAACCCAAAATCATTTTTGGGTTCGACCTTCCGTGAACCAATTTAAAAAAGCCATCAATGAGAGCAGATGTTAAGGCTCGCGTCCACTGGGCGCGCCGAGCTGGGTCGAATCGAATTGCAGAAAGTCTCTTCCTATAAAATGTTTACTATGAAACTGCGTTTATTAGCGGCAAGCCGAATCGAATCGACCGAGCGCATTAACGCACAAGGAATAAATACGATTTGTCTCGATTCGACGCGTTTCTGCTATAGTCGGCGCCAGGCTTTGCACTCTAAATTACTCAGGGGTTTAGTGGGTAAAGAAAAAAATAAAATATAAGTAAAAGAAAAAAAGTTTACAGTTCACATTAATTTATTTTTGTCATACAATCATTATTGCTTGCTGAATACAACAATACCATCACGGTAAATGTGTTTATTGAATCACTTCTTACTATGTCTAATATGATAAATAGCTTTAGAATATATTTGTTAAGGAAATAAATACTTAAAATTAATGCTTACTTAAAATACGAATCAGTTCATGATTTATTATAACTATATTAATGGTTGGACATAGTTATTTGATAAATTTCTGTTACACCAATTTCAGAATACATTTACTTGTACATTTCACAACCATATAAAAACTACATTTGGTTTATTTGGCTGACAAATACATATTAAATTCAATTTTATACCTATTTAAAACTATATTGCAGACAATGATTTATGGATAGTTGACATTAAATTGTAATATTTTATTAATTAGGTATTGTGTAATTACGATATGAAGAATGTCTTTTTTATTCAAATACAATATGTACACAATATAGCCTCGTGTTACCAAATATTTGACAAATTAATTTGAGTGATACGAAAACTGGTACACCGCTTTCTTTGCTGACTGTACTTCCAAGTTGTATTTTATTTTATACTAAGTACTAGTAAGTTTCGTTATAATAAATATTGATTATATAAGTATCACTTCCTCGTTAACTACAATGAATACGTTTCGAAATTATTTGTAAATAGGCAAGCAGATTTTTTTTTTTTATAAGTACATTATGCTTGCAAGCAGTACAACTACGGAATTGACTTCAATATTGAATAATGATCCATATTGCAATGTTAGTAGCATACACACTTAAACAAGTAATTCACACTTAAAAATTGTATACATTGATCCTGCTAAGAATAAAACAATCACAACATTGACCTTGTTATTTGAAGAACCTTGAAATTTAGTCTTCAATAAAAATTGTAAGTCATGCAATTATGTATATCATGATACGGACATATAATCTATAATAATGTGATAATGGAACTACGACATTAGAAATATGAATTCTTAACTATATAAAATAACTACACGAACACCTTATTGAATAATTAAATTCGGCATATATAGTCAACATCGTCGAAAATATCACTGAGTATTTAACGATTTACAAACACGTTTTGTTCGTTTAGTCCAAACAGGTTCGAAGAATTCACGAACATCTTCGAAATATTCACAGCAGAATTATTATCACAATTTATGCACTTATCTCACTAGAGGCGGGAACACTCGAACTCGAACCACTGTTATATCCAAACTTCTAACTAGTCCTTTGGAAAGCACACTGTTTCGTACATAATGTAGCCGGGCGGGCAATCTTCATTGTCAATCCGAACATCTATTTGCTTAGAGTAATCTGGATTGCTAAGGTCATTGGACGCCACATCTTTGTTAACAGGCTCTTCGAAAACTATGCCGTTTGGATCATCGGGATCCGGAAAATATAGGTTCCTCGATTGAGAGAACACGATCACGTGCGCAAGCGCCAGCGCGAAAATGAGCTTATACATTTCAATGTTGTTTCTCACAAGTTGTCCGATCGAATGACATTTCCACCACACGTTCTGCTTTTAAATACAAAATACGGTACCGAAAACAGCTAAATTCTACCGGCGTTTAGTCATCCTGAGCTTAGTAGACACGTAATTTCTTGCTCTCATAGGATGTAGTATATTGAATATGACTTATTTAATTGTAATAAATTGCTAATTATTTTTATCGAGAAAGAGCGAGGTTATATTCCTGTAATTCATTTCACATACTTATAAGTCTACTATGACATACAATATTGACGCGAAAATAAATACGTAAAATGATTTATTTCTAAGAGTTGTTTCTATTGAAATTACGACGCTTATGGCAAACTTGCATAATGTGTTTTAATAAGAACTGAATCTTTCTTCAATTATTAAACGTTATGCAACTTTTTTGCAACTTATCTTAAGTTTCACAACAAATAAAATATGTGAAATTTAGAATAAACTAAATAGAAAACAAAAGGCAACAAAAATCTGTCATAATATAATCTGACCCATTTTTTGTCTTTTATTATCCATTTAATTCGGTCATGAAAAATTAATTTGGAAACACAAATTAAGAACAAATATCTTTTCTTCACATCTATTCGAAAATAGCTAGTTTGTTCTGCGTTGACAGGGACTAAAATAGCTTTTTAATCCCTAGGGACCAAAAGTGATATGAATTAGAAATGTTTTATAAAACATTTTATAAAATCACAGTCTGTGTGATAAGCTAACCGCGCTAATAAAATCGCTGAAAAAGTAATGGTTGCGTTTTGGAAATAACAACCCTACTTATGGATGTAGGGTCGTTATTTCTGCCGTGAAGCAGTTCGCTGTATTTCGGTTTGAAGGGAAAGGTAGCCAGTGTAATTACTGGGCATGGAGGGCATATCATCTTAGTCCCCAGGATGGCAAACGCACAAGCACCGCAAGTTTGCGGTGTTAAGTGATTTACGCTTAATATTACAAGTGTCTATAGGCGGCGGTGACCACTTAACATCAGGTGGGCCGCAAGACCGCCATCTCATATCATAAAAAAAAAATCTCGGGAGCAATACTATTCAAAGCTCGAGCGACGTACTTTTAATCCACTGCCTCCCATATTGAATAATCTACTATTTTTGAAGTTATAGCAGAAAAAAATAAATTTTAGACTTTTTTTGCTAGCACTTTCAAAGTTTTTTAATGCTCTTAATCTACACTATATCAAAGGCAAAGTCTCGACTCACTGCCTGGCTGATCAACACCCAGCCCATACCCTTGGACCTAGATAGCTGAAATTTTTTGCACAGAGGCAAGGGATAAGGTCGGATTTTCCGATATTCAAACCCTAAGGGGGTAAAATAGGGGATGACAGTTTATATGGAAATCCGTAATTTTTAAAGTAAAACCCATAAAATTAGTATATAGCCTTTCGATTAAAAACTAAGATAGTAGTATTTAAGAATTTCTCAAAAAAAAGGATAAAAGGGAATGAAAGTCCAAACAAATCTATGTTTCATATTCAGATATTGGAAATATGTGTATTCTAAGTAAAAAAAACCGGCCAAGTGCGAGTCGGACTCGCACACCGAGGGTTCCTCGGTATAAACTGCTGTATCTTTTGATCGCGTTAACTTAGAAGTTTGATTTTTTCATTGCTTAAAGGGACAATAGACCTAGGTATTTGGTATAAATTTCAATTTGATACCTTTATTCGTTCGTGAGAAATAAGGTAGTAAGTTTCAATTTATTAAAATATTTTTATTATATTATATAACTAAAAAAATGTGATTTTCGCAATTTTTCCTATATTTGCATTATATGACAATGCTTCATGCCAAATTTCAAGATTCTGAGTTTACGGGAAGTATCCTGTAGGTTTTGATTCCTTTGCGAGTTTCGGAAATTTGTTGAAAATATCGACATAATCGGCTGTATCTTTTGATTGGCTTGGCTTAGAAGTTTGATATTTTCACAGCTTAAAGGGACAATAGACCTGAGTATTTCACGTGAATTTCAGCTTGATACGTCCACGCGTTCTTGAGATAAAGGGTCTTGACAGACAGACAGACAGACAGACGGACAACAAAGTGATCCTATAAAGGTTCCGTTTTTTCCTTTTGAGGTACGGAACCCTAAAAAAGAAGTAACTACCAAAATTTAAAATGCTACTCAAAGTAACTATTGCACGGGGACGAAGTCGCGAGCAAAAGCTAGTAATCTATACATATAAATAAAAGATGTTTTTAATGTTATTAATAATCTATATAAATACATTGTGCAGTATTATTTAGATGTACAACATATCATCCATCACTTTATATTCATCTGGTCCTTTCACTTTATATCAATCAGGGTTTTTTTTTGACCAGGTGGAGTGCACTGTTTTTGGGGGAGTCCAATTTCTTTATTTACCTACCTACATGGCTGAGTAATGTCTAGGTTAGGGTTATTTATTTCATAAAATATGACAACCTACATCTTTAGTCATCCCGTGACCACGAACGCTTCAAAGTGTTACGAAACGTCTGGCAATAATAACAAAATGTAAAATCTAGTTACACGTTAAATCCGTATAAGTTGTTTTATTTACAATGTGTTTTGCTCGCGCAAATTTAATACGACATTAAACAGTAAGTAATCAAATTGTTTAATATAAGAGCTCGGGAATTAATTAAGTCATCTCTAATTTTAATAATTTTCCATTGGATATTAACACACTGAAGCATTCAATTATATCATAGCAAGCACAGCTACCGTTTCTCATTAAGGCTGGCATAGTTTTCATAGTAGTTGTATTGTGATCTTGTATAACTAGCTGCGACATGGTACTAAAATTTATAACGACAGGTTTTGCGCTCGTGCCAATAAACTAAAGAGTGTGTCAGACCGGTTTTCAGGGACTTTACTGCGCGGGCCATTATGCGAAATGGCCATTCAAAATATTTACAACAGGTGTGGGCACGAGTGAGTATATAGATTTAATTGTTATTTTTAGCGAACTCAGATTCAGTGTTTTGTTAAAACAGTTTTATTTGGCGTGTTTTAGAATCTTTTGAGATTTTATTAAATATTTTTTTTTATTTAATTAATAACTGTGCGCTTGGACGGTCATTACTCGGATGGATGACCGAAAAATTTTCAACTAGATTTTCCTCCATGGTTCGGAAGGCACGTAAACCCCGATTTTAACAGATTTCATTCCCTTTTTTCCGTAGTCGGGCTACAGTTTTTTTTAAACATTTTGCTTGTTTATTTTGTCCCGTACTCTACAATACAATATTTGTCTTTCCTTCTTTAATCGACGGGCGAGTAAAACCGCGGTTTAAAGGCTAGTCAGCGTATCATTGCAATACCGCGACTTTTTGTACCGACGAGCGTTTGTTTTATTTTTTACTTGGTTCGTCGTGCAAAGGTGACACAACCGTGACCGAAAAAATCATGTTTATGCAATTATCATTCAGCCACGTATGTTTTGCACGCTACTCTATCAGAAATAACGTCGTTCTTTAAAACCGCTTTTATAGGCTGGTAACGCGATCTACTTCAGATAGTATAACTGCACCCCTGCCAGCCGCTAACTATCGTAGTCTACTGGACGTGTGCCGGAAGCTTGGACGGCTAATGTGCTGCCAGTACTCAAAAAAGAGGATCGCTCAGACCTGTCCAAATATGGCCAATAACTCTCATCTCAAAGAGGCGCCAACTATGCAAATAAATGCAAAGTTGGCGCCTCTTTCTGATAGGCGCAATTTGAGAGACTAATTAGAACTCTTTGAAATATTCTGAGAACCACAAAAGACTAAATAACTAATGGACATAAAGCGAAATTCCTAACCACAGTCTTCAATAACGGCTGTTACTAATGCAGTTAATGAATCTGCCCCATCGACAATTACTTACATCCGAGCCCAGGTAAGCCACATTTAACGAGATCTCGTTGAATATCGATAATCTCGATAATCAATACTTTGAGCTTAGTCTAAACGCTTGCGGTGTTAATAAGGTTTAAAAGTAAAATATTGTCAAATGGAGCAGTTCGGTACGGTCGGCGCATATTATTATCGACAACCTTAGGAAATTTATTTCCAACGGTTTATTCCTTGCTTGAAGAAGATAATTTAAGTTTGAAAATATATAAGCGCCTTCTGTCTGATAGATCTTTACGGGATCAAACACGCGGTCACGTTGTCAAGCGTTCAAACGGACAGTTGTATAGCAATACTAAGACATACGCACATATTTTGTGTCTAAGAAATACTATAAAATTCAATAGATGACAGCTTAACATAACAATAATAAAAAAATCCATGTGGTAGGTATAAAAACATATCACAATAATACCTACGTCTAAATTTAGAATACGTCTTATAGTCTTTTAGATGTACTTTTAAAATTTTCCTAAAGCTTTTTATTTTAATTGGCTCTTTATAATTTACCGGACGATATATCCGGGTTAGCGGTTAAAAACATACCGTAAAATAACGCATTCGACAATAAGTCTTATTACAAGTACATTAGCGATATTCATTGGGGCCAATGATATTATATAAAAAATATCACTGATTACGGCATTGTCATCTAGCCGACGATGGAGATGAAATAAAAACTTATGAAATAAAAACTATGATTAGCAAGCATTCCAGTTACTATTAACGGATGTAGAGATTAATTTGAAGACATTTTTTTTAAAGTGTGCCGGATATAATTTATTTTAAGAACTTGGTATGTAAAGTTTATTAATTATGTTGCTAGGAGAGACATCATATAACACAAGAGACGCCCACTGTTGGACTTAGGCCTCCTCCTAGGATCTCCAACACACATCGGTCCTACGCTGCCCGCATCTAACTGCTTCCCGCAACTTTTACCAGATTGTCGGTCCACCTTGTGGGAGGCCTTTTTTTTTATCGTAGAGTCAAATGCATTTACGCATCATCCAACTGCAGGGGTATGTGGGACTCGAGGTACAGGCGTTCCCGCCTACCCACTAAAAGTCTTCTCCGGGCATCCTGCCAAGGCGCACTACGACAGCACCCCGGGATCGCTTCGCTTGTCCCCGGGAAGCCGTAAACTGTGCCCGCTGCCCGCCCTTGTGTAAGTGTGAGTGTGACTTATGGTGAGTGTTACTCTAGTCTATTAAACGTAAGGTTCATAATTGTAAATTGTGGGCGTGATTGCGTACGGTTTCGTTCTTTTCAGTGCGTGCATTAATAGTAAGTAGAGGGGGTAAAGCGGCGACACTGGTTCCGGTAGTAACCAAAGCAATTCTATTTTTTTTTATTATTTCTGTGAACTCACTCAATGTTTGAGAGCTTTCCGGGTGAAGTCCGCTTCCTCTTGAAATAAGGCCAAGAGATTCCCCACGGGGAAAAGTCATTAAGTATATATGACAAACCGGTAGTCGGATCTTATTAATCATTCATTGATAGAATTTAATATTAGGAATTATATTATGTATGCCAAGGATATTGGTTTTATTGTATTGTTTTAAACTTACGTTAAATGTGAGAAAACGGGATTTATACCACGTACCTCTGTTTTTTTAATTATCCGATATTTGCGCGCAGTTTCATGCGCCATGGTCATCCGTGACCATCCGTTTTCTCACATTTAATTTATTGGTTTAATTGTTAGTAAAATCTTTGAGTGATAACTAATTGATGCAGGCGGTTGACTTGAATAAAAAGTGTAAGTGCGGTTTGTATAAAAAAAATCTATTCTCTTTTATTCTGAGCAACATATACTTGTGACTTTGTCTGTGTACATTTTTGCAATAAAATTCAGTCTACGTTACTCAGTGAAAAAGTTTTAAATATTTATAATAAATATAAATTCTAACCATCTTATAGTTTTGTTATTCATTACAAAGTTACAAACGTAGAAATATTTTCTCTTTTTAATATTAGTATAGATTCTATAGCTAAAAAAGCAAATGTATACGTGTCAAATAATGAAGATAGCATTCTTTTGTTTTTTGATCGTAAAGGTAAAAAACTATTGTGAATAAATCATGAATAAATAGAAAAAGAAAGAAAGACTGAGTTGACCATCAAAGAACAAAAAATAACAAACAAAAACATTATTAATAGGTAAAGGTAGCAAAATAAAACCACAAATTCCTGCATAAAAAAAAACAGAGCATCGCCAAAAGATGAAAGCGAAAAATCGGAAATAAGCCGGTTCCCGACCTAGTTTAACTTTTTTTTTATTGGTATTTAAACATCGCAATTATATTATTATAATTCCACAATGTTTGTACACATTAAATAATATTAAGTACTTATCAAACATTGGGGAAAAGCATTAAAAGTGTTGAATTGAATTTACGCAGTCCACTGGAGGTTTTCACGCAAACTGATGCTTTGTCTCTTAGGTTTTAACGATATTGTAAATGCAAAAGTTTTGTTATGATAATCAATCATGCGACAAAATTTTTGAATGGATTAGGATAAAATTTGGCCCTTGCAGAAGACAGACTAAATTGAAATATAGAATACATTTCATTCCGTTAATTTTTTCCTGTGGGATTCACTGCTTTATTTTTGTTAACTCTAAATGTACGTACATATATGGTTTCGCGTGACAAATGGCATTCTTTGGAGGAGGCCTTTACCTGTGGAGGGATTCTTGCAAACTAAATTCTTAAAAAGGGAAAATAATTTCAATTGTTTGATATTCTTTTTTATATCAATTGTAATTTAACATATCATGCATGTCAATTCTATTTAATTATAACTAGTACCTACATCATTACATTACATTATAATTAGCACAATTCAATTAATTTCAAACAATTATTGTAATTTTACCTTCTATGCAAGAAATAAAAGGCTTTTTATTTTTTACTTTCTCGTACGTAGTATAGAGGAAGTCTTGTAATCGTAAAAAAATCGACCTTGAGGTTTTGACGGATTTACACGTTTTGGACCTCTCTGAGTCCAAAAATATTTTTTTTGGAATTATGTCTGTGTGTGTCTCTGTGTCTGTGCGTTAGCACGATAGCTCGAGCATGCTTTAACTTATTACAACCAAATTTAACATGCGTGTATAACATTATAAATAAAACAACTTTTACGGATTTAACTCGCGTGTAAAATCCGTAAAAGTTGTTTTATTTATAATGTGTAGTGCTCGCGCAAATCTAAGAGAACATTATGCGTGTATAACATCAAAATATAAGGTTTCTATCAAATTTTTAGCCGTCGATCACGAAAGTTAAGCAACCAAGTGCGCGGTCGGTACTCGGATGGGTGACCAAAATTTAACATGCATGTATGACATCAAAATATAAGGTTTCTATCAACCTTTGAGTCGTTTCCGGTATACGAGAAAGTCAAGGGGAGACCACTGCCGATTTTTTATTTATTATATGGTTTCGCTTTAGCATTTAGTCAATGTCGAGTGAAAATATAAGTACCTAACAATAAATTGTACCTACGGTAGACTGAGTTAAAAATTAACTCTTAACACGTGTTGTTACAAAAGAACTAGGGAGGAACTCCATTCTCTGCTTTTTTGGAAAACGAAATTGATATACAAGTCTCTAAAAATGTTTCACTTTTCACGTTAAACTTTTCAAGGTTGTACTCAATAATAAAATATTGAGTATAATCTTTCTCCAAGTATTCTTCTCTAAATTAAGTAATCTTGAGAATAGTTAATGGTTACGTGGAAGAAATATAGACTTATATTTAATATACTTAGTTAAAGTAGCCTTTTACAATTATTAACGAATTACAAATCATCTCAGTGCCCTTAGAAGTTTCTGCTAATATCAGTCATCAGTGAATCAGCGCTAAGAAAACCCATTCACAGCAATAATGATTTTTCCTTGCTTCTCTTCAAGGCAGAACACTGGATGCAGAACAGTATCACCCGCCATATTTCGACGCGGTCGTGGTGAAGTGGTCAGGTAATCTGCCTACACTAAAAGCTGCCTAAACATCAAGCGGTCCGGGTTCGAGTCCTGGTAGGAGAAAATGTTGGTGTGATGAACACGAACATTTGTTCACGAGTCATGGTTGTTTATGTATTTATTTAAGTTTATTTATAATAATATCTACACTATTATGTATATTAAAGTCCGTTATCTAGTATCCATAACACAAGTTCTTAATGATACTGTCTGGCCGTGTGGGAACTAGCATTGTTGTGATGCAAGATGATACGGCGCTTACGGTTATTTTACAGAGTTGGTCAATAATTTCCGGCAAACAAATGGTCGTGTATCACAGCATTGATGTTTTTGTTGTTCACAGTGGTGGACGGGCGACCATCGCGAGACACGACCGCGCTTGAATTCTGCAAACCAGCTATAATTAGTCGTCTTGCATGGTGCTTTATCGCCAAAAGCAGATTGAAGCCGAGAGATGCTCTGTTGAGCTGTCAAATTAAACTAAAATCGTTCTACGAAAATTTTCCCGAGTTAAATAATAATTCATGTTAATGTAGACACGCAATTTATAAAATGGCGCCACAATGTAAAAACAATTGACAGTCAGATGAAAAAACTGCATTCTACAGCCAAAGAGTTCAATTTTCAAATGTTGTGATTACTTTTTAAATATTGTTTATGTAAGTGGCCAGATCCGGAAACTTTTAGTGTGACCTATGTGCTAACGACATACTGCTTTAGTTTTTGGTATTTGATTTTTACTCCGACAATACCAAAGTGGTCGAGAAACATTCGGTTACACACAATGCCACCTCTGGCAGAATGGGCCATACAGTATCCTAAAATTATAACAGTTTGTCAGCCTGTCGCCTACTCAAAAGTGGCACCAAACCCAAAAATTAACAATTTATACCAGTATATCTTTATTAGCTTATTCTGTTTTGTAATTATTTTGCTTTATCTAAAAATTAAATAAAATGTTTTTGTTTCCTTAACATTTATAGTTGTACTAGGGAAGAGCAGAAACACCCAATACAAGACGACATGCTTACTGGGTGGTTCTATAACGAAATAAACTATTTTTATTTTCATTTTCATTTTATAACAATCCTTCAGTAATCAAACCAACTAAAGTCAACGACCAGGACAGATGTCACTGCAGTCACTTTGGATTAATATTGAACTCTTGTATCAAGGGACAATGATAATAATGCGAGGCTATCAAGGGACCGCTTACTGTAGCACCATGTAAGAGATTAGTCTTTTGTAGTACGAAAGAAATTGTTATAAGGATCATAACAAACAGATGTGTTCGCTCATTATGTGCATTATCAGCACATGGCATAAAATTGAGAGTGTTATTGTATGTCCCAGTCAAATATCTTTAGCGGTCAGTATTGACTGCAAACATTCGTCGAAAGTCATTGAGTTAAAAAATACTTACGATATAAATAAATTCGATAGGTAAGTATTTGATTTTAATTACTCGACTCTACCGAAGAAAGTTCTATCCGTTTGGTCATGATACAAAATTAGTTGAAAGTGGTTTTCATCGGATCAAAGTAGTTCACTTTGATGCGATGAAAACCAATTTTAACTAATTTTGTATAAAAACAAAAACATAATTGTACAGAATAGTACATTGTTCACCGTGGGACGAAAGTGACAGATTACCAACGAGGGAGCAGTTTGCAATACAACCGAGTTGAGACTGGAACTTTCTCCCAAGTGTTACATAGTGCTTTATACTACACCTGTGTGGAACATTCAAAGACTTGTCAAATTGAAATAAGCAGTACCTATAGAGAAATTATAAAGAGATTATGATTATGCAACACTAGTTGCAGCTGTACTGCGAAACACCGGCCAACCAATGGCCTGTAGTTGTCGCAGCGCGCATTCTGTTGCCGAGCACCGCCGCCGCCGCGCGCTGCGGCGGACGCCGCGTTAGAAATACATTTTCATACAACTTTTCCTCCCGCATATTTAGGTCGAAGAAAAAAATCAACTTTTCTTTTCAATTTGAGGGAATAATAGGTACTGTTCCGATCAGGTGTAGTATAATAGATATTTGAGAAGAGACAGTAAGTAAGGACCTTAACAGTTATGGTTGCAAGAAAACGTTTCCGAAAGACCATCCAAAATTTCTTGTGCTTCTTTTGAACTGCCTTTAAAGATTTTGGAAAAAAAATCACGTCAATCCATCCTCTTTCGCGTAGAGGAAAGAAATCTCAGAAATGTAAAAACAATTTATTCACTCTGATCAAAGCCTTTTTGAGGCCATCTGAAGTTTGAGTGCAGAAACTACAAACTTTCTAAAGGTACGTTAAGTCACAAGACCGGGTTTGTAAGGTATTTAGTACCTTGTCATAATAGTCATACATTGATAATGGTGGCAACTATTAAAGAATAAGCGCAGGCGTTGACATGACGAGTACCTAAAGAGTTAATCTACTTCTGGTGCTGACTGTACGTAGGGACCTCATTCAGCAAGCATAAGATAATGTGTTCGTTTTTTTTTTTGTAGAAAACTCTACTATGCGGTCTACAATTCAGAGCTCCAGACTCTATCAACACTTAACTAACAATGTAAATAATAGTAAGTTCTCCATTATTACGGTTCTGTTCAATAACTATTGAATATTCTTACTTAATAAATAACAATGTTTCAGGAAGTCTACCATTTTAAAACATATCATAATAGTGTGGACCCTCAATATTTTAGAATGCCGTCGCTAGTTATCTGATATTTTCTTTACCCTTTTTTATTTTAAATTGGGTTCTAAACTTAGTGGCACTCTTCGGCCATAAAACCAATAACAATATTAGTGTATAATAACAAAGAAATTTAGGTGACAGGTTGTCAATATTTAAGCTGAACACAACCTCATATTGCACGTAAATTGGGCTAGATAATTGGTGTGTGCGTTAATACTCGTATTTTTAACTACGCTAACGATGTATTTTTCACATTGACATGTGATATTAGAAAAGCCACGTCGCTAGCACCTATCTACTAAATCTCGCAACTATATTTAAAAATAAATCTTTCAAGGTTCAAATTGGCTTAGCGCACTTTGCTTAGGCCATTATCACAGCCATGATCATTGTTATTGAATAATGTAAGGTTAAGATAATTAATTATCTATTGAATTAAGACACAGCTCAAATCACTAAATTATATAAGCTTATAATCGCCTTTCTCACTTCCTTTCTACGTGATAAAACATTTGTATATCTCTTTCTGAACTTATCACTGCACTTTTTCATAACACATCTCTCACAAACTTTGAAAGAAAATAAAAACAAACATAATTCCAAAAAAAATAATCATATCTGTAATTTTATATAACTTACTTTAGTTCTTAATGTTACTTTTATTTTCACGGGTATTTCCCCAATTAACGTGGTAACAAATAGATAATGTTAATTCTTAGTACGATAAGCTAACGCGGACATTCAAGGGAAGCCCCAGATAAAACTAGCAGCGAGCCCGCATCATTGTGTTTTACTTGGCTAAGCTGTGTAATGTAGTTAGCAACAGTTAAAATGAAATTGACAAAGATATGGCACAGTGGATTAGCCCTCGATTTAGATCAACCGCCTGTTGGAATTGCAACATTAAATATTTTATACTTGTTGGTAACTCTTTTATAATAAGTGCAACATTGTATATCGCCATCTCCCTCTCTGTGTGTTAGGATTATTGGGAGTAAACGCGTGCTGGAAAAGTCATCTTTATTATTTAATTTCCCAAAGCCAGGGGCCCTCCAGCATCTACAAAAACCCATAGTCCACAGCACCGCCCAGAAAGAAAGTCTAGTAAATGACTCCATTCTACCTGACGGTAAGCAGAAGTGAGAGTCCAAATGGAAAGAGTCTCTGACTACCATCCATAGAGAAGAGTTCTAGTGCCAGTGCACTAGAACTCTTCTCTATGGATGGTAGACACAAGCTCATGCCTAGTTCAGGAACCAGTATCTTACAGTTTTTATACAACAAATTTCCTGCTTATCTTATATAAATGATAACTCTTGTATATAAAAATGGAGTGGAGAAAAATAAACGCTAAAATGCTAAACGCTAAAACACTTAACGCTAATCGCTAAGCGCTAATCGTCAAAACACTAAACGCTAAGCGCTAAATGCTGAAACGCTAAACGAGTCAACTGCGCTGAGAGCTTGGCGTTCCAACAGAAGTCGGAAGAAAGCGTTTGAAGAAGGTAGTTGCAAAGACGATAATTATATCAAAATTATACCACTTTCGAGTAATCTAGGTATTTACTTGATGATCGCGCTGAAACTCCGCATCATCATTAACTTATCAATCTTTCTCACATGGCAGAACCACATGAAGAATTTACCAGTAGTTGGCACTTCGTATGCGAATACAAATTATTTAAAGATACTAGCAGACCCGGCAAACATTGTTTTGCCATATATATTTTATGTGGCAAATATTCTTTTAGTTCAAAAATAATAACTAACACTATAAGTGTGTGGGGATGTAATTATAATTGGCCAATTATTTCCGAGGGGACTAACAACTTAGAGGGCGACTAACTAGGTATTCTGCTACTAAAAAATAATTTGGCAGCAAATAAATATTTAAGTAATAATTATATTACATGAGCTTCCAAATGCAAGGATTTATAAAAACTAAATTATAGCTGCTACTTTAAGATAACAAACATATCAAACAAGGCCAATGAAATTATTCGCGAGGTACTTTAAATAATGATATTAACAGTGGGATGACAAAAATTGTATAATTGGCAACTACAGGATTCCATACAAGTAAAATAATTGATTATCTAACTAAATATTTGTTTCTATGATTGGTAGGTTAGGGTTATTTTTTATGACCAAGCAGAGTGCACTGTTTTTGTGAATCAACGTCAGTTTACAACTGATTATTAAGCTGCAAAATTATGATTCACTGTAGCTGACAACCTATTATTTTTGCAATCGGCATTATTTTTTTAAAATCACAAATTCAGAATAATTTGTCGCCTCGTAAAATACATACCTTAAAAAACTCTAAAGTTACGATACTTTTACTGAGATCATAAATTTGATAGTGGTCACTAGGTGCCTCATCCAGAGTTGACAGGTTATCAATGCCTTCTTTGACATCCTGTATGTATTGTTCTAAAAAAGTTTTTTTTTTGCAATCAGACTTACAGTTTTTGATATATGCGTGGACAAACATACAGACATATAAACATCCAGACATACACTCATGAAATTTTAGAACTTTACAAACATAATACAAAAACTGGGCAATTCTGTCTGACAATATTTCATACATTATGCGGCGAATTATGAACTCAATTTGTTTGATTATTGGAGTTCGGTTTTAAAATGTTACTAACTTCGTCGCCGCCGCCTCAAAACGGCCACAAGATCGTCGGTAAGCTGAAGCTTTACGAGAAGATGTCTGGGCAATGGGCCCCAGGAAGCCGTACCACAGTCCCCTAAGGCCAAGCGCGCACTAAGATTTTTTGTAGCGCGATAATTTTGACGCAGAAATGCAACGTATGAGGTAGTACGGTAGTGCGCGCTCATGCGAGTAATAAATCGTAGCGATTTTAAAATTGTGATTTGTCATAATTTGCTGCGATTGCTCGCGATGCGATTATCGCGGAAGTAAACTGCAGCGTATGGATTTGTATGGTCCCGCGCGCACTGCGACAGAAAAATCGGCGACCGACCGGCGCCCATTCGTGTTCCGTTCTTTCGAGAATAAACATGTCGGCGCCTGCATCTCCACTGGAGTCCCAATACGAAACGAGACTAGATGTGGAACATTTAATAATCGCAATACAAGAAAGACCACCTTGGTGGAATAAACTGATTGCATTTTCATTCTATGATAGCCATTGAACTTTTTGGGATATAGCCGATGATCATTTTGTTTATAAAAGAAACCTTTAATAAATCTATCCGCTGTAAAAGGATGAGTCCAGTATTGACAGTAATTTTTCTTTTTTCTTCTTTCTCGAAGTAGTAAATAGAGACAAGCAACTTGTACTGAATCCATCATGAGACTGAGCAATGACTATATTTTTTTTTATCGCAGTGCGTGCACTGTACTTTCTGCGATAATTTACAGCGCGATTCTAAAATCGTATAGCAAGAAGTAAAATCGTAGTGCGCGCTTGGCCTAAGGGAGTACAACCAGGATCGATCGACCGTAAGCTTCAAACAACCGTGCTAAGAATACATTGCCGCTGTCATTATATCACATTACTTCCTACTTCCCCATTTTATGAGAAGATGTAATGTGCACTCGCTTTTCTTGATCTAAGTTGGTAACGTTATGTTTTTGTTTAATTTTTGGGTACAGTGTGGACTTGTTCCTGGATACGGTAAGTTAGGGATTATTGACCATAGCAATCCCATGCGCCCTCTATAAAATTCGAAGAAAATTTTAATAAAAAAGCGATATTAATTATTGTTACCTACGCCTTTATTGCAACCAGGATTTTTTTTTCAATAATTCTTACTCATGACCGTGTGAGTAATCAATTTAAGATTTCACCATAGTTTCATTTATGTTGTAGTGGTCAGCGACCTCTAATGTTTGGTAATGTCCCGTAACATTCTACTAATTTTTTAAACAAAGATATCTATCTAACCAAGTACCTATTTGCTCGAATTTGGTATACTCGTCATTGGGAAGTACCTCTTCGGTGTTTTGTTACTGCGGCGTGCAGTTGTTTTGCAACTGTTTCTAAATGTTATCAAATATAATACCTAACATTTTAAGGAATTAGTTTTAAATTAAAATAGAAACAAATACGTGTTTAATAAATATACGTGTTTTATTATCATGAAAGGTAAGTCAAATAATAAGCAAACGAATACAATGTTGCATGCCTTAAGCGCGAACGCGCGTAGGACTGCTCTACTGGCCTAAAAATTTTAAATTTCTATTTCGTCGCATTAAATGGTCTCTAACAGGCAAAACTTCGTTATTTCAAAAAGTCGTCATTTCAAAAAGCACCTTAATAAAACTTAAAAAAATTATTTAACAAAATTTGTTACTTTAATAAAGTATACTTTAATTGTCTACAAGGCTTCATTCAGCATGTATTTAACGCGGCGACAAATTATTCTGAATTTGTAATTTAAAAAAAATAAAGCTTCTAGTAAAACTAATAAGTTGGCAGCTACAGTGAGGGATCATTTTAAGTAGAATGTAGCAGCTTAATAATCAGTTGTAAGCTTTGATTTATTTTAAACTGACATTAATTCCAAAAAACAGTGCACTCTTGGTCATAAACAAATAACCCTAACCTACCAATCACAGAAACAAATATGTAGTTAGGTAATCAATTACTTGTATGGAATCCTGTAGTTACTAATAATACAATGTTTGTTATCCCACTGTTAATATTATAGTCGCCATGTCATTAATTATTACCTCGCGATTAATTTCGTTGGCCTTGTTTAATATGTTTGTTACCTTAAGTAGTAGCCATTTAGTTTTTATAAATCCTTGCATTTGGAAGCTCATGTAATATAATTATTGATAAAATTTCAATCGCTGCCAAGTTATTATTAAGTAACAAAATAGTTAGTTACCCTTTAAGTTGTTAGTCGCCTTGAAAATAATTAGCCTTTTAAAAATATCAAAAAAAAAATACTTTTTAATATTCACATCTTGTCATTTCTATTAATGCAACAAAATTTTTATATAGGTATAAACCATTAAGATTTGAGCCAAGCAAGCCCAACTTTAGCGCTTAGGCAAGTAGATGTTACAAGGTTAAGAACTTAAATTATTACACTCAGTACAATTGTTAACCTTGAAACATCTACCAGTTGTTAACCTTGAAACGTCAACGGGTTTGTTTTACACTGCTGGACTCTGGACCTTATCCTTTGTTTTAAAAGCTCATTTTTGCATACTACGCGACTACAGTAGAAGTAGAAAGATAGTGACATTTTTGTCTCTTTTCTAGACTATTTTTGTAGCTTTTGTTGTGCTAGTAAGGAGGCGTTTTTTGTTTACTATTATTCTGACTTATTTTGGGTTATACAAAACTATTTAGTATCTTCATATGGAAAACTTTACTAATATGATAATTTTGTAAAAAATTACCTTTTGCTATTCCAATAGTAATAGCAGTAATAAAAAAAGCATAAAAGTATTAACTGTTATACGATGTTAAATTTCTCACTAAACTAAGTTTTTAAGATAATTAGCACAACGCGCTATGTATTTTTATTTTCAGTGTGGTAAGTCAAAGTAAGAGGTAATATTTTTTTTAAGAACTAAAGTAAGTCTTTAGATACTTGTTGTCTTGTCTTGTTTGTCTTTAGATACGTGGGAGTAATAACTACTCAAACTTTACGCATGTTAAAATGTAACTTAAATTATATTGATAATTATTTATTGACTTGTATTGATGTTTTGAAATCATTACGAAATTGTAAGCTGTGGAGTTTCTTTCGCCATTTCTTCTCCATCTCAGCATATTAATAATTATTCGTCCCGAAATGGTGGTAGGGTTTTGACGATTTAAAAGTACTTAGCAAAGTCCATTTAAATAAAGAGCTTTTTCATTTTCATTTTCAGATTATTTTTTTCATATGTTTTCAGATGACTTAGACAATCTTATACTTCATTGGTAGTGCAAGAATTTAAGAAATATTAAAAAAATCAGAACCAGAAAAGGTTTTCATTTTTCATTTTTAGACAATAAGATTTTTTTTAAATACAACTTTTATTTCTTTATTTTTTTGAGCTTTGTTTTTTTTTCATGCCATTGCAAAAAAAAAACAAGCACAGGACTTGAATATTTCAAAAATAATCTGTACTATGTATGATGTATGAAAAGGAAAGTCTTGACTCACTGGTTGAATTTCGAGAAATCCTAAAATACGTCATTCTTAAATTTTAACGAAAAAACTACATACCGATTTGTGTAAATTTCATTATAAAAATAACGGAATTGCCATACAAACTTTAATTTTAACCCCTTGGGGGTAGCATTTCGAGATATTGTAAAATATAACAATTTTGATGGATTTTACTATAAAACTAAAGGAATTCCCATACTAATTTTCATCCCCTATTTTACCCCTTAGGGGTTGAATTTCGAGATATTCTAAAATACCCCTCTCTTAATTTTTAACCGAAAGGCCATATAGTTACCAATTTTGATGGATTTTACTATAAAACTAACGGAATTCCCATACCAATTTTCATCCCCTGTTTTACCCCTTTAGGTGTTGAATTTCGTCATATTCTAAAATACCCCTCTCTTAATTTTTAACCGAAAGGCCATATAGTTACCAATTTTGATGGATTCTACTAAAAAAATAACGGAATTCCCATACAAATTTTCATCCCCTATTTTACCCCTTTAGGTGTTGAATTTCGAGAAATCCTAAAATACATCATTCTGAATTTTTAATGTTAAAGCCATTTTCCAATTTGTACGGATTTTACTATATAAATGACGGATTTCCGATACAAATTTTCATCCCCTATTTCATCCCCTAAGGGGTTGAATTTTGAGAAATCATAAAATACTCCTTTTTATTTTTTAATCGAAAAGCTATATTTTTTTTAAGGTTTTTCTATAAAAGTTGCGGGTTTCAATACAATATATTTTTATTAGTGTCGGTGGCAAAGTGCGTAAGGGCATTTTTTCCCGAGAGGCACCGGATCGAACCCCGCCATGTACCAATGTGCTTTCAAATTTTTAATTCACAATGTACGTTTAATCGACGCTTTTACGGTGAAGGAAAACGTCTTGAGGAAAACTGCACACACCTATGAAGAAATTCTTAGGTTGTGTGTGAAGTCGACCAACCCGCACTTGGCCAGCGTGGTTGACTGAGGCCTAATCGCCCCTATTGTGGGGTAGGCTCGAGCCCTTCGGTAGGGACATAATATGAGCTGTTGATGATGATCTTTTTATTAAATCACTTCTATCTCTTAATAGAGATAAGTATGTCTTATATACAAGAATTTACAGACGCTCTCTTGGTGGAGTGGTCAGTATACTTAGTTGCATACACATCAAGCGGTCCGGGTTCGAGGCCTGGTAGCGGCAAAAATTTGTGTGACGAACACGAATATTTGTTGACAAGTCATGGTTGTCTATATATTTGTTTATGTTTATTTATAAAATAATAAAAATTATTATGTATATTAAAAAATCGGGAGTGGTCTCCCCTTGACTTTCTCATATACCGGAAACGACTCAAAAGTTGAAAGAAACCTTATATTTGGATGTCATACATGCATGTTAAATTTTGGTCACCCATCCGAGTACCGACCACACACTTGGTTGCTTAACTTTTGTGATCGACGACTTAAAAGTTGATAGAAACCTTATATTTTGATGTTATACATGCATGTTAAATTTGGTTGCAATAAGTTAAAGGTTGCATAATTCCAAAAAAAAAATTTTTGGACTCAGGGAGGTCCAAAACGTGTAAATCCGTCAAAATCTCGAGGTCAAATTTTTTGACGATTACAAGACTTCCTCTATCTTACGTATACGAGAAAGTAAAAATATCCGTTATCTACTATCCAAAACACAAGTTCTTAATAATACTTATTACTTATTTTGGCTAGCTAATTGGTGAGAGCGTAGAAATATGTTATTATTTTTATAATTAATTTATTAGTTAAGGAAAGAAATACTTAAAATTAAAGATACTTATAATATCGAATCAGTTCATGATTTATTATAATTATATTAATGGTTGGACAAACTTATTTTTTTGTTAAAACAAATTAAGAATACATTTCACAACTATATAAAAACTACATTTAGTTTATTTGGCTGACCAGTACATATTATATTAAATTTTATACCTATTTAAAACTATATTGCAGACAATAATTTATGAATAGGTGACATTAAATTGTAACATTTTATGAATTATATGAAGTCAGCAATTATGATATTATGAATATATATTTTATATTTTTTTTTCATTCTAATTCAACACGTAGACAATGAGGCCTCGTGATACCAAATACATGACAAATTAATTTGAGTGTACCTAGGCGAAAAGTGGTTCATCGCTTTCTTTGCCGACTGTATTTGCAAATCGTATTTTATTTTATACTAAATACTAGCATTTCGTTATCATAAATACTATTTATTTTAGTATCACTTCCTCGTTAATTACAATGATGACTTAAATAAGTTATATAGTATCACTTCCTCGTTAATTACAATGATGACTTAAATAATATCAACTGCGGAAGTGACTTATATTTTGAACAGTGATCCATATTGCAATACTAATAGCGTACACAAAAAAACAACCAATCACATTAAAAAAATGTAAACATTGATCCTGCTAACAATAAAACAATCACAACATTGACGTTGTTTTCTGAAGAACCTTGAATTTTAGTCTTCAATAAAAATTCTCAGGCATAATAATTATGTATTATATGATATCATAGTAAGGACATATAATCTATAATAATGTCTTATTGGAACTACTAACATTTCACATTCTCTTAATTCGTTGTCACTATATATAATAACTACACGAACACCTTATTCAATAATTAAATTCGCCATTTAATCAACGTCATAGACAACATCACTGAGTATTTAACGATTTACAAACACGTTTTGGTCGTTTAGTCCAAACAGGTTCGAATAATTCACGGACATCTTCGAAATGTTCACAGCAGAACTATAAACACAATCTATGCACTTATCTCACTAGAGGCGGGAACGCTCGAACTCCACTGTTATATCCAAACTTCTAATTAGTCCTTTGGAAAACACACTTTTTCGTGCATAATGTAGCCGGGCGGGCAATCGTCATCGTCAATGCGAACATCTATTTGCTTGGAGTAATCTGGATTTCTTGGGTTTACTGACACCACATCTTTGTTAACAGGCTCTTCAAAACCTATGCCTTCTGGATCATCGGGATCCGGGAAATATAGGTTCATCGATTGAGAAAACACGATCAAGTGCGCAAGCGCCAACGCGATAATGAGCTTATACATTTCGATGTTGTTTCTCACAAGTTGTCCGATCGAATGACCGTTCCTCCACACGTTCTGCTTTTAAATACAAAATACGGTAACGAAAACAGCTTAATCCTACCGGCGTTTAGTCATTAGTAAACACGTAATTTATTGCTCTCATAGGATAAAGGTACCATATTGAATCTTACGTAATTAATTGTAATAAATTTCTAAGTACCTTTATCGAGAAAGAGCGAGGTTATATTCCTGTAATTCATTTTACATAATTACAACTCTAATATGACATACAATATTGACGCGAAAATAAATGCGTAAAATGATTTATATAGTAAGAGTTTTTCTTTTGAAATTACGACGCTTATGACAAACGTGCACAATGTGTTTTAATAAGAATTGATTCTTTCTTGTATTTTAAACGTTTTGCAATTTTGTTGCAACGAATCTTAAGAGCGTGGATTCGTCGAAGTACCAATAGTATTTTTTTCGCTATATTGTTGTTAGATACACATGTCTATGTGACCCCATACACACATGGACATTGCTCGCAGAGCGTTAAGTCCACTAGCTGGGAAGACCCAGGGTGTACGATCCAAAAAGGGTCGCGACCGCGAGCTCGTATTTAGATCATTTTTCATAAAATTATTAAAAATATTTGAGTGCATGGAACATAGTTATTAGATCATTATTATGTCGAGCATATATGTATCTTAATATAATAAGTACATTAAATGAGATTAATTTTTTGGTTCAATAAGCATATTGAGCCACAAAATCGAAATATACCGCAAAAATGATTCACAAAGATTGTGAAACATTTTTGCTTTTGCCAGCGGCTCCGAGTATTCTTTCTTACATTATGTATTGTTGAGAATAGATGGGGATCCACTGTGGGCTATAAAAAATCTCGACTCAGGGGCACTGCATCCATAGAAAACGTATTGACGACCTCCAAATATATAGAGGGTGACGTACCGCTTCTCGTGGTGTCGCTGGACTGTAACGTCGACTGGTCCGAGAACTGGTTCGAGAGGTAGTCTAGGCCAGCGTCAGTAAACTCGTCGCCTCGTATGATGTTCGAGTCTTCGCAGCTGTAGATCTCCAGTTGGTGGGGCGCTCGGACTTGCTATGTGTCTCTTGCATTCTAGGCATTTATTAGTGACATTTCCAACTGTGCTTCTAGAATCCAAAACGTTGGTCTCAGTTCGTTAAGCACCAACTCGTTGAAAGAAAGAGCCGTTTTATCATGGTTCTGTGTATGTAGGTGTACGAAATACAGAGTTGTGATTAATATAAGTAGTCCAAGTAGCCTTGTACTATTAGTAAGGAATAACAAGGCGCCTGTGTCCTTTAAAGTTTCTCCTAAGATCAGTCATCATTAAGACAGATGAATCAACGCTAAGAAAACCCATTCAGAGCAAGAATATTTTTCTTCACCTCTTCAAGGTAGAACACTGGTTGCAGAACAGTATTATAGCCGTGTCACATTTATCAACTAGGAAAGGGATCACACAATATCGCATCTCCGTTCATCAACCATCAACTATACGTAAAAGCACAACGTAACAAAAAAATCGGGAGTGGTCTCTCCTTGACTTTATCGTATACCGGAAACGACTCAAAATTTGATAGAAACCTTATATTTTGATGTCATACATGCATGTTAAATTTTGGTCACCCATCCGAGTACCGACCGCGCACTTGGTTGCTTAACTTCCGTGATCGGCGACTCAAAAGTTGATAGACACCTTAAATTTTGATGTTAAACATGCATATTTAATTTGGTATGCAATAAGTTAAAGCATACTCGGGTTATCGTGCGAATGCATCTATAGACAAACAGACAGATAATTCCAAAAACGGGTTCTTTGGACTCAGGGAGGTCCAAAACGTGTAAATCCTTCAAAATCTCGAGGTCGTTTTTTTGACGATTGCAAGACTTCCTCTATACTACGTATACGAGAAAGAAAAAAAAATCAGCCACTCTGCTACTAAGGAGCGGCGACACGACGCTTATGGCTCGATGTAAGCGCTACGTAGCTTCAATCAGTTTCAAACTACAAATTCAATAGATTACATGAGCAAGGGCGCATTCAGAGCCCCAGTTGTTCGGATGTTTGTTGTCTTGCTCTAAGGTGTGGAACTAACATAAGTTGTAATAGCCTCAAATTTTGACATAACACTAATAATGTCACATTTGTTTCTGTAATTGTTCATTTTACACTTATTGGCGATTGGAAATCCATTTACGGAGCATACCGCACACGGGCTAGGCGTACGGCGTGTGGGGTACTATGTTCTGAGACCTCCCCGCGGTGCACCCTGGGCAACGTCTGGTGCCTCCACAGACGGCTGACATCGGAACGGAAGGGCCCTTTTCAGGGCCAGCGGACCTTTGGGTCGTGGGTTGGCCAGCCGATAGGCTGTTGGGCCGCCTTGGAACGGAACTGGGAGGTTGGACGCTCCTGACACGCCTCTGCTCTCAAAGGTGGCGGATGGATGCGACGTCTGGTTTGGCTATCCGCGGTGGTGTCATGGGAGGCAGCGCCACCCTTTCGAAGCCAGCGCCTGGTGCCTCCTCGTGAGGGGCTGGTATGATGGATGGCTATGGCTTAGGTAGGGGACAGATGGCGAAGACACCGGGCTTAAACTGCGATGAGTTTCACCCAAGCCACCCTTGGCACCACTATGGGGGACGCGGGAAAAGAACCTTTTCAGTCCCGGTGGAGCCTTGTGCTCGGTAGCGGCCGGTTTGCAAGACTAGCGGTCTCTTGTCCGGCCGGACAGCAGACAAGAATGACCGGTGCACAGATGGCTTCCCGGTGACAAGCGAATATACATACCACAAATGGAATAACAAACTCAAGAAATAACAGCCCTGCAGTTAACAAACAAACCAAAGTCTACGGCCAGGACAGATGTTACTGCAGTTACTTTGGACTAATATGAAGCTTATGTATCAAGAGACGGTGATGATGATAATGCGAGGCCATTAAGGAACCGCTTACTGTAGCGCCTTATAGAAATGTTCCTTCGGGGTACGAAAGAAATTGTTATAAGGCACATAGCAAACAGATGTTTTCGCTCATTAAGTTCATAATCAGCACACTATATAACATTGAGAGTGATATTGTATGTCACAGCTAAAGCTCTTAACTGTTCAAAATCAGTTTTGACTGCATTAGTCAATTTGGTTCTCAAAAACTTAATGTATAATCGATAGGTATAGGATTTCAATTTCTCTCCGCCTGTTCATAAAAAAGAACCATTAACCTACCGATGGTTCGCAAGTATTAGTAGTGACTTTGATCGGTACTGTAACCACTTTGACAACAAAAAAACCGCCTGTGACCACGGTCGTGTAACCCGGCCAAAACGTTCGACATTTAAAATTTTATTTAATCGCATTAATTACTGTTTTTACTTTTATTAATATACAACTGTCCAATTTTCATGCGGAACTGCTAACCTCCTTTTTACTTTCTCGTATGCCTACGTAGTAGGTATAGAGGAAGTCTTGTAATCGTCAAAAAATTCAACCTCGAGACGGATTTACACGTTTTGGACCTCCCTGAGTCCAAAATTTTTTTTTTTAGAATTATTACTGTGTGTGTGTGTGTGTCTGTGCGTTAGCACGATAACTCGAGCATGCTTTAACTTATTGCAACCAAATTTAACATACGTGTATGACAGCAAAATATAAGGTTTCTATCAAATTTTGAGCCGTCGATCACGAAAGTTAAGCAACCAAGTGCGCGGTCGGTACACGGATGGGTGATCAAAATTTAACATGCAAGTATGACATCAAAATATAAGGTTTCTATCAACCTTTGAGTTGTTTCCGGTATACGAGAAAGTCAAGAGGAGACCACTCCCGATTTTTTATTTTGAAGTCGTTTAAAAAGTACCTACATAATTATGATAGTATAAAAGCACTTTTGGTTTTTGCGCAATTAAGTTGCAAGTGCAAAAGAGATAGAAATGGCGCGCTAAAAGCATATCTTCGAACTAACTATAAATTGACGGCAACAAATTGATGATAATACAATGAAAACTCAAATAACATCCCATACTTATGGGTATGTGCTTGGTAACAGAAATCTACTTCGCCTTCCAACTCCAATTTAGATGTACAGTTTTATTGCCAAGTGAGTCAGTGTATATTAAATATCGAATTAAATAACACACCCATATCTTCGCATATTTTCTCAAATATTTTACCTACTGACTGTGCATAACGAGGAAAAAGGTAGGATATCCCACGTGTGAATCAGAAGCCAATTTATACCTACAGGTTTAGATAAATCACATTTTAAGAATAAAAGAAATCAACGTATTTTGCTTATTGCGAAATTTTTTAAATTTTTAACATACTTGTATAAATAACATAATTAACAAAGACATTTTCTTAATCTCAAACATGAAAAAGTATTCTTGATTCTTGATAAATAAACAATGAAAACCATTGATACAATTTCAATGTAATTTTCTTTGCTATGTAAGTCATAGTATCCTTTAAAGTTATGAGGAGCTTTATCTGCAATTCGTTAAGTAGGTACTTGGATTTGAGCTCTCCGTTATATGGGCTATTCTCTACAAACCGAGGATCAGGATAATCTGGCTTTTCAAACCTCATTTTCTTTTTCTAGTAATAAAATAGATGCGACAAGTAATTATTTAGCGGGTCTCTACTAGTTGACTCTGTTATTATATAACTTCTTAAGTAATCACTGAATAAGGATAATATTGCCACAAATACAAACGTGGTTCACGGTCTACATTGTGAAGTGCTGATTCATACTATCGTGACTAAGACTGATAATATTATCTAAGTTGTGCAACCTGAGGCATTGAACTTGGTTTACATCATATTTAACTAACGTTAAGTAATTTTATAGCAGAGTAGCTTCCGACATTTCCTAACATTTTACCCCCTTAGGGGAGGAATTTCCAAAAATCCTTTCTTAGCAGATGCCTATGTCATAACATCTACTTGCATGCTAAATTTCAGCCCGATCCGTCCAGTGGTTTGGGCTTTGCGTTGATAGATCACTATGTCAGTCAGTCAGTCACCTTTGAGTTATTTTATATTTTGATTTACTTTATATTTAGATTTTGTATGCCTATTGAAAAAAATCGGGAGTGATCTCCCCTTGACTTTCTCGTATACCGGAAACGACTCAAAGGTTAATAAAAACCTTATATTTTGATGTCATACAGGCATGTTAAATTTTGGTCACGCATCCGAGTACCGACCGCGCACTTGGTTGCTTAACTTTCGTGATCGACGGCTCAAAATTTGATAGAAACCTTATATTTTGATGTCATACGCGTATGTTAAGTTTGGTTGCAATAAGTTTAGGCCAGCTCGAGTTATCGTGCTAACGCACAGACACACACACAGACATAATTCCAAAAATAAAATTTGTCAAAATCTCGAGGTAAATTTTTTTGACGATTGCAACTAGACTTCCTCTTTATAATGTATACGAGAAAGTAAAAAAGCGTCGGTGGCGTAGTGCGTAAGAACGTCGCCTCCCACCCGGGAGACACTGGTTTGAACCCCGCCACGTACCAATGTGTTTTCAAATTTTTAATTCATATGTACGTTTAATCGACGCTTTTACGGTGAAGGAAAACATCGTGAGGAAACCTGCACACACCTAGGAATAAATTTTTAGGTTGTGTGTGAAGTCGACCAACCCGCACTTGGCCAGCGTGGTTGACTAATTGCCCCTAATGTGGGGTAGGCTCGAACCCCTCGGTGGGGACATTACATGAGCTGTTGATGAAGGATGAAATTTTCGGGCCAAGGATAGTAAATATTGTAAAGTAGCCAAAAATAAGGATGCAATGGCAGAAAAAAGTGTAGATTACGAGATGACTGCTTATCTACAAAACATTATTACTTCGACCTCAATTATTATAATAGTGAACAGAGCATGCAGCAAAACCAATATGTTGGTAGTAGAAGAAAATAATTTCCTTAGTTATTGAAGGTTGAGTTGGAGCGGAGTATATTATGAGTCAATCCAAAATGCATACATTTTTCTCGTTTCCAATTGATTTTTGAAATGAGAAGTAGGTAAATACATAAATATATTTATAGGACATATATAAATAGCCCGCTAAAATGCATTCTTGTGTAAAGTCAATCCATCAACCACTTTCTTACTTACATATTGTGTAGGTTTATTATTTTTTTAGAAATGTACACTTTGATTGTAGTTAAGTTTTTAAAGATTTCTTTTTTATTTTACATAGCATAACTTGAACTATAACAGGCTTTAGAGTTCAATTTTGATGAATTGTATTAGGTAATTACCTCAACAAATCCATTTCCTCATAAAACGCACTGGGAGATTGATCATCACCCGACACGTGAGTCCATTAAACACATCTTATATAAGGTCAATCATATTCAAGTAATTTATATTATTACCTATGATGATTATAGTAACAATGAACATCCATTAAGGAATATGTATTTCGCAATGTTCGTCTAAATTGCATTGATTTCCCAGCGTCTATTTTCCAGCATTCAATCTGTGCATTTCAATACAAGGTGCAACACCACTTACATAATGATTATGCAAAACTAAGCTCAACGGATACATATAAGGAAAATACCCATTTAAGCTTTTGTTGTATATCCCATCCAACATGGTCTCAAAATTCTGTTTTTAATTTTAACAAATTTTTGTTTTTAATTTTCGCTGCATATGTCATGTAAGAAGTTTTTTTTCCGACGATTTTTTGCGTTGTTTAATACACAAGTTTCAATATCGACGAATAAAAGATGTAAAACTACTTTCAGTGATAATTGTTATATTTTTTTTAATAATTAAGTATAATAGATGTAATAATAATAGTCTATCGGAAATCAATAATGCTGTTAACGCTATTTTCATGGTGACAGACTTTGATAAGAAGGTGATATCTACCACATTGTGCCCTTCTACCAACAAAACAAAGCAAAAAGTACTACCCCTGAGGACCGAATCCAAGACCTCTGAATCTAATTTCGTTAAGCGAACCACTGAGATAGATGAGAGTGTATTACGCAAGATAATAATAGTTTATACAATGTTTTGGTAACATAATCCAGTGTTCGACAGTGGGCGTCTCTCGGCTGACATTATGATGAGGATAGTTCACTCGCCTTCTGTGCTTAACCTTCGTATACTCGCGCGTTGGTCTCCCAGACCGACGAACCAAAATTTCTTTATTATCTCGAAAAATATAAAAACTTAAGAAAGACAGAGTTAGCATCATTTTTAAACCACGACTAACTTTAGTCCATTTTTTTTTTAATAAGGGGGTATGAGTTTGCGGTTTTTGGGAGCTTCCTCTTTTGTAAAGCATTTTTTTTATGTTTATTATTCAATCATACCATTTTTTAAAAACTTAAAGGCAATATTAATTAGATGTATATACCTATACTTTGCTTTAATCAGTATTGATTTTCATTTTGTTCTGCAAACTCATGGTGTTGATATTAACCAAAGCATATCATTAGTTCTTAGGTAGAAACCTAAGAACTCTACACTACGAATTCTACACTAGTAACCATGGATGTAGCACCGCGTCATTATGGCTTTTTGGTAAGATGAGGACAAGAGTATTTTTATTATTATCCTACGGTATTTTGCACGATTAATTTACAACGTCAATTAGCTTATTTGTAAATAAGAGGGATATATTTATTGTAAGTGCGTCAAGTTACAAGGCTATGGTAACTACGCAATACAATTCACGGATTATATTCATCCGTTTTATCCGACAGCATAAAACATTACTTTACGCACCTTCCAAAAGGTGAAGGGAAAAATTGTCACCTTTCCGAGTATCGATCATACAGCGCAAAGTTAAATAGATTTCAACAACAACAAATTGTGCATTACCACGGTACGGGTCACGGCACGGTCTTATACACTTACCTGCAATGAAATCGACTCACCGGTACCCTTTGCATCAGAGGTCCATAATCAAAAGCCACATTTAGTAAATAATAATTTTTAACCCCGTGTGTTAAACAAGAAGCTAAACTTACATTAGACCAGTTTTTACTGTGATAGATTTTGGTTTATTTATTTTACAAATTGAAAACCAAATACAATTAAAAGAGCTAAATTTTTTGGGGAAATCAGCTGTTTTTTGAGGGTCAATAAATCTGTAAGATTAATCAATTATTCAATAAACAATGATCTTATGAAATATACATTCAATGTTAAACAGGAACCTAAAGTTACATTAGACCATTTTTTACTGTGATAGATTTTGGTTTATCGATTTTACAAATTGAAAACCAAATACAGTTAAAAGAGCTAAAATTTTCGGGGAAATCAGCTGTTTTTTAAGGGTCAATAAATCTGTAAGATTAATCAATTATTCAATAAACAAAGATCATATGAAATATTCCCAGGTTTTGTTTATCTAATCTTATTTTTATATACCGATATAATAAGAATCGAAACCTACGAGGTGAGTCGATTTTATTGCACGTAATTGTAGATTACGCTCAACGACAAAATGTTCATTAGCACAATACGGCGACGTGTCGATGTAAGCCGCGCTGCGATTATGTATCCTCGCCCCAACTGACTAAAAATCTACATAATTCTCGCAGAGACGAGCTATTCCTCTAGAATTGTCGTCGGGTAGCGCTAACTTTTTAAACAGTTCGAATTGAATGTTCACCGCAGCAGTCTTAAATCCTAGTTAATCTTTAACTTCTTTCATCTTGAAACATACGGCTTCCTAGGAAAGTGCGACCAAACTGAGCTTTCCGATCCCGAGGGAAATCTACTCTTTCTGTAATACGCGATTTAGAAGAACATAAATATCGGCGTAGCAATTTTTCTTTTCAGTATGTACGCTATAGCTGACCGCTTTAACTGCATGGAATATTAATAATCTAGAGTCCCTGAAACAATATGAAATCTTCATTATAAGGAATAAATTTATCGAAATACTTATTTAATTTTTATATAATAAAATGATAATAAATTTATAATTAAGATTGTGCACCTATTATAGGTGAACGAATAAATAAGACATATTTTTATTAACATTACAGGCGTCCTTCGATAATACCACAAGGAAGGGAAGTATTCTAAACGCAATAGGTACTTAGAATAATTTAATGAGAGTGACATACAATCATAATTATTGATTTTAAAACGATTTGTAGTATATTCCAAGATTTTTAAATAATCGCCTATGTGTAACGGAATGAAAAAGATTGTTTTTATATGTTTTAACTACACCTTTTACTCTCCATTTCTTTTCAGGACTACGCGTGGTGGCTTTCTTTGTCACCTTCAAACTGGGTCTACTATTCCAACGTGAAATAAGAAAGTCAACTCAAATCTATGTCGCACAAGCAAGAAATATAATTCAATGCCAGCATATGTGTTGCCTCCTTCTCACAATCCCGGATCATTCAAAAGAGGTAGCCACCCTCGCCTTGCTGACCTTGCAGGTCGAGGGCTACGGTGTTTATATTATATCTAACACTCCGCTTCTGCTTAGTTAGTGTGATGTCTAACTAAATATGTGGGTAGTTGTGGAATAGACAATAAAGGTATACGCCGTAATGGCGGTGACGGCTCGGTTGAGTCAGTCGTGTTCCGACCGCCGGACCGAGCGGACGTTTGCCACCACAGTGTACAGTGAATCATAGAGTGACTTAGTGTTATAGCACAACCCTCTCCGGACACTCCGGAGGACACCACAAATGGCGACGAGGATAAAAAGTGAGTGAAATACTTGCACAAAGTGAAATAAATTAAAAATTTGTTTCGTACGACTACCTACAATGTTACCTGGAATCATCAGAAAAGTTGAAATTTACATTGACGTATTTTAGTTAGCATAAAAATCTCAATTTTACAAAAGAAGGTGGAATAAGTGTAGATGAAACACGCCTACCTTTGTAAATAAAACAACTTTTACGATTTAAATTTGCATGTAAGTAATTAGTTCCACGTGGTAAATCTAAGAGAACATTCCATGCTTAACTATTATTATATTATATCAATATCCTTGGTGATCGATTATAATTTCAATGGTGACCTACTTAGAGAAAAAAAAAAACCTAATTTGGACGATATGATTTTTCTTTTAAAGGCGTCATATTCTCATGTAGCCTGTAACATCCGTTCATACTGATAACGAAAGGTAACCAAGACGTAGTCGCAATCGCATTAATATATACATATTAAACCGTTCCATTGTTGATGGCCAGTTATTGGCCAGGTTATAGGTGAAAATAAAACAAGACACTATAAGTACATGTTTATCATGAAAAAAAATAATTCATTACAAATGAAAATTATAATTTTGTCATTATGTAAATTGAACATCACACTTGGCTTGGAGCTCAAAATTAGGTAAGTAGGTGGAATTATATGTAGCAAGCAGCAATGTTGTTTACCTACCTTACCTATGCATGATATAGAGAGTAAGTGTACACAAATTAATAAATCTAGTACCTAGCTAAATCTGATAATTTCTGACTATCCATACAACAATATACTGTGCCTGTATCAATGGCCTGTATATATTAGTCAAATCGGGGGGGTGTTTTGACCCGACCGAGTAAAGTATACCGTACAATAGGCGAATGAGTGAAAACTCATCAAGGTTACCTACATGGATGGGCATTTTGAACGTGTGAGGTACTAGCACCTTTGAAATGTTTGTTTATGCAATTGGGTAGTAACATGGCCCAATATAAGGTTGTAAATTTGTTAACATATATGGGCGGCTTTGCTTAAATTAATGACCAGAAGTAATGAACAATTACTTCTTTACAACACAGAACACATGGATTCAACCCATAATGCCAAATATGTATGAAATCACATATTCTTGAAAAAATTGTATATTATATACATAATACTAGAAAATTAAAATGTATATGCGATTTTATGTAGTTACATAAATGTAGTAAGTAGTAAATTGACGACGTCAATTGGTACTAAGAAAATATATAAAGTTTATTATGAATTTATGTTCATAATATAGTAGCAAATTGACAACGTCAATGGTGCTAGAGAAATATAATATATGATGAGTATTTATGTACATACATAGTAGTAAGTTGACAACGTCAATTGGTACTAAGAAAATATAAAAAGTTTAATATGAATTTATGTTCATAATATAGTAGCAAATTGACAACGTCAATCGGTGCTAGAAAAATATAATATATGATATGAATTTATGTACATATATAGTAGTAAATTGACAACGTCAATGGTACTAAGAAAACATAAAAAGTTTAATGTGAATTTATGTTCATAATATAGTAGTAAATTGACATCGTCAGTTGGTACAAGTAGAAAATATACCTATATACATATGAATATATATTTAGTAGTAAACTGGACTGGACTAGTACATATTATAATGGAAGCAAACTCTCTCAAGACAGTCGTCAGGTGGCTAAGACGCTGAATTTCAAGGTAATCAAACCTCAAGGCAAACACAATTGGATTGTGATTGAAACTAGACAATATATTAGTATTGACCAATATCCAAGATGCTAAACGAGGCAAGCTGTGAATTGTCAATCGGAATCTGGTTTTATGGTGGTTTAACGTCTTAATTGCCGAAAGTTAATAATCAACTATGATAAAATTCGTAACGATTTCTTATAGCTTTATATAGTAATATATAGTATAGATAATGATTAAATTAACTTATAACAATACCTAGCCACATAAGTAAAATCTATGATAATGTGATACATACATACATGCCTTGAGTTGTTAAGTTGGTACAAATGTACCGTGGTTGAATGGGTACAAATGTCCCATGGTTGAGTTGGTACAAATGTACCGCGGTTGAATGGGTACAAATGTCCTATGGTTGAGTTTGCACAAATGTACCGCGAAAAAAAAAAGCGCTGAAAGGTGCAGTGCTGAAAATTGGGTATGCTAACCTATTTCATAGTAAATTGACTTCACTGATAGGAATAGCACCACAGGATTAACCATGTAACAAAATTAAAGTTATCTCCACGTGAAATCAAGGTGCTGGCAAAAGAGACAACAACTGCAATATGCCAATGTTATGGTACATTATACAGTAGTAATGCAGTATACTTATGATTAAACAAATAAGAACAGGAATTAACGGATTCCTTCCTTAGTACAATATATAAAGCGATTCCCACACTAACACCAATTACTCATTAAGGTACGTACCTATTAGCCTACCCACACTATCTATCTTTGTACAAAAGGTACTTAGAAGGTGTATTATACTGTAATCTTGGGCAGGGGTAGGTATGTCGGTAATTTCCAAGCTTCATGTAAATAAAGCTCAAGGAAGCGGAAAATAAGCCAGGTAGCAATAGACCGGTCCCTACTAGTGCAGATCTGAGGCCAATTGACCTGAGTGCTAGTTACATATATCTATTTAGTTTACAAGCTGTTGGTCTTCCTAAAATTAAATAAATAAAAGAAGGAAACTAAAGATATTTTAAATACTTATCTAATGTATAGGCTTCAAAAATAGCTAAGGTAGTCCAAATATCGGACGACAATACAGACAAATACAGAGAATTGGTTCAAGAGGCTGGTTATGGCTTTATATTCCCTTGAACCACAATCATATAAATATTCAAAAGATATAATTAGTAAATGGAGACTGATAAAGATATTTACTTAGCGGAAATATTTTAAAGATGACTATAGGCATTAATGAATCAAGTATTACCTACTGCTAGTGTATGTAACCTATTTTGCAACAACCGTATAAGTACATATTTTATGGTCATGAATCAAAAACATCTGATTTCGCAGGCTTAGGAATCAGATTTTAATATCACGTTGTATTCGATGAATTCCCGTGAATGAGAGGTTAATATAACTCCTCCAGGTTAGTATATTGAAGATTAGAGTTTCCTTAACTATTATAGGTACTATCACATACTATCGTGTAAAGCGCAAGTAACCCCATCACGTTAGATATAATAGAAAATGTAAGAAAATTGCAATGATTATTTTCTCATTTTACAATGATTATTATTGTAATTTATCTATGATTTAGCATACCTAGTAATTCGGGAATGACACAAATAGACAAGATAAAAGGAGCTAACTTTTATCAACACTCATTGTGTAAATTATATGACTATGGTGTCCAGCATCCTAAGCGGTTTTTTTTGTAAAAGTAATTGTCAACAAAAGTACAAGGCTACAAGGAAGCCGTGTCGTTAGGAGCTCCTAAGTGAGGAAGTTAAGTGGAACGGTCTTGTTTGTGAATATATCATTCGTATTAAATAATGGAAGCAGGCAGTTATGACGCTGCCTAATAGCGCGTTTTCCAATTGTTTTATTAAGTTCAAACAAAACTTACTATGTATCTACAGATACGTAAATTTTTCTATAAAAATGTAGGGTAAGCTAGTACTTACATATCAAGTAATTGGTCAAATATACATGTTAATTAAACAATCAAACAATAGAACGCTGCTGCGTTTAGGAATTACTTTATGTTCACGAAAGAGACTTTAAATTTGTGTGTGTGCAAATTCGCACACGGCAGGGGTGAAGCTTCTGAAAAGTGGCAAGGGTGATTTCGGAAGCAACCAAGAAGCTTATATTTTGCTCTATCTTCGTGGAAGCAACAGATGATTATTGGTTGTCAAAATGATGGATAACAATCTCTATGCATCAAAATACTTTTGCACTTGACTATCTGTATGAGACAAGCTGTACCAACATTCACAATTTACAAGACAAGTAGCTCCATCGTGGGGAAATTTATAGTAGGTACATTTTTATCTGGTTTCTTATAAATGTTCTCCGGTAACTAATGACATCAAACGTTATTTGCTTCTTACCTACTTTTTGTCATAAGTTGAAAGTTGCATATAGATTTCATCTAAAAAAAAAAAATATATGGAAAAGGGGGGATATCGGTAAAACTGTGACCTGTTGATCCAGAGTCATAGAAAGTTATCTTTAAAAAGACTTAAATAAGTAAATTACTTAATTATAGCTTATTTTAATATTGTATCCAATGAGATCACAAAGTTATGAATTAAATCAAATCAAAATAAATTTATTTGGTTTCAACAGACAATTAATGATATACTTAATATAATATATATTAAGTATTTCTTGTTTAAAAAAAACAACAACAAAACAAAAAAAATATACACAAGAATAATTTAAACCAAAAAGGCCGCCACTCAGCATTATGTTGCAGCATGCACAACACCTGCAACGCTGGTATTCGGTGTAATTACAATAATTATTTGTTGACATATTTAATATTAATGTCATGTGAAATAAAATGTTACATTGAATATTTTCCTACTATTAAGTGGATGTAACAAATACATCAAATTATAAAAAAAAGGAAGAGATGTGATGTCTAACTAAATATGTGGGTAGTTGTGGAATAGACAATAAAGGTATACGCCGTAATGGCGGTGACGGCTCGGTTGAGTCAGTCGTGTTCCGACCGCCGGACCGAGCGGACGTTTGCCACCACAGTGTACAGTGAATCATAGAGTGACTTAGTGTTATAGCACAACCCTCTCCGGACACTCCGGAGGATACCACAGTTAGAATGGAGTCATTAGCCTTATGGCTATCCATACGGCTATATGCTATTTATGGTGGCATTTGGGAAAAAAAATGCTGAACGTTTACTTGATTCGTGAAAGAGTAACAAAAAGACAAACTCATACTCGTAATTAATTTAAAACGCGTGCAAAAAATTGAAAGCAATTAAATCGATTACAGGGTAAAATGGACCCCTCCTATTATTAAAATCTATTAGAACTCAGCCTTTGGGCCATAGTAAAGAATCGGTTGACAACTGTTGCATCAAATTCGGATGAAGCTACGTAAATACAAACATATGTAGATACATACATATAGCCATAACCTGCTAAAATCATAATACTTCCTTTCGGATTCGCCGTAGTCGGATAAAAATCGAACCGACGACGCTCGGTCATCGTCGGCATATTTTAAAAATGACAATCGTTTATTTTCTGTATTTTTAAACAGTTATCTCTTTAATTTACATAATTATCAAGTAGTTTCGACTAAGTTGTTATACAAAACATTGGGGAAAATCAACCGAATATTAGTCAGAATTGAATCATGCCATGGGATTTGTGGTATGTTGGCACGTGGATTCTCGTCAATGAGTCACAAGAAATAAAAAATGATGCAAAGAGATCATGCTTTTTAACCCCAGAGGGTGTTTTAAGTGTCTGTATATCGGAGTGTCTATCTGTGGCATCTGTAGTGTGTGACGCGTCTCTCCTGACATAGCAATAAGATAGAATAAGCATTATATCTCATGTAGCTTCTAAACAATTGGACTGATTATGATGCGTTTTTTTTTTAAAACTGACATCACAGAACACAGCTCTTTCTGTGTTTTTTGGCCGACATGATCAAATCGATTTATATTTAAGCAAAAATTAATGAAAATCTGTTCGGCATTGTAAGGCGTTTCAAGGTCTAATGATAATTAAGAAAAAATTAATGGCTATAGCTTAGATTATCTATACCTGTAGTTGTTAATCGGAATAGTTTTTAAAGAGAATGAAAAAATAAATTATGATCTTTAAGTACTGACGTGGGAGTCAGACACCATGCACATAAAAAATATCAGGCTGTTAGCTTATATGGTACTGTACTGCCCCCCCCCCCACCCCTCCCCCCGCGGTACCACTTTAACTGAAAGTACTAAATATATAATATATTTCCACGCTCACAACAATTATCTAGCCCAAAGTAAGTATCATTAAGAACTTGTGTTATGGATACTCGATAACAGTCCTTTTTTACTTCCTCGTATACGCAGTATAGAGGAAGTCTTGTAATCGTCAAAAAATTCGACCTCGAGATTTTGACGGATTTACACGTTTTGGACCTCCTAGAGTCCAAAAATACCGTTTTTGGAATTATGTCTGTGTGTGTGTATCTGTGCGTTAGCACGATAACTCGAGCATGCCTTAACTTATTGCAACCAAATTGAAAATATAAGGTTTCTATCAACTTTTGAGCCGTTGGTCACGAAAGTTAAGCAACCAATTGGGCGGTCGGTACTCGGATGGGTGACCAAAATTTAACATGGATGTATGACATCAAAATATAAGGTTTTTATTAACCTTTTAGTCGTTTCCGTTTTTTCACACCCCAACTGTACTTCTTGGAAGGTGAATGTCCTGCGGCTTATGCCTCTAGGATTCTATCGCCTATTTCACAAAAAGCCTTCAGGGGTTTTCCTTTTGCTCTTTGTTGTAGACACCTCACTTGAAATGATCGGCAGTAATTATAGTAAGCTTCAATCATCTGACAGGTATTTTCCCAGATAGCAACACTGACTCAAGCATGACACACTCCTATGTGCATTAGAAACTTTTCATTTGTTTGTTTTTTTTCACTTAACGGGGAAGTTCTTGGACTTCAAGTGACTTGAATGGTATGAGGCAATAAGGTCACTATTTTAAAACTAGTAAATTATTGCATCTCACCTAATGGTCGGAAGTTTTTTTTATGTTATTTATTGGCATACAAGCATGTCTGGTGGTAAGCAGCCACAGCAGCCTATAGACACTCGTAACACTGAAAGTCGATATTACACGGTTCAATCAAATTGAAGCAATGTCAATGAAAGGCATTGAATATTGAACCACGTTTCCAACTTGCATCATATAGATGACGTTCAATGTTCATTTAGCGCAATACGATGTCGCGCCAACCTTGCGTCGCAAGGAATGAGCTATCACGGCTTATGCGCCGTGTATTCTCTACTGTACTAGCTATCTTAACACTTGAACACACTGCAGATGTAGAGCAGAGTGGACAAGCCGCTTGAATTTGGAACGCCCAAACTGGGGACTACCCCAGTTGAATCCAAATGCCAAGATAACTAAAACTAGCTAAAGTACCGTGAAGAGCCTTGGTGAAGAGTGAACGCGCCCTGTAAACTATTCCCGCCTTTTTGACTCCTGCAAGATGCTTTTTCATGCCTCCGTTGAAACTTGAAACACCCAGACTTGTAAGAATATACATTGTGCTTGCAGAGATTTCCGCTGGTGCACAAAGAAACCAAATTTCTTTGTTCACGCTGATCATCCTACAGTTGAGGTACTAAGAAGCGACGTTGAAGGTAGGGATTAGGAACAAACGCGCTTCAGAACCTTCGTTGAGGTATAAGTGATAGACCGACTTCTGAGACGCAATATCTCGACGTAATTATATTGACTCTAGGCATATCGAAATGTCTTCACACTTGGAGACATCAATGTCTATAGTACATGATGCTTCTAAAATATCTTTAAACACTTCGTGATTTAATTAATTACGAGAAGCGCTAGAATCCAAAGTCATAACTATGAGATGGCCGGTTGTTGCTTTATCTCCCAAATAAGCTATCGCTTCTATTAATCACTATCCTTAATTATTCAAGTTTAGCGGGTCTAATCTACTAGCCTACAATTACAGAGGGTAAGACAAATGGGTGTTACGTGAAAAACCATAGGTCTAATAAAACCATAATTATTATTAAGAGAGGAAATCACGGGGTTAGTGACCTTAAATTTTGTGTATTTATTTAAAAATGTATATCCTTTTAAGCACAAATATAGACGAACTATTATATAGATGTCGCAGGCGGATCGTTTAACACGCTGTTTCACAAATCGGTGCGGCGGATTGTACATAAAATCCATATTTCGATAGCATGTTACGTAATATGCCTGCAAAGACGTGGTGTAAATTAAACAACTGTTCCCGATTCAGAAATACTCGTTTAAGGAAATGTGTCTACAATACAATAATTCAATGTGCTATAATCTACATTTAACCATTTTTTTAATGATTTTCGTGTTTCTTTAATGCCAACAAAACAGGTCTAGACCTCACATTTTACTTCCTCAATCTTATTTTCAAAGGTTATTTTTTAAATTAGAATTTGTTTGTTTACTTCTATTTTCAAAAAATCGTTTATTTTTATTGCTTTACAAAACTAGTATTTGGTTTTCAGTTTTGTTCGTTAACATTAGTCCGATTAAAGAGAATGCGTTCGAGTATGTAATGGGAACGTATTTCTTGGATAAACTGGATGCGGATGAACAGTTCATCCGTGATCCGTGGAGTTGCTTTCGCCATTTCTTTTCCATCTCAGCATAATAATAATTATTTCGTCCCGAAATGGTGGTAGGGTTTTGATTTGACGATTTAAAAGTACTTAGCAAAGTCCATTTAAATAAAGAGATTTTTCATTTTTTTTTCATTTCATTTTACATACATTATTTCTTATTTTCCCCACACATTCTGCTAGAAATGGTTCATAATTCCTTTAATTATTTTTATTATAGTTAGGGGCCCAATTAGCGGTCAGTTCACCAGAGGAATTGCAAATGCGTTCCGACCTGCTTTAAATCGACATTCAAAAGCAAGTAATGAATTGATTCGCTTCATGCTGGTATAGCTGTGTGCACGCTGTAGGTACTTCATTTGAATAATCGATAGAGTCATGAAGGGTTAAGAATATTCCATAGGTACTTTTTTTGGTTAATGTCTGTCTTAGTTAATTTTTGATGCACAATTACTTATTATTTATTGGATTACAAATGTAATCCTAAATTTCCATTGACTTTCAAGGGTATGTTGTCGAAAACATGTAGTCTGACTCACTTGAGTCAGATTAAAACCTCTTCCTGACCGGCTCAGTACGTTTTCGATTCGGTACAGACTTTGTGCAAATTCTTCACCGAGTGTTGTTATGCCTCGTTTACATTATGCCCCTGCCGCCGGTTCCTCGCTGCCGGCCATATTTCCCAAAATATTTCCGTAGCAGGATCGAGAGAAGTGTTTGTTTACATACTGCTCTAAATACTTCGCTTTAGACCCTCGGTAATGGCAGATGTTGAAATACTGCGACAGCGTTGTGGCTCCTTACAATGGGTCCGGTAGAGTTTCGAATGACGTTGTAGCGAAAGGTCGATAATTCTGTTCGCTAATTAGAACATAGAATTTAAAAAAATTGTTGTCGTATATGTATAATAAGGTGCATGACATCCTATCGATCGTAATGGAAGATAAGTGGATAGGTTATTCGATTCGATTTCTAATTAATTTAATAATTTTACTCTATTCAATTTTTTTAAAAGAAACGAGTGCCGACATTTTTTAACGCAATGCTATTGGTCCACGTAATCAACATAAAGTCCGTTTCACATAAACGCCATAAAAGATCGGCTTGTATTGTAAATGTGCCTTGAACAAATATTGTTAGAGCAGTTTATTATTCGTCGCGTCGCGTTAAAGCGTCGGTGGCGTAGTCCGTAAGGGCGTTGTCTCTCACCCGGGAGGCACCGGTTCGAACCCCGCCACGTACCAATCTGTTTTCAAGTTTTGAATTCATATGTACGTTTAATCGACGCTTTTACGGTGAAGGAAAATATCGTGAGGAAACCTGCAAACACCTATGAAGAAATTCTTAGGTTGTGGGTGAAGTCGACTAACCTGCACTTGGCCAGCGTGGTTAACTAAGGCCTAATCGCCCCTAATGTGGGGTAGACTCGAGTCCCTCGGTGGGGCATTATATGAGCTGTTGATGCTGAATCTAACCACTGCCTTTTAAAACTATGTCGTCTCCAATTATGAAAACTCTTTCTATTATAGCCATGCATCTCTCTGATTTCAGATAAATAAGCTCCGACATCTACTAACCAAAATTATGAGCTGTTGTGATGTGATATACGGACCAAAAGTAATTTCGATTCCCAAAATATAATTTTAAAAAAACCTTTAATCTAAACAACCCCTATTAAGAGATCAAGATCCACAACCGCGATAACGTTGAAATGATCCACCATAAAAGTTAATGGCATAACCTCTTTTAGTGAATATACTCTAAAATAGTAAAAGCATGTAACTTACCTCCGTTTTCTTGTGAAAAATATATTATATGTGAATACGTTTAAAAAACTGGTAAAGGAACACTATTTGTCGCTATAACTATTTTATGTAGGTATATATGTATGTATGTAGTTTGTAATGTTATGTATTTATAATATATGTATTTATGTATTAGTACTTTTATACGGGGTGTAAAAGACATGAACAGTCAAACGAGAACCATGTATTCTATACATCAAAATAAGAAAATTTTCATTTTTATGTCGATGTGCAATAAAGTTTATTTCTATTCTATATTTTCAGAAAGTCCTAAACGACCAACTGAGGTTACAGGCTTTCTATTCTTTTCTGTTGAACAGATTAATATATCTTACTAAAACAGTTTATAATATGGTGCGACATTTCAGGAGTAACGTCCGACAGTAAATCACTAACCGTCGCAATCTCTTAAAATAAATTACAGCTTTTGTTGCCGGTCATCTATTTCCAGTCAAATAAGTTTGGAAGGAAAGAATTTGGGACGGACCCATATTGATTGTAGTTTAGCTCTGAATTTTATCCTAGAGGCAAGCAAACATAGACAGAGGGTTCACCGTAACCTCTTAAATCATTATTCATTTCATCATAACAGCTTTTATAATTCGAGTTCTGGTGGGAAACAAAGCCTCTCCTTGTCATCGAAAGAAGCTTAGGGCGGTAGTCCACCACGCTTGCCCAATGTGGATTGGTGGACGGAATATAAGGTGATCAATGCCACTTTGCTGATCCGTTAATCGCCTTCTACGACACTCATTGGAGGATATGGGGTGATGCTATTCTACTCTGCCGGCATCACATGGCTAGTAATGCATAGGATAACAGGCATAATCTATACTAATATGTATAATAAAGCTGAAGAGTTTGTTTGCTTGTTTGTTGAATAGTCATAGTTATATTGAAGGCTTTTGGCTAAAAAAATCCGACGTTAACGCAAGCGGAGCCGCGGGCGTCCACTAGTTCATATATATTTCGTGTACCGTAAATAGCTTAATATTTGAGACGTATACTCGAGTTTTCTTAGCATTCCAAAGGTTCACATTGCGGGTGCTGAGACCATTGCTTTGCAGAGGGGAGCTAGTCGCAGTGCTTGGGACTTTTGACCCAAGCGTAGGGTTAAGGAGGTCTTCTGGCGGTGCACCGGCACTCCCCTTCACTAACCTGTAGGCCTAGACAAAGCCACATTCTATTAAGAAAACATTATATTCTATTATTTTAATGGCGTCGCGTTAAACGTACGCATTTTGCCAATGTCAAGTGAAAATATACCTAAAGTAACAAAATTTGTACGGTTGATTTTGGTTAATATAACTCAACAATAACTCTGGAGAAACTCCTAACAGAAACCAAAAAAAAATTATGCAACTGATACTTGCGCTGGATATATCACGTGTCTCTATAAAGCTAATAGAAAAGTGGTAGCCAAGATGTTATAGGATTATAATCTTTATTAATAGGAAATTTGGCGTTTTTTATCTTGACAGTAGAGTGTTTTTATATTAATTGGTAGTCAGGATGCAGTTTTTGACATACTAAATAGAAACGGTTCTATTCTACTAGTCGTCAACTAAACGATAGCTCACGCCCAACAGAAAATCATAGTCAATTTAGCTTGATTGTATTTGGGGTATTTATATTGAAATAACAAAGTGAAATGCATTCGCTAAGGGTTTTGTGGACAGCTTAAAATGATGAAATTTGGATTTGACGAAGGACGAGACTTAAAAATCGTAGTACACGAGAAAAAATCCCATGATATGCCCAAAACTTTGTTTGTAGATTATTTCCGATTAAACGAAGACAAATTTTACGAACTGTGTCTTGATTTAAAAAGTAGAGTCGCGTTTAAGGATCTAATGAATTATCGGTGGAAATAAAAGTAAGTGCGGCATCTTGACTACGAATTGTCTATTCGCTTGATGGAGTCACGTGAGTTAACCAGCGCAAGTATCAGTTCCATATTATATTTTTTATGATTTCTATTATAGAAAACTTGGCGGCTTATATCATAGAAAGTGCCTTTGTACAAGGATCTGGTTACATCCAAGGTGTAAGCTTATATAATTAAAATATAAATAAAAATACGGCCTATACGGTCACTTGTCGGAATGGACACATTTTAAAATTAATATATTTACTTAAATATACTTTTAAACATAACCGAACATTAAAAATTTTAGTCATAGAGAAATTGACATTTGAAGGTGGATACACATTTAATTTAGTCGAACCGTGGTCGAACCGAACCCGCCGAACGCGTTGAACGAAACGAATTTTAGAATTCTTTATGTCCCGGAAATTCGGATGACGTCACCAGATTCAGCGTGGGTGATGCGGACGACTCGGCTAATGCGCTCGCATTCTATTCTATTGTGAATATAATTCACATATAATTACAGTGCAACGATTCCTTCGGCTTGTTTAAATTAGATTCGATTCCTTCGGCGCGTTTAGCGCAGCTAAATGTGCGTCTACCTTTAATCATCATCATCACAGCCTTTATAATTCGACCCACTGCTGGGACACAAGGTCTCTCCTTTTCAACGAAGGAGGTTTAGGCAGTAGTCCACCACGCTTGCCCAATGCGGATTGGTAGACGGAGTATAAGGTGATCAATACACCTTTGCTGACCCATTAATCGCCTTCTACGACACCCATTGGACGTTATGCGGCGATGCTATTCTACTCTGCCGGCATCACGCGGCTACCTTTAATCCAATTATTGATATATTCAGTAGATTATGCAGTAGATGTCTACTTTGACAATTGAAAAGGTTGTAAAATACGTTATGCTCTGAAAAAATTGTCTATAAAATAAGGTATTTCAAAGCATTCCTTCACAAAAACACAAAACAAAATTGTATTAATTGGTTATTTTACTTTACTTCCTTTTCCGGAATCAGTTGTCACACAGAATGAGAGATAAAGAGTGGTCAAGAAAAATATAATTGTGATTTTACGTCTATATACCCGTAGAATTATTACAAGGAAGTACAACAAAAATAACATTTAAAACAAATAGATGGCATTATTTATTACAACAAATTGAGGAAATCAGTGTTGCTAATTTATATACATTTCGATTTTATACATTTAGTGGCCAAGGTAAATTAGTTACATAGGTTCTTTCAGAAAAAAATACTTTTTCATATATTTATAAAAAAAAATATAAGTACCTATATGAAAAATCTTAATAAACAAACGCATATAATATTCTATACAAAAAGAACCCCTGTTTGTCTCTCAAAAACGCCAGCATCAAGTAGAAATCATCATCACAGTCAAGTCTGCAATTTCTTAGAGCTATGGAAGAATGAAACTTCGATGTCAAAACAATGAAAACATACTGCCTTATAATTAAGTCGCATACTTTGACACTCGCAAGAGAATCATCTGCGTCTCTGCGTGTGAACTGAGGGACCAGACTGGTATTTTGCCAAATAAATTTCAAAGGATTTAGTAGAAGACTTACAACAAATATCAAGAAATAATTGTCTTACCTCTAAGTCTTAGCTAAAACCGTATTTTTTTCTTTAATTTAAAAACATCGGTATACGCGTCATACACGCACTTAGCCAGTGTAATTTTTGAGATGCTTCTTAGTATTGAGGTTCCAAACACAGAATTTATTATACTTAAATAGAAAATTTACTTTTATACCTTGATATCAAATTGAACTTCAAACTTATTGTTTAAATTTTATTTCAATTAACAACTGTTACCAAGTCCCAAATTCCATTTAAAACGAAAACTTTGAAAATAAACGTCGAAAAAGTGAATTTTGGTCCTTTAATCTTCACCAGCGTAAGACCAATTAAGTCACTAAATCACAGCATTTACATTTGAACACTGAAATCGAATCCAGATTATACTGTGTTCGAAGCATTCGCAAGTAGGAAACTAAGGTGATTACGAAGTTGGGAGTGATTCGGCCACACTTTGGCTCGATTTCAAATGTCCACAGCTTGTGGAGCATTTAGTCTCAGTATTATCCTTTGTTTATTACTTGACTAGTTGTGATAGTTTTTATTTTGAAAGGAAATAGTTTAAAGTAAATGACATTATTATCTTATTGCAACTATACTGGGTGTAAAAGACATGAACAGTCAAACGAAAACCACGTATTCTATACATCAAAATAAGACATATTTCAAAAAAAATATTTCTGGGATGTAAAGGGCTCAACTCGCACGCAACTCGCAAAACCGCGATAATTTTGCCAGACTGCGGCTCCATTCATTAGTGTCCGTGCGCATCGAGTGAGCTACATTGAACGCTAACATTTTGAAGCCATTTTTTGTTATGAAATACTAAAAAAAATGATAATGTATCTTTGGGCAATAATTAAGAAATAACGTATAGAATACGTTTTCATAAAAAAAAAATATAACTTTGACCTTCAATAAAATCGTAACTATCAATTTCCCAGGTATAGTCTAAAGGAAGAAAAATGTTATGATGGTGAGCAGAATACAAACATGGTTCTCGTTTGACTGTTCATGTCTTTTACACCCTGTATTTATGCAACTAGACGATATACAAACTGACGGCCCACCTGGTGGTAAGCGAATACCGTCGCAATAATTAGAAAGAATCACTTGGTATTGCAGGTATTGCGTAGTCATCCTGAGGCCTAAGATGAAATACCTTACATGACCAGTTAATCCACTGGCTACATTTTCCTTCAATCCGAAATACAGCAAACTGTTTCACTGCTGAAATAGGGAAGGCTGGGTGATACCTACCCAGACGACCTTACGCGCAGGCCTACCACCTAGTAAATCAAATGCTTCACGTGGCACGCTTAAACTGGTAAACCGATTTTTATGATATTTGCATTTTTTGGAAGCAAGTACCGTGTATAGGTTTTCGGTCTCCAAAACCGTTTTATAGCAAAAATAAAACTTAAATCGGGATTTGTAATATAGGAAATTTTGTAAATGTGTTCCTAGAGCTCCTTCAAACTTGCGTTTACTTAGGGAATGCGATAGTTAAATGTGTAGTGCATTTTTTATTCTTGACAAGGAAGCAGGGAAGAACCTTAACTCACCTGATAGTAAGGTGGAATAAGACCTACTCCAGACTCTTCCAGAACCACGCTGGCTACCTTATTATCAATTGCTGGAACACAGTAATGCTGATACTCGACTGGCCTCGCGGCTGACTGAGCGAGCGGCGCTTGCGGTCCTGCCTTCCCCGAGCGCGTTTCTCATAGATGGTTTGCATGTATGTGTAGCTAAAATACTGAAATATCCATTCTATACGGATCACGTACTCAACTCGTGCTGTACACTGAATTAGTTCCAAACTCAATAAAGAGTCAGATTCATGATCCGCGAATTAGAGAGAAAGAACTATCACGAGATTAACTCGTGACCGTTGACCGACTCGTTATAGTATTAATATTATGGCAATAGTGCTAGCTAGGTGAACCTGAAAAAAGTCTTACTAGGTACCGTCCAAACTTAGTGAAAATTTTACTTCCCTGGGGATCTAAACCGGGAGCTCTGACCTATGGATATACTACGTAATGCCGTTAATTGCACTTTCCAGAGTGCCTAGGCAAGTGACAAATGATGCAAAACGCTTTTGGTAATAACAATGCCAACTCTTAACATTTGACACGACGGTAACCATAGGTCGCCATGGGTTTCCTCAGTAATACATAGTTAATCGGTCGATCGATCAATCGGCCACTTAACTAGGCACAATATGGACAGGCATAGATATAGGAAACTGTAGATGGGCAATGAGTAAGAGTATTCATGTACACGCAGGCGGCCTATGTCGGCCTGACACATGCGCATTACTCACACACCGGTGCATTTTTTGGTCTCGCCCTAGTCAATCATTGCCCATCAATAAACGTCAATAATTATAAATCTATGAGGACAGGTGCTATCGCGGCTCTGTGCTGCGTTCTACGCCTACGAAGAACTAGTATGATCATTCAGCTAATAGGTTAACCCATAAGGCCACTATACTTGTAGAATGCGCTCAAGGAGGTCGATGGCACAGCGGTTGTGCGTGCTTCGTAACGATAACGAAAGCTAAGCTACCAAGTGCGCGATTTGTAATCGGATGGGTGACCGAAAATTTTTCAACTCTATTTTCCTCGATGCTTCGGAAGGCATACAAAGCCAAGATTACACAAAAGCATTTGATTCGTTTTTAAAGGATTTTCGACTTAATAATAAAAAAAGGTTTGCTTGTAATCATTACGAGCGATTGAAATAAAACTCACTTGACGTTTATGAGAGATTTTACTGAAAAGATAAAACTTAATATTTTTATAACACATTTGCTCGTAAAGGGTCTCTTATTTCACCAATTTCAATATCGTACTGTATCTCATTACGTAGTTGTGCGATAATGTAAAGTAAAACGCACGGTTTATCAAGAAACTCCGTCTAAAAACGAACGGTACTTTTTTAAATCTTAGCAAAGAGTTTTTATGTCGAAAAAGTGGTCATCATTTTATGAATAAAATTAATTTTGGGAGATAAAATATAATAAATAAACTTTTAATTTAATTAATTTTGACAATAAATTACACACATTTATCTGTAACAAAAATACAAAAATATTAAGTAATACTGGCTGTTTTATGTGCCTTTGCCTAAAAAAGCGCTGATGCGCGCGCATCGCTAATTTGTGAACAAGTAAAAATTATTCCGTGCGCTTTTTCTTTTCGCTGTATTGTTTGTCATTGAAAATGTCGTTAAGTAGTGATGAATTTATTAATTATTTCCTCGCAAATATGTTACCTATAAAATGTCGTATGACATACGTGCGCTTTGATAATTACAGCCTCTGCTTTCTTGTAGCCTACGGCTCAGGCTAGCAATATCGCCTCGGCTGTAATTTTCAACTTACCGCACTTATATCATAAGTATCATAATGTACTATTACGAAACTCCAAGAGCTGTAACAGTTAAAAAGATTCTGTTCAATAAAAAAATCTTTAAAAAGTATCTTTCTTGAAAAGGTGACAAACACAACAGTCGATAATTGGTAACCATAAATATCGGCTATATCTTAAAAAGATGCTCCTCGGTATATTTATTTAAATCATTACATATATCGTCAACATATGCAACGAAATTTTACTTCAGGCTGATCATTATTACAACATAGATATTAATTTCTTAGTCTTTAACATACATAATTTAAGTCTTACGTCCAATTTGTTTTAACAATCTTTAATAATGATGAAAATTTCATATAAGACAATCAAATAACTATCATATTTGCTACAACGTAATTGCGAACTGGGGAGAAATAACAACCTTAAAAGCGAATAGTCTGTAAACTGCCACCAACTTGTAAGCTGTGGTCAGAATCAAAAGGCTTGATGGTTCGCCTGTAGGTAAGCTCAGAGGTCACACAGTAAAGACGGTTTACTGGAAATGGCCTGCGATTAGAGGGATCGCTTTGACAACGATAGTCAAAATTGTTCAATGAATTTAATAGTTTTGGATCATAATTATATAGATATCTTTATATATAAAACTATCGAGTCCGATATTCGTCCACGCTAATCTTTAAAATAATTGAACCGATTACCAACGAATTAGGAAAATGATATTTCTAATTCGTTGCCGATTAGGTACAATGAAATTTTGAAAATGTATTTTGCTCTTTCCAACTTAGACTATAGGATAATTTTTCGAAAACGAACACGACTAATCGTGTGCTAAAGAATGTTAGCTTAAACAACATACATACATATAAAATACTAGCTTTTGCCCGCGACTTCGTCCGCGTAGAATAGTTACTACTACCGCGTAGAATACTCGGGCAGCATTTAAATTTTCTTATTGTTTCTTCTAACCCAATCGCCATATACGGATTTACATGGTTTTTACTTTAAAAATGACGGATTTCCATACTAACTTTTCACCCCCTTTTCCCCACCTTAGAGGGTGAATTTCCAAAAATCCTTTCTTAGTGCACCCCTAGACCTAATAAGGAACCTACGTGCCAAATTTGGAATCTCTAAACCCAGCGGTTTGCGCTGTGCGATGATATGTCAGTCAGTTATTCAGTCAGTCAGTATTCATTTTTATATATATAGATTATGACGCTCATAATTGAAAGGGCCGAGCAGAGCTATAGGTAGCATTTAGTTACATATGAAGCCACATCTGGCGGTATGGGCTATGTTGTACCTCAAAATAGTTATAAGTTGCCAGCCTACATAAGGGGATCCAACGTTCAGAAGTCTAAACATGACAGTCGTTAACTAGTCAAATTATAGGCCACAAAAGGCAGCTTGCAAAATCCGCTGATGTGACGTTAAACACTCGAAGAAGAACATAATCTATGGAAGCGATATCTTAGTACAATGTTACGCAGACTTGGTTGAACTTGTACTGTAACTAAGGCAATGGTCCGGAAACACGATGTAAATGGGCGCTTACCGTAGTCCTTTACGTTACCGTTACCTTTTCGATAGCGAGCGTAACATGCTTAAGTTTAATGGCATGACCTGAATCGTATCGGGAAACCCGAACTTTTTTGTTCTTCACTAATAAAGCAGCACTATAAGGAGACCTTGGTACAATCAGAAAGACCGATGGTAATTGCCACGACACTTTCGAGATTTGGTGCGGAGGCGTCTGCTGCAAATCCCCTGGACGGCAGACGCACCAACGTATCAAGCCTGTGTGAACTCCAAACACCGACCAGGCTATCTAACTACGGAGAGTTCCCTAGCCGCCTAAGCTTCGACTAGGAAGCTTTGCTTTATTGTAGCTATTATTGCACCATCGGTGCTAATTACCACGACGCTTAAAGGTCGTACCAGAACTATATGCTTCAAAAAGCGGCAATACTGAGTAAACTTCAAATATAGCTGTAATAAGGAGCAAGACTAAAGACCTCAATTTTTGGTTTCAAGATTAGTGCGCATGAACTCTTATAAGAAAATTAAGAACAAAAATAAAAATAATAATGTTGATCGACAAAACTTTGTAGGGTAGACGTTTTAGTCCACTTATAACCAGCCTAAATTGATCTGAAAGCATGACTGCTCGGTTCTCTTATTTTTCGGTAACGAAAATCTGAGAAGTTTTTTTCGTCACTGTAATTATTATTAATGTACAAGTCGACAAAGAATAATTCCAGAGAACTATTGAAATCATTCCTTTTCACAGAGAGAGCAGTTGAAAGCTTTTTAATAATGATTGCTTGAGAAAAACTTGACGATAATGCTGTTTTGAATTTTACTGAAATTTTGTCTTTATGTATACTATATTAAGACCACAGTTACTATGAACACTACATTTTTATGGTGACTAAGGTTTCCAGAGCTCCACAGGGTAGGGAAAAGGACTAGGGTTGGTAGGGAAGACACGACTGATACGTCAGTATTGCAAGCGTCTACAGGCTATGATGACTGATTACCACCAAACCCATCCAAATATAGACGGCGAGCTTAGTTGCTTAACTTTTACGATAGTCACGATAGTCACCTCAATGTTTGCATTAGGCAGGCCGTAACATGGGATGCTATGTTCTGAGACCTCCCCGCTGTGCACCCTGGGCAACGTCTGGTGCCTCCACATACGGCTGACATCGGAACGGAAGGGGAAGGGGCCAGCGGACCTTTGGGTCGTGGGTTGGCCGGGCGATAGGCTGGTGGGCCGCCTTGAGCGGAACTGGGAGGTCAGTCGCTCCTGACACGCCTCTGTTCTCAGAGGTGGCGGATGGATGCGGTTTATCGCGGTGGTGTCATGGAAGGCAGCGCCGCCCTGTCGAAGTCAGCGCCTGGTGCCTACACGACACAGCCGGATCCAATAGAGCCTGCTCCCTCGTGCGGGACCGGTATGACGGATAGCTATGGCCTTAGGTAGGGGGACAGATGGCGTAGACATCGGGCTTAAACTGCGCTGAGTTTCACCCAAGCCACCCTTGGCACCACTATGGGGGACGCGGGTAAAGGCCCATAATCCTTCCTTTTGGCTTCACTTTGTCGGTTGAAAAATAAGTGTTAATTTGATATCTGTGATTGTTCTGGAACGCATATCTTAAATCCGGTCCTGCGTGGAATATTTGTTCGCACCTGTGAGATGGCTCTGTCAAGTACAATTACTCGGTGCTTTGGATAGGTTGCAGCGTCGCACGGCCCGCATCATCGGCGACGAAGAGGTGACTAACATCTTGAGCCTCTCCAATTGCGTCGCAACGTTGCGTCATTGAGCGCTTTCTACCGTCTGTACCACGGCGAGTGCTGAGGAACTTTTTTCCCTAATTCCACCATCTCCCTTCCTTTTAAGGACTACGCGTGCTGGTCTACGTTGTTGCCGACAAACTGTGGCTACAATTCCAACGCGAGCTAAGAAATTTGGCAACTCGTTTCTTTGTCGCACAATCAAGAAATGGAGTTCACTGCCAGCACACGTGTTACCTCCTTCCTACAATCCTGAGTCATTCAAAAGAGGCGTGAAGAAGCACCTTGCAGGTCGGCAAGGCGAGGGTGGCTAGCGCGGCGGTTTATCTCTTGCACTAGCTATCTTCGCATTTGGACTCCACTTCTGCTTACCATTAGGTGAAATGGAGTCATTTGCTTGACCTTTTTATGAAAAAAGTCGCTTGCGCTGATTTTTATTAAATATGGGCACGGTACTGGGCAGATGGAGGATTCAGGGTAGTTTAAGTCAGTGCCGATGCATAATAAAGAGCTGTAGGTCTATAGGTTTGTGTTTCTTATCAAAATAAATAAGGTTCGACATGTAGTTAGAAAGAGTTAAGATGTTATAACAAAGGATTGTTATAGCATCTTAGGCTTATTATCTATAGGCCCTCCGCAGGATTCGCAACTATAACGTAAAAAAAATATAACATTGTCTTCACTGCATTATACTTTTTATTATTGTTAAAAATAGGGTGTGGTGCGAGGAGTTGTGCCACCTTCGTTGCAATTATAAACTATTATTAATTAATTAAATTTAAAAATTGTATTTATTATTATTATTAAAAGTCAATAAATGCACCAATTACAAATGGCAAAAGTCATACAAAAATAACTCAAAATAAAATAAGCATACATAAAATTTCGATAATAATATAGATAAATACCAAATAAAGACATCTTAAATTTGTTGTGTATCCAACCTTAAACACAAAAAGTTAGATATCAATCACCTCGAACGTTATTAGATGGCGGTAATAAATGGCATCCCTTAACCTTTCAACCGGGCAATCGACAATTGGACCCTAAAAACTCAATCTCGATCTCGACTTCTGCAGACCAATTCTACAAATATACTTATAGCTTGTAATCAAATTCATCTTTGTGAAATTTCCAACCCCGGTGACAAAGTAACAAATTAAAAACAACAAAATTTGATGAGATCAAAATTTAAGCCGTTGTTAAATAACATGACCAATCGTCATCTCTTAAGTTGGTTGGAGTTTCTCCCGAGTTCTTGTTGTATAGGAGTACTGGCGTGATACCAGTAATGAACAATACAGATCCCGTTAGTTAATAAAATTTTAATTACGAAGTTCACAGTGTACAATTATAATAATACGAACTAGAACGTTTATGCATTACGCTTCGAGAGAAAGAGCGGTATCGCGGGAGGCTGCGGCGGTTAAGCGCATACGCACGCCTGTAACGCACGGCGGTTGCTAGGTGACTAAATGTTCTAGTGATGGATGTTGCGCCCTTGCCTGCCGTGCCGCGATACGCCCCGACCGTCGATAAGGGCTACGGATGGCACGGACTGTAGGGGTGCGTGCTATAGTTGTAACAAGACTTCCTCTATACTACGTATATAAGAAAGTAAAAACAATACTAGAAAAATGCACTGAAAAAAATCGACTTGCCTCAGGCGGGACTCGAACCCGCACCTTCCACAATCCGGGTGGACGCGTTAACGAATTTCGCCACCGAGGCACTGTTTTTCGCTGTCCAAATTTGTCAGTGCTTGGTGCTTATGTTTTTATGGTAAACATCATTTCATTAAATCTTTGAAATTTGCACTTCCAAGACCCGAACGAAATATGTTTGCAAATATTTGACGCCCAGCTAAGATGAAACTACCTTACATTATGGAATAATTTTATTTTTGCGTTTACAAACGCGTAAATATAATACTAGAAAAATGCACTGAAAAAAATCGACTTGCCTCAGGCGGGACTCGAACCCGCACCTTCCACAATCCGGGTGGACGCGTTAACCAATTTCGCCACCGAGGCACTGCTTTTCGCTGTCGAAAGTCAGTGCTTGGTGCTTATGTTTTCATGGTAAACATCGTTTCATCAAATCTTTGAAATTTGCACTTCCAAGACCCGAACGAAATATTTTTGCAAATATTTGACGCCCAGCTAAGATGAAACTACCTTACATTATGGAATAATTTTATTTTTGCGTTTACAAACGCGTAAATATAATACTAGAAAAATGCACTGAAAAAAATCGACTTGCCTCAGGCGGGACTCGAACCCGCACCTTCCACAATCCGGGTGGATTTTTTTCAGTGCATTTTTCTAGTATAATATTTACGCGTTTGTAAACGCAAAAATAAAATTATTCCATAAGTAAAAACAAGTGTTGAGAGACTCCATTTTTAACCCAAATGAACCGTACGATTTTTATTAATTTAGTTACACTTGGCATACTTTTAGCCGTGTGATGCCGGCAGAGTAGAATAGCATCACCCCATATCCGCCAATGGGTGTCGTACAAGGCGACTAATGGACCAGCAAAGGGATATTGATCACCTTATACTCCGTCCACCAATCCGCATTGGGCAAGCGTGGTGGACTTCTGCCTAAGCATTCGATAACAAGGAGAGGCCTTGTGTCCCAGCAGTGGGCCGAATTATAAAGGCTGTTATGATGAGTTACACTTGGCACTTAATTGGCAAAATGCGTCTAATGCGACGCGACGCCATTAATTAAGAATAGAATAGAAGTTAGTTGGTAGTGCAAGAGGCGATGTGTAGATAGCCAAAGAATTATGGCATATGATGACGAATTTTTATTGATATGAAACGATTGCCACATGTCTTAAGCCCCTGATGTCGCTTTCGAGCTACAGATTGTGAAAGCATCATTAGGAGTTGACGTAATTTTCCTTAAGTCGCCTGAACTGATTTGAAATAGTTATCTGTTCAACAAGTGAGCAAAGTTACTTTTTGCTGCGAGTGCCGATATTAAATAGCGAGTGATTCAATAATAGACTACTGAGCGCAGAAAGTGATTTAAACATACATCTTTTCATTTCTCCTGCGAGAAAATTGTTTTAGGTGAAAAAACAAGACAATACTTTTTTATACATGTTAAATAATCTTTAAATTAATTATTATAAAAAGTAAAGTAACATTACTACAAATACTTAGATTGAACGTTACAGTCTTGTTCGGAGCTCGCAGCAAAAAGCGTTTTTGCTTCCAGATTTTACGAAGCAAAAGAGGTATTTTGGTGCTGGAGGTGTGAGAGGTGTGTGGTGATGTGTCAAATGGTCCTTTGAAAATTTTAAGAATCGTGAGAAAACGCAGGTATAATATCGATTTTTCCAAAATTTCAAACTATAAGGTCGATATCTTCGAAATTTCTTAACCAATTTCGATGTTAAAACTGTAGTTTTTATTACCCTGAAATATAAAAAATGTCTTAACTTTAATCGTCAATTACTTTGAACTGTAAACGATTTTATAGAATATCCAACGATCTCAAACAAATAGTCATTAACTTAGATAATTCAAAACATAAAACTTTTATCTCCCCTTTTCAGCTTTGAAATCGGTTTGATGATGGTTTGCTGTTTTTTTAAATTTTGTAATGTATTTTTATATTGAGAAAATTCTCGTACCATTACGAATTACATCAATTCTTTTCATGTACTTTTTCAGTTTTCATGGACAATGCCAAGAATATGTCATGGATAATAAATAAAAGTTGTGACAATTTGATGCCAAATGAGCATAGTTAGGCGTCCATTTTCATCTCTACCAATTTTCATCAGCGTTCAACTGACAAAAGTCAGAACAAACACGAGCTTAATTTTAAATGTACACATTTTCACAGTAAAATATCTGCTTTGTTACTGTATTTCGTTAATTTCCTCTTTGTGTGATCAAAAACCTTAAGAATGTAATATCCTAGTTGGATATTGGATTATGCAGACTAGTTACACAACCTACAATTTTGACAATGACAAGTTAAATAATACTTAATTAAATCTATGACATATTAAAAAATGGATTGTTTTACTTTATCGTAGCTCGTATACTTAGTAAAGAAGTTTTGTAATCGTCAAAAATTTGACCTCGAGATTTTGATGGATTAACACGTTTTGGACCTCTGAGTCCAAAAATACCGTTTTTAGAATTATGTCTGTGTGAGTGTCTATGCGTTAGTATGATAACTCGAGTATGCTTTAACTTATTGCAGCCAAATTTAAATGTATGACATCAAAATTTAAGGTTTCTATCAACTTTTGAGTCGTTTCCGGTATACGAGAAAGTCAAGGGGAGACCACTCCCGATTTTTGTACTTTATATTTATAAAAGTATACCAATTTTTTAACCTTCCTCATTTTAGCCGAAAAACGCCTTCTGTTGGACTTAGGCTTCCCCCAAAGATCCCCAGTGCCATCAGTCCTGCACTTAAGTCCTGTCTCTAAACTTTGATAGATAATTTATGTCATACTAACTTTGTAATGATCATTACGACACTGATAGATCTATGAAGAATTTGTTCCATAAATTCCACTGTTTAAAGAATGCATCAGTCTTTTACATGTGAATAGACTTGCCCGCTGAAGTTCCATGTATAAAATATTAAAGATTGTTACAAGAAGGTAAAAGGAAGTTCTGTGGTTGAGTTGCAGATATATAAATTCATCCAATTGATAAAAGTATTCGTGTATGTATAAGGTATGTACCTGCATATACCTAAGTAAAAGATACTGAGTCACCAATGAAGTGCTTGTCAACCAAAGTAAGACGGCGTTTAGATATAAGTCAAACGCGTGTTCCATATTAGAATCCGTGTTTGTCTTGCTCGTTGGATGTCCCTGATACGAATGAAAGAAATCAATTCTAATATCTCGCGTGACAGGGAAATAAACAAACTATCAGGTGAGTTGTTTGTTTCCTGTCATAAAAGGCGTCCATTAGACGCTTGTTCATTTCTCTGTCAGTTCGATTATGACTGATGGTTGCATGATTATCACATTTTAGGCGTCAACTTAATCGACATTCATGCTAATGGCTATGGTAAGCTGAGGGCTAAGGACAGGTTACCAGTCGCAGATTCCAAAATTATGGATTTTGGAAAAGATTTTTGGAAGCTTTATGCAAGCAGCTTTGATGTGATGAAATTAATTTTAAACTTACAAATTTCAATCTTATCAACACCACTCTTTCCCGGGCAGTCATTAAAAGCCTTATTTAAATTGAAAAGCAAAGAGCTTATCATAAAATGTATACACACTCAAATCAACTTGGCTCATTCAAACGAGACTTACGAAGGTTGGCAAAGCGAGGGTGCCTAGTGCGGTGCACTTATAACATAGATTTAAGTCAAAGTCAAAGTCAAAGTCAAAATTACTTTATTCATTTAGGTACAATGTACCACAGTCTAATAAAAAGACAAGGAAGTCAGGGATCTACCCTAATAGTAGAACGCCAGCCCTGTCACTTAGTTGGGAACTACCCTAATAGTAGAACGCCGACAAAACAAAATGTTTATTGCGTAGTAAAGGATTATCCCATCATTAGATAATCGCATATACTTTTAAGTACATACCTGCCTCCTCTAATCTATAATGTTTGTAAATCTATAATGTTTTCTTTTTCAGGATCCTCCATTGAATCCTCAGCCGATTCTAATAAGAATGACTGAGAACGCGAGCGAGTCCTTGACCTTCGTTCTGGGGACCGAGTCTTGTGCCTTGACCTTGATCTGTCTGCTTTTTCTTCCATCTTCTTTTCTAGTTTTTCTAGCTTTTTCTTCAACTTTTTTAAAGATCTTTCTGGACCCATTTTGGAATAATTTGGAATGATAAACTTTTACGCGTGATTCTGTTGGCCGCACGAAAACGAGAATGACAGATCCGGAAGAGGGCGCTGATTGGTGGACGGCGTTTGGATTTGAAAACCAACAATTTTGATTTTTTTAAACAAGATATATAGCTCTGGACATTCGTGGTTTGAGGCTGCAGGATGCGAATACTACACTAGTAAAAATTATCATGAAGAGACTGTGCAGTGAAGTACAATGAAAGTCAATTTTGATGCCATCGGTTCGAGAGAGAGAGATGGCTATATTTACCAGCAACGTCGTCTCTGTGCTATTTTGTGTTTTTAAAATATTACAACAAATAAAATAAGTTAAATTTATAATAAAAACAACAATTGTGAGGCATTTCGTGGCCTACGGTGTTAGTAAAGTGACTCGTGAGCATTTAATCAAGAAAATTACACCCAATTGAAACACAAAATGATGACAATATTCAAGCCATCTGTTTGACAGAAACTTGGATCACAGAAAATAAACTTGATCTCATACAAGTAAATGGTTTCGAACTCGCTTCATACTATTGTAGATCCAGCCGGGTGGGAGGGGGAGTGTGCATACTGCTTAAGGAAAATATAATTTATAAAGAAAGGAAAGATATATCTTCCCTTTCCATTGAATTTGTAATAGAGTTAAGTGCAATAGAAATATCATGAAAGTAATTGTAATTTAAATAACAATAGAAATAATATTATAATAATGTAATTTAATTAATTCAAATACTAATATTTACAATTGTGCTTTGCAATTATGAGTATAATATAATAGTTTTTACTAAATTAATAATGTATATGCAATGATGACAATAATTTAATATTTTTTATCAAATTAATTGTAACTTTGGAGTAGGTAGTGATATTGTTACCAAATATTGGCTAATTGTGTTCCGGTGCCCTTCTCAGGGTCATGTCATGGTTCTGTAAACCTTAATTGTACACCCATAATACCACATGGATGCAATAAATGTTTGAGTTTGAGTTTGAGTCTACCAGGAGGCCTTGTTCTGAGAAGAACCGGCAAGAAACTCAACATGTTTTATCCTCCCTTTACAGTTTTTATAGTATTGATTTGGAATGAGTCATAATTCACATTGTCAAGTCTTTAATAATATATATGTATAGGAGGTAATCTATGACTTATAATCTCTCATATTTATGATCGTACAAAATAATTTAATATTCTGTCAGTTGACTGGAACTTACAACGTAAAGAGTTCGTAATGCTATGCAAAATTTAAGGAAGAATTAAGTTTGCACAAATAATAAAAATTAGGAAACTCAACTGTCTCGACAGGCAATGTCCAATTGTACGAGAAGCAGGTGTTTGGTAAGTACAAAGTAATAAAGTTTATTTTTATAGGTTCTTTTTGTCTTAGTTCTAAGAGTTTACACACAGTTACTTAAGTACTAAGTCGTTTGCAGTAAACACATCAAGCGACTTTGAATACCTTAATGGCTAGAAAACGTTTTTACGAATAACAACACTAATCCAGCTAACACGACCGTCACCATGGTGATTTACTCAATTAATATGTCAGTTTCATTTTACTGCTTTTAAGTAGAGAAAGGCTCACCTTTGTATATGTCTTTCTGAATGTATAACTTTTGTAATTTTATGTGCGCGATAAGGGATTTATATACATTTTACCCTACGCGTTCGGCGCAATCGATTGGCCAACTTGTCTAGGCATTCATAACGCACTATTATCGTATAATCCAAAACGCTTCTGTTTTCATATATTTTGACAACAGCTTGACAGATGTTTTAAACTTTAAGGGACCCTCAGAGTCAGAGTTAATAAAAATGGTAATATTGGTCGATTTGGTTTTGCTTTCTACGATTATAAAATGGCGATAAAACCCTAGATATGGGGAAATAGTTGTGTCATGAATATGGACATTTCTTCCCGAGTCATGATTGTTATAATTTATTTAAGTTAGGTATGGAGTTTCTCCCGAGTTCTTGTTGTAAAAACACGTGTTGAGAGACTCCATTTTTAACCTCAATCAACCGTACAATTTTTCTTACTTTATTTTCACTTGACATTGGCAAAATGCGTACGCTTAATGCAACGATAGTATAGTCACATAACACAGAAAGTATAGTAGTAAGTTAGGTATTTTATAAAAATGACCATATTATTATGTGTACCTATTTGTATATTAACTTGTATCTACCACAAAAGTTATTAATATTACTTAATTTATGCTAGAAAATATTGGTTTGAGCGAGGAAAATGTAATTAAACTATGTTTCAATTGTCTATAGAATTTGTCTACTAAATTATTCAGAGCAAGTAATTGGATACCTACGGGTCCGTTCCTTTTCCGATGTAATAAGTATGCTACGTTCCGTGTTGTGTCATCATCATCATCAACAGCTCCTATAATGTCTCCACCGAGGGTCTCGAGCCTACCCCACATTAGGAGCGATTAGGCCTTAGTCAACCACGCTGTCCAAGTGCCGGTTGGTCGACTTCACACACAACCTACTCGTATATCATAGGTGTGTGCAAGTTTCCTCACGATGTTTTCCTTCACCGTAAGAGCGTCGATTAAACGTACATATGAATTCAAAATTTGAAAACACATACCGATGCCTCTCGAGTGGGAGGCAGCGCTCTTATGCAGTACGCCACCGACACTTCCTTGTTGTGTAAATACCATTAATAAAAGACTCATTTTTCAATATGTATCTAAAAATGCCGACTGTCAACCAACTCGTCAGTCTCGCAGCCCGGAGTCGAGTAATAGGTGCGCGTTTTAGAACATTAGTCTTCCAGTCACCGAGAATTTATGACCCAAAAGGCCAACCTGTCACATTAAACTCAGCACCATGTTCGCCTAGCTTTGGGCCTCTATTATTATGCTAATGTGTGAGATGAAATGTCGTTTAAAGTTTTTGATTCCTAACCACGTTGATGGGTGGAAATTACTTAAAGTTGTAACTATCTATCAGGATAAGACTACACTCACGTACGCTTATGGCACGCGTGTTGTTTGTTTATATTATCTGGACTTAAAATAATGACACCTTCAAAACAAACGTGACATTATCTAAAATCTAAGTAAATGATGAAAGCTTTTGGGTCTGCAGCGTGAAATTATCTTGTCCATTTATAATAGGTATCATTAAGAACTTTTGTTATGGATAGTTTTTTTTTTTTTTTGACGGGGAGGTCAAATTCATTTACGCATCGTCCCTGCGGGGTGGTGCCAACCGCAGAGGATATGTGGGACTCGAGGTAAAGGCGTTCCCTCCATACCCACTAAACATCCTCCCCGGCCTGACCTTTAGCGCGGTATTACGGGACGGCTTGGGATCTGCGCACGTGAGCGCAACTACACCGAGACCGTCCCAACGCTGCCCGTCTAGGCACTCCTAGCACCAATTGGTAGCCAGCAGCTACTCCTCCGCCGATGGCTGCTCGACTTGGCGCGTCCTCCTGACGAGGACACCGGGAGCAGCCATCGGACCGCACCCGGGGGACTTCGAGCACGGTCGTGGCCCTGAAAAGGCCCGTCCGAAACAAGCCGTGGTGGGAAGACAAAAACAACTCGACGATGGCATGTGACTTCGAATGCCAAGGGGACACACTTGACATCAAAAGAAACACACCCGCCGAGTAAGTTTCCCCACCACGTTACCAGGATCCGCCACGAGGAGGCTTCCGGACGTAGACCCCTGTGTTATGGATACTATATAATTATAATATTAATAGTTCGTTTATTCATCAGATGACATTGATTTATCCATTAATTGTTATATAACAACATTAACAAAATAACAATGGGAGTTTCTCCCGAGTTCTTGTTGTAAAATCACGTGTTAAGAGACTCCATTTTTTAACTGAATCTACTGTACAATTGTCTGTTACTATGTACAGTCAACAGCACGTCGGGCTATACAAAACTGTCAAATTTCTCCAAATGATTTTCAACCTAAGACTATTCAATATAAAGTGCATAATCGATTGGGAAAATTTGACAGTTTGTGGTAACCCAACGTGCTGTTGTCTGTACATTTTCACCTGACATTGGTAAAATGCGTAATCTTTATGTGTCGCGAACGCCATTTAGTTAAAAGTAGAATAATAATTTGGCTTAATATCTATGTAAGTGGGTAAGTAATTGAAAATATTTAATTGTTAAATTAAATTACTTATCATCACGCTCAAAATCCCGAAAGGGGTTGATCAGTGATTGAGGTAACATTTAGTTACACATTTGGCAGTATGGGCCATGCTGTGCCTCCAATGAGACACCTAATTAAGCAGCCTGAGGAATTGCTCCAATATAACATAGATTTTAACATTAAATATAACATTTTAAACATGTGGCCTGCTTGTCGTCGTGTAGTCATTAGCCCTGAGACACATGCAGGCCGTAATATATATATATATATTTGAATCAGATTTTGTCATAACTACCTACTTAATTGTCCAAATTACGATTTAGCATAATTCATTGGACAAACAATGCATTTGATATTTTTACTTATATAAATAATTTTTAATAATTTGCACAAATATTTGTCCCAACCGGTATTCGAAGCCGCACCGTTTGATCTTGTATATAAAATTTCCATGTCACAATGTTAGTTGCCGTACTCCTCCGAAACGGCTTGACCGATTTTCATGAAACTTTGTATGCGTATTCAGTAGGTCTGCGAATCGGCTACTATCTATTTTCCATACCCCTAAGTGATAAGGGTTGTTCACCCTTAATTTTTTTTTTATTTTTAACGAAATTTTTTGTTTTTATTTTTTTATTATGTGGCATTAAAAATACATCCAACCCTAAATTTTTACTTTTTTATCACCAACCCAGCCGTCACCCTAGCAGTCGTTGTATAATGAACTTTGCCTACAACGACTGCAAAATATTATGTTTAAAGTTAAAAAAGCACAAATAACAGTTGTTGATATTTCAAATGATTGTTAAATAATTTTGTTTTTTTATTGTTCAACTAATTGGCTATGCCACTTGATTTTAGCACTTTTATTTTCAGTTAAAAAAAAGAGTTAGCTAGCTAGATATTCTCAAATATTTTGGGTCATAAAAGACAATCTTAACATTAAACTTTGACAATTTGCATAAGTAAATAATTTATTATTAGGTAAGCTAGTTGCTTGTTACTTTCTCGTATACGTAGTATTACCTTGCGATTTAACGGATTTTCACGTTTTGGACTTCCCTGAGTCCAAAAAATACTGTTTTTGGAATTATGTCTGTGTGTGTGTCAGTGCGTTAGCACGATTTACTCGAGTATGCTTTAACTTATTGTAACCAAATTTAACATGCATACATGTATGACATCAAAATATAAGGTTTATATCAACTTTTGAGTCGTCGTTCACGAAAGTTAAGCAATCAAGTGCGCGGTTGGTACTCGGATGGGTGACCAAAATTTAACATACATGTATGACATCAAAATATAAGGTTTCTATCAACTTTTGAGTCCTTTCCGGTATACGAGAAAGTCAAGGGGAGACCACTCCCGATTTTTTATTCTGAATTTTTAAATAATGTATTAAATTATTAACTACTTATAACAATTATGATTGAAATTGACACCAAATTAAATAAAATACGAAAAACATGGAAAAAATCCTGTCCTAATTAAGTGCTGAGACAGGACTTGAACCGGCGACCTTTCGCTATCTGGGCGACTGCTCTTCCAACTGAGCTACAACGACAAATTTAGGCGTGTCTTTCGTTTTTAGGGTTCCGTACCTCAAAAGGAAAAAACGGAACCCTTATAGGATCACTTTGTTGACCGTCTGTCTGTCAATACCCTTTATCTCAAGAACGCGTGGACGTATCAAGCTGAAATTCACATGAAATACTCAGGTCTATTGTCCCTTTAAGCTGTGAAAATATAAAACTTCTAAGCCAAGCCAATCAAAAGATACAGCCGATTATGTCGATATTTTCAACAAATTTCCGACACTCGCAAAGGAATCAAAACCTACAGGATACTTCCCGTAAACTCAAAATCTTGAAATTTGGCATAAAGCATTGTCATATAATGCAAATATAGGAAAAATTGCGAAAATCACATTTTTTTAGTTATATAATATAATAAAAATATTTTAATAAAATGAAACTTACTACCTTATTTCTCACGAACGAATGAAGGTATCAAATTGAAATTTATACCAAATACCTAGGTCTATTGTCCCTTTAAGCAGTGACTAACACTTCTAAGTTAACGCGATCAAAAGATACAGCAGTTTATACTAGTCAGTAATTTGATTTAATACGTCATAAATTGTAAACCGCTACGTTTGTACGGCGGAACCCTCGGTGTGCGAGTCCGACTCGCACTTGGCCGGTTTTTTTTGATTACGTTATCAAGCTGAGGTATGCCTAACAATGTATATTAATTTCAATCATAACTAAACTTGCCAAACACAAAAGAAGAAAAATACAATATTACTTATAACAATGTTACTAAGGTACTTAACACTAGAACTAAAGTTTGTTTATAAAAAGAACAGCCATATTTTTAGGCCATAGATCAGAATATTTGATTAGGTGTTTACGGCCACGTTACCAAAAGTTCTTAATAAAAGACTCACAGGTCATGAAAACTTATTTTAGGCAGTAAAGGCCGTTTCCACTTTAAGTTACAGTCATTAAACTATAGTTTGGTCCTACGACATTATAATGGATCTTAAAATGTCATATATACTTTGTACCATCAGTAATTGTTGACTCACCGTAGAAGTTTCCACGCAGAAATTCTTATACTACCGTTTTACTCAGAAAAAGCATAATGACTTTTATTTGTAAGTTAGTGTTAAGTCTCTAAACCATTTATTGAGACTAATTTTCAAAGTCGGTAGCCGAACGCGCAAGCAGGTCTCTGGGCGAGGACTCAGAGTCGACGTGTATCCCTACAATGGAAAAGGATGGCTCTTCCAGGCAGCTCAAACGGCAACAGCAAACATCCGCCCGAACATATAGCATACTCCGGCTTTCGCTTAGAAGGACTCTTCGTGCATGTAGCCGGGACAATTCAAGTAGCTTGTGTCAGCAGGCGGCAATATTTGCGTCTCCGTCAGAAACAACAATGAAGGTCTTGCTGACTCAAGGTGTTGGTGGACAGTATTGAGGTTACTGTGGAGTCCGCGTATATTGCAGAACTCAACCTCAAACGGTGTAGAGGGAGTGGGGTTGTGCACCGCTGTAAAACCTGATTGTTTGTTGTTGGCTGCCATGGCCAAAGGAAAGAGTGACGTGAATCAAGTGAGCGTTACCGCGTCAATTCTGGACTGTTATGATTGATGGTGAAATTGGCCCATTACAATAAAATTTTAGGAAGGAGGCGGGGAGCGCGCTTTAACCTTGTTGAACTGCTGTTTGTTGTTCTCGAAAAATTAATTAAACATCACGTTATGAAGTTATAAAATACCATACGCATCGAAACCTAATTTCCAGCCGCACAAAGTTCATAATTACCATACTTTAATTAAGAAAAGTTCAACACGCTACATACTTTGGCTACTTACTCGGCTCAAGTTTTATTGTGCTGGTTGAAATCCGATTATGTGAAATTTTGTCACGGAATACGTCCGAAAAATATAGTATTTTTTGTATATATTGTACCTAATTAATATTTATAATAAAGAGTTTACTGACTTTTTTTTCGCGCTCACACCAATTATCTAGGTCAAATAAAGTATCATCAAGAACTTATGTTATGGATACTAGATAATGGACAATTTTTATATACGTAATATTTTATAGATATTTAAAACATTCTTAAATAAATACTTATGCAATCAATAAATATTCGTGTTCGTCACGCAAACATTTGCCGCTACCAGGGCTCGAACCCAGACCGTTTGATGTGTAAGCAGCTATATTGACCACTCCACCAAGACAGCATGCATGCATCGTACATTTTCTTCTGTCTTCTCTTTATAATATTGTGCCACAGCTAACACCTTACTTAAATCTCTACGTTCATTAATTAAGTAATATTATTTCATACTATTGTATTTTCAGTGCACGTCCCAAAGCGTGGGTTGCACAAATTACATAATTAACTTTAATCATGGCTCTAGTTACTGCTCATAATTTTGGGTCTTCTATCATTTCGTTTTACATTGCTTGTTATTATGCAAATTTTATTGCTGCACCATTTACTATAACTAATTGCATTTAAATTAACCTTGCGTTTTTTTTTAAATTGCTATGCCTACTTAAGATAAAATTTAAAGAAAAAAATATGTATAGAGAAGAACACGATGACCAACTTCAAGTTTGTACAAACACAAACTAAAAATAAGAAATAATATTTTAATTACTTCAATCCAGAAATTTATGGAACTTCAATGCAAAGATCAATAAAGGAAATTATTTATACACATTCATAAAAACAAACTCATTTTCGCATTTATAGTAATATTAGTTAGTATTAATTACATGTTTCACTGTAATTTTGTAGTTATTATGTTAAGGTATGGCCCAAGGTTATTGGAGATTATATCGTTAGAATTCAGTATTTTGATTTTCATTGAAAATAACCTCATTTTATCGAGCAAAGCTGATTAGGGATATACACTTACCGGCACGGAATCTTGGCCAAGCCGTTATTTCGCAGCGGCAAAAAATTTAAGTGTTTGTAACAAAATATATGTTTATAGAGGTTGGTCCAGAAAATGTTTGGTTTTGTTGAAAGAGACTAATTAATGATGTTTGAGAGTGTTATGGGGTCAGTTTTGAAGTTTCTGTCGTATCGGGAAAATTTGAGCATACAAGTTCAATTTTTCAAGACAGCACTGTAAGAGTATAGTTAAGTGGTCCTGAAGTTTTGTGATTTTGTGGATTCAATTTGAATATGAACCATTCATTAAAACTAAAAAGATGGCTTTAGCCCCAGTCTTACTTGCACAAGTCGTAGCTTTAATCAATCAGGGAGAGACAAAACGTGAGGTGTCTATTGCACTCAATGTTCTGCGTTCATTAATGCAATATGACTTGAAACGATACTAGGAGACAGACAGTTACACCCTCCGGTTAAGCAGTGGAGTGTAAGGTGCTCATCAACTCGAGATAGTCTGTTTATCTTCTTAGAAATTTTTAAAAACCGCTACCTCAGTGGAGTTGAAATCCGCCAGTTGCTCCAAAATACGAGAAGTGTGAATTTCAGCCAGCGTACATTAAGAAGAAAAATGGAGGAAGTAAATTTAAAGGCAGGCAAGTTTGTCTGTGGTCCAGAATTGCTCAGACAGCACCGAGTAGCTAGACCTAAATTCGCACGTCAATGGGACTCACGAGCAATGGTCTAGAGTTTTGTTCACTGACGGATGTAGAATTGCTTGACATGTACCAAATGATCAAGAACGTGTGTGGAGAGCGATTTCCGCCCATCACCATAACAAATACCCTGTTTTTTTTTTTTTTTTTTGTTGTTTTCGGGGAGGTCAAATGCATTTACGCGTCGTCCCTGCGGGGTGGTGCCAACCGCAGGGGATATGTGGGGCTCGAGGTAAAGGCGTTCCCTCCATACCCACTAAACATCCTCCCCGGCCTGACCTCCAGTGCGCTATTACGGGACGGCTCGGGATCTGCGCACGTGAGCGCAACTACACCGAGACCGTCCCAACCCTGCCTGTCTAGGCACTCCTTGTGCACCAATTGGTGGCCAGCAGCCCACAGGGGCTACCGAATAACGCCAAACCCTGTGGGCCGCTGGCTGACGCCGGCCTTAAAAGCCGCCTCGTCACCGACGGCTGCTCGACCTGGCGCGTTCCCCTGACGAGGACACCGGGATCAACCATCGGACCGCACCCGGGGGACTTCGGGCGCGGTCGTGGCCCTGAAAAGGGCCGTCCGGAACTAGCCGTGGTGGAAAAAAAACTTGACGATGGCATGTGACTTCGAATGCCAATGCCACTTGACATCAAAAGCCACACAAGAAAGTTTCCCCACCACTTTACCAGGGTCCGCCATGAGGAGACTTTTGGACGTGGACCCCACCATAACAGAAACTCTCAGCCTTCATGGAGGCTCCATAGTGGTGTGGGGAAGAATAAGTTTCGATGCTTGTACAGAATCGGTTAACATTGACAAACAATTAACAGTGATTAGGTACATCGAAGAGATCTTTCAGGAACATATTGTGTCTATTTTGGATTTTTTGGGTACCACCAGTTCCTTTTGATGCACGACAATTCCAGTCCACGTCTCGTACGGTGCGTGGATGAATACCTTCATGACGTTGTAATCCAAAATTGGCAGTGGTTTACTCGAAGCCCAGATTTAAATCCCATCAAGCTTATCTGAGACATGCTAAAATGAAGAAATTGGAAAGACAGATAATTATGCTGTGTTTGATAACAGAGTGTTAATTTTCTTGTATATGAGTGATTTTGAATTAACATTATTTTCTTAACAAAAATTTCATTAAGAGACATTAAAAGCCATCTTAAAACATTATGTAACACATATTGAACCCGTTTACATAAATTTAGGCGACTAACAAAATATTAAACATGAACATATCGAAAACTTAGCTTGGCCATGTTTTCGTCCCGGTGAGTGTATGTTAGCAACACAAAGACCAATTGTTTTATATCTTTTATTTTATTTGTCTAGTCTAGTCTTTTATTTTTCATCAGTTTTTAAGCAAGGTCATGCTCAGAACGATTCATTGTGATGAGTATGTAGAACTATAAAGGATTTCATAACAAAAAATGGCTTCAAAACGTTAGCGTTCAATGTAGCTCACTCGGTGCGTAAGGACACTAATGAACGGGGCCACCGTCTGGCAAAATATCGCGGTTTTGCGAGTTGAGCCCTTTACATTGCGCGGTACAATTTGCAATTTTCTTTAACATCAAAAAATAAAAATCATTTCCCAGCAATAATTTTTTTGAAATATGTCTTATTTTGATGTATAGAATACATGGTTCTCGTTTGACTGTTCATGTCTTTTACACCCAGTATATAAACAACCATGACTCGCAAACAAATGTGTTCGTCACAAAAATATTTGCCGCTACCACAATTTGAACCCGTACCGCTTGATGTGTAGGCTATACTGAACACTCCGGCACGACGGCGTCAATCCATCAGCCGATGTTTCGAGCGGTGTGCAGCACCGACTGCCTAATAAGGTTTTCAAGATCATTGCTCGAAAATTTTATGTTAACTGAATGTTCGTTTAATTTTTCATTCTTTTTTCGGCACAAGCAATGTCGATAATTTATTATTTGACACTAAAAATTCGATGCTTATTGCAACTCTCATATTTGTACAATTCTCGTTGCTAAAGAAACACGTGTGATTTAAAAAGATAATTTAGTATTCAGAGTTTTTGCTAAGCCGTATTAAACATATCTTACTTAAGTTCAATTTCAATTAACTTCTCTTATTTTATCATGTTATTTCAACTGCACTGCATATTCTTAATTAAAGTTCTAAATCAAAGTGTAGTCTACATAATGGAATTTAATAAAACACTCTTTCGATCTTTCGATGCCAGTGGGTATATTTGAATTAAGTTCTTAAAATTTTAAAGGAAAATTTGCATTTTCAATTTAAAAATCTTGTTTGAACTAGGTATGAATCTTTCTATCAAAGAAAGCACGTACTAGAATTATTAAACTTGAATAAAGTCTTCTATAAAACAGTAAACTTTATTGAGGCACAGTTTAATATGGCTATTACTACTGGTATCATCATAACTAAAACTACACTAAAACATATCTTGTTTTTCAGTACATATATACGATGATGATGATGATTATTAAATAAAACTGAAGAGTTTGCAGGTTTGTTTGTTTGGTTCAACGTTCAACACGCTAATCTCAGGAACTACTGATGGAAACTGACTAATTATTTTTCTGTTGATTTCTCGAGAGTTGGTTTATCGAGAAAGGCCATATTTGGTAAAAAAAAAAATCCACGCGTAAGTAGTCGCGGGCGGAGCGCTAGTTTATTATTATATGGGAAAGTTTAGAGTTTTGAAAGTTTTACCGGGTTTTGATGAAATTTGACTAAATTGAACTTGTATAATGTATTTGTCTTGTAAATTTTAATACGTAATAAACTACCAAAAGCCATCAACAAATATTCATGTAAAACAGGATTCTAACCCAGTCCGCTTCAACCAGCGTTACTGACCACTCCACCACTACGGCTGTCTATTTCAGATTTTTTACATGGGTGGCCTATTGATGCTTGCAACATTAATAGACAGGATTAGCAGCGTGCGGTTAATAGCTGTGTTTTCCTGCCAAATAAACCTCAGCTGACGTGGAGTTTCCGCTCTTTGGTAAAAGTTGGTAAACTTAATGAATATTGTAAAAAAACAGTGTTATTCGACTGCGCGGCGGTCTTCCGTGCATTAGATATCACTTCTACACGACGAACTCTTTCAGAGGTCGGTATTACTTAAGAGAGTTTTCCCATTATTCAATGTTATATCGTATCGAAAGCCGATACGATATCGGGGGCAAGTAAATTGTATAAAATTATATACAAACCTACTTCTTACATAGTTTGTATGAAGTATGAAATATGTCTATTTGTGAACAGGATCGAAGGAGACCTAGAAAAACGTTAATTGATGAAATCGAAGATGTCTTGAAAAAGCGACAGGTTTATAGTACTCGAAACCGCTGAGCATGGGATATGTAAGGAGTGTCTATCCCTATGCATCTTAATTTATATGACGATAACGGAATATTATTTCCCTGCAAATATATTGCAAACACCAATAAAAACGAAACCAACTATTTGCCAAACTCGTCTGTTACAGATACTAGCAAACATTGATTTTACTTTCCTCCCTAGTAGTGCAACACGAAAAAACTACAGTAGACAAATCTGAACAGAACTCCGTTGGGACGATGCTGCTCAGAATTTAGATTGGAACCCAACTCCTTTTTATGCAGATTGTATACTATAGTAAATTCGGTAGCTTTTGTAATTTAGTCAACCTCGATATTGTTGCTCAAAGTCGACATTTCTTCAGCCTTTTCCATTTCATAACATCCTTTAAAATTCGACCCACTACAGGGACACAAGGCTCTCCTTGTCATCGAAGAAGGTTTAGGTAGTAATCCTCCATGCTTGCCAAATGCGGATTGATGGTCGGAACATCAGGTCCATTGGAGGATATAGGTTGATGCTTTTCTATAAATTGGGCTTCAAGAGTTAAAAATTGAGTCTAATATCTGATTCGAAAAAATACACGTTCTAACCGTAGATACCACGGCGTGTGCTTTAAGGAGCTTTTTTCCCTAATCCGACCATCTCCCTTCCTTTTAAGAGCTACGCATGATGGCTTATGGGTAGCCATGGCTACCATTCCATCTAACCAAGAAATTTGGCAACTCATATCTTTTTCGCACAATCAAGAAATGGAATTCACTTCCAGCATACATGTTCCCTCCTTCAAACAAAGGTCGGCAAGGTGACGGTGACTGGGGCGGTTTATCTCTCGCACCAGCTGTCTTCGCAATTGTACTCCACATCTGCTTACCATCAGGTGATATGCTGTCATTTGCTTGAATTTTGTTTAAAAAAACTGAATATTGTAATTAGCGCATTAAGCCGACCTGTATCCAAAACCGTAAATCTGTTACAATATAAAAGGCTAACATACTTTATAAGCCCTTTATTAATACAATATGGATTAATGTTAATATATGATTTTAATTTAATTTTTTAATTTAATATTTTGTCCCACATAATATCAGCTATTTATTGGACGCGAAAAATGCCCATTCACTCACAAACACAATAGTCAGAGAGCGTAAACATAATATATCCATGATGTAGACATAATATATCTTTTGGACTACTATGTCTGTCAAATATTATTTGAGTACGTGGCTAAGTGAAAATATGTCTTATAACTCTTCTTTATTTACCCTAACATAGAACTGTAGACTTGACTGGGAAGTAAAGGGGCTAAGTTAGCCCTTATATCTCCAAAGTTGCAAATATTTTTTGGTGCAAAACATGTCTTTTAGAAAATTTTAAATTTTTGTGCCATTAAATTAAATATTAAAAAGAGTAACTACGCGTACTATAAATGCTACGGCAATGTTAGATACTATCTTGCAGCACTGCGTGTGCAATGATTTGCACTCCATACTTACGCAATGCTGATGATGATAAAGATGAAGCTGAAAATCTAGGTTTTCAGCATGTCTCAAGTACCTACTCCAATATATCTACCAGCTCTCAGAATTTATCTACTGGTTCAAGGCAAAGTTGCTGCGGGCACGCGCTTTCTGTTCATTGAATCATAGAATGTAGCGCGTATGCCAAACGTGCGTAAATTACGCGCAAAGAACATTAGTCTGAAAGATGTATTAGACTCAAACCCGGCATTTCTTTGCTCGACAAAGTTCAGATGTACGCAAATGGAAAGAATTGGTAGAAAAGTGAGCGAAAAGGTAAAAACCGTAATCAAATGAATTCAAACTTTATTTACTTACGGGGTGCTTACATTTTGCTTAAGCCTAAATCTAAGCTACTCTTTCGTTTTTCGAAACATTGCGATAAGCTGAGATACCTATGTACGTTTGAACACAAATACTGTTCTTTTTTTACTAAGCCCGGACTACTGGAGAGATTAAAGATTGTTAATTGAACTTAAAATATTGTCATGCCATTTAATATTGCTTAATATACTCTACAACAGAATTCCTAGTCTAGTTAGTAAAATTTTATTCCTTAAACCAAGACACGTCCTCGACACATTTGTTGAAGAGATGAAAGTATTTCCAGAGTCTTAGTGCATATGCACCTAAGTAATCGAGGACAGAGTGCAGTCAAGCAAAGAACTTACAATCGGCTACCTTGTGGGCTTGCAATAGGAGTCATGTTCCAACTGCACTGTCAAACTCAGTGGACTGTACTACTCTGAAATATGTAATCATAAATTATATCCACGTATACCACGATGGAATACTACATTGCTTTGCACTTTGTTTAACTGCGGTTGGTGTAAAAGATTCTAGTATTTTTTAAATTATGAAATACGAGCTTTGTGAACTTTGTAGTAAATGAATGTTGTTGTAAATACAATAAATTATTAAATCGGACGGGACGGGGATCGCGGACGGGACGGGCCGTTAACGTAGACTTGTATGTGGCGCTGAGCGTTGTAATATAGAAAACGTCGAAGACGTCACACCGCAGCGTCCCGTTCGACGGAACGTCACGGTACATTCGTCACGCATACGTCGACGTCAACGGCCCGTCCTGTCCGTCAGCTTTCATCATAACAGCCTTTATAACTCGACCCACTGCTGGGACGCAAAGACTCTCCTTGTTATCGAAGGAGATTTAGGCAGTAGTCCACCACGCTTGCTCAATGCGGATTCGTGGACGGAGTATAAGGTGATCAATACCCCTTTTTTGATGCATTTTCGCCTACTACGGCATGCATTAGAGGATACGGGGAGATGCTATTCTACTCTGGCGCCGTTACATTTATAACACAGTAGGTATCGTCTTGCGTCGAGTCGTTACGATCCCTAACATATGGTTGAGCGAAGTGATGGCTGAGTCATGCCTGCGATCAGGTGCCTCCAATGAGACCTGGTCATCTCATGTTTTCTTGAACTTTTTATTTTTTATTTGATGTAAATGTAGACAATGTAGTTGTATAATCTTATATGAATAATTATATGACACATGCAATTAAAAGGATAATTTTGTTTGTGTTATGATATTGTGTAAATAACTAATGTATTAGGTACCTATTTGATTTATTTTTTGGTATGGCACACATTGTATTCTTAAAGGTAATTTTGTTAACCAGAGGATCATAAATGTATGCTTAGCACCTAAATTGAAAGGAATCTATCCAACATTAACACAAAATCGTGATGGGTATCAAAAGTCAAATTAATTATAAAAGTTAAATTACTTAAGTTAATCATTAATCTGATTGATTGAATTATATAGCTTTTACGAGATAAATTATTATTATAAATGAGCCAAATACGTGGAAGTAATAACTGCCCAAAATTTACGCATGTAAAACTGTAATTTTAAATATTATTATATATTAATATTACCAAATTGTAAGCTGTGGAGTGTATGGAACACGTGAATGTAATTGTAATACTGTAAGAAATTAATGGAAAATGAAAAATGCGTGCTCATACAAAAGATCTGTAATATAAGAGAGTAAAAAATATAATGACATTTTCAATGTCAAAAATAATATCGTCTGTCATAGACATAACTGGGGGGAGGGCAATGACCATGTTAATAGAAAAATAATTCTTATTTATGTTACTAAACATTTTATAAATATAAAAAAGAAGAACTATAATCTTTGAAAGAAAACTTCAATTTAACATGGTAAATGCACTTTACAAAACCCCTTTAGAAACGAAAACAACTATAGTGAATGGGTAAAAGATAAAATTGGAAACTTATAATTCATGGACTATCTTAAATAGTAAACACATAAAGTAATATAAACACTAATCAATCAGTGGGTAAAATTACAATCTTTGAAACTGCCCTAGTGTGCAGCTTCTTATTAGCAGTTATGACTTCTACAACCCTAACCTTTCCGTCACTGCCAATGCAAAGGTGGAGTATCAGGATTTACTAACAATACAACTGTGCCTTCTTTAAGGTTATCTATATTCTTTTGCCATTTAGTTCTTTGGTTAAGGTTTGACAAATAATCCTTATGCCAAACTTTCCAAAAATGTTGCTTCATTTGCTCACAACATCTCCAAAATCTTAATCTATTAGTCGGCAAATTTGTTAAATCGGCGTGTGGCAGAGCAACTAATGGCTGACCAATTATAAAATGCCCAGGTGACAAAAATGAAAAGTCCGACTTGTCTTGAGGCAGGATCGACATGAGTGGTCGAGAGTTTAATATAGCTTCTATTTCAGCTACAATTGTGCTAAATTGCTCGTAAGTAAATTTTTTAGCGGTGGAAATTCTCTTTAGATGATACTTAAAAGACTTAACAGCAGCCTCCCAAAGGCCGCCATGATTAGGACTGTATTTTGGAATGAATTTGAAGTCTATCTGTTTTTGCAAAGAATAACTGTAAACCTTGTCTTGAAATTCACTGCTCATGTGCAATTTATACAAGTCCTTTAACTGATTATTAGCGCCTTTAAAAGTGGATGCATTATCACAGTAAACATTTAAAGGAATACCTCTTCTTGATACAAATCTTTTGAAAGCGGCCAGAAATGTTTCAGTTGACATATCAGAAACAATCTCAATGTGAACAGCCTTAGAAGCAAAGCAAACAAAAATAATGGCATAACCTTTAGTTAAGATGGAGTTACGTCTGGAAGACTGTTTTATTTCGAATGGGACACAAAAATCCATGCCTACCTTTTCAAAGACTCGCGAAGGGTTAACGCGGTCGTAAGGTAAAGCACCCATTAATTGCTCGGAAACCTTTGCCTTGTTTCTACAGCAGCTAACACATTTATAAATAACACTTTTAATCTCTCTAACAGAATTAATAATAAAATATTTTTGGGAGAGATGACTCAGCAATAGTTTCAATCCCCCATGTAATGTCATTAAATGCTCTTGCCTGATGATTAACTTTGTAATGTGACAATGCTTAGGCAATATAATAGGAAACTTTTTTGAAAAACAAATTTCTGCATTACGCAATCTACCACCTACACGGAGAACACCTTTACTGTCTATAAATGGATAAAGAGACTTAAGAGAAGATTTAATATCCTGTTTCTCGGAAATAGCCCTTATCTCTTTTGAAAAGTAATGATTTTGAATTATTTTTATAACATAGTTTAAAGCTTCTCTATATTCTGAGATAGAAATAAAATCACAAGTAATAGTGTGCCCTTTGCACTTATTAATAAATCTTAAAACATAAACCATGACACGAATTGTTTGGTACAGGCTTGAATATTTTTCAAATAGCAAATGAACCATCACAGTATTCGTGACTACGGTGCAGACATTTTTGTCGCATATTGTTAAAGGAATGGGCTTCTCAATTTCAGATAAATAAAAATTATATTCAGAACTTCCATGTAAATAATCAGGGCCTTGCGTCCATAACGCATTATGTATATCCGTTGGATCAATCCCTCTTGACAATATGTCAGCAGGGTTTAACAAACTTGGCGTAAAAAACCACGAATAATCCTTTGTTAGTAAATTAATTTCTTTTATACGATTACCTATATAAGCAGGAAGCTTTAATGTCACTGTGCTCAGCCAACCTAATACAATTTTAGAGTCGCAGAAAAGTTTCACATTATCAATATTTAGCACAGCTGAAACATGAGACATTAACTTTGATAGCAATAAAGCGCCATTTAGCTCCAGCTTTGGTATCGTTAGCTTAGAATTAATACCATTCAATCTAGATCGAGAGCAAAGCAAGTGAACATGATAAGCACCCTTTACCCTAATCTTTATGTAAATACAACACCCATAACCAGTTGCTGAAGCGTCACAGTAGCCCACGAGCTCAGTCAATTCTGCATTATCGATTTGAACGTAGCGAGGTATAATTATATCAGGCATATTTTTTAAATTTATATAAAAATTATTCCACTTTTCCTCTAAACCAACCGGCAAAGCTACGTCCCGTTCCAAACCATGCTGCCAAAGCTCTTGTAAAAACAATTTGGCCTTCATAATTACCGGACCAGCAAATCCCATAGGGTCGTATAATCTACTAATAGAACTGAGAATAGTTCTTTTTGTTGCAATTTTCGTCGGCGTAACAACATGACTACTCAGACGAAATACATCATCAATAGCATGATATTTTATACCTAGTATTTTAACGATTGGCATTGATAAGCCAAGATCGTTGTCTAAATCTTTAATTTCAAAACCTAGCTTGTCAGGAGGTATAGTTTTAATTAATTCTGAACTATTAGAAATCCACTTATGCAACTGCATGCCACCTAGCTGTAAAAGAGATGTTAACTCGTCTTTAAGTTTCATAAGCCCCTGTAATGTACTACTGCCAGCCTGTATATCGTCTACATAGGAATTGTTAATGACTGCAGAGCTGGCCAAAGGGTACTTATGTACAAACTGTTTGCCCAATTCAACCAAACATCTAGTGGCTAGAAATGCTGAACTTGTCAAACCATATGTTATCGTCTGTAATTGTATGACATTTAAATTACCATTTTCACGCCATAGGATATTTTGTAAGCACCTGTGATCAGGATGAATTTGTATCATTCTGTACATTTGACGGATGTCGCACAACAGTGTGTATTTATAAGTACGAAGCAATAATAATATATCAAATAGAGACCGTTGTACAGAAGGTCCATTGCACAAATAATTGTTAAGACTTAATCCGTTTCTTGTTCTGACGCTTCCGTCGAATACGACACGAAGCTTGTTTGTCAACCTGTCCATGCGAAGGACCCCATGGTGTGGTAAGAAAAATAATGGTTGGTCCTTTGGGCTGCAATTTTTTACGTCAATTACCTTTGCATGACCTAATGAAATGTATTCATCAATGAATGTTTTGTATAATTGAAAATATTCAGGGTCCCTTTTAAATCTTTTTTCTAAATTATATAATCTTTGTAAAGCGATAGCATATGAATTGGAAGGGTCAATATCTTGTAATTCAACCTTGAGCGGATATTTAACCTGTAATGTATTATTTTGTAATGCAAATGATTCTTGAAAAATCTTTTCACTATGCTTGTATTCAGATAATGACTCGTGATAAATATCCGGTACTTTTTCTGCCTCCCAAAATTTACGAACACACGTGTCCAGATCAGGATTTGATACTGTATGCATAATCAAAGTTTTATTATAATTAGAATAACCAGTGGATGAGATGATGTAACCGAGCCGAGTATTTAAAAATATGGGATCTGATGGACCGCCTTCAATCTTTCCATCAAGTACGATTTTGAAGAAGATATCACAAGCTAACAGAAGCGATATTTCCCCTGGAATATGGAACTCATCATCTGCTAACGATACATATTTTGGAATAGGAAACTTACTTAAGTCATTTTTTCTTAGTGGAAGCGGAGTTGTAATTTTATCAATTACTGAACATGTCAAATTAATTTTTAAGTCATTTTTTAATGATTCGATACTAAAATTAATGCCTTTGCTAGTGAAAGTTAAATTATTGTTGCCTAATGTGACAATATTTTTATGTAAGTCAATCAATGGGAATCCTAAGCGATTCGCAATCTCGGTGGTACAAAAAGATGTTTGGCTCCCACAGTCTAAGAGCGCACGGACAATGTATTTTTTATTATCAGAACCAGTAACAAGAACTTTAGCAGTGGGCAATATAACACTTTCAGCAACGGGCTGAGAAATATGCAAGTTTACCTGCTGATCATGCTCACTGGTACTCTCTCTCGGCATAGACAGCTGCTCTTCTTGTTGGTGAATCAAAGCATTATGGGAGCTGGAATTACAAATTGAGCATTTAAATTTGTACCGATAATTTTGTTTGTGTGACGACAAACATAACATGCATAAACTATTTTTAGTGACAAAATCTAATCTTTTTTTAGGCGTCAAGCTGATAAAATCAGGACATTTGTAAAGCTTATGTAATTTGGAACACATTTTGCATTGAGCATAAGCTTCAATTTCCTTACTGGAAGTAGAAAAATTAACTACAGTATTAGTTTTTACTTGCGACTTACTATCGTAAATAGGCATACTAACCTCTAAAGAAGCAGCCCTTTTATCCAAATAATGTAAAAGCTCATCAACAGTAACAACTGTTGTGGTATCTCTATCACTGTGAAACAATCTTACGTTTAAAGGGTCTATTTTATGTATCAAAATACATGACAGAATTGCATCCCACTGCGTTACCGGCTGACCTAAATTTTGTAAAGATGTAACATGCTGTCTAACCTTAGCTGTAAAGTCACGTAACTGTAAGTGAGAGCCTCTGATAATTGGCAAGTCAATAATAGCATTAATATGGTTGCTAATAAGTAATGTAGGATTGTCAAATCTTTTTTGTAAAATTGTAATCGCTGTATTGTAAGATTTGTCAATTATTGGAAGACTATCTATAATTTGTAAGGCCTCTCCTTTCAAAAACCTTTTTAAAAAACAAAGTTTCTCAACCTCTGAAGTACGTGGATCATGATGCACAATAGCCATAAACATTTCTATGAACGGCCGATACAAGGCGATGTCTTTTCCGTCAAACGTTGGTATATCCAAAGACGGTAACTTGGCTGAACCTTTAAAATCGCCTTGAACATCCCCGACGGAAGACTTCAGCATTCGCTCAATCTCTGCCAGCAGCTTAAAATGACGCTCCTCATAGTCACGATCCTCGCTCTCTGTGTCTTCGTCTAAAATTTGTAATTCTACGCTTATGTCTTGAAATTTTGCGAGATTGCTTACTAACGTTTGCTGTCGCATCTTCAGCTCCTCTTTCGACATGGTAACAGTAGACAGATATTGCTCACATCTTGTCAATGATCCTTTTATGTGACTACGTGCCACAATCAATTTTTTACGATCAGCCATTTTCGTTCAAATCGCACAAAACTTACTTTTTTTGAATATTTTATAAATTATATCATTTATGCCTTGTAATTGGGTTTCGGCACCACTTTTTGTATGGAACACGTGAATGTAATTGTAATACTGTAAGAAATTAATGGAAAATGAAAAATGCGTGCTCATACAAAAGATCTGTAATATAAGAGAGTAAAAAATATAATGACATTTTCAATGTCAAAAATAATATCGTCTGTCATAGACATGGAGTTTTTTTGCGGCATTTCTTCTCCATCTCAGCATAATTAAATAATTATTTAAGTAAAATATTTATTTCGTCCCGAAGAAATTTGACGATTTAAAAGTACTTAGCAATGTCCATTTAAATAAAGAGCTTTTTCATTTGCAGTAAGTAAACCCAAGTTCATGAATCGCAGCATCAACATTAAATGACATTCTCAACTCAAATCGACCGTATAACTCGGTCTAGAATTGCATTTCGCCAAAAAATCCATATTCATCGGATTCATAAATAACCGTTACAAAAATTCCGCTTGGTCATTAAAAAAATAACCTACCAATAATTATTATTCACCATTCACATAAATATTTATAGAACTGACTATGGGTTATTCTGGATCGAGTTATACGCTGATTCAAATCACAACTCCGTCGCAGATTTATACGTGGTACCTGAAGGCACGACTTAGACACATAAATTGAATTATTTAGCTTCGTGCTTGCTTCAAGCAAATTCAATTTTAAAAGCCAACCCTGTGGAAATGGGAAACCAACAAAATCACTTCTTACAAGCTGAAAATGGCTTTGCATTCAACTTGGATAGCAAAGCGGACAAATCTAAATTCGAAGCACCTCTTTCAAGATTGTGTCATTAAGATTGCGCTGGCTGGCCGGGATACGAGCTATGTAATGGGCTGTTAGATAATTGGCATCTATTGTGGATCGACCTCTGGCGAAGCCTATTAATAAATCGTAGCATTTCCCATTTCATTTCCTGGGAAGCACCGGTTACATCCCCGCCACGTACCAATGTGTTTTCAAATTTTGAATTCATATATACGTTCAATCAACGCTTTTTTCGGTGAAGGAAAACATCGCGAGGAAACCTGCACACACCTAAGAAGAAATTCTTAGGTTGTGTGTGAAGTCGACCAATCCGCACTTAGCCAGCGTGGTTGACTAAGGCCTAATTGGGGTAGGCTCGAGCCCCTCGGTGGGGACATTATATGAGCTTTTGATGCTGGTGATGAATTCCTATAGACACATTTCATTCAAATCACTTTTGGGAGTTAAAAACATACAAACAAATTTACAAAAACCAAAGACGTTTGATATAAATTCACACTAAATTGTCGAGTATTTTGCCCAACGAAGCTGCGTTTCCCTTTACGTGGTGGCCACTTAAGGACCTTTCCGCCCCAACGGCCATAATAGTCCTTCTCGCAATACGCCCTGTCCACTGAGTTCTCCTTAATATCTCATCATTTCTGATATGATCACGCAGAGAAACTCCAAGCATAGCAGTCTTTATTGCCCTTTGAGTGACCTTGAGCCGTCTTATAGAGCCTTTCTTTTTATCCATGAATACCCGGACTGCAGGTATGATTTGATAGCTTAACATCTATCCTGATTGTTGGCTTTTGGCTGACGGTTCACGAAGGGTTAGAGTTTCTATTCGGTTTTGAAGCCCCATTTGTGCATCTGACAGGCTGGAAACCTGTCACTTTTTTGTGGGCACTGCATGGCCAATACTACCAGACGTGGCTTTTAAAAACCAAAATACCCTGGTCACATCCCAAGAGGGGATTCTAAGCTTGTAGTACCTATGTATGTATATCCATAGATAAAATTCAACGAAAGATCTTGCATTTTGTTCAAGATATTTTAGACGAACCGAAGCATGAATAGAAAGAACGTGCTTGAACTCTGAAGCTAAAGTGAAATTTACATTCAATGAACGCGAGTGCAAGGAGAACGTATGTGCAAATCGCATTTGTTTTCCATAACTGTCGGGAGCCAATCGGAATCTACTATGACAATCGATCTTGCTGAAATAGAACCTTATAGCTGTTTTGATACCATACATCTTGTTTTACTTTGAAAAACCATGACACATAAATTACTTTAAAAGGGGAATTAAGGCCTTATATATACCTACACCACAGATTTAATAATACAAGGAGATAGGCCGAGCCGGCGCTTAACTTGTGACAAGTGTATGCCCAGCGGGCATACATTGCTGCCAGATCGCCTTCCGATAAAGTCGAGTGAATACGTACGTATATCCGTAAGAAATATCCTTTTTTCTTTCAAAATACCGTGCTGTTCAACTGTAACATGCCATCATTGCAGTCAATCAGTTATTTATCAAATAATGGAATAACTTTTCACACGTAGGAACCGAAAAACTTAGATTTATATTTAAAAAACAATATTTAAACAAATAGTCCGACTTTTATTCATATAAACATTATCGCTTAAAATTATGCGTTACAATCTTACAAATTGTATTACATTGCGTCTGTGCTTAACTTTCATTGCATCGCAATCCTTAATACGCGCGCAACGTATAGTGTATATTACGGCATACTCAACTAGAATACGGTTGACTACACGATGAATTTTTAGTGGCTATGAAGCCGAAACCATTTTAATTGCCAACACAAAAAACTCTTGCTATGGAACGGCAAAAAGAGATCAGCTGTTCCAAACGAAAAAAAAATCTAAAAACGGCTAAAATGTTCTTTATGAAAATCTACATGTTTTTTGAGGTCGGTCCCAAATACAATGATAACGTTCATTATAAATATTGAGGTTGGCACCGACTTCAAAAAAGATTTGTATAAGCAACATTTTTATTTCTTCGTCCGTTTTAGGCAGATTTTTATTTCACATTAATTATTTTTTTGCTTTTTGGTGTCTTTTTATGTATAAATAAATATATTTTCACGCTCACACCAATTATCTAGCCCGAAGTAAGTATCATTAAGAACTTGTGTTACGGATATTAGATAACGGACATTTTTTTTTATTTTATATACGTATTACATAATATATTTTTTTTAGATATTTTTATAAATAAACTTAAATAAATATATAAACAACCATGACTCGCAAACAAATGTTCGTGTTCATCACACAAATATTTGCCGCTACCAAGATTCGAACCCGGACCGCTTGATGTGTAGTAGCTATACTGACCACTCCACCACGACGGCGTCTAATCATATACCTACCTACATTATCTATTTCGAGATGGCAAATAAGCTTCCGGTCCACCTGTAGGCCTATTCGCTAACTTTTTTTGACAGTTGAAAATGATCATCACTGAGGGAATTACCTATCCATTGGTGTTTCATATATACGTCACGCTGTTACGGTACTTGTTGTTTAAAAACAGCAAGGGATATGTAATTCACTCAGTGATCATCACTTTCAACTGTCAAAAAAAGTTAGCAAATAGGCCTACTGGTGTTAAGTGGTTACCGTCGCCTATAGATACTAGCAATATTGTGGGTACATCACTTAACACTGCAGGTGCGTTGCCATCCTGGTGACTAAGATGATATGACTTCTATGCCCAATAATTACACTGGCTACCTTTCCCTTCAATCCGAAACACAGCTTCACGGTAGAAATAAGAAAGGCGGTGGTACCTACCCAGACGACCCTACATAGGGGTCTACCACCTAGTAAAAAGTGTTTTAAGTACAGAAAATTTCAGGAAACTATCTCGAGATCTTTTAGACAAACAAGGAATAGAATTGTTACGATATCATCAGCGTCAATTAAATAGACATTATTAGAGATAACCGAAAAACTACTCGTCAGATGTCGATCAAATTTAAATGGGACCACATGATAAGCACCAGCTTCCAAATGTAGCTGAATCTTTAAAATTGGTACACCCAGTAAAGAGTTATTAGGTAATAAACGTTAAAAAATATGTTCCAATTTAGATCCTCCTCCTTTTTTGCAGTCGGTTAAAAAGTGATTCACCGTATATATTAATACCTGAAGGTAAACCTTCGTACCACTTTTAAACCATATTAGGCACAAGGCGCAACGTGAAACGTGGCATAATTAAAGTTCACATAGAAAAGAAACACATGAGTAAATACCGTTTATCTACTCATGTGAAAGAGGTGCAGAAAAATATAATTTATATGTGTGATAAAATATATGACTTAAAAAAAGAGTTTACCCATATAGGAGAAAAGGGTGACTCTATCATCACAACAGCCCTTATAATTCGACACACTGTTGGGACACAAGACCTCTACTAGTCATCGAAGGAGGTTTAGCAAAATAAAGAATTAAATCGAACAAATCTAAATTTTATTAATTAACCTTTCATAATTTCATCTTTGGGTAGAATCAGAGATTAATCATTTTGTAGAATATTGCTAAGGCTCGAAAAGTTAAATATTTACTTATCTTCAATATTCTTGATTTATTCTCCAATGCTTTGAGCTTTTTGATTAGTCACATTAACCCTTTATAGGACGGCCCATACAAAGTGGCCAGTAAACTGGACAGTCACTTTAAGGTCGATAATTCAAAAACTTTTATAACGATGTTGAACCTTATGATCATAAACTATAGCCAATGAAGCTCACTGGCCTTCTAACTCGCCAGCCTACAAGAACGTCGAACGCAATTTTAAATTCGCGCCCTTTTTTACGGTGGCCTGTCAACTGGCCACTGCGCGCACCCGCGCTAGTATTTGCTGTCATCGCAAACATACGTCACATAATATCCGAGTGTAGTGCAATGCAACAACATGTCTTCGTACGTTAGGTGAGTAAAACGACTGTGTTATAGTATATACTTTATTATTATGTGCAAATATAATCAAATACGTCAAATAAAACATGTTATTCTATGAAATTAAAATCAGAGTGGTGTAGTAAAAAACCTAACCTAGATATTACACGTGTGAGTTGAGGTTAGTCTCATAAGTATATATATTTTGATTTACATATAAACTATATCATTTTAGAAGAGATATATAGTCTATTTTTAGAA